>OV788326.1:5387455-6850788 GCA_928718305.1 Tetramorium bicarinatum
AAATCGAGATAAACGGTGCTCGCCCATCATGTTACGTGGGACGTGTTACATCTTCCGTGCGTAAATTACTTGGTCTGGAAAATGGAGTTTGCCCTGATCAGTGTGTCTCTCTCTCTCTCTCTCTCTCTCTCTCTCTTTTTCTCTCTCGCTCTGATTGCTCTAACCTTGCTTCGGGCAACGTGGCCAGAGGTAGTAAGTCCCGGGTACCAGCAGTAGCGCCAAGAACGAGAGCAGAAAGTAGAAGAATGTCCCTCCGCTCTCGTCATACTGGAACTTCTGTCCGCTCATCGCTCATTAAGTACTGCGGCGTTGTTTTAAGTAGACCGTATAAGTACATTCATTCGTAACATTATCCGGGCTCGCGCGGGCTGCGGATTCACGGACGTGCCGTACGACATGCAAATCAACAGTTAGCGGGACTGCCCTGTCAAGACTGCCAACTCAGCACCGCCGCGCGCCTCAGCCGGGTGTTCCGCGACTCCGCGCGCGCTATCGACTCTGACGTTGTACGCGCGACGACTGGCGACGACTCGCGACGACGACTGGCGATGGCGCGGCGCGGCGTCGCGCGCGGACCGGCCGGACCGGCGTTGCCGACGGCGCCCAACGGCGCCCGCCCGGCGTCGACCGCGCCGCTCGCGGGAGTCGCGGGAGGAACCGAGAAATCGGCCGCTCGAGGAGAGGAGAAAAGGGAGAGGAGACGTCGACGTAGATCGCCGACCTACGGTGACCTATGAACAGCGATAAGAAACGATGAGGCACGAGATTCGTTCGATTTGCTTGTTTTAATCGCACTCAGTAATTGTATCCCCATTTGTATTTTTTTTAGCAAAGTGCGGCTGAAACGGACGACGCATCCGTCGAACTTTCTTACGTTTCCCGCGTTGCGTGGAGTGGAAGGGAGGACACGGGAGGAAGAGAAACTGATAAAGAGCTTTAGAAGTTTGAACAAGTTTCGCGTTTCGTACTCTGACGTAATTGTCGTAAATCTTTAAGTGACAGATAAAGTTAGTTATAAATACGGTGACCGTCCGTTCTATATTACAGGGGACAGTCCATTATTTTAGGTCTGTGTTCTTCAGATTTATTTTTTTCTTGAAAACTCACGTCCTTTATTTCTGAAAAGTCCCATAAAGTGTTCTATATTTCAATCTTGATTACATCTGTATATTTTGTGTAACGTTTAAGTAATTTTTTGGTTTACGAAATTTTACTTTTTTTCATATAAATATATATTCAGGGAAAAATATTAATGATATAATAATAATATAATAATAATAAATTTCAGGGAAAAATATTAATGATATAATAATAATATAATAATAATAAATTTATATTGCTCTTGTTTGTGAAAGAAGGGTCGGCGATGTCCTTAATTTTTTTTTTCAAAGAAATATGGTCACCGTAGTTAATAAAGGAAATAGGGAAATATCTTTTTGCGCAATGAGAAAGCAGTAAGAGAGGAACAAAGTGCGACGAGAGAAGAGGCGTAAATACGACGAGGGACCCTGTATATTTCTCTGGCCGTTAAATAACGGGTTTTTTTCATACGGTTTTTCAACGTCGTAAATGCGCGAGGCAACGCCTAGTGCGTAAAGAAGCTCGAAGACGAAAAACAACGTACATACAAGTCTCAAGTTTCGTGCTGCACGCCGTGAAATTCGTCCAATTTGGAGCGAGAAATCTTAAATGTAGATTCTGAGATTCCTTGGAGGATATTGCAAGAGTAAGGATACTGTTGATATATTCTCATACTAAGTATATTTTTAATATATTTTATAAAAATACAGAACATTCGAATAACATTCCAAATAGCACAGAAAATCATTGACGAATTCAAAAAGAATTAATTTTTTAAATTCTTTATGAATTAGCGTAATCTATTTTAAATAAACTTAAAGAAATCCTTTTAACAAGATTCCATAGATAAAGGAGCTCCTTTTGTATTTAAAAAGAGCAATAAAAAATTCTTTCTGAACTCTTAGAAATGTTTTTAAAACAGAAATAGGATAGAAAAAGAATTTATTTTATAATTTGAGAATTTAAAAGGAATTCGTTTTGGATTCTCTGTGTTATGTGAGATCATTACTGTTGGAGAGAAAGAGAGTAGCAAGAGAGAATCAAAAATTCCTAATCGGGAAATTAATCCGATTGTTTCACAAAGACTTGCTCGTGCGCAAGCACTTCTGAGTGCAACCGAACTTCGATTAAGCCGTTAATCAATAATTAACTTATCAAATGCTGCCTACGATATCTTGTTGACGTAGATGAAATTTTTAATTTCTTTGAAAAAACAAGAGATTGAGAGGATAAATTAATTCCAATTATAATGTAATTGTTTCATTTGGATTATATAATTCGAAATGTTACTTTTTAAGCAATTCTATCGAACTGAACACTTGATGAATTTTGATTCGATCACTGATCGAGTTAATCGGAGTTTGATCGATGTGCACTCCGAGCCCATTATCTCCTGATATATTATCGCTAAGATTTTATATATTTCAATTTGTAATTTTGTAAGTTTCAAGAGTAAGATTTCGATTTTTCAGGCTTAGGCCACGAGTTTTTTTTTTGTCATTGACATAAACATGATCAAATAATCGGGAAGAAAAAACCCAGGTAGGACAAAAATTATAATGACAAACATTTTGACATCTTTGTGATTTCTTATTCTACCTGGGAAAGTAGAGTCCTATATAATAATATATAATAATTCTATATAACAATATAGGACTTTATGGGAAAGTTAGAGATTTATCGATTGTAACGGAGCAATCCATTTTAGCTATCCATCAATCCCTCTTTTTCTCTCTCTCTCTCTCTCTCTCTCTCTCTCTCTTTCTCTTCACTCGCGATTCAAATGCCTCGAAGTTATCGTAAACAATTTAAAAATAAACGGAAGCAAAAGTTATAAACAACATTGTTCTCATCCCAGGGAAACAGAACCAGGTGGTGGAACAATACTCTTTTTATCGCGCAAAATGATTCATCGTGTGAATAATACGCTTCATTGGAACTGCGTCATTCAAGAACATCAAGAACATTGTTATCATCGATCTCGTCATGAGAGTGGCATCGACCTCTTTATCGAACGCCCGCGATATTCGCTCCTTCACGCGGCCAGCTGACAGCTGGTTATGTCGCACGCGCGCGCGCGCGCGCGGGCGCACCGTCAATCGCGTTGGACGATCAGCCGGATCAGCGGGATATCAGTGTCCCACGACGCGACGGTCCTGTCGAACGTGAGTTGACGCACCGTGCACACGGATACCACTGCCGACGCATGATTCTCTCGGACGAGAACAGTCGCGGTGCGGTGGACGCGCGAGAATGTCCCGATAAGATATCCACGACGATCCCAAGGCGCGCCGCGGTTCCTCCTCAGGTGGGTTCCTCGCACGTTTAGGTTAAGCCCGCAATCCTCGTCTCGATCGGTTCATCATCCAGCAACATGCGACACGGTGATCTCTCTCCGATCGCTCCCTCCGTCGCGTGCTCGTTGTCCTCGCGCCGTTAATAGATCGGGCGGCGCGGCCGAACGCGATTAGAAGAGCGATCGCCTTGTCACAAGGTCACCCACTTGCAGGATACGTGCCTTCTCTAACGGTACGCGCGTCCGCTCGTCTGTTATGCAGGATAGATGCGAGTCGACGACGCAAGCATGTCCCTAAGGAACGTCATCGAGTGGACGTCCTCCGACGTGAAAGCGTGGCTCGTCGAGAATGGCCACGAGGAGTACGCGGACTTGTTTTACGAACACGAGATCGACGGGAAGGTACTCCTGACGCTGAAGGAGGAGGACTTGAAATCTAGTATTTTAAACATAAAGAAGATTGGTGCTATAAAGAAATTGTATCTAGCTATAAAGCAACTGCAGAGGGACAATGTCGCCGTTCTGTTCGACCTGGGATACATGGATTTGTTTCCTTCGACAAATTTTTATACTCATCAGAATAGGCATGAGGTAAAAGCATGATTTTTAATCCTCCATTACTCATGTAAGATATAGTACCTCAGTGGTTTTTTAATAAGCAGAATCATTTCTTGTAATTAACTGACTTGAGAAAGTAAGTCAAGGTTAAAATGTAGATAAGCATTTAAAGAAATGATAAATTGATAGTATTTAATCGGCATAAATTTTTCTTTGTTTATCTCAAAATTACTAATTTTTTAATTTGGAGTACCCTATCATATTTTACGTGATGAAATATGTATCAAAACTTTACGTAGGTAACAAAGAAAATGTTCAAGTTGATTACAAAGGTATGCTGTATTTAACGTAATTTTGTTTCAGATGCCCAGTACTGGTACAAATAATGAAACGTCTATCGAGAACGAATTTTATTCAGCTTCGGTATCGGAGGACGGACACGCCTCTCACTTGCCACCCGAAATCTGGAAAACGGTCATCAGTTTGGGATATTTATTTATTGTCACCTGGATTACTGCCTTTGTGATGGTTATCGTTCACGACCGAGTGCCTGATATGAAAAAGTATCCTCCATTGCCAGACATATTTTTAGACAACGTACCTCATATTCCCTGGGCGTTCGATATGTGCGAAGTTACCGGTACACTGCTTTTTGCGATATGGCTTGTTGTGCTTATATTTCACAAGTATAGGTAAGAAACGAGGCCTTAAATAAATGTGGCACAGGACGTGATTCGTCAGGGCGAATAATTTATTAAATATGGAACAGATTTATTTTGTTACGGAGATTTTTTGCACTGTCGGGTACAGTCTTCCTGCTGAGGTGCGTGACGATGCTCATTACTTCGCTGTCAGTGCCGGGTGCACATCTACAATGCCAACCACGGAAAGTCCCAGATGAAGATTGGTCCAAGTGAGATATATATTTATATATATTATATGTTATAAAATATTTATCAGCCTTTTTTTAAATACAATATATATCTTATTTTAGTTCTGCGTATGTTGAACTGTACAATAAAATAGCAATGGCTTATGTTATTTGGCGAGGTGCCGGCATGTCTATTCAAGGTGTCAGAACTTGCGGAGATTACATGTTTAGTGGACATACAGTAGCGTTAACAATGCTTAACTTTTTCATTACAGAGTGTAAGTAATAACGTATATTATTTTAATCGAAGCGGCCGATTTAGATATTTATGGGATATTCTTTTTTTCATTGCAGATACCCCAAGACATTTGTATTTCCTGCATACTTTCACATGGATGCTTAATATGTTTGGCATTTTTTTCATCTTGGCGGCGCATGAGCATTATTCCATCGACGTTTTCGTCGCATTTTATATAACTTCGCGATTATTTCTTTACTATCATACGTTGGCGAATAATCAAGCACTGATGCAGCGCGATTCGATCAGAACCAGAATCTGGTTTCCATTATTTAGCTTTTTTGAATCGTCCGTTGATGGTATTGTTCCTAATGAGTATGAATCGCCGTCCTTGATAGTTTGCAATTTAGCAGGCACAGGAAAGAACATCTGGCACTGCGTACGGTCTCGGATCTCTTTCCAAAAAGCGCAGCGCAATATAAACGGCAGTTTAAGCAGCACAAAAAAGGAATACTAACGTCAAACTGGTACATATTTTATCTTTTTTAATTGCTATATCGTAATTTGTACTTTTAAGATAAATATGCGATATAGAAGACACTTTTAATTCCAATTACATGCAACATACATATAAATATAACATAAATATGTACACAAAGATGGAAAAAGGAATGATTATATTTCTTCGAGATTGTAATCTGGAAATTCATAAGATATATAAATTTTTAAGAAATAAAAGTGATCCTATATTGTATATTTATCTTTTCAGAACGTTGACTGTTTGTTTGACAAATCTGTTTATATGTTGGAATAATATTGAAAAAGATGTAATATTAACTAAATATTTATTTTGTGATAGGACTATAACAATACCGAAAGAGATTGAGACAATTTATGATACAATTGATCAATATTACACATTAGTTAACTTTACTATCACAGAAAAATAATATATAATAATTAATTCATTAAGAAAACTCCAAAGACAAAGCTTAGCATATAAAGTACTTTATTAATTTAACATGCATTTTCCAAGCATGTTGCATTGTCTAAGACTTTCTTATTTTTTTTAAATTATTTGTGCGTGTATATATATTATCCATGTAATTTGCTCATACGTACTTTCATTTTCTTTTTGTGATACAAGAAGAAAGTTGTGTCAAGGCTATTGCGACGGCCTGCAGGGATATTAGATTTTATTAGGAATGTTCAATGATTTTTAGTGACTACCAAGTTTAATAATAATAATTGTATTTCTGGGATAGATATGTCTTTGAAGACGTATTTCTGTTTGCTAACAATGGAATGCAACATTTTAAAAGTAAATGTATATAATACTATCATACATTCCTGATATTTGATAAAATTAATAATTTAAGACTCCTGTTTGCTCTCATTGCTATTATATTGAAATCATTGATATGATATTATTTTTACTTGCGCTATACGTACAAATAAATTGAATTTTCGCCACATATATTTGACATTGATAAAATATATTGACAGTCTTTTCGGTTTAAATAACATTACCAGTGTAAATTTTAGTTAATTATTTCAGATTTATATTTACTGAAGGCATATACATGCAGATGTATATGTTTTTGTTAATGTAAGTTAAAAAAAGTTTATTTTTCATAAAAAAATAGAATTTATATGATTTTAATATGATGTAGTGAGAAAACAAGAGACACATTGATAAATGTGGTATTGAACAGGCTGAAGATACTACTGTTATTGTGTGACTTCTACTGTAAAATCGTGCGTAAAAACTTGTATGATATGATTGTACAAATAGCTTCTATCAGACAGAAGCTATTGCCAACAGTATAATAGCTTTTTAATATTTCATCCATATCTATTTTTTACTTATGTGATAAATAACTTAATCTTGTTGGCGTTAACAAGTACTGATTATTGGTAACTTGTTGATGGTGCCTGATTGTTGGTGTTTATTACTTTATATACTTCCAAAACTATGCAATGTATGTAAACTTTCTCTCTCTCATGCCAATATCGACCAATATACCGACTAGTTTGAAAGACAGTCGGATTGATTTGCAGACGATTGAGAAAACTAGCACGAATAAAAGACGTCAATATTTCAGTAAGATGTACTTTTATTGTAATATTCATCAATCATTAATGTAAACTTAGTGTCATCCTAAACGTCGATCCCCTTTATTATATTATATATTTCTTCTAAATAAAATTTTCAGAAAAAAAATTGCATGATAGCCAAATATTTGTGCTTCTTCTCATAACTCGTGATTGTGAAAGAATAATTAGAAGTTAAAATTTTCAAAATCGCAGTCCCAAGAATTCCTCAATTGTATTCATTGTTCTAAATCTTTTTTCTAAAAATGTATCAAAAAATTAATAATTCTATTCATGTCATAACCGTCGATTAAATTAATCGGAGTTTATTCCGATTGGATTCACCTCATTCCAAGTGCAGAAAGTGCAAGAGAGTGTAGTTAAAGCGGATATCAGTGCGTTCCAAAACTCATTCAACCTGAATGAGATTTATGAACGGCGTTCAAGAAGGAACTATTGTTAGACCTAACCACACCACACTCACAGTTTAAACAGTGAACCTAACCTTCCTGAGACCGCGATTTGTGCACGCTACCCTCCAGAATTAATCTGTTTGCAATAAACACCTTTCCAGGATATATCCGCGACGATTTGCGACAATCGGTAACACCCAGCCATGTATTCTATATGCAAAAGTACGCATCCCGCAACAGGAGTCGAGCACGCGATCACGTGTCACTTTTTCAACCGCACTGAAAAATGTCTCGTTGTTGCCGGTGCGAATGTCATACGGGTGTTTCGCCTAATTCCCGATGTCGACATGACAAGACGGGAGAAATACACAGGTACCTTTCAGGTTTCATTTTTTTTACACATTCTAAAATAAAATGTATATTCACATATTCTTTTCTTGCAGAAATACGACCCCCTAAAATGAAGCTGGAGTGCCTGGCGCAGTATACGTTGCACGGTAACATCATGTCCATGCAGGCCGTCCATCTCATTGGATCGCAGAGGGATTCTCTGCTGCTTAGCTTCCGCGATGCAAAACTGTCCGTTGTTGAATACGATCAGGACATTCACGACCTGAGGACTGTGTCATTGCATTATTTTGAAGAAGAAGAAATAAAGGTTGCAATTTCTATAGGAATGGGCTTGTTTTATTCTGAAGGACTAAGCTTTGTATTTAGAGCTACTATTAGATTGCGATGCAAATATCTCAAACTTAGATTTTATTTGATTAGGATGGATGGACAAATCATCATCATATACCAATAGTAAGAGTGGATCCTGAGGGAAGGTGCGCAGTGATGTTGATATTCGGTAGAAAACTGGTTGTATTGCCCTTTCGTAAGGATCCCAGCCTTGATGATGGTGACTTACTTGACACTGCAAAATTATTGTCTTCCAATAAGACTCCGATTTTATCCTCATATATGATAGTATTGAAAACATTGGAGGAGAAAATGGATAATGTGATAGACTTACAGTTTCTGCATGGATATTACGAACCTACATTATTAATTTTATATGAACCAGTAAGAACGTTCTCAGGGTAAGGATAAGTTTTATATTTACCAGGTAAATAAAAGAGATTATATATCTATCAATTGTGAACTATTATCTGTGTATACAGGCGTATCGCAGTGAGACAGGATACTTGTGCAATGGTTGCCATATCTTTGAATATTCAGCAAAGGGTCCATCCTATCATTTGGTCTGTCTCCAATTTGCCATTTGATTGTTATCAAGCTGTACCTGTTAAAAAACCGCTGGGCGGCACCTTGATAATGGCAGTCAACTCGCTTATTTATTTGAATCAAAGCATACCACCTTACGGAGTGTCACTTAACAGTTTAGCAGACACAAGTACAAATTTTCCATTAAGTAAGTAGAATTTCCAATAGTATTATGTATGATTTGTGACAATGTATCAATCATGAAATATGTGGTTATTATTTTGCTTTATTTTTGTAGAGCCACAGGAAGGAGTGAAGATGAGTTTGGAAGGAGCGCAGGTAGCATTTATATCTGCGGATCGTTTAGTTATTTCTTTGAAAAGTGGAGAACTTTATGTTCTGTCTCTCTTTGCCGACAGTATGCGATCTGTGCGTGGGTTTCACTTTGACAAGGCTGCTGCTAGTGTGTTAACATCATGTGTAAGCATTTGTGCTTGATTTTTAATTGTTATATATATATATAAATATATATATATTTTTTTTTTCGACAGTGTATGCTTATGTTATTTGTTATATTTTAGGTATGTATGTGCGAAGATAATTACCTTTTCCTCGGTTCACGACTTGGTAATTCATTATTGTTACGATTTACGGAGAAGGAGCCAGAAACTCTGAAAAACTTAAATGATGGCGAGATTACCATTGAAGAAAATGAAAGTGAAGAAACTCCCGCTAAGAAAGCGAAGCAAGACTTTCTTGGTGACTGGATGGCGTCGGATGTGTTGGATATCAAAGATCCAGAAGAATTAGAAGTGTATGGCAGCGAAACTCACACATCCATTCAAATCACTTCATATATTTTTGAGGTATCTACAGCTTTTCTTATTTTACATGATGTATTTTCCTTGTTATACATTGATTCTAATTTATTTCTGTGTATCATTTGCAATTAATTTTTTATTTGTAGGTATGTGATAGTTTATTGAATATTGGACCATGTGGCAATATATCTATGGGAGAACCAGCTTTCCTGTCGGAAGAATTTCTACAAAATCAAGATCCTGATGTAGAACTTGTGACAACATCCGGATATGGAAAAAATGGCGCACTTTGTGTGTTGCAACGTTCCATACGTCCTCAGGTAATATAGCATCTCACATATGTAGACCAGTCATATATATAGAATTTTAATATATTTATATATTTATTGATGTAATAAAATTTAAGTCATATTCATTATACATTCTTTCAAGTTTTTTGAATATTTAACATAGAATAAAGATGATATTTGCTTTAATCAAGAAAAAAACATTCGATTATAGAATTTGTACAACTTGTGTACATTTTTAGGAAAGAACAATTCTAAATTAATCAAAGTTTATGATTATTTATTGTTAAAATTGAACTTATAAATTATAGGACTTTATGTATAATTGTGTTCTAATAAATTTCTTTAATAAAAATAGGTTGTGACAACATTTAAATTACCTGGTTGCGAAGACATGTGGACAGTCATTGGCACATTAAATAACGATGAGATCAAGACAGAAGCAGAGGGATCTCACGCTTTCTTGATATTAAGTCAAGAAGATTCAACTATGGTATAATACTTTTAATATAACATTATTATATATATATATATATATATATATATATATATATATATGTATGTATATATCGTTTTGTATATCTTAGTTGATAATTAATAATTGACTTTTAATAATATTTATCTACAGATTTTGCAAACCGGTCAAGAGATTAATGAAGTAGATCAGAGTGGATTTAGTACACAGGGGAGTACAGTATTTGCCGGTAATCTTGGTGCTAACCGATATATTGTGCAAGTTACTCAAATGGGAGTTCGTCTTTTGCAAGGCATCGAACAAGTATGCACAACATTATAACCTTTAAATATTTATTAGGCTAATTTATTTGAGCAGTTGTATTCAGTAATTTGAATAATTCATATATATATTTCATTCAATACAAATTTTTCAAACATAAATGCAAAGCAAATATTTTTATTTTTGTTTGATTTATGTGTTTATTTCGTCATAATAATTTTGTATTGTCAAATAAATATATTTGCATTTTTATATAATACTACTAATTTGTATTATATCTATTATTAATTACAGATCCAACATATGCCTATAGATCTTGGCTATCCGATTGTACATGCAAGTTGTGCCGATCCATATGTAGCGCTACTCTCGGAAGATGGACAAGTAATGCTATTGACACTTAGAGAAGTAAGAGGCACAGCAAGATTGCATGCTCAAGCTGCCAATCTACTGTTTGTAAGTTTAGTTTTATAATTAATATTACATCAATAAAATATTAAAATTTATACTATTTATATACATATATTTTTTAGCGGCCTCAAATAGAGGCATTATGCGCTTATAGAGACGTAAGCGGGATTTTTACAACGCAATTACCTGAAAATGCGGACGACGAACAGGCTGAAGAAGAATACAATGTAGAGGAACCGTCTGTACTTAGCAATATCGATAATGAAGACGATCTATTATACGGTGATGCCCCAGCATTCCAAATGCCTGCACCATCATATCCAAAAACAGACGGAACTACTAAAAAATTACCTTGGTAAAATTTCTGTTTAGTCATTACATAACGTGTTTCTAAAATGTTTGGTTAATTTTTATTGTTATATTTTATTAAATGCTTTTTTAGTTTATTAAATTAGAATTTTAAAAGAGATAAAAAAGTTCGGCGAAGTATTTTTCATATCTCTAATGTAAAAGGTGATTTTGTTTCATTTTCTTTTATTTTCTTTCATTTTCTTTCATTATCTTTCATTTTCTTTCAATTTCTTTCATTTTCTTTCATTTTTTTTCAATTTCTTTTATTTTCTTTTATTTTCTCTCATTTTTTTTCAATTTCTTTCATTTTCTTTTTTCATTTTCTTTCAATTTCTTTTATTTTCTTTCATTTTCTTTCAATTTCTTTCATTTTCTTTTATTTTCTTTCAATTTCTTTCATTTTCTTTCAATTTCTTTCGATATAAATTTGTGTGATACGAATTTTTGTAATAGGTGGCAAAGACATTTGCAGGAAATTAAGTCCACGTACTGGCTACTTGTATATAGAGACAGTGGAACATTGGAAATTTATTCTTTACCTGATTTACGATTATCTTATCTTATTCGCAACTTTGGCTTCGGCCAGTATGTATTGCACGACAGTATGGAATCCACAACTTTGCAATCAGCGCCAGTTAATGAAATTCCTCACCCTGATATGCAGGTAGTTTATCTACACATGTGTCTTTGAATGTGGAAATCTTAAAAGTGCTCTTATGCTCTTAATAAATATCTATTTTTACAGGTCCGTGAAATTCTGATGGTTGCTTTAGGACATCATGGAAATCGGCCGATGCTCTTAGTACGTCTCGATTCGGAGTTGCAAATCTATCAAGCTTATAGATATCCAAAGGGATATCTAAAACTGAGGTTTAAGAAATTGGACCATGGAATAATTCCAGGACGTTTAAGGTTCAAATAATTCTAACATATATTATTTTTTCTAATGTAGAATAATAATTTTAATGTATATAATAATTATTACATTAATATGTTTGAAAAATATACCAAATTATACTAAATAATTATACTAAAATTATTTCCATTAAACAAGACTTTTTTTTCTTTAAAATAATTTTATTTAAAAAAATTAAAATAATACTCTTACTTAGATTATTGGAATTTTAATTGAATTCTTTTCGCAGTCCAAGACCCAAGGAAGAAGATATGCCAAAGAACACGTGCGACACTCGTATCTGCGTAATGCGTTACTTTAGCAATATCGCCGGGTATAATGGAGTATTTATCTGCAGCGATTATCCACATTGGATATTTTTGACCGGACGCGGTGAATTACGAACGCATCCAATGGGTATTGATGGTTCTGTTACATCTTTCGCTGCTTTTAACAATATTAATTGCCCTCAAGGTTTTCTGTATTTTAATAGAAAGGTATAACATTGTGTTTTCAGTATATTTTATAATAAGATAAAAGATAATATAGATCTTATTTTCCAGGAAGAGCTACGGATATGTGTTTTACCAACTCATTTATCATATGACGCTCCGTGGCCAGTTAGGAAAGTTCCCTTGCGATGTACCCCACATTTTGTTACATACCATCTCGAAAGCAAGACCTACTGCGTTATAACAAGCACAGCTGAACCTTTGAAAAGTTACTACAGATTTAATGGCGAAGACAAAGTATTAATAAAAATATTTTTTATTTTTTTTATTTCTTTCAATTTTTCATCATTTATCAATACCTGTGTATTGTTACTATTTAGAGTTTTAAATTTTGAAGCAATACTAAAAATTAATATTAACAAATGCATTTTTTAATTTTCTTTCAATTAGGAATTTACGGAAGAGGAGCGTTCAGAAAGATTTCTTTTTCCGTCCCAAGAACAATTTTCCATTGTACTATTTTCTCCAGTTTCATGGGAAACTATTCCCAATACAAAAATCGAGCTGGATCAATGGGAACATGTCACTTGCTTAAAGAATGTATCTCTGGCTTATGAAGGAACGAGATCTGGTTTAAAAGGTTATATAGTATTAGGAACAAATTATAATTACGGCGAAGATATCACAAGCAGAGGACGGGTGAGTTTTATATTTATATAGAAAATATTTTCAAGCTTTATCAATTAATAATCTTATTTTTTAAACTTTCAGATACTTATATTCGATATAATTGAAGTAGTACCTGAGCCTGGTCAGCCATTAACCAAAAATAGATTTAAACAGATTTATGCAAAGGAACAAAAGGGACCTATAACTGCTATAACACAAGTATCAGGATTCTTAGTTTCAGCTGTTGGACAAAAGGTATTCCCTAGAGTCTCTTCTGCAAGAATTGTGTCCATTGCAAATGGCATTAAAAATTATTTTGTTGCAGATATATATTTGGCAATTAAAAGATAATGATCTTGTTGGAGTTGCTTTTATCGACACCCAGATTTACATCCATCAAATGCTGAGTATTAAAAGTCTCATTCTGGTAGCTGACGTCTACAAATCCATTAGTTTGCTAAGATTTCAAGAAGAATATAGGACACTCTCTCTTGTCAGCAGAGTGAGTATGATTGATTAATTTTAGATGTACATATTTTATATATTTATGAATGCATTTAAAGTATATAATTTTATTTACAGGATTTTAGACCCGCGGAAGTATATACGATAGAATATTTAATTGATAATACAAGTTTAGGTTTCGTTGTAGCTGATGGAGAGAGCAATTTAGCTTTATTTATGTATCAACCGGAGTCCAGAGAAAGTGTGGGAGGTCAAAAACTAATGAGAAAAGCGGATTTTCATTTAGGGCAAAAAGTAAACACTTTCTTTCGTATTAGATGTAGAGTCACCGATCCTGCAAATGATAAAAAGCAATTTTCCGGTGCTGATAAAAGACATGTTACTATGTATGGTAAGTCGAAACATGTATTTTAGAAATAGCGATAATTCTTTAATGAATATTCTTGAAGTACGCTTGCATGTGAATATATATCTTTTTTTTTTTTACATTTTAGCATCGTTGGATGGTAGTCTTGGTTATATTTTACCAGTACCAGAAAAAACATATCGGAGATTACTTATGTTACAAAACGTATTGGTCACACATATCTGTCACATTGCAGGCTTGAATCCGAAAGCTTATCGGCAAGTTTCAATTACAATTACATAGATATTACTATTTGTGAATTTAATTAATCAAGAAATTATTGAGAATATTATTATTATTATTATATAAAATCTTTTCTTTCATTTAGTACTTATAAAAGTTACATACGAAATCAAGGAAATCCAGCAAGGGGCATTATTGACGGTGATTTGGTTTGGCGTTATCTCTTCTTACCCAACAATGAGAAAGCAGATTTAGCCAGGAAAATTGGAACACGCGTTCAAGAGATTATTGAAGATATTACCGAGATCGATCGTCAAACGGCCCATTATTAATTACAATTGTATTATATTTGTATAGTCAATTTATTATTTTTGTATTGAAAATAGCATAAGATATGAATTCCTATTATAACGTTACTAAATATTGAATGCAGTAGTATGTATATCCTGAAATTATCACAGCATTATACAATTATTTTGCAATTGTTTATATGCAATTCATACATCATATTCATATTATATTAAGATTAAAAATTTATTGCGTTTTATTATCAAACAATAATGGAAAGGTATAATTTATTTTATTATATTTTATAAAACATAAATTTTTATAATTTTTTGTATAAGCTGAATTTATTTATGCACAATTAAACTAAGTAATAGAAATATTATTTGCATTACTGTGGTGACATCTTCCCAAATGCGTCAATCATTTGTACCAGAAAGAGTATCATTGACCAGAAAGAGTATCGTCCAAAGACGGTTAACTTTACGAAGAGAAACTCTAGGATGTATGTACTAGTCTCTCAAAGATTTTGTAATTAATATATATAACTAAAATTTATCAATTTTTTAAAATAAATGTATGATTCATAAAGATAATATAAGCAAAAGCTCTATTATATAAACTCTGAGATTACATAGGTTCATATTACTTATTGATCAAACAATTCTTAAAAGCCAGTCATATTAGTCAAGTACTTTGAGGATCGTTCTCCTTTCTTTCTCATATTTCTTTTAAAAAATTTCTGAATTAGATTTCCTGAAATATCAGTAAGTATATTAGTATTAATTTCTGTATCTAACAATCAATATTTAATAATTTTAATATTATACAGTGCCTATTGAACCATCGTTATTAGAAAAAAGACTTTATGAAGCGTTTGATGTGTTTGATATTGCAAGAAGTGGAGAAGTAGATGTTAGAGATTTGGGAACTATAATTAGAGCATTAGGTAATGTTTACATTATAACAATTCTAATAATTTTATACGTTTTTTTTTAAATAAACAATTCAAGTTCTTTTAAATTATTTAATAGGGTGTGTTATCACGGAAGCTGAATTACAAGAAATACAAGTAGAAGTAGAAGATGTTGAAAATAATTGCGTACCAGTAAACAGATTCGTAGAATATATGACTAAAGCGATCAATGAACGCAAGTACGTTTAAGTAAAATCTTGTTCGTTATCGGAATAAATAACAACATTTATATAAATGCATTAGGAAATGGATTAGGAAATTAATATAACAATAACTATTTGTTTTTAACTTGTTGTTAACTTTGTTGTTAACTTGTTTATAACTTGCTCGGTATTTAGGTTCAAACCAGCAGAACCAGAAGAATTATTGAAAGCATTTCAATTATTAGATCCTGAAAATCGCGGATATATCATGAAAGATGATTTAGAGAAATCAATTATGGAAATTGGGGAACCATTTACAAAAGAAGAAGTGGCCGATATGATGGCCGTAGCCTGCGACGCCGAAACTGGAAAAATTAATTACGAACACTACATCAATTTGCTAATTGTGCGTAAAATTATAAATTTATTTCTGATTGCAAATATTTTGTTTTCAACAGGAGTATATAAATTTTTTGAAAGAACCGTGTTATTAAATTTATCGTTTGAGATCTTTATCAAAGATATTAATATATCAAAGATATAAGATAAGATAAAAATTATAGGTAAAAATTCCCAAAAACATTAATGTATATAACATTGTTGATGAAATGGAAGCTGCAAAATTAGCAGAATTGCAGAAAAGACGCAGATGGGAAAGCCTTTTGCTTAAGCAAAATAGTATCTGATATAAAAAAAATATATATTATTTTGGTAGCAGTAATTTATATGGAAAAATTATATTGATCTATATTAATATAAGAAATGTTCAAGTTTGTGATTAAAAAAGTTATATAAATTTATTATAATTATATTTTGTTGTACAAATATATTTCCATTTTTATATCTAACATTAATATAATATTGATATAATCACCATCATCCAACCATGTAACTTCGGGAATATTAAAAATATTTAAAAAATCAAGAATGAAATAATTTATAATTTTGAGAATATTGGAGGATCACCTTTAACAGCCTGCGCCATAGCTGCATTCAAAAAATCTTCACTTTGAAGCATTGCCTTATTATGCATCGCCTATTGAAATAAATCCCAAAAATGTATTATCAAAACAACCTTCTAAGTATGAGAAATTATTTCACACGTATATTTATAAAGAGCGAATAATAAATTTTTATATATAATTTCAGGTAGAATAAACAGAAAAAAGCACTCACAATATGCTCTAATCCTTCTTGGACAGAATGGTCTCTGGAATATACCATGCTTAATTTTGAACCTTGCACTGCAACTGGACTCTTACTTGCAATATCTTCAGCAATTTCTATAGATTTATTCAATAAGCTATAATAATAAAAATAAAGAATATAAATGTCATATTAATTTATTATTAATTTAAAATAATCATTACTAGCTTATATTTCTTGTTTCAGTGCATCTGTTACTTTACCTCTCCTCATTATCCAACATGCGGCTTATAAATCCACTTTCTAATGCTTCATTAGCTGGATACTTTCGTGCTGTATAGACGAGCTCTCTTACCAAGCTGTCAGATCCCACAATTTTTGGAAATCTTTGAAGTGTACCTACATCAGCCGCCATCCCTATATCAATTTCCTTCACTTGGAAATATGCATTAGAAGAAGCGTAGCGTATATCAGCCGCGGATATCATGTCCACGCCTGCACCAATGCATGCACCGTGTACAGCAGCTATCACAGGTTTTGAACACTGTCCAAATGATGTTGCGTCATTATTTTGATCAGACAAGTTAAAGAAGCACAATGGAACAATCTTTCTAAAAACTAGATCTACAGAAAATACAAATTGCATTTATTATCTTAACTAATTGTATCTTTGTTAATAGCGAGATACCTTTTCTAAAGCATTAAATGAATCTTGATAATCCTTAATTTTAGGCACTAGAAATTTACATTTGCGCGCAATGTCCTCATGTTCCGCTAAGCCCTGACCTATTTCCATCATCCCCTGCAGATCAATTCCTGCAATGGCAGATTATCAGATTATGAAATGAAATTCTTTCGCTACTCAGTGAAATATGTATATATTTCTTACATTCAATTCATAATTTACCTGCGCAAAATGCCTTGCCAGCAGCTGACAGAATGACTACTCTGCAATCTGGATTCATTGACAATCCGTCAAAACACTCCTTGAATTCTCTAAATAAAAATTACTCATGAGACACGTGTTTATAAGTGCTTAGTCATGACAGAGGCCACAAGAGATTACTTACTTCCACATAATCGGATTTATTGCATTTAGTTTCTCTGGCCTATTCAACTTGACCATGTAAACAAATGGTTTTGGAGTAGATACTGCTAGTGTTTTATACGCCGGCGACATTTCTGTGGAGTATCTCAGCGAGGTGGCAGCTTGTAAATCTACAAGATAATGAAGTTATTATAATTATTATACAAGAGCAGATTTCTATAATTCATGATTAAATAAATAATAATTCTTGGTTAAAAAACTATTTAATTCAAGAGATATGATAAGGAGAAATATCTTTCTGATCATATAATTAATTGAAGATATACAAAAATAATTTTCAAATTGCTATTTTATGCTGAAAAAGAGAAATGCTAAACAGATTTGAAAAAAAAAGGATTAATTATCTATGCATAACTTACGTTTTCCAACTGATCCTGATAATCTGTTCTTGATAATATTCATTGTGTCTGATGGAAATAACGTTAAAGCTTGAGCGTATGTGACCGTAATTATGCTACAAATAATATCAACGATATCTAAAAAGTACAAAGTGCAACGCTATATCCAGTGATGGCAGTTTGTACCTTTACCACTACAGTGCTCTTGGAGTAGGGTATGCATACAAGCAGGAAATGTCCATGTGCGCTCGCAGACTTGAGATTCAACCTTCCTTATCTATACATGGCTATATCTATACATAGATTTATATTATTGCCTTATTATATAGTATAATGTATACATGTGTAAAGGAGGGGGAGACATTCAAAGTCCTTTAATGATAAAAAAAACAGAGATGATTCTCTGTTTTTTTATCATTAAAGGACTTTGGACAGAGATAATTTTTCAGCGTCCTCTAGCTTTACCTCGGAAGCATTGAACTAAAAGTGGATCACGTGTTCGCTCTAGTGGATTGAGAATTTAAACTTGCCTACCTCTTTCTCGCAAATTAATTAATTCATCTATGATTTGGTTCTTCTTCCTGCGATTTTTCTTTAATATTTTTGTAAGTTATTGAATAATTAGTATTATTGTAATTAATAACGCTATTTCTAAAGGAAATTTTGCGCTTATTTTTGAATCCTGCACGGCAGGGTGAAGTTGCTGACCTTACATTTCGAAGTAGTTGTTAACTTCAGTCATCGTAAAATCATGGATACGGGACGGATCGAGCGGCGTCACGGCAGTGAGTTTAATTAATGAATTGTAATAAAGAAAATCGCATATAATCGATTCGTTGGGCGTAAATTCGATGCTCGCGCATCGGCGACGCGTTGAGATGGGCGTTTCGCGAAATTTGTGAGATTGAGACCGATCGCTCGAGCGATCGACAAAGCGATCATACTTTCGCATTCCGCGGATATGCGTTTTTAATTTTAATTCACATTTTTATATATGATATATACTACAATACAGGATACATCGTAATGATTGTCACGAAACGTAAGCATATATCATTTCGTTGAGTAAAAACGCGAGAAAAATTGCACAGAAGTGCAATCTATAAGCAGCAAATATGTGCAACATCGCTGTGGCGCGTGAAGTTGCCGAATTCCGTGAAGTTAGCCGCGCGGTTGCCGAATTCCGCCATTTCCGCCCCAGTGAGAAATTGATGATCGAAAAGATATCGACGCGATATCGATTTGACCAACCATTTCATCACTGGGACCTCGCTGTTTGAGATTCGCGCATCGATTTTTGCGCGGGACGTCGCTTCGCGTGGTTGTAACTTCCCTGCCATTGCTCTTCCGTCGTAACGCGACGAAATGTGGCTCGTGTGCGATTAACATCGAGAGCGTCATACAGAATGCCATGTGAGATGCATTGAACTCTGGTAACTAGTGAGTGCGCGATCTCAATTAACCTCGCGAGTGTTAATTACGAGAAAGTGCCGTGAAGCAGCAGCCACAGAGCGGAATAAGAGAGGAGGAGGAGGCTCGGGGAGGCGTCGAGCAACGGCGGAGCAACCGAGGAGTGAGTAATTCATTATTTATTTATTATTTGTCTAATTAGTCGTTTTCGCGGGAATCTGATCGTATGACGCGCTCTACAATATTATACAATATAATAAAATTTAATATTACCTCATTATATTTTATTAAATATAATTAAGGTGTTTGATGTATATAACGCTTTGTTACGCTTGAAAGTTATAATTAGTTAGATTATTTATATAACACAATTAAATAGATGATTGATTTTGGTAGCTAAGCTCAAACCACGGTTACTGCGTTTATAATACCTATGAACAAAAATTATAATGACATCATATTGACATCAAAATAATGTTAAAATAGCGAGAAAATGATGTAATAATGACATTTTGCAGTCATTTTGACATTTTTGACTTCTTGGATGGTTCTACCTGGGTGAGAATCAGTGGTATGTATAACGGATATCCACATGTGGATATTTAAAACCGAAAGTTTTACAATTTGCATAGTTCGAAAAATTCACCGTACGCTGCCGCCCTCTCGCGGATACTGCGGATAAAGAAAAGAATAGAATGCCAAATTAGCATGGCTGATAACTATTCAAATATAATTTTGTGAAAAACGTAATTGTATGTATTGCATTTCCATAAATTGTAAAGTTAATGTTGCACTGTAGATTAATGTACTAAATATTTAAATATTTATATTGGATGATCGAGAATAATCGATCAATATAATGTCGGTACTCTGTAATTTTTGTCGGGATTCTTTGTAGTTATTAATAAAATATATATTTCTCAGAGTTATAATTTTCGATAATATATACATACATGTATACTTTGTGATCTCGTAGGCAATTATTATGTATATTTTTTCTTCAAATCTATATATCTGATCGCAAATTTTTTTTTAATTTGAGATGTTTTCATGTATAATGCTTAAAAATGTAATACAATTTTAGATAACACAATTTCTCAAATTAGATTTCCACAAACAAAGAATAGTAAAGATTTATTTAATAATTGTTATAATTTTAATTTGAGATTGTTGGAAAAAAATTGTAATTAGCTAACAATCTCAATCTTATAATTATTAGAGTACATTCCGGAATTCTGGAGTTAAAGTACAATGATGGCGCGATACGTTAGAATTTAAATTTATATGATTTCTTATTTCGTAAAAATTTGAAAGATATTAAATTTCACACAGGACTATATAAATTCCTTTCAGTTCATTTAATCGGAATACTTAAGTGTTTTCAAGTTCGAAACACATAGACCTGAAGTGTCCCTTATTTCAATGTATCTTTCCTCGTTGCATTTTGAATTGTACTTCGCGTGCACTCGCGATGCGATAATTATCTCTGAACAGCTTTACGAACGTGTACACACATATTTTTAAATGATTGCATCGGGGGATTATACACATCGTGCATCTAGCAGAGGCTGAAGTGTCACCATCGCTCTTCGAGCGAAGCGATGAAAAGTGGGAAGGGGAAAAACACACGGGTGGAATGAAAAAAGGACAAACACCAGCGGAATGTCCAGTTTTTGCGTGGCAGTTACTTACCTTAAACGAGCTAAGATTCTCATATAGAATAGTGCGGAGGCTTTCCGATCCTTAGTCGCGACCGCTTCCAAACGCGACGTTCGTCATTCTCGAGCGAGACGTAATCGCGATGGCAACAAAATACAAACCCCTCATAATTTCGCCGGCTATTTGTCCTTAATTCGTTTCATTTGTTTTTACATTGATCACAGGAATTGTTCATCCGCGTCTTTCAATTTCTCGGATTATTCCCGAATTTATTTTATTCTTTATCGTAAGCGCGATTTAAAATTTTTTTAAGCAATAAAAACAATAGAAAGTTTATCTCTTATTACCGAAAGATTTGTGTTCTCCTATAAAAACTTGGCCGAAATCTCGCAAGCAATTGCGCAATGTACTTATTGTATATATTGTGATCTCTTGCGATAAAATATCTCAGCAGCAGTTTCTGCGGTCTTTCTCTTGCTGAACGGGAAGTTGCCTCATATTACGCTAATTATTACTCTGTTTCTAAATATATTATCAACGTTGGTTTCATTTTAGCGTTAATTATTCTATTAATATCGATGCTAGAGCAGCGCGAATAATGGCGCGTTGAAGAACGGAAAGTTAGTTTTTCGGATGTAGACGGAGTTTATATCTACGTAAGGAAAATGCCAGCCGCGGGTGTGGTACCCTTTTTTCTATCTCACACTTACAGAGAACAAATGCCAGTTGGTTTTGAAACCGACGCACGGAATCTTAATGATGTCTCGTCACATATCCGACAACGGACTTCGGCGGACTTAGACCTCTCGAGCGTCCCAAGTGGCACAGAATTTATCGTGTTGTTTAAATGAATTTCTCGATTATGAAAGCATTTTACGTACTATTACTTAAAACATCCGACTCACTTATTAGTAATTATACAATTTCCAGTAAAAGAGAGACACGAGCGCTGACGAAATGATTTTTTACGTGGATTCATTATCTAACTTTAATATGAATTTATTACTGACTTCAAGCGTGTCCATAACGGTAGAGCGTTTAATTTCGCCAAAAATGAAAATTTTGGCCGTAATTATCTTGTGTATATTATTTATTAAACCCATTTTGTATATCATTAGATGTTTTTCAGTGCATAAACTGTTGACTGTATAATATACAATTTATTATCAGACAATGTGTTTAAATTATGAGTACAATACATAATTAATACTTTAATAACATAATACACTAAGCAGATAAAAAGAAACTTTACATTAAATAAATGAATAAACGGCGGAAAGAGAGAGAGGTAAAATTTAACTTCTTATTTACTTTTGTTTTTAGAATGAATTCAAAATTGATGTGCAGCATATTAGTATTTCAAACTGTACCTGTATTTTTTTGATGACTTAAAAATCGGCAAAATTTTTGTCACATTGTTATACAAGAGAAATAATAAAGAGTATCATTAAATAATTATTACATAATTATTGCTATTTAATATCGCGAAGATGAAAATCATGAAGAGAATGGTAAACTGAATACCATGGAAGAAAATGATGAAAGAAAAGACGTCCTACGAAAAGTCTGTAGGTGTCATCGGCTTAAAAGGTAAGTGAAGAAGCTTAAATTACTGTCAGCTGTGCGATTGCTATTATATTTTAATGCAATTAACCCACAGTTATCTCTGCTACTGCCGTGTGGTAATAGCAAATGAATTACTCCTAAACCTTCTTGAATGCTTTCTTCCTGCCATATGGCCATATTATATTATCAATAGCGTAACAAATTTGATAAATGATTTATTAAATTTAACATTGACAAAATTTTAAATTTTTTAGCGGAAAAGATAACATGAAACATTTTTTCGTTACAATTTCTTTTCTTTTTTCCCTTCTTCTGTACAACGTTTATTAAATTTCTATAAACGTATGTGCATTAAATACATACACGTAAAGTTACGTGAATTTTCCTCCTGCAACGTGTTATTAATTAATTAATTTTAAAGGGAAATTCGCGTATGTGGAAGCGAGACGGGAGGCGAGAGTATGCGGTGGGGGTAAGAACGAAAGAGCGGAAACACGCGCGGGAGAAAGACGCAACGAGGGACCGTAGTATGACGAACGCGAGGCAACCGGCGACGATGGTGCGGGCAGTCTGCGCACGGACATCGATCGAGGTTCACGTTCCATCCACTCCCCGAAATTCCCGATTGTTTCTCGAGTCGCGATTACCGATACGTCACGTACGACAAGAAGAAAGATAGAAGAGGGAAGAGAGGAAAGGAGAGAAAAAGAAAGAGAGAGAGGGAGAGGGAGAGAGAAAGAGAGGGAAAGAGAAGGAAAGAGCGAGAGAAAGAGAGAGATAGAGACACACCGCGGTATCCTATGCGGCAATCGTGAATTGCGTGCGCCGTGACAGTGCGATGACACCTGTGCCTTTCCGAGAGGAACGAACCATCAGTACTGCAGCTGTGGGGGTGTTTTTCCGCGCTGCACCATAGGAATTTTGTAAAACAACCGGAAGACGTCGGTTCGCCACTGTCTTCTTCGCGTCCGGCAGAGGTAAGTTGTGTCCGATCGCATTTCCGTGAAATAAAAAGGATACCGTATTGGGCTTGTTAATTCACTACTAACTTATCGTTATTTTTTTTTATTATTTAAATGCCCCACTCGAGAGAGCGACAATAATACAACTTTGCATCCCCTTTTCATTATTCTGATTATAATGAACCATTATTACAGTATTATATACGTAGCACAATTATTTCAATTTAATAATACACTTGTTATTATATGTTATATAATAATAATACAATTGTTAGCATTAATCACGTTATGTAATAATTGATAGCGTTGACAAATGTTATTAAAGTAATGTAGTATTATCGGGGCGTTCGTGCCAGCAGTTTTCAGCAATCGAATCGATCGCCAGCGATTGTGTGTTGTTTCTGAATATAACATGGTTATTCCATAGCTTATAATCCTTTCAAAGTTTCTATCATGCCATAAAGATTTTTTATAACAATGTGTTCCGTGTAAATGTTAATGTCACGTTAATTGACGTGTAAATGATACGAATCTCCGATTACAAGGACAACTAGATTATCGTGACAATTTGTACATTGTTTTAATAACGAAATCAATTACAAAAAACTAATATTTTAAAGGAATAACAGTTGAATTTTCGTGATATTGCAGAATTGGCAATTTATTTATTGTGTTTACCGCAACTGAAAATGACGATTCGGAAGTGAAATATTTTTTCGCGATGAAACGGTCGTAATTTCATGCACCAATGTTCTTGCAACCTCGAACATGCTTACGAAGCATTTAAGGCTGCGTTAGTAGCAGTGATATGCGACAATAATGGCTAATTGATAATAACGTCTGCAAGACGAGCGTGATCGTGTGTTTTTATGCCTCTTCAAGAAACGCAAGGAGAGTGTATAGCGAATATTAGAGACATCCTGAATTAGATAAACATATTCCTCCATTTTTAGAGACAATTAACATTATGTAATTATCAGAATATTATTTATTCCATTAGGTAGAGATACTAAATTGATATAAAGAATGGTTTATTTGCCAAATAGGATTAAAAGCAAAGTTACGTATTTTCAAAACAAAACAAAACCGCTTTGTAGACACATCTTCTGCCTCTAGAAAGATTTATTTTACAAGAGTTGATTAAAGCAATTGTCCAAAGGCGCACCAAAGTTCACGCTTGTCGTTCTAAATTTTGCCTATAGTTGAGTACGGGACTTTTGATCTTCAGCTTGAGATTTCTTTCCGAGAAATTGCATCGTCCGCTCGTCTTCGTGTTTCCAGTCTCCTGCAAGTGTCTTTGACACAATTGCCTCTCAATCTATTTCTGCGTTACACATTCGCGAGGACTTCAAACTCGCGTTTAATAAATCACGCGTTCTACGTTAAACTGGGAATAAAGGTAGAATTACAGAAAGATCGATATAGCGACGCATTCATTTCGCTGAACTATAAGCGCCCGTATAAATTGCAAAGCACGTGAAAGCGGTCGATTCGCTTTTACCTATCGTAAATGCTATTTCACACGCTCGGTGAGCCATCCCTGGCCATATAAACGTCATGTACGATCCGGTACGTGTAATATTAATTTACCATAATTCAGCAAGTTTTTACGTTCCAATGTAATCGTCCCCGCGTACTCTTTGGTATATTTAGATTTATCGCGCAGCAGTAAGCGTTGTGGAAGGGTTTCTGCTAAATGCAGAAGCTGCTACCAGACGTGAATCTGAAAAGGGGTAAAGAAGCGGATGAAGTTACGGCGGATTGGAGCGAAGTGTGCGTGTACACAGGCTTGTTCGACAAAGTGCTCCTTGTTCCAATATGAGTATTATCGCGATTCTCGGTATCGAAATTACGCACGACGACGTGTAATGTAACACGCGCATTCATCGATTATGTGTCGCGCGATTATTTCACACGGGGCAATTTAAATGTGTCAGGATTCTTGAGTAAAAATTCAAATTAGATGCGAAATCGTATTATCTTTTCATCTTTAATCCCCCATTGACAAGGCTGGCCTAATAGACCCGTGTGTGGAACAACGTAGTTAACGTACCCGTGTATAAGCGTGTCTCGTGTTTAATATGCAAAGGTAGCGAATGGTTCCACTTAAATCGTGACGAGTCGCTTTCGTAAGGATTCAACGATTACCATCGCGCTCTCTAGGAATCGCGGCGCTGCCTCCAAAGCGCCCGCCATATTCACGCTGTATCTCTCGTCAACGTTTTTGTAAACGTTATTTTCTTGCGGAAATCTCTGGTGGCCATCTGTCAGAGGCACTCCGCTCCCGTGCGCTCTGATGCGCCTCTCGCTAGGTCGCGATAAACCACGTTAAACCTGCTCGACGCGTTCTCGAGTTTTTAATTGCGTTAATCGCGATTTACATTAAGATGAGGCAATATTTCTCGAGGGTTTAATCGGTTCGAGAAATCCTTGAATCGTTTAAATTAACGTGTGCCCTTCCTTTAGCCTCAATAAAATTAGACTTTATATCATCGATGATACATAGCTCGCTTCAATCTCATGATTGAACGAGTCATATTTACACTATGCGCACTATGAATGTAATGTGAAAAAGATATGCGCGTATATTATATATATTATAATATTTGTGTAACACATGAACATATATATATATATGTATAATCACGCATAAGCAAAAAAAATCAAGATATAATCTTAAATAATGTAAATTACTGAAATTACTTGAGATACGCAACCCGGATTGGCAACTTTGTGTTTTAAACTCAATTTACTGAAAATTACTTGGTGGCATCATTCATTTTTATATAACGGTGTTCAGTTATGTAATAATTTTTGCAATCGTTTTCTGTAGAGTAATTTACTGATTTTTTTTAACCTTCCTCTTTTCCTTCGGTAAACGGCAATTCAGCGTCATCCATTGAGATGGGCGAAGCCGAGTGCATCGAACTCGGCGCATCGAAAGTAAGCGCAACGATAGGTCACTGTTACGTGTGGGATTCATTATAGATTTTTACGAGGGTTACTTTCTTCCACTGGCGAGAGATTTACAACCTTACGCCTCATTGCGTATTTCTAATCTTACGATTTACGGGTTACGTCATATATGCTCTCGTGCAAAACTTTCCGTATAGATAATGTCATTAAGAGAAAATATAAGCAGCACATATCTTTTCTTAATTCCGGCAGTAGTGAAAATGATTAAATACCAAGTGTAAATGGGGACGTATTATTAATTCAGCGCATAAATAAAGGTAATAACGTTTTGTGAAACAAGTCAGTGCCCACGATAATGAACTGAAAACTTTAGCATAGAATATAAAGTGAACACGGAAGTCAGCGTGAAGAAAATTCAATTTAAAATACAATGAGTTTAAAACAAACTATATTTTATTCAGCGATATCTTTACTTTGTAGCATGGAAAGAGTAAATAAATGACAGGAATATTAAAAGCTTGAAGCAGAGGAAATTAAAATTCATGTATCGTTTTAGGTTTGACATCCGTAGTAACACATGTTGGTTTTTTCATACATTTGCTATACGTATCTAATACTTTAAATTCATTTAGAAAACATATAAAACATATGAACCATCATGTGCTATCTGGAATATTATCTATTGCTTTACATTCCATAAATTAAAACAAAGCAAACTAGATATATATCTCAGGCTTAGGTTTGGCATTGTTTAGATATTATTTATTGTTTGGTATTGTTTATTGCTTTACATCCGATAAAAAATACTGGCCTTTTGAATGACGCGAAAACGACCGTCAGCTCCGGAAATTCCGGGGTGTTGCTGATGACGTCCCGCGACGCATCGCTGCATTGCTGTCGAGCGCAGTACGTTGCTGAGCAAGGAAGAAAAAAAAATAGAGGGAAACACAAATGCGCGGTCGCTCCTATCGTAAATCATCGTCGAAAATACAATAATACGCGAGGGGAGGGATACGAGCGCGCGCCATAAACCAAATCGCATCGGTTGACTCCGCTTGACCTTTGAGTCCGGTTGACCTTCTTTAGGGGCTTTTGTGCGACACATTTTGGTCGCTTTATGCCTTTTTCGACAGATCCCATCGCGCGGGGCCACCGGTTTGCAATTTTAAATAGATACGTCTGCTGAGATATCCCCCAAGGTTCCCGCAGATTTGAGAGATGATAGGCTAGATATGCAGAGCACATCGTCTCGCTGGCCTCGAAGGGTGGATTACTCTGGCGGATTTTGATATTCAAGGTCGGGACAAAACTAGAAATTAACAGAAATCATTTTGTAAATGAGATAGTGATCAATTTGTTGAAATAATATTAAAGATCTTACTTATAGATATTTTGCCATAGGTATTTTAAATATTAATATATCTGACTTTGATTGTGTGCCTTGATTAATTGCGAGAATCACTATCTGATACTTTATTATTACAAAGCTGGTGTTAGAAATTCTTGTTCAACACTTCACGCTTCGGGTAGCCTTGATATGACCACACGAAATAATTATATGAATAATATGTCTGGCTTCAAATGCCAGCTTTCGCTTTTGTTCCCGCTCGAAACGGTCCCGCCTGTACCGAATCACGCACGCGCGTGATCATAAATTGATAATATCAGTGAATTAGTTAGCGGTCGAGTTGGTTTGCATAGCGTACATAACTGTAGAATGCGATCGCGCTGCACACGCGCATACGTATCAGCTTATTTTGTGTATCCTAAGCAACTATCTAAGTATCTTGAGATTAAAATATTAATCCAGTTTTCAGAATTACTATTAACATATATTACTGTAATTATAGTCATCTATTATTTCTTGATTATATCAAGATTATTTATGCTTTTATATCTAACATATATATTGTATAGCATAATAATTTTATCATCACTTAGCATCAGATTTTGATTCGATTAATATTGAACGAGAAAATCGAGAGGCGTGTAAAAAAATTTTATATAGGTAGATTAAAAGTTTATCTAACGAAATAAAAATCATTTCTTTCAGAGTCGCTCACACTTGCCACAGTATTAGAAACCTACGAAGGGCCAATATGCAATTATTTTCGCGTGCGTCACTCGATCTAAACAAAATCTCCCGTCCACCTTGCAGTCGCTATTGTTGTCAGTGGAATTCACTCTGCCTAAATGCATCTCGGACCACCCGAGTAGGACGGTCCACGGCCCGAGATCTCATCAAACCTTCGTTCCCTAGTCGTTGCCAGGCATGACACTTGGACAATGACGCCTCCGCGACGACGTAACGTCGCACCTGTCCGCTCGATCGACGAAGAAACGCGGTATGCGTTTGGCATTTTGTTAATGCATATGTTTACCAGTTTGTAACGATTCGGACTCAGGTGCGTAAGTCGGGAATTTTATTTTTGTCGCCTTTTTCCTCCGCCACCTCCGTCTCCTCCGTGCGTCCTCGCCGCCTCTCATGCTGCGGTTATCAGATCGTGCTGCACATATTGGGATACTTTCTCGGGCCCGTCTCGCGTCTCTCGGCATTCGTGCCGTGCCAGCGGCTGAAACGAGTGAAAGTATTCGGAATTCTTGCGGTCAGTTTGACTCGCGGGCTCGCCACCGAGGAAACTTACGCAACGCGTATAGTAACAGGTGTATTGCATGTGCAGTAACGTGTCTGGAGGGATCCAGAGGTCATTTGTACTCACGGGCGGAACGGACATACTACTACTGCTACACGATGCGAGACACGGAGTCGGAAACGAGAATTATCAGCGAGTAATTGATAAATTATCCCGTCGTAAACAACCCCCGGATAGACACGTAACCAGCGTCGATAATCGAATATTCGCGTCGAGGCAACCCTCCGTGAAATTCACCTTCGGTGAAACTTGATATTCGATCGGGAGTTAACGTTACAGTTGGGACGTCGGGATAATGGTACATCACTCGGAGGAAGATGCGCGCGAGTAGAAATCTTTACGGGCTAATTCTCAGCGATTTCGCGATTTCGCGAGAAGCTCATTATTACGATCGCTCGGTGTAATTGTATCGCGCGGCGCGAGATAAGGAGACGAAACGGGATCAGTTTTTCTGCGGCTTCGGGAGACCGGCAAGGTTAAACGTGGCGCGATCCGAGAGCCTCGAAGGAGACACGAAAAGGATCCTCCGCTGATCCACCGGATGCACGCGATCTCGGCGAGCGCGGCTCGTTCGACATGCATCGAGCATGTGCGCGGTTCTGTTTTCGCAGAGGAGTGGAGCGAGAAAGCTTGCGTTTTCAAGCGAGACGAGAGCGCAAGGTTAATCCAGTCGCTCGTTCAACGTTAATCGCTCGAAAATCGCTCGCTATATTGATCGCAGATGCAAAACCCAAACGGGAATCGAACTGTACCTCGAGATTTTCTTTCTGATGAAAAACTTTCAAGCGATTCCAGATTTCTCGTCTGTCGGGTGTCATAGATTTAAATTTGTTTTAATCGTTTCTCCGCTGCACGTATGCACGCGTTAATATTAATGCACATATCCCTTATCGTTACGATCCGGAATATCCAGCTCGTTTATATTTATATCATTTTAAACCGCGATTATCACGTGGGTGAGAGGCATCAGTATTTTTCTTTACGACGCGCTCTTTGGAGGCGCGCACGTTGCGTTACCATTAACAGCGTAACTTTATACGAAGCCAAGGAAATGTCGGCCGATCCTGTTCACTCTAACAGAACTCTCCGTTTATAAATAAATAATAGGATTTAGCCAATGAGAGCCACGCGAGGCGGCGAGGCGCCGATCATCGAAACGGCTCCGTGCATTGACCCCTCGTCGTTATCCGAGCGAGCGCTTAATCGCCGCGACGTAACTAAACGTAATTAAACATAGCATATATAGAACTGGATGCGAACCGGCTTAGAATTATCGTCCGTGCATGATTATATGTAACTGTACGCTCAGGTGCAAAACGCTCCCACTGCAAAACGTTGTGGCATACCGGGACGTTAAATCATCGTATTCTCGCTAATAATATACGGTAACGCACCATTAAATTACTAATAACACTCGTAATAATGTTGATTTCCAAGTTTTTACGTATATAATCGGCGGACTGCTTGGAGCTGCTTTCCTTAAATTGCGAGGCGTTTCAAGTTCGCCGGGTGTTTTATTAACGGAGATTAGCTGCTGTTACTTGGGTAGAAATTGTCGCGTCAACCACGCGGTTAATTACGCGCTAATACTAATTGTAAGGCTGCATTCCTAACGAGTCCCCACGTTTACGTCGCGATGGATGGATTCGCGGTTTACCGATTCGAATCGTGCCATTATCGCGCTTGTGCCATTATCGCACTTTTCTGCGAGAGCACCGGGCGTCGTCGGGCACTCCGGACGGAGGTTCGGAGATCTCTCTCTCTCTCTTTCTCTCTCTCGGGACGGGGTCAGGATTTGGCGGTGCGACAACGTACGCGAGAGAACCTCGAAATAGCTGCCGCGGGGTAGAAACTTCGGGTTATAGTTAGCTCCTCTTATAGTTAGCCGCTGACTAGCGCGCTGCAGAATGCGAAACGAGTATGCTTCTTTCCTCTTCCTTCTGCCCGAGCTCATTTCAACGCACGCGCGCGTTTCCACTCCTTCCTCTTCTTAATTCTCGCTTCTAGACTTCATGGATTTTTCTTTTTCTTTCTTTGTCTCTCTCTCTTTTCTTCTTTTCTTCAGCGAATATTCATCTTTCTTTCTCTCGATTCGAATTCGTGCAGTAACGGAATCTCGCAGCGGGGAGAAACGCAGGAAGTGAAAAGGAAGCATGAAAAGGGGGAAGGACGGGGGGGAAAGGGAAAAGCTACGTGCCGTGAATGTACTCTCGATGCGACGGACATCCATCTAGACTACGGTGGTCGGATGCTGGAAAGTGGACCGCGCATCCTACCGCCGCGGGCAGTATTCGCGAAGCGTCGTTTATTTACATAAATAGATGACCATTCATGCGCCCCGTCCGCTAAATATTATATTTGCCTCATTGGCTGCCACGTTAGTTAAATATAATTCGCTTCGGGTGAAGTGTTTTGCGACCACGTGAATAATATGTCCTTGTACCGGCTACTGCAACAAACATCGTAATATTCCAGCTTATTAAGTATGCTCTCATTAGAGAAATAAATGAGCGCTCATGTTTATTCGTTGTTGCTCAAAGGTCACGTTTTTATTAAAAACGAAGACGAGTTTATTGCGAATAAATCTTTACTTTATAGCTGTTTAATGAAATTAAATAATTAATTTAATTTAATGTAAACATTTTAGATAGCTTAATATAATAATGTGCAGTAAAACATGTAATATATAATGCGTTATGTGATTATATTTAAAATATTACGACAGCAATAACATTGCGAATTGACATCTCAACAAGTCTCGACTTATCCGCGCACCTCAATAATTCTCTCCGCTAATATCTTGCTTGCGAGTTTCGAGAAATTATATCCAAAGTATTACAAGGGTGATTAATCAAGCAGCGTTACATAGAGGTATTTAAATTGATTAGCCAGGAATACGCGAGAAGTAAATTCGTGCCATTCTTTTCGTTCTCGTCATTGCTTTATCGTCGTCGTAAATCGTGGCGGGAAGATACCGGTGTGACACGTACTAAAAGGTTCGTACACCTCCTAAGTACTCCTTTTACTCGGGCCCAAATTATAACCAGATCGAACTATCGCATTTATCATGACCGACAGAGACATAAATTTAATCAACGTCGTGCCTTTAACACCTCCATGATGCACCAAAGTGTACGCATATATGGCTATGCGTCGACGCTTCGTACAGGTACTCAGGTACTCAGGTATTTACCCAAGTATCGATATTCTTGTGCAAGCATTGTTTGAATTAATCATTCTCACAAAAAAATATCAGTTAATGTTGAACAAGGAATAATTCCGTTTTTAATTAAATTTAATTAAATTTAATTAGTGCAAATGTCACGAATAAATAAATACGTGTGGGTGTACCATCGACATTTGGCGCAACCGATACATGTTATATGGAAATAATATTTGTTTTGTAGAAAATAACAATTATTGCGATATAATAATAATGATTGTTGTTACAAATAATTTTTATCACGCAGAATCGACACTCGTTATCAATGTTTTATACGGCATTTATGAATTTTTTAAAATACTGTACAAAAAACAATCGGTCTTTTCTGGATGCATATCTCAGAAATTTCCAATTCCGTGCAAAAGACCGACGGCAATCAAGCGGAACCAACAGTATCATCCTTTACTCTCAGTCGAGGATGAGCAATCAAGCAGTGAACATCTGGCATTATTTTTCACGCTGTCACTATCGCAGCTTCCGGCCATTTTATACCTACCTACCTACCCGCAGCTCGCTTTTATGAATTAGCCGCGTCTGCTTTCCTCGATCGTTCCTCGAGCGCGAATCAACTCTTTCGTCGCGCTCGTTCTTCGTGCTTTCTTACCTCCCGATCCGAGGGTGTACCTCGGATAGAAGTGTACTTTTACGCACGGGGATTCAAGTTCGCGCGCGCCTCCAAGTAAAACCGGCTGGTGTAAGCAGCTCGGTGTTGCACCTACACGTATCGCCGCGCGGCTAAATGAATTCAGACGGTTATAGCTACTGGATACGGAGATTACGCCGAAGGTAATCCCGATCGTATTCTGCAGGAAAAGCCGGCCTTCGACTCCGTCCTTTTTTTCCTCGATTTTCTTTCCTCCCCTCGCGCGCTATCGTCGCGCTAGCCCTCCAGGCCAGCCCTCGTCCTGCCTTCCCTTCCTTTCTCTCTCTCTCTCTCTCTCTCACTCTTTTCCTTTCCTTCTTCCCTTTCCATCCTTCTCTCTTCCCTCTCTTTCCTCCTCGTCGTGACCATAAGAGCGAACAGAGGAAGCGGCCGATTAAGTTTTTGTTCGCTCGAGAATTAGAGGTCGAGCGAAGCTGATGTCGAGACGGCGAGAGAAGCGAAAGAAAGAGGAAACCGAGCGAGGAAGGAGGGAGGAGCGAGCCCCGGAGTCGAGAAGGAACGTGTACGCGAACCGAGGGCCGCGATTCCAGTTGCTCTCGATTCTCTCTCTATAATGCCGGGGATCGTCACGGATTCGGGAGAGAGCCTCCTCGCTTCACGGGACACCGGGATCTTTGTCTTCCCTTCCCACGGCGAATCTTTCTTTACTTTTCCGTCAGCTTGCGACGCGCTTCGGTTATGCCGCCTTCTACAACGCGGACGTCGTTGAGGCAATAAAATTGTATTCGAAGGAGGCAAATCGCGAGAGATGCCTCCTTCGAAACTGACCGACGTCGCGACAGAAGCCGCGATATCACCGGCAAACCGGCTATGGATAACTGTTTCGTACTAATCATCGCGCGGATACTGGATCTGGTAGTGAACTATCCGGCCTGATCAGTTGCAAAACGGCTCGTAAAGTAATAATATGTTCTTGCGCGGATTATATTTTCCTTGACATAATTTTTCGAGCTATCCGCCGTTTGCGAAAGGCCTAATTTATTCATCGACGTACGCCGGCCGTACGTATAATTTGTAATTAAATATGGATTATATCAGCCGCAACGAGGAAATATTTGCCCCGACACTGACACTTTACAGCAACATTCTTTTTTATGACTTTTTTATATGCGATTTTTTTTTATTTCTCTTCGATACAGGTCAGAATTGAGTTATGCGATCCTTATTGATACCCTGCATATCCGTATTGGTGATGTTTGATCGGAAACTTTAATGGTATCATATACCTTTCTTCCCTTTTATTATGGATATCCGCCCCTGCTGGAACACAATACCACCCTTCCTCCCAAACTCTTTCTCTCACGCTCTCCGTCTTTCTTCTCCCCGTCGTCCATTCATCATACATGCAGGGTGAACCGTATAATTTAACCACCTTGAATATTTCCGTTATTAACGGCCCGATGCAAATTTTTGTCGTCCTGAATAATCTGATCCGCATGTGCGCTGACAATGGTATAGCAAGACGCCTTTTTTTCGCGACGTTCGCAAATTACCTTCGGCTTTTCTTAAACGAAACGAGCGGTCGAACGCGTCAGTCCATTATCAATTAATATGTATTTAAAGACGGTCAACTTGTCTTCAATATTATTACTTGCGTTATTCAGACGATAAACGATCGGCTTTCTCGAGGAGCGAGGGACAAACTTGTTTTGCCCGGAAAAAAAATATGCGACGCGTGTCGGAAATATTCCTCGGTCGCCGCGTGAATCTACTTCGTGCGCGCGAGAGCCGCGCGGTAATAGCGCGCGCTCAGGATGCAGGGGCGTGTACGCATAAATAAGGCAGCGTGCGTTTCCACACATCTCATATACCTGATCTTTCGTCAAACCCTGCGCGTTCCACCTGCTGACCCCCACGCGCAGGGTCAACCGGCACGCGCCGGTATCTACCACCGCGAGGGTGATGTATCCTCGCTCGCTGTATCGTTACCGTCGCTTTGCGCAATATGCGCCTGTCTCTCGGCGAGTCTGCTCCTGTGTACCCTACTTCCACTATTCCGTATCAGTTCGCATCGATTTCGAGTGTTATTATTCGGCGCGGGAGAGTCCTCGAAACGGGAAAAAAAATTCCGGCCCTGCATCTCTAGGATAATCGAGAGATCGAAGGGAAACATTTGTTTTCGATTATTTCCCGGGATTAACAAGGTGTGTTTTTAGACCGTCAACACGGTCCGGTGAACGCCGCGGATAACGCCGGCCAATAAAACTTATCGGTATTAAACGTACATAAAAAGATACGTGCTCATGCATCTTTCACTATTACATGCACGCACTCGGGTTTACATCACGGAATAGAAAAGCTTATTTACGCGTGCACGTACACGTGCATGCGCGTGTGCGCGTAGGTATATGCCTAGTTTTTCCTCTCGCGTGCTGCGTATACTCCATCCAGATGGATGATGCAGCGCGTTCCTCGCGCCGTTGCACAAAGGATTCGGTCCGCACTGTCTTTGATTCACCTGATTTTGCATCCTCGCAGTCGCGCATTCATACACGCGTAAGAAGCCTCCTCCGAGGTGTTTGTGCGGCATGATGCAGCCGTACGCGGTACACTGGTGGATTAGAGGGAACAGTTACAACGACTGTTGCGATCTGGTATATCTCGATAAGCCTCGATAATGGTCAACTTCGGATAAGAAAAGCCATCGTGTCATCATTTTCATTCAGCGACAATTTCTCTGTCGAGAGGCGTTCTAAATGAGTAGCTGAAGAAAGAGAGAGAGAGAGAGAGAGAGAGAGAGAGCGTATCGTATACATTTATCATTTTATGATGACCGATCACGCAACGATTATTTAATCGTTGTTATCACTGTGAATTGTCGCGGTAATCGTCGTGCGAAATCGGCATTTCAAACGTTTTGACAATCGTACGACGTTTTAATGCAATGACAGTGGATCAATATCGAATTTACGACCAGGTACATTTCGAAATGTACAAGATTCTGCCGACGACGTGGTATGCGCCAAAATTGCATCACCGCAGAAACGTAGCCCTGACATTATCAAACTGGTTTCACGAAAAGGATGCGATATTTCTGACGTGATTGAATTTCGTACGGTCGCTTTGGAAAGCGTTCCATTTTCGAATGGTGTTAACCGTCGAATGCTGACGCTTTCCCTCGTCTAGTGTGTAAATAAGTATATTTAAAACTTATCTGGGTTTCGTTATATGAAGCTGATGATATATGAATCTAATATATCTTCTTCAATTCTTGTTCTCTCTCTCTCTCTTTCTTTCTTTCTCTTTCATATGCAAGCAATTTGACTGTTTCGAGAACGGCTTTCTCGGGCTTCGCTTTCGCCCTCGAATGGCCTTAGGTAAGAGGTAAGAACATCCGAGTCCGGCATCCCCGTCATAGATCACGCGGATATTTTTAGGCGAGATTATTGATTGCGGATTTTTCACGCGGTGCCGTGTCCGCGAAAAGGAAGAGGTCCCGGCACGCGATGCGGGCATACAGGCGTATGCCGCGCGATGAGTGAATGCATAATGGTGAATCATATCTTCGCCGAAGAAACTAGATCATTAAGCCATGCAACCTTGGGTTTCTTGCCAAGTTCAGTGCACTGTCCGGTCGACTACGCTGGATATACCTATCCCGGCAGTATTTGCTTCTCTCGCGTCTCTCCTTCCAAGGTCTAGCCGCGTCTTTCTCCCTCCCTGTTTCTCTCTCGCCGGTGCTTCGCTCTTCTCTCTCTTCGCATCCTCTCCCGGTTTCCCTTCCGCGGCGCATACGTGCGTGATGCGTGCGTGCGTGCGTGCGTACACGCGCGTGTACACTTAGACAGAAGCTTCTCTATGCCTCTCTTTCCCTCTTCTCTCTCTCTCTCTCTCTCTCTCTCTCTCTCTCTCTCTTTCTCTCTTCTCCCTCTGTCCCTCCACCGCGTGACCGCTGCGTTTTTCTATGCGCCGCCGTTGTCGGCCGTCCCGTGGTACGGGGAGCCATCTAAGCCTATCCTAGTTTTTGCCTAGACCTGACCAAGTCTCTCGCAACGAGAGAGTCTGGCCTGCCGCTGTATTTCAAGCCATCTAAGGCATCGGACTACCCTCCACCTTATACGATTATATCCGCCGCGCCGTGATGCACCGCGCGAATCCAAATGCGCCGTAAGAAGAGAGGATGAGGAGACGGAAGGGCTTCGCTTCTTCGGACGGTGATAATGACGTGAAATACGCCTTTATCTTCTATCGTAAATACTTCATTGTTTGTATTTCCTTACTCGGTACACAGACTATCTAGCTTGTTTAGCAGCAGCAGGTGCATGAAAGGAGAAAAAAGTTTTCAGATTGATACAAGAGATCCTATTGATCGGATGTTTTTAAAGAAATGAAATTAACGCCGTAATAATATTTATTGAAATAATGATCGTTATTTACGAGATACACTTGCATATTTATTTAAGAAAAAAAACTCTGGATTTTTAGCTTTATTTAAAATAGGATTTCATGAGAAAACCCGCCGCGAATTTTATGATAACCGACAGAATTTTTACACTACAACGCTATTCAAATGTATTATAAGGAAGCAGGAAGACCTTTGAACATGGACGTTAGAGATAGTAATGACGTGGAATACGCCATCATTTTCTATTGTAAATCTTTGATGGGCTTTTCTCTTTGAAAGCGGGGTCATCTAACCGCAACTACGTGGTAATAGCGTTAACAGAAGACGAAGCTGCCAGTTAAGAGAACTGTCATACTTTCACAATACATTTGTGCAATTTTATGTATTTACATGCCTCGGAAGCGCTTAGCATTGAATCGTTGATTCGAAGCTTTTTTACGAGGAATCATTTTTTCGTCGATTACGTGAATGCGTGATTCACTGAACGTTCTTTTCTCCGTCTCCATTTTTCTAAAACCGTATATACCCGTAATAAATTTTTGGAGAAATAAAAATTACTAAATTAATATATATGTTTTGAAAGCACGTATCTACTCTCTACTCTATTCTGTGAGTCAGAAGATGCGATAGCGGATGGGGGACCTTCCGGACAGGAAGTACGCGTCGGGCATTCTGTACCAGAGATACATAAGACACGGCAGTAAACTCAATTATCAGTATCTTAACGAAACACGGAGTTCCAGCTTCAGTAAGATCAGGAGTCTCTCGCTTCTCGCGTCTAAGCGCGTTTCTGCCCCTCTCTCGAAAACTGCTTTTCCGGGCGAAAATCCCCCGGCGGAGTTGCAAGCATTGCGGCATAAAATTTAATGCGTTGGGCAAGTTACTATCTTACGTCGATATTTTTCCGCACCTTTTGCAGAACCGCGCTCTCGGGGGGCGCGAACGAGTGAAATAACAAGGCTTTAATCGTTCTGAAAATTACGTCGCGCGTGAAACGTACGTCATTACGACATACGAGCTGTACTATTACGCGAAATCTTTAAAATGCTTGCCTCTGACGTTTTATGGTAGTGTAAAAAGGGATATAAACGTGGAAAGCGTAACGGGCATATTATTAGCATTTTGATCTCCTTCACGCAAGTATCTCTGACTGCGGGAATGTAAGTTGTATTAAGTAATACTATAAACACTTTTGCGTACGCATGAATATGCGCAAGGTGCTTCAGGACTGCGAAACGCGGATCCGGCAAAAGTCATGACAAACATCATGACGTGTGCTGTCAACATTTCTTATTACTCATTGTATTTGTGTTCTTTTGGTGTCATATATCTCATCAATAGATCAAGTGTAAAATTACATTGAAAAATAAAATTGTTTTCATTGTTAAGATTCTGTTAAAATTAATTATAATAAAATTTTATTATTTTTTTCACTCTCAAGACTTACTTTAGCCAAAAACGCGATAGATTTTCGTGTAAAACAAATAATGACAAAAAAAGTAGTAATTTCTGTTCGTGTATATTTATCAAAATTGTAGTACTTACTAAAATTTATTTTTCACGCCGATAGAGAGAAGTAGCGAAGTCAAGATAGTCGATAGTTCGATTTTATCGAAGTGCGAGCCTCTTCGAAAAATGAATATAAACCCTCGTAACGTCGCCCTTATGCCAGGCAACATCCGATACCCTTCCGTTGGCCTCTCGTTACTCGCTTGTACGTGGACAATGTAATGCAACACCTGTGATATAGTAAGAGCGCTTAAATGAAGCGATCCGCGTTGGCGATCGCAGCGCGTGTGCGTCCTGTGCAGTTCACGGACGATCGATCCCTAAATGTCGAATGTAAAAAAAACCTGAGAGGGCCGATCCTCGGCTGAAAATAGAAACCAGAAGAGCGTTCTCTTAAAGCGTAAGAGAATGCATCGTCACTTGGACGCCCGGCGTTCTCTCGATTATAGCTTCCGACTCGACGCTAACTCGCATAAAAAGTCGCGGAAGCAGAAGTCATAACGGAGCATGAAACACAGACATGGCGTAGTTGTACATAACGGACATGCATAAGTCAGCAATAGGATGTAAACTTCGTACATAGTTATAAAAATATAACTCTCTGAAAATAGAGAAAGAGAGAGAGAGAGAGAGAAGGGTGTGAATAATGTACTGTCGATAACACCTCTTCACGAGGCGAATAGCTGTTTATTAGAAACGGAAGGATTATTATACCGGATGGAGGAAATAAGCTAAAGTTAGTGCCGTTCTATTACCAATTATTGCACGTTTAACGTAGCAGATATCCGCGATAATAAATCTTAATATCTAGTCGTTAAATTATATTTCTTGCAATTATTAGATTATTATAGTAAAGTACATCGTTACATTTTTTATGTTTTACTTTACATGTTTTGCTTCTAAGACCACTGTTGCGGAAAGCGTCGGGTCCTGGATTTAAATTTTAGATTTAAAAATCTTTGTTTTGAATTTTAAACAGATGCGATTAGATGGATGAGATATACATACATATATAGAGTGGACGACATTTACGGTTTATGTATCCTATTCTGTGATGTCATCCGCTACACATGTATGTCTCTTTCCGCTTTACTATATGAAGACTCATTGTGAACTTAATCGCGCGTGCGTACGCCGGAAATACCCTTGGATTCCTCTAATATATCCGCGTGACACCGAAGGCTCGTTGCGGAAGTGCAGCTCATGAAATGCAAATCCGTCCCGATCGGGTATCTCCCAAATGTCGCGACGTCGTCGATGAAGGGGAAAGAGAACTTATGTTTCGGTTATATTATATTATACAATTAAGAAAATAGATATTTTATCTATCACACGTCATGTAGAGCGTGACTGAAAAGCGCGAATTCGAGGTCGAACAGAAGATTCGAGTCTTGACAAGAAACTCGTCGTTTCGATGCAGAAGTTACAACGACGCTGAGCATGTCCAGCTTAATCTGTCACACATATATTACAAGGACGTCCTAGAAAGCACCTACACAGCTGTCATCGGCGCGGTGAAATCAGGAATGTCGGTCAATCTTTCCTCTTCCGCGGCGATAATCCTCCTCGCCGAACACCTCGCCGACTCGCTGATGTCAGCGTGAGGATCGCGCCGAGTGTATCGGCTGCGGCGTATGCATTACGTGAAATCGTGCAATATTCGACGATTGCAAAAATGCATACGCGAGCGTGCAGAGTTCCTGCACGCGCCACGAGACTTTCTCCAGCCTCGGGTATCGCGTAGCACATGTATCGCCGTACGTATGTACACGTGTGTATCGTAAGTTTTGCTTATTCGCCCGCGTGCCATGGGACGAGCATTTTTCTCCCTACCGCGTCTGGAATCTTTGACGTTACGACGTAATCCGCGTTTTTCCGTCGATTCTACACGTCGCGGACGTTCGGTGCGCGATGGAGAGTAACGGAACGTCTCCGAGGGACGTAAAACGCGAAAATAAACGCGCGCGGAGTAAATTATTGGATATCGAATTTTAGTACATTGAAAATAAGTAATGTCGCTATTATGGAATGGCAACAACAAATTTAATCCGCATTGAGTCACGACGGTAACAGTGGCCGCCTAAAATACTACAGCGAGAATAACCCGACGAGGAAAAAGATAAGCTTGCAAAAAGTTTGAAGGAGGAAATATAAGGATAGATAAGGTAGAGAGGATAGAAGCGTTGAAATGCAACAACGTCCATTCCAAGAAAGTTGTTTTCGCCTGCCTACTTCTTGCTACCCGTGTGTGTAAATCATTCACGTACACGTCACCGCGAGAGTATGGGACTGAAATCCGGGAACCTTGACAAGGGAAAAAAAAAGAAATAATAACAAGCGGCCTTCGTGGGGCCGATTCGCGTAAGAGAAGTTATTAATTCTACTCTCTCTTTCTTCCTCTTTCACTTTTTTTTTTTACTTTGTCTCTTCTCTCTCTCGAGTGCGTCTTCTATGATAAATCCAGTATTTTTTTAAAGATCGTTAAGAGCGATAACTGGTCATTTAATAGTCAATATTATAAAGGTACGAGAAAACGACGGCTGTATCAATTATATCACAGATAATGTTAGAGTGTCAGTACTTTTCTCCGGTATCGCGATTATTTTGATTGGCAGGACGTCGGTTTCTCTCCCGAGAGAATCGCGATATCATTATTCGAGTGATAAATGAAAGATCGCGGATCCACCGGTATCTTTTCGCGGCTGCAAAAACGCTCGCCGAGCACGCCGATCGCCAGAGATTGAACGGTAAATTGTACTTGGAAACTTGCCGAGCGCGGTACGTCGCGTCGCATCGGCCGTACACTTTATAACGAATCCTTCACATTTCTTTTCGACGCGCGGATAAAGGATGATGTAAGTAATTCCTGTCTTACATCCAATCATCCTTCACTGCAGCGGATCGTACACGCGCAACATTTTTATCGCATCTTGTCCTCGTTACGAGATGTTTTAAGGCACGTATCCCAAAGTGTACTCCCCTCTCTCTCTCTCTCTCTCTCTAGAAATTTTATGGGATCCATGATCCACTTAGATTAATCATGATATCATTACGAATTTCAGTGTAAAAAAAATTGAGAAAGTAGTAAGAGAAAGTAATAAAAAGATCGTAAAAATTCTGTTTCAAATATACAAACTATTTAACATCAATTTCCGTCTGAGATAGGCGCGCCATCGATGCCACAAAAATTTTATCGTCATATCGTTTTTGTGCTTTCACAGATAAACAATGTTCAAACGCTTATCGAAGTCGAGGCGCCACAGCGCCGACGATGTTGCTCTTTCTTTGTCGAACTCGGCGGCTCCGCTGGACGAGCTATCGGCGACTTCAATGCCGCGGACAAACAGTCAGGATCTGGAAACCGCCACCCTGCTGAAGATCTCCCGGACCAAGTATACCCGGAGGAGCTGCGGCGACGCGGCCGCGATGCAGACGCTGCTCGAAACAAAACAGGATAACGAGCAGGATGTCATCGAGGCTGATTATCAGACGGTTACGGCTGTCCCGGCCTTCATCGTCGAGCACGATTCGAGTAAGCAACGAGGTAAGTTGTCGATAATCTCCATCGTGTCTCAACATGAGATAGCGCGCTAATTTAATGTCTCATCGCATTTCAATAATGATCTCTTTCTACTTTTTTAAATCCGCGAAGATGTTCAATTTATGACGTTACGTTTGATGAATTTTAATAGCCTTTTTTCGAAAATGTGCATGATTATTTATCAACCAGTTACTTTTAATTCTTATTCGTTTTTGAGAAAACATAATAAAATATAAAAGCATACGTAAAATTATTAACGCATTTTGAGAGCAGCGGAGTCTTTTAATTTCGTCGAATGTGTGTATTGCGAACGAGAGAGAGTACGCAACCATAAAAAGCGCTTAAATTGCTACGTCGAACAATACAGGACGCCCGGACATATTGTTCTGTAGCGGGTCTAAATACAATACTTTCCAACTGGGCTCTATGCTCCGGTGACCTTCCATGTCCCATGCCCATCAGTAACGAATGCGCAAAAAGTACCGGCCACTTGGCAGTCGACGTCGTTGATCTTGCTCCTATTCCGAACGGCCGCGAATTACCGCTAATCCAGGAAAACATCGCATCCTTTCACTAATCACTCGCTCGGCGCACTTGCCTCGTTAGAGCTCCGTCGCCCGACATACTTGCCAACACCGACTTGCATTCGCTACTTGCTGCGATAATATCACAGCGAAGTTGGTAATCTCGCTCCTTCCTGTTGTATTTTAATAGAAAGTTCGCTCGGGGAATTATTAGCTGCAATTTACTTTTTGAAAAATTCAACTCCGATGTTTTATACATTTGTTGGAACATACATAAATAGAACATATATTATTTTCTATTACATGATATTCAGGAAATTGAAAATGAAACTGAAAAGAACATCGAATGAAACTGAAAAGAATGACATTTTCCTTTCTTGGATTTATAGAACATGAAGCCAATTAGCAATAAATAATATATTTTTAACTTTTCACATTTATATAATATCATTCTCTATTTTTCAATTATGTAATACACTTTTTTCCTTTAATACTAATGAATCTTATCTCTAATTTTTATTTAGAAATATTATTTTTTATTCACCGTATAAGTTATAAAATATTCTAAAAATATGCTATTATAAAATAAAATACATTATGTTTTTCTTACAGCTGATAATAGAAAAAAAATGATACAAAACATTCAAGATGTCTGTTTAATGGCTGTTTTCCTTTGCATTCCTTTTCCCACAAACAAAACAACGCACCTGCAACTCGCACGATGGCGAGTAAAACATGCCAGCTGAGATATTCTAAATGCGTGATATTTTTGATTACGGGACGGCGGATTACAGTGATCGGCGACAAATAAGGCTATTACAAGGCGACGCGATATAAGCCGTCTTTTGCACGCGCATCATGCCGTATACGCGCGCTCGCAAAACACGTGTGCCCGATACTCGAGCAGCCTTTTAATCGTTTCTCGTTATGTAGAGGCGATGTGTCCGTGTCGCGGGCCCGTTAGCCGGGGTGACACCTCGAAAAAGTAGTCCCAAACTACGCGGAACCGCTGCCGCGAGTTTCTCGTGTACGGCGGCGGCGAATAGCCGCGACCCTCGAGAACCACCATATGTCGCACGCGGGTGTGGGCATCGGGCGCTTTTTCGTTCTACGTTCTGCGAGATGGCACGTTGCCATTTCAATGTCTTACTCCCTTCTACCTTCCACATTTCATTTCCATTGAGGACCGGGACGCGAAAAACGATTCCGTTCAGTTCATTATTGGATAATTTTATTTTTACTATATTTATATAACAACAAGTTGTCATATTATTGTATATTACATTATTACATAAAGGTAATAATGTTAAATTATTACATAAAGGTAATAATGTTAAATATTTTATCATTCTCATTGTTATCATGCAGGATAAACTTATAGAATTTGATATATCTCTGTTGATTTTGAAAATTCTTAAAGATATAAAATGAGACAAGATATTCTGCTGATTTACAACTGATTTAATAGATTTATCTTTTAATATAGTTATTATTATTAAATAATTGTTGATATAATATTATACTAATATTATTTCGTTTTATAGTGTTAGGTCTAGGAATTTGGGGTCGCAGGATGGGCAAGAAGATCGATTCTTTTCGGCGAACAAGATCTCGCGAGACCATCTGCTCCATTACGGAAAGGTCCGACAGTGTCGAACACAATGGCATCAATAATAATATCAACAATAATGATACTAGTACCAGCAATAACAATATCGACGTTCAGCAATTAAATAAGATACATTTAGACGAGAGGACGAACAGGAAGTTACCGGCAGCTTGTCAGCGATCCCCGTCTCCCTTCAAATCATTCTTCATCCGGATGGGTTCCACTGGTATGCTCAACTCGACCAGAACCAACAGAAGATCTCAAGATATCGACGAGAGAACGACGATACCGGACAAGGAAAGTCTGTTCAGAAGCTGCAGCACAAGTCAATTGAACAACAGTCCGACTTACGTGAAGGGGGACGATCCGTCGGAAGGCATAGATCTGCAGATAGCCGCGCGAAAGGACAAGACGGTGTCCTGCGACGATCTGGCAGGACATCGAGGCAATGATCAAGGGATCTTCGAGGTTCGCGCGCGCGGCACTCCTTGCGCCTCCACGTATTCGTTGGGTAGTCCCTCGGTGAGCTTCAGTACCTGCGACCTCGAGAAAACGAAAAACGAGTCGTTTATGAGGAAGAGCAGCAGCTGCGATCTGAAAGAAGCGAAGAAGTCCAACTTTCCGTATGCCTTTTTGCGATCAAAGTTGTCCGTCTTGCCGGAGGAACGGCACGGATCGCTGGTCTCTAAGGACGAGAGACTCTTCAAGACCGTGTCCGAGGAACACTTTCCGACCCTGCAGATCGAGGACTCCTACATCAGCACCACGACCCTCGGACGGAAGAGATCGAGGATCGGGAACGCCGGTTGCGGTCTGCCGGATGCCGCGAGGAATCAGGAAAATGTCTCGCGACTGGGTCGGACTTCCTACGCGGAATACCAGAGAAATTCCAACAGATACGAAGCGGACCGGTACAGCCTGAATGCTAGCCGCCTCGAACGAATTGAAGCCGGACTTCAGCGAGACGGCATCTCTGGCTGTTACAGCCTGCTTGATGGAAGTCTGCTGTCTCTTCGGGAGAACAACGAGTTTCGACATAGCGAGGATACAATGCGCGACAAGGTGGACTTGGCTGCCGGCAGAATCGAGACCGGAATAACGGAGAATTGCAACGTCGACCTCGACATGATGACTGCTATCCGAACCAACCGACGGAATTCGGTCTCGAGTTGCGAGCAAAGATTGTCGTCCCACTATGTGAGCTCGAATGAATCCGGCTACGACAGCGATGGGCCGCGAGGTGAATCCGTGGCGGCCTTGGAGAACGAGGGGCTCAAGTGTAGTTCGGACACTAGCAGCGTCGTGGACTCGGAGGCGGACAAACCTATAAGAAGCTCTACTCCGAGCGAGTGTCAGGATCAGGAAAGCGCCCAGAATGCCGGCAGGATCAGGCAGAATTCCAACGCGGACGAGAGGCCGGACGCGATTTCTCAGATGAATCTCGAGGGAATAGATGGTCTCAGGTGGCACCGGAGCGGATCCGGCCGGATGTTGCCCAGTATTCACGGAACGTCTTTCGAAGAGGAAGCCGTGTCACGGCTGGAGGACACTCCGCTTCCGAGCTGCGAGGATAGATTGAACCTCTTGTCGGATACGACGCTGGACGTCTCACCTCACCGCATGAGATTGCAGCAAGATAAAACGAGGTTCCTGAGCGACATTATCCAACCGTTAACTAGGGTACGGCGATGTTGCCTGATAGAATTGCATAAGAGAGATCCCAAGGATAGTCTGGGGATTCGACTGGCGCAACAGAGACTGGGAGAACCGCGGTACATAGTCGTGCAACTCGAAAGCGACGGCATCGCTCAAAGGTAAGGAAAGTTCAGCGTAGATTTTTCCAACTTCTTAAAAATGAATGTTGTAACGAAAATGTAGCAGCTAATCTTTCTGATTTTTATTTATCTTAAATGATTGATCTTAACTTTTCCCAGTAGATTTTATTTCTAATAAACTTCTTCTAAAATAAATTATTATTTCGGTTGCAGGGACGGTAGATTGAGATTGGGTGACGAGATCGTCGAAGTCGAAGGCAAGGAGCTAAAGACGCTGGCAACGCTCGAGGAAGTTCAGGAATTTTTGAGATCTTTTACCGGTAACACAGTACAACTAACGACGGCGTACGAGGAAACCGTGCCGCAAATATACGAGAATTCACCGCCAACCGTGGCCGGCGAGTACGAGTACCTGGAAAACGCGAAGAATCTTTCGAACATGTCGTTGATCGACACCCAAGCGAATCATGGTTCTTCATCGATCGAGAAGAAGAAGAAGAAGAAGACGAACGACGGCAACACGGAACTGCCTCAGTCGAGAAAGAGGCCCGACTTCCTGCCGCTTTCGTGCTTATCTGAAAATCAAAAGGACATCCGCAGCAGCGTGGAGCCCGCTGCGGAATCGCAACACTACCTGTCGAGACACGTGGCCAGGTTCGAGAAGGGCTACGGCAAGCCCAGTCTGGGCTTCAGCGTTGTAGGTGGCAGAGATAGCCCGCGGGGCGACATGGGGATCTTCGTGAGGAGAGTCTTTCCCGGCGGACAGGCCGACATTTCCAGATCGTTGTTTCAAGGTAGACTGCGTCTTTTAAAAAAGAAAAAAGAAACCATTTTCCACGCGTAATAATCATACGCGCGCTCGCAGAGCTTTTAATTAATGTGCCAGATGCATTTATTATATTCGTTGTTATTAATCTTGATGAAGAAAAAAGTATGAGATTAACGGCAATTAAATCGTTGTATAATATTTGTTACACTATCTACTTTGTAATTAGCGGGGATGTCGGGACTGTCACTTTGATGTGCCTCGACGCGGCGTAATATAGCGCGCTTCGTTTCACACGTCGTGCCTCAAATACTTTTCGCTCGAGAGCTATCAATCGGCGGGGATAAGGGAATGCGCATGACGACGCGTCGAACGCACGTTCGACGGACGGCCTCGTGTATTCACGACGATGCGAGGATCTCGCCAGACAGCTGTCGAATCTTTAATCCGACAGCTAACGCCGCGTGCATATCTAAACAGTCGCGGCATGTTCCACCGTTTTTCTTCTCGTCTTTTTCCCTTCTTTTCTTTTCCCCCTTTTCGCCGTTCTCGCTTCCTTTCATCGGAAGACGGCGAGAGATACCTCGTGTCATTGACAGCGCCGGTATTAATATACCGTTTCCTGATATCTTTATCGTATTATTAAGTCGTTTTATGTACGAGATGCTTACATGTATCAAATCGTTTCTCACTTTTTTTTTAATATTCGCTACTTTTTTTTTACATCCGTCCTGAATCGTATTAATCATGAGGGATCGTCCTAACGGATATTAAGGGACAGCGGAGAAGTTATTCGACGCTCTCTGACCGATCAGGTATTCGCGGGAAGTTGACGTGCCGATAACCAGGAAGGTCATTAGACGCGTTTCGCGTTCTCATGTCTCGAATTTCAACCGAGCCCACCACTTTTTACGCTCGCATCGCGGTTTCCTCGTTGCCCGCCGTTCCTTACCGCATACTTGAGTAACGGGCTGGTAGCTGATCGGCTTGCATAAGCGCAGGAGATAGCATCCCGCAAGAACATCGTCACGGGGTCATTGGCAGCTTCGAGGGTTACTTTTTGGTCATTAAACTTTATTGATATTATCAGGATGCTTTTTCAGAGACGGAGATACCGATAATTTCAAGCGGGGATTGCGAGAGTATTTTTCCCATTCCTCATTAATTATTATCGAATTAGCAACGATTTTCGAGGAAATCGAAAAAATACATTTTCTCGCCTTTCAGGTGACGAGATCTTGAGTCTGAACGGGCAAATTCTGAAAGGCCGCACGCATCAAGAAGTCATCGAGTTATTCAAGACGGTGAGAGAGGGTACGGTCGAATTGGAGATTACGAGAAGGCACAGGTAAAATTTATAAACATTTGTCTGTAAGAAGACGCACACAAGCATTATGTTAATAAAATATTGGAGATATGACGCGGTTAATGAAAACTAATAATAATTGTTGCAGATATCCCAAAAGTACTGTAAAAAGTGCGCCGTACTAAACAATATGGACGAAGGAGAAACTGCCCACCGGAAGTGCTCTTTAGATTTAGGTCTAATCTACTATCGTTCGCATGGAGAAAACGGCGTTTTAGAATTCTAGTCTATCAAAGAAAATCTATGACTTCTCTGACGTTTTTCTCTTACGTAATTTATTTCGTGCAGCATATCTCGCAACTGGTAGATAGTTTTTATTATTAATAGACTATATGTACGTCCGCGTGCGTACTGTGGTATCATAATTATCATTAAATACTACGTCTCTTTAATAATAAGATTTTATACAAATAACGTTACGACAATGTAGAATCCATCATATGCATTTTTAATCATAAGAGGACAATAAAGAAAATGTTCTTTACAGGTACCGAACGGGGTACCATATCCAGATTATTATTAATTAAATAATTGTTATTAAATAACTGTTTTATTTCTAGAATTCTGAAAATGTACAGTATATACATAATTCGTATATTACATAATTTCCCATGCTCCCTGCCTCTTTTTCAACAATCATCGCTCTCACGTGTCTATCAGCAAAAGATCTGCACACGACTTGGCTTTTAAAATTCTGAAACAGAAAGGTGAAAAATGAAATAAAAGGAATTCGAAGGAATAATGAATAAGCGTATAAATAAATAATATATTTATTTCCTTCTGTAAAAATTTCCAACAGTCATTTTAGTTTAAGTCAAATATTACAAATGTTATCTCAAATATTTGAATGCATCACACATGTTAATTAAATTAATATTTTATTTAAATTAATGCACATTTAAAAATGCGATGACATTGATTCATATATGTGATTAAATGTTAAATATTTAAGAATTACTTACTGTGATTCACGATTTTTCACACGCCTACAGAGGTGCAAAGCAATCGGCCCACTTTTAATATTGCGAAAAAGCTGTACGGCTTCGCGATGCGTCAAGTCGTGGCAAACTTGGCCATTCACAGCTAAAATCTCGTCGCCTGCGCGCAAACGGCCATCTTCGGCGGCCTGTCCGCTAGGCAGTACCGATTTGATGAAGATACCTGCGACAAATTAAACAATATAGAACATAGAAATAAGTTTAGAGAACGAATAGATATTATAATCCAAAACTGATTAGGAAAGAATTAGAACAAATTTGTCATATAATTCACATTTAACTAATTGAAAAAAATTTTTGCAGCAAAAATACACTCGTAATTACCGATGCTTCCTTTCGGGCTGTCTCTTCCGCCAACTATGGTGAATCCTAAGGACTTCTTTCCGGCGCCTTTTTCGAAAAGTACTGTAAGGAACGTAGACACTGTACTCCTCGGCCTTCTGGGAAGAGTACAGAACTTCGAGACGCTCTGCGTGAATCCGCTATCCATGTTTGTCGTGAATTTCTCGGAGATCGACCTGTTTGACTCGTCCTTTCTGTCTCGATGACACTTGGCCTGGTGCTTTCTGAAGTGATGCGATCCAGGTGAACTTTCGACGATCACCCCGTGGCCGTCTTCCATGCTAACGTTTTCATAATCCACGCTGCTCTCCTTCAACTTCTTCGCTTGCTGCTCGACGTCCGTCAACCGCGAGATAACGATGTCGATGTCACCGGGTCCGCTGCCGCTACCTAGGATCTTCTTAGCCTCCGCCATACTCAGACCGCGTAATCTCTTTCCGTTAACGATCAGGATCTCGTCGCCAATTCTCAAAGTGCCCTCCTTATCGGCCAGTCCGTTCGGCACCACGTGAGCCACCAAGTAACCTGGACTGGACTCCGCGGTCTTAGCGATGAAGATACCAAGACACTGGTCGGACGTCTCCTTATGAAGTTTCACGACCATCGTCTCCATGGTGTAAGCTCTACTTCTCACCGCCTGTAAACCGGAACTGCGTTGCTTCCGGCTAGAATCCTCGTCAATGGTTCTTCCATCTCTCTCCCGATCCGTATTGCTCTCCGCGGAAACTCGAGCCGTTTGACGATCTATCAACGTACCGTTCGCGGCTTGACAGACGCTCGAGTACTCCTCGGTAAGAAGACTCAACCCGGAATCCTTGTCCTTAGTCCTGTCGTAATATATGTCCAAACTCGCAAAGAGTCGCGCGGTTCCGTCGACGTCCGTAGCAGTCGAAAAGGGCCTTCTAGGTGGAAGCTGAGGCGGCGATCCCAGACAGGAGTCATTGTGGCTACCGTTGTTCAGTGGTCCGGAAGCGCCGCTGCTACATCTGTCGTCCAGGAGGGAACTGGTGGCGGAGTCATTGTCCAGGATTCCAGAATCATTGTCATCCTGGTCCTGATCCTCGTACAGCGGATTCGTTCGCAGCTCCTCGAGACCCGGTAAAGTTCCGTAGGAAAAGCTGCGCAGCCTTCGCCTCTCCCGATCCTTGCAGTCCTTCCTGTAGATCTTCGCGATCAGCCTGTTTGTCGAGCTCTTCAGGTACCTATCCTGCATCGCGCGGAATTTCGCCGCCAGGCAGCTGGACGGCGTGATGCTGTCGAACGCCGTCGCGTCCTTCTTAAAAATCGTCTCACCGGCATGTCTAGGTACTCCCGGATCGACCGCCGTCACCTGATCGACGGATCGATTGGGGCCGCGGTCCGCCTCGAGGAAGCTCGGGTCGGTCCTGTCCCACCGGTAGTCGTGTGGCATCGCGTCTTCCCGGACTGACTCCCCCTCCTTCGGCCGCCATTCGGGCTGCTTCCGTGGCGTCGAGGTGCGAAAGCCCAAGAAGGAAAATCGCTCTTCCTGCTGCTTTTTGTACGACAACCTGCTCTGCGACTTGGCGCGTCTCTTCTTCTTCGCGTGACTGCTCTCCTCTTCCGTGATGTCCTTCAGGTCAGACTCGCAGACCGAGCGGCGGAACTCGTTCCTGGTCAGGCCGCGGTGTCTCAGCTCGCACATCGAACGGAACTGGACTCGCCCCGTGTCCTCATCGTCGCCGTCGTTCTCGTCCTCGTCGGAATCGCGATCCTTGAAGAAGCTCAGTCTGGTGCTCTTCACGCGGTCCAGCAGGGGATTCCGCTTTTCGCACACTCTCCGCCGCTCTTCCTGGATCCTCTTCTTGTCCTTCTTGTTGGCAGTTCGCTCGGTCGTCACTTGGGAGGTCTGCACGTTGTAGCAGTTTCTCTCGGATTCGGAACTCGATGATTTTCTCCGGGCCCATCGCACTGGCGATATATCTGCGAGATAAGGATGAAGGTATTAATAAATGTGCACAGCAGGCGGTAGAATAAATATATAAAACTAAAAGATGTTTATATGGTTCTGTATAGCGGAATAATTGATCACTTTTCGGTTCAAAATAAATTTATAACTTTTATAATTCTTGAAATATATTTTGTAACTTATAACTTTATATTTTATAAAGATATTCTATAAATGAAGCACCGTACAAAATTTCAGACGAATAATAGAATACAGAAGATCGTGTATCCTCATTTTTGCCAGTCTGCCTATGAATAAGAGCACGAATGAGACCCGAACTCTATGACTTCTAAATCAAAACTGACCACTTTAGTGTCAGTTGCGGTGATACTGATAGAACTGACAAATCTGCAAATTCTGTGAAGCGTGACGTTTAATACAGGATATGCGTAAAACAGGATGCGCCTGTGAGTAATTTGTTTGTACTACTACAGAGTATATATAGAATACTTTTATTCAATTAAACTTAACGATGAAATACAGCGACATGACAGTTTTTAATTAAAAAATTAAATAAAAAACATATCATTATTTTTTTACATTAAGCCAACGATTTCTTGTATTCGTATTAAATAAAAATAAAAACCAAAGTACATATACACAATATGATATAAAATATTTATTAATTAAATTAATATTTTTTAATTAAAATAATTATATTGTAGGCATTAATATATTTTTGTTTTCTAAAAGGAGCGAGAGAAAAGCTTTCTATAATATTTTTTATAGAAAGAATCCTGTTTGATTTAATGAAAGGAAACAAACGCAGTTATTTAATAATAATCAATAATCAGAGGAAATATAAGCCATTAGTCATGTTTTTATCTCTCGTTCGATTGTGCTCGATAAAAAATGCACATCTTGCAATATTAACCGTTGCAAATGTAAGAACACGGATTTGCGTGTCACTGTAAGATGTGTGTTGAAAGTTACACTGATATTTATTTATTCCATGATATTACAAGTTGTACCTTTGCGAAACAAGGCCCTGACAGCAATCGAGATAATACAGCCAGTAACGCTATCGCGACTAGACTCTTCAGTCTTCAAGGTGAGCATGCGGAATTTACTCATTTTAAATTAGTTCGTCATCATGCATGATAAACCGTCAAATCATTCTTGACTATCCTTAACAATCAAGGAGTGGAAGTCGACTTCCAACAAATAAGATTCGATTTATCCGCTTCATATCCGCGATTCGCGCAAAAACAGCTGGTGCAGTGAGTAATTTTGTGTGTACGTTATCGTAAGGAATGCGTAAACCGGATACCGTAAAAATAGATCGGACAGTCTAGTAACACTTTATCGTTCTTTATGTCATGCCTGACGTCGGAAAACCGCGACTAAGCTCACATAAAAGTTCTCAGAAGCGGATTGTGTTTCCTGATGTGAAATGTTTCATAATTATGTGGTTAAATAATTATATCGTTATCCACGTTGCTAACTGCCTATATCTCATACTTTATGAACGTGAGAAAGAGAAATACTTTCTAGATTTTTAACGTTTCACATACTATGACAAAAAAAAAATTATTCTTGCATTCCAACGAAATACGAAGCTATAATGTTCAATTTTGACAAAAGTGGAGAACAACTCGATTCCTTTACATGGATATGTCTCGGATAATGTCAACGTGACCTCAAATGCTGTCAAAATGACAAAAAATGATTAAATTATGACTGAAAGGTGAATTTTGTTATCATATTCTCGTTATTTTGATATCACTTTGACATTATCATGACTTCTTGTTCTACTTGGGGTCACATCAAATTAGATGCGGAAGGTATCGTATTAGAAGGTGAAATTTTTTAATTAAGGACCCACTGGCTCGTTTTACGGCTACCGTCTCAATTAGCGGTTACTATTATTAGCCGGACGATTCATCGCGGATTGTCATTGCCGTCGCCGTCGCCGTTACCGTCAATTGCATCGCACAGTCCTACAGGACGCGTACACGGTCACGCATGAGCCTACGGATTGCGCGTCCTCGACAATGATCCTTTATATTAACGTGCATTCGCGTAGGTCGGCGTAGTGTCAATTTGCTTCTATTCTCGCTTTCCAGCCAGTCACTCGGGGGACTTCAGCCTGACGGAACGTTGAGTCGTAATCCTCGCATTCACAGGATGGAATCCCGATTCAATCCTGCCACGCACACGGCTGCGACCGGCACGCAAAGACGCGCGTGTGTACGCGCGGCACGCAACGACGACACGACATTTTTGCAAAAATTGGGCCGATTCTCTCTCTTTCTCTCGCGAATGAACGGGGAGAATCGGACGGCTGAATCGCCGTATTACCGAGCGTACTTTACTCTTTCAATGACTATGGATGATGCGCCGCCATTTCAGGCGACTTTTACCTCTGCATCGGGACCTCGCGTCGAGATGGTAAGACGTCTCGTTGACGTCTTCGTCGGCTCGGAGGGGACTTAGGCGCAGGAGTCTCGGTGCCTCGGAGTGGCCGCGAAACCAACGCATGTCTGTAACAAATTGGAAAGTAGTCAGAGCGTGATTTTTTTCTTACGTGAAAGTATTCGATAAATATTTCAGCGGCACACCCGTAATTCTTACGATGTGTAAGAAAAGAATTGTCGAGATTTTTAAAACCGTTAAGAAAAAAAAAAATGATACTTCTATACAACTTTAATTTTAGGAAGAAAGGAATCCTCCGACGAGAGAGTGTGTTATTGAAATTAATATCGTGAATGGGATATTCCGTTTACATTTGTTATTTACCGACGCTTTCTGTTACTGACATTCCAGTAACAGAAAGCGTCCCTATTTATCAAGATTTTAAACGATGTAAGCGCAGTGAAGATTAACCGCATAAAAGTGAAACGATAAATCCTGGGAAGTGAATGGACTTTACTGGATGTCAATGGCGACAATCGCCGCTGAATCCAGGCTATCTCTTTTCACTTCGTTATTACACTTGTTTCTGATACGATCTAATAACGAGATAGAGAAAATCGCACCTGGTAGGTCTATTGATGAACATATGAAAGAAATGCTGATAGATTTAACAGATAGCGAAACCATCTTCTTTAGTAAATTTCACGCAAACTCTAATAATAATATCTGAGGTTTAATTACAAATATTAATACACATAATGTTAATATATAATGTTAAAAATAGAAAATTTGTGGCAAATAATAAACTCTCTCGAAATTTCACTAAGAAAAAATATACTTTAATTTGAATTTAAAAATCTGACGATAAAATCTGCAAGTTTTAGGATAGCTTGAACATAATACAATGAAAAACTATACATATATTATGTACACATAATTTTGAGCGTATTAAACAATCACAAAGAGAAGTAAAACTAATGTATATTTCATATCTTTGTTTAGATAATTGTTTGAATAATTTTTAGAAAAGAAAAATATTTTCTTACATTGCAAATCAGGTTTCATATTAGTATATATTAATTTTACTTATATTAAATAAAATATTTTACGATTCTTTAGTGAAATAATTACAAAAAAATTATTGTCATTACATTGTTTGTCATCTAATAATTATTATTACAAAATAATGAGAAATCTAGGTATTTTTCTTTACTACTGTATGCACGTATGACATTCAATATCGATGCCAGATTTATGCTTGTGCGTTCGAACGAAGTGGTACGTGAGTATCCAGCATCACCGTCGCTTCTCCCAACGGTACTTCCAAGACAAGGAGGCCGCATCATCTACGTCGTCTAGCTCACAACTTTTCATGCCGGCGGCACTATATGATACGCATATCTTAACTCGAAGCTTTTAAACCGTTTGTTATCTCTTCGTGCAAAGAAAAGAAATTTTATGCATGTTGAACAAGAAGAAATTTGAAAGGAATACAAACGAAATTTAATTATTTTCTGATTCTTATTATTTTGTTTTACATACACGCGGCAATAAATTTTTATCCTCGTAAGAAATGATATTTTACATTCTTCAGAGGCGTTTATTCAAGTCTTCGCACGAACAGTGTTCCTGCAAATTTTTTCGAGTTTATGGATCTTTCTATCTTCCAGGAATGTCGGCGACTGGAATTGCCGGGCGCATTCCATGCCAACTGCACGCGTACAGTTGAAGAAAGATTCTTAGAAGTTCGCTTCAGAGGATTTTACATACATCTTATACTAAATGTTGTACTCATTGCGGTATAGCGATCACCGCGTGTAATAAATGCAATTGCCATGCTATAACATCGAGTTAATTATTATTAGTTGCAAATTGGATTTTGAATACATGGGAAACGATACTTTGTAATATTGTTTTATTGTCTGCAGTTGGACCCATAAAGAAATTATCAATCCGTTGATACCGTTGTCAGCAGCGGAACGGTAATTCGGTCATCTTTTCCTCAATAAATGCGATGAACGGAATATTCACGCGAGAGGCAATACCGTTCGTCTGACCCGTATAAAATCTATTACATTTTTCTTGCTAATCAATAAATAAAAGTATATTTGGAAATATTGTAAATGTGTGATACTGTCGAATCGCAGTTATGAAGGAAAATGGATGTCCAATGAAATTATTACATGAACAAAAACGTTGATATGACCAAACGTAATTAGAAAACTTATTTACTTATATAAAACATGCAAAAGAAAAAAACATTCTATAATAAGTACACATTTATATCAAATATATTGCGAATTTATGTCAAATATATGTAACGATAAAAAATATGCGTTTCAACACAAGACTAATCTTATACACAGTGTTCAAAAATTATCTTTCTTTTAATTGCAGGTTTTTTTACCAATCTTGAATAAATTTCGTCTCGAAAATTTGACATTGTTTTAATACTGCTTTGTTACATAAGAAATTTAAAAAAGAAACTCGCAATCAGTTTTTTATACATTTAATTTGCTTTTGTGGCTTAAAAAGTATTATAAAAGTATATAAAGTGCCACGATACATTCGTAAAGGAAAAATCAAAATAAAGATGATCAAAGAATTCGCAGTCGAAAGAAAATACTATCTTCATATAACTGTTAAGTACATTACGATTTACAATTAATATGGAACTTTATCTAATCACATATAATTGTAAACAATGTCGGATTAAGTCGCGCGATTCTAGATATCTTTCCGATTATACATTTCACAACTTTATTTCCGTTTCGCGCAATATGCCATCTGGTATACAAGCACAAATCGAATCGATTGGCATTCAGAAAAATACCAGCATTGGCCAATAAATGTGTCATAATCTTACCGTTACAAGACATACTACATTTTACGGAGTGATTTCGAACTTGAAAATATTCAAAGTAAAATTGTCGATGAAATTTATATGTTATTTTACTATAATATGTAATAATTAATTTAAGTATATTTAATTATTATATATGTGCGACACTACAAATTAATCGAAATCAGATTTTAATACCACGGAAAATGCCACATTTGCAATTTTTCGCAACTTTCGTTGCAAAACTTTTGGAAAAAGAAAACTGATTTGATACATTTTACAATAATAATAATAATTACTTGTATAATTACAAGCATAATGTAATTATGAGGGATATCTATCTATATTATTATGATTTAATGTTAAGGTATTTAGCTGTTATAAGAAAAGTAAAGGCCATACGAAACGGAACAATCTTTCATTGCACGAGTGACAGACAGGATCCATTCGATACCCCATACATTTAATTAAACCGCGGTGCGTTACGCAAGTCGTTAATGCACGGTAATCATTATACCTGTCTGCGTAAGTGTGCGTAACTGCTGACTACGAGGACAGCTTATGAGAAGAAGAAGGAAGAAAAATTAGGGGTGGGGAGGGTATGCGTACGACTTTCTCCGATGCAAAATATGTGTGCCATCACCTTCTTAGCTCCTTTCCGGAGGCTACGCCTCTCCGCCTTTTCACTTTTCGTGGATTCGGCCCACGCGCAATCACGGCGAACAGTCAGACTTAATTAAGTTCGCAATCAAGAGCGAGACGTGATAAAGATCACTCCGGGAATGGATCTGGCGGATCTATCTATCAAGAGATTTATAATTGTACATGTTCAGCGATAGGTTTATTTTTATTTATTTACAAGAAGCACCTACACATTGATTACCTGTTTGCTGAGCATCGATTCGACACAGTCTAATTTTTTGTTCAACTTTCGTCAACCCAATTTCACGTTGTTTGATTTTTTGCAATTTTTTAGAAGATAAAGATTTCACGTTGATACAATTAAATCTGCCAATTTGGCCAGAATGTATGGATCTATCGCGGCGCGCATTGTGATAAATGTTGCAGAAAAGTCGCGGTTGTTAAGCGCCCGAAGAATGCGGGAGCTAAGCGTCCAGTTATTCCAGCATAGATTTATCGTTCCACTTTCGTGGCTGCCGATCTGTTCCTCCGGCTGCGGCTGCCGGCGGCCCGGACTTTACCTCGCTACAGCTCTAGCCGCCGTTGCAGCTCCGGATTGTAAATCTTCGCGGCGCAGCGAGACGCGGTTGTTATCGTCGCGCGTTACACCCGCTCCTCGCTCGAGCTCCACATTATTTCTCGCTCCCGACATCGTAATCCAATCGCGGTGAGACGTAGTGAGAGATCAGAACTGTTAATGACGTCCGATGCCTTCGATACTTAATTTCTTGACGCTTGAGAGACATGACTTTTTCTTCGCATCAACTGCGTCATTCGCAGAAATGAGAAGAAACGCGTAAGATATATTTTTACGATCGCACCAACGGCGATTTCACTTGAAACCAATAAATCGAGAATTAGTAGTCAAAAAAATGAATGTCGTGAGACGAAATAACGCGCGGACTTTGGTTTCGAGGTTTTGTGAATTACAATTTCTTTTTACATATACATCTCCTACAAAATTCATAAGACAGTTTTAACGTTTTACCGTCGATCGTTACTCGTTTGTTGCGTGTTTCTTTTTTGATCGGACTGAATTGTATCCTTCATTGGAAGTCGTAACTGCAACAATGTGAATCCGAATTGCATTTGCAGCTGCCGGCCAGTGTTCCCTTTCTTATTGCGAGTAATTCAGTTGCAAAATACTATCGAGTACGTCTCGCAATAAACGGCAAAAACAAAATGCCTGCGGTGACTGCGTTTCGCCTTAAAACTTGTACTTTTACAGTAATTGCGCAATTAGGCGCACGAAGACGTGGAGTGGTAGCGCATTCGCGCAAAATTATATTCAGGCGACAGGTAAATTTTCGATCAACTACCGTTTTACATGAAGAACATTATTTGGTCGCCAATATATTGAATATATGCATACAAATCCATTATTGTACGTGGAAGAAATTGGTATGAAAAAAAATATAGAGCAAGGAGAGGAGATTTTGAATATCCAAGATAAATGCAATGCTTCATCTTGGAAAAAATTAAATAAAAAAAATCCGTAACATGTTTTCCTTTATTTTAAATTTATGCACACAACAGTTCAATGACGTTACAAGTTGATGCTCCAATTATGATTTTCTATTAGAATATAAAGAAAAATATTTGCATACATATTTTACTTTTTAAAATATAAATATAATGATTATATGATTCTTCACAAATTTCTGGTTCTACTAATATTATATACATAGTATTAGAAAGAGACAGATAAATTGGATATCCGAAGATTGATTGGATATCAATCAATTTTAATAGTCGAATAAAGATATCGTCTTAAAACACAAAATCATGACGTGGCCCTCGTGGATTTATTCAACAAAGAATTCACCATTCGACGAGAATCGACGCGCACGTCACTGTATAGTGAATGCAATTTGAGGCAAAGTGTAACGCGTACGTAAAGCGTGACGTGCCCCGGATGCTCGTAAAAACATTCTCCGCCGCGTGGCTATCGAGTCGTAACCCGCTCCGCTTCCTAGGTATTGTTATCGTGTACCCGGGGGAGTCTGGGCTCTGCATCCCATTACGGACGATGGAACGATGCGGCTTATCCGCGCGACTCTTGGAAGCACGAATACATTTTCGGATATAATCACTCAGACACAAACGGGTCTCCTCTCGAGACAATCTTATCAATCCTGTCGCTTTTCCACACCAATCTGTCCGAGAAAATACGAGCATTCGTCACGTAAAAAAAACTTTTTGTTTCATATTCTTTTTGAATATAATTACGAATCTCCTCAAGACCTCTCTGCATCTCAAATCTTGCTATCTCGAGACTCGTCGCTTATCTGTTGTGTATGTTTCTTCGCTTATCTGTTTGCAGATGTGATCTGACTTCTTTGATTCTCGTACGTCCCGTGCTCTCGTGAGTATCTATAAAATCTTTATTCCTGCTTTTTATCGAGAGATTTTTGTAATGTGCGCAATTAATGCAATAAATTACACCGCGGTTGTTACGACGTAACATTGCGGCGTGCATCGCGATAGTATTTGGTGAAGGAATGCTCTTGGGGCTCAAGTCTGACGATGCATTAAAAAAAAAAACGCATGTGTACAGAGGTCTATACCCGTAATTTAGGGAATCAGATAGCGATAAAAAATGTTCGGGGACCGGTTCAGCATAACGTTACCTTGATGGCTCAGTTTGGCCGACGACAACGCGGATTTTACGACGAGAATTCTTTAATGAATGTTTTATAGCGAAATAAAAAACGAATGTCACCTTGCGAATTAAACAGCGTGTTTTATTATTAACAATATATATCTGAATTGGAACTCGATTCTAATTGCAAGAAGTGCTCATTATTATACCCGATGCACATCCATAATTTATAAGCTATGGTCAGTTCATTGATCCAATTTCTTTTCCATAATTAACAGAGTTTGCAAATAGCGCCTTTGCAAATTTTTCTCGTTTTTCGTGGGATTATTTATGATTTATGATACCTGCTACATTAATTTCTATTTTTTGTTATAACACGAAAATATTAATTATTTTTGTGCGATGATAAATGACATTTTATAAGAAAGCATTCAGGAAACATTAAGGCATCATTCAGGGTGCCATGTGTTACGAAGTCAAAGCTAAGTATTCACTTTCTTGCACCAAGGATTAACTTGAGATTATACTCGGCGTGTCGTATAGATACAAGACAAAATAATACAGGACAGGTCCGCGATTCCTGTGGATTCGCGACACAGGCCACTACCAACGATCGTCAGGCATCAAGTTAATCTCCCGAGATGACTTTTGAATGGTATCTCGCGGGTAACTCGCGGGTAACCGGTCAAAGAAAGAGAGAGAGAGAGAGAGCCTCGTGTCCACTAGGCGCGTTCTATCAAGGCCGCGGGCGAGGTAGTCCTTTTATTTTCTGGCCATTTGACGAGAGCGACATGCCGAGCATTCCTCGCCGGAATAGCCGTGTAACTATGCCCTCGGCATTGCGGCCCGCCTGTGTGTGTTCGAGCGTGTACGCTATCGGGCCGATGCGCGCCGCGGCCGCGGGCCGCGGCGAACGGCCGCGCCGCGCCGCCTTATTCGCGTGCGTTCCAAGCCGGCGTGAATCGCGATCGTGTAGGTGCATACGTACGGCTAGATACGTACGGCTTACGTATACACACACACACACACACACACACACGCACCCGCGCCCGCTCATATAAATAAGACACGCGACACACGCGCGCGGCGCGTATGCGTAAAGGACGGAGCTCCAAGGTCGATTACTGGCCAACCCTTCCTCCGCCATTACTCCCGAGAGCTCGCTCCTCGGGACGGAAGGAGAAGGAGAAAGGAACGGGGAGAGACAATGAGCCGGAGAAATCTGCCGTATGATTTTCAGCCGATTTCTGAGTAATTATTGCCTCCACTTCAGCACCGCATCGTATTTTCGGTTGACGATATCGCTGACTGCTCGTGTTTCTTCATCAGCGAGGAGGGATTTTTCTTTCCGCTCTACTCCAGTCGAGCCTCTATCTTCTGTCAGGTAGCCTGGACATTATCGTTATCTAGTGAAGTATTATTCCAGAAAACTCGTACATTTTTCTGGATTTACATTGTCGTGTCTGTTATCTCCAGAAATTCCGATGTCATCGAGTGGCGAACGGCCGGACGTTCTTCAGAAGGATAATATCCTCTCGGCGCTCCTCGTCGGGTCGCGTGTCACCGACCCGCTGACCGCCGCGGTCGGTTCGATCTCTATTCACGCGGCGACGTTAAATCTGCGCCTAAAATGCGAAATCTGACACTGCGTGCCGGTTACCTGTGACCCGGCGTCCACCCGCAGTGGCACGTCATCCCCGGAATATCGGAATAGCTTTCGCTCCGGGTCGGGACCGGAAGCGGGATACGTGCGCGGACAATTGCCCGGCGGACTGCGATTAATCGCGGTCGCTCGTGGAAGGCCGGCCTATCCGCCACAACGAAGCACAATCCGATGTAGCAGTTTTGCTCCGGCGACCCTCTTCAGCCCCGCGCGCGCTCGACTTTCCGGTTTAACCGCTCCTTCTTCTAATCGCTCCTCTTCCTGTCGGTCGATCCCTTCGTCCTTGGTCTTCCATACGCACCTGGAGACGTAGCCACCAGCGAGCCGCGTCTTTAGCCATTTTATCCCGTGTTGAAACCGTTTCGCGAGATCCGGGGAAGGACACCTTTTCGCAAGCTACGAAAACGATTTTCCAGCTTTTTGCTGTCGTCGTGACTCTTTAAAATGTAGCGAATTTTTGAATGCGTTGTAATTGTAAAACCTACAGAATACCGTTTAGAATACATTGACTCAATTTTAAAGGGACTTCTCGGAGCGTTTCGGTCTTTGAAGTGCGATCGTCAATCAGTAATCGCCTTTTTATTCTCTTGCAATTTTACGTCGAAGAACTCTTTTCATTTTCCCCGTTTAAAACTTTCGTTCAGCATAGAGAAGAATATTTTTGACTTTTCCGCTTTATCGAATCGTACAGACTCGGCTCGATCGCCGATGTACGACGCGGAGCGTCTCGTATCCGCGTCCGACGGTCCACATTCAGTGCTTCAAGAGCTGCTACATATTGCGGTCGCGTGTTGTCGGCAAGACGGAATACTCAATGAGACTTTTCCGACGCGTCGGCGATGTCGCGATGTCGCCGACATTGAATTTCTGTACCGGGGAGAATGTCCGCCGTAGACAAATGGCCGGGTAACGCGCTGATAGCGATTGAGGTCGCACGCGAACAGGGACGGGATCATGAAAGCTCACTTGTTACCGGGTTAAGCCCCACCCTGGGTTACGGGCGACGCGATGCAGCTCGCTTCGCCAGAGGTCCCATGCCGAGACCCAAATCTGATAGCGCGGCTTAATCCGCGAGATCATCGTTAAAGACGAAGAAATCGGGGCAGGTGAGGGCGCATCGGGCTCCGATTCCGAGTACAATCGCTCCTTATTGACGCGATTGATCGTTGAAGCGAAGCCGGCGGATAAATTTGGCGGATTGTTAAAGGCTGGACCTGCCTTTAACGACTTTCTCGATTGCGTAATTCCGACCGGTCATACGTCATTCGAAATTCACGCGCAGCACGCGAACGTTTCCGTCAGCCGTGGCCTTCCCGGCCGGTTCGGTTCGAGGTTGAACTGTCCGTCGCGTCGGATCACTATCAGAGCGTAAGAGGAATGTCGTGTGCACGCGCGTATGCAAACCCGATGTGTGAGACACACCATGGGGTGATATACACCGGGATACGCGATACCGCGAGGCTGCGTGCTTTCTACCGTGACGCACCTTAGATCGAGATCGAATCGAACGATACAGAACTAGTCGGGGTTGGTGCTGAATTAAATGGCATTTTTCATCGAGAATTCATTCCAGCTTACAAGCTATTTCGTGCCCTAGCGCGTTTCGAGCGAGCGTAACGTTCGACTAGACCGATATAACTATGTTTTCAAAGTTCCTATTGCGGAATAAATCGCTGAGGAATTTCCAGGCATAAACCGAACATAAAAATGTTCAAAAGGCGCCCGATAAAGATCTTAAGAATCTTTTCCATTTTATATAATTTGTAACAGAATTCGAAAACTTTATAGATAATACATCGTATAAATAAAAATACAAAAGTGATAAAATTATATTATATGTATAAAGAATTATAGCAAATATTATTTTTGGAAATAAAAAGCGTATGCCAGATATGTATACGTGATAATATTACTATAAAATTTAATAATCACAATTTTTTACAGTTTATAATTTCATTAATATTTACTCGATATTGATATCTTCGTCTGAAAATGGATTACTTGTCAATGCAATCATAAAATAATTTTTTTCAATAAATAGTCCAATTTTAATTTTACTGCTCTATAGAAATATAACATCCTCAAGCATATCATAATGCGCGAAATCGTATTTATATGCAATTATTACCATGTAGCGATACTCTATCTGTAAAAAAAGTTTTGCCTTCTTATCGCCGCACGGATATGGAAAATTATCTAAATGTGCATTTTATGCGCCTGAAAAAATATATACGCAACTCGCTTGTTCGCTCGCCACGGTTGCTTACGCACATTTAAGAAAAAACAGAAAGAAGAAAAGATAATATCGTTCAAGTAGCGCGTGGAGTGAAAGTTTCGAACGTAACGAGTGAGCTCGTTTTGCCGATACCTGCTATACATTTCAAACAATTAATGTCGTTTCGCGTACATAATATTTTTTGCTACCTGGAGAGGAGGGAGATCACTTTTACTTGACGTGACTCATTCAGTATTCTCAAAGAAAATTATGCGATGCATAATTAATGCATAATTAATACGCTAATTCAATGAGGTTAAAAAAGGAACTAAAATTTATTAGATGATGTAAACAATGCAATTTTATTCACGTAATTAAGTGACGGTTAATTAATTCATGCTTCTGATTTTTGCTTTCAGATAACATTTGACGCTCCGACGCAGAATCTGGGGGAAGCTGTCGACGATTTTGCTTTGAAATTTTTAAGCTGGGATGAGAATGTTCCGTGCCCCCTTCGCTGTCATTAAGGCACTTTTTGCGTTAAGCGGCTGGAAAGTGATCGGTCATCCGTGATGAAACGCTATCAAATTACATCTTTTTTCAGCGGACATCGCGTTGTACTTTCGCTTCGAAAGCTCTTCCTCGATTTATGAAGCGTGCAATACCGAATTCGCGATGTACCGCGCGCCAGTATTATTACGCTCTTTAACCCGCGTAAAAAAAAAAGAAGCGCTATGTGCCTCGTTAATATCCCGATTGCAAAATCGAGCTATACGTAGATCCATAAACTCACCGAGAAAAGAAAGGAACTTATCTCAGCAAATCTCTTCGCGTATCGAAAGGCACTGCATTAAAGTCGCGTGGAACGAGCGAGTCGCAGATCAAATCAGTTAACATACCTGCTTACGAAAAAAGATATATCTCTCTGTCTATGCGGTTTTGATGGACTTTAAACATGTTGCGAAAGACTTGAAAGCAAAAATCCTCTTTAAAAATAAGAATGATCTAAGACCATTAAGGATGCAGCCTTAGGGAAATGCGTACAGTTTGAAGGGAACCCATCGAATCCTCGAAAGTCGTCAAATTGTCAGTCCGGTCCCTCGCGCATTTACTTCGCACACGTATCTCGTTGAGGAATGTTGGAGATACCGTTCACTTTTTCATTGCCGAATGTTATATTCGTACCGCTTGAAATTTGTGCGTAACCCACATATAATTGCGGTGTAATTTCTTACGCGGCTGGGAGCAGCGTGTTTATCGACGCCGTGGTTTACGAGACGTCGTTAAAAACGCTGTTGAAATCCGCTTCCTGGTCGCGCGTAAGTACGTCCTAAAACGTTCGCGCGCGTATGCTGAAGAGCAGTCTCTTCGGGCGAGAGATATGCACTCGCGCGATACGCGCGAGGGTCCACAAACAATTCCGCCGCGAATAAATTCATTACGAAATCGATGCGATTTGCAGAAATTAAGATCCGCGGCATTCAAAACTGCGGTATTGTTTATGCATATAGGTGTTACGAATTCGCGGTCACATTCCAAGTAACGATGTTTCTTAAACATTTTCAGTGAATTTTTTGTTGACAAAAATATTGAAGCTTTAAAATGTAAATTAGAAAACGTACCGTCACTTTTATACTGAGAGAAAAATATAATTATTTTTGACCTTGATCATAATTTTATAATATTTCTAACAATAAATATGATTAACTTAACTATATGTATTATTATGTTAACCATAATTATCAGTATAAGTGTGCCTTGAGAGTTAACAACGCGGTTAACAATTTTTAATTATTAATAAAGCAAGTAATATAAATCGGACGTTTCAGCTCTATTTTGAGTCTCTATCATGAGTGATCAGCGATATTCCGATTTATAATTGTATACCTTATCTGTAATTAAAATTATTATAACGTTAACTTACGCTCTGTTAACCGCGTTGTACTTTCAAGACCCGCCTTTTACTTGACTTGTTAATTTCATTATCGAGAGTTCACAGTTATTTATCCACTTGTTTGAATTGTAAGTGAATTTCACTTAAATAGTTTTAATAGCCAGCACAATTACACGCCGAGATAGTTAATAGCCAACAATAATCGTAATGCAAACAAAATGGATTTCAAACCATCTTCGAAACGAAATAGCTCCGTGAAATCGATTCGTGACAAGACTGTTACTGCGCACTGTTCGTCTCTGTCCCGCGTAGTTTGGTGAAAAAGTCTCGCGCAAACATATGTTGGATCGTAGTGAACGCGCCTGACAACTCGTACATGAAGCACAACCAGAAGTATTTCCATCTCCAAGAGAACCGTATAATTTGAAGTCCGTTAACCAAATCGTATCCGTGAACCAAACAACTGCACAGGTGTGTTATCCGTTTCACTTTACTACTTCGCGCTGCTACTTTACGCGGCGGATATCGGTAGCAAGGTAAATACGTTCCCTCGAAAAAGAAAACGAAAAAAAAAGAAGGAGGAAAGGAAAATAGCCGAGCGCGCTCGTGCTGCGCCGATCCGACTTGATCTCGGAGCAGCACCAAGTGCATTCGGCCACGATAACGATGATAATCCGCCGTTTCACATCGTTAGGACTGCACGTTCGGCCGTGCCGCCTCGCTCCGCACCGCGCGCGGGTCCCAGCTAATTATGAATAATATAATTAGGCGGGATTCCCATGGTTTCCCTTTTGTGAGCTCGACGATGAGGCGGAATGGAGCGAGCGGCCGCGGAGGGGAATCGAGCGCCGGGACGACGAGCGATGCGCGATTGAAATAATAGCTCGTGTGAAATTTAGAATCGTGTCAGTCAGGGGACATGTAATCGTGATGTAATTCTTAAGTATGCTACCGCGTGACTGTTACACCGTAGACATCTATTCGGAGCATCGACGTGCGCGATCGTCGTTTCGCTCCAGAATTTAAATCTAGGTATGAGTACCGTGGAAGTCACAGGTCGACTTCTTCTCTCGCGCACTCCCAGCAATTTCAGAAATGATTTTAGAATTATTTAGAATTAATTATTCTAATAATTGTTTGCAATAATATTTGTATTGAGAAATGATTCATCAATATAATAATATCATTCGATATCGGTATCGGTAATACCTCCCTAATCTAATAATCTTTCTTAATAATCGTATCTAGTAGCTGACTCATATTATTTGTCATTTTCTGTGCAGTTCTCTCTTAAATAAACAATTTAACTTTTATTCGCTCGAATATATTATATTAAAAATAAGATAAGTAATTTTATAAATACCAATAATCATATATATTAAGAATCAAATAATGAGAAGTGAAGAAAATCTTTAAATATGTCAAAACATTGTAACTGTAATATATACTGTAGTATAACTATACTGTAACTGTAGTATATACTGTAGTATAACTATAATATAATGGGAACTTTTTTTAATAATATGTTTTCTTTTCCAAAAGAGATGCAATTACTTTAATAATATTAAGAATCTGAGGCAGTATTCTGGTAGAATCTGGGGTAGCGTTAAATAAATTATTGATTTCAGATATTTTAATTCTGAAATGAAATCATTACTCTATTTCTTTCAAGTTTAATACATGAATTGAATGGAGGGGATTCATACGTAGGGTCACAGAATTGGACGTTTACTATAGTAACGTTAAAAAAATTGTAGAAATGAACAAAGTGAAATAGAAGTAGTAACGTTAAAACAAATAGTATGAAATAATTCATCATATGTCAATTAATGAGAAGCGAACGAAATCTTTAAATATATTAAAAGATTGCGGCTGTAATATAACTATAACATAGAACTATTTAAAAAATATTTTCTTTTTCCTAAAAAGAATGCAATTATTTTTATGCACTCTTTAATATAATAATGTCAAGAATCTGGAGCAGCCTTAAATTATTTCAAAATTGTCCTCGGGGATTTTAGTCGGGAATGAAACCTGCTCCGTTTCTATCAAAAGTAATATAATATAAGATTTTATGGGATCAATTGTAATAACGTGAAAAAAGCGATTCGAATGAATCTACACGCGGCACCGGAAAATCCGAAATTTTCCGCGACGAAAGTCGCTTCTGAACGAGCCTGAGAGCGCCGTTCCGGCACCGAAAGACATTTAAAAGTCATTCCTAAGACGTTCATTCCTAAGCAATCACGTTATCCAAGGATCCCAGGATATTAACGAGCGGCGCGTCGAGCACTCGCGGCGAGGAATTCTCGCGCGACGGTAGTGACCGTAGAAATTCCTTTCGCCGGTCTCACCTGATAGCCGATCCGACGTATTGATCTATTCAATGAGGAATCCGCTGAATCATTATCGTCGATTTCCCTTGCCGGTGAATATCCCGTGCCACGTTTCCCTCGGCGGGCCACAACGTACGCGACAGTGACGTACGATTTATGTTACTTCTTCCTTGTCCCTTTTTTTTTTCCTCTCGTTGACGCGGGTACGATCGCGAGAGAACGCGACGGGCACGAGCCAGATCCCGCTCGATCCCACCCGATCGAGCGATCACGGAGAACTGAACGTCGAACCGAACGCGTCTTGCTCCTCGACGTCGCGAGAGCGGGGCAGAACCGTGACAAGCCCGATCGGCGCCCTCGAGCTACTCAGTTTTCTACCGTCTCGATCACGACACAGGCTATCTCCGTTATTTCTCAAACACGCGACACTTCCGGGAAATTGTGGATTTCCGTTCGATTTTCCAAAGTCGATCGCCTACTTCGCGAGCCAACCAGACGGATTCTTCTTTCCGATCTCACAGCTTTAAAACGAAATAAAAAATCAAAGAGGATAGACGTGCAAAGTCCCGAAGAGAAATGTGTCGAGAGAAATTTCAAAAGTGAGACAATTAATAATGTTAATAATATCTCGATTAATTATACACTGAAAAGAAATTCTGGATTAAAAACGGACGAATCAGAAAATCTTGTAAGACTGATCAAATATTCTGGTTATTATAATAGAACTCAATTCTTTATAACTTATAATAACTAGAATATTTGATCAATCCTACAAGATTTTTCTGATTTGTCCGTTTTTAACCGGAATTTTTTTTCAGTGTATAAAATCAAATAATTATACATTTTTGAGCGTTGTCTTACAAATTAGTTTTCAATTTTCAAGATTATGATTTTTCGAGACTTTGCATATCCATCTTAAATACAATAAATCAGCAGTTTTTCTTACTATCATTATCGTATATCTTTTTCCCGATCGAACAGCTGCGCCCGATCGAAATCGGATTTCTCGCATGTCCGCAAAATGCCGGAAGCTTTTCGATCGTTTCTGATAATGTCCGAGTGCTCATAATAGATTAACCGTTGAGAAACGGAATCGTTCCGATCGAATAGCTTCCCAGAATTCCGACAGATTTTATTTATTGTTTTTATACATAAATTATTGCAGCGGCAAATTCTCGCGCGCAATTCACAACGCTCGTTGCGGTCTTGATAATGTTAACACATTAACATTTTTTTATAAACATTCGATAAGCACGTTATTTACACGGAAGAGATAAAGAGCCTTGCGAAACACCTGTGACATGTTTCGCAGATAACTTCCATTGTAAACGCACGTTCGACGATAATTATAAAGATAGAACAGAGCGCTGCATCAAATAAAATAAGCAGAAGAGACAAATGATGATATATAAAGGAGCTGTGTTTCAAAATTGCTGCCAGTACTGAAAATATATAGTTCACGTCACGTAAACTATAATTTTTCAGTACTGGCAGAAATTTTGAGACACAACCATCGATATCTCGACTGAAGAAAATTCGTTGCTTCTTGACTGGAAACTGAAACTGTAATAACATTAACTCGCTTACCAGGTAATCGTATTATTGTGTAATAAAATATTCTCAAGTTTGTTACAACATATCGATCGATTATATGACGAGATCGATACGTGTTTAGAAATATGATGCTTAGAAGTCTCCTATTAAGAGATTGTAACAATCAAAATAATCTATTATTTAATAAATACAGAACGGCAAGAGCTATCAATTAAATATAATTACGTTTTTATGACAAATTTCTTGTATGAAATTATATAACGTATTTATCTGTTAAAGAAATGTAACAATTGAAATAATTGATTTATTTAAATAACCCTTGAAGTTTTAATTGAAAACTTTACTCTTCTTATCTATTTAACAGATACGAAATAGTGTCAAGTTTTCATTCATACTGTGGACATCACACATAACGTATTTATATATTATTTACGTATACATACATTTTTATGACAATCCGATAAACATTTGAAAAAAAATAAAAGCAGAATATAAGAAGCTTAATTTGACAATAACAAGAAAAATAAGGACAATATATCCTTGATAGGGCAGAGAAAAGCTAGGTTAATTTTTTACTTACATCTCTTGATTAAAAAAAATTTTGACAAATAAATTTCTCATGGATTAAAAATTAAATATACAAGCGATATTACGCGATATTAAATTAAAACGTTAGAAACGATGCAAGCGTCCTTCCGACTGACACAATACGCACGAGGCTCCTAGGTACGGCGCGTTCCAAACACCGGAAGTGCCCTTTCTTTCGGCACAGGTGTGACTTCCGGGAAAGCGGGCGCTGATTGGCCGCCCGGAGTTTATTCTCTAGCGCGGTCACGTGCCGCGCGTAGGAGCCAATGGCCATCCGGAGTGCACGTCGGAGTAAATCTGGTAAATAGATCCGCGTCGCACAGGTTGGTACGCGAGAGAGAGAGAGAGAGTCCCCCGCACCCTGGCGGCACTGTTCCGCTCGCGAACCGATTCGCGACTGTTGCCGCGAGTGCGATATACATTTCCCGTCCTTTCCGTTCTTCTTGCCTCTGGCGTGGCACGGGCGACCCTTACATTGTACTCCGAGCCACGAGCTCGTCCCGGATCGTCGGCCCGACGGTGTTCTCGCACGTGTCTCACGCCGGTGAGTCTACCTCGCGCGGACGTGTCATTCGTCGACCAGTGAGCGCCGCGACGTTGAACGCGGCCGACAGAAGGCAGGCTCGGACGGGGAGCTCGGACGAAGGCGCTTCCACGCGGAATTCCCCCCCGGTCGCTCGTCGCGTCGCGTCCGCGCCGAGCCGCGCGTCATCCGCCGCGTTGACTCTGCTCGTCGCGAGTTGTCGGAGGACGAGGTCAACACGAGCGAGGGCCTGGCCATCTTGGATGAGAGACATGTCGCTCTGGGGTAAACGTCAACGGCACAGTGTTTACCGTGCGACGGACGCCCGCCGCGTCGGCTCCCTCTAATAACGACACCGTCTGAGACGAACTGCCCCCGCCTGCCTGTTCGACCGAGCGGTCGGCGCCGAGGTGATTCGCGCTGGTGTGCGACTCCGAGGAACCCGCGCGGACGTACTCCCAAGCGGTGGGCCCGTCGTGCTACCTGCGCCGCACGATGAATCGCGGTGACGGGCTGGTACAGCGACGACGCGTGGTGAACAGCGGCGGCAGCGGCGCCGGCGGTGGTGGCAGCGCCCACGGCCAGGACGGCTCCAACGCGGACCTCCTTCACAATGACAAGCAGTCCGGACAGAGTCCGGACACAGACTGCCTCTCCCAGAAGGATCTCAACTGTAATCCTACCGTCGACGACGACTCCGACAAGGAGACGCGTTTGACGCTGATGGAGGAGGTCCTGCTGCTCGGTCTCAAGGATAAAGAGGTTTATTCCATATTTTATAAACGCTTCCTCCCTTCTGTGAATCGCCGGGATGTGATTTGATCCTGATCATCCTCTTTTTCCCTTATAGGGATACACGTCCTTCTGGAACGATTGCATAAGCTCTGGATTGAGAGGATGCATTCTGGCAGAGCTTGCCTTTCGCGGCAGAGTGGAGCTGGAGAAAGCTGGCATGCGTAAGAAGAGTCTGCTGGCTAGAAAGCTTCTCTTGAAAAACGACGCGCCCACAGGAGATGTTTTGTTGGACGAAGCTTTGAAACACTTAAAGGACACAGACCCGCCTGAAACTGTGCAGAGTTGGATAGAATATCTCAGTGGTTAGTTCCTTTATCGCTCTACTCCCGTACAAGATGTTGATCCTAAAATGTCTCGCATGGTTGCAGGAGAAACATGGAATCCCTTGAAGTTAAGGTATCAATTGAAAAATGTCAGAGAACGACTAGCAAAAAATCTTGTCGAGAAGGGTGTCTTAACTACGGAGAAACAAAATTTCTTATTGTTTGATATGACGACTCATCCTCTTACTGACAACCTTGCCAAAAGTCGTCTCGTAAAAAAGGTAAATTATTTAACTTCTATATGTTCTTTTGCTATACTGTCTTTTGGTATTGATACGTATACAAAATGTCTATGAAATAAATTTGAGAGCTATTCTCATTACGAGGATAAGAGACACACAAGTTTAAATGTAGTTATAAATAATTTATATTCAAGAATATACTCTGTGCATGTAACATCTCACACTCACAAAAAACATGTAACACATATTGTAAGATTAACTTGTTGTGTTACAAACATTGCTGTTTATAATAGAAAAATCAAGTTCTTACCGTTTTTTCCGAAGATAACCAGTGTTTATAAATTAGAAAGAAAAGCTTTTTAAAACTTATGATTATATGATCTATTGTCTCATACACTTGCAGAATATTTCTCTTTATTTGGAGATTTAGTTCAGCTGCGTTTTGTGTTTGGTGCTATAATGTTATTATCTCCGGAAATAATATCTTATCTTTATATGTTCTTTAATATCCTACATTGATTAGAAGGGATGTGGAAAGATAACAGTTTATAAATTGAATATATAAATTTATATATAAAATTATGTGTATATATGATTGTATATATTTATTTGTTTTTACAGCATATTTATTATTAATATGTTATAGTAACACATGTATAACAAAATAATAATATATATTTCAAGGAAATTTTTATAAAAATAAATTTTATTTTAATAATTCATGTTAATTAAAAAAAAGACTTATATGTAAAAGTTGTTAGTTTAGAAAATCAACTTTGTAATAATTTTAAATATTTTTATATTTTTTTATTAATTATGTTAAATAAAAGGTATATATAAAATGTTTTTAGAATAAGAATATGAAAATAAAAATTGATAATGGAGAGAAAAATAAAAATATGTTGTACATTTTGCATGAAAGAATATTGATGTTGAATTGAGTTACATAATCTCTGATTAGAACAATGGTATATGTTACCTTCTATTTTCCAGATCCAAGAGGCTGTATTAGGCCGTTGGGTGAATGATGCCGCTCGCATGGATAGACGAACATTGGCATTAGTTATTTTAGCTCATGCAGCTGATGTACTAGAAAATGCATTTGCCCCATTGTCGGACGACGATTACGAAGTAGCGATGCGAAGAGTACGGACATTATTAGACCTTGATTTCGAAGCGGAAGCCGCTAAACGTAATGCGAATCCGGTACTTTGGGCTGTATTTGCTGCATTCACCAAGTAACAGTTACTAACTCTTAAATTTCGTGGACGTGGAATAGTTTTCTACTATTAAATTCTATTATGTATTATACAATATTATTATTCTTATACTATATAATGTGAATAATGAACTTAATGATTTTGCATGTCCTTCAGTTGCGACAATTATACAAAATAGATACAATTCTTGTTACATGATAAAACGATTCAGACCAAATAATCCATATTCACCTAGGAAACTTTTAAGAAATTTTATCTATTTCCGTTATTATTATTTAATACATATTTGATAGCTGAATAACGAATATTCGTATTTAAATATTATGAAATAATAAGAAACGTGAATGTATGCCTTGTGCTCGATAGCACTATTTCATTTGAGAAAGAACGATTATACTGTATTAAAGTCTATCTATATTATCTTGTCATTGTGTTTACGAATGTATTTGTTCATAAACATAATATAAGATGCAGGACACTATGCGGAATGCCTCAAAATGATTACTGGGCATGGTAGTGAAGAAATTTGGATTATATGTTCTTAGCCATAATTTTGTGAAATATACAAGTATGTACATATATTCCTTTAAATCCTAATTTTTAATATATAGTATATACATGTGCCTCTTTGTTTATATTATATAAAATTTCGCGTTTCATTCGCGAAACGTTTAGATTAAATAGCGTTTCTCTAAATATTTTAAGTTTAATCAACCTATATATGCATTTTCAATCTTTCTCCAGAAAAAAAATTTAGATATTTTTAAAACCGTTAACTATTTCATTTATTATGTAGATAATATTGATAGATATGATTTTACATATGGCTGACCTCGTGCAATATTACGCGAAGTGCCACATTTCTGATAATCATTTAATTCTTATAACTTTTGTAAGAAATTTTCTGCTTTACAACTACTTCTATAGAGAAATATTCACTTTTCATACAAACCATTATATTGTTGCAATGTCTTCTGAGATATATATGTATATATATATATATATATATATATATATACATATAAACAAACAGATTATACCAATATTACCATGTGGCAGTAAAGTATTCAGATTTAAAACGAAAAGGTAAATAAATAATGAATTATTTATTACTAATTATCGATATTTTTTATTTTTTATGTTATTCAAAATTTCTTACAATTAGATAAGTAATGATTTCATTGTAATATGATAGTTGAACATATAGATTCATGTGTATAGTGTTACAAGCTGCTTGTCTTGAGATTATTAAATATAATAATAAAATAAACTTTTGGTAGTTGAAATTTGTTAATATCCTTCGTGATATAGTTAAAATTATAAACTATAAATTTTAATATATATATATATATATAATTATAAATTTTGTGGGCCAGGGAATAATGGGGCCAAATTTCCTTATTTTTAAATAAAGGAAATAATTTTTTTAATTTTTTGACTTAAAAGAACGTGTCTGAAGTATTTTTTAAAATTCATAAAAATAAGTGTGAATATCCTACGCCAAACATACTTTGAAAGCATCATCTGAATTATTTCCAAACATTCTAATAAACAATTATTGTGAAAGTAATTTCTTAGATTATTTGTCAATAAATTTTAATGCTACATGAATATTGGAGTTTATTATTAAATAGAATACATACCTGTATATTGTAAGAGCAACATAAAATATATCATAAAAGACTTATAGTTACTTGTCAAAAAATAATTGTAATAAAAATTCAAATTTTTGTTTATTCATGTGCAAATATATTATATATTATATAGATATACATATAAAATGTATGGATAGTAAGAACATGAATAGATTATTTGAGTAGAGTGCCAATCAGCTGCAAGAAAAAAGGACATTTGATAGAGAAATTCTTTTTATATTTTATTTTCAATTTTGTATTGAAAATAAAATATAGGAATGAATAATAGTTACTCAGAATAGTAATAAAAATTAATTCTTAATTAATTCTTTTTGAAATTTTTAATTTTTACGATCTCAGCATTTATTTTCCAAATAAACTTTATAGAATCGGATTGATGATTAGAAAAATGTTGGATTTACAATAATATAGTAAGATATCAAGTGATTTATCATTATCATATGTAAAGTCATTATTTTACATATAATAACGGTTTATCTACCATCAAATTTTAATTAAGATTTAATTTTTACTACTCGATTCTAATATTCATAATAATTCACGTCAATTTTTTGTCATTTGTAGAAATATAATATATTATTAATATATTACTATTTTATTTAAAAGCTTGCTGGACAAGCCTATGTCAGCATATAAATCAAATTTATTCATAATAATAATAATAATAATAATAATAAATTAAACTATAATGCATTAAATATTTTAATTAACTAAACTTTAAATTACTAAAATATATTATAGTTTATTATAATTATTACTTCATTTATTATTAGTGATTATAATTATTATTGTTAATAATATTATTAATCTTTATTACAGTACAACAGTTACATTTATAAAAATCAACTAAAAGAGTTTTATTCAAAGTTTTGTGAATATTAATATATATATAAATTTTTATTATATTTAAAATCCATTGATAAGGGAACTCTATTGCCACTTGGTAAAATATCTGTTTTTTTCATCATACTTTGATATGAAAATCAAGAACAATAAAATAAGTTCTTAAATATAATACAGAATATATAATGTTTTATATATATATATATATATATATATATATATAATAATAATAAAATAAATATTTGCAACTCTAATGCTATATGCAAGATTTAAATTTTTTCGAATTTTATCAATTACCAATAGCATTATTCGCAGTTAAAGTTTTACAATGAAGAACATATCTTTACATTTAAATATTTGTTCAAAGAATCAAAAATTTTACCGAGTTCTTAAAAATGTCTATTTATCAATTTAAAAGATTAGCCTATTATTCATTGTACGATTATATGGACATTAAATCAGATCACAAATTAAATAAAAATATAGAGAAATTTAATTTTATACTTATATATTTGAATTGTTTATATAAACATAGTATTACATTCTTATAGACTTGCTTTATGATTTTATGTGCACACATGTATGTAATATAAACCGCCAATTAAAGTTCAATAAACGAGAAATAATCAACGTTTATTACGTCTTATTGAATTTGAAATTTTTTCTCGACTTACATATATAAATAAAAGTGTGATTTATCGTTGGTAATAATTGATCAAATAAAGTAAGATTGAGTTTATATTTTAAATTATATAACAATTGATATATAAAAGCATGTCAAACTTAGTGAATAGGTAGTAAGTCAATAATAGAGTTATGATAACTTTGAATCATATAAAAGTGTATTGTTTAATTGTAACGAGAATGAAATCATTAACAATTTTAACATTATGATTTCTTAAGTACTTTTAAATTGTGCAAACTTGTAAAAAAAACGGATAATTATTACTACACTAGCAACTTATGAGTATTTATTAAGAAATTACTTTTATTATACATTTATAAATTTGCAACATTTATTTTAACAACTTTGTCATGGAAAAGTTCAATTTACACAAAGTAACTATATATTACAGAATAGTTCAGTTTACATAATGTAGATAAAAATTACAATGTAAAATATTAGAAATTGTAATTACACATAGATTTTATTTAACCATATAGCATTATATAATATATAGGCTATAATGAATCAAATAATGAATATACAATATGATACGAAATAAATACAGATATATTACGAGAAAGATTCTTTTTGCACAAATATCAATTTTATAGATATATTTTCGTGCATTTTTGTACATGTACAAATTTGTATATGTACAAATCTTGTGCTATATAAATTTATACAGAGATATTTATGATTATCATGACTCAAAAGTATTTTTTTGTTTTACAAAAAGATCTAGAATTTTACATTCAAAACATAGCTGCTTGAATAAGAGCATACTCGCCGGTTGTCAATTTAGTTTTATCCCTTTCAAAAAATTCAGCCATGTCATTTGGTAATCCAACACATATATCGCATTTCATAGTACGCAAGCTTAGAATATTCGTAGGTTGAAAATTTCCCAATGCAGTTGCAAAGCTTGTATTATATTCAAAATTCATATCACCCAGAAGTTTTCTATAATTCAGATCGCCCTTAAATATTACTAATTTAGCATCGGATAGTTGAGCATACAAGTCTTTCCCTTTTTCTTTCATTTGCGTAAAGTTATAAGGTCCTGTCCAATAGGGCTCTTCCTATTTAATAAAAATAATTTAAATTATATTTAACATAATTTTACATAAGTTTAAATAATTACAGAGGATGAGAAATTAAATACCTTAACACACCAAACTTTCCGGTCCATTAGATTTTTAAACATCTTACCCAATAATTGTATATTTGGGTAATCATTTAGATTACTCATGTAATTTAACGTCCAGAGAAAATCACGACTAGTTGTATCACTCACATACCATGGGTACAGCTTTACGTAAAACGTTATCTTAGTCGTAGGTACGATGGTAACCAAGAAAGCTGCTAAACATAGATCCGTAAACAATTCATATCCTGCATTATCAAGTACTATATGGATATTATCGTTTTCTTTCATCTTTTTGTTCACAACATCCCACACAATTTCCCAATCGTTTATTACTATGTTTTTATCTAAAACGTCCAGCGCCAGAAGTGGATTATCAGTTTTTTCACAAGGGGCACCTACAGTTGCTGATAGATCATGTCTGTAAGTATAGAAATTATTGTTTATTCATAATGTATAAAATAATCGTATAAAAAATTAATGTATTAAAATTAAATAGAAATAGTATTACCTGTTACCCCATAGACTCAATTTCAAGAATTTCAGGAAATCATTCTTCGAATTCTCTATATTGTATTCCTTATTACATATTATATCTTTTATATACAAATTAATTAGCAAGTCTATAGAACTGATGGAGTTAATAAAATCATTTTGCTTATGGCACTCAAATGGATCGTAACTGTGTATGGTATTCCTAAAGTATTGCAAAACAATATTTTAGCTTGCTCTGTATAAATTTAAATGTTGTAAATAAATATAAATTTAATACATTGAAATCTCGATTGAAACTTACATCAAACTAATTTCTTGAGCTAGTACACGATACATGTAGGTTTCGCAATACAACCATAGTGTATTGAACCATGTGGGTGTTTTACCTTCTACAGACGTTCTGTATTCTAAGTACTTATTCCATTCTTCTGCGTCGTTAGTAACTGCTTTGTTTAAACGCAGTGGCTTTAACGCTTTGTTAGTGCCTATTTCATTTTTCATTTGACTTATGAATCCTATGATCTTTTTCATATCTTCTTTGGCATCCTGTAATTTATAATAACGTATATTATGCAATGGTATGGAACACAAAATTTGTGCTACATATATGTATATGTCTCTACAATTACCTGACCATACGTAGCTATAATTTCGGTTTTATTCTGACAAATTGTGTCAATGATCTTCGTTAATATCACCGGCAATCTGTCCTTGATTGTCACATGAGCGTAGCTTCTAAAATACGAATAAAATATATCTACATCCTTCTATCAAAGGTCAACAAGTCATAACGATAACAAGCAAACAAGACAAAATTAAGCAATTCAGCAACTTACCGCTTATATACTCCAGACAGTGGTAAGCCAAATGGAGTAGCTGTGTCCTGCAAATCTGGAACTCTGAGTTCGCTTTCAGCCATCGTTTACGTTGATGCAGCCTAAACAGACTATAAAATAAATATTATAAAACATAAAACAGATGAAATAAAGTAATAAAAAACAAAGTATAACGAAGAACAGCGGAACAGAGTATCTTAAGCATCGCACATGCATTGCGCATTTAAAACGAGATACATGACTTGTTTTTTTCCTACATTATACTACTTTACATAAGTAAGCACCGTAACTTAGCAGCAATTAGTACTGTAAGTGGAGCAAGTACATCTCAAGGAGAATAGATTACGCAAACGACGTTGAGAAAGAAAACCACCGGCGAGCTCTCGGGCGGTCTCTTATCGCCGCGATTTATCGTCCGGCAGAATATCACCGCTTCTCTCACCTTCTCACGTACCGCCGCCGCCAGACGTTCTCGCAGGACTGTCCATGAACGTAAACACGACGTGCTCGCGGAGCAGAGTCAGGGCGCGGGGGAGCCACGGCGGCAGCGGCGGCGCCACGTGTCGAGCTCGCGATTCCTCGCGTGCGAGAGATCGATCCTTGCCGGCGGCGAGAGAGTCAACCCTGAGAGAAAGAGAGGCGCGCGCCGGACGCGGGAGCGGAGGCGGATAATTCTCCGCCTTCCTTCATTTCGTCTGCGGTTAACGGCCGCGCGGTTTTGTCGCGGCTTCTTCGGCCTGTCGCACCGCCACCCTCCGTCCCCCCCCCGTCCGCCGCGGCCAAGTTTTCGCCCGAAGAAATTTCATTAGCGCCGGAAAGTTTCCGGCCTCGCGGCCGCACGGCCGCGCGCGCTTCCGGCCTCGGGAAAGTCGGGCCGCGAAAATCTCCGCGCCGGTGAGTGAAATCCACTTTTTTGCTACCACTGTTTCTTCCTATTGTTATTATTAAGTGAATTTAAGGTATTTTGAGGCGGAATCGATCGCGTCGTATTATTATTTATCCGATTCGCCGGGAGATGTAGATAAATTATGGACACGTGGCGGACCACTCGCGGATTCTTTCTCCCCTGGAGTCTCTCTCAAGGCCGCTCTTGATATTTATACCGTCTCAGCGGACGGCCGGCATCGGGTACACGATAAATGAATTGATTAGCTTCCGCGAAAAAGTTTCGCTCGCGTTATAGCCCGACGGGGCGCTCTATCACACTTGAATTTACATAATGATCGTTGTGAGGGTACATTAGCTTCGAGGGAAGAAGGGTAATGGCGCAACCCCCCCCCGGACTCCCCCTCACCCCTCGCTCGCCGCGGGGTCTGGCGAAAGTTACGGCGCGGGGATACGCGCGCGCGGGCGAAAAGTAAATTCGAATAAGGCGGTCAAATTGTTTCGTTCCCGCTGCGCGCCGCGCGCTTTTTGCCGCGGGGGAGCCGAGGCAGGAAACTCCGGCGATAATTCAGCTACAGCTGCGTGGCGCTTTAATAAACTCGGCGGGGAAGACGTCCGCGGAAGAGCGTAACTTGTTTCGACTCTTCCGCCGTATGGAAGAGAAATCGCGACGACCGCCCTTCGATTACAAAAAACGTGTGTCAATACGTCCTTTTCTTCGAGTTGAAAAAAAGTTCTGGTTAAGAACGGACGAAGAAAAATCTTGCAGGATTGAACAAATATTCTGGTTATTTATGTAATAGAAATTCTAGTTTTTATTATGTTATAAATTATTGAATTCTATTATAAGAGCCAGAATTTTTATTGTAATAAGAATATTTGATGAAGCCTACAAAATTTTCTGATTCGTCCGTTTTTAATGAGAATTCTTTTTCAGTGTATTATTAACTTATTGAGGACTGGGGGCTTTTTAAAGAGCCATGGCCTTTACTTTATTAAACTTTTGAATTTTATTAAAACAAGGGACATTATACTTGAGACTATAATTCATTGCAATCAAATTTTTTTTCTCTTGGCATAAAAAGCTGATCCTCAAAGGTTGATAATATTACATCCTATTAATATAACTTATTAATACAATATTAATATAGTTTATTAATATAACGTTGGTTAACTTTCCTTTTTTGATTTGCCTTGAAAGCGAAACTGAAATGCTTGATATTAAAAATAGTCTACCGAATATCATATTATTATCTCTGTGCCTCCCAAGACGTTAATACGTTGCGAATGTGTATGTGTAAGGATATTGATTGCCACATCGTTTATTATAGAAACGACATCCAGTTTCACAAAGAAACAGGAAGCCAAATATAATTTTTCTCTTTTATAGCCGTTTACCTTTTTTTATATCGGAGAAAAATTTTTACAGAATTATTACGAGAATTACTAGAAATTTGGTATTATTACCTTACAATTTGGATAATGGGGCGCTCGCGGAAGTAAAGAATATTATTCATATACGAATGAATACGTACGAAGTCGCAATATGTTAAAAAAAGAACAAATTACAGAGAAGAATACTTTGTTTTCGATATTCAGCCCAACATCTTGATGCGTCAAAAAGAGAAGAGGGATCAATTATTCTATTTTAATCCGCAAGATCCAAACGACTTTCCTTCCATTTTGCAGTATAACAGAAACGTTGATAATAATCAACGATCGATTATCGTTGCGTGCCTTCGAGCCCTAATTTTTTTTTACAACTTTTACACGAGCCTCGCGAAACTTTCACGGCCACGGGCAGTCACGGGACGTCTCTAGGCTAAGAATGCGACAGCCTTCTGTTTTTGTCTCGATCTCCGAGTCGGTGCCGTGAGAGCCTCGGCATGACCGATCGTTAAACGTCACGGGCAAGATAATATCGCCGCCGTTGCGTTCTGCTCCTTCGAAATGAAATCTGTGCCGGCGGATTCACCGGCTCCCGCCGCGCCCACCTCCGGTCGCTCGGTCCTCGCCCCCGATCCTCCCATCCACGGGAGATCTGGGAGCAATGTTGCTAATTACTACATACCACCGAATGCGGCATAACCCGCGACCCATGAATTCCACCGCGCTGTAGCCGATGGTGTACAGTCGCAAGAGTCAGTTTTCATCCGTGTAATTTGTGGAAATTGCGGTTTCCTATGAGCGCGAGAGGCGAACTGATAATGCACTACCGAACCGTCAGCTCCGGTGGCACACTTACACATTCCCTAATATTATACGCGCGCACCTGCAGGCGCGCGCGCGCGCGCGATAATCTCGCTCGCTTTTTTTATCCCCCTGGATTCACAAATTAGTCGGTAAAATCCGGATTACGTCGCGGCTACGAGAGAGGCGATCTCTTTCTTTCGGTGTACCTTGAAACTTCCGTAATGGTTTGCAAATCGTCGTTATTCACCAGCTGAGACGCTATCCAATTTAATTTAATTTAACGGTTACCGTTGTCGTAGCTCTTTAACCGAGATCGATGTTTCAGGAAGTAAGAAAGTATTACATTTTCGCTCTTCTTCTGGTATTCCTCATGCCAACGTAGGTGTACCTTATTTTTTCTTTATGAGAAAATAGTGTTCCCTGTTTCCTGTTCTTTTAATGACAGCTGACACGTCATCGTCACGATCTTATGAACCTCCGCGCGAAATTGATTAACACGGTAGGTAGGGCAATACGGAAGGGATTATTACATGTAGGACAAAGTCGTAAATACGAGGGCCACGTGGCCAGAGCTACTTCTTGAAATGAAGAAAACCTGCAACGAGAACGACGCACGCGAGGGAATCGAGCTGTAAAAAATGTTAGTTATTTAATTAACATTAAAACAATATTAATATCAAATTGCCAAATAGTAATTTTTAAGCTTTTTCAAGACTTGTTATACATAAATGGCAACATATATAAATAATATATAAAACAGTTTAATTTCGACTTAAATTTTTGATTAAATATTTAATCTAAGAGAACCCAAACAAAATTTTTGCAATTTATAATAAATTATATATTATATAAAAAAGAAATAAATTAAAATGAACTTCTAATTCATTACGTATTTAAAATTCATATTATTTCACACATACAAACATATATATATATATATATATATAGTTTGAAAAAAACATTATATTTTCATTATAAAAATATAAAGAATTATATAAGAAATCTTTCTATTATAATTAAAAATTTAATTAAGGATTAATTCCTTAATATAACATTTTTGTTTGTTGCAAGTTTTCGTAATTTGTTTAAATTAATCGATAAATTTGACAAGAGTAGTCATACGGTTACTATTTTTATAATATAAATGTATAATAACAAAATTAGAAAGGGCTCATATTTACTCCTTTCTCTCTCTCTTTTTAAAGAGGTTTTTTTTCGAAACGTGTAATCCTTGCTGGATGACGGTAAGAATCAGCCGTATGCATTTTTACGATGTTGCAACAATATTTCTTCGTGCCGGCGGAAAGTTTCCAACGGACGTTATATTCTACGTCATGCCGAAGGTATATTCCAAAGGGCATAATTTAAAGAAGTTTCTCTTGGGGTTGTCGCGAACCAGCGCAGCAGCCAAACGAAAACCCAGTTTGAATGTAAGAGTATGTAAATGATAGGAGCTGCCAGGAGAGAGTTCATTATAACCAGCATGGTGCGACCACAAAATTGTTCGCGGAAACTTTTGTGAATGGCAGTTAATTATAATTAATTCCGTATTGTCTACTCGACAGCTCGTGCTAATTCCTCGCCGCCGACGAATCGCACGCGAACCACGGAGTTTCAGTTAGCACCCTCTCGCGCAGACAAATTATTACGAATGTTCAATTAAATCGTGCGTTTTCAAACTAACTTCCGCACGGCAGTCTTTTCGGCAAATTTTGCATTTTCTCGGCCATTGTGTTGTGCGCCCGTCTAGGAACTTGAGGAATGCTTTATTTTCCTGCATTCCACGTATAAGTACATCCAGAAATGCAAACTCGTAATTTCATAATTAAGAAAAACTAATTCTTCGTAAAACTAATCGGCCATAATTTCATATCGTAATGAAATTTTGCAACTCAAGGTTTAATTATGTGGAAACTGACAAAATTGAGTAAGATTCATTCATTTGTATTTTGTATTTTCTGTCGGCGCGTCATGCGGAATATATATGATAAAATGATATGTTTTCTATCGGTTGTAATAAATTAACGCTATCGTAATCACGATGTTTGGCATAAATGCAATTTAACGGCCGTGTAATGGAAATTGAACAGTGATTAATTCAATCGTAGTATTACATCGTTAAAAGTACAATGCAACTCGGTTCGATGCAAGTGCCCCGATGCTCTGTATCCGCAATTAGAACGATTTCGCGAGTTTAATTCCGCAGAATTAGGAGTGCGGAACTGGTTCTTCTCATCCGGGCAACTCTCGGAAATTTCAAGAGTTTATCTCGACGGAGCGAGGGTGGGATTACAAGAGAAAAAGGGGTAACAGAAAAGGATGGCCCGGCACGAAAGAAAAGGGAAAAAAGAAAGATGAACTTTGTCTTTAGAATAGCTGAAACCTCCTATTCTTTTCCGGCGACAAGTTTCGGCAATGATTTTCAAAATTGAAAGAACACAGCGACTAATTCAGTATACGATAAACTACTTTGTTTGGCATCGTTTCTGTCTTTAACAAAAATTCTCTAAACTCTCGGTATGATTTTTCTTTATAGAAGCAGCTTTCTTAACTTATAAGTAGAAGAAGAGATAAATTATTTTATTATTTCGTTTTCATTTATAAAATTTGAATTTATAACAAACATGTCGAATATAAAATAACATATAATATAATGTAATTATATCAATAACCATATACGTAAAGAATATTTTAAATTCTTATTTTATATATATTATTTATTATTATATATAGTATATCTCATATAACATACTCATAATATACAATATATGAAATGTATACATATATATAAAGATATATAAATGTATATAATGTACATATATAAAAGTAATATATAAATAACAATTTTCCTCGCATTGTGAGAAATCGACTCTTCATATAGAATCATATTAAAATAATGTTCATCACGTGACCGTAAGTGGTAATAACGTAGAACGGCAAATTAAACTTCAGCGTTGATATCTGCTTACGCGACGGTCGAAAAGATTTAACCTTAATGGAAGTTGGGAGTATATTGTGGAACGGAAATGTGCGGTGTATAGGCCCAACGAATCGCCGCGGTGGTGTGTGCGAAATAATAGGGTAATTGTTATGCTACGGCACGGTAGGCGGAGGATCTGAGCTCCGTGTCTTCGATAAGACACGGCTCTGAGCATACTTAACGAACTTAACTTTCCACAATCGTATGGGCATCTAGTTTTCGGCGGCACGGTATCGGATATAATGAGGAAAACGTAATAAAATCGTCTGACAAGCTGATTTTATTATATCAGATAGGAGATGATATTGTCGTAACACTTTTCAGAATGTAAAGTCACACTGTAAAATTGGAAACATTGTAAAATGTGTTCTTGTTTAATCAACTTTTCGTTACGTCAATTCGTTACGTCAAATAGAATTGTGCTAATGTTATCGATAATGTAAGAAATCTCTCACCTTGCATTCGGTATCGTAATTTTGATTCTACTTTTAATGAGCGAATGATCGTATTTCCATACTGAGAGAAAAATATAGTTATTTTTGGCCTCAACCATAATTTAATAATATTTCTAACTATAAAGTTGAGGCCAAAAATAACTATATTTTTCTCTCAGTGCACAGTAAAAAAAAATTACAGTCAGTTTTGTGAGAAATTTTTATAAAAGCTTTGAAGCTCCATTCAGAGATGTCCCATTACTGTTTAGATTTATCAAATGGTACAGACATTGTATAAGTTCCGTCTGTTTTCGTATTCTCTGTGTGACATGGCTCTTTAAATGTTCTAATTGGCTTCATTAATTTGATAAATTTATTATATGGACATAATATTTCGCAGCCAGGAATGGCAAGTTCTATTATTTCTGCTGGAATACCTAAGTTATATAACACCTGCAAAAAATGATTATCCATCGTTATTTGTTAAAGTGATAAATGTTATTTATGTCGTCATGTATTAATAAATGGAAATAACACACTTACTTTGACAAAATATGTTCCATCTTTTTCATGTAATTCTATGATAACGCTACTTGTATATGCCGGATAATAATGTTCGGATATTTTTAGAGCGTGTAACATTCCAGCCACATTTACATCATGTGCGGAGAAAAGATTAATCTTTCGATCTTCCAGAGTTCCATTGATAACTTTATCCATGTCGTCAATAATTCTACACATTAATACACCTACAAAAAATCACATAGATATTTTATGAAAATATGTAAAAGCACTGTTCATAAATGATAAACATTATATTGAATATAAATGATTCGCTCCTTATAATATTAATAATTAGAGGAAAATTAATTATTTTCCAGTAATTGGGGCAATTCACTTCCATTCTGGTAGTCAGAATTATTTGTGTTAGGCTTAAAATGATAAATAACTTGTATAGCTATTGATAACAATGAGAGTTCGTACATGTGTATATGCTCTTAAAATATTGCAGTAAAAATAAAATTTTAAGCACTTTTAATACTTTTTTAGTTACGTTATCCCAAAAACATAATAAAAAAAGAATAAAGAATAACATTTAAATTTATAACTGAAATGTATAATATTTATGCATGTTACCAATCTGGTTAACATGCATAAAAATAAATTAAGAAATAAATTAATAGTACTATAGCTTAATGAGCCTTTTAATTTAGGCTTCCTTTTCAGACTTCTTAACAGATTAATTTGAGATTATTTCTTAATAATTAGATAACTTATAGCTTATATATATATATTTGATTTAGATATACTTACCTCCGTTGAGATAGTTTAACTTGTCGTTACTAAGCAGGGCTAAGAATGAGAAAGTCGCATCCAAAAATGCGCCTTTCGGAAATATATCCTGGGTCCACTTGGGCAAAGTCAAGTTCATATGAAATTCCGAATATAAAGTAGCATACAAAACAGCGAGGTCCACGAGCGCGAAGGGAGAATTTGTGATATTAAGTCCTGTATGGTTTGATGCCATTTCTATCAAATCATTAAACTTTTCTGTTTCTTCTTTTACTTCTGGACTTTGTATCAGATTATGGAAAATTTCTTGGTATCTATTAAAAAGGAATAAACGCACAAGAAGAATTTAAAATATTATTTTCGAGGAACAATTTAGAAGAAATATATATAATATACCGTAATATAATTGTAGTAATTTATGATTTACGTATTTATAGATGATAACAATTTACATTACAATTTTTTAAAAATATAATGTATTTTTTATAATTATAGCTACGAAATCTTAAAGATCATTGAAATATATAAAAATATATGCAAAAAAAATATTTTTATGTATAATAGATTAATTGTATTAATTATTTAATTGCTTTCTTCGCTCATAAAGAACAAAAATAATCGACAAATCGTTTGAGTCGTGAAATATTCTTGTGAACGCAATTAAATTATTATTGCACCCGATCATATGACTTATAATTATTCGTGAAAAAAAGAAGTTTGCTTACGTATCACATCCAAATGGAAATAGCAAGTCATCTTTAGCCGGCGAAACATAAATCAAATCTATCGGCTGCCAAGAAAGCTCTGAGTGCCACTTTTGAATGTCAATAGGCGGGTAAAGCGCCGCAAGAACTAATTGTAGGGTCATCTTGCATCGAATTACCTCCGTGCTACGTGCGTAGATATTCGGTGGATAATACACATCTCCGAGAAAACTATTGTATCTGTTTCGTAGCAGCAGGCCAAAGTCATACGCTCTTTTCTTGCCGAACTTGAAAGTCGTTAATAAAGATATAAATGTGGAAGGATATACAGCGACCGCATTAATATTTCTTACAAGAAGATAGCGCAAACTTGAAAATAAAGGGGCAATGTATTCCACGCGAAGAAATGAGAAAAATGTCAATCTTTCCGTTGTCGCAGGCGTGCACTTACTTGCGCGGCCGTGTATTCGCTATGATACACTACGAAAAGCTTTACGAAGAACTGAAGACGCAATGTGCATGCATTAATACTAATTTATATATACAGAATATTTCACTTCTCGCGTACTATATTTCGAACGACGGATCTTTTTAAGTAGATTCTTTTGTAAACGGCAATGTCGAGATATATTTATAATTTTCGAATTACAAATATAAAGAAAAATTTTCAAAACTAAGCTTCAAATAAATTAAAAGGTTACATTTTTCAAGCAATTTCGAAGGAGGTTCGAATGGAATTCAAACTTAAGATTCAATTAAAGTACATACGATGTTGAACATTGTAAAATTAGAGAAAATTATAATTTCTCTTAGGCCCGGTTGCACGTTATTTTAGCTTTAAGCGAGACTTAATCATGTGTCTATCTTCATCTTTTTTTCTACATAAATAAAGACACACATCTCACTTAAAATCGAAATAACGTTGGTGCAATCGAGCCTTAATGTCCTTTTACTATGAAAAAATTAACTAAAAAATTGATAAGAAATCTTTTGTTAAAAAAACATATGACGAATGAAGCAAACTAGATATAATATTTGAAGATTATTTCTGCAATGATGCATCACGTCATAGACGAGCTTATACAGCGATAAAAGGATTAACGAAACGGTGTAATACTAGATCTTACTTTAGTTAACTGTCCGTCGCCATCTGGATAGAAATTGTGACTTTTATATGGATCATTTGGATAAGATTCTCGAGACCTGTCTACTGTGCGATCGCCGTGTCTGAACACCTGAAAATTCCAAATTTCAGTTGTGTTAGTTTTGTACTCGGGAAAATATATCTTTTGTGATAATTTTGTGATAAACACTGTTATTTTTACACATTATTACCGCGCTCACTAATCGTAACTTCGAATAATCATCTTCTTGATGAATAATTTTTGGCTCTTTGGAGGAATTCGGCGTCCCTGACGTCGTTAATAAACAGGAATAAAATATTAAAGCGACGTCTACGAGACGTTGAAATTTCACCATCTTCTCGATTAAATGGCGTGAACAAGCTCAGATATACCGAGACGACAAATCTACAATAAAAATTGTTTGGCACTTATATTTCCGATAATTGTAATATAGTTTGCAGAAGTAATGATTGCTGGACGTTGGCTTTGTTTGAACTGAACGCTTATCGGATTTTGAAACGTATAAACATGTACTAAATGGTTCACCTTCTATCCTGTGTTTTTGAGCAAATATCTATTATTTAGCATCGTGTTTTTCATGCACATACACGTTTTGTGTTCTTCATGTACATACACATTTGTGTGCGCTAAAAATTCTCCCAAGTATTTAATCTGTTTAGATTAGCATTTAAATTTTTAATAAATTTTATAAAAGACGGCAAAGGAGAATCCTTTTAGTCATTACGTCAGCATACTTGCTTACAAACTATTATATGTTTAATAATGTTACTAATGGGAGATAAACCATGACCTCGAAATAAGCTGACAGACTTAGATAAAATGTTTGTTATACGCTGTATTGCAGAGAAAATAATAATAGAAAATACAATCAAAGGAATGAAATTTTTACATTTATGTAAATGTATCTCTAAAACCATGTGCGAGTTGCGAATTAATTAAAGTCAATGCAATATCCTCATCTCAATAAGAGATTTGTCCACTAATGTAATTACAACATTTTTAATTATAATGTAAAATATAAAAATTATAATGCAACTATATATTATTACCAATGTTTGTAAGACTTAATACGCGTGTGATTTTTTAACGTATAATAAAATTTTATTTTTTTTTAAGAATCACTGTTGTAGAGTACATTGAAGAGTTACTTTTGTAGAATTACTATTTTATCAGACATAATCTAAATCTACATATTAATTAATATAATGCTTAATAATCTTCTCTGATGAACTTGTAACAAGGCAGTCTATATATTGACATTTATAAGATAAGTTACTTTTGTTTGATATCTATAAAGATATCTGTTTAGCATTAGACAATCGGAGCAAGGTATTATCGTATGAGATAACGCACTTAATCTTATGCTATTTTAAGAGATCAAAAATATCTTGAACATTAAAAATATGTTCTATTTTCAAGATTAGTATATTATCTAACTTTGCAACTGAACATAACATTAGAAAGATGTTACATTGATCATACAAACAGATTCGTTCATGATAAACTAAATACACAATTGTAACGTTTTGAGATATTTACAATATCTCACAAAACTAACGTTGTTTATGATAAAATTGTTATTATCGCGAGAAGAATTATATTATGATATAATGAGATTTCTTTTGAAATTTTGAGACTAAGCATTTTCTATTAATGCAATTCCGAAAGAAGTTACTCGCGAATTAGATTTATTTAATAAAAACACAACAAATAATGCAAAACTTAATGATTCCTCTAGATTAAATAATGCACAAATTTTATCAGCCATTTTATCGTCTTGGATCATTATTATCAATATTTCGACAATCGGAGAAAAAAAAAGAGTGTTTAAATTTTGTAAAGTTGTTTTGAAGAAATACTCAGATTTGATGTATGTACGAATTGTTATAATAGAAAATTAGACCCATTATTAGAAGAGCGACAACTTAAAAGCGATATTTTACAATTGAGGTCACACTACTGGCAGCGACAATGTAATAGTCCTTCGGACAACTTTTTAAGCGTATAATGTTCGAAAGAGTAAAAAGAATCGAACTTAAATTCAATGAATTTAAAATATATCACCTCTCATTAGAAGAACTTACCGTGTAAGGAGTTTAAAAGCGAATGAGGAAAAGTATAAAGTAGTTTCGGACCGCACAGTGGCTAACTTTCCTTCTAAGTTTAATACTGATGAACTACGCGAATGCCCGAATAAGAATATGAATACCGAATAAATGGATGAACACGTACTTGCAATAAGGTTTTAAAAAATATATAAAGTAATAATAATTATACGCGGCGATCGAAATTGTAAAAAATTGAAATCGTCTCTTTTATACGTTAGATAATGAAATCGACTGTTTTTAATTAAAGCTCTTTCGTTAGTGATAATTTGGACTTTTTTGCGCCTTTTTGAAAACGTTTTCTAGTGAAAGTAAAATACATGTCTCTTAATCGATTTTATTAATTTATCATCGGAAAATCTCCGTGGTTCATTTAATTTTAAGAGTTCAAAGAGTTTGATCTTTTTTTTATTTTGTTTATTACTTATTAATTAAGGTATCATTTTTATAAAACAAAAATTTAAGTATTAGACAGATAAATTAATGTTAGTAATTATACTTGTCATTCCTTTATTAATTAATTAATTATCATTATGTCTTTATATAGTATCTCATATAGTATATAGTATCTCATATACTACTTTATATAGTATCTCATTTATCATGTTAGTTTTTAATAATACGCAGATATTTTTCAATTAATTGAATTCATTGAAAAATAATGTGAGGAAAAAATATGCTTAAGATATTTACAAAATGTTAAATTATTTTACTATTACTTAGACTATTACTTAGATTAATATTTAAATAATATTTTGCATACTTACTTGCAATATTAAAGTTTTACTTTTGTAATATTCAGAAAACTTAATAATTTCTATAATAATTTATTCTCTATAAAAATACTTGCACTATCATTTTAACGACAAAGAGCCGAATGAAGAACTTGAATTTTCTTTAGTGATACAACTACTTGTTTGCAACGAATTGACTGTCGCACTTTTACAATACACGAGTTTCTTAAGACCCTGCAAACGTTCGACTGACTTGAGTAGCTAAAAAGCTGAGAGATAAAAACGAGAAATGTATGATAAAAGCGAAAAAAAAATAGTGAGCTGTACTCACAAACATAAGATTTAAAAATGTCCTTTCCTTCGGAATGAAATGCAATGCGGAAAGAAAAGATTTTGCTGTCGTAGAAAAATCATTAATGCTCTATTGTATAGATTAATATAGAAACACTCGAATATCATTATTGTAATCAATTATATGTATTATATATTACAGTAACACTTGTTTTATCAAAAAATCTTGTTGAATAAATCTATAGTTACAAAAATTCAAATTTGCTGCTGAGACAAATCTAATTCACCGCTAAATAGTTCATTCATGATAGAATCTTGCAAAATTATTTTCAGCAAATAAAATTAAAATTCTTAACAAATCTGTCTGTGTAAAATCCGACGATACTTACTACGATGGCATAAAATATACGAAAGAAACCAGCAGAATTTTTTCTTTTTGTATACATAGAACAAGACGATCAAATCATTTAGATGTCTTTTCAATCTTTACCTTTAAAATTCTGAAGAGAATTGAAGAAAGGTTAGGACTAGTGAGGTCCGAAGTTGTGACTGTGAGTTCTTACACTTTTCAACGAGACAGAAGATTTCTTTGATAGCTATGCACTATCAATTCATTATATATGTCGCATAGATCTACCTTTTCTAACTTCCATACATTTCTCTTCCTCCCCCGCGTATAATCTTCCTTCGTCTCCGCCTTAATACGTCACAAGCTTAAATAGACTATTTTATCTCTGATAAATTCTATCTTAATCGTTTTCCCGAGAATTCGTATTTTCTTGTAATTACAATAGAATTCTCAAGAATTTCCAACTCCGTCATCCGCAACATTCTAGCCACTACGTCGCGGACGGCTTTTCAATTATTTTTGATATTCTTAATTTTTTATTGAATCGATTATGAAACAGAACTTTATATAAAATCATTACAATCTATTTAAATGTATTAATACGTACGATTTAAAAATTTATGCACCTTTGTATAGCACGTACATGTTTTATATTATAAATGAATTAGATTTTTAGAATAAAATTCAATTATTTATAGTTTGAAAGACTTGAAAGATTTCTATTTTGATACAAATTATATTTTAGTGATTTGATAAACATTTTATCACAATAGAAATATAAGCTTAGCTCCCGAGATCTTATTTACATCGTAAATACTTCACTCTCTTGAATACGTTGAATTTTCACTCAGTATTATGTCAGATTATAATATAATCGTCGTATAATACAATGTCTTCAAATTCTAGGAAAGATAAATGTTGCAAATAACTTGTGCATCGATGTTGTAAATTTTATAGTTTTTTATAGTTGATTATCTGTATGATCATAAATTGCGCGGGGTATATGTGGCATTAATTGATATCAAGAATGCGAAATTACATTTTTTTGAAAATTCAAGGTATTTATTCACGTGACCCCCTCAATCGCGTATCGCTCGAATCTTTCCGCACGCTGAATGAACACGTGTACATGACGTGTACATTGCGATCTGTCTCTCTTTAAAATACCCGAGTAGAATAATGGCGCAAGTAAAGCAAGCCTTCAAAAATTCACCGAGTTTGATTACGGTATCGCCCCTCTTTGCTTGCACACATGGGCACGATTCTATGCGGGTGTATCTACCCAAGTATTTTCTCATTTTCGTGGACGGAATCTACGTCACGTATATAAATAGTGGCTATTTCGGCATCATAGCTCTGCAATTTTCATTCCGACTCGCGAGAATATGCCGGTTTTCATCCTCTATGAAGATCAAGCGCAACGTCAAGTCGGAGAAAATTTAAAAAAGCGCCGGCTTATCAACTCTTTTACGTGGTACACTGTATATGATACATAACTTCAATTAGCGGTACAGTCTGTACATGCAGACTTTTCATCATATTCTCCGTTTTCATTTCACATCAGGAAATTAATCTGAATATCGTAATTTGATATTGTTAAAGAAGAAAAATGTATCATTTTTATCTCTCATTAATCACTATTTAACATTAATCACACAAGATAATGTATTAAAACAAACTTTATCGAAAAAAAATTTATCGATGACAGATGATTGAAAGAATTAAGGATTAAATGCTCAAAGCAACGAAGGCAAACAACATTTTCATACAGAGAGATTAGTTTCTCACTGTACATACAAAATAATTCACCTCATTGTCAATAACTTTTTGATTTAAAAAAAGTCAGAATTGTTATTTAGTAAAAATATCCAGAAGGAATTGCGATTTTCCACAATTGCACTGTGATAATACTTTTCTCATTTCAAATTACAGATTATTAAATCAACTTACGAAAATAAAAAGCAAGAAATGGTAGAATCTTTCTGTACGTTTTCATTACTATGGAATTCAATTTGGAAAGAAATTATTCATCTCCAGCGCTGGAAAACATGCCATTGGAAAACATCCTCTTGATTTTACGGTCAAAGACTGCATCAGTTCCAGAGATATTACGTGTCGTTAACAAAAGAGTAATACATCATGAGAGAGCGCATCACGGTAAACGCGATGCGACGCGACGCGACGCGACGCGACACGACGCGAGGCGTCGAGGCACAGGGATACGGCGACAAGGATCGAAGGTAAGTAATTAAAATGGAATCCGACCGCATCGTTACCGCCCGCGGGGGCAGGGGCGGTGGGTCGAAGGGGTGACTACGACGTGCGTAGAACATCCCTCGGTCGAATGGAACTGCGATTACAATTCGAGAATGCTGCCGAACCCGGTCGAAAACCGGTTATATCCGCTCGCACGCGGGTCAACTGCCAGCACGAGAGAGCAGCCCCAGCCCCGTTTACTTCTCCGCTTCTCTATCCGCTCTGGCGCCGTATCCTACCTTACTCCAATATCCCGTGCCTTCCCCTTTCCGCGACTTCACCCCTGTCCGGCTCCCCTCCCGTTTCCTGTCTCTCTTATTCACCCCCTCCCCCCCTCCCGTTGCCCGGCTACGGCAATGGAATTCGAATTGTAATTTCTAACCGCGCGACTACGCACGAGCCATTACCTTGCCCCGTTCGAAATTCGTAAACGGATTGCGGATTCCCGGACTTCCACGCGGCTCGCACTAAGAATCCATCCCATCGGGGCTTCCGTGCCGAATATGCATGATACGTGCCGCCCGGGGGGGAACCGGGGCTTTTCGTTCGGCTCGCCTTGTGTCATATTTCGAGTTGTATCAATACGGCATTTCGTATTTGCGTCATTGCTCCCGTCGAAATGCTTTCGCGGCTGCATCGCCGTATTCGAATCGTTCCCCAGTCGTGAATACGTCCCTCGTCGATGTGACGTAGCTATTTGCCAATCATCACACTAATGGCGTTCCTATTATTTAATACCGTTCATTATACTCACTGAGTTTCATCAGAGTTACAGTCAAAGCCAGCACTTTGGCTAGCACTTTAGTAATTGTATCAAGAATACTCACTAAAATAATAAACAAATCGTCAATTGTGTTTAAAAAAATTCTTTTATGATACTAATTTTCTCATGCAAATGAGATCTAGGAGATACAAATATTTATTTATTTTATGATGTTCTCTTTAAACAATTTATATATATATATATAATCTTCAACAAAATCTATTTCTAATTTAAGAAGACCTATATTAGGCCATTCTTGTTCACTCAGCGGTGATTGCTACATCATTAGAAATAACTTGTTCGTTGTCCCGGTACGTAAATGTAGACTACCCGTATGAAATGGCGCGCTAACTTCTTCTGATATCAAATATAGCCGAGTATATGAAACTTTCGGTCGTCCAGTAAAGACATTTTCTTTCCTTCTGCTATAATCGAGCTAACGAATCCTCGTTGAGGGAGCACGATTATATCGATCATTTCATCGTACGTGACATACGGTAACTTCGTGTCTTGTGCACCCTGCCCCTTCACCTCTTCTGTTCCTTCTTCATCCGCTGGATTTTATCAGAAAAATCTACCGCTCATCCATCTTTAAGAGTAATTAACAAAGCAAAGTTTTGCAGGAAAATATTTTTTATCTTCCTGATGATATAATAAAACAGTTGAAAAAACTGAATTTTCTCTTTTTTAATATTTAATTTCTTACCAATGTAATTAAAGTTATAAATATGCTGTAATAAAGATTTTTATGATGTTCTCTTTAAACAATTTATGGCATGATATTTGATAAAAATCTTAAAAAAATTTTAATCTAAGATTATATACTTGCTAATAGCAAGATTCGGTTTTTCCGGGAAATTAATTAAAATTTACCGGGTTAATTCATACTTATTCATTTCGTGATACGACGAGTACTTCCCGGCGATTCTTTCAAGGAGAAAAGAACACCCTGACAATGCGGCTGAACGAAAGAGAAGCAGGCTGTTGGGGGAAAGAGAAGCACGAATGAATGGCCGACGAAAATGCCTGGCGAGGCGGTCGCTCGCTATGGTTATTACGAAGTAACGTAAAAGAGACTAAAGAGAGAGAGAATGAGAAAGTACAAGTTGAGAGTGAATTTAATTCATAATCTACTGCAATGCCTACTTGCCGGCAACTCAGCTCATCAAGATTTCAGAATGTCTTTCTCTTTTTTCTTCTCGACCGTGACAAGCTTGCCCTCTGAATATCTCATAGACTTTCAACTTCGCCTCGTTGTGGCAATCGATGTGACAATCAGTCTATTTTGTAAAACTGCCATATATGTCATGACGATATCATCTTTATAATTTTTTTATTAATATAGTCTCTTTCTCTCTTTCTCAATAAAAATAAAATCATAGTATAATGTTTAAATGATTGTGTAAGATAAGTATTGTCAGTTTGTTCTTCGTCCCAACATTAAGACATATTAGGATAATTATTGAGAAAATTAGACCTGCGTTTTGATAATGACATATATGAAGCTTTCGTATTAATATCAGACTATTAGGATGTTTGCATTTGAGTCAATACTCCCGCAAATATTATCTACATCTATGATATATAATCATGAAATGACGGACGTAGGAAGGGTGTGCATAATACGTGGCGCGTGTGGCAAGGATTCCGGGATATTGAAGTCGAACAAAACGAACGGTGCCCGATTAAGCGCCGCTAAACTTCGCCGCCGTCCCGTCCAAATTCTCGGACGGAATAGCGTGGTTTTAATTAGCGACTGCCGAGCGAGCTTACGGGCTTATAAACTGATAGTAACTTGTCGGCGGGGGAAACGTCGTGTTACGCGTAAAATGATTCCGCAAGCCGCCTTGGGCTGCACGCGTAATTAATCCCCCGGTTAGTATGCCGACCGGCGAGTCGCGGCTTGTTACAACATTCGCGACAATAAACGGCGAAATATTGCGCAAAGGTTGACATATTCCCCACCGATCCGCTTTATACAGCGCGACGTGTATCCGCTATCTTCGCTCTACCGACGTATCCGACGTTGTTGAACTTTCATGCCATCCCCCTACGGAGCTGCCGCATAAACACATAGTCGGCCTGATTTAATCCGTCGATCGTAGATAGCGTCTCACTTCGCGGATCCACCACACGACCCGAATGTTACGAGCACCCGGTACCTTTTCCTCAACACCTCACTGGATGGCTCTCCTCCTCCTCCTCCTCCTCCTCACCCACCGACCCCTCTATTTAGCTTACCCATGGCAAACAGAATCATGCGTTGGGGGATGAAACGTTTGCGGAGTTCCCCCGTAATCCGTTGCGTTTCAACCTGCGGTTGGTTGCAGAGTTGGCTGCTTAACCAGAATAGGAAAGTAAAATTGTTACGATAAATGAATTATTAATTGTCGATTATTAATAACGAATTTGGGAAGAGCTGTCTTACGTTTTTACCAAAAGTTGCAGAGATTGGCGTTTCGCGTTCTTTGTTTTTCTCCACCGCAACGGCGTGAAACGGACTCAATATTTTTGGCACAAATATGTAATTTACCTTGTAATTATTTCCTGTCGATTGTGTTGAATGGATATTCAGCCAGAAAACTTTTGACGTCGACTTATATTTATGAATCTGATTACGACATGTTTATAGAGAGAAAGGATGTATTAGAAATCGAAGAAAGCTGAGGAAGAGGAATAACTGGATAAGAAGATAATCGCGATTCATAGAGTTCTTACGTAACCCTTCTTTTATTACATATGTCGAGCATATTCACAAGAATGTCTCGATTCTTTTGGTTTTCTTGTAAATAACAACATTCAAATCAACGTCGCAAAGCATAAATATTATAATAATATATATATTATATAACATATATATATTTATGTATGTATACCCAATATAGTCCCCCGTAATTCGTATATTTATATATTTGTATTTTCATATTTATAATTTGCGTTATGTATACATATATACCTTCGCGTTTAATACGTCTCATCACGCACTTACAACGCTAAGACGACGAGTTTCTTTCTCCGTTTTCTTTTTCTCACGTCGATCCGCATTTTTATTTTTAGAGGCTACGATCAAAATATCTCTCGCTAAGATTTACCCTTCTTGCGCGCTTTTCCGCGCGTGAGAAACGACGGCGAAAGTACGAAAGAACTGAAAAGCGGAAATTCGCGAAACGGAAAAACGAATTAATGACACCGGTGTACGTGACACGTCGTACACTATCATCGCCGGCTGCGAAGCTTACTCTACGTGCGATTCTTATCACTGGTGTACTTCTATTTACAGGGTTCGCCAATGACGGGACAACGTTCGAGCATCCTTAGACCGATAATTCGAATAATTCGCCATTTTCCCTTAGCCGTTTACAAATCTCATTAAAATCGTTTGATTATAGCAAGAGTTTAGAGGTAACTCTCTCTCAAATACTATTTCTTTTTTGTTTACATACCTTCCTAGATTAATCCACTGTCTCTCAATTTCATTGTTTCCGCGTGTGATTCGTGAGTCCGAATATGCATGGTTTTTCGTTTTTAAATTCATGGGATTTAAATTGAGATTTAAAAGAATTGAAAATGTGTTGTATATCACCACTACGGATGCTAACGGAAAATGGCACTACGCACCAATATTACAAACAAGAAGTCACTGTCGTTTCACGTGCAGTCACATACACGCATCATGTACAGACACATGTGCGATACAGATTCTACATGCGTTATGGGCAGTATCGGTTCTTAATAGGCGATAACTTCAAAGTTTGAGCATGCCTGAAAAAAATATATTTTCACTTTGTTACATCTGAATTTTTTAACGAAAAACAATTTGAGATATTAAAACAATTCTTCTGGATCTTCAAATTTCACATAAAATTGCAAAAAAGTGCTAATTAAATCCATTACATAACAAAACTTTTAAACGTTATTTAATCAAAACGTGCCCATTAGTGCTGCAATAAAGATTCACTGTACCAGGATAATAGATAAATTCATCTTTGTGTTTGCGAGAGGAAAGCGTTTGCATTTATCTCTCTGCAAAATTATATAAAATTAATAAACAGAACGTTGTATGATGAGGTTAAACCACATTCTACGCTAAAGAAAATCAGTAATAATTAATAATAATATTAAAAGAAACTTTAGAGCATTTACGTAAAAATAATTTTGATAGCGAGCATCAGTATTGGGTCTAAAAATTCATTTAAGCATCGACGTATCGAATGCAACCGATATATTGCCACGCAATATATTGCATTTAATTGCTTTTTTTTAATACATTTTTTTTCTCAATTTTACTTTTGCCAAACAGAAACTGTTTATAATGTATCTATGGAAATGCTTTTTAATGAGAAATATTGGCTAATCGTTCGTGCGTAAATGCGCGCAATAAATACGCTTTAATCGACAAGCCGAGAAACAATCGTTCTCGTAGCGTTGACCAGATCGGGATTTGAATTCGTTGCAAGTAATCTCTACAGATTGCAAACGCTGCGATGCTCCAAAGGCGCGTGATCCCCTCATGTTAAATGCTTATGACTTTTAAGATCGCTAGTCTCGCGAATGATACGATTACAGACCTCATCAGAGTAAGTCTGCGTAATCCCTAAGTCGACCCGTTCCCTTCTTTAATCCATGGCGGGCATTAACTCCTTTGCGCGCCGAGTGCAGGGACTCTCTCGAACCTGTTGCTTTAAACAAGATGTACGCTGAATAATGGATATTCCTAAGTAGTTAGAAGTCCGCTTAAAACCCGGTACGGCCGGGCCGGCCTCTCGCGACCGCTCACGAATAAATCCCAATTTGATCAATTAACACGTAAACAAATCGACCGCGCGACGCAACGGCGTGAAACGGGCCCGATATTTTTAGCAAATATGTAATTTACCTTCCAATTATTTCCTGTCGATTCCGTCGAGTGGATATTCAGCTAGAAAATTTTTGATACCGATTTATGAATCTGATTATGAAATGAAAACACATCGACGTTTCGCTACGGCTGGTGGAAAGTTGGAGCGCATATTTCTTTCCACCTGTATAAATTGCTTATCGTTAATGCTTATGAAGTAATAATAGATAACAGATAACTAAAGGTAAATGTTTCAATGATATGCTTAAAGCTTCTGATCACTGCTGCCGTCTGGGATTATGACGTCAGAAGTGCGAGAAATTTTAATCGCACTTACATCAAAATATAGATTATTTTCTACATACGCTACTTTTTTCACAAAATTTACCACAGCATCGCTGGATAACGTAGATAGATAGTAAAATATGAAAACTTCCTTTTGCAATGGCATAATTAAATATAATTTTATCTACATGCGTTCTATATTTTGAGAGAAAATGGATTTTACAACAGTTGATTCAGATTTAGCACTATTTATTAATTCACAGGCCGAAAACAGTGTTTTCGACACATTCCATAAATATTTTCTAGTCAAGATGAGTTTCAACGTGCAAAAGAATTAATTTTTTTCATACAGTACTAAAAGGGAAATAAATTTAAACTTCCATTTCTGGTCGATATGATTACATACAAAGTGATTGAAATTAAATTAAATAAAAGAAAGACACACGCCTGCGTATAATGTGAAAGAAGGATTGCGGCATTCTAAGAATACCGGAGCAGAATGCCGGATTGATTCGAAAACGTTTGCACCTAAGTAGTATTCGATTTCTTGTTACGATATATTTCCGTTTCTTTCGCTGCCGCAAATTTTCCATTTTCTTCTTTCTCCTTTCTTCCTGCTCGTACTTTCTTCGACTGCCTCTCCAGATGAGAGCAACTCCGCCGTACTAAATCTGACGTTTTAATCTCGAGTATCCAGATGGGATCCATGATTTCGTACATAAGGAGGTAAGGATAGGAACGAGACGGAAAGAATCGAAGGATTTAAGATGTACTTGGCAGAACGGGGAAGTTTGCCACGGAGTAAAGAAGTGGAATCGATGCTGGAGATAATACACGCACTTTTTTTCGCACTTATGCATTTAAATTAAAGAGGAAGGAAACGGCTGATGCTTAAGGGCTGTCGAAACTGAAATGAGTGACTACGTCCGTGGAATAGAATCTGATTCAGATGTCGATGGAGAATTAACTTTGCTCGAAGCGTGACTAACACTCACGACTAACACTCCTCGAGATACGTATCGTCATGACGAATCTCCGAGCTCGAGCGTTTTTTACGTTGTTGACGAAATTGAGAACCCTCATGCATCGATCGTACGAACGAGGGAAGAAAACTATTTTGTGGAGGGGGGGGGGGAGAGAGGATGGAGGATGCAAGTTTAAAAAATGTTGAAAAACTAGCTGGCTCGGTGAAACTTTAATTCAGTATTAAGCTCGAACGATTTCGTTTTTTGATATTCCGGAAATGTTAGTTGCGCGACTAAAATACTCCCGTATAATATAGTTTAAAAAACATAACGACTCACTCTCACACACGTTCGGGATCACACTCGCTCGCGGAGACGAGATCACTGGTATTTGTTGTGTTTGCGTCATTGTTAACGGCGTTATACAATATATTACACTGAAAGCGATAGTCGTTGCACTTTGTTAATACCCTTTCCTCTCGTTTCTCGTTGCTCCACCTCCCGGTGGTGCGTGTCTCACCCCTCGTTCCCGGGTCGTACGACGTACGATCGTTGAAGGGGAGATTCGGTGAGGATTCGTTCGCTCCTTTAATTCTTGGCCACTCGTGGACTGTCGTCTCGCTACACTAACTTGGCACGCGTAAATTACTCTCCGTCGTTTAATACGGACGCTAACTACTCCAGTCAGTCTTTCTGTCACTTCTGTGTGTAATTGTGGTGTGGGCGCGCGGGTGTAACTGTGTGTGAGTGTGTCTGTTCATGTCGTTTGACTTCTAATTTTCATCCTTTTATTTTCCTTTTAATTGAGTCTGTTAATTAGGGAAACCAACACCGATGGCGAGTATCAATGACGAGGTCGTCGTTCGCTTTCTTTTTCTTTTCGGATCTTGCTTATCGAATTATCGTTATGGCCAGAGCAATTAGTAATAGCGTCACGGTCGTCATCACGCCCGTTGCTGAATCTGAAATTAGACAAAATATTTCACTGTTTAAGATTGACACGTCGAGCAATACGAGGATTTTTTATAAAAGCTACATTCTTAGTTTAGATATACCAAAATGAGAATTGACAATCTGCTTATAGATATTAATGTTTTTGCTCCATTTTTAGACTAAACATCGTACAAATTTTGACATTTACATCAATAAATCTCCATGTACACAAATCGTTCAAAATGACTTTAAATAACTTAGCTATGTTGGAAATACCTTTAGAATATAATATACTGTCAGATTCTAATATCTCTCGAAAAAATCATAGCACGTTCGTTCTCGCGATGCTACGGGACAAAAAGGGTCGATGCACAATCAAGGACTTGGAACGAGGAGAATCTGTCGTTACCCGTTGTAGAAAGGTTGCCACGGAAGAATCCTTCTCCCTCTAAGGGAGGATATGCCGAGAAAACGGAGACGGGTGCAAAGGGGTGAGTGCCGATTAGTCGACGGCCCAAGCGAAGTAGGTATAGAAGGGAGAAATAAGGATAGACGAGAAGGAGAATGGAGGAAAAAAAAGAAAAAAGAGAGCGAGAACCGGGGGAAAAAAATGGGAAGTCAGTTATTCTTCCGGTTGGCTTGCACCGTACCGTTAGCTATTACTCGCTTGGAGAGAAATGTGTTCTCCGGCCTTTTCCTGGCCTCACTCATCTCTAATTACGAATCAGAAACAACCCGGTGGGCCGTCGCCTCCTCTGGCCGGATCGCTCCCTTTTCCCCTTCCTCGTCTCCCTTTTCTGTTCTCCGCGGCCCTTTCTAGAGTCTTCTCGAGTCTCATCCAAAGGCTCGCAAGTAGTAACTTGCCTCCCTGACCCCCTTCCCCCCTCCTTTCCTCTCTTTCTTTTATCCAGTCTCTGGCGCTGCCCCGGGAGAATTCTCCGCTTCGCTACTTTTGTGCGATCTTACCTTCCTTCAATTCGCGATTTCTCGCCCTATCCCATCCTTCTTTCCCCTCTCCCTTTTTCCCCTCCCTTTCCTCTGCATCTCTCCTCTCCTTCGCCTCATCTCCGCGAGAGGGAAATGCGTTATGTATTTATAGTCGATATTTATATTTCATTGCCGCGCGCGAAAACGCGAGAATTGTAAATTACTATGTCTCGTCTCATTAGATTTGTAACTGGAGATTCAAACTCGCTGGTACTCCAGATTTACGCTTTTCAAACTCCGGGAGATATTGCATCTATGCTTATTCGATGTGATGAAAAATCGACACGTGATATGCGACGTAAAGTTTCTTGTGTTATTTCGGTGTCGAAAATAACATCGGGCCATTGAACTTATCGCGATCGCATCGCTATCTCTCGCCGGACAATTCCTATTAGCAATTTAGACGTTAATCTTATAGTAGAACTTTCCGTAGAACGTCCGATATTTCTGGCATTCTTTCCATCGTACTTACGTGTGGCAGCTTGCAACGCAGTTTCCCTCGTTACTGGTTCAACCTGCCTTTTTCCATGCGAAATTACCTTACTTGCCCGAGACTATCGCGATCGTCCCCGCGGAGAAAACGGATTTTCACACTACGCCATTATGCAAATTCCTCTTAAAAGTAACCGCGGTCGAGCGAGATATTGAGAGACGGTAGCGCAGAAGCATAGAAGGGGGCAGGCCGAGACAGGGAGATCGAATTACGGAAGAGACGCGGGGGGGGGGGTGGATGACGGACTGTGGAAGGAGGAAAAAATGCGAGGGTAGAAAAGAATTATCCGATAATGCCGAAGGCTCAACGGAATTATGAAAGGTGCTACACACCTGGCCGGCTGGCTCAGAAATGCGGTAGACGCGACCGCTCAAATGCCACGACGGTGCCGCGAAATGCCGGATAAACCGCACCTTCGTTCGAGAAAACTCGTCCCTCCGCGTTTTCCCTCCTATATCGCGGGACCCGTTTGCCCTCCGCGACGAGGGGCACATCGAAGCTGGATCTCAAATTGATAAAGTAATAGACAGCCTTCGCTTGTTGTTCAACGTATATCTGGTACCTGACATTTTATTTCGCGTACGTCGCTTAATCGACCGCATTACACGAATATATGACATTAGCGGAATATTTTTCTCCCACTATATTGTACAAAATGTTCTATCGATGTCGTATAAAAAGATATGTAGCAAAAAAATGCAATTGACAATGCGATTGACTAGAATTATTTCATAAAAAAAAGAAACATTTTTTTCTATATGGAAAAACCGTGTATTTATCGAAAAACACTCTCATTCCATTTTAAATGTATGCCATATTCATATATCTCAATTGTTTTATTCTTCTGCAGATTTAAGAATTTAATACAAAATGCTTATTTATCTATATTTATCTGTATAGATATAAAACTTCAATTTTATCACTCACCTTTATCAGGAGGCCAGTTGTAATTTCTTTTTCTGTCCAGTTCAGACGACTTCTGCTCTGATTTTCCGATTTCGTTCAGATTCGACTGGAACTTGGTACCTTGAGAGAAAAACAGAGAAACGAATAATGTTTATGAAAAATATTACGTATATCGGGATAAAGCTAGACTGGATAGTTAATAATAAATTAAATATACAAGGGTATTCCCAAGAAAAATATCTTTCCGCGTTGAAAAGTCCACCGCGAACTGGCGACAATTTGTTTCCCGGATGTTATGAGAATGAATCCCGGACGTTATGGGAATAAATTAAAAATTCAATCTTGCTTCGAGACATTATAGCGTAAAGTCGTCGGTGAGACAGAGGAGATGAGATCTGAGAGAACAGAAGGAGCGAAAGGAGAGACTTGCGTGGTTCGCATAGCGGAACCACGGACAAAGGGACGTACAACGAGTGGCCCTCTCGACTGAAGATGTTTACGAGCCTGTTACGCATAAAGTGGGTGGCAAACGCGTTAACTAGTATGCAAACTCCGAGTAAACACAATTCCCTTATCCACGCCAAGTAGATTCTATCCGTGTCACGACACACGCTTGTCGCAAGCCCGCCGCGTTTTGGATTACATTCTTGCAGCGAAACAGCTCGTGATGAGTATATATTTTGATAAAATTACACAACCAGACCTTAGGTATGTTGGTTTATCATGTTATAGCGTGTATATACGTGTTTGTATGAAGCGCATCATGACATAATAAATAGACATTTCATTACTTGAATACACGGTTTTACATTTTTATCTATTAAAATATATAACAAGCTTTAATAAATTTTCGTTTTTCCGTTTATTTATTAAACTATTAACATGTTCACGTTTATTTATTTCTCTTAGTTGAAAAGCCATCATTTAGTCCATACCAACTGATAAAAATAACTAATTTACAGATTTATTTAAAATCATGTAGCCGAATCGAATTTTTTATACTAATATCTGGCAAAGCACATTATATTACCATTAATGAATTATTACATACCACAGTTTTATAATTTTTTTCAAATTTATTCATATTTTGTACACGGATAGATATCGCGCATTTCTCATCATTTATCGCAAAATTTAACTGATTATTTGTGTGCATTCTATTTGCATTTTTCTAAGGGCACGTAAATGCGTGCAAGTTCCACAGATAGTACATCAAGTTGGCTAAAGTGCTACTGATAAACGCAGCTTTGCTGACATGGAGAACTAGTAGGTAACAAGAGCCATAGAAGGCTGGCAACCTGCACTTACGGCTTAATTTTAGGGTACTCATGGAGCAAGACGCTTGTGAATATCGCTTTGTGTGTCTTCGTTCCCTCGCGATTAGATTTGTAAGTTCGTGGCCCCGAGGCGGTACCAGTCAGTTTGGGTAAGGGACAAGGCGAGGGTTGTGAGCCAGCGCAAGGGAAGCACACGATCTTGGCACGATAGCCTATTTCGGGTAAGGTAATGGGTGATCATGACGGCGTACGCGCGCGCTTGCGTAGGCCGCTTGTACGCTCGTGTGTATAATACCAAGCTGATAGTACAGAGGAAGGTCGCTGCCGCCGCCGCCACCACCTCGTCGGATACACCCTCGGACAACGAGGTGAGACAACCGTTGTACGGCGTCGCAATGGATAGGCTAGACAGACGTATGCAAATCTCGACCAAACATTAGCAGTGACAATGTGTAACGTCCGCTATACGTATATCCGTGCGCACCGGACCAGTTCTATAGTTTCCTATATGCGAGAATCTCTATCGCGATGCGGCTGTTTCTGTAGCTATGCGTGGGCGACGACGTGTTTAGGGAACCAGACGTATAGCCACCTTCATCGCGGGTATGGTCGCGTATAAGCTCCACGAGAGCGCGTGTAAGCTTCGTTATCTGTAATAGTTCAGGATTTCGTTGCGGAGCAACGAGCAAGAGTTAGTTGCGACAAAATTGTGCGCGAGTAAATTTCCGAAAAAGAAAAAAAGGGAGAGAAAGAAGCACAGCGTGGTTAAAACGGAAATGCAGGCGTCAATAGAACTGAAATAGCAATGAATCTTATGCTTAATTTACATCGTTGGTCCGTACGAACGGTCGGAGCAAATTAAAATACTCGTCCCATCGTTAACTGTCTAGGAAAAATTAATGTGCTCGAACATACGTAACTATTTAGAAATCGATCAATATATGGTAGCTATTAAGTTTGCGTGAAAATCCGGTGTTCTTGCGCGATTGGAACAAGAGAAGATAAATACTGATAAATGCTTTTCGATATTCTGAAAAAAACTTGGTTTAGCGTACGTAAAATTACAATAGCATTAGATTCATTTGCACCAGTATCCTTTTGAAGTACGAATTTTGAGATATCTAAATGAGAAAAACATGAATTGCATTTTGAAAAGATTAATTTAAATTATTAATTCTTAATTTGTTAATCAATATTGGGTATTTCAATATCGGGCATAATTCGTTATTTACGAAATGATGAAAAGGGTGATTGAAATAAGATTGCCACGACTAAACATTTCGAGTGTCAGTAAAATATTGCGGAACAATTGTACAAAAAATGTTTTGTCCAGAATAGTCCTTCATTCGAGACTGAATCGTGCGTGCGTTGTATTGGTTAAAAAAAAAAAAAGTAGAATAATACTTCGTGCCCACGCATTGATTCGACGTCCCGTTTGGATTTGATAATCCCGGATTCTCGCGATTCCGCTGTCAGGAAGGAACTATTGTCGACACAAATAAGTCCCCCTAAAAAGTTACTGTTTCGCGCAGTTACATTGATTTTACGTCCGGTGGGTCGCGATATTCCTGCTCACACGATTGTGCGGTTCGAGACCGACAGGACCGGTGCAGACGCGTTTAACTATTTTCGCTGAGATTGTGGATTTAGCTCTCCGTTCTGCATTCGGCGAATGTCAAACTGTCTCGGTGTTAGCGCGCGCTGGCGTATCCTACGTTTACCTCGCGATATCAGGCGGACTGATGTTTGCCGTACACGCGACAAAGTCAATGATACGTCCTTGTCCCATGCGGCCGGGGCTAACTGTGCCCCAAGAAAATTAACAGAGGTTCTAAGGTCTCTCGCACGCTCCGAGATCTAAACTCATACGGCCGTGTCACGCGGCGCGCAATATTGTCACGGCGTCACACGAGCGTGTTCTAATTAATGCGCCTTGACGATGTTAATTTGGGTCGTAAATAATTTCGACGTGGAAAGCGACGGCGCACGCGACATGCGGCCATCGCCGCCGAATAAACGTGATAAAATGATATTCGACTCGGCGACTTGATGAAGCGATTTGATCTCCGCTTTATGTACGAGCAACAGGAGCAACAAGAGCTGCGCTGTTGAAGAGGCGCTCTTACGCGCTTCCACTCCTACTCTATGCGCGCGTATGGTAGAATAGGGGGACGTGTTAATCGTACGAAAGCACGCGGCCAAACCAATCGCTGTACACACTCACCCCGAATTACAGGCGGACAACGCTGCCCCGGGGAATTAAGCGACACCTAAGGGCATATGTGCTCCGGGAGATGTCACGATACCGCGACAATACTTGCCCGCGTTTCCCATCGGAACCTCGAAGTGACTTATCGCCTGTAGGCCGCGTGTATCGTGGCTCCTATATGTAATTTGTCATTTGCGAACTGCGACTTATGGGAGAAACGGAAGTGGATAAATGCCTGCAATGGCAATTACACGGTGGGTTAACATCGGCACGCACGAGTTTGCGATAACCTGCGACAATCATATAATATTCACGCTGAAAGAAAAAGAAGAAAAGAAAGAACCTCTCAAAATATTTTTTTATCTTCAATAAACGTGCGTGAATTGACATAACTTCTAATATGTTAAAAATATATTTTTCTTTATTTGTTGATTCATATTGCAACGTAACAAGCAAAGTCTGCCTTTTCGTATAACGAATAACATCATCTTATACTAGAGGAAGTTAAAACGTCCCGCGTTATGTTTAGGTATTCTCGACAACAGATTGTCGCAAGTTACTGCGAGCAAATAAGGCCTGTTTATGCTTGGGTTTCCGTCCGCATGAAGGAAACTCAAGCAAATCTTCTGTTTAATCTTAAGCGCACACTTGCGCCCTTGAATTTTCAACGATACGAATAACGAGCGCAACAACTGCGCAAATAGGCGGCGACCGCTAGATTGTTTAAAGAGGGCATTACAAAAAGACGGCAAGGTAGCGAGGCGGAGGACTAAGATAAATTATCCGGGGAAAAAATGTACTGCGAAATACGAGAGAGCTGTTAGAATCGTAACGAGCGTAACGTGGGTATAAAAAGAGACGCTGGCAGACTAAAAGGGAATAAGTCAAACAGATATGTTAAGAAAAGAAGATGACATAAAAATAAAGTGCTTAAAAGAACTGGGAGAAATGGAAGCAGACACGGTTAAATGTAACTAGGATAAGGAGAGGAGAGAAAAAGAAACAGCGCGATAAGGGAAAAAGACGATTCTCTCCGCGGAGCGCCGCGCCCGGCCGCGCCGCACCGACAAGATCGAGGGGAGAAACGTAGGAGAGGCACAGCGGAGAGATGAGGGCGAGAGAGCACGAAGGGAGCAAACATTAATGCCACCTTGCAGACCGCAGATGTTGCACCAATTACAAACCTCATCCTTCCTTCGCAGCCCGTCCTTTCCTTCCTCCCGGCCTTTGCAAATAGAGAAGGAGAGACAAGGAGACATATGCCGTATTCAAACTTACCACATCCCGTTGCATTCACCGTTCTCTTCCTCCCTTCTCCTACCTCCTACTCGGCCCTCAGCTTTTCACTCTCACCTTTCCGCCGTCTCGCAACCCGCCCCCGGGGCGATGACATTGGTTATACGTAGAAGAAAGGAAGGGAGGAGACACACGGTAGACACGGTAGAGACGGCGGAGCTCAACGAGACACGAATTTTCGATTAAATTTAACACAGGGCGCAAAAGGACGCTAGGGCGCTGCACGTTGCTGTTTTAGGTGATAGAGCAAAGCGGAGGACAAAGAAAGAAATAGAGGGGTAAGGAGGGAAACGCCGTAGATAGGGATGGAGAACACAGTCTACACAGCGGCGGCTGATATTATTCTTGGGTCTTCCTCGCTGGAGCATTATTAGTTCCGGCGTGTTAGCATACATGAAATATTGATGTTACACGGATCTCTTCTACCCCAGTCAACCCTGTTCCCGGCTCTCTCTCTCTCTCTCTCTCTCTCCCTCTCTCTTTCTCTTTCCTGCCTCTATCTATTCATCTATCCTTTCCACTCTTTCACGTAACCACCACTCATGTGTTCCTGTTACGAACATCACTTCAGTTGCCTCTCTGTTACCTTTATGTTTATTCTTCCATTCCTTTTTATTCCCCACATTCGTTCTACCTGAGCTTTTTCGACAGTTACGTTTTGATTTCCTAAGTAAACGCCTCCAAAGCGCGATATATCAAATTAAAATCGTTCTTCATGTTTAATTTATAGAATTTGTTGCGATTCTTTCTTTGGAGATTATTTATAATTTTTTTTATAATTATGTACGCGATAATGAGTGTATATTATTTAATGTAACTATGTAATTCATTGTACGATTTGAAACAGCAATGTCTATTTTTCGATAATTTTACATTGTAAAAGAAAGATTCGTCTTTGGAAAATTCCAATTGTTATCCTGTTATAGACCTCATTTCCGCGGTTCTCTTTCGCCCTTCATAGAGAGCTTTAAAGCGAGTTGCTTACCCTTCTTCAAACCACTCTTAAAGCCGCAATCGATTCTCGGGATACCCTGGTAGGTCCCCTGGCTCTAGTTAACATCGAAGTTAATCGCACCGGAGATTCAAAGTATGTTGCTGGAAAATCCAGTTATGGGATGGCATTTGACTATACGTGATGCTAGATTGAATATGTAAATCCGCTCTAGCTAGATTGAGATTTTACTAACACGTAGAGTATATATAAGTTGCAATTGAAACTTTGGAATTTTCTTCATTCGTTAAGAATATTTCATAACGATGCTAATCGATGTATAAATATAACTGAAAATTTCTGATTTAATGTTTCGTAAATCAATATTTCTCCAAAACACAATATTCGATTTAATAGATTTCTCCCTTTATTACCTCTGACATTGTCATTCAAAATTGTGTTTCGTGTCTTATTACTTCTGTCTTTTTTTTTCAAACGTGTGAGAAAGATTTAAATGATTGATGTGTTTTCTTCAGATAGAGATATATAAAGATCTAAGAAAATACTTCTTCCAAATATCTCTCAAATGCTTGTTACTTTTCGTATATATTGGCGTGACAGCCGATGACAGCTGCATCACGTCGAACGAAATGCCAAGTTGCGGAATCAATCCCATAATTCGCGAAATTCGCGAAAATGATGTACGTTAGAAATTACGTAAAGAGAAGATATACCGCTTCGAGTGCTCACCTGTCTTGATATTCTTCTCATTTTGAATTGTCAGCGAACTTGGATTTCCGTAAACAGAGTTATTCATCTCCGCCATGAATTCCCAATCTGCAAAAGTAAACGCGCGTTGGAAAATTAGATTCAAGCTTGCGAATACGACGGTAATATGGATAATATCGATTCTGATATGTATGGAAGCATCTAACTTTATGACCGTAATTCTAATAGCTCGATACGCAATGTAATTATTATACATATATAGCATAACTGTTCCAGATAGAACAAGAAGTTACAAAGATGTCAGAATGACATTAAAATGACTGCAAAATATCATTATTGTGTCATTTTATCACTATTTTTGCGTTATCTTGATGTCAATACGATGTCATTATAATTTTTTTCTAATTAAATTTTTATTCTACTTGGAGTCACGAAGGATCTGTCTCTAATATCTTACCTTTTTTGGGAATCTCCGTGGTAGACGGGCTGGGACTTGTGCTTGGCGGTGCGGACACTGTAACAAAAGAAATTTCCATCTTTAAAAATCGGATCTGCGTCGATGTCGCATATTTCACGTAAAATTAATTGTAACGCTTTGTGGCAAAATATTCCCCAATATATTTCCCCAGTATGTTTCCCAATCGGACAAAGAGGCTCAGTCTTTCCTCATCCATCATTTTTTTCACAATTCTTGTGAAAAAAACACAATTATTTTCAGTGTTTCCGAGAGGGACGTGCTCTCTGAAACCCTCATCCTCGATTCCAATCTTTCGTCCTGCTCGTATTTCTTTTTGTTTTCATTCCTATTGTTACCAGGCTCGCCTGCGATTGCTTACATTTTTTTATGTGAATCTGAAAAAGGTACAGTGACATGCAGCATTTTGAATCCACGTGTACTCTCGGGATAATCTGAGCAATTACATGAAACGAACGCGAAATTAAAATAAAAATAGGCCATGTAGAATTACGTGTTACGTTTATATATAATATTTACACGCAACCAGACAAAATACTTTTGTCCTTCCAGATTGGACAAATTCTACACCGCGCGATATTATGGATCGCGCCACCTGTTACTAACTTCTCTCCCGGAACGTATTAGCCGCCGTAGCGCCGGCCAAACCGGCCAAACTCTACATCATATTTTACTCCGGTACGTACTACCGACATCCGCGCCTTGCACCCCTACACGCGCCTCCACGTGTAACTTATCCGGAGGGGAGGGGAGGTATATACCTGAATAATTATTCGTAATTTCATCATTTGTCTTTAGCGAACGCGTCGTCAGTCGGATTTATTACTTGCTGCAGCTGTCCGCGGCTGGATGGAACTCACCGCGGAAATCCCTGCTAAAAATTTCGCAGGACATAACATTAATTAAAATTAGTTTGTATTATTCTTGATGACTTCATAATTGTTACGTTTATTGCTGGAAAGATCGGTGTCGCATTAACAGTATTATAATTATTTTATACGATCCTAGTACTAGAAAATTTATTTGAATTGCACTGTTAGTCTGCATTTTTATTCCTTTATATATATATTCTTTCTATAGGCACTATAGGCATTTTCAATATCATCAATTCGCCATTTCTAATTAAATTTTTGTGGAATATAAAAAACTAAGGCATGCTAAAACATATTGTACGTTTCAATTCGAACGTATTCGAGGTATGTATGTGCACAATAGAGAATAGAACAAAAGGATTAAAAACTAAATTTTGCGTGAGAAATATGTTCTCTTACTATGGATAAAAAAATTTAGATTAAATACTGTTCATGGAATTAAATAGCTTATCCATCCCGCAACGTTCTTATCGTTATTTCCTATTGTTGCGTCCAACGGCATAATTTTAAAGGGTAATATCTATTGATAGCCTCAATGTGTGGAGAATGTGCCCGCAGCGAAGGAGGTCATTGCTATTTGTCACAAGCACCTGAGCGATTACTAAGTGGCAAGGTTGTAGAGAGGGTTGCACGCGATGCACGCTGTGGAGGTGCGTTCTCTCCCCAAGGTAAATAGGATAGGATGACAAAGTATGCGCCTCAGCAGACGTGTTTACACACGCGAACGTAATGCAAATATGTAGCCGCCGTCTTTTCCGTAAGATAATACCTAAATGACTTTCAACCCCGCCCCAACTCCCATTCCGTTTTACTCAGCCGTGCGGCAATGTGTAATGTTTGCCGCAAAAATTACAACAACGACATCCCGACGTGCAACTTTATCTCGCAACGTTTGTCACCATACACGCGCCGCGCGCGAGACAGGCGGTGCGAATGTGAATCAATAAAACTTCTATTGTCGCAAATTGGATGGCGAGACGTTGAATTTGCGACTGTCATCCATAAGCTTTTCTACGCGTAAAGATCAATATTTCGATATCTGTGCGAACAAATTACGAATGTTATCGTCAAAAATTGTCATCGTCCGTCATCGCGGTCATTACGGGGGCTACTATCCAGTTTTATAGATATAAATATGGCACGCGCGATGGATGAAATTCATTTATCACTTTTGCAAGTCACCGATGGAAGGCGGAGAGATTAAAGCTGAGAGCGCAATGAGGAAAAAGCGAGATGGCAGAAGAAAGTGAGAAAGAAAGAAAGATAGAGGAACGGAGGGGGAGGGAGAGGGAGAGAGAGAGAGAGAGTGGAAGATGAAAAAAGGGCAAGAGGAAAAAAGAGAGAAAGTAAGGCAGCGACTTTTCACCTTTGATTTATCGCGCTAACTTTTATTTTCCTCAGGAGATATTAAAACCCGTTGTCCTGACCATTTAGCTTCACTGGGCTGATTGATGATTGAACCAGTTAACGTGCCGGCCGACGAATCAACTCTTTCATTATACCCGATTAATATGCATTTGTAGCGAACAGAAATCTGGAGATTTGCTAGCCGACCTGATCAAAGCTTAATTTAAAGACAGATTGCTGCAACTTTGCAAGAAAATTCGCTAATCATCAATAATTATAGAAAATTATTACGAAAGTTTATCGCGAATAAAAGATTAGATATTTAAATGTAGATACAGATATCGAGATACTTTTTAATTTAGTATTTTATCGATAAAGAAAAATCATAATTAGAATCTCCAGTAGAAATAATGGAAAAGAAAAACATGTCGCGATCTATCGCAAGCAAAATTTATATGTTGCAAAACGTATTGATTTATCGTCGGTGAGCGAAGAGAACTCATTAAAATCTTAAGACGCCTTAATTAACCTAATAGCATCATCCTTTTCATCGGTACGTCCCTAAACGATCTGTTTCTCCCATTCGCTCATTTACCTTCCATCCAATTTCTCCTTCCACCGTACGATGAATACGCAAGATGTTCAGATATTGTCTAGTGTAAATGTTATTCACTGCACAAGTAATTGTTAGCGTATCCAAGCACAGTATGAATTACATACAATCAGAAAACCAATGAATCTATTTGTAGAACATCAGATATGTCAAGAGATGCGCAATAAGTTTAAAGTATTAAAGTTGATTCAGAGAAGTAAAACTTGCATTAGAAAATTGGAAATTAAATAGTAATGATAGCGAATTTCAACGAAATATTATTTAAAGCACTGTAAGGATGAGTACTTTCAACAGGGTGAGGTTTAAATTATAAAATGTTCAATATGTGTAACATTGTTCTAAAGTTCTAAAAATACAGTGTTCAGAAGAAAAAAAAATACTTGGAACATCTTTTTCAATAGCTTCTTTAGCTCATTTAAAAATTTTTTTGACAAAAATATTGTGTGTGATTATTTTATATCTTTCTAATTTTCAATCTCGTATATAATTGAAAACAATTTAGCAATAAAGCTATATTTTAATAAATACTTATTTGAAATTGAAAAATATGATTTCATTAGTTATTTCCTTTTCTGAAAATTTCTTTAAAATTTGCCAAAAGTCTTTCATATTTTCAACATTAACTCATAAAAAAATTATCGGATCTTAGATACTTGTACGAGAAGCAATCAATTCCAAATGCAAAGAATCGATAATAAAAACGTTCGACGGTTTCGAATTTAGTGACCCATGCCGCATTGTACATTTTTTATCTTGCGTGTCGCAGCGCGTCGTAATTAAACTACGACGCGGTCTGAATTGTAAATCGTTGCCGGTATGCATTAGGCGACCAGGCCGACGGCCACCAATCGTCAATGCTGTCATTATTGCGGTCGGACCGCGATCATTAACTAAATCGACGACAGATCCGTAGGAAATAATTTGCCGTAGGCGTCATCGAATCTCGGCGCGGCACGACAAGCAGGAAATTGCCAGGCTTCGTCGGGTTACGATCGCGTAACCCAATTCCGCGAAACAATGGTAGTAGCGGGCGCCAACCCGCTTTTGTCAGCAGCTGCCGCTACATGTCTGTAATTACTCGCGACGAAATCTCTCACTAACATATCGATCGAAGACGTTCGACCGTTTGATTCAATTAGCGATTGCAGAGGCAGATATACAGGTTGTATTAGCAGCGGCAGCCCTACGGCCGATACATCTTCGATATCACCCCGTCGACCCTTGCATCCTGTGCCTTCGTAAACACGAAGTCAAAGCTCTCTTTGATAATTATCGACATACGGCTCGTCACATTAACGCGCCTTGTGACGCATCGATCCATTAATACGCCGACCGGGCGAGTCTCAAGGCGGATGTTGCGACGATCCGCGCTGATATCCCGTGGGATTACCAATGTCGAGGACAGCTCCCAACTAACTTCGACTTCCTACCGATATGTCGCCGCACGTAACAAAAGGGTAAAAAAAAGGTGTTGCGGTCGTGGGTTTTCTCTTGACAGATCTCTTCGAACGACTCCGAGCAGTTTCTCCGCGAGATTATTTCACGGGTCCCCGCATTCGCCGAGTCTCTAGTTAATAGAACCCATAACGATCGGGAAGGGTTACGGGGGCCGGTATAACGTAGTTATAATTCTATCAGAGCTGCCTTTGTTCGGGACCGTATTTCCAAACGGTGATCTCGATAAAGTAGCCAATGGTGTCCGCCGGAAGGCATTTCCTCGCGGAGCGGCGCGGTCGTCCGAGCGGGAGGGCGTGGATGCGCGCGGTTAAGGGTGGCTAAAACAGCTCGTAGATGCTCGGGTGACGAGGAAGGGAGAGAGATGGAGAAAGACAGGCAGCGAGGGAGAACGAGAGAAAGAGACGGACCGGGGAAGGGTGAGGGAGGTGGGGAATTAGTATGCGGCGGCTGTCACGGCGCCATCCCTCGACTGCGGCGCCTTCCTGCACCTTTTGCCCAACCCTGGACCACCCGGGCTAGACCGTTAATTTTCCATCCCGTGACTCCAATCAATCTTACCGCCGTCAGCGAGTCTCCCTTATGGCGATACCCCGTGGCCCTTTCTCTCTCCTTTGGCTCTCGATACGTTACCCGTCTGCCACCTCGGATTCCAGCCGCTGTCATTTCCGGCTTCCTGATTCCGATGTGCGACTACTAAATACACGCCGTCGTTTGCGCGAGAGGTCAGATGCACGCGGTAGCCGAGCGTCCGATTGAATTGAGACAGCCAGTAAAGATTTCGATTTCAGTCATAATTAGAGTCTGGGAAATTAATTTTCCCGCGATCCATAATGCGATCCATAATGCGTCCAAAGTAAAAAATCTCAAGTCTCGCTTGTTAGAGATCGTTTACAAAAATCAGTTGCAAATAAATTGTATTTTTATATTTATTATGTTTACCGCCTTGTGAGAATTTCGCATTATTTTTATTATAATTATTATCGATCTGTTATCTCGTAATTATGTTTACATTGATAAATTTAATTTAACTGTTAAAAATATATTCATTCTTGCGAATAACAGTTTGTTTATATAAATTTAAATTCTATGTAAATAAATATTGATTTAAAACGAATCTCTCTAAAGTTCTTTATTTTATTTATTTTAAGCATAGAATATTTTTTTAAGCACTATCGTATTTAATTTATATATTTTATTATGGAATTATATTATTCTTTTTTAATTGAATTTTAGTTCATTTCACTAAAATTCAAATAATTCGACGTGGAATTACTTTCGTTATTTCAGTTAAGCAACCGTCCCCCATTCGAAATAACAACGGCGAGAGTTCTCTACCCGCGTATTGAGGATTATTATTGTCTGAGTTTCCTATCCATATTATCTGCTTTCGACACCAGCCTGAGGGCTGATCCTGTCGTGAACGAAGTCTCGTGCAACACGTAGCGTAATCGGCAAGAGCGTAAACGGAACGCTGACTTTAATGAAGTACGTCGGTGAGATGACTGATTTAACTACTGAGATCGCTATTCATCCCGACCATATCTAAACAGCTAGGTAGTTTCTTTGCTTACGCTGTTCGAATTCAATAAAGTTTTCTCATGCCTCGTATCACCAACACGATGAACAACATCGCGTAACGTTCTCAATGTATAGTCTTGGAGTTACGAATTAACAATAATCTTATTACAATGACGTGTTAATAAACGTAAATAGACGGCTAGAAATTCGTCAGCTGACGTGTCATTATAATCTCAAAGTTTTCGAAAGACAAGCTCGCAGTACTTCTCGCGAAGTACTCCTCTGGATGTGGGTCTATGGAGAAGTTATATATTTTACGGCGGGATGAAATCGCGTTGACGTCTGAGACTGCGACAAACCGCAAGGACGGATTTCGGATTCCGACGAATCCACCGAACGAGAACTAACATTGGCTTTCCCTCGAAGGCATCGTCTCCGCGGATTTTATGGAAATATTTTCTCCTCCTTCTCGGGGATTTTCTTTTTAACGCGCGTACCTTCTTCCTCTTTCTCTCTTTCTCTCTCTCTCTCTCTCTCTCTCTTTTTCTTCTTCTTTTTCTCCTTTTCTCTCCTAGATCTCCCCCTTTAATCGCATTACCGTACGTAGATATATATATTTCCATTCGTCGAACTGTTCGACGCCGATTGAGGCGGTTCTTTTACCATCTTCGTGGCGTTTCATCTTCCGGTTGCTTACCTTCGCCGTTGCCAATGTTACTTGGTAATTGGAAACTTGTATCATTAAATGAGCCGATGAGCGTGAAGGCAATTTCACAGCAAATCTCCGATATATAACTAAATTGTTGGCATTAATTGTATACTTTATCTCGTTAACGCAAATCAAAGTGTATGCTGTTGGAATATTTTGTTACACAAGTTCGGAATGTTAATGAAAAACAGCGGAGGTTTATCGTTAATTAATCGTTTAGATTGGTATTCTGGTTAATGGTAATAAAATTAATGGCCGTATCTCTGTTAAATTTTTAAACCGGGTTTTAAGAAGATTGCCCCAAATACTACATTACCGCGTGTTATTACAAGGAGCTCTCGAATATTATAAAATTAGTGTAGAAACTTTCGAGCGGAGCGATTTTCTCTCTCTTTCTCTGTTTCTCCCATCTTACAAATCGAGTATTATTGTTTGTTCCTTCGTTCTCGGCACCCAGAGAGATCTTCCTCCCGTATTAGCGCTCGCGCAGACGCATAAAAGCCCATCGGCAGAGAGTAGGACAAAGTTACGGCGCATTAGTTTATTTAAGAGACAGACGCCGGAGGGTGGGCGCAGTCGCCTAGCGGACCGACGTTACTGGCCGTTTGAGGAACGACTTTCGGAATCGACTTTCCTGCTGGAGCGAAGAGAAGTTTGGCAATTTCCTTGGGCTAATCTGCTGGTCGGTCAGCATTGAGATGCTGCGGGGGTTACTATCGCAGGGAGACCGGTCGGAGGAGGGGAAAGCGAGCGAGAGGCGCAGCGGCACGGCCGAGGTTGATCCATCGACCACGAACGCCGGGCGGTCCCATGAATTATACAAGCGACTCTCTATCGCTCTCTCTCATTTGGCTCTCTCTTTCTCAGAGATATCCCCCGTGGTGCTGACGAGTGGTACGACGAGGAAGCGGGAGCTGAAATCCTCCTTTTCTCGATGAAGAAAAGAAGCCAAGGGGAGAGGAAGCCAAAGACGCAGACGCGTGCCACAGTGATCTGAGCTTACGCATCACCGCGGCTGCCTTGACGTGGCAACGAGTGACCGTCCAATAAAGGATGACAATTAAAGCTTGACACGGGCGGCGACACTTTTTCTTTCATTATCTCCGGCGCACGTTCGTCGGCGGCGCACACGACTGATAGAAGTCGCAGGATCCCTAGATTGATGAGTCCCGGCTGTTTGGAACGGCTTTTATAGGTATTAGCTTGCTTTACGTGGAAACTCGCCGCAATAGAACGTAAGTCCCGTTTTCTGTCGTTATTTGTTTTTTCCTCCAGCCTGTCTGATCCAGCAATAGTATCATGCATCGCGTAAAAATTGTATATTTAACAGTACCTTAATTAGTTACAAATATCGTTCTGGTAATACTGAATTTTTTAACATACCAATTTAACGATTGAAATAGCAAATTAGTAGATTCATTTTCAATTATTTAAATTATAAGATTTCAGAATTTGTTGTTACTATTATCAAAAGTAAAATCTCTTTAATAATTAAAAATAGAATAAAATATGATATGTAATATTGCAACAGATTGGTATTATCTCTCTCCTCTCATCTATGAATCAAACGTAATATCTATTACATTAGAGCATGAATTCTATTACATTTAACATGGTGTGAAATATACTCTTATAGGTCAAATTTATATATAGCTATCAAATGCAAAAAGTATCGAGTTTTAATATTATAAAATTATAGAAACTGATCGTCAAATTTCGTTAAATTTTGTATAATTGCAGTAAATTAGCTTTAGCAATTTCGATCGCGAAAAGACGTATATCAATTTTTCTCCTTTAAAATATTTTAATAAAAAATATATGTGTGTACGCAGTGAATATTTTATATTATAAAGAATAATAAACGTACAAACAATGTGCAGGCTAGATATCAGAAACAATGATGGCTTAACAAAAAAAAAAGCAAGATATGCAAAACACAACTAAATACGTATTGATACATTCAAGGCAATTGTTATTTTCCGAAGATATTTCCCGCCGATTTTTCCGCTGACCTACTTTCGCGACGGTTTTGCATGACGGTAAATCCGGGACGGTCTCTCATAAAAAGTACTTGTCGCCCGCTCCCACGCTTATACATACGCAAATATGTGTGCACGCATATTGTCCACGTGTACGGCGGGAGAACGAGACATTTAACGAATTTACCTTTCAGGAAGTAACGAAGCAGTGTCCGCTACTCCGCAATTAATTCAACCGTGCGGCCATTAAAAATACGCCACGCGAAATTTGCACAGTAAAGAGACAAAAATGTGTCGGGAAACGGCAACTCTTTCCGACTCGCGTCGACATCGAGGCGTGAAGTTAATTACCCTTTCGCCGCAGCTCTCTAAGATTTTCTCACTTTTGGAAATACGCTATGAATATTCACGAGCACATTCTGAGAATGTGGAAAATCGTTCGAGACGCACTAATAGATTTCGTGATTCTTACTTTTACGGGCGAAAGCTCATTCCGCGAACCGCTTGCCCCCTAATATTATGAGCGACAGTCTGTATTTATAGAGATATATAGCTCGAAAGCTACGCCGTAAGGGAAGACTCTTTCTTTTTTTATTCCGCAATCAGAACGAAACACATATAATGAATTTGGGTAACAAGGTCGCTGTCCATAATTATTCCATATATATGGAGAAATGCGCCCATTAAAAATGGACTCTCAATTTCCAGAGTATGCAGCAACGAGAACGTACCGTAACAACGGTGCACATTATTCCCGATTATGCAACATTAGTGCGTTATGATAACGTGAAATTATTTTTCTGTCGTAATCTCTTGCGTAAATGAATTCATTTAGATTACATAATATATATTACACCGTTACATGCGCAAAACATTCCTTTCGCAATCATTATCTCCGTATTTTAGAATACAGATTATTTTTAATGCGTATCTCGTTATCGCGTTTTTAAGCAAACAATTCATAGATCTTGAAAAATTTTGATGAAAAAAGCTACTAAAATTCTTCTGTGAAATAATGGATTATATTGATATCAACTCATCTTTAAACCTGTTTTTATGAAAGACACAGTTTTTATGAAAGAGGAAAGGAACGCACGCACGTATCAGTGTTGACTAAAGAATATCGGTAAAGTTACGGTTACAGAGTTGCTGGAGAGAGTGACGCAGTTTCGTACCTCAGGTATAGTAAACGGGGGTGTAAGATTGCTCGTCCATTGCATCATAAATAATTTATTGAATCGGGGGTTACTAAGAATCGCGACTCAACGAGGAGGACAAAAGTTTCGAAGCGACCCCGAGGCTTTCCACGTTAAAGTTTCGGCCGTGCGGTACGAACTCACGCCCCAAGGTAGACAGCAGGGTCTCCATACAACCCAGTACAAAATTTTTACGCCTTCGCGCGCTGACGAAGTTATAGAAAGGTGTGCCATCGGTGGGACGTCCCGTTTTGTGTCTGCCGAGTTTGCGGAAGTCTGATCAATTCATAATTAAAGCGGCCGAGGTAATAGAGAACTTCGCGATATCACGCCGTCGAAAAGTGCCCACTGAGCAAGCAGTTATGTTCGCTCGCCTCTCGAGATGAAGAATTCAACGGTGAGTTCTTCGACGTGAAATCTCACGCGATTTCTATTGTAAATTATACTGCAAGACCCATTTTGCGAAGAGGAAAATTGTAGTTTTAAACCTATGAATTTATAGTACGCGATATGTACCTACATACACAGGATTTCGCTTTGCTATCGCCCATTTTCATAAACGTCGAATCTATGAAAAAAATAGCTTAAAGCTGTTACAAAAAGCAGATATCAGTTAGTTTTAATAATACAAATAATAAAATACTACAGGTAGCATCATAGTTGTTAAAAATTGTTCCATTCAAAAATGAAAAATTTCTTTCTTGCTTCACGTTTTTTCACGTATCCGTTACTCGTAAAAAAAAACCTACAAATGAATAATAGCTCGAATATTTTATACGTCGCAAAAAAAGTCTTCAAAAGCATCTAATTAATGCTGCAATAATATTGTACCAATGGAGCGATTGGTAATTACAGAACAATTGTGATCTCTAATATTCATGATATTCCAAAATTATTCGAGAAATAGGAATACCAATATAGCTGGAAACCTGGAAATGAATATTTCTTCAGAGCACACCTCTCGGATAAGTTAAGAATATAACTTCGTGGAGATACTATCTGCGTGAATATCAGCGAGAAAATGCTTGCCGGCAACATTTCAAAATCTAAACGAGATTTTCGGTGAAATTCGTTTCTCCGTGTAACTCCAACGGCAAAATTGCTAAGTGCCGCTGCGTAACCAGGGTCCGGAATGCATGTGCAGAAAGAGTTTCACAACAAATTTATCAAAGTCACGCTGGGCCACGACTTCGTTTGCATCTTACGCTGAAGAATTCGTTAGTGAAATTCTCAAATCCAAATGAAAAGCTCGTAGAACTTTGCGAGCCGCGATACCACGCGACCGCGAAAGTTTTCAAAGTCCGACAACTCAGTATGGATTTGCAGGAGGAATTTGAGTACAACGAGAAGTTTTCCGTTTGCAAGAATTTCATCAAGAGCTTGTTAAGCGTTAAGAGATTTTTACCGTCGCGAATCGCATTATAATTGTCTTACGGGAAACGTTTTACGGCATCGAGGTTTGGGATAGGTAAAAACACAGTTTCGAGGACTGAATGCATCAGTCGCAAAAGAGATGTACTTTGCCAAAAAGCATGATGATGAAATTAATTTACATATACACAATAATTAATTGGCGTTTGATAGAAACAATCAGATTGATGATCACGACAGAGAGTGATGAATATGATGCTACAACACATTATAGCAACTCAATGATCCTTCTAAACTTCTATAAAAAAAAAAAGTAATTGTTTTATATACATATATCATGAAATCAATAAGAAACAATAATTATCAATTGTTTAAAAAAATATTGTAGCATTACGTTCGTATCTATCTAAGAGTACATTACATTATTTACACTAATTTAGTGTTACACATTTTTCTCGACAGATCCCATATAAAAAAGGGTAATGTCCCATGCATAAGCAAGCATGTCCGAATTAAGGGGAGTGAAAAATGACATTATGGACGCCGACAAAGCAGCCGCGTAACGGCCGTTTATTAAATCCGCGTCTTAGCAGCGACAGAGAGCGGTTGAACCGGCGCGGCGCAGCGCTCGGTGGATGCGGCAGGGGTGGACGTTGCATTATGTATACGACGCTCGGGCTGAGGAAATCACAAGAAGGAGGGAGGGAGGGAGACGAAGGACGAGACGAGGAGCCAAATGAATACGATATTGTTACTATCCGGGCGAACGCCGTAAGTTTTGCCCCGTACCACCTGTCACTCTTCGCGCGCTAAGCCCGCGCTTCAACGCCGCTACAAATAGCAGTTTGACTCGACCGCGGAATAAATTAGCCAGGAAATTCGAGCTTTTTCGAGTGGGGCGGGGAGAAAAGGGGATAGATCTCTCTGTCGCGAAGGAAAAAAGAAGGGGCCTCAAGAGGAAGGACACGAAACGCGTTCAGATATCAAGAAACAGGGGTACTTTGCCCCTTAGGCAGTCCTTAATAATAAATTCATATCTCGACCCCTTGCCTGTTTCCCCTATTCTTTACTGCCGCTGTAGACGAGCTCCGCAACCGAGGAATCGTCTTCGCCTCGCGGGACGACTTACCCCGCGAAGTAAGGTGTCCCCTCCTCCCCCCGCCCCTCTCCTGTCTCGCGCTCGTTTCCTTCAGTCAGTCTACAAATCTCTTTTTTTTTATGCCGCTTAATAAAACTCGTCTGACATATCTCTAACTGCCGCCACTTAATTTCGAGCTGGCTCGACCTTCTTCAAGAAACGCGACGGATTCCGTTACTTCTCTGCCGGTTGTTACTGACTGTACCGAAGTAGGTTTGTTTGCTTCTCTCCCCTGGACCGTCGGGTACCTCCGCCAAGCCTTCGCGGGACCTTTTCGAAGTTATTTCTCCGCTTCCTCTTTGGAGAAGCTCCGAGAAATTCGAATTCCTTTCTGGTCTGACTTTTTTCTCGTATCTCTCATCCTCTCGCTCGTAGAAAGAACAATGGGATGGTCACAGTCGATTCTAAATCGACAATTTTAAATGGACGAGAAAAGGTCGAACACCTCTCCTTATTTGTTGTTTATCTTCTCGCACAAGGCGGGAATATTAATCTTCGTCAAAACAGTTCAATTTATAAAAAAATTTCAAGATATACTAATTTATTAAATACTTTAAGATTTTATTATCAAGGCCATTTGGTTATATTTCTTTCACCTTAATTCCATCATGTTGCTATATATCGATGAAGCAAAAAGAATGTATCGTTTGTGCATATCGTATAAGCAATTGTAGACATAAGTTAATATTGTTGGCCTTAAGCGTTTGCAATAATCAGTAATTACGCGTCTTAGAACGGAATATATAATGACGCTCCTACAATTCTGCATCGCATTTGATTGTGGAACATGACTCTTAGCGCGCGGTTAATCCCGCATCCCTTTCGGGGATACCAATAATTCAGCATTAGCGCCACGCCAATAGTCCAACGAGTCATCCGGCCGGAATATAGGATTCCGTCGTGAAAATGCTCTTCTCAATAATTTACCATCGTGATATATCGCAGTTAATTCTGTTGCGAGAGAGGAAAGAAAGAATGATTTTTCTTTCTTCTAAAAAAGACGTCGCTTATTATTTGCAAAGATAAAAAGAGGTGCTTTCGAAAATTTTAATTTCGTCTGCACCACAATGTGAATAGTATGCACGGCACGCACGAATTTTGCAACTATCTAGTCTCGCATGGCTAAAAGTAACATCAATTACGATTTTAATACAAAGAGACCGTTTTAGCTAAAAGAGGGATACTTTTTAAATGTGTAATTAATTGAGAAGTATCTAAAAAATGTACGATGCACGTTTTGTTTCTGAAAATATCGATTTTTTTCTCAATTTTAATCTTTCTTACGTGAATAATCTTAATAAACTTTCAAGAAATTTCTAAATTGTTAAATATTTACACGTAGAAGTTCGTAGCGAGATTGACAGCGAAAGAGAAAAATCCTATATATATATCGAACAATTATCGCCCTTTATTTTTTATCAAACTAGAAAGGTTTACATTTCACCACCTTTTCTCTTATCGGTAGTCTTTTATGCTAAATGTTCACTTCATTTGAATATTGCTAATGCGAAAAACCGATCCATACTAATGGAGTGATCTCCCCGCATTCGTTTTCGTAAGCGCCGTCGATTCTATTTGCTCTCTACATATCCCGATTCATACTCTTTTTCATGAGGTTCATACGTTCGTACTTTGTCCCCATATTTCATCCATATCTCCAGTTTTATCATAGCTGTAAGCCGTAGATGAAATTCTTGATTCTATGCATTTTACTCCCTCACCTCGCGCACGACGAAGGTAACGTAAAATGCGGAGGCTAACGAATCGAAAAGAAAAAAAATGCGTAAAAGAGACGCCTGTCACATTAAAAACGTTGGGAATATTGAGATGAGACCCAGTCAAGTATAAGCCCAAGTAGTACATGTATGTATATAGAGCTGCATATTTACACAACCACGTTAAACTGTAGCCAACTAATGTTGCGATTTAATTCAACGAAAGTGCCACTACGAATTGCGATCTGTTGGCAAATATTAGGCAGAGGTAATTAACGTAGGTATATTTGTCTAGGAGGAAGATCGCGTGACGCGCGAGACGTTCGCGGAGTTTAACCGTGTCAAACCGTGCACTGAACGCGCGTTGCCCCGAAGAAACCACGATATCCGTCAGCGGGTGTACCGTAGAAATTACGTAGTTCGTTGAGAACCGACCGTCTTCGTCGACTTCGTAAACAACCGGGGAATGACAGCACGACATAAACGCGCCAAACAGCTCGCGACGAACCGTCATTACCTTAGTAAACGGTACTGTGGGGATGGCTCGGGGCGCATGCAGGCAAAACGAGATACTTACTGTACAGACGAATCGTCCCGTCAGTTTCTCCACGTGGGTTCTTGGCGATGCACTTGTAGCTACCGTAGTCTTCTTTCTGAAAGTAAACCAATGCAAGCAAATTACTCTCTAAAATGCATAGAAATTTTAACGATGTAATACATAATAAAATATTCCTTATTAATTATAATAAAGACAAATATTGAAAAGGAAACATTTTAATTCTCCGTGTATACATGATTTTGTTAGTCATGAAATTTAATCTTCTATTCTCTAAAAGTGAATCAGTGAAACTCACTGTCAATCAGCGATTATATACTGATTGTCAATGTAAAATATAGCACTGAATTTTTCATTGAGTTTCACTTTTAGAGAGTACAATTAATAGAAAATGAAATTACACGAATGTACGAAATATTTTCGTTTAATGTTAATTTAATGTCGATATTTATTGTAACATCTTTTGAAGCGTTAATATCGTTATTATTGAGTAGTGGTAAATTATTCTGACATCCAAATATAGTGGCCGAATATAGTACCGTACATTATACATTTTTATTTTGTACGGATATTCTAGACGCGAGCTTTATTACGCTCATCGTCTGTCGCGCTCATCGCCAGTGTGCAACGATCGTGATTTACGATATGGTGCTATTACCCAATCGTGAATTTTAACGCGGTGAACATGATTAAGCCACGCGTTTTTTTAACAGCGATTACGTCGTGATTTCGCGGCGATTATCGTGCAATTTTAATCCATTAAATATGCAAAAAAATTTACACCGTTCAATTTTCGTATAATGTATTGGGAGAGCTAAAAATATTTTTATATCGTTTTATATGTTTATATAATTATAACGATAAATTCTTATTTTATAAAGAAAAAAATTCGTTTTTTTTTCTACACAATTGCAAATATGCGAAGAACTATTTGAAAACTTTTAAATAGGCTATCTTCGAAAACCGAGTTATCATCAGCAAGATGCATGAGGGAATCTTCACTCACCTGTATGTCAGATATCGTAAGCAACATATGCGTCTTGTAGGGTGGCTTGTCAGGTGACGACACAGTTTTGTATTTACTGCTCTCGTGAATCATTAGGCCGTCCTCCCTCGCCCAGTAATTCAAAGAAGTCGGATGAGCCTCGGTATAGCATTCCAGCGTAACGGCATAACCCAGGGGCGCGCCGACCAATTGGTGCGGTATCCAGAGCATAGGGGGGACTGCAACAGCAGAAGTGATTGATTGGCTCATAAATGTTCCAATTACTAACAATACACGATGGGCCTACGATCGATATCCCTTCCATGCGTCTATAAATCTCGCTCGCCCGGCTCGATTACGAGCGCACTGCGAGACGATGACTCGAGACAATCGAGAATTTTTTTCGAGAGTTCAGTTTTTAAGATGTAATTGAATAGATAGGTTTATATTTCTCAGAATAGATCCCAAATCTAAGACTTTGCTCTGTCAGTCTTGGATCGGAGTTGATTAAGAAAGCAAACGTCTCACAATTAGTATGAAAAGAATACTCCCAATGACATGATTTTTAACGCTATTACTTAAATATTTGTATTAGCGATTGCATGATAGGAGAAAAGCTAATAAAAAAGACAGAACGTTGTGGCACGTGGCCTTAACTATTAGTCCGCTAACGATCTGTTCGATCATATGTACGAAAAAAAGGCACCAGGATATTGATGGTGAAAATATTTGTGTTAAAATGTTTGATCTTTTCTTGCGATCATTATCTCTTCGACCATTATAGAAGCGAAATAAATAGAGGATTATTTATAGAAACAATTATACATATAATGTACATTAATATAAATGTTTACGTACTCTAACATTGCTTTCTGATTCTTTTAGTATCTCTTTTTCTCCTATGAAAATATTATATCGGAGAGCTTCTTCAGCTTTCTCTATTATTATATTAATGAATATAAAATAATTACTAAAAAGATATTGTGTTACATGATTTGGTAGTATTTGCGTATTTAATGGTATATGCATATAAAAAATTAAAATATGGAAATTTTCATATAATTTAAGTTAACACATCGAGATTATACGTTTTCAATATTTCACGAATATGAATAATTAAGAAAATAAAAAATAAGGAAATTAGGCTCGTTATGCAATATAAATAAAAAGTCTTTACGTATGTGAAAAAAAATGGATACGAAACTCTGCATTTTTGTGGGTCGAATGAGAGGGAGAAAGAGAGAGAAGCGCATTTTTTAAAGTTTTATATAAACATAACATGGAAAGCTGGGCTTAATTTTTGCTATATACCGTGAATCCTAAATGCGTATCACGCGGCCCTTTAATAAAAAAGTAATCCCATTTCGATGAACAGCCTCTGCCCCTTGTTGTCGGCGCTGGTGATAACATTTTCTCGAGGTAAGAGCGCTTCAATTTAACTTAAACCTTCTAAGAATATACCTAACCCGTATTCTCTCGCAGTCTGTCGTAATGTTCGCAAGGAAAATATCACGCAAAATAAGTTGGATACAAATGACCGGGGGTTGCGCAAACGGCAACAATATAAACAAGAGCAAACGACTATACCTCTCGAACGTTTTTGTTCAAACGTATTATTCCTTGAGAAAAGATCAATAAGTAGAAGATGTCGATTTGAAATCGTGCGTGAAAAATCTGAGTTGACGCATACGACGCTCAAAATGATTTCAGCATTTAAATAATATCGATTATTCGTTGAACGACCAGGGATGGAGAAACTAACTTTACAAATTCCACGGAGAATTAAATGTTCTCTTCTCTCTGTATTCATGCCAAAAATAAAAGTTCTATTTTGTGGAATAGAAAATTTCTGCATATAACGGATAGATAAATTTCGCAACTAATTGTAAGCTGTACTTACGAAATTACATAACTTAATTATCAATGAGTTAAAATCTCTCTATTTATTTTTCCTCGTATACATCTATCTCTTGATTTACGAGATATTTCTCTTCTGCGCGGTCGCAAATTTCTCGAATAACTTTTCGAAATAAGATTTGTCTTACACACAGTCTTTTTCTTTAAATTCAACAATTTTCTGTAATTTGCTATGTAAATGTTGGATATTTTATAATATATAATTTGCAAGTTAACAATTTTAATTATTCAATAAAATCAAGTCATTAACAAACTGCTTGAGAAATGTATTTTACTGAGAAGAGAAAATATCTTTTTTTTTAAAGTTTCCTTAGAAAAGGGAGAAAAACAGGGTTTGTCGGCTCCTGGATACCAGAACGATCGAGTTTGCTCTCGTTTCATCTAGGATCTCCTTTAAGCAAGAGCCTCGGTAAACGGCGACTCGATTAAATGCGATTGTCCTTCGAGTCCTCTAGAAAATGACCACACGAGAGTCCAACCAATCCGTTTTCCGGCGACTGTTTTTCAACTCTTTCATTCACTCGCGACGAATTTTCACCGCTCTGAGCGTTTATTAATTTCGTACTTATAGAATATTACTCTGACATTATTTATTATATAAAAGGAGTCCTACAATAACTAGCGATTAATTTAAAGCACAAATCTATTCGAATATGTGATGAGAATCTCAAATCATTTTTAATGTTATTCGAAACTAAAATTTGGAAGTGTTGAAAATTTTGGAATATTATTTCAAAAGTGTTGAATGTGCCAAAAAATTTGAAAATATCTCTTTGAAAAATATTTTTCTCTTTTATAACAGTATTATTATTTCAATCCCTATTCATGATTATACTTTGTAAAACGTTAAGAGTATTTCTTTTTATGAAAAATTATTAATAATATAAATAAAAATTAACAAATTTTATATTCTATAATTTTTATATAATTCTACATTTTTTAATTTCTCATTTTCTCTATTTTTTATAATGCAGAAATCATACTGCAAAAAAAGAAAGAGATATTTTCATTCTGTCAGTTTTTACCCAACAAGTTGCATTTGTTCATAAAATAATGCATTAATATATTACGTAAAATCGAGAAATTTTGTGCGACTATAATATACAGCGACTATAATAACAGACGAAAGTAACGCGCATGTAAAATAAATATTGTTAAATGTGACGGACGCTCCTACTAAACACGCTCGCGCAGATTCCTCGTTCGTTCACTGTAAAGCGACTCCGCTAGCATCGGTCGTCTCGCCGGGGTGGGTGTTCTTTTTGCCACGTAATACAGGACCGTGAATTACTACGGATTTCAAGGGAGGGATCGCTCTTGTGCCTCTCGTGTCTCCCTCCACCCTTTTCCCCTTCTTTCCCCCTGCTCCGCGACGGGCACGAGGCGACGAGGGAGGCCTGTCTTCGGATAACGCAAAGGATATCCGACACCTTCTTAAAATGCAAAACATTCCGTCTGAGGGTGAGAAGGGACGGGACCGACCTAGGTTGTCTGTAATGCTTCGGATCCTTATTGCGCAGACAAGCTCAGGCTTTGCTGCTACGAAGGCCTCTGACTGAAGCCGTTCTGGACGTCCTATGTACGTTTTTTTTTCCTCAAATTGTTTTTCGCGCGCGATGTCAAATTCGATCGATGGAAGCGAAGTGCTTTCAGCGTAAGACACTTTTTCGCGTGCATTGACTTTACATAATTAATTGCGAGAGAAATATAAACTTTTGTCGAAACGTTTCTACATTTTCTTTTACATTTGTATTTTTTAATTAGTTAGAAACACTGCTTCCTTAGAATGCAGCGACGATTCATTTCTTTAAAGGTATAATAACCTACTAAAATATTCCTATTTTTTAATATTTCCCTATTCTTTAATCTAGTCCGAAGAACCGTTTCATTTTATCGGAATTTTAATTAAGCGGCGTAAATACAGAAGTAAACGCGTAATTACATTCGTAAAATTATATTGCGTTATTGCGCTGAAACAGAAGAAATGTTGCTGCAATGCCGACAAAGAATTAAAGAATCATAATCATCTTGCAGAATTTTATTTCATCAATTCGAGGCACGTAACAATACCTTGCATAGACAGGAAATTTTTACAGGTAATAGATGTTTTACCGAGCAAAGTGATCCGCGGTGAACGGTGAAGGGTTTAAACATTAGCACGGGCCACTGCGAAATGTAAACGACGTCGAGTTAGATTGCGGAGAACAATGTGTGGAACGACCCGCAAGGTAGATGAAAGCTAATTCAGGTGGAAGTTAAACAGAGTTAAAGGTACGTCCTTTAGGTAGGGTAGGCAGGCTAGGTTGAGACGGGTTAGGTTACGAGAGTTCGGCCTTACATTCATCACGCAAGAGGCCTTGAAGCCTCCTAGATTGGTACGCCCTTTAATAAAGAATGGCTGGACGCGCTGGCTTGCTCAAGCAGTGTGCAGCGCATAAAATTTTGCCTCGATGTTTCCAGTCGAACCGTTACGCGCTGCTTTCCCGTCAAATTATCCGCGCGAAGGAAGAAAAGGAAAATGAAAATAGACGCGTTACGCTTATCAATTATGAAAATTTTTCTCTAACTTTATGAAAATTTATATTAAAGGGAAATAATTGCGAATTTCAAGACTTTTTTTTATTTCCCGCATATTTCCAATATGCTTCCCGACTGTAACCTGACAGGAGGATCATATACGCTTAGAGAGAGAAAAAGACGTTACTGATTTTTCAATTTTCAACAGTGAATTTTTCAAAAGCAAAGATGAAAATTTATACTATTTCTTTTTGTGTAAAATGATACCTTTTTAGAAGTGTTATCGAATACGAAACATTCTGTATGTAGAATATATATGTTGATTTGAGATCAATGCTCTCGGTAATTATCTATTTGTTGAATATCACCGAATAATACTGTCATTTAAAATTTTAAACGATTAAAAGTGATTTAAGTAATAAGACAACTAAAAGCTGTTAATTATCGGGTACTATTTCTCATTTACTTACTGCTTTTTTCTCACGCCAGCATTTTTAATAGTTTTAAGTTCGTATTTTCCGCACGTGTTAAAGATTCAAGTAATTCTAGCCAAGATAGAATTAAAAATAAAACTATACGGAATGCTACTGTAGAGACACGTTCAAGACATTCACGGAATTGTGCTGGATCGTAGGATTATTTGCTCAGATCAGATTATCTGTTTGAACGCAATGCGCATAACGTCTAACGAGAACCTGTGAGCCACGATAAGCAAGCAGCTGTTTCACAAGCGCGATAAGAACATTATCGTTGACCTTGCCCTTCCTTAATGCTTCCGCATCGTCAATCTTGAGGTTCTCCTGACCTCGTTCTATATCGTGTGAAACAACAGCGGGTTCCCTCAAACTGTAACCACTTCTAATCGGTTCCTGAATAATCATTCGTCTTATTTTGCAAATATTTTTACTATCGTATGTTAGATGCTTTTATATTTAAATTGTAGATTTCTAAAAAAAGTATATCACGCAGTCATAATCTAAATTCCAATTTTATCATCTCTTGCCAATTTAGTATGTATGTATGAACTCCTGTATCAAGTTAACATTGTACATTGTAGAAAACATTATTAATTTTGTTTAAAAAAAAATGTTAATAATCTCAACGAAATTATTTCCGACTATTTTTGATGTCCAATGAAAAATTTTGTTTTATAAACTTCCGTTTGTTGCCTAATGAGATGTTAACTGGATTAATAACCAATGTTGCTCAACATCACAAATAGCTTGCCTTCTTCGCGTTTCAAGCTGTTTGGAGTTAATATGAATTTCATCGTTGGAGCGCTGGCCGAGAAAGAAGGAAGGTAAAAAATTAGCGTGGAAAAAGAGAGTTGCATCCGAAAGAGTGCGCGGGCAACTTTTACCGAAACTTGATCTACCCCGAGGAAGATTCTTCGACCTACTTTTTATAAATTATTTAACGCTACATTAGCCCTTTTCGGTGACCCTTAAGAGATCGTTTAGCTAGCCTAACTGGCGTCCGGCAGTCAGCGGGATTAGATTTACGGTTGCATAGGGTCAACTGCATTAACCGGCGCCAACGAGGCCTGCGAGGAAGAGAAACAGAGAGAGAAAGAGAGAGCGAGGGAGAGAGAGAGAGAGAGAGAGAGAGAGAGTGCGTCGAAAGCGCTATCAGCCGAAACACATTTTCCACGTGCGACTGCCCGCCATTTTTCACGGTTCGTTTCACACAAAATCGATTTATCACGGCAAGCGCGCGGCCCTGTACCGTCGGTTTTCATATTGGCGGTTTTGTAGCGTTTTCTACTTTATTGGTCGTGCCTTTAATCCGGTTGATGGCCTTCCTTCTAGATTGTGCGTATTATTCAGGTGTGATTTCAACTTGTATCGTCCACTGTCGCGATGTTGTCACCTGAGAAACCAATCATCGGAAGATTGCTATCGACAACAGGTCTCGCTTGACTGTTATCGTGGAGCGTGGCGATATCTAATTCCGCACAATATTGATATCTTAAAAATGATAGGATCTAAGAAGATCGTATCGATCAATAACTGTTTGAGTAAAAATTATTCGTAATTTATTGGAGAATGGAATGAAGTTGGGTGCAACGATCGTTTGCATTTGGACTCGAATATTTGGACTATGCACCCTGACACGCAATGAGCTGTGATCCCCGTTTTAGAGAACGGGAATTCAGTAAGCGCTAATACATGGACTTAAGAGTAGGACTTAACCGTCTCAGAACGGTTGCTGGAAGGAAGCTGGCAGTTCGATTTACGGTAATTCGACTGGTATTCGGCACCGGTGTCCCTGGTCTCTCAGATGTCAAACGGTCGCCCGAATAAGGACCGAAAACGCGGCTGCGAAGATGGGGTAGAGGGTGAAAGGCAGTGGGAAGGTGGGACAAGAAGGGTAGTGGAATGGTTCTCCGATTTAGCTCAGAGTGTCTTCGCCTTTAACGAGGAGAAGCCGCAGGAAGGGTTCGCATAGCTCAGAACCAGCTTGCCGGCTTACTGCTCCACTTAACATCGACGCAGCGGTGTTAATTACAGGCGAAAAGTGTCGCTTTATGCAACGTATCTTTCCAAGTTACATTTTCGCGTCAATGTCGATTCGTGTTAATCTAAGTTCCGTTAATTTTATTAATAAAGTGGATAAAGTAAATATTTTATATGGCATATTACAATGTTAATATATTTTAATCTTTATTCGATGCCACAGAATCTCTGAAGCATGTAATTAATTATGTTTTTAAATTTATTTTACTTAAGAGAAAATTATTAGAAAGCATAAATACTTTAAATATACGCATTTATTTTTCTTTATGATATTTGTTTGCGGTCCTCTTTTATTTAGATTTTATTTTTATTAAGAATCCACAATTTTGTAACAGCAGCATTATATATATAATTTCTGTGTATCGAGTGTAAAACTTTTAGGGAAGCGTTATGTTTGAAGATTGCTAACATGATTACGTGAATTGCTGAAACATCACTATATGCATATCTGTTTTAAGCATATGCAGGTGCGCTGCTGCGATTTTCATCGCGGAAACCAAGGCTTTCGCAAACTTACTTAACAGTATCATGAAACTTGACTGGTACAAACTATCTCCGTAACGACAACTGGCAGCAGCATTACGCCACCAGTTACCATCCCGCATATATATTCCATCCATTCGTATCAATCATTTACAAATGGAGCGTAAACGATCGTATTGACAATATTTCTATGTATAAAGATTCGCATTTGTGTGCGTTCAACATATAAAATGTCACATTAAAAAACAATACTGCGTAAAACAGAGACACGAAAAAGACTATCATATATTTTTACATTGAATAAAATAAATAAATAAATATTGTTTGGAAAAGTATTCTCTTTTTATTTTTTTTGCTCTTATAACAAAGTTTATTTTTTTAATTGTCAGTTTATTTTTTTATCTTTCTTTACGTCAACTCCTTATTTCGGAATCTCATCTTTAAAGACAAGTATCCCTTTAAAAATTATCATTTCATAAATCGATATAGTAAACTTTGTATATCCGTCATTAAACAAGAAAATGCGGAACGACTTTTCTTCTCAAAAGCTGTCAAAAATATTTACATTAAAACCGATCTCTGTAGCCTCTTTCCATCCAATTTCGTTTAAATTTGGCGAGCGTGTGGCCTCGAGACGACCGAGGATCAAAGGACACTTTGCGCGCTAGCATCAGTTTTGCTTAGCAAATGAAAAGGTACTTGCTTGCATTTCCATGACATACTAGCAGCGAAATAATGGAAAATTATCGTAGAAAGTAGTATCAATTAAAGAGAAAATATTTCCTCAATTGTGTAAATAGAAAAAAATCTAAAAGTTGCAGAGAGAAAAAATTACAAAACATAATTAATAAGGTAACAGAAACCACGCCATTAGTCAAAATATTATCTATCTCTCAATAATTGATAGCATCTATTTGTATATCCTTGTATTTGTTGAAATGCTTATCAGTGGCATGTTCATTAGATATGAATTTTTACGGTGGTATGACTCGCGCGTAACGAGATAAGCTAGACAAATGTGCGCAAGTAAAAGTAAAGAAATATATGCTGTGAATACAGATCTCTCGTAAGCGGTTATACTATGTATAAAAAGTAATAAATAAGATGATGGGACAAATGATAAAAATTTCGTAGAGAAAAGCGAGTGACGAGAGGTCCAAAAGATATTAAAATATGTGAAAAACAATCCTTTATATAGAAAGTTAAGTAGAACATTGTGTATTAATATGTTTTTCGCAAACAGAAAAAATATAGGAAAGAAAGTACAAAACAATATTAGATTTGGTTAAAAAGCTGAAATATAGATCAAGAAAATGAAATTTAGGTAAAAACAAGATGAAGAAAAAAATTATTAATTTCAGATAATTTTCGTCCTATTGAAATATTCAGGTCAGCAGAAATTCTCGTTATATAAATTTTCATTACTTTAATATAATTATTTTGAAATAATTGCGAATTGTGTTTAGCGAAGGTAATTCAGTATTCCCTAATTTAGAAAAGAATCAATTATTTAAGTAACGCTTCCAATAAAATCGCACATTCTATTTGTAGAATATTCTATAGTTTTAATTTAATACCTAAAGTAGTCCATGATAAAGATTGGAACAACGGAAATTAGTCTAACGATGAATAAACTTTCCTGCTTTTCTGGATATATTTGTCTACCTTCATTAAGCCTTACCTTATATATAACAACATGTAAAAATAGTCAGAAAAAATAAAAAAAGAAATAGAATTATGCACAAGTAGAATATCAAAAATGTATTATATATAATCGATATCACCTTATTTTCGGAATTTCGTATAAATTTTTTAGAAATAATTTATTTATACGAGTAATAGAAATGAAATAAATCTTAAAATAAAATCTTCTAAAATGTTGACTGCCGTTCTTTCTTTATACAGCAGAAAACGTAAAGTCGTGCCATTTTAGTCACAGTAACCAAATGACATCGGTAATCATAAAAGAAAGCAATGATAGGATAACTTCTCTTCTTTGCGCGCGTGTCTCTGAATTACTATATATTTTTCAACAGGGAACGCTTCTACGTAATAAATAGCACCGTTTGCCCGCAGCTTGGAGCTACTTAAGGCACTGTTTCTCACTGTCATAGGTAATGTAACAGATTAATGTCCCATTTTTCGAGGCTCGGTATCTCTGCCCATACCGCATACTAATGCGCGCGGCAAGGATACGCAAGGCGAAAACCACTCCGGTGGCGTCTCTGTTATTTTTAGTATGATTAACGTAAAGTCAGCTCGCCCGGCTCGCGATAAAAATCCCCGCCGCGTTCTGTCCGCATTTAAAATGGGGATCTGGCCGTGCTAGACAGAGAGACAGTGCTAGAGAAAGGGAGAAAGGGTGCGTTCGAGCGCGGACGATAAGTGAAGTAAAATGGATGCATAAAACGTGAACACTTTATGGCTTGTTTATGGCAATCTTCGTTGGCTTTCTAGCAAATTGCGCGCTAAGTAAAACTGAGCACGGGGAGCCCCAAAGTTTTTCGCGTCGACGCAACAAACTTGGCAATCACATAGGCAGCCAGTTTTAATTCACCCTCCGCCGATTTACTCTCTTCACACTTTACTGATAGGTAAAGCCTCGATTAACTGGGGACCGTTAACCGCGCGTTTGGGGTAAGGAAACTGCGAGTTAACCGATAATTAAACGGCTGAGTTGAAATCAGTTGAAGTTCGTCTTGCCTAGTGTTTAATCGCAATTGTACGAAACGACTAAAGATCAGAATGTAAACTTAATATATCCGAACGTTGCAAATTACAATGTTCGGTATACGCTCATATTGTAAGCAAAACGCGTTATTTATTAATCTCGCAACTTTTTAATAATGACGCAACCAGGCAGCGCTTGTCGAAAATGTCAATACTTGGAAATACACTTGGGAGCGCGTTGGAAGTACATAGCGAGCAATTTTTTCCTCAAGAAGAGATTGAGAGTTGATTACATAGTTGGTAAATGACCAAAAAAAAAATGGAGAGAAATCGAATTAAGCAGCGAGTCAACTGGTGAAAACTCATTTAAAACCCCTAATTATATCGAATAAGGGAAAGAGTTTGATTTATGCCAGTCATATCGCGTGAAATGTTGCTGATGAAGCGCATGCATTTTGCTGAAGCACCGCCAATTCCACGAGAACTCGTGCTGCATGGCTATACTTGTATGTCGCGCCCGGTTTACGTATGCGCGTGCAAACTTTCATTCAGGAAATTGAGAGATAGACATCTGTCGACAGCGGCCATTGTATCCGCCGATGGGATTCGGGCCTTAAAACGCCCCACGAATTAAACAGTATCCCTGATCCTTCCCGACTCGCGCACTAGATAAATCCTTGTCTTCCATCATGCACGGCTGTTATCGTACCAATCGATCGGATTAACGCCAAACACGCGCTGTATCCATTAGACTCTTCCACCGTTTTGGGTAACAAAGTTATAATTTCGCGCAAGTTGTATTATGTTTGAAAACGAGTTTCATTATTCACAGTGACATTAATTTTTTTATCGTACGCTCTCGTAATAAAATTCATAATTACAATTGTCCGATTATTGAGTGAATATAAAATCAATATTACATTTAAATAACATTTTTATACATTTTAAATCTCTCGTGAATTTAGCTTGTTTTACCTTGCTTAAAGCATTCATTGTTGACAATTCATCAATCATCGTCTTCGTTTTCTTGTATAAAGAAAAATTGAATATAGAAATATTTTAATCAGCTTAAAATGGACATTTTATTCGTACTTTATCAGCAAAGAGACCTTATATTAAAGAGACCTAATTCTAACTATTGGGTTTTGACGTAAAACTGAACAGGAAAGTTCGATATGCAGATAATTCGTCATGGAGAAACGACGGCGTGGTGGGTCGCTTAAAATGACGGAATGAGCGAATTGGTACGATTATCTGCAGAAATGGAACCATGTAATGCATTCCGGAAATTGCGATACTGCACATTCCTCCGTGTCGCATCTCGCACGCCACATTCAGTCGGTTGATTCGCGCCGATAAATTGTCAATGCTTTCGCCGTCGTATAGCACAACCGAATCCGTGAAATTCTATACGCGGATAGAACGAGCCGTTAGTTTGCGTTTTATTCAACCCTTGCGAATTTTATTGCGACACTTATCCGAGGTGTTTTTTCAATATTGTTCATTCGATATTATTCGTTAAAAATATCTTGAATGCATTGTACGTCAGTGTTACAGTTTATATTTTATATTACATACTATTATAGTTTTGGATCTCGGACGAGAGATCATTAATAATGGCATGTATACAAAAAAAGTATGTTATAAAATAAAAATTTGTACAAGTGAAAGATTTTACGATGCAAATTGTCGACATTCATAATTTTTTGGAACGCTTCAATGCTCTATTTATAAAGTAAAGAAGGATTGATAACGTAGAAAATATTTTTTAATAGAAATGTACATGAATTTTTATCGTCACGATGAAATTGTGAAAGCCATCAGTGTCAATTTGTTGTTCAACCGTACAAGATAATCGCAGCAGCGCAGAGTTCAAATATGCCTTATTATGACAACGGAGATTAGAATGGCAAATTTATATATAGCACCGCTAAAATCGTTTTGGTATTGGCAACGCCATCAGTGACATAACTTTATAGTCTGATCATATTCCGCGTATCAGTCGCACATATGGAATAACTCATAACCATATCAAATGTAACGCTTGTGCTAAATATGATATACATGACATAATTTTCGTATCATGTCGAGTTGATTAGTCGGTATACGTACCATACGCCGTCGAAACAAGCCGAAATGCGTATCATGAAACGCGTTTATTAGCATATATCGATTTAAAATGTGACGTGTATACAGCACACGCTCAGCGCAGCGCTCCTATCTAAGCATAAATTTAATTGCTCGCAAGGTGTACGGCGAACAGATTAAAACCAATATCCTACGTTAAGGCTATTAACTGTGATTAATTGCAATTAATTGCTCAAGCGATACCGCGCCGAGATTCACCGCGTGAACAACTTTTGCTCGATCTAATGAAAGAAGTTTGTCGATTGCTATGATAAAATAATGATTTAATATCTGGAAAATTTGATTGACCTCCGAATGAGCTGATATTCTGAAATATTCTGTTCTCTAAGAATTTGTTCAGCTGATTGTCTCGTCCATTATTTTGTTCATTTTAAAATAAAATGTTACACAAAAATGTATATATTTTCTTCATAACGATCTCAACGAAAATTGAAGGCGGTATCTAATTGCAAATTAAATAAATATCAGCCTGTTAATATTTCTAAGTATCAAGAAATGCACCTCTTCATTGCAAGGAATAAAGAAAGATAGCTCCCTGGCACTCTTGCGAGTACTTTTAACTTTTCCATTCTACATACGTATCGACGTTCAGTTTTGTAGCTCCATCGAGAGAACGTAAAGTCGAACGACTGGCTTCTCCTGCAGGAGTGTACTTTATGGCACGTGCATTAATTCACTGGCTTGAAAAAGAAAACAGGCAAAGGAGAGGAAAAAAAGAAAGACACGCCCTTCTCATGAAGACACCCTGTCTTTCTCCTTCGCTCTCTGCCGAATTTCTTGTGCTTTCGATGTAATGTCGTAAAGCAGGCAGCTCTCAATTCGAAAACAATGAGCATAATATTGCTAACAACAAAAATTAATGTAACTTAATAGAGAAATATTTTGAAAGTAAAAGAAAAAGAAAACGTTCTTGGCAAAGTTCTTTGATAATAATTCTGTTTTTTTTTAATGTATCGTTGAGCAAACTTTTCATCCATATAATTATACAAATATTATTATATTATATACTGTTATAGTTTTTGATCTCGGACGATCTTAATAATGCATGTGTATAAAAAAAGTATGTTATAAAATAAAAATTGTACAAGTGAAAGATTTTACGATGCATATTATCGACATTACTTCGTAATTTTTTGCAACGTTTTAATACTCTATAAAGTGAAGTAAGATTAATAATGCAGAAAATATTTTTTAATAGAAATATAAATGAATTTTTATCGTCATGACGAAATTGTGAAAGTCATCAATGTCAATTTCCTGTTCAACCGTACAAGATGATCGTAGCAGCGCAGAGTTCAAATATATCTTATTATGATAACGGAGATTAGAATGGCAAATTTATATATAACACAGCTAAAATCGTTTTGGCAACGCCATCAGTGACATAACTTTATAGTCTGATCATATTCCGCGTATCAGTCGCTAAAGAATAAATTAAGCAGTTACTATATTTTTTAATTTCTGTAAAGTACAGTATTAATATATTAATTTTTATCATTAGCAACATTATTTTGGCGTCTTATGAATCGTTACGGGGCGATGTATAAAATGCAGAAGTAGATCTTATTACTCAAACATAGTTTATCCTATTTATATGTGGTTCGTTGCCCGGAGGCGGTAGGATGCGATAGAGGGTTAAGCAAAGGCAAGCTGTTTAACAGCAGAAGCTGAGATAAGAGATGAGATGAAAGAGATAGAGAAGCGAGTGTATGTATATATCGTGGCGCTTCGGTGCGCAAATGCCGCTTCAGGCAGACGACAGTCGAATACGAAATCCTTTCCCTAATGCTACCACCAACGATCGCCCGGCGTTCGTCCCTTCGATTTGTCTACCGTCAATCCACGCAAAGCAGATTCATCTTTGAACACTTGCGTGCAAACGAGAATCAAATGGAGAATAGCGCGATGAAATGTCTACATAATGTCGAAGATTTGGGTTTATGCGAAATGTGGGGCGCTTGAGCGGATTATAAAATTATCATGGACACTCATAAAACGATCGAGTTTGTAAAATTATTTTGAAGCAGCATTTATCATCCATTTGCTTGTGTGATATTACAAATAAATATTGCCGGAATATTTTAGTGTAAAAAAACGTGTTTCAAAAATATCTTCTAATCAATTCCGCATTTAGTGAAATATAAATGTCATGGATGATAATAAAATGGAATAGTAATATTTGCTTTATTAAAGCGTTCAAAATATATTAATCAAGATATGAGATATATTTAATATATTTTCTATCATATCTATTTTCTTTAAGCATATTCCTAATGTTCGTCAAATGTGGTTTCTAGAATCTAATAGATTTATAGTAATTAAATTTTGTAATCTGACGTGCAAAATATTGATCGTGTGTATATGCAAATAATAATGTAGGAACATATAAACATACATTTTTATATCCTGTCTTCAACCTCCATTTAATGGTAGTTGTGAACTGTTTGGCAATTCTTATACAATAGCATTTAAGTGCCGTTTCGCCTAAATAGAGTTTTAGAACGGTTCTACGATCGCATCATGAGGCCGGGAACGCAAATGATTATTTCAAAGATTAGTAATTACTTCCCTTTTCGTTTTACTCCCGCCAATCTTCCCAAGAGCCGTTAGACTTCCTCCGTTTCAAGGGAGGTAGTAAGCGTGGCGGCGAAAGGGAGGAAGAGCAACATCTTGCTCGGATTAGAGATTCGCGGGCAAGAGGGGCAGGAAGAAGCTGCTTGGGAATGAAGACAGTTAAGAGGGGATGAAGATGGCGCCGATGCCGTTGTAGAATATGTACGGGGGTTGGGATCGTAATGACACAGTCAAATTCATACGGAGAGAAAGAGGGAAGGGAAAACAAGGAGAGAAAGGGAGAGAAAGAAGACGAGGGAGAAAGAGAAAGAGAGACGGGGAGAACCTCGGATGAAAAATTACCGATGATAACGGACGCCGGGCGCGGAAACCGCGCTAAATGATCGCTCGCGGTTCTTTTGTGCGATTTGTGGCACCTTTACAAGCGGGCGTCTGCGGAGGGCGGTGGCGCACTGAAAAGGGATCTGGGGCTCGCGAAACCGCGTCCATGAGAACTGCCGTTCGCTATTGCAGGGATTTTACGAATTGTTCCTTGATGCAATATACGCGATAAGATAATGGCCGCGTTTTGAAAGTCGAATATATGGGAACGACAGGGGTGATAAAGCGTAATTAGTTGACGCATATATCTCACTCCGAAACAAAGAAGCCGACGAATTACGTTAACGTAACGGCATAACGGCGCCGAAAACGTTCTAATTGACGTTAACGTGGAAAAGTGCTGCGGCAACCAACGCGCATACATCAAGTAAACGTACGTAAATTTTAGTATTCCCGACCACGGTATACAACGTGGCCCAGCTCAAATTGGTTATGTGGCGTTGCTCGAAATAGAGCAATTAGACTATCTTAACCGTTCCCCAAACAGTAACGAGGTAATTTACGCATATTCTCGGTCAAACCTGGCGTGCTACGGTCACATTTCAGCCCCGGGGAGCACCAAAGCGCTATAGTTCTACTATTTAGTACATAATAATTACGTGTCTCATATATTATACAATAATATTTAATATTAGAGACACTCTGATCGAGAAACAACAACGATTTGTCGAGAAAAATAATTATCGATATAATTATAAATGTCGTAAGATAATCTCACATGGAGAAAACAACGATTTTTAACGGTAATTCTCGAATTTCTCGTGGAAATCGCACGACATTCCGTGCGTCGCAGCCAATTGAATTAAGATAACGCAGTCACGCCTACGCAGTCACGATAGTCTTCCGATCGTAGCTCGCTTTTCTTTCAAAAATTCCGTCCAAACGCTAATGAAGGGTCGTGTAACGAGCCTAGAATATAAATTCCCTCTTACCCGCAAATTTTCTCGTGGCCGTCCCCCGTCGTAACGCGCACGGCACACAGCGTCGCAAGTATTCTTTCCACGCGGCTGCTTATCCCGCACGGCGCTGAATTATTTCCCTCGTTTGCCGCCGCAGATTATTCTGTCAGTCAGCTGGGACTTAGGGCGAATGGAAGAAGGAGCCGCCGTCGTGTGTTGAAGGGAGGTGGTGCGGCGGCTCCGTCGTTCTTCACGCACACACACACACACACACACACACACATACACATGTATCTCTCACACCTCTCGTCCGCGTCCCACCGTGGTATATGATAATTTTACGGTAGCCGTCTAGCGGAGTCCGTGACAAAAAGACGAGCGTACCCTCGGGCTCTCGGCCGCGAAGCACTTTTCCGGACGACGACATATTCGCTGATTCATCCGCTCAGGGCCAAGTCGCGAAGGTGAAGGATATGAGCGCGGAGAGAGTTACGTGTCCAGACTGCAAAGTTATATCGACCGAATTGAAACACCCGATGAGAGGATTATTGAGCGATTAATGACAAAGAATTAATTTGAGAGTGACTAGAAGTATATTGCAAGCACCATGCTTGCGGGTTCGTCAAAATGTTTACCCTTAAAGTGACAGGGAAGAGCTTTACTATCTTATTTTGAAGTATATTGAAATTTCTCAAATATTTATAAATGTTGACAGTTTTAGAATTAAACTGGAGCTTTCAAACAATTAGGTATTTTCGTAAAACAGTTCTCGATAAGACGAAAATAGATGGTGAAACAAACTTTAAGCTCTTTGAGGGATTGACGACAGGTAAATGGCCGCGGAAGTATCTTTGATCGTCACGGAGAAAATCGCCGTCGACCAACGTGTGGCATGCAGAATCGACGGCAGTGTTAAAAGTCGTGGAATGACGAAATCGAGGGGTAACTTTTGCAACCCAGGCACGTAACCTGTCTCGCAGAAGCGTTCGTTATCTTGGGTCAGACATAGACGAATGAATCATAAAGATTCGCGACATTAAAATTATAAAATTACGCGATTCCTTGAATATCGAATTGTTATGATTATTTCACGAATACACGATCGATGAAGAGATATCAGTAGATTTTACTCCGAAGAATAAGTTATGACCGTGAGTTACGATGAATCATTTATTTTTTTGCAGAACGACACCTACGCAAATGTAAAGTATAGCAAGTTTTTAAATATAAAGATGGAAGGACAAATGAAGTCTTAAATATTAAATACTAGCCTGATTGAAAATATTCTAAAAATTTTTATAAATGTTGAATTTTGAAAATTTTTATAAAAATTTTCAAAATTCAAAATACAATATTAATGCAAAAGTTGTTAGAAGTTAGATACATCAAATATTAATACAAGAGAAATAAACTAAAAATAACATTTTTTACGCGTACGTTCGACAATTTTTCTTATTTAATGATTTTTAATATTCTATACATATATTAATTGAAGTAATGGACTATGTATGTGCTAATTATAAGCTGCTAATGTTATAGAAATACACAATGATGTTAAAAAATTAATCAACGGACTTTAGTAATTTGGTTCATTTGCAAAAGAATATTTTTAACTCTGTAATTTTTTATTCTTTCATTGTTTTTAATTCCGCGAGCATTACTAATTTTCCATGGCATATTAATTATTTATTCCATATAGGTACATATATGTAAAAATAAATAATAATGCGATTCCTATGTTGATTTTTATCACAAAATTGAGATTGAGAATGCGAATATTGAAAAATAATTTGATAATGCATTTATTTTCATGCCACGATTATCCTAATCAATTGTAAATTGCTTTTCAAAACATTCAACTTCTAGACATCGATGAAAGAGACTAGTATATCTTCAGCAAGGGATACACTGAAAAATCCACCGTGTCTGATCCTCATCGAATTCCACGGACTTTGACGTTGTAAACGCGTCTCCGGCGGAGGATTCGCAGTCTCGTTGCGACAACGCGTAAGAAATGTAGTTTGCCCGAGTGGACAATGACTGCTCGAGTAGTCGAAGCACGTATCGGGCGCGCCGGAGGGACATCGCAGCCGCTTCACTCTCGACGAGGACGAATGAATCGAGAGACGCTTGACATTACAATTATCGGATAAACGTGGCGCGGGCAGCGTTGCGTCCGTCTTAAGCCAAAGAAAATGGATGATGGGGCCCTGTTGGAGGAGCTACGGCGATTAGCCAAGAGCATTCCGTGATTTATGACGCCGAGACAGACAGAAATGACAAAAAGAACGAAAGAAAAGAAATGAAAGAAAAACCGTTTTGATAGAATGAAATCCGTCCGGAGATATAACCGATGTGAATTCGACATTCAATAGATAAGAAACCGAAGAGGAGCGAAGAGAGGGCGTTAGCGCTATTGTGCAACGCAATTTGTAGATACATTGCGTTGCGTTATCGAAAGCTAATAAATCATTAAGCTCCAACGGTGGAAAGCGTAGCCGGGGCTTAAGTCATAATGGCTCTTATCACGTAATATCGGATTATAATGTGAGACGTATAATTAAACTTCAATGTAACCTGCGTGCGCCGTACTTTGAAAGCGCCGCTTCTGTCGTTGACATCGCGTCCATGCAGGACGCGAGCTCGTATACGCAATTGTACAAGCCACTTTAGCGTGTGTGCATCGGGAGTCGATGTATGCCGCGTTAAAGGCTATAACGAGTCCTCGTGTGGCGCGATAATTACAAGCCTCGGGTACCCGCGGAAAGCACGCGCGGATTGCGTTATGACATGATTATTGTAGCCCGCCCTGCCAGCAATACAGTATAACATGCCGCGCAATACACTCCCCGGCGATATGTCACGTCGCGCATCCACTTTATACGCAATTACAGCACGTTATAATTTGTCCATGAAAACGTAAAACGATATAAAACGTTTGACTTGTCTGGCAAAAATCGCGCGCATCGAATACGCGACATTACCCCGCAGTCGTTTTCCGGCAGAACAAGAATAAATATTATCACTCTTGTAATTTTAAACGTTCGTATATAACCGCGATTGCATGGCGCATACACGATGCATGGACGTCGTTACGTTTGAAATATATTTATTTATTATTCGTCGAACATAATAAAATTAATGGGGTAAATTTAGAATTTAATATGCATACACAATTTTATATCTTTAGGTGGATTTAAGACTAAAATTGAAGTAGACTTTACAGCGAGGATGTGAACATAAATTCATTCTTGCTCTTAAAATATTTATATGTAGGAAAGGATCGTGCAGTTAATGTGTAAGAAGATTAATGTGATATATCTTTCTCTCTGTGTGTCTCGTGGTACGCGGTCTCTGCCATACTCAACTAGCAGGGTCAAAGGCTGATAAAGATCGTTATAACAATTATACACACATGAGAGCGGATTGCGTTATGACATGATTATTATGGGTGGGCCCTGGTCCCGGTGTAACGGCACGGTTACAATACACTACTCGGCAATACGTCAAGCCGTACGTCTACTCCATGTGCCGTTGCATACTGGCTACGCGACATGCAACTGCTCACCCTCTCTCGTACCGCCGGGCATCAGACGGAGAGAATGAGAGTCATGCGATGAGAGACCGTAGAGACGCGAGCTTGCCCGATGAGAAATGAGGAGGAAGGTAGCTCGACGCACGACGAGCAAATTTACCGTGTACTTCTCTCCTCGTGCTTTACATTTTTCTACATAATTTTGATTACGCCACCTGCGCTTTCGGATGCCTCTGCACAGGTGTATCGCCGTACTTAGAGGTTTCGAAAATATCAAAGACTAAAAAAATATATTCCTTCTTCTTCTTCTTCTTCTTATTTAATTAGTACTTGTCGCTTCATTTATTTCCTCGTAAAATTCGATATGATGCAGCTGTGTAGTTGTAAATTCGGATGACAAAAAAAAGAATCTTCAAATACTGTGTACATAAATGATATGTAACTAAAAAAAAAATGTATGTTTTTTTTTCGCAAGAAATAAATTTCAAACTGCAAATCAAGGCATGTCATAGAAATTGTGATTACTACATCTTGCTATTTTTACATTATCACGTATAATCTAGATTCATATCATCCACGTAACAATGTACGTTCGTTAGTGTAAAGGTAATAATTTTGACTGCGCTAAGTAGTGTGAAATAATTCACAAAAGCCGCAGGATAATTAAATTGCGCTTCAGTAATCTAGTTGCTGTCTTTAACTACGCAAAAGTACACGGTGCACGATGTACATAGCGCACACAGCTGCAGGGTCTCGAAATCTAGCGCTATTTATCGACCACATCTCGAGAAGGAGAGCAGCGTTATGCTGTCGTTCGCGTCAGTGAAAAGCATCGGAGACCGCATCTAATACATGTTTTTTTTATCTATCTCTCTCTCTTGTACTTATTCTAACGCGAGAGGCTGACGTCTAACTAGGGAGTTGCAGCACTTTCCATTCGTGCCGAGTGCGAAGTGAAATGTAGCCCGTTCGGAGGACTGAAATGAGAAGATATTGGCGACCGGAGGCGTGAATCCATGGGATTTTATGGTTTTATCGCGTTAACGGTATTTTCCGCGAGCCGGAAAATATCCCTCGCTTTATATGCGCAACTTAGGTATTGTTGCAAGTATACGTTGTCGTCTTTCAAAAGTAAATATATCGACAAGAGGCGTTTCGGAGGCGGTTCTTCCGCGCGAAATAATAATATAAAGAGAAAGATAAAGTTAATTGCGAAATAAATTATCTGTTTCCAATGAGTACAAATGATTTTATCAATACGCATCGATTCCACATCAGCGTGCACTGCGAAAAGTCGAATGATAGCAGCGACACGTATATGTATGTGCACGAACGTATACATATAAGGTAGAAACGTGGGCTAATTCGCAGTATGCAAGCTCATAAAAATTCAACGTCCCTCGGAATTCATACGCGTCGTCGCGCCTCGCGTTGCCTCGCCTCGCCTCGCGTCGCGTCGCCTCGCCTCGATGCGGTGCAGTGCGACCGCATTTAAAAAGGGCAAACAAAAGCTGCATCACCGGGCACCAGTATCGCTGCGTCTCAGTTCTTGAAGAGTACCCGCGCTCTCTCGAATGTGCGGAAGAATTATATGCAACGGAATGCACTGTCCGCGCGCATTTTCGAACGAGAGGAAACCGCGCTAGCTCGAAATCAAAAACCGGACTGCCCGTTCGCCGTCTTTATGCTATGGGCTTTGAAACTCAAATAGTGGAAAGTGACATGGCTGCGCATTAATACAATGAGAGAATATAAAGAGAGTTGTGTAATCGCAATTACTTTTGTGCAGAAATTGTGTTCCTTAATAATATCCGTTAATAATATGTACCTGTTTGATTAAAGATTTTTTTTCATTATATTTTTTCTTCTTTGTCTCTGTTTAAAAAAAACACAACACTTGATTTTACGTATTACACAGAATATTTTTGATTATTGATAATTATAAGATCATTATAAGAAAATTATAAGAATTATAAGAGAAATTTTACAATGTAATAAAGATATTCGATTTAATAAGACACTTCTCAGTTGAACGGTAAAAAAAGGATTTCACTGAGGACTGATTTTGTTCAATGTTTTTGTGTGTGACTATGTACGAAGACACGAATCACATAAAGGATTCACATACCTTTTCAACGAAGCTGCTCGACGTGCTGAGATCAAAAACACTGTTTCGAGCTCTCAAGGCTTTTCAACCTCGAGCTTTCGAGCTTAACTACCCTGTGCATCACTATGCGCACTTCACCGTCACGTATTGCAAAAACCATAAAGACCGGAAACAACTTGTCGTTTCCCGATAGCTTTAAAACTCGGGCTGTAACTTTTAAGTACGCCGATGCAATTAATACCAGTTAAATTGAAATTTATTTGTTTTATGCGATATAAATTGTTCTGTCATAGGAAAGTTTTCTTTTTTCGATAATCTAATATCTCCCCGTTACTTTCGAATGTCGATATTATGCCGATGTTTTTTAAGCTACGCCAAGAAGAAATATCATGTCATGCAAAGCTAGTTTTGTCATAATAATCATTGAAATCTTGTTTGTAATGCTTTCTGACTGCATCAGCTAAATTATAACAGAAGTCACACAATTTTTCAATACACTCGAAAATGCACTTGATATATTTTTGCGTTATTTCTTCATAAAAACAATTGTCCAAAATCTCGTGTAAACTCATATTTCGCGAGCAGAGTGACGTTAAATGGTGCAACGTCCATTTACATCTCGATATTTTATCATGTCGCGTGCTGCTCATTTATGAATCTTCCGACTGGCGCGAGACTGCACCAGTCGAGTATTCGCTAAATGTAACGGATGCTAGTCGACGAGTCGAGTAACGCCTATCTAGATGCGCCGAAAATTATTCTACGTTTGCCGTTCGATCGTCTCGCTACGTTCGGTGAACCAGAAGTGATCAGAACAAACGTGCTTGTTCCTGCGTAACTTCGTAAAGATATTTAGTTGCGGTTTGCGTCGGAAGTACAGCGCGGGGTTTAGCGAAGCAACGTGAAAAAAATAGATAAGGAGACGCGAAGACTGTAAAAATAAAAATTGAAGGGTATGCTACCATGATCTCTCTTTGATCCTCTTCGTTGAGGAAAGCGAGGAGAAATAAATCTAAATTTGATCTCCGCAGCTTCAACTCTAAGATTAATTTTAGAACTCCGAAGTTATTGAAAAGAAAGAAAAAAAAACGAATTAAATTACAGCCAGAATGTTAACTTTGATCGCTTCTCACGGGCTATATATACGTACACATTGTCGTGTGTCACTGCCTGTGCATCTTTTTCTTAGCTACAAAGACGCCTCTTTGTTCCTTGAAAGCATGTGGCTAGAATTCGCGTCTCTTTCTATGTATGTCACTGAGCGCTTTGATATGCTGCGAGGGTAAACAGTAGCGGCTTCGTCTGGCAGCTTTAGTGTTCCGCGCGTGGTGAGTGAGTTCCGAGGAAGGCTGAAATATTTTATTTATCACCCGCGCGAGAAAAGATCTGTAATCTAACTTTATATCGACTCAAATGCGGCTTAATACGGCGCGTAACTTAACTTTGACCTGTGGCTTATAGTTATGAAAGCATCTAGCACTGAAGCTTTAAAATGATTAAAAACGAGCCAATTATGGTGGAAGAAAAACTATTTCATTTTCCAACGAAAATCGTCGCTTTATTCGCGCGAAATGCGTTTATTATATGCTGAAAATCTTTTATAATGTAAAAATATAATTAATTCATTCAGAACGTCTATTCCGAGTAATTCACGGATATATATTCGTGAAATTAAATTGACTGAGAAGGCAGTTTTTGGTTCATTTTTTACATTTACTGGTCTCACGTGGCACTTTTTTCAACATATGTGTTCCAATTATTATATTTAAGTGTTGCAAAAAAGAGATAGAAAAATGTTGAAATGGAGAAAATAAATAATTTATTCAAGAATAAATTATCTTAAAATACGGTCAAATCTCTCTCTCGCATTGAAACAAGTTAAAATAGAAGTTTTTTTTTCAAAGAAGCGTTCTATTTTTCATTATATTTTTATACAAACGTGTTCTTTATTTGCGCCTTTATTTGCGCGGTTTAATTTCGCAGCTCGAATTTCAATACTTCTCTTCCAAGACACTCGGCATTGCGTCGCATGGTGGAGGCGGATTTCCTATGCTGCGCCTCTTCGCATCGCTCGTGCACACGGGGCATCAGTGGAGGGGAAGAGAGAAGGGGAGAAAGAGGGAATAGGCTACCGAGACACGTTAATGAGTTTTTCGAGGGACGTGCCGGGCGCAGAGACGATCGACAAGAGGCGGGAATTAGAGGTGCGAGAAAGCCACGAGGTAGGGTCGTTTGGCAACAAAGAAGGAAAGAAGCGAAAAGTCGGAATAAAAGAGGAAGAGAGGAGGACAGAGGGGGGAGGGCAAGAAAGAAAGAGAGAGAAAAGGCGGCCCAATCGAGGGAAACCGGGGAGGGGGGGGAGGGGCCGCTTGAGATCGATTCCCCAGTTTTAAATTTAAATAAATGCCAGCTCGCGTAGCCGATAAGGTCCTACCTCGCAATAGACGCGCGCGACCCCCTCTCGTTTTAGTGGCAATCTTTCTTTCCACCGCCGCCACGTAGCCGACTTGCTTGCGCGACAGAGCCCTGAGAACATCCCCCGGATGTTGAAGATCAATATCATCAGAAAATCCGATCATCATTACGCTAATACTTACACCTGCTGAAAATTTTTGTACCCGATAAATGGTGTTTAAGATAGCGGTAGAAATATTAAAGACAAATATGCTCGACGACGCCACTTTATTTTCGCACGGATAGCTGCTTGATATTATTTCAGAATTGCGTAACATTTAGAAAAATAATATCTTGATCTCTAATTTGATAATAATTAATATTTAGAGAGAGAAAAGGAGAGAACGCGAATGTATATTATAGTAATTATCTAATATTATGTATCTATATATGATTTATATATGTATTGAGTTGAGCCAGGCATAATTGCTAGAAAGCAGCAATGATAGAAATGACGATCTGTTGCGAAGTAACAATTAATTTTAAATTTATCGATAGATTCGCGAGGGTTATGAAATCGCATTTTCGTCGGTCGGAAAAGCGGATGATTTCCGGGCTTTACTCGGATAAACCGAAATCAATGGATTCAAATGCCGATCTGTAATATCGGCGCCCACGTGGCGTACGCTCCAAGCAGAATTCCAATTTCCTCGGGCGTCGGACAATTAAATTACAATCGGCAAACACGATAAGCACGATCGTTCCGATCAGAATGGATGTTGCGGGGTAGCATCGTTTAAATCAAAATGTCCGACTTTTTTTAAAAAAAAGAGGACAAATAAAAAACACTGTCCCGCGCCATTCGTCGATGTAGATCAATACTTCTCGTATCATAGAAATGAAATCTTGTTTCATTGGATATATCGCACTCGTTAATAGTTTCATGCATAAATAATGCTATTGCCACTGTAAAGCTATATGAATTGTGCATTTTTTTTTGCATAAAGAGAATCGTAAATATTTAACAAATTTTCTGAATAAACTCTTTTCCCTATACTGAATTTCTCGTTAAAAATCGTTTAGAGAAGAGTGCGAAAGAGCGATAAAAACACGTTTCGAAAGACAATTTTCTAAAACCAACATTTAGTTATTTGCGAGCGTACATTCATCTCTTGCACGTAATCGAAACAAACAGTATCTTCACCCAGTTTCTCCACTATTCGGGTTAGAAGAGCGTAACGTAATGCGACAAAGAGACGCGGAATTAATGATCACATCCGCACCAATTGCTACTTTTTGTGTAACAAATTTCCGTTTCAAGTAGAACCTGTTTCCACTTCCACTCTCCCTTCTCTCATTAGCGTAATACATATTTTCTTGAAAACACATTCACCAAGATTATAATGAAAAAAAAAAAGGATAAAGAAATTTGACGCGAGCGTCCAGAATTAAAAAAAAGGAACAAAGTTCTTCGCGATTGTACGACAATTACCGGCAATTGTCCCTAGTTCAGAAGTGAAGCGCCCTATTTCTCAGCAAGATTTTTAACAGCGGCAATAGCGACGGCCACCTTTACGTAATTCCGTTTCCGAGTTTGCAGGTGGCTTAATTTTTGCCGTAACACGTCTGTCGTTGCGCGCGTTCCGCTCCGGTGCGTCCCGCGGAGATACGGCACGGATTTTTCTCGTTGCTGATTTTAATAACAGATTGCTACTGGAGGCAAGGGAGGGAAACGCAGGGATGTTAGCGCCGGAACCCGAGGGACAAGGAAAGGAAGGAGAACGAGAGAGAAGGATCGCGCCTGAGTCACTGCTTATACGTGACTACGGCGACGACGTCGCCGTCGCCGTCGCCGTCGACGATGCCGCCGCCGCCACCCCTCTGCCTACCCCTTTTGCCACCTCGATATAACCTCCGTCCCCCGTGCCGCATTCTCTGCAATGTTTCGCCGTTACATTCTCTGCAAATGCGATACCTATACCCATCTACACGAACACGGCGGACACGTTCGAATAAATTAAAACGATTCTTTTCGTGACCTGCAACCTCATTTCGCCCTCCGTTGTCTGACGGGGGACATCTTCGGCGACGGTAAGGACGATAAATAAAATTAGCACGACCCGTGACGGATTGTACTCGTGCTTCTGTACTACGTGTACTTGCGTGTGAATAGTTTATCGCGTCCGTTTATTGCAAATAGATCGGGCCATTTATCGCGCTGGTAGCCGCGCGAACGAAATGTATTGCGATAAACGACCGTCATCTCTTTGTAAGGAATGTATAAATACAAAAATATTTATGTATATATTAGTAAAAAAAAAATATATATATATATATTAATAAAAAAATATATAGTGCATTATGTATATTTATACATGTAACGATAACAATTTGGAACACAGCAAAATAGATTATTGTTTATACGAACTATTGTTATTGTTCAGTGATGCTGAATCCATTTCTATAAAGCATGTTTCACATATTAAAAAAGTTACGCTCTGTATGTACAATAAAAGTGAATACTGCATAGTTACGCTTTTGTACCTCTAATTAGTAAACTCAAAAAAAATTAAATAATTCTAGTGAAAATAGATGTAAAGCTAAATAAAACTGAAAATTAAGTTTTTTAAGCATTATCTCAATTTAATTTCATTTGTACTGAAAATTCTTCGACACACAAGCGAACTCAATTAAAGTTATTTGGTATGTTGTGACCAAATTTTTAAAAAATCAAAGGTTGAACATTTCTGCAACTTTATTCAAAAATTCTAGTTTACACACTCGCATTTCTTAATGGAAATTTATGCAGAACGCGCTACACGTAATTTCAGCTTTCTCCCCTTCATCAACAAGTCCGTCTGTCCGAGTCGGAAATGGTGACTTTATCATCCTAAATTCGTGCTAACTAATGAGAAACGAAAATTATATTCTTTAGCAGGATGTTATTTTGACGAAAATGACATTCTTTGACGAGACACGCATATCGTTTCGCGTGCTCAAAAATTAAAGTGCATGTATAAAAGCTTTCCATATCATTATGATTGTCATAAAGGACTGGTTAAAGTCAAAATCGTCAGTAATGCTGAAAAACTACATGACATAAAATATAAATATTTCTCCAGCGAACGGTAAAAATGCGGAAGATTAAAAAGTCAAAATTTTTTAATTAGCGTTATTGTTGATATAAAAATCAAATCCGTCGACGGTATATATTTGCGAACGTGTCATAATTTTGCAAGTTTACAAGTATAATGCGCGTGGATAAAATATCTAAATATAAGCACATATATATCCCCAAATATCAACACTTGCAGAATATTAATAATGGTACCAACGATACAATGTTTGCTTTTCTGTTAACTGTATTAATGGATGCAACAAGAGAGTTCAATTGTGTTTGCTGAAATTACATTCGCCGGCAAACAAATGCGACGCAGCAATCGCGTCGCATTGGCGTTCGACGTATTCGAGGATGAAAATATTTCGCGAGACGTTTGCAGACGTGGCGACAATATGTTTGACGATAGCTTTATAATTATCGTATTACAATATTGTCACGTTGTGTACGTCACGTTGCCGACGCACAAAGTTACGAGGGATGAAACAGCGGCAACAGCAGGTAGGGTGAGATGAAAAGCGTATATAACAGTTTTTCAGGCCGTAAACTTGTAATGTCATCAGACCAAGGATCGCTGGTAGATGGTTGTAATTTGTCTGACCATTTAATTAATCTCCGCTTCAACACGTAAAAACGCGCCAAGTGTTACCGCTAGCCTCCCAGCTGCGACACTTCCGTTCTTTCCATCTAAAAATGTGTCACCACGGTATCGTCTAGTAATCATCGTGAAGGCGTTATCGATTGCTACATACTAGCATATAAATCGTAATATATATGTATATATGCTGCTTGATATAGTCTCATACTAAAACAGTCCTATCGGAATTTATATCTCTCGGTAATATTGAAGGCAAAACGAAAAAAAAAAATTTATATAGGTACATATTTTTTTAAAAAAAAGGAAAATTTCATATTGCAAGTGAAACGTAAAAATTCACCTTGCAAAATATTAACCTGCCATATACGATCGATTCCTCGTTACTACTGAAATTCGTGCCGATATTATTGACCATTGAAATATTCTGCCGTGATATGCAAACAAGTTATAATATGAAATGGCCACGGGTCAATGAAAGAGCCAATATTAAAAGTGTTTCTTTTGAATGAATGAGAACGATTGAAACGAGAAATTGGACAAAACTGTGTATCGTTCGATGAAAGCTATATATTACATTTCGCAATAAATACTCTTTTTCAGATCAAATATCTAACAAATCCATTTAAAAGCAAAAGTAATACATATTTTCAGATTTTACAAATATTAGCTACTTATCTTCGATGCTGGCTGTTGGAACAAATCTATTTAAAAGCAAAAGTGTAATGAGATATTAATCATTCTCATATGTAATTATTCTGTATAAATTTAATAAACAACGTAATCGTCATAATGATGCAAATTGACTATTCCCCCCTTCTCTAATTGTTTACGAAAATGTTTGCATTAATAAAGAAAATGATCTTATAAAATTTTTGTTTTTAATGTGTCGGCTCCATTATTTAATTTATACAAATTTATTTAATTAGTCATTATGTCTAATCTTCTGCGAAAAATATAACGCATTTAGGGGCGAATATTTGTAAAGCGCCATGTATCATGAAACAGCGGTTTTTGCCAATTTCTTACATAATTCCTGGTCGACGACGATGAGATATGCACAATTATGGACAAAAGTATTACATTACTTGATCGTAATTTGACTTCAAAAGAGCCGAAGGTAATACTCGTTGACAAAAGGCTTTGCCGGTTACACAGTCGCAAATAGAATTAAAGGATGCCTAAAAGGATAATCCTAGCATATCCGCGTCGAGAACCGCGACAAATATAATTCGCCTCTTTCTTCATCGTTCTTTCGAGCAGCGTCTCAACCGAATCATAATTGCGACGTATCTCTTTCTGACGCTGTTGAATTAATTAGTTTAATTATATGGATAAATCGTCATTCCGTTTTCCCATCTGTTCCCGCAAGATCTCCCGTGTGCAGCTCCGGATTGGCTTAGATCTTACGTGAAAACTCGAGGGAGCCGTCTTAAGAATACGAAGATTATGTTTTGCATAAGCTCCGACAAACTTCCGTTCTCATCGCTCTACACTATCTCTTTGTAGTCGACTTAAAAGGCGGATGCAATTTTACTTTACGGATAATTAATAATTAAATATCGCGGAGCTTTCAAAGGTAGCGCAATATGGCACGGGATTGTAATCGTCCTTTCTTCATTGAGTATCGCGTAATGCGCGTGTTTCATTTTCTTCTTTCTACTTGTCTTCAGGAATGAGTTAAGAAATTGAAACGCGCTTCGTGAACGTCTGGATAAGATTTTGCATCTGCGATTGATCCCTACAGGTCTCTATATAGTCCTTATGCGGATGCGGCAAAAAACCTGTAGACGCGAGAGAAAAATCGCATAAAGAGCGATCCACTCCGAGACGTATCAACAGATGACATGAACGGACCTACAGCGGAAACGGAAACGGAAGCAAAACGAGTGTCGTGGTGAGGGAAATCGTGTCATAGAGGAGCTACGAGGAGGAGAGGCACGTGCCCGGTATTTAGGAGAGGTAGTAACGTAACAATAGGCAAGTACAGGGGTGGAAACGGTAATGGTGTGTCGCGGTTCGCCCGAGCTTACTTTTATGTCTCACCAGGGAACCAGCGACGGTCTCTTTCTCTTCTCTTTCCCTCTGTATCTTCCCCCTTGACACGCGCACTCACACATGATCGTGACTTTCAACGCCCCTTTGGCTGCCTTTCTACCGTTGCCGTCTCTTATTCTGTCTCTGTCTCTGTTTATCTCTCTTTCTCTCTCTCTCTCTCTCTCTCTCTCTCTTTCTTTCGTTCACTTGTACGCTTATTTTAGCGCAGCGGCAAGCAGCCTAAGGGCGAGCGAGCGAGAGAGAAAGAGCAAGAGAGCGAGGAAGAGGTGAGAGACTCAGTAAAGCCCGCTTTGTCGTCGGTTTCCTTTCTATGTTATTAAATTGTATGTGTTGAACCCCTTTCTCCGAACAGCGTATTGTACCGACGTAGTGCAATGCCGCAGTTGCCACTTAGAGGCTACCTCACAGCTGCAGCAGTCTATAACTTATTTGTCGGCAGGTACCTTTACTCTCCCGAGAAATCTGATTGCCCGAAATCTGGTTATGTGATCCTTTTCGAATCTTTTCTTTTTATATTTTGTTTTTTTTTCTCGTGTCAATATCGCGTGATTTTTAAGTGAAGATACATCTACGATATTATTCGAATATATGACAAAACTAATTTTAAGACTAATTTTTTTTAAGCAAATTAATGCTCAATGATTATCGTAATAGTTTTAATAAATTAAGTAAGAAGAAATTTTTAATATTTTCGCGAATTTATAAAAGATAAATAAATTTAGGAGAATTCACTAAAGGAGATGCTATACAAGAGATTGGTAGAATGGTATCAATACATTGTCACTATATTGGTTATAATAATTATATGGTCACGATTTTTCTTTGAATGGTGTGAGAACGCATTAATTTTTGATAGATCATCGCAATTTGTGATAGGTATAGAATGTACTTACAGTCGACCGACACCTTGATCTGCTTGCTAACCGTTGGTGGAATGCCGTTGCTGGCGATACATAAATACGCGCCCATGTCCAATCTCGAAATTCGCGCCATTTCCAGCGTTTCGCCCTCCCATTCTAGCACTGAAATTGCAAACGTTCAACATTCATTACTTATCAATCGACTGCAGCTTCTTATTTTCACGGAATACAATTTTCTTCACATTTTTGAGAAAATTAATGATTATTTTGTTTAGCGACACGAAGTTATCAAATTATATTGGACGTACCAGATACAGTTTTGTTGATCGAGATCTTGGAACCGTCGTCTCGTTTCCAACGAATGTTGGGCGCTGGACTTCCGGTCGCCTTGCAGGTGAGACTCACATTGGCGCCCTCGCGAACGATTGCGTCCGACGAACTTTGCGAATCGTCGATATTCGGGGGCACTGTAACAAGAAACATAGACAGTTTTAGTCACTGACAATACAAAGTTTATAGGCAGAATGGGAGATGAAAGCAAGACACATAGGCACGACGCGGTAATATAAATAATGCATTTGCGTGAATAAATTTAAAGTACATTGCCTGTTAAAAATTAAGCTGCGAATAGTAAGCAGAAATTTCAGTACTATTCTATGTAATACATATGTGTATATATATATATAGAGACACATATATGTATATTACAACATGATATATACAGATAGAAATACTTGTTCAATAAATTCATTGCTCTCCCTCTCTCTCTCTCTCTCTCTCTCTCTCTCTCTCTCTCTCTCTCTTTCTCTCATATAATACAAATATGTTACAAAATTTGTTTTTTGATTGCATAAAGAGATAAAATGTATAAATCAAAGCCACACAGCACAGTGATCGATTATTGATAACTCTTTAATTGTACCACTGCGATATCATTGCGCATTTCATATTTGTGTATATTGACCACGTCGTCACTGCACTTGAATTAAACGGCCAACCACGTGTGCGTGCGTGCGCGAGAGGCGTATAATTCAATTATAGTGTCGTCGTGGTAACGAATAATATTAGTATATGGACATACGTCGTCTGCAACGTCGACGTTGATCAACCTGGAAATGCAAGTAGCTAGGATTGGTTGACATGTTTAAATGGACAAATATCGCGTTGCTTATATGTGCAAATATGACACACCAGAATTACTCATCTTCCTCATATACTAATTAATTAATCAATTTATGACGATTGATGTATCAACAAAAAAACATTCACTTCAATGTTTAACATTTTCAGTTGTCATTACAAAACAATATATTGTCTTGTATCAGATATATATAATGTATTTTCTAATTTATCACAATTTAATGATACTTGCAGTTTTTATAATTATTCTATATTTATCGTATATTTTTTGTAAGTAAAATGTACATTTTTGAAAAATTCAGTTAGAGAATTTATATTTATTATATTCTTCTTTATTATTCTTTATTATATTATAATTATATTATAAATTAAAATTCTTTTCAGTTATGATCTAGAAAAATAATTTATTTCCATATTGTAATATGGATGAATAAATATCGATATCAATACTTCTAATAAAAACGACGACTACATTAATACAATAATTAATTTAATTGCATTGTATTGTAATAATATTATTCTATTTGAATAAGATTATTTAAGAATAAGTCCGCGCTGCTTTTGTACAAAAAGAAGTCGAAAAAATCTAGAACAACGTAGAATTATAAAATTATGAAATCTCGATAAAAAGAAACTTTCTTATTTAATTTAAAACTCAAAGTGCACAGGCTGTAAAAATGGAAAAATGCAAATAAAGAAATAAGACTTATTGTCAAAACAAATAACCCACAGAATAGCAATGTTTATTGATGTACTAAAATAGCAGCAACTACTTTATATTATACTACAAGTGACAAATTATTTATAGACTGCATACATAACTTGTCCATACTATTCGTGTCTTGCAACCTATAGTACTGAATATTCAAAAACCTTTCTATTATCTCTATCTTTAGATATTGCGGATCAAATTTCTGAAATAATTCATTATAATAGATTCTTACAAGTTTAACATGTATTATAATAGAATATACAATCCAAAGAGAGAGAGAGAGAGAGAGAGAGAGAGAGAGAGAGAGAGAAAATTAAAAGTTATCACAATAGACTATTTCTGATCATGAAATAAAAAAAGATATTATTTTATATAACTTTATATAAATAAAAATAAAATATGACTGAATGGTTTTGCCCTAATTATGCTTGATAATTGAAATTAAGTAGAATATTGTAGTGTGCAATGCATCTCTCGACATAATATATTTTTCCTGTACTATTCCTTACGTAATTTTTTTGTGTATTTATATCGACATTATAAGAGGAATCTTTATGATGTTCGATATATATATAATATAATTTGCATTGTTATAACGATTAATTGAATAAGCAGAAAACAATTTTTAAATAATTAATGTTTCTTTCATATAAAATTCGTTACAATATATCATTAAATCCAAGAGTAATCATTATCTTGCAGAAAACATCTGACATCTTACATCGTCTAATTCTTATAGCCGAACGAGAGGAAAATCCGCCTCTTTGGCCACCAACAGCCGCGTGGTCGCCGCGTACGAGGGAACGCGGCCAATCCTATGAATTACCGCAGGTGTCCGCCGATATCCTGCATTAATGCTAATGCGGGGTGTTACCGAATTGTTGAACAAGGGCAGATTGAACGCGCGCGGGGAGAGAGGGGGTGTGCGGTCCGCCCTCACTCTCGCCATTCTGCACGCCGTTATACTGCAGTCGCGTAACGGTCTGTTGATGCATTATTCAAGCGCAAACGCTGCCTCTGCCGCGCGCGTGTTGCCACGCTGTTGTGCGTTAACTTGTCCTAAACTCCGGCAGCACAACGTTCGGGAGACGTCGGTGGAGAGATCGCTCGATGATGCTCACCGGAGACGGAAGTCTTGAGGGTAAACGCGCAGCGGGCAAGCACCCTGATATTTCGAACGTGCACAAAAATATGCGTTATGTGTATCACGAATCTAAATATTCAAATATTGACAATTCTAAACAGGATTCCGCCGCTTTTTCGAGTTGCCAGCATCTCTCTTTCGGGAGTCTCTTCGACAAAATGGGAATATCCTTACTTTTGGAGGAAGGTAGGAAGTTAATCTCGATCTTTTCAATTTTTTTTAATAAGCAATAAATTGATAGAAATTATTTTAATAATGCTGTGCCGGTGAAATTGATGACAACGAAATTTTGTAACGTAAATTTGGGAATCTCAAGATTGCAAAACAATTTCTTTTCGCGGTGCAACAAGATAAATTTGATAGATATGTGGAATAGATACATTGTAATCATAAATTAATGAGATATGTTGACATCTCATTACTGTAATCCTAAAATGTTGCTTTGTTCCACCGGGATATAATTATAGTCAAAAGAGAGAATTATACGGAGATGATTATTGAGCTTCGTCGTGAATGAAGTCATTGTAAACTGTAGATTGCTAATTATAGCATACCCTTAGGGAATCTAATGTCATGTTCATATCGTATCCTACAATATACATTATGATATGCCTCCTGACTGATGTAAGCCGCATAGTTTATGCGCCTCGTAACTTCATTCACGGAGAATATAACGTAAGATTTAACTAGAGTATGTATGCACAATCAACAAATGTTTTCTTTCTTATAAATAATTATATAACAAATATTATAATTACGTATTTCATCAAAACTATTCAAAAGTATGAGAAAATATTCAAAATAAAACTTGTTTTCAAAGAGAAATAATAAATGGAAAAAATGACGTTATTACTTCTTTAAAAAAGGTTATTTTCTCATGAAAATTGTTTTATAAAATAATTTTAATACATTAAGAAAGATTTTTATTGCTATCTGTTAGCTTCTGAAGAAATAGTTCGTATTAATTTACATGTCATGTTATAGATATAACAAAGAATTACGAAATTGTTAGTAACTGTCAAAGAATGACACAGTGAATATTTGCTTTTAAATTCTGCTACGATTTCTTTACTGGTTAAGTAGGTCAATTTGCTTCTAAATCAAATAAAAGTAGTCTAAGATTCTGATTTATTTAGGACAACAGTGGCCAACTGCGCGCAAGCGACAGATCGAAAAATTGAGAAGGAGATTTAGAAATCAATAACTAAGTAGGACAGAAACAAAAAAATTAAAATATCCGATATACTGGTCACAAAATTAGCAAAGGTTTGCTACGACGTGGAAATGTCAATCAATCAAAATTTTAACAGCACAATATTTTTGCAACATTAGCAAAATTAAACGCGAATTGTCATTCCTAAATCTTTTCAATTCTTCTCTATCGATACTCTATTTATATACATCTATTTATATAAAATGTGACATATTGAAAATTTATTCGTAAGGAATGTTTCTTTGTGGCAAATTAATTTTTGTCGTAAACAAATAAAACTATTTTATTTTAAATCGCGCAAACGTAGACCTACATTATAGTAGGTCATTGTGCTACAATTAATCATTGCCCCCGATAAAACTGATGAATCAGTGAGTCTTACTTTTTTTCCGAAGAACCACTTAATCGGTCGGCTATTTCATAAAATAAATCGGGCGATTATTTCGTGCGGCAAATGTGGGAACAGATAATACCTAAATGCATTGGCGGAAGCTTGTTACGCGCGATGTAGTCATGGCAGATCGCCATTGTGCCGACTCCATCGGCATTATCACGAAGTGTCGAGAGGGTACCGCAAGGAGATCTTGCGTGTGTTTGTGCAACGGAGAGCAAGAGTCCCGTGGAAACAATTAATCTAGCCCTCTGATTACTCCACACCAACGCATCCGTCCCCTCAACTCCGGTATCGTTGCTCTCACTTTAACGGTAGCTGCAGCCGAGACGTCAAAACTCGAGATATTAATATGTTCTCTCGGCTGGCAGAGGGATGGCGACCGTCTCGAGATCTTATTGATATTTCCTCTCTCTCTCTTCTGATTAAATTATTATAGCTCTGTTGTGCTTTTCCATGCAAAATTAGCGAAACGGGGATACTTTCGCTCTCTAAGCATAAATCTGTTTAGACGGCTGCGATAAAATGCTTATGCTCCGTTACAAACTTCGCGACTTCGGTAAACTGACTCCATTACGTGAAATGAGATTTATTCGAAGTATCTAATGGATTCACAGTACGATACGATAAGGTCGTAAATAACAATAGACCATGGCATGTTCTCTGCTAATGGCGCCGCAGAATTAATGCAAAACGTATGAGAATAGTTCTCTTTTCAGAAATAATAAAATATATTAGCGGGAAAGTGAAATTCGTGGGCTATTTTTATTCGCTTGCAGAAATAATTATTTCTCGTAAAAAAAATGTACAATATACATATGAAAATATATATTTCTAAATAAAACATGATTCTAATCTCAAAAGAAAATCAATTTTCTAATAATAAATAATAATAAATAATTATAATTTATTTATTATTATTTATTATTAGAAAATAATAATAAAAGAATTATATATTGTTCTTATATAAGAAGTTAAAAATTTGAAAGAATAAATAGTTATATCTTAAAAATTAAATGCTACGTATACATTCATACATTTTATTTTTAAAATGACTTTTAACAAATATAAAATATATAATATCATATTTATATGATTTCTATATATATATTTAATGATTTCTCAAGAAATATAGAAATATAGTAATTAATTAAACGTTGCAAAAATAGATATTCTTTTTTGATCGAATTATCATTGTTATTTTATACATCCCAAGATAAATGAGTTCTTTCTATGTCACTACTAAATGGATATATTTCTAATCTTTTATATATAAATTATTAATAATAGAGGAATAATATCAAAGCATACTATTTTTGAAATCAAAATGACTAACATATTTAACAGTCTACTCTGCATTAATAATATCAGAATATGATTGTTTTTAAAAACGGATAATAATGAAGTGATAATAATAACAACAAAAATACTAGAGATGTAACGTTAAACGATTTTAATATTGTACAAAAACCGATCGCATAAGCAAAGCGCCTTACCTACAACGTGTAGATAGCCATATTGCGTTTTGGCGGCGGCAGTGTTAATCTGGCACATGTACTTTCCCTTGTCCTCCTCGTGCACGTCGTTGATATGTAGGAACCAGGTCCTGTGCTTATCGTGCGACACGGATATTCTGGGGTTCCTGGTAATAACGTGATTCTGTACCGTCAGGATAGCGCTCTTGTCGAAAAGCATCCAGGCCACCTGAAACGAGATGGATATCACATTATACATCATAAACGCAGTTTGTATATCGATTATTACGAAGTTGCTGTCCGTTCTTCTAATGATATTCCACAATATCATTCTCATTAAAAGTTACACATTGTAATATCTATATAAAATGCATTGTAGTATCTATAAAATGTTATTTTCTACCTTATTTTCTCATTAAAGTTTAGATTTCAAATAAAGATTCCTCAACTATTACGAAACGGTAGATCGTGAGCATAGATACATGTATATCTCCTCGGTTTTTAGTTGCGTTAGAATTCAAGGAGAGTATGGAGAATAAAGATAAAGTAACGATATAAAGGAAAGGGAAGAACAAGGAAATATAAGAATGAGATTCGCGAACGAGACGGATGATCAATGATGCTTTCAAGCACGGAGTGATCTACAAACCTACTATGGTTATAGATATTCACCAGTGGGATAAATCGCTTCGGGACTTCGAGGGCATATGTACTAACGTGCAATGTATATATATATATATATATATATACATAGATATACATAGTATATATATATATATGTATATGTATATATATATATATATATATATATATATATATATATACATATTGTATATAGTGTGTTGTGATATGCGCTTGATGTTTTATACGAGCAAAGTTTTTCGAGAGCACACGATGACGCTGTGCAGACGAATAAAAACTGGTCCCCGTAGAGAGAGCCCAACCCGACTATTTCTCTCGTTAAATGACCGCTTATTGAGACTGGGTGGTTGCATTCTGCATAGCTCGTTGAATAGCGTCGATTGTTATTGTCGTTCGAAATATGTAAGTTTTCCATCCTTTCCGAGAAAGGGAAATAGAATAAGAAATTGGAGACGGAGATAAGTAGAAAGTATCGCGACAACGGGATACGGAAGTGCTCTGAGATATTTAGCCGATTTTCCCATTCACGTCGAAGAAAGTGAAGACCGAAGAAAGGTAACAAAAGGAAACGAGGGGGGTTGAGAATAAAGAGAATGCTGATCTCTCATTCGCTCGCTGCGAAAAGTCCCTGGAGAAATAAGAAGGGCAGCGAGTTCTTTCGCTCGAGCACGAGAAACGTTGCACTTCAACACAGCCGCTCCCTTTCACAATGTGCAAATGCGCTGTTGTACAGACAGACTATATTGCGCTATCGTGATAACTCTCAACGTCGCGACGCTAATCCGTGATGTTCGCGAGAGTCTTGCCAGAAGTACGCGCGACGAAAGTAAAAGAGGCTTGTGAAAATAATTTGTGAAAAAAATCATATATAATTACATTGTATAAATTATTACTAAAAAAATTATACTGTAATTAATAACACCCAACTATATATATATATATATAATATTGTAATTAATATATTATTTGTAGAAAGAATAAACAATAGATTTTTTAATGCAATTCTTTAAGAAACGTAATCCCGAACAGGATCCCGAAGTTCACGGTAAATTCATATAGGCTTAAGTAGCTCTACCTTTTACAATCGATTAACGCAATAGGGGAGCGAAGTTCTTGTACGGCCGTAAATCTCGACGAGCATAACTATTCGCTTCTGACTCGGAACTAGGATCGTTTCGCAGTCGTTTCTCGCGTCTTCCGACCGTAACCGAATTTTCGTCCACCATTTATCCAGTCGCTCTTGTACCGGCGGCTGTCGGCGGTTATCTTCGCAAAGATATACGAATCTCGACGGGGATTCCCGGCGTCGCGTCGGTGGGATTGCATGGATACCGAAAAACGTACTGACATTTTCATCATTTACCTTTCCGCGACAGTGTATCAATTGTTTGAATTCCGCGGTGACAATCTTGCGTTGCGATTTATATACAAATTCTGTTTTTTGATGCTATTTAATCGAGTTTTCATATATTAAAATCTAATTTTTCTAGATGTGATTTTTTTCCATTATAATCATAAAAATGTGCACTGAATTTATTTGATAAATATAGTCATTTCATTAGAAAAGATTATCGAAAATTGTTAAATAATGTAATATTTATCATATGTTTAAAAAGTTTTCTCAACTTTGCAGCAATAACGTTCTTTCATAAATTCTTGAATAAAATCCGAAGAAAATGAATTACTTAAGGTTGAATACCTGTGCTCTTTACAGAACAATAGGGTCCTTAGGTCGATTCGTTTGATCCTTCTCATTGGCATACGGATAATCGAAGGAAATACTATTGTATTCTTTATTTCCTTTGATTGTCATTTTTTAATAGCAAGCGTTGAACCTTTTTCTCAAGGTTCTTATTGCATTTAATAAACACAAAAAAAGAATAAGAAAAATATTGCAGTACACAATCAGTCATGAGAGAGAGAACGCCATTATTAAAAGCATAATTCTCAACGGCACCGAGGAGAGACGCAATCTCTCCAAGCAGTGAGAAACCAATTTTTCTGCTTTTTATCGATTTCTGCTTCGTCACTTACGGTGACAATCCGATCGCAACGATGTAAGATTGGTGTACCGTTAAGTTAAGACGCGATACGCAGGTGACACTAAGAGCTATGAGGAAAGCAAGTTCGAGTGACCATCTTTCCGACTCGCAGCTTGCTTTCCGATGCATCAACATGCAAGCCACACCAAAACTAAGATGGATGCGCGGGCGCGCGAGAGGGGTTTGCTCTAGGAGTTTGTTCCCCCAAGAGCCATGGCACGAAGCATTGATTCCTCAGCGTGAAAAGAGAGTTACAGCTTTGTTTACTACGAGGGCGACGAGCTCAGCGCCGTCCAGTCTGGCTTGGCGCTGGCTGTGCTGTCGGTGTCTTCTTTTCTACCACGTTCTCCTTTCCTACTTCTCTCTTTCAACCGGTCCGTGACTCCCTTTCCTTCTCTTTTCCCGCCCTCCCTCGGAACGTCTGGACTGGGAGACCTATAGTTAACGTCAAGATCAACTCTCCTCGTCCTTTCCAACGTTCTTCTTCCACGCGAGTACTCCATGGTCCCCGTGTACGCAAACACATTCACCAGCTAGGCGGTTTATACAGAACCATGGAAAGCGAAAGAGCGGCGTGGCTGAGCCATCTCGCACACCCCCTCCCGTCGCCTCTCATCCCTTCAGCCATTGTGTATGTGGAAAGTTGGACCACATTCCGGCTGAATGTATTACAACCACTTAACCCGCAAGCTGTCGAGACCTTCAGACCGGAGAATCCATGCGGTATATGAACCTCTACTGAGGCTGATAGTTCGCTTAATAGGCACATTAAGCGCACTGATGGTTAAGCTACAGTTAAGCGATTATATAAGTGATACTTTTTACATATAGAAATATCAGATTGAGATGCGAAAGATTTTTGTTAAATCTATCAAAATAAAATTGAAAACAAAATCGCAACAAAATCAAATTGAAATTGTTGCCACTGGCTTCAATAAATTCTTTTTTATTTAAAAAGATTATTTTTTCAATCTCTCTCAATTTCTAATTTTATTCAATACAAAATTTACACAAGATAAACAAATAAAAACTCTTTCGCCACAACTTGATATTATCTATAATTTAAATTTATTTATAAATTTAATCGAGAAGGATCAATTTTCTCATTGAAACTTTGTCTTTTATTATTCATTTTTGTTAATTTTATTGGACCAGAGACGTATTAATGTTTGAATACTTACGTAGCGTTACAGACACTTTACTCTCGTGCATACAAATACACTTGTTTAGACATTGCAAAACATCCGAATAGAAATTTATAACGTGCAAAACAGAGAGAAGAGTTAGTTAAATCAGTTAAGTTCGTCGAACTTTCGCTGAACTTCTCTGTATAAAATTGGATCAGGTTGGCACTCAAACTGTCGAAAATTCGAACCGTTCGATCGTTGCCCTCTTTTCTGCAACCTGATTCAACAAATTGACCGCTATAAATTGTGTGTCTCTCGACACACGATCGTATCGTATTGGAATTAGATTTTACAGATTCGTTTACGCGATAAGAATATGTCGGATAGGCGCATCTTATTTATGTGAAATCTAAATTTCTTGGTCTTTTAAATTAATGAACAGAGAGGTAACAGTGAAGTATGTCGGTTTGCGAAGCTTCTTCATTAGTAGACCCTTCTTACCTCACGCTTATACCATGCAAGAACTTGGGACACCTTATAGATAAATGTATTAGGACCACTTATCCCACAAGCTGTCGGGTGCTCCGAGCTTGTAGACAACCTCTTAATTATCATAGAGCGCTAAGCCATTGCGCAGGCCGGAAGTACGACAGTACTGCCATGAGTGCTAAAAGCACCTGGAAACTTCGTGTCAAAGATTGTAAGTAGGTGAGATTATCTCGCACCATGCGAAATCCGTATGACACGAAGTTTCTCAGTGTACAATAAAAGAAATGTCTATATTGTCTTAAATGATAAATGACCAATTAGAACAACTTTTAGCATACTATTGTTTGCGGAAAATTGAAATATCGCTTACACATAGGAAACAGTAAAACTAAGAATAAAAAAGAAGAATAAAGAGAATTGAATGAAAAAATATAATATCAATTTTTGTCTTTAGCGTATGCAATTTCTTATTTAATAACTCACTTTATTTAAAATAAGAGAATTATGTATATAACTTTGAAAAAAAGAATATGGACAAAATGCAAACTTAATTAGGCTTAGATAAGGTATTAAATTCATGTACAATAGGTATTTTTATATTTTAATCTCTTTATAATTGTGTCTTCGTTTATATGTGTAAAGTATCGATGTATACATACACAATTGTTTTAAAACGTACGTATGACAGATATAATATTTCAACCACGTAGCGCCTCACATTTTCATCAAACAACCGAGTGCCATAGCTGGATCACAACGACAGAGAACCGGATGCTGCTTCTTGTCAGCCGGGAAGACAGCGCGCTAGCGAGAAGCATTGCGCGCCGCCCTCGCCGCCCTTCGCTTGTCAACACGTTCTTTCTAGCGGAGTTCGAGCGTTCCCTCGGTTCCGCAGTGCCCGCCAGTGGAAACGCAGGGTGAGAGACGTGATTCAATTTAAAAATCATTCGCTAAGTGCTTGGGCTGAAATATCCTTTTTTATTCGAGAAAACACATCGCGCCGCGCTTCTTCCGGTACGGCCATTTAGCTCACCGCTTTAATTCACGTTGTCCTGGCGGACCCCCGTCGGTCATGAATCCCCTTCGACGTTTCGACGCCGAAATATGGACGGCCGCTCGAACCACTCGCTGGCAACGGCCACCGAGTTGCGGTTTAATCGTCACGTAGTTCAACGATCTCGCATTACGGCTCGTTCACTTTGCGAAGAAAAACGGAAAAAATAGAACGCGCCGCGGCGAAGTGTGTTTGTCCACTCACCAGCGAGAACGTGTTATCGAAAACATTATTGCGTTTAAAGAGAGTAAGCGAAAAACTGTGGAAACAAAGACTGCTATTCAATGTTCAATGACATTAATAATCATTTCATTATTAGCTGGCTCAAAAATCGTATTTATAATTGCATTTCTATAGAGCTATGTAGATCATAAAACTGTGATTGCGATTAAATAGGTCAATTTGGCATTCGTAATTTTATAATTATAATGTCGATATAATCAAAGAACTTAGACGAAGTTTATCCTAATATAACCCGAGTTCTATTTCTCGCGATTCAATAACCGATTCTTGAGAGAAAATTATATATAAACGTATATGATAACAAATTTTAAATCTTTTCAGTCGGGTAAAAATTACATTAAATGTGCATCAGATATTATGTACGAAAAGAGATTGCGCGAAATTAGTCGAAGATAAGATTTCAGATAATTTAAATATTTCGCTAAGAAATAGAATTATCATTACTATGAAAAATTTGATTTAAGATTCGAGACAGGTTTTAAAAGCTATAACTTATGGACGCTACTTTCTCTTATGTCCTAAATGATAATGTCAAATAATAAATGAATTTTTTGTATTGCTTTTTGATTAATAAAATTTGCGATGTGTATTTTTTTGAAATCAATGTTTCTAAAATCGATTAAGTATGAATATCAAAATAACTATCAAAATTTATTTAATAAATTATTTCACGTCTTAAATTCTTTAGCAAAAATACGATTACATTATAAATGATAATATAGATGTATGCATAGAGATATTAAAACATAGACATAATTATGTCAGCGATATAAATATATCAGTAATATTAAATCTAATATTTATAGGAGAAAAATATTTATTTTCATTTTGATCGGAAAATCCGTAATATAAATATGCATTAAAAATTTATTTTTATTATAATCATTTTCTTCCAATACGTCCCGGAACAAAAAGATATGGTTTTAAAATGAGATTAAACGGCAACATTTTATAGCGATTTAATCTAATTTTCTTTAATTATTGAAATTACACAATTTTACTTTTTATGATGCAAAGTAATAATAAATTAATTTGCATAAATACTTTTACGATCAAAATGTGGGTGAAATAGATTTTATCTTTTAACTAAATATTAAAGTTGAAGGATATAGTTAAAGTTTTTAAAATACGATAATTAAATCGTTCAATTATTTTCATACAAAAGAGCTTAAATAATATGTTAAATTCAATTTAAACAATGTGCAATTTGTGTCACATAATATATGTATTTAAAATTTGTTAAGAGAATCAGAATATCATATGTACGTACATAATACATGTACATATTAATATATCAAACATATTATATGTATAATTATAGATATAATTCTCTTCTGAAACTAGATAGAAATTATAGATTGTGGAAATAAAAAAAAGCTTAATACTTCAGAATACCAATTAAAAAAGTAATTATATCCATTAATTACTGATATACATATATACATATCATTAATTTAAAGAAAATTCAACTAACTATTGAGTTTCTTCAAACCCTCAGTAAAATAAATCGGAGTCGTTACCTTACATGCGGCGGTATGACGAATCCACGAAGCGGAGCGCAGATAATGGCGTGCGATCACAGTGCGTTCGTCGTGGCTGGCTTTGCGACACCACGCGGGCGCGTATGGCGTGCGGTGCGCACATTTATCTTATAACACACGAGCGCGCGCGCGGCGGTGAATATTTCGTAGCGACGACGTTTCGCGGCGTACGGCGCGCGCTGGATACACAAGGTCAACGCGTTAATGCTCGCGACTCGAGGTGGGGTTGGCGCGCGATAGTAGCGCGGGGCGAGAATGGCGAGACGCGCCGCGCCACCCCATCATCCCTCGCGACGCGACCGCGACGGGAAGAAAGAGCGCGCGATCATTTCCCGCGCGATCATATCGCGCGAACTCCGTTCGCTTAATGCGCACACATCGACGCTTTGTACAGGTATCAGGAAGAGGCCGAGCACTCGATAGCGTTCACTAAAACACGAGTAGGTATAATGAGAATAATTATCGCTTGATTACATTCAGAGGGTCTTCTTAACGATACTCGAATCCGCCTTGAACTTGCTCTCAGTGAGAAATGATGCTCGGAAAGACCTCGAATCGACGTCGACGCGATGCCTTTTCGATACAAAATCGTGCCAATCGATGTCGAGTCGACATCGATTTGACCAATCATTTCTCACTGCACCGACAGAAAAATCTAGTTACTTTTGGTTACTCAACCATAATTTTATAATATTTCTAACACGAAATGTGACTAATTTAATTATGTCTCAAAAATAATATATGCGCGTCTCGAGATTTATGCCGGATGCGCGTCTGCGAGCGATTTATGCCGGAGAGAAAAATGCGCGATCGTTCGCGAATCTGCTTTTATAGTCGAGCTTGACACGCGATAACCGCGTCTCGAGCTGACTCGCGTTGTCGTGCGACGTTTAATGAAGTTGACGTCATTCTCGCCTCCCGCGATCGTCACCGGAATCTTCGCGGGCGCGAAGCGTCGAGCGGCGTCGCGACGCGTTTAATCAGCAAGGTACAGTCGTAATTAGCCCCACAGTATTGACAGTCGTTAACCGCGTGACAGGAATTCGACGTTTGTACGGCGTTTGTAGTTTGTTAAAACGCGCATCCGGCGAGATTCACTCGGTCGGGGTTTACCGCGTGAATAACCAAACGCTACGAAACGCTGCATTACGGACATTTTTATGGATAATTATCTTTAGTTTTAATTCGCTCGCGTTTGTTCTCGCGCTTATATCGTACGGAATAATAGAAACGCTCGACAACGACGATAAGTCCAAAACGCGAGCGTGCATTGTCGCTCGAGATGCACGGGAAGCAGAGGAAGGGGGGGAGGGGAGGATAAGTCGGAGCAGTAAGCGTGACGTCACGGCGGCGGACGGCGCGTGAAGTTTGCCGCGCGCTTTTCCCGAATTTCCACCGTTGTTCGAGATTCGTTTATTGCGTGACGTCACGAGTGTCGAGCGGATCGTGATTCTTTCGTGCTGCACCGTCGCGACGCGGTAAAGTGCGTGTCGGGTGCGGTTAAAGTCGGGAGTGCCGTACAAAGTGTCGCGCGATCGTCGTAATTAACTGCCGCGAGTGTTGCGTGTGTGTCTGTGTGCCATGGAAGAGCCAGCCAGAACGCGAGAGGAGAAGGCGGCCCGGGAAGGCATCGGGCAACAGCGTAGCAACCGGGGAGTAAGTAATTTACCGAATTTGTTTATATATTATTTCTTAACTATTGTATTAACGATCTATTTTCGCGATAGTTGTATATTTTATATTAGATTTTGTATCATATGGTTGACACATGTAAAATATTAAGATTTACCATTTAAGATATTTAAGTATTTCATAAAGTTCATTTCATTTAAATTATTTAATATTTAGACTTTTACGAAATGTTATATGTTTTTGTAAAGTATATTATCATTTTATTAAATATCAACTTGAAACATAAATAAAATGCGAGACCAGTAGTTATTTTTGATACATTATTTTGAATAAAATGTAATTTGGAGTATATTTGTGTTTTACAGATCAACGTTTATATTACAATTACGCTGCACATCGTATTGGTGAGTGACAAATTATTTTGATATTAATTTATAAGCTAATTTATAAGCTAAAATGAATCTATGGAAATAATATCATACATACTCTGAAAAAAAAATCTAGTTCTATATATTCTTATTATTATAATAAAAATTCTGATTATTACAATAAAACTCAATTTTATAACTTAAAACTTTATAACTTATAAAAACACTTATAAAAACAAACTTTATAACTTATAACAACCAGAATTCCTATTATAATAACCAGAATATTTGATCAATCCTTGATTTTTCTGATTTGTCCGTTTTTAAACAGAATTTTTTTCAGTGTATGTAATTAAAAATTCAAGTTATACATGGATATACGCAGGGAATATCATAATGGCGATATGATTAAATATAACATAAAAGTGCGCTAGTTCCAAATCATTTCGTACATAAAATCTATTGAATTTTTTCTATTGTTCCAAGATGTACAAATTATAAAAAGAACGTTGAATTAAATATACGGGAATATTTTTTCAATACGCACGCGATAGTTGGCCGTTTACAGAGATACAAATGTTACGGGTAGACGTCGAGTTGAATCGTTGCGTTATTCCATAACGTCCTGACGTCTCCATTCGTAAGTTATGGGATTCCGAAGTGCAAGAGTGAATTCCGCCACTTGGAGCAAGATCAGCGGCTAACTTTCACGCACCATCGTAAATCCACTCTTGTACTTCGAAACTCCGTAACTCACGATCGGATCATCGGTATGATACATTATGGTGTGCCATCGGGATTCCCACTATGATCTCTGGTCTATGACTTCTACGTCGCGCTCCAAGAGAATAATATGTATTCGCCGGCTACCATCTCCAAAGTGCATTTTCTCACATTTGATAGTAAAATCAAATAAAAAGAACTGAATATTTGTAGCCACATCGTGATTCACAATATAGGAGAAAATTGTTTTTATTTGTGTGATCGGATATGGGCAAATACGTTTAAATTGTGATTGAAACTTACGTATATAGTTATTACGTAAAAACTAACAAATGGCTGGAAAATATTTCGCTAAGGCATTAAAAGATTTAATACTGATTATTAACATCAAATAAACTTGCAATTATTTACGTTAAACAAAACATTAAATTGTAAATTATCAGGAGTTGAAATAACTTCATCCATACACAAAAAATTAATAGAATAAACTTTGAGAAATGCGCGAATATGATATTAATACACGTACAACTATATCAGAAACGTTAGGTTCCGCGCGATCAATTCCACATTCAACCAATATTGATATTAGATTGGTTATTCATACTGTTTTAGCATACAACTGTTCAAAGGTAGCGACATTATGCGCGCCGATATAGAGCTTACATGTACAGAGCAAATTATTGAATAATATTGTATTTAATTATTAAAGAAATTGTATCATAATTTCTATTCAAATTGTCGATTAAAAGCTGTCGTATAAATATCTAAGCTATAGGAGTTAATAATGCTAAACCGCATGCTTATGCACATATTAGTATTCGAATTTACATATGGGAGTTGTATGTCGTGCACCTAAGATATTATTCATACGAATATCCACAACAGCTGATTTATGGTAACACAATTACTAACCGCAATATGCTGCATGAACGAAAAATATTATATTAAATAATAAAATAGATCTTTCCAAATTTTGTTAATAGAGAGCCGTATAACATTCAAAAAGAACATTTCTTGTACAATGAATTGGACAATTGACATACTTTTACTCTTTCATTTATTTAATTTAAATAAATTGAAATTTAAATTAAACTAAAAAAATATAGTAAAATGAAAAATTTATTCTTCAAATTTCACATTATTTCAATAAACTTTTAAAATTGAAATCTTTTATTGGTATTAATGATATTACAAAAAAATAGATGCGGTTTATATCGTAAGATATTATTTAATTCAAATGTGGAATCAATTCGTTTTTTTGTTATAATTAGAAACAATATATTAAGTAAATGCGAAATTATATGAATTAGAATTGCTTCGAAACATTTATGAGGGATTCTATTACTATTTCTTTTTTAGTATAAAATCGTTTTTTAATGCACTGACTTTGAATGTACTTGCATTGACAAATGAATGTAATGTACAAAAGTGCAATTGCAATTACTTTTTATTACTGCCGTCAAATTGTTAAGAATCACGTGTGTAGATTTAATCCACTGAGGCGAAGCAATTGCAATATTACACATCACGTAGCCTACTAGACGCTGAAAAATTGTCATCTGCGTCTTAGCAGCTTGAATTCCCAAGCCGCACGCGAATGCACTTTAAGTGATTACAAAACTTCTTTCGCTCGACGTGGACTCCCCGTCTTCTTGTTCCGACAAAGTTTAACTCATACTAATTATTAGCATTAGACGGAGGAACGCATTACATAAATCATTATATCAAGCAAACAAAAGTAAGACTTGTATACTTCACAGATTTACTTTATATAATTTCTTACAAAGTTTATACATAGTTTGCGAAATAAATGTTTCGCATTGTTGCGAATGTTTTGTCTCGCGATAAATCATTTACACGCATTAATTAATATATGTATGAAGTGAATCAGTACATACCAAATTTTTTAAATTGATATTTTGACATTGTGATATTTTAATTGGCTTGCGTTTACTATTTATATATGCCTTGAGTTTAGAACGGGACACTAATTACGGCTCTGCTGCTTAAAAGTTAACTCGTCGAAGAACCAAATTCGACAGTTTAACGAACAGAAACGTATTTGCTATCTGCTATTTCAATATACGCGTTCAGTAACTTGTATTCATTTAACAATACGGTTTCAGAGCGCGATTGATTAATTATTTATTGCACGTATTTAACTATCACAAAATATAACATTATTTATTATTTATTCTTTGTAACGTAATTATTATATTAATTTGTTTTAAATTAACACTTACCTCAAAAGAGTAGCAATTTTATAAAAAAATTTGATAAATTTATCCTTACGTATCTGACGATTTTACACGTGTAAACTTTATTTTAAAAACTCATCATATAACTTTATATTTATTAAATTTTGTTTCTAACTACGAAACAAAAGAACGAAAATCAACCCAAGATTTCCTATATGTTTACGTACAAGACTACAATTGTGGTATAACCGAGAAAGCAAGAAGAAAGAGCGAAGAACAGGCACGACTAAAGGGAGACCGCTCGGATGTTGCTTCCCATCAGCCAACAGAGTGAAGGTTAGTTGTGGTATACGTTTCTCTAGTCAAGGCACGCGCAACGCGTAATTGTGAGGATGTCGGAGGGTGCGCAAAATCGGAGACGTTAGGTAGCAACAGAGGGATAAAACGGGGGCAAAAGAGAAGCAGCTGGAAAGCGTGGAGGAGGCACGCCGAAGCTGAGAGAGAAACAGAGAGAGAAAGAGAGAAAAGCCGAGGTCATTCGGCGACGATACCCGAGCGGTAGACGAACAGACGAAAAGGTGATGTCGACACGGGGAAGACGCGGGGCTGCGGCTCATTAAACCACCCTAGTACTCACGTGGCATACGAAATCGGCAATAAAATCATCCCCCGATCACGGAGGTGATAAAAGTAATGCTGCCAATATGATGTGTAAACAATTGAAAATTAAAATCACCCCAACAATAATCGTTCGTCAAATTTTTACCATAATATAAAAAAATCTCTAAACATTAAAAAATTAAAATTAATATTGTAAAATAAAGACTGATAAATATTACCGATACATCTGCTCTTATACAGATAGTATTTCATTGTCCTGCTAAGTGCAGCAGTTTTACATTATTTCATTTTTTATTATTTATATATTGTAATTAGCAAAAAAAAATATAAATGATATTATAAATTGCAAAGTTAGAATTAATAAAATAAACAAATAGTTTTAAATTTATCATATATATTTCTAAAATTATAGAAGAATTTTTAATTTTAACAAGTGTCTGAAACTTGAAAATGTTTGCCAAAAACTATATTTTAAAGTAATAATTTAATTTATTATTTTTACTTTTGCTTCAGTCTACTTTATATTTCATGAAATGTGGTCATTTTTACAAAGAATATCGGAGTAATACGCGATCGTAGAGAGACAGCAAAAAGAAAGATTTGAAACGCGATACCGATTATTTGAGATTCTTGCAAAGAATGAACATAAAGTCAAACGCAATGCATCAGGATAAATTTCCGCGGCGGGAACAACTGCGAAGAGATAAATGAAACTCCCGTTCATCCGTACATAGAGAACTAATAACGAAGTTTAAGAACTCCATAACTCGGCGGTAAATATTACAGTCGGCATACCGTTTGTAGCAAAGCTGAATTGTTCCGCTCTTAATCTTGCGATTGCTCGTGTTCGGTGTGGAAAATGTTTACAACTAATTTCAACACATTCCAAAGAAGAAAAGCGCGATAAGAAATAACTCGTAATTTCGTCAGTTTCGTGTACCGTGATATCTACAATACTCAACGTTTAAATACTCTTCACGAAGCTAACGTGCGATTTTATCTCCGGTTAATTAAATGGAAACAGCTATAATGAATAAAGCTCTCGGTACGAGTACCCTAACACTACTTCCACAAATCTGTCTGCATTTTGTCCAATTAAGTTTTCACTCACCGAGCTTTACAATAGCGTCTCAACCATAATTTTACGCCATCGTACGTGTCTTTTCGACTGTTTTGCCTTTGGTTATGGAGTCACGCCCGCCGTGTAGTGGCGCATAGGGATAACTAGTTCATTTTAGCGAGCACTGCAATTTGCCCGTATACGATCATAAACTAACAAAAAGGGAGAAAAATTATCGCGATACCGAGGAAGAACCGCGATTTATCCAAGATCCGAGCGCGCTGTAATAACAAAAAAAAAATAGAAAAAAATAATAGAAAAACAGAAAAAAAAGAAAAGAAGCTCCAACGGCAACCTTAACTTTTCCACGATCGACGATGCTCTTACAGTCGAGCCACGGCACTGCGCAAAAAACAAACTTTCGAACAAAAGTTTTCCTTAATTCCGCCCGCGAGTTGTCGGACGTACGTGACGAGATATTCCCTCTGGCGTCTTCCTAGGACAGAAGCCACGAACCTCTTCCTAGGAAGGACGCCAATTCCCTGTGCCGTCAAGAGCTCTGTCCTCCGAGACAGATGAAAAACGAGTGTCTGAGGAGAATGGCACAGGGTTGACCCCTCAAGAAGGATAGGATACCAAAAAGGATAGGCGTATGCACGTAGAATAATTCAAAATTCTCTTATCGCGTGCAATCTGTTTCGATGTTCGAGAACGCGCGACATGGACCGAAGTTTATGTATACTTTGCAAACAATTTCTCCTAGAAATATCAAGATGGGAGATATTTCATCACGAATATGTGCCAATTTTTTTTTCTAATGATACTACGGCAGTAAAAGAGTACACGTATCGTGTACACAAGAAGATGCACTGCATTATTCAGTCACAAAAAACTGTGAACGAAAGATACCTTTCAACCCCCTTTTTTTGTTCTGTCACTGTAAAGCGCTCAATCGAGTTGAGATCGGTTCTCGAAATAAGAAGCAGAGATGCTCCGGTGTGCGCGGAATAATCCAAGCAACCGTGTCGTCTATGATCCCTTTCTTTTCGCGAGCGCCACATTGCCATTTCCCCTCGTCAGCGCGTCTCATCCCTCTCTTGACTGCGCGTGGGAAAACAAACGGGACAGACAAGTTACAGCGGGGCAGCCGTATAGCAATGCGAGCGGCAAACCGGGCGAGGCGTTGAGGTATTTATATTGGCTTCTCGCGGCGTGACAGTGATCTACTGGGAATTCGACCCCCTGTCCTTCTCCACCCCTTTGTCTCTCCTTTTTCCGTCTACGTTCCTCCACTTTTCCGCCACCTCTAATTCTCTCTTGCTTGTCCCTCTATCCGTTCTCTTTTGTCTCTTTCTCCCGCCTGTTCTTTCTCTTTCTCTTGCTCTCTTCCCCTCGTCCCCTCTCCCCCTCCCCCTTTTCACACTTGCGTCCCACCAACTCCGTACCGCTCATTCCCTTTGACTCTTTCCACTTTCTTTCGCTCGCACACCATCGTGTCAGGCATCGTCGCTGCCATTTTCGCGACGTAGAATGCCGAGGAAAACCAAGCTATACTACGGTGTCGAAGTAATAAAAGGCTGTGCTGATCCTAGACAGCTATTAGGCCGTAGCGAACTACGGGAAAGAGAAGGAGGTAGGTTCCACCGTTCATCGGTGTTACAAGGACGAAAACAAAAGAGACCAACTTACGGTGCCTGATGGTCACTATCGAACATATTGCCACATACAGATACCAGTTTGGCGTGCGGTACACCGGGCTACAATAACGTCAAATGGAAAACTTTTACCGTCGTGTTAGGATAGTAGTAGCAGTAGGTATCATGCTAGTGGGAATTATTGGAACCGCGATAATATTGCGAGTGTAACATAAGACACTTCTCGAGAAAGCTGGAAATATCTTAATAATTCTCGCGCATAAGAAAAAATAATTTCTAACAATACCGAAATACGGAAATATTAATTGTTAGCACTGCTAAATTATGGAATATATAAAAGATAAACAATAAATGTTTGCATTATGATAACATTATAAATAACATTATGAATTTACATGCACAGTGATCCACAGTCATCCTTATCATAATATTAACAATGAAATATATTAATTATATTTATCGCTTGTTACTCGTTTATATTTATCTTGTTTCTCTTAACGGAGAATCCAATATGGATTTATTTCATTTCGCACAACACACCGTGAAAATGAATTTATAAGGATGGATGCTAAATCGTTGCATTCAGCACGTAAAAGAGAGGAGGGTGTAACCGGATGAGCCTACACTACCACCAAAATAGCCAACCATAAAAATGTCCGATGGAAATGCAATTAAAAAATTACTGGCCCGTATATATCCACTCGGCGTTGACCTGTCGGACGCTGTTTTTTTGGTCACAACAAATGGATTGGTATTAACAGCGACATGCTTGCGTATAGCCACACATATAGACGTGCAATTTTCCAACATTGCCTTGATATTTTATTTGGTGGACATTATATGGAGATGATAAGCGATATTTGCAAGTTTTATGGCAATAAGTTTTAATATCACACAATATCCACTTAAGTATCTATTTTGAAAGTAGAGCTAAAATTATGTTAGAAATGTCTCTGCAATTACAGATAATATAAAAATTAATAAGAAATAGAAAAATAGACTCGAAGTAAATCGTATGACAGTTAAAGAGAGTAGCGCAATAAAAACAAAATTGTATAAATAATTCTTTTGATCTTATAGACAATTGGAAATTGAAGTCATAACTATTCAATGAATTTTATTAGCGTTATTTCCGTAGCAAAAGTACGATTAGAGATAGAATTTTTATCGGAACGACATTTCGTTCTTTTTGAACGAGGGGAGGGGGGGAGAGGAAGAAAGTTGAAACCGCATCGAGACTACCAAAGAAAGAGTACGAGTCAAAGAAGCGGAAAAGGACGTGCGGCGAGGGGATAGAACCGAGAAATCGGGATAAAGAAGGAAGAGGGCAACGGTATCCGAATAGAGAGAATTCGGGCATCGCTATAGAGAACGTGGGCTGTTGGAGTTGTAGGGATGTCGCGTACAACTTTACCAATATCCAACACAACAGTATATGAGAGTAAGAGAGAGAGAGAGAGAGAGAGAGGAGAGGGGGGAAAGAGAAGAGGGAGGACGTGTGTGCCAGATGATACGTGTGTATACTACATGCCGAAGATCTCGTTTGGTCGGTGTCCGAATGGACGATGAATTTACACGAACGGCGAGATATCTGGGAAACCTGAATACCTAGCCGAGTATGTCGCTCCGCGTGTCCAGACATCGATCGGGGATGTATGCGGATTAATACATCGCGATCGCTGCCGGAGGATAGTGGACGATTTATCGAGAACTGCGAATAACTTTATGCGGACGCGACAGGCCGGCGATTTCCAAGCGAATTGCACGGTGCTTACTAACATTGATTGAAATAAGGACAGGTCGAGGCACGGATACGTGCGCACTTGCAAAAGCACGAATTTTGGAGTTATTGAAACTTCTCCCGAACTTCCCGTTAAATTAAATTCGATTGGATGCAAACTGGGGACCCTTAAGCGTCTTTATCCATAAACTCTCTCATATCTCGCTAATAACGTACGTGCGGGGATGATGAACATCTCGGACCACAGCTGTAAATCAAAATATTTGTCGATGTTGTTTTCACGACCGAGTGGAGCAGGCGTGTCCCAAAGTTGCGTCTACCGTTGTTGTTATGAAAGAGCAAGAGAAAGAGAAAGACACACGAAAACAGCTACAGGAAGAACCAAAGTTACGGGATAACTGTTGCGAGACGCGAAAGAGGCGCAGTCGAGCAGACATTTCCTTCCATCGGGGGTGATTTGAGCTACAGGATGTCGCGCACAACTTTTCCAATATCCATCAGGAAGGTACACAAAAATGCATATAGACTGACATGTGCGAATTTACACGTACAACATATGAAGTAATCGCGCGATTTCTTTCTAACGAGAAAGTTACTATCTGTCACTCTCGCCGATACCTTCTCTAAGTTTCTTTCATTGATTCCGTAAATCACACGATCTCGCACGCTTTATGCTCGAACGCGAGATAAAAGTGTTTCAAAGAGTGAAAGAGAGAGGCGATCTCGGTTTCCGTCTTTCTGTGCGAACACATTTTCGTTTTGCGTTGGTACTTCACCAAGAAAACACACATTTACACATTTCGCAACTTCACATACAGATTCTGATTTATTCAGAAACAAGATAGTACCTTTAATTCGTTGAAAGTGTGGTTCCTCTTTCGTCTTCCTTACATATTTTAGATTATTATGTGTACAAAAGTCTTTTTAGCTTTTCCATAATTGTCTCATTCTCTATTACTTTATTATCTCTCTCTACACGTTCTCTACGCAACATTTACGTCAATATGTTGCTAGACACTGAAATAGAATTTAAGCAATTCTACGTTCATTTAATTTTTAAATGGAATATCATCCGTTTTCTTCTCAAAGCTTGACCCATTTCGCGTGATATCGTAATTTCACACCCTTCATCTTATTATCCTGCACCCATGCATTTTATACGTGACCAGCACATCCAAATAGCATACAAAGAAACCATTAAATGGCGGATAAACAGCACTCGTTTCCGTGTCTAATGGCTCTCATACGTCTCGGTCATATTCGTTCTGCGATCCACATGCCGGATACGATATACCTATATCTGCGCTCGCGGTTGTGAAACGCGATATGAATATTTACAGGGATGTTGGTAATGATTACACGCGAATACATGGATCTTTCTCTGCAGATTTGGCAGCCTCAGAAAATTTATCGAATATATAGTTTAACCTGCTGGTATATTCAGTTTTTTAAAAATATTTTTACACAGACGGTATATTTTACATCTCAACATTATACATTTATTTTTATTAACGTTTCATGATTCGGTAAGAACTGATTTGGAATGATTTCTGCATTAGAAATATTTCAAGTGAATATACCATATTGAAAAATTGATATCTCTATGACATTTATACGTGATAACATTTATACTCTTTTACCGATTTTTAGATTATTTTATATTCGTTTATTCTCCAAAATCAAAATCTAAAACCATCGGCCATGTTTCATATTTCATTAAATTTTACCACCTTTTAATTTTGACTAATTAATATGATAATTTTGACTAATTAATGTAATTAATATTAAACTACAAACATGGCAAATGATATATACACGTATATCATTAACGCGTACAATAGCAGTTAATTACAGCATAAGACAGACCGTAGTGAATAAACTACGATCAAAATTATATGCCTTTTATTATATGTATATTTGTGACCTTTAATGATTGATTACGTACGACTTCACATATTCGCTCTTGATCATTAATGATTCTGGAATTCCATTTAATAATAAGTAATATTTGAACGGTCTATTAATGAAAAAAACCTAAATTTTTTACAAAGAAGTTAATAAAGTGTGTTTGTAAAAATTAGAGCGGTACTTCAATAAAAACAATGTCCTCGAATATCTCATGAATCCTCATAATTTTCCTCTCGCGCTCCACGTTGTAAAATATTTGATCGATTTTTCGCACGAACACACTGGCGGGAACAAAGAGTACAAAACATATCTGGAATCGAAACCCTCCGTTCTTTTGGTGTAAAAAGTATCTCGAAAAAACGTTGATATTTTACTCGAAATAGGTTCGATAAAAGCTAGCGTGACATCGATATCTATGACAACCGTTTTTTCGTTCAAATTTTTAGGGATGTTTAAAATTACAAAGAATCGAAGAAAAAAATATTAAAATGATAAATTAGACATTGTGATGCGCATATCATTTACTATATAAAATGTGAAATAGGTTCGATAATAGTGAGCGAATCCTTATCTAACATTGAATAAAGTGAACGAATCCTTAGAATAAAGTGTTTAAATATTGATTTTCTGCCCGAGTGTTCAGTCTCGTTCGCTGCACAAAATCCGTAAATTACCGTGGACTTGATAATTATTTCCCGATGAAATAAACCGGAAGTCGCGATTAGCTGATTGAGAAAATAGTGAAAACGTACCGGCGTATGGAATTGCTTATTATATTTCTATTTCGTCACGGCTTTTTGCAAACAACGAGTTTCGGCGAAAATACGTGCATGCTGCGTGTTGACTTACGTCTATACTGAATATTGGTAAAATTGTGTACAACGCTGTAGTGCTTTCAATAGGACTAAAATCAGAACGCATTCGGCAAGCCGAGTTCGCGACCTATATTTGAATTATCAAACGGCTCTTTCCTTTGTAGCTTTCTCCTGCACTTCTCAATTCACAAAGCACGGAAGCCATCCACGAACGATTTAGCATTGTAGCATTTTTATATGGCTGTTAAGTTAGTCCATCAATGACATAATTTTCAAGAAGACTCTATAGCGCGGAGACTTATGTACATAATTTTGTCACAAGATTCTGAAAGGGGTTTTCATTAAATTCTTTAGAAATGTAGACGCCGATATAATGATACATATCAATAGCTAATTATAATTTTGCAATTATTTGAAATAAAGTAATAGTAAATTGGAATTAGAGCCCGGATGAGGGCTGTAAAGTGATCTGCCGTTCGTGCTGAGCATTAACGTTGAGAGGTAGCAATGAGGAGTAAAACAATCGTAGTACAGAGCGGGAAAATGCTTTGGGCATTAACCGCTGCTGCATATAGTCTTACTCGTTTAGCGTTCAGTGACGCTCAGCATAAATGACAAAGCGTTACAGCCCTCATCCGGGCTTTAATTATAATATGAATATCTCAAAAAGACAGAATATCCTATTAATAATAGATTCTTTATTTGCTATTTGAATTCTACTTTTTTTTTAAGATATCAGAGAAAATAATTACTTATCGTAACTCGTGGATTTTTAGTATAAATCGTACAAATTTAAATTAAAAGATTTTATTAAAACAAATAATACCTAAAATTATTAGAAATCACGTGCTTATAATCTAAATATTATTAATAATTCAATGTTTTTGTTGAAAAGAGATAAAATAGAGATCAGTCATTAAAAAAAAACATATTTTTGAAATATATCATATATATAAAAAGTGTATTTATTCATGGAATTATTAATTTGTATTTATTTTCTCATTTTTATATAATTCATAATTGATATTTTAATGATACGCAAATAGCGGCTGTTTAAATAGTTATATTATTTTGCATTTTAAATAGACTTATGTAAGAATCTATTTTATCTAAAGTCGCTGAATATTTTAAATTACCTGTCAGTTTTTTTTCTTTCTGTCTGCATAACCCAAACATTTTTCGGTCGTTTGTGTTGCACATTTGCTGCGATCGTAAATCAGAAATCAGCTCCAACAATGAGGTTCTCTCGCATCGGTACAGAAGGAAAACACGATACGCGTCTTTTTATCCTACTCTCGCTGAGATTCGATAAATTTTCTTCGCTGTACAGACAGAAACCGCCTGCACAATTTCTGTCCAATCAGGGGTTATACGGAACAGAAGGAACCAAAAAGAAGAAAAGCAGAGTAGAATGGAACGATAGACGAAAACAAAAGCACTATCGATTAAAAAATCACGCAAGCGCCTAGAAAATCCTGCTTCATTTTGCTTTTAAATAAAAAAAATTGATTAGAGCAGTATCGACGGAAATTATCTATAGAAGAAATATCGAGAATATTCAAAGAAAATCTGCAAAAACTAGACGTAGTTGGTGCGAAAAAAACATAGTGAAACCTGAAAGATTGTGTATTTATGATCGATGGTAACTCTGTCACTATAATTTATCGCATCCATTCCATTCCGTTCTTTCGTTCTATCTGCTTCCTCCTTTATAGATTTTGATTATTTTCTGGTATTCATTCGTACTACGATTACAGAATTGCAAACATCCATTATGTCCATATTCGAATTTTGTGATAGACATATATTAACAATTTTTTTCTTTATTCGCAAGAAGTATTGCAAGAAGTTTCAAAGTAACTACAAGATCAGTTTAGAGATTTTTTAATGAAATTATCAAATCCCGCTTTATGCTCGGTTTCGCCAGTTCATTGCATTCACACGAAATTGTAACAATGTCAATTGGCGGTATTATGAAAACTTTGTAATAAAATTCGAAAAGAAATATGAGATAGATAAATAATCTAGATCAATGCGACCATCGTTTCATTTCCACGTTTTTGTACTCCTACGTCGAACGTATCGGACAAAACATATTGCACGCGTACTCGAGCCTGCTCTATCTCGATCAAAAACCAACAGACCAATCCGAATCTCCCTATCGACACTTCTCTTTTTGCTGAGTAACCATCTCCTCAAAATCACTGCGTCCACGACACGTGGCATATCAACACCCTGGTGTAACAATCAGGAACTCTGATTGATTTCACAGTCATTCAAATTCGTTGTCTTTCTATGTCCAATTCTACCGCATTGCCACAGGTTTTTTTTTTATATTCTCATTGCTTTTTCGACACATGATGATTCGTATCTCACGAAACTAAAGAAATTTGATCACGCAAAAAATATACTTTGCCAACGAAAGAATACTGATTGGTTCGAATTTATTGAATAATAAAATATAAAACAATTAAAATAGTATTATAGGCAACGTGATTGTATTAATTTATTACATCGATTTAAAAGATATAATATTTTATGAGAGATAATCAGGCGAAGGTATTTCCAGTCTTAAAAAATAAAAAATATATCTGACAATAGAGAGATGATAGTATTATTCTAAATTTATTGGCATAATGTCTCAATATAAACTACTGCCCGGCGGCACTGTCGAGTAACGAGTCGAACCGAAGTTTATCGACGTTCTCTTACCTAATCCCACATTTCCACTGTCTTATCGTTGGCGAACTTCTTCGAGGCGTCGGGGTGTACTCGCCAGATATAACTCAGTAGTGGAACAGTGTTAGAAGATAAAGAAGCGATATTTTATTTGGACGCGCAGCGCGAATTTCTCTCGATTTCCTCGAACAACGCGGAGGTCGTTGAAAGCCGATTTTTTTCCGGCCGTGCCCAGCAGGTAAAGTAATTTTACAGGCAAATACGCCGCTTTGCGGATTTTACGTTAAAAAAGAAGCAGGAATAAAAAAAATACTAGCGCTATGGCAGCTACATGACACCGTAGCGCACACACATTGACATATGCGGTGCAGTTTGTGAGTGAACGGCATGAAGTGGACTGGGGAAGAGAGAACATGAAAGAGAGAAAGAGAGATTTCTCGCAAAATAAAAGCATCGAGGCATCATTTTTTTTATTGGTCCGACGGTGAATCGTTATCACGCCATTTGCTGCAGCCCGACAATAATCCACCCGATCGAATCAATGATTGTAGGCTATCTTCGCGAGGATGTTCCATTTTCAGCGCATACGATTTTACTTTCGGACAGCCAGACTCGATTTCTACATACGTAAAACGGATCCCGCATGCATGACGTCGCCACCTGCGGACACCTTGCCACGCATTTTAACATGACATATTTGCGCCTTTGAATCCCATTATTTTCTTACCACTCGCGGCATCATACGTATTCATGATGCTCCCGTAGGACGTGAGAAATATATATATATATATATATATATGTATATATACACTGGAATCTTTTTGCTCGCCTTATTCATATTAGGACGAAACTTTGTTACATGAAATTGTAACGTTACAGAAACTGACGTCATATCCAAACTTCTTGCGTACTTTCATCAAGGATATCATTGATACATATTATTATCGCCATAAAACGTACAGCTACTATGCGATAACTATTGATAAATGCATGCGCTTCTATCTATCTATAACAATCAGGAAAATAGATATGTGATGATAAATCGCAATGTAATTTTAAACTTTTTATAGAATAATATATATCTCTCCAATTTCTAACTTTTAAAAATGGACGCAATCATCTCTTAAGGAACGCCTTAACTTTACGAAGTGCACGTGTGCAGGAGGTTTAACGATCCAATTAGTAAGCATTGGTAGAATTTCCCGTCGAATAAACGAGCTTTGGATTACGCCCGCGAGTTAGCCCGGACGCGCAAAAATATCGATCTGCCTTTTAACAGGGCAGATATAGAAAAAAAAAACGAGCAGGAAATCTTTGGAATGCAGGAAGCGACAATGAGCGCGCCACGAATGCCGATCGTATGTAAAAAAAACACGCCACGCAGCGCGTGGTTTTCGATCGGCGGGACGCTGCAGCGCGCGCCATTCTTCGCGTCCTTTTCACCCTCTCTGACCCCCTTCCTTTTTTTCGCCGCCACGCCGTGCCGTGCCGTGCCGCGCCGGAAACTCCCGCGGTCGGCGGCGAAACATTTTTCCATGGACGTGGGTGCGCGCCGACATGTGGAATGAGGCACGGTTCGCCGGTTGAAAGCTTTTTAATGACCGACAAAACGACAGATCGCACTTGGACGGGGGCTGGTGGAGGCGGCAAGGAGGGGATCAATTGTATATATTTCGAATTTCGTTCCTTTTCATTTTAATAATCAACTGGTTTATGATCAATCACGAGTTGTTTATTTATTACATCCAAATCGGCACTCAAGCCTTTTAAATACGTCGAAAAGCTTTTTATTGTTATCGGTTTATGGAGGATATTGAGTGTGAATGTTAATGAGAATAGCTACGAATAGATCGTCGATTGATTTAATATATTCAATTCAAATATTCAATAAAGTTATCAAAATATTATGTATTATTTTAGCACATTTATTTATACACAAAACCAATAAAATATTTTCTCAATTTTAAATTGATTATTAATTTTAAAACGAGTTAACATTAATTAAAAGAGTAAAAATATACAAGAATACACAGCTATTCTCTTGAAACAAACACATAAATGTTAATCTCTCCTGTCTGCTAGATATTTCACATTTTTTATTAATATAAATTAACTAAAATCGAATCATTTTTTAAAGAAAGATGCGTTCTACATTTAATTATATGATTAAAATAATTCTAGCATTAAAAAAGTTAAAAACACTCCATTTTTTAAAATGGACTTAAGTGCATTATCATATATTATACACTGGAGATCAAAATTAACGCATAGGTAATTCCATGCCAAAATTTTGCATGATTTCAAATAAACGTAACTCCGTCAAAAATGGTCGTATCCTAAAAATTTTTTTTTTGTTTTGAAGCTTAAAGTCTCTACTTTAAAAAGCAGTTAAGATCTTTTGACTTTATCTTTCTCCCTTCGAGGCATCTCTTTATAAGTAAGGACGTGTTTTATTTTCACATAGTTTGACGCACTCCACGGGCTCGAATAAATTTTTTTCGCAAATGTTATTACAACTATCGAAAAATTTGGACTTTTCCGCGTAAATTAAAAAAAAATTGAATGTCGTACGATTTTTTTTCACGGAGTTATGACTTTTGAAGTTACCCATCATTACCGCCAGCATTAGCATTAATGCGCACCACGAGGAGGTTGCTGGTATTTGGCGCAAGATTGCATTTAAAAATGCGTGTTCCACCCTCGTCTTTGAATGACTTCTTGTAGACGGTTACGCATATTAATGCAGGCTCTAATTGTGGCTTGAGGAATTTCATGCCACGCTGTCTCCAGTTGCCGAAGATTGGTTGGCGGTCTCTCCAAAATCTTCTACCCATTATATCCCACACATGTTCAATGGGATTTAAAAAGGACAACGCTCGCCCACACACTGCTAGAACAGTCCTCAATTTTTTTATGGACAACAATATTGAGCTGCTGCCACATCCACCGAACAGTCCAGATTTAAATCCCATTGAACATGTGTGCAAAATTTGGAGAGACCGCCAACCAATCTTCGGCAACTGGAGACAGCGCTACAACAAATATGGCATGAAATTCCTCAAGCCACAATTAGAGCCTGCATTAATATGCGTAACCGTCTACAAGAAGTCATTCTGGAACACGCATTTTTAAATGCAATCTCACACGCACATACTACACACACGATACGCCAAATCCGACCAGCAACCTCCTCGTGGTGCGCATCGGGTAATGCTAATGCTGGCGGTAATGCACAAAAATGTATGGGTAACTTCAAAACGTCATAACTCCGTGAAAAAAAATCGTACGACATTCAATTTTTTTTAATTTACGCGGAAAAGTCCAAATTTTTCGATAGTTGTAATAACATTTGCGAAAAAAATTTATTCGAGCCCGTGGAGTGCGTCAAACTATGCAAATTTTTGAAAATAAAACACGTCCTTACTTATAAAGAGATGCCTCGAAGGGAGAAAGATAAAGTCAAAAGATCTTAACTGCTTTTTAAAGTAGAGACTTTAAGCTTCAAAACAAAAAAAAATTTTTAGGATACGACCATTTTTGACGGAGTTACGTTTATTTGAAATCATGCAAAATTTTGGCATGGAATTACCTATGCGTTAATTTTGATCGCCAGTGTATTTTGAAATCAATTATTTACAAAATTAAATTTGAATCTTTTTAGAAAAAATATATTTTATACAGCTCCACTTGCCCCCTTTCCTCCCTCTTTCTCAAGATATTAAAAACTTATAAAGATGCAGATCTCATGGTGGAAAGACGCGTGATGGTTAAAATAACTGGTTTCGCATCTCGCACGTAGTTACGTTTGCGAACGCAACGAGATTCGACGGTGCTTCGAGAAAAGTTCTTAATTGAATACTTCGTCCTTAATTAAGAGTAGGGTCTAGATACGTGGGAGATCGCGCCGCGTTTTTCGTGATTGCGAAAAGCGAAGCTAACTTTCGCTCGCATGTGAGCGAGCGCACACGGCACATACGCACGTGTACGAGGCCAGCGGAAATGCACGATCGTTAGCGACCGAAGGGGATGAAATGACTTGGCCCAAGGCTAACGCAATCAGCATTCCCGGTTTAATGAGCCCCGTATCCACCCCCGCCTCTCTTTATCACTTTCTATCCTTGCTACGCGCAAACGTTTCCACTACCGCCGTCTAGATATCCCTTTTGCGTCGCTCTTAGGGATTGCACACTACCCCCCTCTCGTTGCTCTAGAGGAGACAGTGGAGGCTCGCAATCGTAGCCGGTGTAATTACTATCCTTTCAAAATAGACTCTCACGCCAAGCAAGCTGGGCGAGGTGAGTTTAGCGATATAGTAGTTAAAGAATCAGTACGAGAAATGTGAGAAAAAATGAAACGAAAATAATAAAAATAAAAATCAGTTTAAAGAATAAAGTGAAAAGTGAAGAGGGAGGGAGAAAGAACGAAAAGAAAAGTAAAAAAAAAGACAGAAAGGAATAGAGTAGGAGAGGAAAAAAAGAAAGAGTTGAACATGTAACATAAAAATAAAAGATCGGCATAAAGAACAGCGTTAAAACATAATTTTCAAAAAAGGAGGAAAACAAATTAAAACTAAACGGAAGTGTAAGGATAAGAAAGGGAAACGAAATCAGGAGGAACGAAAAAACAACTCTTGAGCGAGGAATGTGGAAGCGTTTATATAAGAAAGAATCTCGCGAAAGAAAAGCGAACAAAGAAATACAAGGGAGGAAAAAATTAAAACGCGAGAATAAAAAAGGAGGAAAGGGGCAGAGCAGTAAAGGAAAGAATAGAACTGAACATATGATATAAAGTAAAATAAAAGATTACAGAAGAAAAAGGGAGTAGACATGTACCTAAATAAATAGAAATAGAAAGAAAATCAAGAAAAGTGAAGAAACGGGCCAAGGGCAAGGAGTGCAGAAAGAGGAAAAAAAACCCGAAAAGAACGAAAGCAGATAGAATGAAATCTGTACGTCGTTTCGCGCTAAAGTGCTGAAAAGTGTTCCGATGTGTCCGCGCTAATCGGGGCGTCAAAGCCCCCTTTCGTTCTATCTTACCGAGCGGAGCCGTCTTCGATTATATAAGGCGGAGAGAAAAGGGATGAAGGGATTTGGCGCGGGTTGGCACGAAGGGTTGGAATATCAAGGATTTTCGCAGAATCTGGCCCACTCTGTGCTCTGAGCTTAATCGTTTAACGCTGTCGTCTTGTCAAGTAGTATGATCGAGAAGCGAATCGACGTGATATGTTTTTGGTTAACAGGCTCGAAAAGTGCGTGACTGCATCGATTGCGAATTAATCTTTCATTTCTGAGCCGTATTTGACATTTCATCGACAGATATGTTATATTTTATGAAAACTGTGATTGTTGTTAAATTACTGAACCGTAAATTGATAAAATAATTACACATCGTATTATAGTGTAGTTATGGCAAACTTAACGCAGATAACATCGTATTATTATACGATTTTGTATAATACGTATTTGTTGGAGTTTTTGTCTTTTATTTATACAGCGATAAAAACCGCGCATGGAATTACTCACGATATACCGATTTTCGCGTAATGTTTATTAATAAGTCCAAGTGTGTAGAAAAATATGCGCATATTCTCGATACCTTTCTGAATACGCGATATTGAATTGAATGGATATCGCGCCAACGTGACAATCCATAATTTGGTTTGATATATGCTCTTTGGTTCTGAAAGACTAAAATAAAATATAAAATCGTACAAATATACACAGACGATTTAAGAAGATTTAAGAATTCGTAGATTCGGAGATAGGAGTATAAATGTAGGATTTACTAGAGAAACTGCGCCGAAAAACAGAGCTTATCTAGGAAAGCTGGTATTTTCATGCAACTTTCTCCGTAATGCGTTCTCACTCCCTTCCGCGTATTGAGGTAAACAATACAATTAACCGGCTCATTTAATCTCCAATAATGTAAACGTCCCGTAATTTAACTCTCTCCTATGCGACATCGGGGCATCGCGTCTAGCAGTATTAACTATACCAGACCTCGCCAGTGACTGTTAATAACAATACCCTAAAGATGCGGTAAACGAGCCAGCGAATAATTACGATATTATCCGCATCGATACTTTATCCATTTTGGTACACGGAAACTGCTCACCGCAAATTCTTCGATCGGAGGGGGTTACCGCGCCACCATCGCCGCCGCCCCTCTCTGCCTTTACCTCGATCTATCCACCTTATGACCCTGCTACTTTCCTTCTTGGGGCCCGTAAATCGATTACTCGTCGCCGTGTCGAGTACGGCGTTCGTAAATTAGCACCGAGGCGAACGAGCGTGAGCGAAGTGGTTCGACAAGGTGGTACAAAGTCGAGGGTCGCCTTCTTTACGAGGGTTCAGCCTCCGGTGGGGGTGGTTAAGCGGCAGGCTTTAGTGGCACTTACCATCGCAAACATTATTTTATCATTTTAATGGCGACCTAAGAGAGAGAGAGGAGGCCGTGGAGAGAGAGAGAGAGAATAAGAAAGAAAAGAGAGGGAGGGAAGGAATGTTAGAAAGAGAGAGAGAGAGAGATCGATGAAGTACAGGTGGGTAGAAACGAAAAGTCGATTCTGAAGCAGGAAAGAGGCATAACTCGACTTTGTGGTCTGAGGTTTCTTACCGGCTTCGCCGTCTCCCGATACTTCCCTCCGTTTCTTCTTCTTCTTCTTCTTCTTCCAATCTCCTCCTTCTCCTTCTCCACTTTCGATCTCATCCCGCTTCCTACAATTGACCCTCGCGTCTCTCTCCCGCGCCCCTTCCTGTCTTATATAAGATTACGCTTGTTACGACAGTCTCCGCTCGACAAGGCGGCCTCATCCGTCCGCTTGGCGTGTTGACTTCGTTAGGGAGGACGAACCGCTTTAATTCACTACCCTCTCGCTGTTCCCCTTGAGCCGCCTGTACTGCAAACCAACCCTCCTCGGCGCAATGATTCCACAACTGCCGATTCTCTTTCTCATTCTCACGCCCGCTTTTTCTTCTCTTTTTCTCTTTTGCTTACTTGTGTAGGCTTATCTGCTTTCTTTCTTTCGTACTACTGTTTTCATGCTTTTTCGCATTTTTTTAATCTGGCGCATAGAAAATGTGATATTATTGAAAAATATGTCTGTAAAAAGTAATTTTAAAATTAATTTATTAATAAAATCATTGTGAGAAAAAAGAGATTGAGAATATATTTCTTAAAATAAAAAACATATACATAATATGTGATCCTCTAGAAAATACCTCTCTCTTTCTCTATCTATTCCTAAAAAATATATATTCTCAAATATTTTCTCATGAAACGAATCTCAAAATGTTCCTTGGAAATATATTTCCCAACAATATCACATTTTTATGTTAAATCTCGTTTATCATAAATCTGCACAGTCTTGCTGTTATCATCCCTTCCATCCTGCTTTGAACGTGGCGCGATCTATAGCTGCCAGGATGCTTGTCTTTCATCCAATCTTAAAATGCTTTCAGTCTCTTAAATTTTCTAGACCAAATAAGCCACAATCCTGTAATATCTCTTTTATTATATTGAAGGGACCTCTTTTTCCGATCTTCTTTCATCTTACTGTAGTTTTGGCCACGTCGCTTCGTATCTCCAATGGCTTCTTTCTTCTTCTTCTCTCTCTCTCTCTTCTTCTTCTTCTACTTTTCCTTCGCTAAAGCTCTTTTGGTTGTGTTTCTTTCAACGCGTGCCTATCATCAAGAATCTAATCTTCTTTTTTTGCCTTCATCTTTAATCCTTTCTCTTGTAAATCATTATAATACTCACTATACAGAGCGAATTTCAAAGTAAATACTTTGTAAAGATAGTAGCTGATGTCCTGATCGTATCATCTTTTCCTCTTGCCGTTACTTGTTTAGTATATTCAGCTTTAACATATAAATTTAAGGCAATCGATTGAAAAAGCTTCCATCTTTTGTCAAATATTATCCATGCTTACTTCTTTGCACTTCTATTATTTAAAAATATATTTATTTCTGTCCAATCTATAATACATTTGAATGTTTAATGTTTTATTCCATTTTCTATTAAATATTTAATGTATTTCTGATTTCTTCTTTTGTACTCCGAACTTTTGTGCTCTAGAGATCTTTGTGTAATTTAACTTTTAGCAATAATTTTGTTGTATTTATTTCTTTATAAATCATTCTTTGTCCTTTCTAGTTTGATAATGATACATTTCTAAACAAGATTGACAAACTACGTACATTACTTTTGATATAAAGATAAAAAATGTCGAAGAACTGTTAAAAAAACATCTTAGAAAGTCGAAGAATTGGCCCTTCGTCATTTCGCTGTCTTTTTTACAATTTTTCGAACCGGATAAAAATCAATTTCCTTTCTCACCGCCTTGGAAGAACTCACGCTCGTCTCTCTTATTTTCACTCTTTCATCTCTCCTTATCTTCTGCTTCATCAACCATGCGATCCGTACAGTTTCATCTGTTTCTGTCCTTAACGGCTTTCGTCGTCTACTTCATCTGCTTTTTCTTCCGACTTTCTTACCGGCCATCCGAACATAAGGCCGAGGCCTCTCACCACTCCGTCGGAGATATCCATCATCCTTCAACGCAGATTTTTAATAAAACTTCTACAGCCTCGGCCACGCAGCCGCTGCTCTGCTCTCCTCGGCGCGCTGTGCCTCCCGTGCTGTGCTTAATATTTCATCCCATCTATAGTGATCATCTACGAAGCCCCTGATTTGCCTTCAACGCTCCTGGCTTGCCTCATCCCACCCTCTTTCTTTGCCTATACGAACAACGAGGCGATCGATTCCACAACGGGACCATTGTGGCCGGTATTCAAGTCGTAAAACGTGTCGTCGACCCCGCTGTCAAATAAGATTGCTACTTATGAGGAACACAATCGAAAACTAATTGATCCTTGAAATATGCTGTTAGATACAAAAATATAAGTGGCACATAGATTGTTATTCAAATTTTCAGATTTACAAAATAAAGCAATCCTTTGAACATTAAAATTTATTTGTTTAAAATAAAGTACGTTCGTTTTCTATGAAAAGTTATCTAACACATATTTTAGTAGAAATATTCCTTGAAAACATTAAGTAATTTTAATCTCAAATTATTGTTATCTAACTACATGGTTAGGTTATGACTGAGAAGTAATAGAAAATGCGCGAACGAAGCTATGTATGAAAATTTCGATTTTCTGTTTCTTTGTTTTGTGAAAACATATTGCACCTTTCAGAGATAACAGATAACAAATACAAGATAGGCCACAAAAGTTACAAGCTATTTTCTGTAGAATTCTTAGCGAAAACATTCTTTTGTGATGTTTTAGATATTTTTTTAATATTCTTTGTTAAACAGATGGGGAGTCCCTTTTTAATATACATTATCTTAAAATTATCTTTTAAAAGAATACTCTGAAGCATAAAAAAGGAATTTCCCATTATATTTCCTTGTCTAACTATGTCAAATATGGAAAAAAAAACTGTTTCTTTAAACAATCACTTTTAATTATTTATATATTACTTATATATATATATATATATATATATATATATATATATAATTTATTCCTATTAATTTACCCTAATCCTAATATTTATAAAAATTATAATACTAAAAATTTGTTATTCATTAAAATGAAATAAAAACTCTGTTAATGATCACACAATGAAAGCACATAATACAATTATCTGTCGAACAATATTATTGCGGAAAATAGATAATATATCACTTTTGGTCGTACAGAGTTGGAGTAGGTGTAATTTTCTTCACACATCCATGACCTGTATCACGATCTCTTTCGTAATCTCGACTGCTTGATTGGATTCACAATTCAATTATCACAAGTCCTCACGAGCGAAGATCGATAGAACATGCAAACTCTATTGCTTTTGTACAAAACAAATAGGTAGGTAGGTATCACTGTACCGTGAAAGAGGACCGAGAGTCCCTGGTGCAGATGAACGCAAACAGACTCGAAAGAAGCTTAGAGAAAATTATTTCGTCGTAAGAAAGAACGCAAACCTCTTCCTCGTATTTCTGATAATTTTATTGCAAGATGTCGCAAAAACATTGTAGTAAATCGCGACTATATTACATTTAAAGAAGATTCTTTAAAGACTAATTACAGTAGAGATTATTTCTCTTACAATTAGCATTGTTGTTATTAATATTAGTATTATTTTCACGTAAAAAAAATATTGATATGTCGTTATAAATAAATAAAATTAAAAGCAAGACCTTATTAATAATTCGTAAAAAAAATACTAGTTCGCAGTAGAGGAAAAAAATATCACGATTGAAATTTGAATAAAAGGGGTGAATATCGATACTGCGGTTTTAATCTATCACTTACTGTGTGCGGTCTTTTAATGTGACTTCCATTTTTACAATATTTAAAATAGTGTCAATATTGGAAATTACGCTCGATTTGAAATTCAAATTATATTGCACTCTTATAGATATGACAATTCTGTTGTTAAATTCCTAATGATTATCGACAGTCGTCGGAAGGAGTTGTAACAAGATCCATAATTTCGTAATTTAAGTTTATTACGATTTATGATTTATGAATTTCAAATATTAAATCAAAAGCATACGCAAATACAAAGAGAAACAGTTTAATTTTTATATTTCGGTAAAGAAAAATCGCGTAAAAAATGCGCATTTCTTTTATTTCTAAAAACAAACTTTGTCTATATTTTATTGTTTTTTTCCACAATCGCAACGTAGTTGAATGCATGCAAATGAAGACTCGTATGCAAGCGAAGGATCAACGGAGGACGAATCGACCGCCAGATTGCACGCAATGTTACAGAGATATTTTTCGGGCAGGATGCCGACGACATAAAGACGTCGCGGATAGGGGGGTAGGCGGGGTGGATGGACGAAGGTGAGAGGAGTAGCGGGAACGGAGAACAATTCGGAGATTCGCGGCACTAAAATTTCACGACTACGTCGGTAGCAATTTCGGCTGATCGAGGGGGTGATGCAGCCGCACCGTGTCCTTGTCTATTTGTGTCCTTAGAGCGACCGAGGGTGGCGACGGAGAACGGTGGGGTAGGAAAGGAGGTTTCGTGAGACCATCCGGAATCAACGGTCGGGAAAATGAGTGCCATCTCTTCCGGAACACGCACCCGGAGAATCACGCCGGTGCCGGTGAGAAATTCACGGAAACGGCTACGCCGGAGAAGGGTGACGAAATTCCATGACTGATGGCGGAGCGAAGATTTTTCGCCGTCGAGCGACACACCAATTTTTTAACGTAAATGAGAGCGCCGTTAGATCATCACTGCGGCGTGCATTATCTTACCCTTTCCTTTAACTGTCGTCTCGCATCAATTTCTTATTCATCTAAAGCCGTCAATTCAAAAGCCGTCTATTCTTATTCTTTGAATATTTATCGTCTAATGAGTAAAACTTAATGATGGAAAACTATATCTATATTACTATAATGGATAAAAGAGGATTATGTTCATTTTATATTTATGTATATACGCGCATGTTGATGAACAAAGTTGGATTAAATCCATAATTATCACTTTATAATTTTGGGCAATTGTAGTATATCGTCACTCTTTCTCTCATTCTCTACTCTCTCCTCTCTCTTGCCTCGTATCTATTGCCATTACTTTCGAGAAAAGCGCAACATTTCATGGACGTCGAACCTCGTAAAATTCGTAGCGCATCTGGGAGGAAATTTGTCGCGATATATTCACAGCGAACAGCATTTAAATCACTATGTGGGTGTAAATTTTATACTGTCCACCATGTAAGCTAATCGTCAGCTCGCAATGACTATTATTGTTACGACGACAACGATTACGTCGCCTTTTTTACAGCTGCGTATGCGCGATTTTGACAACCACGCTTCTCTGTGAGCACGGAATAAAAAAAGTTGTAAAAATGGTGCATACACATTTGCTCCAAAATTATTACAGAGATACTTCGAATACATCGTAGTCAACCTTTTATTACTTTATCGCACGAAATTAAAATTATCATATAGGTTCTCATAAAAATTTCTTTTGTGGCGTGTATTTTTTCTATCACATTACAGATTTATAATAGCACTGCGATGTCAAATGAATCAAAATGAATCTGTTCCTTTAAAGTTTAATTTAACGTTTAAGGAGGAGATTAATTTAAATTGCGAATGGAACATTATAAATTTAGTTTTTTTAAATTATAAATTTAGTTTTAATTTTATGAGATTAATTTAAGATCTTAAGTTTTATGAGAATCATTACTAATTTTGATTTTACTTACATGTTATTATCAATGGCAGTAATAGTTACTCTATTATATAAATGTTGCAAGTAGCATCGACAAATACTCTTTGACGCGGTGCATGAAATACAAAACGCTTCGGGATAGGATTATCATAGGGGATTACATATTGCGGCCGTACGGACGAAAAGAGATGTGGCGTTAGATTGAAGAATTTTTCGAAATATATCAACGTCATTTTTCGGCTCTTGGCGGATAGAAAATATTCTATCGAACAGGCAGAATGGCCGGGGCGGACCGGGAAAAGATAGTACGACGCGGTTCGGATGATCGGGGCGGGCCGGAACGGCGACGAGAGAGTCGAAACGTGGGGATAAAAGGTCAGGAGATTAACGCATCGATTAGTTCGAGCACGGCGAAACACTCTTCGGCACTTTGGCACCGCGTGTGTGTACATATACGTGTGTATGTGCGTGTATATGTGTGCTACCGTCACGTCCGTCGGTGCGAACGTTCTTTTTATTATGCTCAGCTACCCCCCAAAAGAGCCCGGATGAGGCCTCATTGCATCGCATGGGATAACGCAGGGAAATTCTTGACAGAAATTCTTTTTTTCAAAAATAATATTAATTTCCCATATTTCGTACATCTTCGGTACGTGTCGATTTCGCATTATTAATAACTCCACTGGAGATGAATTAGAAAGGAGCACTCCGGCACGGTAAATATCTCATTAGTTTCCGCTTTTACATGAACGGAAGGATTAATTAAAAAAAAACGAGGCCGCTGGTGGAAGATTTATGCTGTTGGAAAGGAACCGGGCGGGGAATAAGCTGTAAAGATAAAGATGCAAAAAAAATGAGTTTTCATACAAGAATTAACTTGATGCGTATTTTTTTATAAATTAATAAATTAAAAATTTTTTATAAATAAGTTATATTAAGAATATATTATTAGAAAATTACACAACACAGTATACTTTCCTTCTTATTTTTGTAAATTTTAATGAGAAAAATTTTATAATTTCAAACAAATTATATGTAAATATTTACATATACAATTTAGATTGATATTGAGATAGATACCGTAATAAAGCTGAATTTTTTTTTCTCCTAGCGTTTCGTGCGTGTTGTAATTGGAGAGTCAATTTTAAAATATTAACGGGTCACTGAAATAAATTATTTAGGTTTTCAGTCCCACGCACTTAAATCTTGAAATCTTGGAAACCATTTTAAAATTGCAACATGTTTGAGAATTATTACTGCAATTTGTGTCGCGTACAAATAAGTATTGGAAGACTTTATTTTTATTTTGAGATATAAAAAAGAGATACAGAGATAATAATCATTAAGTTAATTATCTTATTTATGTACTATGAGTCAGCATAGTCTTAATATCAATCAAAGTCTTTCATAATAATCAGTTATATTTCCATTTGTAGCGATTGAGACAAATTACACTAATCAAACGTCCTTTATTCAGTTCAATGAACATAATAATTCTTCAAATTTGACAACCATCTTCTCTTAATTCATGTATGCAATTACGACGATAAGGTTTAAATACGATGGATATATAAATGCAGAACGAAAAACACACGTGCAGAGTTTTACGTTTTGCAAAAATACAAATGCGTCTTTTAAATAACAGTCGAGAGCAATAATAGACAGCGTTACATGGGCAAAATGAAAAACACAGACGGAACGAATACGTAAACTAGTACCTGTACCACGTCGGAAGCCAGCAATTTACGTGTTAAAGCGGAAATAAGAGAGAAGAAACGCTGTAGAAGAGCGGAGGTTTCGTCTCACAGATGCAAATACTTAATTTTTCTCTTTACGCCAACTACGACTACATTTCCTTTGCGTTTTTGATCCTGGTTGAATTGCATTTGCAGTTTCCGCAGTAATACTAACTTTTTATCCGCCATTTAGACATTTTTCTCCTCTAAATGTAAATACGCAAATACACCAACGGGGAATGCATTCGCGAGCAGACACGAACCATTGTATTATTTTATGAACTCAAATAATGAAAGCATTTTCTAATGACAGTGAAAATTATCCCATATATCTCAAGATAAAGATTTCATCCGTGAAGAATGAAGGTTTTTGATTAATGTAAGAACATGGCAAAAGCAAAAATAACTTTAGAATAAAAATCTGTTTTTGCCATTACCTTTTATCTTTTTTTTTTCATGGCTCTTATTTTTCGATTTCTTTCATTATCAATATAGCTTCGTATGACATTTAAATTATAGCAATAAAATAAAATAGTCAATACTTCAATAATATTTTCATCACTAGTTATATCAATAGTTTCATTTTGAGACAATTGGTCATTCCGTTTTAGGACAATCATATCTGTCAATCATATCTGGATTTTATGTATTTTTATATAGGAAAAAAAGAAAGATTGATACTGTCAAATAAAATTTACGAGTCTCAGTTATGACAAACTATCAACGGACGAATCATACTTCTTCTTATAGAAATTTATTTTTATCATTACTACAATAAAACATTCTCATTTACAAAAAAAATGATCAAAATAATTATGAGTGAAAGGCATTAATTTCTTTGCTGTTCGCGGTCAGGGCGATTTCGCATGTGATGAATGAAGGTACGAGTAATCTTTTTTTTCCGTTTTTCTTGCGACGTTTCCTTCGCGTGGTCGCTCATCGAAACTACATAAGCTCTACTTACCCCCGCGGCAATAGTGTTGGCTTTGGTTTGAGGTTTGGTCGCGCCAAGCCGCGTGTTTGCGGTTTTGCTGTCGGCGCTCCGAAGTAGACTCCGCGCACACTGTATATCCACATATATCCACAAACCCTGCCGTGTGTCCTGACGACAGCTCTCGAGTACTGTGCAAGAGAGTGAACGGACGCGATCGATATAACGATAGATGTTCTGCGAGCAGACAGCTCGAGCTTATCGACGAATCGCGTGCCGCACCGCTCCCGTGTGATTTGTGGGGATAAAAACGCGCGGGATCGGTCGGTGTCAGATTTTTCAACGATGAGAAAAAAAGCCCACAGCGAGCGGGGTCAGCGAAGCTGATAGCCAAGCGAGGAAAAATCGATGATTATTTTACAAAAAAAAAAAAAAAGCCTTCCCGTATGGGACACCGGGGCTTTTAAAGGTAGCGAAAGCTCGCATTTCGGCCGACGCGATTCTTCCGACTGCCAGTATCTATATTTGAACAAAACAATAACAAGGAAATGAAAATATAAAATATAAACAGAGCATATATGTGCCAGTAAAAAATAACTGAATGAAAAATATAATGACAAATAATAAACAAGTAAAAAGTTTCAATTTATAAGGATATTTATTCAGTTGCGATAATCAAATAAATGAGTGATATCGGTTTAGAAGCGCATTTGAAGAAGAGCATTTTCAAATGGAAAATAACATAGATGATGGAAAGTGCAGATAGACGGTACGTCGATGGTTCCGACACGCTTAATTCCATTATCCTCGTTATCCCCAAAAGCGCGGTCAAGCATAACACAATCTAACATCTTAATAATACAACCCGGTACGAACCACCTTCCAGTTCATTACCCATTCCTGTCTAAGGGTGAAAACGAATCGAGGATAACGAACCTCTTGGAGCTCGATGGTGGCGGGTTGCACGCCGAGGATCAATTGAAGAATCGTTCGGGCTAATTAATTGGAGAATAATCTGAGGAGAGCTTAATACAGACATACTCGTCTATAACGTGATGATGACTCTTGACGAGAGAAAGCAACACGAAATCAATAGAAAAAAAAATACGAGAGTGAAATTCTCGTTGTATGAAGCTGTATAAAGTGAAGCCAAATCGTTGTATGAAGCGGCAATATTATAAGAGTGTGTATCGATAAAATGAATATTCGTCCTGATTCAAATCGAAATAATACAAATTAAAGTATTGTGTATATATATCTATATAGCAGGGAAAATTAACAAAAAAATGCTGTATTTATTTTTTTGTCCCAAATTTTATCAATGATATTACCATTTTTTTATTTCGAATGGACAATATTTGATTATAATAAAACTGATGGGATCTGCTAATATATTTCAAAATATATTGTAATACATAAAAATATGTTCGACATATATACGTGACCTTCGTCTACAGCGAATTTCCGATGACCCAGAGGACGAAAAAAATGGCCTGTATTCCGGCTAGGAATCGAAATGTGTTTTCTTATCGGGCATCTCTTCCTCATACGATTTCCGTAGAAATACTGATCGGCAAAGCCAATATCCTTACGTTTCACCAGGAGACTCAGGAGCCGCGACCAGCATCGCGGAATAGTATCGGTAAATCGAGGAATTCCCCGTTTAAGAGATACGAGCTGGCTGTACGTCGGGCAAGCGACCAAAGAACAATAACGCCGAGGAGAATTTTTACTTCCGGCCGGATGCATGCCACCGGTTACGGTGCTGGTGAATTTACATTTTCGTTGGCTGCACATCGAGTCATGCAGTTCTTTCTTTTTCTCTCTTTTCTTTTTTCGCGACGCTCGCGAACAACGCGCGCACGCGGTCCCACGATTTGCCTGTATTGAAGCGTAAAAAACCGACAGTCGTATATGCGCATGACCAATACACATGCGACTGGTCGACGAAATTCCAAATAAACCGTCGCTGGAATCCTGATGAGATACGTGTGAGAAAAACGGATATTTTGTACAATTATATTATTAAGATGCGCGGGCCTGTATTTTATTCATACGGATGATGACAAAGCGTTGTAAGCTTTTTGCGCGATTACGCGCAATACAAAAATGTAAAATGTGAGTTAAATCAGAATTATGTTTTCGCTGAAACCGACAATCGATACAACAGCCAGATACGAACTGTGGCTTGTGTAAATTACAAATAAAACTTTGTTACGAATTTAACTGGATATTTGATGATTGCATTAATATTATTATTGATTCATAATGGCTCTGTAAAACATATTAGAGATTCGGGATTATACAAACTATATTTATATATAAATTTAACATATTAGCATAATGGAGACATTAATGAAGGCTTTTCTAAAAATAAATAAAACTTTTAAATAAATTAATTCAAAGAAACGTATCTGTAACAGTCTCTATCAAATTGTATAATTTAAAAGCGTTGAAATTAATAAAAGCAGCTGTTAAATTAAATTTTTATGTAACGTTACGGACCAGCTATTATGATATACAGCAGTGAATACTTTAAGGAACAAAAGAAAATTTTTCAACGAGGCATCATATCGATGCGCAGTAAAAAAAAATTGGAATTTTAATATCTTGACTAAGCGGTTATTTTTCTTGGCCGGTGTGTCTTGATTCGCGAGAATGAACGATTGATCTTTGCGATGCCGGCAAGTAAAAGGAAGCTATGAAAATCTCGTTGCAGCATCGATGAGGATTAAATATCGCGAATTTTTCTTCGATAACACGCAGGAGCTCACCTCGACGAACGATCCAGAAGACCAGAAAAATGTAGAAATACGTTAAACGCGATAAAATTTTTTCGCGCGTAAATGTACCCGTTAACGACGTCAAGCGCAACTTCAGAGAGATTGCGAAATAATTCGGATTCCCTGGCAATGAATGCAAAATTATATCAAACGAAGTTCAAAGCGATATATAAAATATCCCGCCTTGTTCCATCCCGGCGATAAAAAAAGATCTTTGTAATTTATACGCTCATTTCAATTTAGATTGAAATTAGGACTTTTATTTTGTTTCTCGAAAAATTTACAAAATTAATATAAAATTAAATTCCTCTCTCTGTACAGTATATACATATATATTGCTATTACCCCCTTTACATTTGATATAGCATCTACGATCGATTGCTCTCACGATTTCTGCTGCACGAAAAATTATGGCCTATGCCATGCCGTTATAATCAATCGGGAAATCACTATTTGCAAAACCGAAAAGCCATACCAGCCATTAGCGGTAATTGATCGATGTAATTCCACGACAATTACTTTTCATTCGATATACGTGTGAATCTGAATATGGTAAGCGGTGGATAGGACGATCGTAGGATAACATAACGCTGATCTCGGTGAGCAGGCACGAGGGTTGGTTTAAGTGCGTGTTTAGCGGTTGCGATCCCCGATGGCCTTTTCCATGGGACACTAAAGGGCACTAAGGGGCAGTATAAGGCTCGTAAGGAGGAGTGGTAATAGTGAGAGGTAAACCGTTGCACTCAGACCACCACAATATAAAATCACTTCGCGTAAGCGCCCGACAAAGTATTGTCTGGTTCGATTTTCAACCTGTGTATTTCAATACGGAAATCTTCACATAAGTTATAGAATACAAATTCTAAACATGTATATTTTCACAATACATACAATTAAACGTACGTTATATTAAAAATTTGAAAATAATTTCTTTGCATGTTCAGAATATAAACTTCAATAATTTATATTCTTAATAATTACGTTATCATTAATATATTGAGAGGTTTTGAAATAAATTTTGGATGTTGTATTAGAAATAAGTAAAAAAATTGATAGATAATTTACAAAATAATAAAAAAATCTGCAGAGCTTAATCGAAGTTAACGTGAAATATGTAAAAATAACTTTCTACTTAAACAATTGATAATAATTTCGAAAAGCAAAATTAAATATTTTATTTTTAACACCAGAAAATAAAATTAAAACAATCTATGTTAATAATTACATAAAATTTATTACAATGAAATAAATAATTTTGAAATAGCGAGAGTAAAAAGAAAACGAGATGCATCTTAAACACACCGAGAGAGTGCCTCTCTGGTACGATCGAATTCTTCAATTTGAGACTCGGAGAAACGAGATGACGACTATTCGAGTGGTGCGACATATAGTGTGAGACGAGCTGGCGCGGATCCAGAAAGTGCCAATTCAATCTTACTTCCCTTTCCGGATGTAAAATTTCAGGTAGCCGCGTCGAACTTCCGACTTCCGTTGCTCGTTTCTGACTACTGTAGCATCGTGAGTGTATGTTTCTGGTTCATTTGTGAATACGAACGACATTGTAATAACTCCATTGCCGAATTGTTTAACAGCTTGACGTTTTTTTTTCTTTGTACATCTTTTAAAGCAAGTGAGATTAAATTAGATTTAAAAACCTTTGAAAAATATGAGAAATGTTGCAGACGAGAAATTCATTCTTTCATGACAATGTTGATAAAATATATCCATATTTTCCTTGTCGTTTTTACATTAAGAATAGTATTATTGCGTTCGTTAATGATACAATTTTAATTAATTGTAGTGCGAGAAAAATGGTGATATCAAGTAGTTTAGACAAATAAATTGTTTGAAATTCTAATTTCCAAAAGTTTAAATTTTTTAACAGTATTCACAACTAGTTCCATTTGGATAATCGTTATCAGTTTAACACAATTAGTAATGATTTATCCACTTTGATCAATTTGATCTATTTGTTGCATAAAAATATATTAAATATAATAGTCGATATATACATATATGATGCCATTAATTTATTCCGCGTACGATAGCAGCTGAGTGAGATGAGTGCGCCAGATGAGAAAATTATTCAAGATCTTCGAAGATATGTATTCCTCTTCGTCTTCGATTTTTCTCTAGCATCCCGCGCTTCGAATTTAATGAGGTCCTTTATTGATGAATGACATTTATCAAAGTATCTTAGTATCATCGAACCACGTGATCTAACGATATCACGTATTCATAATTCTCTACTAACTTGGATTTTCAGCGGAGATTGAATTTAGAAAATTACGAAACGGAAAGTAAAAGGATAACGTCAGTCTTTAAAATTTTAATTAAAAGTCGACTGAGCAAAATATTGATGTTTAATATTTATCCTAAAACTGTACTGCCCGCTCGTTTTAATAAAATTGATTAAATTTTTAATCTTCAATATTAATGTAGACTGGTATACGGGCGCAGATATTATTGATTTATTAACTCTTATTAGCTGTTTAGTAAGTAAATAATATTTTTGTTGTCCCTATTAATATTACAACCCTTGAATGTAGTTAAATTAGTAAAACTAATAAATACACGTAATGTATAAATGAATAATATTATAATGTAACTAAGCGTAATAATATATTATTCATTGATACACGTACCTTAAATGATCCAAGATCTTTCACACTGCACGCCAGTTTGACATTTCGTCCTGCTGGTACTGTAATATTTCCTATTTCGTCGACGAATTCGGGATCAGGGATGGTGGTAACTGAAAAAAAAATAATAATCAGCATAAAAGTACGCGTTCATACATAGATTTGAAATATCTAAAATATACCATTCTTTTTTAGTAATTAAGATCTAAAATAGAGTATATTGCACTAAAATTGCGAGAAAATTTCTAAACTAGCATACAATAATTAACTAAACTCTGTATACATTTAATTACAATTATCTCGCAAGTAATAAAACAAAATTATACACGTAAATGCTCAAATCATATTTCATCCCCGTGGTACTGCTTTACAGCATATTGTTTGTACAGAGATAGACCATTATACCACATGAAATTTTAATTAAATTTTAATATGGTTGAAACGGGATGTTTCCTATGTAACGCCACAATGCGACAGAATCTTGCGCTAAAATTTACCTGACAAATATGAGACAGTTTTGGGATCTGTCAGACATCGTCGGGCTTTGGAAGACGGGCAAACTCGATCGACAAAATCCGATACAAAGTTCGACGGCGGAATTTTTTGAAATCACAACGTCAGTGAGTTTCCACGAGTGCGCCAAGGGGAGCATATACTATCCGAACATCCCCCGACGCTTTACTTCGGGAAAGGAGATCGATCGATCTAGGGGCGGTATACGCGTGGCTGCGTGGATGCGCTTTGAGTTATAGAAGCTCACCAGTCGGCGTGACAGCTTAGTTATTGAATACAAAATGCAATTTTTCAAGTCTCTACATACCGCGGTATCCCGCACCAGCGCCAGTCTCCGACCACCGTCTCGGAGAACGTGGCGTAGGTCCTTCGCGTGTGCAGTGATCGAATCTACGAGAGGATTTCGAGATGCTTATATGGAGATCGGGTTCCCACCCATCTGTCCCGACGCTTGCATTTCTCCATCCTGCGTGATGTTACTTCATGCGTGAGGCTCGCATTTGCGTAAGAACGCCACGCGTAGAACACGAATTCGTAACGGATATATCGCGAAAACGAGTTTATGCACGATATCACTTTATTGCTGTCTACGTACTAGTGTCAAATTAGATGTACAACAGCTTCCATTTATCATTTTCGGACGGGCGTTATTTCATTTTGTCGTAATGTTTTAGGTTTACTTATCACTGTAATCCAAGACAATCTTACGTAAACGTCCAACAAGCGTTAAAAATACCTGCTAAAATAGATCAATTTTTGTTTTATTCAATATCAATTATTTATATATTATTATGGATTTTAATAAAACACGTGAAAAGAATAAGAGAAAGTTAAAAATTATAAAGCCTATGTATTTTGAATTGTTTTCGCAACTGCTACTTTAAACTTTAAATCCAATTTTACTAAGAATTTACAAGAACGTATCTTGTTACAATTCGAATAGGAATTATGTGCAAATAAGAAACGAATATAAAAAAAGATAGAAAAAAATTTATATTATATTATGAAAACCAATTTATCAAGATAAAAAATAATATAGCATAAACAAAATATTAATAATAAAGTATTATGGTAATAAATAAAAAGAAACAAAAAAGAAAAATGCGGTGAGAAATTATATGTGCCAACTAAAGAAAGAACAAAAAGTAAATAAAAGAAAAGGAGAAAAAGAAAAAGAGAGAAAGAGCTTATCGAACTGAATTTATCTCGGTACAATTATTGTTTTTAGTGAATCATTTTATAGATCCTTTTTTGTAAAGGAGTATATATTTCGGACGAGACAGTTTCAATGTTCGTATGTGATGACTTTTAAGGGTGAATCGAAGTGACTCTCACTTGCTGAGTAACCAAAATGTACACTGCTAGAAAATTCTCTTTAGTCTGCCACCATCGACTTTACAATCTACGGATTTTAGCGGCCGTGCGGTGACACGCGTTTGTGGTTTCCGACTGTAGAGAGACTACATTCTCCAAACTCTCGCTACTGAGTCTTTTTACTTACACGTCGTCTGCAATTGCATTACATGAAATGGACCATATGGGCGAGAGATATTTGAAGTCTCTTGTCAGACCGTCGCTCAAGCATGATATCAATATTTATATATATTATATACCTGAATCAGTCTTAAGTAATGTATACAAATTTTTGCGAAGACGGTAATTATAAACTTAAAATTTTTCTAATTAATAAAATCTGCATTTATCTCTTGCTTACTACATGAACACATTGCTATGAGCGATACTGGTAATGATTGTTTATGTTAAACGACCATAATTTTCTATTACCATGATACACTATAACACCATGAATATCATGATGTAATATTTCATCTACCATTTCTAATTTTTCCACGATAACTGCATGAACAATGCAAAATCAAATTTAAATAGAGAAAGAATTGCTTTGTCATTTGCCTCGACTCCGCCGATAGTATTTCTTTTGTCCAGAGTCGTGTCATCTATCAAACTCTTAATTATGCAGGAAAGATAGTTTTAACGAGAGAAACTTCCGCAGTGCGATAATTGATACGGTATCAAGACACTGATTGTCGCTCAAATGAAGCTGCGTCGCTATAATGAGTCCGACGAGTGACACGGCCGCAAGCTAACCGCGTCGCGAAAAAGACTATTTTTTGCGGCCTCTCACAAACGTGGCGGAACACAGTGGGGATAAGAAGCTGGGAGATCAGCAACTTCCGCCGTATTATTTGCGGAAACTTTAACCACGGCGTGTAATTGGAACGGACTCTTGCTTGCGCCGCGAGAGCCTAAAGGAGAGTAACTTACAGTGCGGCACAAAAGCGTACTTATACGCGCGTTATATATACATATACACGCATACGAGCGTCGTTGGGTGGTTTTCATGTGACGGAGGTGATTAAAGAGCGGGAGATCTCTTCATTACGGGTCGAGTGCCCGCGCGAATTTTAATTAATATTCTGCGGCAAGTCTCCAGTCACGTGTCGCGCGCTTCGGTACTACGTATCAATCCTAAGAAATTCAACCTGGTAATAATCACTTTGATTCATTAATTAAGTAAATATAACGTAGAAATTGTTTATTACATTTCCATATTTTTATAAGATTTATAAAGTACTTTCATTTCCATGAAATTATAGAAAAAAATTATTTTACAGATTTAAATTATTTAAATAATTTAAAATATTGATTTACATTTCTTGCATTTTATATATATATATATATATATATATATATACCAAAATAATAAATAAATGTGTCAAGTGGAAATTGATTGAAATATTTACGTGATTTTTTTTCTATTAATGATTAACAATTAATAACATAGATTTGTATAAATTTCTACAGCAAAAAATGATCTAACTTTTTAACACACGATAAAGAGGTCAGCATTTTCATTAAGCATAAATTTTAATTAAACGACGTGCTACATTATGTTCATTCTACTGTATCAAAGAGTCATATGATTAAAAAAATATCTATGTAATAATGTGTTTGCTTTAAAATTTAATAAAGATAGGAAATAATTTTGTTCTTTTAATATATTATAATATATTATAATTATTAAAATGAAATTTGTAAGTTGAAAAATTAGCAAATAAAATCGGTCAATTCTCTTAGATATCAAAATAAAAAAGAATCTTGGCTCTTTTTATTACATTAATAATGAGAAATGGTAATAAAAATGCCTTTAGAGCCGGAACAGAGTCTACTTCGCTCAATTATATTATAAATAATTTATTACAAAGGTTTGGGCGCATTGGTTTTGGCCATCATCAGTGTATAGTAAGCTTAATAATATATTAACATTTGTCAGATCGCGTTAAATCTGAATCGCAGTCGTGTTTTATAAAATTCAAAGTAAGTGTTGAAGAAATACCTTAATACAAGAGCCAATCAATGTCACTAAAGTTATCCGTTACATTTGTTACAGTCGCTACAATGTTCGATATATTAATCTCACATAGTATACTACGAAAAATACAGATGATTTTCGTTCGATCCCCTCCCCAATCCTTAGGATAATGATTTTATGGTACGTTATTTATTATAATTTATTACAAAATTTATAAGATATTAATGTTCCTTTTTCACTTATGTATTAGTTTTATATTACGGATATTGAGTACCGCTCTACACATTGTTGATACAGTTTCAAAAATAAATTTCATAAAACACAATTGTGATTCAGATTTAATGCGATCTGACAAATGTTAATGTATTATTGCTTATTATACATTGATGATGGCGAAAACCAATGCGCCGAAACATTTGTAATAAATTATTTATAATATAATTAAACAAAGTAAACCCTGCTCCAGCTCTGAAGGCATTTTTATTATCATTTCTTTTAAATATATTAATAGAAGTAGAAGAGATAATAGAAAAAGGAATCTTAAGGTTTTTATACTCGCGACATCACGAGAAATTGCTGACTGGCCAACCTTGTTATTAGACGGTGATTTATTATTTCCGAAAAGAGTAATGGAATTATGGTTCCAGAATTATATAACTCTTATCGTGCAGTCCATGATCCTGCGGCTAAAAGTCTAGGCCCGTTTTTAGAATAAAGGAAGGAAGGACTTGAAAGAATTTGCATAAGAAAAAGTAACTCTTGACACTCGCGTGACTGAACTTTTACAAGACGTATAAAGCAATTTAAAACATTTTTACTATAAATCAAATTTCCAATGCAAATCAAGATATTATATGGTATCAGATTAACAGATATTAATTCTATCATGTTTTGTTTAGTGTTTAGCATTAGTTTATATGTTTGCTTACATTGCGAGAAATTTGATAATAGTAAGTAAGTCTTTTCTACAAAACGCCTGAATGTTTTTATCGTCGTTACATCTTATTGTTCAAATTTCCGTTTCACATATATAAGAGGCGGTAATCTGGATAATATCGAGGAATTTACTTGAGTACCGGTAATGTCAAGTAAATCTCAAAGACCGCACTTATCTCGAGAGTGTCTCGCGGTGACTAGTATAAGAGGGCACCGTGAAAGTCTACCTTATACTCTACCGCAACAACGTGCACGACGCTTCGAGCAAAGGGTCTCGTGAAGAAGTGCCAGGAGCAACAGTTTATGTCAATTTTCCGCTTCATGTACTTCATGCCGCACTCTTCGCGAAAAAGCAAGCCGGCGCGACGTAGTGGCAGCAGGGAGCATACCGTTGTGGAAATATTGCTGTTCTAAACGCGAGAGACGATACGTAATTTAGTATGGGGGCATGATCTTTGATACAAGCTGTCGTGTTGATGTGTTATGCGTAACTACCTTATTCACAATAGCAATTTTGCCCCCTCACCTCACTACGATTGTTGTTACCAATGGTATAACAGTTGATATAATTTTCTTATGCTCTGAGAGAAATTAATTACGGGATGTAAACTTTGATTATAATATTTTTCAGTAAAATATTACAATGTTTATTACAATATTATAAATGTTAAGTACATTGTTTTGTACATGTTGATGTAAAAATTATAAAACAGAGTATTAATTATATAATTTTTTGCAACTTTTTGCTTTTAAAAATAATTTTTTTGCTTCACTTTTTAAAAATTACGAGATATGTAAAAATAGTGAAACATAAGTATACAATAACGTATACATAAGTCATATTATTCCTTCCTCCTCTCTTAGAAAGAAGATGTAGAGATTTAATTATTGCAGCTTTTCCACGATGCTGATTGCTTCTCTCGTTTGGCTCGAGAGTAGCTATCAGCATTGAGATGTGTGCCAGTTATTATGACAATTTTGAACAGTTCGTTAGGTCATCGAAAAAGATTAAAGAATTAAAAATTTTTTAATCTTAAATCTTTACAAAAATTATGTTTCACTGTATAACAATGAGAAATTTCGCGCGCGAAGCGCACGTCCACCACCATTAATTTAATAAAAAAATTAATGAGAAATGGAAATAGCGATTACATTAATGGTTTAAATAGTCATAGAACCATATTACATTAAAAATTGATGAGTTTCGAAGTGTTAAACTTTAAATAGATAATAAAAACTTGTTTTTTTTTTAAATTATCGCAGACATCATGTACGAAAGGTGCAGATAAGTGCATGAAGATCGAATCGTGAAAATTGCAGCCTCGCACTGCGCGAAAAAGTCCCTGCTATGTGGCATCGGGATCGGATTGTTTTCGGATACTCGGGTTTTCATTAAATCGAGATCACAATCGCCTCGATTCCAGGGCACGACGGATAAGAAACCGTCGCGGGGCTCTACGAGTCTGAACGTTCATCAGAAATGCATGGGGTTTCCGCGGCCGATTCCGCAACCAGAAAAAGGACTGTTTCCTTCTTGCGGAGGACCTCTACGTGGGGCTGTAAAGTCCGAAACGAAATCCGAGATAAGACGGTCGAGCGCACACATGTGCAACCCACACGGAGACACCTACGCATCGACCGTTCCTATACAATTTATATACATATCACCGTCCACAGACATTCCCTTGGAGTTTATCTTGATTCTACCGGAGTATTTCCTGTCGATGCGTTTCACCCGCCGCTTTTCTTCTTTTTTCCCCCGTTCTCCGGTTCTTTTCTTTTTTTTTGACTCGGCCCGAGAAAAACCACGCCCGTGGAATGCACTTTCAGCGTGCGAATTGCGCACGTGCGAAACGAAGATTTTCGCAGATAAGATTTTTCAATGCTAATGTCACCTTAACGCCTAGCAGCAACGATTCCATCAAACAATTTTGGCTTCTTACTTTGCGGTAATATTTCGCCTTATAAAAATTTTTTACGAACAAATATATTTTGAACAATAATTCTTCTCGTGCAAATGAGCGCTATGGATTATAAATATCAAATTAATTATTTGAATCCATCTGAAAACCTCCTTATATAAGATAAATATCTCAATACTTATATACATCGACATAATGTAACTTGAAATGCATAAAATATATACTTTTTATTTAGAAATAGAAATCAAAATCTAAGTATCTTTTAATAAAACAAAAATTATGAGTTTTAACCTGGTTATCCAAAATTGTTTAAATCAATTCAAGATGGACCTCCAATTATGAATTATAAAGAAATAAAAGCAATACAATTTTAATTTGACATGTCGATAAAGAGCGCATTCGAGACAAAAAAGAACAGCGAAAATAGTAATGCATCCGGTCAATCGAATTGGAAACTTAGGAAGGCGGAGTTAACGGTACACATCGTTTCCGGCGAGGATGCCTGACAAATGACAGCAGTCTGTCTATCTCGGGACCAATGAGTCGTCCTTATCAGCCGCCTTACGGCGCCGCAGCCTCTCGATTTTTCCTTTGGAAAAGCGAAAAAAGTCGCTGCCAGCTTACCTATCTATCGATATCACTTCTTTGCCATGGTGGTAGACTGATGATGGAAAAACAAGAACGAGGGCAGATAAACCTTTCTTTCGCGCCGACATCATCAGCTACAAAGATTAAGTGGCCTTAATAGAGAAATATCCTAGATTAGTGGCTCTAGACGATGACTGCGATCACAATTATCTGGCGTCGCAACGCGCCGCACCATACCGCGAAAAAACTTCATCACCAGCCCGCCACGTTACCTCCTATTAATGCGGATTATCTTCCGTTCCACGATCACATTGATCAACGTAAAAACGCGAGGATAGGACAAATGTTTCGCGTTTTTCATCGCGTTTTTTTTTTCGTTCCTCGGTGCTGTTCGTTTTGCTCGTGTTATGTTTTCCACCGCTTATTTCTCTGTTTTTTTTTCTGTTTGCAGTAAAAATTATGGGAAAATCATAAGATAAGAATAAATAAAGTCTCTTTTTTTACTTGCACATATTGCAAATAAAAGATTAACCGCATATTAAGTGAAATATATGGATTTATTCATAGATTTTGAGTTCAATCAAATGTCACAGTTTTAACGTACCTACGTTATTGGAAATATGCAGCAAACTATATCATTTCAAAAACAATTTTTTTCTACCAATCAAGTAAAAAGTTCAGACAATTTTCAGAAAAGAGTAATTATATAAATATAGTAATGTGACAAAATTAGACATTAATTTTTTTCTTCATAATATTTTTAGTATACTCAATTAGTCAGGTCTATTAATAATTCAATTCAATGAAAAGTTTATCAAGGTTCTTTATTTAGATCGCAGAAAAATCTTTCATGATAATTTAACTGTAATCCAAAAAGTATAATGGGATATTATATTAATGGGTATATTTCTTTTAATTTTTTTATGTTATAATAAAACATAAAACAAAATTTATGATAGCAGTCTGTATATTTCGCGATTAAAATCTTTTAGCTACCTTTCGGTCGCGCAGACTTACGATTTTTTTCTTTTTTAGATAAGTTTCTTTTTAAAGAAGCTTAGAAAATTTATATTATAATTAAACACATTAAAACTTGAAAAGATATTTATTTTTTATCAATACTAGTAGTTGTACGCGCGCTTCGCGCACGCTATTTTTCATTATTATTACAGTTTTCAAAAAACTTAAGATTTAAAAAATTGTAACTTTTTAATCTTTTTCGATAACCTAACTGTCAAAACTATTACAATTTACACATCTCCGCACTGATAACTGCTGATAACTGCTCTCGCAATACGAAGTGAGACAAGCGAGAGAACCAATCAGCATCGTGGAAAAGAGGCAATAACATTTCGAAACTTTTGAGTATCGATTTAATATGCCTTTTCTAAGAACGGATTCTATTTCTATTGTGACATACAAAAGATATATCCGATTATTTAAATATAGTTCATCAATCAATTTCAATTGATCGTTATATTCCTCGCGCGTGTGTTTCAAGAACATTTCGAATGTCCCGTGGAGGATTGTCGTATTTTTGGGAAATCACAGACGTTTGTCGCATTAAACTGAACTGTTATATTTGAACCACGATTCCAGTCTCCCTTCCTGAACTCCGTTTATTTCCCTCTCTCTCTCCCGCCGCTCCTTTTTTTTCTCTTCGAGGTCTCTCAGACTTGCTCTTATTCCCTACCTTATCGGCGCAGATCTCATAAATTTCTCGGAAAACGCGATTAAGCGGCCCCCAGGCCTTCCCCACCCCTCGCGCGGATACCATCTACCTCCACTCTTTACTCGGATCCCGAAGCCCCTCCGCGACCCTTCCAATCTAAGTATTCAAATGAGAGAACCAACTTGCACCCCTTGCGCCGTACGCCGTATAGCTTTTTACAATCGTGAGGTCCACCCCCGCATGCTCGTTACATTCTCTACATAGGGACGGGGACGAAGAAGCGAGCGCGGCGTAGTTGGTGTAGTTGGTGTGGACCAACTCGGAAACTTGCAAACGGCAGAAGAGCGGTCGCACACGTACATATTATCCGCGTGTAAAAGAAAGGAAAACGAGAATCGTAGCGGTATCTCTAGGAATTTTTCTTATGAAGAATCCATGCTGAAAAATTTCTACGTTCCTGCGCGTCCAGGGAGGTGTGGTAGGTCAGAGAATTTTATCTTAAAGTAATGCAGGAGAACGAAAGGAAGTTATAAAAAGCCCCAATCTAACCAGCGACGAAAATACCATTATAATGAAACTTTATAAGAAATCGATAATTCACAAGATACATCTCCGTGTTATTTCAGCTCTGTGTAGCGATCCGATAGTCATAATATTCATGCATCGTTTAGGTGACTCTCATAGCGTTCATCCGTTATTATATAACCATTAAACTTCCTTTCCCTATGATATAAAGAGACGATTAAAACGTCCGAACGGGAGGAGATACTGGATTTGTTTTGCCAGTGATAGAATCCGGATAGAATCTGGAACTGTTATAGTCCCCCGGGAAGTCTGGCAGTCAAATGGCGAAAGACGAAGATCTTATCTAAATGAACTGCCGGCGTCGTAACTTCGTACATACTCCGGCTAAATGGTCGAACGACGTGGAAATGTTCCGTTTTCCCTGAGAAAAGTATAATTGGACGCGGATGTAAAATGAGAAAGTTGGACTGCGTTTCGTTCCCGAAAACGAGATCTGATAATTTCTAGAGATATTAGAATGTATACTCTCGTACCGTTAGATAAATGCCACTTTTGAAGGTAAATAAACGTGCAAACAACTTTGAAAGGAAAGTCTGAGGATTAGATCGTTTAAAAATATATATATGTATATTGGAGCATCCTGTAGGAAGCGTCATTTCGACGCTAAACAGTTTTCCCAAACTGCGATCGTTCGCTATAACCTGGCATTGCTTTCAACGCCGGTAAAATAATATTCTTTCGTGCATCAATCTGCAGTAAAGTAAATCCTCTCGAGACTCACGTATCGTGTGACGGATATTCAGCGCTCCCGCGAAGAGAGTGAGGTAAGACGCGCAGTGAGAATATCGGATTTACGTACTATGCAACTCGCCTTTTGCCTGCCGCCACCCGCGTGCTCTCCGCCATAAAGGCTCGTCTTCCTTTCCGACTTCATCTTCAAACGCGATTTCCATCTTTTGTTTCGCCTCGCGTGACGGACCTCGTACCGAAGTCTAACACTCCGCATTGCGATAGTCAATGCACATAATCAACGTTTTAACACCTCTTCCAAAAGATCGTAATCGAAATGCTATTTCCTAGCACTAAATTTTAGAGCCAGTGTGTGAAATCTTGTCTGACTCGAAACTGTCTGTATTTTTATTTAAAGAGAATACGAGCAACTGAATGTATAATAAAATTTAGACGAGGTCACGTCGACTAATGGGACGCTCGATATTTCATTGAGAATAATTTGCGATTGCATTTTCGCCCGTTTCACCGTGCATTTGAACTTTTCCGTGTTTCCGGAACGTATAATGCAAATTTATTCGTATATGAGTTTACACAATCGATTATGTGCCCGGGCATCGGCAGATTTTAGCGTCGAAAATTAATCTTTTCTTAATTACCGTAACATCATATTTTCCAATTCTACAAATAACGACTAAAAGAATGTAATCCGGTGCACATAAAACCGGAAAACGGTCGTAGAGAGAGCTTAATGGACGGTATTGCCCCGTGTCGATCTGAATTGTATAGTACGACATCCAATAGGTTGCCGTGCATTCGTCTACGCTCCCTCGTCGCAGCAGTTAACCGATTTTAATTTCCTGCGCGCCTTTATAGCTGCGAAGGTTATTATCCCTTGCACAACGTCTCTAGGACGACACACCGTTGACGTGCCTCGCGAAATCTCACACGCTCCCCGTCGGGACGTCAAACCGTAATATTGCTCTTTCGATGTTTTGTATTTTCGTTAACTGTAATGAATTCGTCAGTATTGACCGAAACAATCATATATGCGCAAGAACAATATCTCTCTCCCTTCCGCTTTTGCATGGGGGAAGAAGAAAGATCATCGTCGTAACTGCCTGTTGAGAATTTTATGACTATGTGCGTAGGATCTTTATGGCGCATGCTGATTTATGTGGCAGATCCGTGAAAAAGTCGAAATCCGCAAAACCGACGTACTACAAAATTTAGTCTCAACGTCAGATTTTTATATATTATTGATAGTATATTACTCTGCTCCACTTTCTTGCTAAAAAAGGACTGGTTGTAATATTTAGAATACTTCATTATAAAAATGCTTTATATCTGTTATATGTATATGTATACATATATATTAAATTTCCTTTGCAAAAATAACAGTTGACAGTAACAACTGTATAACAGTTGACGAATTTAAAAAAAAATGATAGAAAAAAATTTGCTTTTCTCACTGAATTGATTTTGAGTATATACCTATGTATAAGTAATGTGAAAGAATATCAATTTTCATCAGTTTTAACATCAATGTTGCACATTTAACATTACTCGTGCATTGTGTCCCGCTGGTGCCTCCTATTTCAAAAATTGTCAATTCGTATCGGATAAAAGCGCAAAATGTAAAAATCGCAAAACCGAAAATGTTCGAAAATGGAAAAGGGAGCAACAGAGCGGAAGTCCGTATGGAGAAGGTTGAGCCCTCGGCGTGTTTTCTGGTCACATATTTGTAAAGTACCCGGCAGCCAGCCGGGCTCTATTCATTTCTGTCCGTACGACGGACGTCCCGGATCCCGGTGCATGCCGCTCGCATAAATTCCGACCACGCAGCATATGAAAGAAAAAAGATTTCCGCCTGCGGCACGCATGGAAGATGACGGTAGGATCCTGTTAGTAGAGACGGAAGTACAGTCAGAGAAGGATATTCCAAAAAAAGAGTGATCCAGGATGAATCCGTCTTAAGAACCTCGAGGGAACAAATGTTATCTTATTCATTGTTATTTTCAAGCTTATTCCGTTTTCATCTGTAAATAATAATAAACTCATCAGATAATGAATGTTCAGAATTCGTAATTGATAAGAAGAATTTCTTTAAATAAAAGAATAAACTAAAAATACGTTTGACTGAATATTTTTATTCAGTCTATATATTACGCTACTTTTCATTTTCTAATTTCAATATACGGCTGTAATCATAATACACTTCTGCTACTATGTAGAATGTTTGACCGTAATTGAAGAATTGCTTATATCTTTTTACATTTTAATGATACTTAACTTGTATTCAATCCGCGCGATTATGAATTCTTTTTCTCTGTTTCTCATCTTTTCACTGTATCGAATTTAAGTTCTGAGCAACACTTATCCTTGAAGCGAAGGAGCAACGTGAGGCGAATACTCAGATACAGAAATATACGAAATACATACGTAGAAGAATATTCAGTAGGTTGGGTCAATTCTACAAAGCAGAATGGGGGATTTTCTTATTCTACTGATATTCCCATACGTCAGACAGTGGCGAGAGATGCGTCTTGTAACATGTCAGTTTAATCTCAAATATCGGAAACGCTGTCACTATTCTTTTGTATATTTTGGAATATTGATAATGAAAATAGAATGTATACATATATGTTACTTCTGCATATTACTTTCGACTAGTAAAATTTAATTTCGATAAATATTGCGATGCTGTGAAGATTCAGAATTGATTCAATTTTTTAAATATTTACTGAGCACATCTAAACATGTGAAAGAGAGAGGGAGAGAGAGCTATCGCATATTATATTTGTTTCGTGAACACTTTAATATTAGCTAATAAGACACTAATAAATAAAAAAATTTCGAACAAATATTAATAAAAACACTAAATTCAGAAAATGATAAAAAATTGGAAAATATAAATTTCAAAATAAATAAGAAAACTATCGAATTAGAAATTATTTAACATGTATCATTTACATCATGTTAACTAAATATAACTGTGCATCGGTATACACGTGAATGCAAATGGATCGAATAGATAATTAGTTAAATCGCGCGACTGGTATTGCAAAAGGAGTGGTAAAAATAAAGAGAGACCCGATGAACCCAGCTGCGAAAGCCAGATGAGAAAATACGAAATAAAACGTTTCCAAACGTAGAATGTAGCGCGACAGTTTTCAGCGATTATTCGAAATTGTATCTAGACGAGTGGCGCAAATATTCCATGAAAATGACGCGTCGCGGTTCGAGTTTCCCCTCGTTGCCGTCGTCGAAGTTTGCGCTACACATTTTTTCCGCTTCTCCGCTGCGAGTTTAGCAGTATGTCCATCTATCCGTCCAATATCACCCAATTGCGGAAAATACCGAACGTGGTTAACCGCACATATCGTCGATACAAACGAGTCCGGCCCGCGAGCCAAATCACGAAAATTTGAAAAGCAATACAACACTTGGAGCTGATACGCGCTATTATTTCAGGCGTAAAGAGCGAAATGGCTGGGATGATGTTCATCACTTTCGATGGACAAAGATGGAACGCGTTTAATGATAGCGACCGATCGACCGAGCGATAATCTAATCGTTCCTGTGTCGTGTGTCGACTATTACATAAAATGACAGTTTCCATGATTAATCGTACGCTATGCAATGCTATATTCACTTGACGTCACTCACGGCTCGAAACGTACTTTATCGAAATATTTCGAGAATTAATGGAAAGTTATATCTGTATGTATGTATACATATATATCCATTTATCTAGTTACATAAATATATGTATAAGAATTATACAAAGGATACACTTATAGCTTCTTCTGTCACTCAAACAATTAGGCTATTTTACGATAATAGTTGAGAAATATCATTTCATCGCTGTTATTTTATTTAATTTTTAATATTTAAAAGTACCGTGCAAAGTTCCCTCAATCTATATATTATCGCAGTGTCTCAGTAAATAATACGGATCACTGAAGTAAATCCATTTGACCATTCGCGTCTTTCGTGAGAAAAAGGCTACGATATTTTTCTCGCAAATGTAAACGTCGATAACAGAACAACTGAAGATTGCACTCCTTGCCGTTTACCCAAGTATAACAACGATATTATTCGTGTATTACAGAAAATACATTCGCTCTTAGGAAAACTGATTTTTCGTTTATTTTGAAATTTGGCCATGCTATGCATCTGCAATTTTATATAGTTTATTTACCGATACTAGATCTTTAAAATAGCTTCTATAAAACGTATCCTAGAAAAGAGCAACTTTTTTTTACCGATTACTCGAGTTTGCAATATCTTTTTTTACGTTGCTAAAATTATAATCGTAACAACATGACAGTCGTAACAATATTGAAATTAATAAACTGATCCATACAATAAACTTATATGCATACAACTATATAATTCAATAAGATTGAAAACTATGTGAACTAATTCCTTTTACGTAATTACGGAATTTGCCTCTATTGCGAAGGATTCAATTTATTTGCATATTTTCCTCCAATAATCGGAAATCATGTGTACGTGGACTTTGCACGACTTGCACGTCACGGTTCTCGAATTTGAGTTGTTTAGTTATCTAGAACGAATGACGCTGGTACGCGCCAACACGAAATGACCGCGCCAGAGAAATAACGGTGGCGGGGAACGCGTTATAGTCGCGCGTGGCGATCGGCTACGGCAATTTGCGACAACTAATCTAAATTCAAATTGCCTCGAACAAAACTAATCTAGTGGTCACACGGAGCGCCCGCACTCGCCCAGCCTCGCAACTCGCGCCGCGCGCCATGCCGTGCCGCTACTCTTCTGTTTCACCTCCCTTGCTTTCGCCCTTTCGTGCCGTCATCCGAAACGTGTGCTCCATCGCACATCGATAGACCGCGAGTGACAATCGACCGAGCCCCGACTTGGTCAAAATCTACCCGCGTAGACGCATACGAATTTAGCTGATTTAGAAACCGCCGGTCCAATTGTTTCATATGCGTTCGAATCGTATCGTATCGTGGCGATATGAAACAGATCGGGTAATAAAGTTAGTTACGAAAGCGTGAAGAATGATCGAGTTTAGTAATGCCTTCAAGAAGTTGCATGAGATGTTTAGAAAAATTTCTTCGCACTGTCGTGCAGGTTTAAATAAATAATCTTTATTACTACCTTAAATATACATTTTTGGCACACTTCTCGATGCAAAGGAGGGCAATAAAAATTATATGTGCGTTATTCAAACAACGTGTACAGAATATCCGCTTAGAAGCGGATACAAAACGAATTAGAATGGCCAGAATACAAAATCACAGGATGGCTTTAAATAATTCAGGCGTTCCGATTATGTCAATTAGGATTTTCGACGATTATATTTTTCGGCGGAATCGTATATAGATTTTTCATCGTTCGCTGAGCAAGATTTTTCCAAGAAAATCGCACTTAAATCACGACGCGAAAACTCGCCAAGCTGGCTGGCGGAACACATTATAAACGTGCCGTTCCACGGATATTTCGCATATTTCAGGAATTCCACTCAGGAGGGTTCGCGTTTGACGCATGACTCATCGCCTTGCGTAAAGAACACCACTGCATTTTCAGCCACCCGGGCGCATCGCTGGCCAGTTAAGCTCAATCAAATTAACTGCTCCAAATAAACTGGTTCAGACGCACGATTAAATACAAGTTTATTAAAGCATCGCGATATAAAAATCTTTTTTCGATCGAAGAAACATTTTAATCAAGCATACTTAGAAATAATTAAGTCTTCGTCACGATAAAAAATATAATTTTAAATTATTATTTCTCCGTTATTTCTCTGGCGCGGTCATTTCGCGTTGGCGCGTACCAGCGTCATTCGTTCTAGATAACTAAACAACTCAAATTCGAGAACCGTGACGTGCAAGTCGTGTAAAGTCCACGTACACATGATTTCCGATTATTGGAGAAAAATAGGCAAATAAATATATCTTAAACTGAATGTTCGAAGAGTAAAATAGAATCTCTCAAATTTATACATGATTCATTTCATTTGAGTAAATCAAACATATTGGTACCACCGATTTTTTTTCCAATCTTTGCTTTTTTAAAACATGCCTTTTTCTACCTGACAAATAACGGTCACGTAATTGTGTCGCATTGATAACCGAGCTTTTACACATATGCTCCAATTTTCGGAACACCATTGAAACACGCTTCCGAAAATCTCGACGAAGCGAAAATTCCTCGCTGAAAAAACATTTCGACGTCAAGGTATTACGGCTTTAATCGTGGACTAGAGGCGATCGTGTTTTAGGTTTTAGGGTTGGAGCCAAGGAAGGAACTTGTAAACCTGAAGAAGCAATATTGGTTCGACGGTAGGAGTTACCGGGCCACAATTCATTACGAAAATCGATTCGCCGGCAATAGTGGCTGATTGGAGGTGGTCACTAGTTTTATCTCTTTCTCTCTTTCTATTTCGTTCCTTCCCTTCGTTCTTTTTCTCTTCGTTCGTTTTCATTTCAGCAATCATTCGCGTATCGTAGTTACCCTAAGTTCGATTCGAGGCAAACTGTATCGCAATAACAGCGATTCTTAAAATTATCCGGAAGAAATAGAAATCTTCGTTAGGAATCTTCGCAGATAATTCCTCACCGCACGAAATGTTATTCAGTTATGCTAAACTTTAATATTCGTCTCAGATAGTTCTCGAAAATAACATTTTCACAATTGCAACAAGGCTGCAATAATGTTATTTTTAATAACAAATTTGGAAAAGGGGAGAAATTTATAGAAACAGCAACCATTTTGCACCTCAAAATTTATTATGAAGCTCAAAATTTAATAATTATTACATTATATATTGTATATTTATTTCTATGTACAAATTTGGTAAAAGTAAGAGTAAAAGAAAAAAGCAAGGGCAAGCCCTTATAGTTTTATTCGAAAACTTTTGCGATTTGTGTTGTCTGACGCATTTAAAATAGTATAATAAAAAAATTTCTTCTTTTATATTATGTATGTATATACATATTTTTTTCTAATATATTTATATTTTATGCAAGGTAATATGATTCACAAAACTTGCTGCGGCTTAACTTTATGCGTAGCGTCGTGAAAGAGCTTATTTTACGACAAACACAAGATAGCTATAAATGTTGTATGTCCAATTTTTACGATATTGAGGGACTTATATTCACTGCATAACTAAAATTTGTATATGTTATATTTTAGTTATTATAAAAATTCTGACACCTCGCTTACAAAAATCAATATGCCGGGCAAACATCCATCTCTTTCCATTTGTCAATACTTGTTTTACTCTAAATCCTTTACGTTTTTATTTAATCTATATTTCTAACGAATTTTTGCAATAAAAATGAAAAGAATAGGATTAAGTAATAAATATCGGTGCATGTTATCGCACAGGAAAAAAGACGTCTTTAAATCCGGAAGTTTCGTGACGCTTAGTGATGGGACAACAGTGCACGAATCAGGACAATAAAGGTCCGCCCTGTCTGCGAGGGGTTGCTGTACGCGGCGCCTCACACCACGTGGCATTGTCCTGGCCGGTATTTGTGATATTAAACTGTTTAATCACCGAACTATAGAAAAAGCGTGAGTGCCTACGGTCGTGCGCGTCGTCGTTCGTGAGTTTCGTGTGCGTAGCTGTGTGCACATCGGTTCCCGCATAGCTCGTAAATCTCACCCATTCCGAGTTCCCCTGTATACCACGGAGGAACGGACGCTTATACACCGATACAACATGCTTGTCGTAGCCGATGGGTGAGTGTACGAAACATCCAGTTGAATCGACGAGGAACAGAATGTAGAGGATGAGGAGTGAAATCGGAGGGAACAACAAGTTACACAGTGGCGGCGCGAGATCCTTTCCTCTCTTTCTCTTTCGCGCTTTTAACTACTTTAATATAAAGCTTTGACGGCTTATCCTGTCTCCAAATAAAATTAGCGAGGCTTACGCTCTGAATTAATATACGGTTTTATCCATTCGTGTAATGATATGCAAATTTTATTCATCTTCTTTGCATTTATTTATTTAATCATGATTCGGAACTATGAAACTTGTATTTAAGATTCTTTTTGATTAATTTTTATAGTGATGATGATTCAATTATCTCTGAATCATTAAACCGTTAAATTTTAATTCGGATTCGGTAGTAAAGACTCGAAAATTTCTGATCTTTTTCTAACAAAGTTAAATACTCTTAATGCTTGCGTTCATTACGGATTCAGCAAAACCATTCATCGAGAAAAATTTGCGTCAACACGAATAACATTTATCGATTTATTTTATTCTCTTGCTTGCTTTAATTGACCGCAACTCATGGCGACGGACATCGATAACGGGTATGAAAGAAAGGATTAGTGTCGGTGTGAAAATCGCAAAATAGAAGGAGAACATAAATAAACACGAATAGATTTCGGTGCGGGATTTGCAGATCCGGAAGAGAAGCGACATCGGACAGTATATTGCACCGCTTGTTGCACCGCAACGAAACGCAATAACGTATCGGTGCACAAATGTCAGTACGGTTGTCTGTCGCGGCACATATACACCGCGAGCGAAGCTGTCGAGGACCGAAAGAATAACAACCATAATAGGCTCCTGAATTGTGTGGCGAACAATGGGCAAAATGAAAAACGACGCACTACACCCAAACGCTTCTTTCTCTCTTTCTCTGTTTTCTCCCTTTCTCTTTCTTTTAAACTTTTTTTTAAGTAATTTTTATCCATATTTCTTAATTTTAATTATTTATGAATTGTTTTTCTCACAGATAATTTTACATTTAATATATGTGTATGGCGCAAGATATTGATAAACGGGATAGGGAGCTTTTAAACAATACGTTTTTTGATACTCCAATAATATAAAATGTACAACACATTAGCGCTAAGAAAGATATATCTAAAATAGCTTAATGCAAAGATATGTACACTTACTTATGTATTAGCAATAGTTTACCAAACTCATAACTTCCGGTACCTATCACCGACAAACACGTATCTCGCTCGTTATTCAAAGTTTACAAAAGTCTAATGAGAGATCTCCAACCGCGATAAAATAACAACATACATTATTTACGAAAATTTTATTGTTCAAAATAAACTAGTAAAACTGCTAAATTCCTCATCCCATCACGCCGTGAAAATTAAACTTTACCGTCAAATATTTTTAATTATTATTTTAATTTGAGCACATTATCGCGTTCTGCGCCCAAATTATCTTGTATTACGCCCGAGTTACTTCCTAAATTATCTCACGTAACATACATAAATTGTATCGAGCAATAAACGATACATTGGCATAAGCATTCCAGCCATACCAAATTTAAAACACAATTCCGGTATTTTAATACAATTTTAATAATGTGTTCTGAGATATTTCCATAGAATTTAAAGTATCTCAGTTGTCAAAATTATTATAAATTCTCCTAAATTACTACATACGCATACCGGAAGTTATTTTCGATAATGAATCAAATCATTATTGAACAATAGTAAAATACATATAATATAGCTATTTATTGTGTTAACATGACACTTCAGTATCTATATTTTATAGATTAAATTTATTACAAGATATGATATATCATAAAATTTTTATAAAATTTTTGATAATGTGTTCGAATAAATTTTTTCAAACATTATACATTTTATATATACATTTTATACATTAAATCACTACATCATAAAGTTACAATACCAGATATGTGGACATAATTTTGTGATTTCGACATTTCCAAATTAATTTAAAGCTACATAATTTATTCTAATACTGACACAATTTAACGTTCGCATAGTGTTCTAATTATACACGTGTCAGTGGAATATTTGAATTTCTGTAGAGTGAACGGACAAGTTATTTTACCATATTATAAAGTATATATACAAACAAAAAATAGCATGATATTGATTCTTCGCATTAAATACTTGTTAATTTCGAAGATTCTACTTTGATATCTTGAATCTTGTGGTCATTATCGCGGACTGTTTCTTTAGAAACTCTAGACCAGACAGATTTAAAAGCTCTTTTTTCATTCTAAGGTGTTATAACCTCAGCCACTAAATAAGCACCGCTCACACAGCATGGTATGAAATTATATAAGAAAACTAGTCCGCCATGTAGCTACTACAATCTGTCCCGATTTCCAGCATGGCGTAGGACGTGACAGCTTTACGAGGATAATAAGCTAGTATTACGCCCTCACGGTGAGAGTTTTTGCAAATTGAAGTAAATTCCATTCCCATCCCTGTATTCCCTCCCCCTCCCCTGTCGTCCACGATGGTGTACGATGCGTGAAACCACATTCCTCGTAAGTAATGCTTTACTACGCTCGTTGGCCTGGTTCTCTCGTCTAGATCGCAGTCCTCTAGACTTCATAAGAACCCTCTCGCCCGAGTGCTTATATCCGCGTCAAAGCACCAATAATATCATCAACCACATTTTAACGTAGCAATCGACAGTCGCGAGGCTTTTCGCGGTTATGATATGGTAATACATGAGACATAATTATATTACGTGTAATTGCCCATCTGTATGCATGATTATTATATGAATATATATGATATATAATCACAGAAATGAATATATATGATAAATAATCACAAAACTTTCATCTCAAATCATATGAAAAATCGTAATTAAAATAGATATTAATATACATATATGAAATAAGTAATATTGATGTACACTAATATAATTAGTGAATGTATTTCCATAACGCAGATGACATCTCTATACGAAACGATCTCTGTCCTCGCATTTGTAACGCTAGAAGCTCGAATAATTTTTTGTTGTCGATACATGTATATATTATGGATCGTAATATCGAAATTCAAACTTGCGCAAAGTATATCGGTTTCATTTCCCGAATAAAAATATGTATCCGTTGAAATATGGACGAAAATATATTTGTTTATTCGCACCGAGAGAATCGCGTGATCCACGTATCTTTAGCAAGTAGTCACAGACAAACCTAGCCAGCCCCGACAACACCTTCTCCTGGTTTTGTTCCTCGACAGGGTGGAAATATCCCCTCAAAATGTTTTCCGCGAAGATAGTACGTGCTCTGCGGTTTTACCCTACCTTCCTCACATGAATATTCACGGCTAATTTGTAAGAAGCTCTCCAAACAACGTTGCTACATACCGTCTAACCGAGCGTACAAGCACTCATACGCGTGCGTACCAACACGACTCGACCACCAGAATTTACCTTTAATTATCGTAAGAGCGAATAAAAGATCGTTTTCACGTGTAAACAGCGAGAATGTTCGTCGATAAATTCAATTTCAGCGTCGACTATCGGTACACGTTGGAAAATCTTCACTTCAGAATTACGTTAGTGCAAAATTGAAATCCTGTTAGGAAGGGAACAATAAGTTACACGAATAGATGGATAATTTGTAATAGAGAAAAGCGTATGTTACTTGAAGAATAATATCTCGAAGATGATCTTTTAATAATTGAAGTTTATATAGATATACTTATAGCTTAGCTCTAACAATAAGAGAGAAAGAGAGAGAGGGAGGGAGAAGTGATAATATATGGATTTTATTTTATTAAAATTCTGGAAAATAATGAAAGATGCGAATGTCTGGTGGCGGGCAGCAAAAATATTGAGAAAATTATTTGCAATCGTATATATATATATATATATATATATATATATATATATATATATATACGATGTACGATTCAACAATGAAATCTGGAATAACGTCGATACGTATACGCGTATATAGAAATATCGGCGACACTTTTGTGCTCGGGCTCAACACGCTAGAATTCTCATAAAATGCAAATATTATTAGCATTCCCCGACGTCCTCTTACACGTCCGCGATCTTGCCAATATACATGTCTACGTGTACGTACCGTACTTGATATTCAGATGATGAGATTTACGACAGTACAAAGATACATTGTCGGATAGTTTCCTACCGTTTGCACATTCGTTTCAATTCAACGCAAAGTCTTACCTTCATAATTATTCTTTGTGAAGTGAATATGCGTAAATTCTACAATGAGGAACCTCCCCAGGTGTGGACGGTCCACATATTTGCATAGATATACTCGATATTAAGATTATCGACATGACACGTTTGCGTAACATGGTTTTCGTGTACTCTCCTAATTCGCGGGCTTATTGTTCGTGTGAATTGTTTTATGCAAGGATTTTCATCACTTATGTTATTAAAGTTTGATGCGATAAAATAACTGACTTATAATTTACCTTTACAAAGATTTTCTAAAGGTTTTAATGAATTTTAAAAAAGGAACAAATTTGATTCTTTAAACTAATGGAAATCTTTAGAAAATTAAAATATAAATATAATTTAATTTAATTGATTTGAATTTAATCTTTCCAAATAGTTATATATAGTTTTTTTCTCAATAGCCATAAAAGGAGAAAATATAATATGTATTCAATATATTGCACATATCACGCATTGAATGACAGTGCAATACCGAAAGTGATATTCCGTTGATTTAGACTTCTCTCGTCGCAGTCAAACTAAGTTTTTTACCGTTGTAATTATCGTTCCTCGTCCGCATGCATGCGCATTCGAGATAGGAAAAGAATTACATCAGATATAAAAGAGTTCGACATTTTCTTGGGTTTACGAGCGCGCTTGTTACGAGGGCGTAAAGATGCCCTGCGGGCTTTTATTAAATTCTATCCCGGTGAACACCAAGGTCCGAGTTATATAAACGACGTTACATGCCTTCCGGCGACATTTTAGGGGCACCTAGACGACTCTACGATGCGCTTAACGGCCAAATAGTCGATCCATCGCGTCAGATTTGTGCTCTGATTTGCCTTTTTCGTGGAGTACACTCGGTAGAGAGAGGAACATCGCGTCTCGTCTCGAATGAGGGAATAAAGTGCGCTTAATAAAGATGAAAACAAAGTGGATCTCGCATGCACGACGCGCGAAATAATCGTGATCGCATTCAGTCTAAGTAAAAAGCTCGCTAATTCAAAGCTCGTGATCGTATATCCGAAGAAATAATGGTATCGCATTGCGTTTGTGTGGATTACTTTCGTGTCTGATTAAGGTACGATTAAAGCTATTATTAAAGATTTTTTTTAAAAGAAACACTCACGTGAAAACGACACGTGGGAAATCCGTCTGATCATTAGTATTCTCTATCGGTGTGCCGTTCGCGGATGCATAGAGTTTATGTTTCATGTGACGTTTGCGATTGCAAGGCAACGTATTGCCAGATGCTTCGTCTGATTTCCCCCGAGAACACGCTGCGCTACACTTTTTAACAACGAATTATAAACTTTCAGTTGTGAATTGGGAGAGGAATTTCGATTATTTTCGTTTGCAGCGATAATTGCTCGCTCTTTCCGTTCTTAAACGATACATGCGTATGTGCGATATACCTAAAGCGGAACAGCTTTCCTCCTAAATATTCGACGAGAGCCATCAATGCGGTAAAACTTGTTTTTATTTCAACGCTAGAACCAGAATGTTCAAAATTTTGGTGGTTCGCACTTAAAAGCTTAATCCGCAAAATTCGCAAAAAATAAAAATAGTATGGTGGCACGATTTTCGGTCCAATCTCAAAGTGAAAACGGTGGCATAAATTATTCATCGTTTTCTTACAACTTTAAATTCGCTATTTTCTATACAGTCACGTGTAATTAAAACGCCACAAAAAGGCAATTCAAATTAACGGAGCGAAATAAAGCGAAAGGGCTGTCGGCTACCTAATTTCTCTATTTATCAGACACGTGACGTAGGACGTCCCGAGAGAGAACATCGTCCAGCATCTCAAAGATTACTCGTTTACGGGGGCCGAGTGATAGATTCGTTATTACTCGTGAATCTCATATTCTATACACGCCAGGTGACCGTGTAATAGGGAAAAGGGTAATGGCTATTCAGTATGCATTGCTGTCCCTCGGTATGGGGGTAATATCAAGCTCTCAAGTACATGATATGTTCCATACGGTGCACACACATATATATATAGATATATATATGTGTATGTATCGCGTGTTTATGCATAAGTGTATTGCGCAGTTACAGTCGAGTGGACGTCCCTTGCGTGTGTATGTGTATGCGTATGAGTATAGACATGCAAGACATTATGTAATATATCTAATTGCTCCTTTTAGCTTTACTAAAAAATCGCAAAGACATACGCGTTCGATCGATCGGCTGTTTACAAAAGGGACGCACCGAATAGCCGGCAAAGATTGTCGATCTTCCTGAACCTTGTCACCTGATTGTCAAACGCGTGACAATCCGCAAAAGACTTGGCGATGTGATGAGCAGAGACTTTATTAGCTAACTTCTTTATTAACGAAGTGTTAATAAGTTTGCCAAGACCAAAGAAAAAGTTCAGAGAAGAAGACTGTTCGTATTACGTTAGAATCCGTGGTCTATCGATAACTCCGCTCGTAAGAATGAACTACTAGCTCATCAAATTACTTGTCGCGTTTGTAATTGTCCAGTTGAACTTGGTTTATTTTGTTTAGTGTTTTAATCTCTTGCGTATTGCTGTCTTGCATTCGTATCATTTATTTCCTTCGATTATACGTAATACAGATTTTAAAAATGCAATAAATCAGACAAGAAACTTAATAAAATGTAGAAATTTTTGGAAACATACGAAGAAATATAAAATTCTATTACAGCTTGCCGCATAAGATTTATCATCTGTAATAATGCAAGAATTATTTTATTATTAAAGAGACAATTTATTTATCACTATTGTTCCTACGTTTCGATGCAATTTGCACACTTTAGATCTCTGTAGTGCTTTGTAGTTCATAATTGGTTGATAATACCGATAAGAATCAAGGGATATAAATCCTTGTGCATGTTTTGCTAAATCCGCAGCAGTATCCTTTCACCTCTCGCTTTCACCTTTCTCCCCACGTGCATTGAAGCGAAGAAAGAGAGAGAGAGAGAGAGAGAAGGTTATACCGGATGAGACAGGCAGATTACCTAATCACGGGTAACCCGTAAAGCAATCAAATTCTCCGTGGTATCGTTACCCACGTGTTGGTCGTGCATCAGTGTGAGGGGTGCCCGGGCCGGAGATTCGTACGGAGGGTAGCCAGAGACGGAGTAGATGAAGGGAGAAGTGGTAGGGGGATCGGCTTCGTAGGCCGTTAAATTCGATTTAAACCATTAATGCGGTATTGTCCGGGTAATGACCGTGCATCCGGCGTCGAGTTTCCTTTTCGATGTCATCTCTCGACTGCTATTGCTGCCGTTGCTGTTGCTACTGCTGCTGCCGTTGCTACTGCTGTCGTTGCTGACTGTTTCTTTCAGCGAATTAGAGATGCTTCGTTGGCAGTCGCAGGCGCAGTTACGATCGCATTTAAAATATGCGCGTAGGCACGATCAGTAGATAATGCTTGATTTGCGCTTTGTAAATGTCGCGATTAATGCCTGAGAAATTATTCGCATATAGGGAAGCAGAGGTATTTTTTACGATCGGATAGTTAAGGTTGAAAAATATTCTGTTGTTCGCAGTCACTTGCTTCGCTTGTGAAAAATTTCGTTTCTATAAACACGACAAAATATTTCTATATTTTTCTATTGCATAGTTAATAAAGATACGGAGAAAACTAGGGCAATGACATTAGATTTGAAAATCAAAATATCTTTCGGTACATTTATATTTTCATTAAAATGTATCATACAAAACAAGAGATATAATACCGCGGACTCTTGCAAGACTATTAGAGAGAACGAATTATATCCTTTTGAAAAGCTGCACGGCTGTAGATCTCCGCGCGCGAATTTAAAAAAAATTATGATATATCGCGGCGTATTGTATCCGTTTTTATACAACCGCAAGTAGGTAGTTCTGGCAACACTATCTCCCGCTTTTTTTCTCACGGGATAACATTGTACGTACGGATTCTCCGCAATAAAGCCACGCGACGACTCCGCAGAGACAACGGCGCGGCGGTCACTTTTAATCGCCCGTTTATCATCGTGTGTCGTACCGCCTCTCCATTCGGGTTTTACTCGCCAAGTTGGCGAGCTTACGATACCGCCAAATGTAGTAATTTCGATAATAACGGGCAGATTGTGCGTTAGACTTGGATATCCCGCGCGCGATCGCTATTAGATGATCACAGTGTATTCCATTTTATTAATGCGAGATATTAAAATCGCTCTGGTATTGTAATTGCGGACAAGGACAAAACCCTTCTCGTATGTTCCATATCAGATTATTCAACCGTTATTGAACTTCTAATACAACCATCGAGTTGTTTTAATTCGCCTATGTACATTTATCTTTTTAAGCGACTCTGACTCAATCGATCTCATTCTTGTCTTCTTTCCCCCTTAATCTCTACTGTCCGCTATTATTTCCTCTGTTCTCGTTTTTATTTAATCATGCCTTATACCATGATATATTCAACAGAATGTAACTACGCGAATTAACATGATAAAGAAGCTATTCAGTATGGAACATTTTGCATTGAATTTTTTATTAAATAAGTAACATAACTGATATCTTTTCAATTTTATTATTCCTTTTTCAATTTCAAATTAAGAAACTACATAAAAACTAATTGATTGGATTATTTATCTATGTATAGGCAAAGGTATAGATATTTGATGCTCAAATAAATCGTTTATGAGAGAAATAATGCGATTTACGACTTTAGTATCTATTGTCCTGAATATTTTACACGCTGCCATGTTCGGATATCTCCCTACTCAATTCAAGCATATGAATAGTATTAGCTACGTGCACAGTTAACGAGTTGACGCCCGATGCATAAATAATGGGTTGGCCGATTAATAGCGCGATCGTTCGCTTAATGATCTAAGTTAATAAGAGATAAACACTGACAGAGCAATATCACGAAACTGTTGATGGCTTGCTACATGCCAGTTTTCGTATAATACCGTTGTTCAAAGGATTTTGTAATAATTTAATTGTAATTAGCAATAATTCGAATTTCAATTGCTATTTACGATGCGAAATTAAGAAGATAAATCTGAATTAATCAAATTTTAATCAGTCTTCCTAGAATTAAGTCTGGGTGTAAAATATTTCATTAATAACAACATATTGAGATATTAATATTTTATTAAACAAAATAAATGATTTATTATTAATGATAAATAAGCTTGTTTTTAATCTTTTCTGTAATTCTAATTTTCAAAATTATATTAAATATTAAAATTATTTATCTGCGAGTAATATTAAAATTTTTAAAAGAATCATATAATGATAAAAAGTTTTACCAGTATGTTATTTAACAAAAATTCTTCGCATTATAATTATAGTTTAATTGCTGGCTGTCTAATAAAATCTCAATAAGTAGTTTTAAACTTTTTATTCATGTACCATTAGAATGCTCCTCTATTGCCCGTCCGAATATTCGACGCAATTAAAAAAATAATACGCCGCACCCTCTTCGCGATTATAACGAGTCATGCAGCTGCCCGAAATCCAAACGCGTTTTTGACGATAATGAGAACACGAGATAAAAAATACGGCGCGTAAAGCGTACATTACGTGGATTGAGAAAGTGGAAAGAGATGGTTATTGCGACAGAGATGGTTAGTGCCTTTAATCACGAGGTACACAATGCGAGAGGTGTTACTTTTACGGTGTCGCAGATAAATTGTCGGCGTCGAGAGGTATCTGGACAGGGCGGTCATTTTTGTCCGTACGTGACTGCTTTCTGAGATACTTGACCGTATAAGACCAGGATCGTAAGTTGTGTCATGAGAACGTAGCATCCGAGCATCCCTCTCCAGGCCGCTACTTTCAAACGGCATTTATTGAAAATTTATCGTTTTGTCCTCACGGGACTTTATCGACGTTCCGTTTGCCGTCAATACTTGTCGTGTGTGCAGTAGATACGTATTGATATCCATTTTAAGATCACCTGTTCGTCAAACAAGTTTCGCGTTTCTCGTTATTAAATTATATTAAATGGTTTTGCTTATTTATGTATCTGGAGAATTGCCGATGAGCAATCAATACGTTGAAAGTCGAAGAAAATGAAAGAAATAATATTACACGATATTTTTTCATTTTGAGCTTACCATGTTTCTTTATTTAATTTAATCATTTTCTATCAACGTCAATCACAGTTAATTATTTTTCTATGAATTTTGGTATAATATCGGAAATAAGATTAAAAAACTGCGCATATTTCTGTTAATATTCTGTATAAAATTAAAATAGCGAAAGAAACGTATGCTAGCAATATCTGCGCGAGTAGTTTCCGTGTGTCTCGTACGTGCAAAGGTATCTTCCCTTCCGCATCGGTGTACTACACGTGGTGTTGCACAGCGCCGGTGCATCCCGGTGCCGCATCCTCGCGCTAACATAATGAATCCATACTGCGCACCGGACGCGTTACAGGTCGCATCGTGAGGGTCAAACGCACGTGTTCCCACGTGTGTACACACATTGCGCTAAACATACAAATACAGAGGCATGTTGTCCCCCTTCGCTCTCCCGTTCTTCGCGATCGCGTTGTTGAAAACGGCACATTTCGTAATTGGAATACCAGTCGGTACTGAAGCAAAGAGAGGCACGTTGCAGCGATACGCACCTGCGTACACGCACGCAACGACACGCGAATAGATGTGGAAAGATAATAACGGATAAACACTGCGTTAATACGCGATATACGCAGATACGGCGCGGACATATTTGTCATTACATCAGGACGGATTAGTACGCAAACGTATGGTTGCTGACATTAAGTACATTTTACATGAAGTTGTATTACAATTTGATCGCATAAAAGTCTAAAAAGATGTGCAGTGTTTTAATTTAACTGTTAATATGTAAATTACATTAACACACAATTACTCATTAACATTTACACGCTATTATAATTTCTTCAAGTGGAATATATACTTATTTTGTAATAATATTGGATGTCACGTACGCTATATGTATAATAAACTTAGAGTCGTGAAAGAAAAATGTAATTCGTTGATATAGCTAGAGTAATCAAAAAAAATTTTTCTCCTCTTCGTTCTGCGAGATTAATCTCTGAATGATAAAGACCTTTTCTTTTGCTGATGTCTATTTACCTATACGTGTCTGTCTCTGCATATGCGGATTCCGGGAGCGCGAATTCGTCGATACGGATAACAAGGGTAGTATAGCAAGAAAGAGAGCTATAGTCGGACAATGTCCGGCATGACTAGGCTCGTGCGGCTTCCATTACCTCCGCTGACAATTAATAATTACCCCATATCGCTGATATCCCGGAATGCATTTTGGCTCGTAGAATTGCGACCTATGGCCTCTCGCGTTTCCTCCCTCCCTCGCCCTAGACACCGCCGCAAATCTCCGTCTTTCTCTCTCCTATTGCATCCGTTAGATCACAGCGGGCTGCAAACGCGGCGCAGCGCGTGCATCCTCGTGCATCTGGACGATCCAGCTCGTATCGGTTTGTAGTAACGTTTCGCCGACCGGGTCTGAACCATTTTGTCCAACCCTCCAATAACTGGAGGTGCATTAATGCAGCCTAGCGAGAAGATAACGCCGTTGCATCGACGGGCACGATGGGCACAGCGCTATCGATCCTATCGACCGATGCGCGAGAAGTTAATAGGGAAAGCACAGCAGAGGCTACTATGCACGACCAGCAGCAGCAGCAGTAGCAGCAGCAGCAACAACGGCAGCGGCACCGTATTTTAAAGGGAGGTGGCTGGCGAATAGGGGACAGAAAGGGGGTGGATGCTGCCGGCCGTTCGCATCGCCACTGGCAGCGTAGTCAGGATCCGCGCTACATCGCGCTACTGGACGCGCGTGGATTCGCGGTTCTACAACGCGGTACGTAGATGGAATTCCAGCCTTCGCTTGGGGATGGGAAAATCCACTCGTACATGCGTGTCGTAATTTGCCGAAGAATAGACTCTAGCAAGGAAAATGAAATCATGGTCGTACGATCCTTTTATCGAAATCATTGTGCATTATCATTAAGATACGAAAGATCGAACTTTCTGCGACGTCGCTTTGTAAAAACTCATTTTTATCAAACGTTGTATTGGATACAACGATAAATCAATCCGAAAGTAATTTAGATATACATATATAATGTTGCAAATAAATTGAAAGCTTGAAAGCTGTAGCAAATAAATATCTGCAGAAATCCATTTGTGCTAAATATAGTGTAACAAATGAATTTATTTTATTTATTCTTGGTTTAAATCGTATGCGCAAAACGCGCATTCGTACCCTAAAGAAAGTCCGCACAATGATACGCATAATTGTTGTTTGTTGGCCGCATTTATCAAGATTAATGGCTCCGACAATGAGATTCGCCCCGGTCCTTTAATAGCGAAAACGAATTAGTTTGTGCTGAAAGGGCCACGTCCAGGAAACCCAGCATTACTTTCGTGTCACATTCGTGATTTATGCGCAACATACGCGAGAAATCGTATCTGTGATAAACGTAAATTACGGCAAAATATTATAGCGATGTATCGAATGCGTAACGAAATTATCGTCAATATACGAGAGGAAAACCTGGTGATCCAATCGAGTAATGCAATAAAATGCGCTTGCGACATTAGGAGAAATTTACACATACCTAAGCAGAATAATGTGGGGCACGGGAGAGGAGCTTGCAGAATCTCAAATCTCCAACAATGTGTACCTCGTATCGGAATCCGAATGCAGATACATTGCGTATTATCGGTTGCAGAACAAAACGACCACTCGCACGCATCTATTCATTCAAGTATGTGAGCCGATAATTGAATGAAAAGCACAACACATGACGATGTCGTATTAATAAATATCTGAAACTAGTATTTTCGTACAAAAGAATACTATTTTTGTCGCATTATTTTCAGAATTAACACACAATGATATCTGCATATCGTAATATTCATCTAACGTGGCAACTGATCGGAAATACGCAAATTTACGAATAACAAACAACGAGGAAAGTATAATTCGATAAATAATATTTTATTTGCGTGAAAACTTGTTTGTGTGTGTATAAATAAATATCGTATTTAAATTGTAAATGAAAGAGCTCCTAAAATAAGGACTAATTAATTTGAGCTTGCATCTCGAAAAGATTATTTAATCAATTAAATAATTCTGGTTTTTATCATTTCTCTCAAATGATGCATAAAATATAATACATGCTACGTGCATGTAACACTTGCGGCAAAAAGAGACTTATGTATATACAATAATCACCCATTAGAGCCCAGATTTTATCGAATGAGAATACGGAGAGAGAAAAATGCGAAATGCGTGCATTTATGCTATCGTATCAAGGCAAGAGTACACGTGTACTCTGTCCGTTGAAAATGTTCTGCCACCTCGACAAATTCGCGCCCGCTTTTTTTCCCTCCCATGCAGCGCGCCAAGATATTTATTGTTTTAATTTACCACGCGGATGTTTAATTATAGAGAGTTAATTTTAACCGGTTCGTACAGCGGACACGATTGCATTGGCCCTTGACTAAACAATTTTTATTTGTACTTAACCAGAACCAAACATAACGATTATTTGCAAATCTGAAGAGTGCATTGATACGTACAAACGAAACATGCCCCAATTGAAAAGAGTTTTTGCGAGGTTTTAATACACGATATTCTGTATCCTAAAATTATCTAGCTTTCGTATAGTTCAGGTATTTACATAAAATACAATAAGCAACGTATGTTGTTTCTAAATTGATTAATAAATACGTTTTTGAAAAAAGAACAACAAATATGTATATGCAGATTTATTAAAAGTAAAATGAGTAAGAGTAGAATGTTACACGATATAGTAAAATGTTTCACAGACATAGTTGTAAAAATATTTTGGAAAATCTATCGTAAAAAATAGATCGGAATATCCCTCAAAAATATTATACAGACCAGAATCGCGCGGAATCTAAAGCGACGGTTAAACGCACATCTCCAAGCTTCTCGCTGGTCTGTGTTCAACGTCTAAAATTGGTGAAGACTGTTCATTAACAGAGACCATGTGACTCCGTGCCAAGAAATAGTCGGTCTTTGTTCGGTGTACTGTCTCCACCATCGAGAGTTTAGCACCAGTGCGAGAGCACCGAACAGAGGAGACAAGAGAAAGTAGAGGATATAGAAACTCCTCAGGGAACTGAAGCAAAAATAGAAGAAGAGATCGCGCAGAATGGAAACACAGTCGCGCAGCTGCGCGAAGCGAGGATATAGATCGAGATAGATACGACCGGTTTGTTTTCATCTAATTAAGCGCCATTCAGGAGTTTTGGCATCGTTACAACTCGGAGCATGTGCATTAATCATGGTGAATTAACATATTCTTGAAACAAACGTATAAATAGCTTTTTTATGAAACATTTCTTTCAACGATTTCATTTCTACAATTTTCTCTTCGCTACTAAATATCTAAACACAGAAATAAATATTACTTCTGTTATCTCTTTAAGGACGAACCTTTCGTCCGAAATGAAGTTAGAAAGAAAAAAGTATTTTAATACCACACAATTTCACATGATATAAATATTACATCTGCCATTATATGACAGAATATCTCTCTTTTTCATTTATTATAATATTTATGTACTGAAAAATATTCTGGTTAAAAATTTTTTTAATATTATATATATATATTAATATTATATATATATATATATATATATATATATATATACATATATACACACATTTATACAATATATGTAACGTATGTAATTAATATGTATAATATATATGCCAATATTTTTTTAAAGAAATTAAATAGCTCAAAAATGAAGAATTACAATTTAAATTGTTGATAAAATTATATTAGTCTTTATATTTATCTTTTAAGATTTAAGCTTGACAAAGATTTTTGTAAATATTCGGATTGCGTGTAAAGTTCAATAAATTATGTTGGCAATCGCTGCGAATAGCCCTCTTTGCGTGCAAATGAAAGTAAAACAGCTCGGGTAAAAGGTGCGGGGAAGTGATGAATTAAAGAAAGCGAAAGGGAAACGGCGGCGCAAGAAGGCGCGAATTACGTGCAGCCAAAGGGCAGTGTGCAGAAGAATGACACGCGAGCGGCGAGGAATCTAATGAAGGTGAAGAAGAGACAAATGGAAAGCGGAAAGAGAGACAGAAAAGACCGGCGGTAGACACAGATGAAGAAAAAGAGCAAGTATACAGTACCGAAATAGCCGGACATTCCGTTAACTTGGCTCTCTGCAGCTACTCGAGACAGAGAATAAAAGGGTCAGGCGGAACGAAGGAAGGAAAGCAGCGTTCGTCTGTCGTGTTTCTCGCCCGGTCCTACCTCGTCTAGGAGCGTTTCAATTACGAAATCCTGCGAAATCGTCCGACGATTCTAGCAGAGTGTTCGTCTACCCGTTATATCCGTCGCTGTGGTGTCCTCTTTAGTTCTATTTCTCTTTTCTTTCTCCCCTTTCCCACCGTCTGCCCTACTCCCATCTTCTCTTCCTTTCGTTTCGATCTTTCTCTCTTTCTCTTTCCCTTATCGTGTTGCTGAAACGGCTAAATAAAAGAGCCACGTCTATTGTTTGTACGACACAGAGTAAACACCAGTAGCTGCAAAAACCGAAGGCGAGAGCACCCGGGATTGCAGGGTTTCAGTACTCGGATATTTATGTCCCTCTTTACATTCACGTGTGGCCATTAGTTGACAATTCGACGGCGATTTCCAAACAATTCCGATATTGCTACGAGAGAAACGCTATGTTTCGCGATCGTTCGATTCGACGAGAATCGCAATCGATCGACAAATTAAAACCCGAAGACATTCACTATTAAAAATGTGTTTTACATACGTGAAACATAGAAACATATTTCTTAATTGGATTAAAGTCACTTGCCACACAATTATTATGTTTAAAAAATCATTATTCTGTTCCAATCTTTTCTTCGAACAGCGAGAGAAATTATCTTAAACTTTAGCATTACTCGGAGCGTTGGAAGTTCTAATTGACCTGCTTCGTTATTCAAAATTGATATGGCTGAATCGAAGCTATTCTTGGAATATTTAAATGTATTTTAGTAGTCTAGACTGTCATTTCAAATAATTCGAAATATTTGATCTAAACTGACCGTTGCATTCAAATTTCGGACAATGCATATCTGTTATTCTCTATAATTGTATTAAGCTTAATTTAATCTTAACGAATCAGAGTATGACTTATACCGATGACTCCGCGGACTCTGCAGGTGAAATCTGGCTGTTATGAAGCCGGTCGAATAATGGAGTACAATACAGCACCATTCCGCGCTTAAATTGCCAGACATTGTTTAAGCCCGTGACGAATGATCCTGCGCTTTTCTTAAATCCCGTGAAACTCTAATAAAACAAGGATATACAGAGTATCGTAATAGTAATAACTATAAATCATTAAAGTGCTAATGTACATTAGATAGTCTCGTGTATCTCGCACAACTGTTCAATTAAAAGCATAATTAGCAGTAAATTATCCGAGCAGATATCAATATCGAATTCGTTCGAGCATACAGACTTTTTATGAGTTTTTATTGCAATATATAATTATTGTTTATTAGCGTTATACTTGTTTGTGTGCAATAAAAAATTTATTGATGTAAAATAATTAAGACTGTTAATTCAATTATTAATGTAAAATGATTACTCGGCTTAATTTACTTTAATGCATTTAGCAATTAATTATCTCGTAAATGGCACACATGCATTCTCGTTAAAATAATCTCTTTTTTTTTTAATTGCCAAGATGACTCAATTCTTAAACTGCAGGTAGTTCCGAAAAAGCTTTGATACGACAGTATAATTATACACGTTATCCGGCTGTCGCCGCGCTACGTCAATATCCCGAGTGCACTGCAAATAAAATGGTTCGAGATTCGAACGGGATTCACTCTCGTAACGAACGTACGCAAATAAAGATTGTAATTTCCTTGTTCACGGTAGGATACTGGCTGGCGGTGGCTACGCGCACACGCTGTTTTCTAAAAAACAGCCGTAGGTCGTATGGTCGATACATAGGTTGTCAGACGGTACACATTGATGTCAGTGGAATATTACATTATGTAATTATGTGAGTTATTCCCCGCGCGTTTCTTCCGCGTCGCGGAATATTTCGCTCGTGGCTTCTGCCGCGTGTGTGATTCCAGGATTCGGCGTAAAACTGTGGAATCACGTGGAATCTCCACCGGGAGAAATTCCAACCCGAACCGTTTTAACTCCATTATGACTTTTTCTTTCCGATGGGAGCAATCCAAATCGAATCGTTGTTAGCTGTTCGAAAGAACATCGGTGCTAACGTCACGTAAAAAACGGGTATACGTAAATTGAAACGTGTTTCTCTAGTTTTAGATATATCTTAGAAGTGCTCTTATTTATTAAAAAAATTCATTAAATCCTAATTTAATTTTCAAATGGTCAACAATAGATTAAAAAAAAAACCGCAAATATTTAACGCATACGTTTAGTATTTCTTTTATATAAGTATTATATGTAAATATATATTAATATTCAATTATTTTTACGCAATAATTTTTTCTTTTTGAAAAACATTTCTATTTATTTATTACGCTATTATAGTAGAGAAATAAAAAATTAAAAAACTACAAAATTTATATGGATCAGTATTAATAAAGCTTTTTTAAAAGCTTTTATGTTTATTTTATGTTATATATCTATTAAAATAGCATTGAAAAATAATAAAAGTAAAATTGAGAAAAAATATTCAAAATGCAATATTTTTCATTTATACTAAATATTCTTAGTCCTGTTTGGTACACAAATAGAAAAGCAGGAGATTGAACGGCAATGGTTTCAATATAGCCAATCAATACAGAATATATATCCATATTTATGTAGGTTGGATAGCAATAGAATAGAGTCAATTAATTTAATTGAAAGTTATATATAAATCGACACAAAATATTTTAAAATCGTATATCCGAGGAAAAGAATGTCTCTCCACCAACATTTATGGTAATCATTGTTTTTTTTTACTATTAATAAGTTGATATGGAAAAAGTTGATGTGATTGATGATAAAGGATCTTTCAGATCTCTTATTTATTTTTTCAGTTTTTTTTAATGATTCCTTTGCCGTATTGTTAATTATTGTTTACCTAAAATATCCAGGTTGAATAAGAAAAAAATTAATATTTCTAAATTAATATATTTTTCATTATTTATTAATTTTTATATGTATATGCAAACATAAACTAAGAGATAAAGTTTAAAGTAAATTTTGAGAAATTATATATGTATATCTCATTACCCCATCAACTGTGCAATAATATTTATCTCTGGCAAAATTAGTTAATTAAGATATTAATTATTATCTCATTATAAATATAAATTTGGTATTCTGTGCACATTAACATTTAATGGTCTTATTTACAAAGGAATATAATATTAATAATTTCAATTTTCAGTGTTAAAAATAAGACAGAATATGTATACCTGAACTCAATAATCGTGCTTACAAATCAATAATTGCGTTTCTTGTGGATAAAAATGTTGAGGTGCTATTATCATCTATCATCGGAGTCTTAACTCACTATCATATCAGTTTAATGGTTTTCATTTTGATATCTCTGATACAGAAAGTGTAAGTCAACTGAGTCATCGATACACACTATAACGTCTCAGCTCAGCTTCGGCTCGAAATCGCGATCGATTTTCGTATGAAGCCCCGCGATATCAAATCAGGCAGCGAAAACGCAGACTCCTCAAGTCCTCAACTCGAAACGATTCTGAAATCGAAGTTTCTTAGCTATGTAAGCAGAGCCGTATTTCTAGCGCTTTCTGAAAGAAAGTCCGGCTGCAGGAAAGTCCACGGGGGTGATTGGTGGACGACGAGTCGGGATTGAGGGTGGTGCACCGTTACGAGAGCGAATAACAATGGCCACATCCGTGTATGCATTTCCGGTCGGTGAGCACCTTCCGGTTGTGAATTACGCGGATGAATAAATAGAGTGGAGACCTAGGTATTCTGGGCTACGGAGAATATTACCAACGACCGGGTACGCGCAAGCATATACATATAAGCTCGTTTAATGAAATTAAAATGAATGGCAAAGGAAGGATTAGCTTCTGCTATACGACGGTCGAATATCCGTGGCAAGAGACGAGAAACCGCTTTGGAAAACGTTACGCTCGTAGAGGCGAGAAAATTTTTTGCAAGTTAGCTTCTTACTCTGTGAATCCATTATGATGAAATTAAAAATTTGTCTTTGACCACATAAAGTAACGAATATTTACTACAGAATCCCCTATCTACATAAATAACTCCTACTCATCTTATTGCGACTTCTCATATCCAACAAATAATTGCCGTATCATTGCTACTTGTGTCACGTTGCGATGCTGAAATGCTCATAGCGATTCCTGCGTTGCATCGAAAAATTACGACAAGATCACGTATCATATAATCGACCTTCTGACAAAAGCATTCATGCGTATAGTTACAATTTCACGCGGAAAGTCAACGATCATTTCTTTGAAATATCAGAACAATAATTCAAACATAACAAACGGCCGAATAGTCAAGACGTTGCTGCATACGTTCACGAACTTCTGCTGCATATTTTACGAATCACCGGCTGCGCAAACTCATACAGCCAGCCTCTGCGCAGCGATTTCGGTTTACGAAAATACATTCCCCGCAGGAATGGATATCCTCTTGACTGCGTTTTCGTAAACTGAATTTTCATGAAATTTTCTTTGAAGACTCTCGACAAAAGAAGAGAAGAAATCAAAGATACGCCTATATGACTGACGATTTACAAATTATAATAACAGGCTCTGTAGCCAAAAAAGAAATTTATTCAATTGCAATGTTAATATAATTTGGAAATTTCGCAGATAACATAAAATAAAAGGATTTATTACAAACACGTATAAATATTTTGAAAATATGTATATTGAGAAAGCAAAACGCGACTGTATTCTTGCAGCAAAGAAAAAAGTTTCTACAAAGTCGGATTAGGTGCGTTGTGAGGGCGCGCCGTGCACGCTAAACGGCTGTGGGGCAAGACTAATTATTCTAATGGGCCACAGTGTTTGTATTTACTGTGTAAATGGTGCATTCAAAGGATCGGTACTGGCCTCTGTGGACGCTTGAGTGCGCATCCATGTCCTCCTCCGCAAGAGCGGAACCGTAACATACATTGTGCCGATCGGTCCATCGAGATTGATGAGGTATCGATAACGTCGATACGAAGAAAGTACATCGGAATTTTATTCTCCTCGGCCTCGAATTATTATCGTCTCGCCGATTTTGATTATATTAAATATGTATACTAACGAATGCATGAAGCTAGATTGCATTTTTCAGACAAAATCATGCAATTTATTTCGTTTTGCATATACCGAGAGCATCCTGTGCATACATAATTATATTAACGTAAGTTCATTAGAATTCTCTTTCTCTTTTTATTTTATTCCAATAAATATATTTTAACACAATATATGATAAAATAATTATAAACACTCGAGCTTATTGCAAAGAGAGAAATAATACAATCGCATTATCAACAGCTATTTATCAGTCAGAAATATTTTTACAAATCGATCATTATCTAATTTTAACAGTCGATAAATTATCGAAAAAACTCGAGAAATTTAATTTATGATGTGCAATTCTGAATTTATTTGCACTTACTTATCTCTTTAACACAGGAATATCTTGATATATACCTATTTCTAGATCGAATCGTTTGTCATTTCTCTAAATCTTTCATTATTGATACTATTTAAAGATTTACTATCAGTATGCAGATAATATCTGCAACTGATAAGCAAAATTGCGCGTTTTTTTATGCTAACATTTTTTATATGATCCCCAAACAAAATCTTTATTCTATCCTTTGGTTTCCAAGTCAGCGATCATCTCCTCGATTTCCAGCGCGACGGATTCGATTCCTTCGTAACGGGAATGCGACTTCTCCTGAAACGACCGTGCCGATCAATTTATACGTGCATTCTTTACTTCTTCGATTCGCGAATGCAGATGGTGTCTGCCTCGACGTCGCGTCGGGACGCTCGACGGTATCCCCTCGTAGACGTCGCGTCGACGCCGTAACGGTGGTGGAACTTTAATTCGCGTTTTCGGATTTCCAATATCGTAAAGCGGCGAAAGAAGACGACGAGTAATACATGACGGTCGATAAGGATAACTTCCTTTCGATAGGCGACGGAAGTATGGAGGGTGAGAGGGTAGTGACGACGGTACAGAAGGGGCGCGGGGTCGAAAGGGGTTATTTCGTGACTGCTGCTTGCGCCACGTGTATTATCATATTTATAACTCGGTTCGACCCGCGGAAACGTGAAAAAGCTAGGAAATGGACTTGGCGCGGCAGACGGAATCCGTCCGATGTGATGCGCTCAAGGATATCACGATAGGATCGAACTGCGAATCGAGTATGTTAATAAGATGTACTGTCACCGATAAACTCTCTCTCTCTCTCTCTCTCTCTCTCTCTCTCTCTCTCTCTCTCTCTCTCTCTCTTTTCCGCCTTTTAATGTGATAAGGAAAGACAAGTCAAGATGTAAATAGTCGCATTAAATCTTGAAAACTTATTTCATATTCATTGTAAGAATTTAAAAAAGTCACACAAATCAGGAAATTCTTTTTTCTTTTTCATCATGACATAACTTTGCTGGAATATCCAGCAAGATTATAAATACAAATATTATTACTATATTTTTCTGTTTCTTTCATTAATTTTTTCTTCTATTAATAAAATAGTCGCATTAAAACTTTTCTTCTATTAATAAAAAATTGTGATTCAATATATATAAGTTAGTTTAATAATATAATACAGTAAAATATCAAAGTAAATTTTTTTGTTAATATTTAGTCAATACAAAACGTTGAGAATGGAAGTTTTTTTAACACCTTTCCTTTAAAATGAAGAAAGAAAAACTTTCTGAGATCAAATTTAGATCTTCTTATTGTTAAAATAAAATATAATACATAAATTTAGTCATTTTTATTTCAGCTACGCTTTTTACAATATATAAATTTATAAATACAAATTTCATACAACATACTAGAAGAAATCAATTCAAAGACTGTATGTTTTATGCCTTTTTAGTTAGTATTAATCATTTACATTTGTCATTCTTTTCCTCTTTATCTTCAATTGTTCTTCTATTATTAAAATATCGTGTTTTCGTTCTAGTTTATCTAATTTTCATTATCTTAATTATATCCTTAACTTTCCATTTATTGTGAAATAGTAAATAAAAACAGTAATCGGCAGAAATATCAAGGGCCAATTACATATATTAACAAGTATATTTGAAGCTTTAACCTTTTGACAGGACCTGAGTTTTAAATGAATGTTTTAGTGAGAAGGTTTTACTTTATTTTCTCAGAGTGAGGGTAAATGACAGACTAAATTCATTTCGTTTACGCGCGAGATCCGCTACCACAGACAAAGGATGCACATTTTCTAGGAAGAGAAAAGATCCCTTTTCTCAGTATACGTAAGCTTCAAGAATACAAATAGGTAGATTCGCCTCTAGAAGCAAATAGGAGATTAATCAGAAGATAATTTTTGTTAATAAAGAGATTTACATGCGTTTTTGGATTAAAATCCGTACGTATAAGTCCTTTAAATTCCGTACACTAAAATATCCGCGATGCGTTTTCGATGAAACTATGCAGCAATAAAACCAGCATCATGTGAAAAATATTCATTAATTTCGAAAATATTACTTTAATTAGCGCTCGATATATTACTAGATACTCTGACCTAAATTCTTTTTCATTTTTTTTAAATTATGGTCAATATGCATCAAGATACTTTTTATGAAAATTCTTTAAAGAGCATGAGTTCTCAAGAGAGTTCTTGAATTACTTTTAATTTATTTCCTTGCAATATAATTATTTATATGGAGAAAATATTTTATATATTATATTACATGTCGTAACATGCTTTACGTAAGAACACCATCGATTCAGAAACTGGCGTATAGCGATGTTAAAGGGTTAACATGCAATGTCACCTAAAACGTATTGCGAAATTTTCCTCAAAGTTTCAATTTACCCCACGAAACTTAGATCTTCCGCAATGCAGTGCGCTACTTCCCGCGATCACTCTTTCTCTCTCTCTCTCTCTCTTTCCCTCCTCTTTCCTACTCTTTTTCGGGCACTTGGATTCTGTTATTCCGGGAGTAACGGACGCTCAACGAATTTACTGATTTTCACTCCTAGCACGAAGTCCGACGTCTGCTGCGTAACGAGGAGTCAAGCTCTTTCGAGTAGAAGACCATCGAACTGGCCGTCGCCAAAAAGGTCGCAGAGCGAGTAACGTTAGGTGACGGCGTAACGGTAAGAGAGGGTGGTAGGAGGCAGGATGGTGGTGGTAGGATGGAAAGGACCCTAACTTCCTAACCGAATTGTTAACTCGGCAGCAGTCGGACAGGAGCAAACTTGTCCGTTAACTTCTTGCTGAGGAGCGGAGCGAGCGAGCAAGGCAGGCGATTGCGAAACGAAAGAAGAGAACGCACGGAGCAAATGGAACAGGGGGGAGGGTGAGAAAGGGGGGAAAAGGTAAAAAGGAAAATCAGCCCGCAAAGAGGTCTGATTTAGTAAACATAATTTGAATATCTGATTGCTGCTGGCTTTAAGTTTCATTGTATCTCCTCCGCACCGCGTGGCGCGAACTGTCTTAACCCGTCCCGTCATCTTCTGTCATTCTCCCGGTCCATCTTTTTTTTCTTCCCCGTCGATCTGCCTGGCTCACTTTGTGTGTGTCTCTCCACTCGGATATTTCGCTCGTCCGAAGTGGTACGGTGGAAAATGGCGGGTGGAAAACCCGATTCCGCACTCCCATCCCCTCTCCCTCGCCGCTAGAGAACTTGAAATTATTTAGATTTTATAACACAATAGCGAACTTTATGAGATGGGCCCCCGGTATAGCTGCATTTCCATAAGAATTTAATAATACCGCAACACAGCGCGCAATTAATGTACTTTTTTGCCTTGTTAGAGAGCAGCTATTGCGAAAGGCGGCAATTCTCAAAGGGAGACGATTCTTCGCCACGACGTAATAAGAATTATATCCTCGACTGGCATAATATCCCGAATGACGCTTCTGACGCGAATTGGTAGAAGGGTCGGATCACGGCCCTTGTCGTCCGTCGATCTACTCTCGGTAAATCTGCTTGAACAAGCAACCGAAAACTTTTCCACCCTCGCGCGATCATAAACGTGAAAAGGAAAACTCACAAACCTTGCAATTTATGTTTCCGTCAAAATATTGATTGAAGATACACGAATAATCCATATCATTGGGAATTTGCCAAATTGAAGTCAAGCAATTTATTTCTTTAGCATTTCTAATGATGTCCTCATTATATTCCTTCAACATACAGTCATAAATGATAAAAAAATCAAATCCGTAACAAATCCTCCTCTTTAGAAAATAATCTATTATATAACATATTAAAATAAAAACAAAAAAGATAAAAAATCCATTATATAACATATTTTAAAAAAAATTGAAAAATAAATCGCAATTTTTAACTTTGAATTATGAGCTCGCGTAAAACAAAAAATAGATTAATTAACAATGATATCAGTTCTCCATTATTTTAACACCTTCAAGTTAATAACGTTTTGCGCAATTGCCCGTGCTTTAAGCTCGACCCTACGTGGAACATTCCAAAACCAATAAATCGCCGCGCACCTCTCGAAGGCCAGATTTGTAATCCCCCTACGGACTTCTTGGTCGCCCGGTATCACCCTCTAACCGCGTAGCCACAGAGGCTTTACCTCGCCAGTGGATTCAGAAACCGGTTGCGGCAATCTCAAATATTAATGGCCCACGTATACCACAACCACTGTTTTAACGTCTTTTTCCTTCGAGGCAATCCTAAAAGTTGGAGAAAAAAGGTAGGAGGAGGGAGAAAGAATAAGGTCCTCGGAGAGGAGTTGTAGAAGGGAACAGCTACCGTTATTGGTCAAACAGGGACGTGTAAGATGGAAAGAATGAGAACGTTATCTCGTACATGGAACGTACGAAAAATAATGACCGTGAAAAGCAAAATTGGCAAACGATGAACTTGAAATGTCGAAAAAATGAAATTATTTTATTTGTGCGTTTAAAGAAATGCAAAGAGCCTCTTTTGCTAGAATGTAAGTTCTCATGAGCGTGTAAACACGCGGAAAAAAGCGAGTAAATAATTAATATATTCATGAGAGACACAACAAATAGTGGTGCATATAAAAAATGGAAGTTGTTGGTAGTCGAGAGAGCTGAGGTATTCGCGAGAAGAGACCACGGAAGAGAAAGCTTTCCTTCCACACGTACGCACGCCGGGGATGCGAGAGAGAAAAAAAGAAAGAGGGAGAAAGAGAGAAGAAAAAAAGAAAAAGAAGAAACGGGAAGACGAGCTGAAAGGTAGAGGCGGTGAAGGTGCGAAGTTGACTCGAGGTGGGGAGTTGAGCGGAAGAGAGGAGAGAAAACGAGAGGATGAGAGAGCTTCGAGTATTTCGCCAACTTGGTAAGCCGAGTCGAGATCGCTCACGCGAGGATTTCTTCTCGGGAAACACGTTCTCCTTTCCTCACCTTTCGCACCTCTCTTTTCTTTCTCGCGCTCTCGTTTCCTTTCTTTACTTCTCACCCGCCCCTCGTTCTCCCAGCTCTGTCTACTTCACTACGTCGCGGGACCAAATCTTTCGCGAACAGATTAAGGTGCGGAATATCGAGTAATTTGGGATGTCAAATACAGCTATAATGATGTGTTTACGTACACACGCTTTCCCTGTAATTCGTAATAAGAGAAAGAAATAAAAAGAGGCGGAATATTAAAAAGTTAATAATTAATGTATATTAATGTATTTAATAATATTTTAACATAAAATACTATAGAATCAAAATCTCTTTAAATTATAAATAAGAATGCAAACATTTTATAATATAATATTATTATATATTTACTATAATAATAAAATTTAACAATGTAATAATTTAACAATCTAATAATTAATAATATAAAATCTACTCTTTCATTATATAATAATAAAATTTACAAATTCTATAAATATATATGTATATATATATATATATATATATATATACAATATAGATTTATTTTAAATTTATATTAAATACAATTTCACTTAAAATGTGCATAAATGGGAAAAACTATATTCGCAAAAATTATTTTTGTTATATTACAAAATAAAATTTTTCAAGCATACATGCATTTAAAAAAAATATGCATTCTAAACTAAGCTTCGTTTCCTCTCCTGTTCATATACATATTAACTATTAAAAAATTTAAAACATTTTTATACAAGGAAATTATATTTTGTGCCTTTGCTTCCTTTCCTTTGTTTCTTTCCAAAATTTTCTCCCTCAAGAAAGACGTCAGCATATCTGCCATACGCCGATAGATACCTGCCCGAGGGATGCAGGAAGATAAGAAGAGGGTCGAGAAAGAACGTTCAATGACTGAACCATGATCAAAGATAATTTCCGATCAAAGATTAAGGATTACTCCCGTGAGCCGCGCGGCCCGTCTAGGAATCAAAGTCTGCCGAAATATAAAATGCATGAAGCGAGAATCCCAGGGGTGCGTAGTACGTGAGCTTCCCCTTGTCTCTCTCTCTCTCTCTCCCTCTCTCTCTCTCTCTCTCTCTTTCTCTGTTTATACGTGTATACGAATGTGTATACGTTCAGAAGCGAACAACTCCCAGTCCACCCACTTTACCCCACTTAAAGGCAGATGACGCACGATTGCTGCATACGCACTTGCCTTATACATATTATATCATATGATATCATAACGATAAAAGAGTAAAAAAGTGAAGGAATATGTACAAAATTACTACAAAAGATACTTCTTGAATTACGGACTGCCAAAAAAATATTTTTAATATACCATGTATCTGTACTCCCTGTACTCCCTCTTTTTCGTACATAGATTCCTAAATTCAATTTAAATAATATTTTTGACAAGATATCAGAATGTAAATGTAATTTTTAAACGGTAATAAAGAATCTATAAAATAAGCTTCAAGGAATAAATTACAAATAAATAACATGTCATTCTTTTTCTTCGAATAGACTTTAATGGGATTTTAATTTTAATAACGCTGTTATCACGTGTACTATAAATATAGTTATGGGAATATGTTAAAAGTTATAATATAATATATATAAAAAAGGTATTTCGAAAATGAATATATATCCGTAAATTTATATAAAATTTCTAAACAATTCTAAACGAAGAACAGTTTTTTCCTTTGTTAAACGTACCGTAATTATGATTATCTGTGCAGTATAGGGAGGATGAGCGCCTCTTACGGAGCCGAACAATTGGCCAAAATGTATGGAAATCTTTCGTATTTTCGACACGTATAGCACAGGCCTCGGCATTCTATTCGGACATTAGATATTAGATTTAGCGCCCTTACAACTGTCGCCGTACATAATTAGGGGTGGCTTCCCCTATCGAAACAGATGGCAACCCTTAGGCTACGAGATAATTTCGCGGAGAACAGTTGGGAAAACGGCATAGCCCCTGGTGCAGAAGAGAAAGACCCAGTAAAGGGAAAAAGTATACGAAAGAGAAAGGGAAGAGTAGACAAAAATACAATAAGGCTAAGAATAGAAGACTCCGCACACCGACGATAAGTTCGATGAACGGAAACGCGCAGGAAAAAAGGGCCAATATGCGATTCAACAATTGTTATCAAATTTCTTCAATAATTCATTGAAATTAGATAAGCGCGCGGCAACGGTGGCAGCGGCGGAATGGATATCGGGTTCGTACACCAAGTACGTATTAAACGTAACGGCGGCGAGGCAATCGGCAGTAACCGGACTAAAGTGGTTTTATTCGTCGTTCAGTGCGATCAGATATGGAGACAATGAGAGACCCTCCATATTCCCGATCGTGGACCCCGGGATCTATCTATCTCTATCCGATGCGAGACTACGTTACCTAAGAGATTGCACTCGAGGGCAGTAACATGCGAATTGAATGACCACCGTATAAAATTCGCATCCACCGCAACCGCCACCGGAAGCGGGTGGGGAGGGGGGGACGGGATGATAATAGCTACTCGCCCGATTTCAAGACTGGCAATCTGTGCGTTCGTAAAGACAATTGGATTTGGAAATCATGCCATCCTACCCCGAGGCTTAACGCATTCATGTTGTTTCAGTAGACTAAATTCGATTGATGGCCAGCCGATCACGCAATTCTTTTGAAATAATTTTCGAAGATTTAAAGAATATACGGGAACATGCTGAGCATTGAGGAATTGTATATAAATATATCATTCTTCTTTATTCTTTAAAATTTATGATGTTCTTATACGTATTATACAATGTATGTAAATACGATGGAGCTCTCATAAGAGTTTAAAATTAATTTACATAAAGAACTTGAATTAATATTTTATTAAATATACAATATCCAGTTGCAGTAAAATCTAGTTTTAAATTTTAGTTGTTTTCAACCAGGCTATTAATTTATTGTATTCATTATTATTATATAATAAATACATTGTTATATTTACTATGCAACACCCGAAATAATATACCTAGGATATTTGATATCTAAATATTTATTACGTAAAGAGAGCTCTTAGACGATTTCAGGATAAAACAGCATTTATAATTTGATATACTGTGTATTTTAATCTGTCTATTTTAATATTCATATGTTTTATACATATTCTTTTTATAAATGTTTTATATTACGTTTTGAGTTGTAAATTATCTAAAATAGGAATACACGTAATATATTTATAACAATAGCTAATAAGTTTCTTATATAAATCCTCATAAGAAAGCTAAACATAACGGAAGAAAAACGCTTTTAGGTATTATGATGAGGCGTGTACTACGATGTAAACGACACCAGCATGGAGAGAAGCATTAATTTGCATCTGCTTTCGTACTCCACCACTTCCGAAAATTTTATTCGCCATTTAATTGTGGTATACGCGAAATAATAAAGTGGAAGTAAAAGGCGAGTGTGCGGAAAGAAAAGTGTGCCGGCCGTGAGCTTAATACCCCGTGTAAGTAGTAGCCACTGCATTACAGTCAGATTCATTTGCATGCACTTTTACATCCTTCCGTCCTCAAAAAATATTTATCGCCCGAGGTTTCACCGTGACGCCTCGCTTATGAATTATGCATGTGAAGCACGCGCGCAGGACGTAGCTCATTCCTAGCGCAATTTCGCCATTGAAGCGTAATTTCAGCAAGCTCGGGTATTAGAGCCCCTCGAGCAGCTTTTTCGTGATAGTGCTTACGGGGGAGAACGAAAAGACGTGTCATTCAGAACGACGATGATCACCTCAATTGCGTCGAAAAGAAGAGTCTCGTGCGTATTAACTTTACGTTACGCTCCAAGTGTGAATATGAATTTTATTTCGTATGTAATATCACGAAATATATCTTTCTTCGCCATCAATTAAAAGCGTGATGATACTGTTATGTATACATAAGTATCCATAACGTATCCGTTATGTGTGTATCATTATTTAAATTTAAAAAATTCAATGCATCTTTAGATTTAGAGTCCCATATATTTAAAAAAAAGATAGTTTCTCTCTGATAAAAATATTATAACAATATATAATTATACATATTTACAATATATTTTATATATAATTATATATAATTATATATAATACACACACACACACACACACACACACACACACAATTTTATATTGCACATGAAATTGTTCTGAATTTTTGTTTTCAATTTTAATGAGAAGAATGGTAGAGTCTAAATTAAAAAATACATATAATCTTCCTTTAAAGGAATCTTATCTCAAAATTATATTTTTCTTCCTAATTGCTCAGTACCGCAAATTGATGATTTATTTACGTCGTATATAACGTTGCAAAGCTATAATACATCGGAACATTGTCAACGCTAGATTTAACGTGACCAAAATTAAATCCGAGATTATCGATCGAGTAGTATGGATTTAAGTCACCATATAAACAAACGTGAGAGACATCAGCGGGAGATATGCGGTGGATAGTTCATATTTAATTGTATCACAAACTTTTGCAAATTATATATAAATCAATTACAAAACAATATAATTAATAGAGGAATTGAATCATTATAAGCGTCATAACGATATAGATTGATATAATTGCAATACATGTACGTGATATCGTGAGATAATTATGTATAATTATATACTATTCTCTTAACAAAGTCATCTATCACTTCTGTTATAAACCAAACTAAGAACACTAATTTATGGTACACCAATATACGCGTAGAAATGCGTGTAATTTCGAATACTATTTCTCGACTGAAAAACTTTACTATCAATTGACAATCTATTAAGTTCTGACAATGAATACTTTTTATAGAAAAGGACTGGAAAAAATTAAAATACTACATCTTTCTAGAATAAACAGTGAAAGTATTAAAAATCTTTCCATTATGAGCAATCATTTTTATCTAATACTACAGAATACTAGAAATAAACATTAGCTGGAAATAAGCATTATATGATTTTTTTAAGAAGTATAAATGTTAATTTACATTTTTAAAATAGAAATTTGAGACTTTATAAAATTTTCAAAATCCATATTACAGGTTCTTTAATAAATTATTTCGTTTACTCCAACCATTGTACGAAACAACGCGTTCTTAGTAAACAGTTATAAATATATATAACACTTATAAATAAGGACAATAATTTGATTGAACCAAAATCGACAATTATTTGTGTTTTCTATTCAAGAGATATCGCAGTAAGACAAATTTAACATTACCAGTGGTAAACGCTGCGAATGTCGACCGACCATTCTGCAGTAGAAGGCAAGCGAAAACAAAGACCGCCACCATCCTCGGTAGGAAATTAACAGTCATCCCCTTCCTCCTTCCAGCATGTAGCTGCATCACCGATATCCGATTAACAAATTCGATGTCACGAGTGTAAGATCCGCATTCGCATTCTATCGGTTCACCAGTCGAGTCTCGCCAGTCACTGCCAATTACCCCGAGACGACACTCGCTCCGTCCCTCGGGAGCCCAGCAAGGACAAGCGTTAAAGCACTTCTCGCGTTGATCCGTGGGACCCTCGGTATGATCTTTCATCAAAAGGACTTGGTATTAGGGCTATGTCAGAATTTTGTAAAAGATTATGTCCTCGCGATGCATCCTAGATGACGTGTCCCAGGCGGAGGGATGTCACTTCTTCGAGTCAATAAGCGTGTCCGTCGTCGCGCGAATATCGGATATTTCGAGAAAAATAGGAGTGCACCCGATACTTCTTGCTTCTTCCCTCGGCAACTCGCGAAAATCCTCGCGAGTGTACGCGCGATATATCGTACGGCGGAGTTATCGTCGCTCGCCAGTTACGTGAGGACCCGGTGTTCGATCTGGGCGCGTTACGAGAACGGCTCCCAGCAACTGCGCGCTTGGGACGCCCGGCGTCGACTGGCGTTCATAGAGGTACCAGTAGAACCGGTCGGCGGCACACGCCGCCGTCCCGGCATCACGGCGCAGATCTCTGCCACCCCCGTGCAAGACCTCTCACCCTTTCCTGAACCAGGCCAATCGGCGCTTGCGAGTCACCGCCCATCGCGTTGCGAGGGCGGCACCGCGCCCGAATTAAGATTTTCGACTTTTCTTAGTCGGGTCTACTCCCGCCAGCTATCTGTCTATTCTCCTTTTGCCCTTTCTCGCACCATGTTCTCTCGGCACCACGCATTGTCCCCTCATTTGAGAGTGCCTGTCCCCTCTTTCTTCTTCTTCTTTTTTTTTCTGTACAGACATTGTGCATACAAGTCGCAACACCGACGGGTTACCACCGACGAAAGCCACACAAGACGTGGATAATTTGCATGGAATAATAATTCAAATGTCTATTGTAATAAATAAAATTTTGCCTGAAGTTCACACGTCACATGGTGGTAATTTCTTCTTTCTATCTTGACGAAATGTAATTGAGAATTAGTATTATATAGTTCAATCTTCGTTATTTGAAACCTCATTTGATTGAAACTTTATTATACAGCTTCGCAAGAGATAGTAATTCTACTACATTTTTATATGTTATTGCTTGTAATGGAATTATAATTTACTCTCTGCGCGCGCGTCTGCTATGAATAAATGTAACATTCATGATCGAAATCGTTTTGCCAATCCCGATTCAGATAAAATTGAAAACAGCGCTCGTGAAATATTGGTGTGTTACCTTATTAACGTTAGTGGATAAATAAATATTCCATGAAAAGGTGCGATCACACACGCATAACATAACGTAAATCAAAAGCAACGTATATTATCATCAAAAAGTCACTACTCCGCATGTTATATTATAATATTTTATAGATATGTATATATACATACATTTTGCCAGTGTCGCGAAAGTATGTAACGGATATTAATTTTATATCGCATCACGTGCATAAAAGAAATTCAAATTACTCGCACAAGTGGAATACGCAAACAAACGATAATTAGTTTGAAGCAATTTGCACAATCTAAGTTAATACTTGTAAATAACCGAATAAAAAGTAAACATCACCAAAAAAAACATCGAATGTTTTAATGCATCGTACGCTGTTTTTTTTTTATCCGACTTGCAATTTCTAAACATGACTCTCTCGGAAAGCTTGGCGAAAAATGTATGGCTCGACCTATCAAATTTCTTTTATTAAATAAACAATCCGTGCAAAAATAGTATAATAGAAACATACAGCCCGCGTTTGCCGAAAAGCAACATCGCGGAACGAAACATACGATATACAAGACTGATGAGCACGGTTGATGGTAGAATCATGTAGGATGCGGCTGCAGCGCCATTAGAATAATATCACCCATTCTTTATCAAGAAGCAAGTCGGAGATGTGCCGTGCACTCATTTCACGTGACATTTAATTTTCGTGAAAAATCGCCGGCGAGTTTGCTCACACGAAATAGAGCGTAAAACTACCGGGATGAGTTTGGACATACTCTTCCAGATTTCGTGATCTCGCGTCACTCGAAAACGTCCGAATGCGATATCCCGCAAGCGGATAATATCCAAGAATAATATCCGCGCGAAACGTAACCACTGATACGAATAAACTACGTTTTTTCAACTTGAACATGTCGCTTTAATGAAATAATTGATATGTGTATGAGAAATATTATTAATCGTTATTTTTCTAAATGTTTTCTTTTTTATTTCATGATACAAAAAATAAGACAGAATGCGTTCGAGGATAACAAATTTAAAATGCGGAATTGCAAGTGTGTTCGTTAATGAAGTCGGTGAATTTTTATTCTTCGCGATGTCCTATATGCATACGTGTGTATATGTCTCGAACAAAAATTCGTTTGGAACGTATAAAACAAACATATATGAAAGAAGTAATTTAAATTCAAATTTTACCGATGTTCATTTTAATGTAATTTTAATCTTGATGAAAGATTGGAATTGTGATGGTAACGCTGTCAAGTAATAAGAGAAAAGTGCATTTTAAAATGTTGAAATTTTTATATTAATCGGATAGACAACATTACGCATTGAATAATGGATCTATATTTTATAACAATATTCATTATATAACTATCAATATTATATGATATGATAATTTGATATATTAATAATAAATAAAATCTGATTTTTACTCCTTTTTTTTGCAAAATGTAATTTAACTTTTGATAAAACAATACGCATTAAAAAAATAAAAGACTATACACAATAGTAATATTATTTACATTACTGATACGTATCATCTGGAAAAAGATATTTTAAATTTTAAATTTGAATGATACAACGTACTTTTTCGTACAGAAGAAGGTAACTCTTTGAAAATTATATTAATACATAATTCTTTGTCAAAGTATATCAGTACGGCACTATTGACCAATGCGATCGCATATCATTTCCATGAAAATTTCAGATTAAACATGGCAATTATATTCGGCTCGTGATTATATTTTGCCTTTATCGGCGTTATCTTCAATCCACGTGCGACCCGGTATTTCGTCACTTTGCCTATAATTTTCCAGTATACAATACATTCAGTCTATGATGCATTTATGTTTGATTTCAAGCATTAGAGAATGGGATCGCTTTAATCAGAGCACAATTGCATTCGATATATCTTTGTACGAAAATATGACATGATATTGCAAATGATATGGAGAATATCCTATTGAAATGGAATAGAATCTATCTCTAAAACATTAATATAAAAAAAGCTATATATAACAAAGTGATAAAATAATATCATAAGCTGTAGTCCTGACACTTACTTGCATTAACCTTAATTATAAAATACAGTTAAATATTATTTTAAATTAAATATTTCTCATATTTTTAATATGTTCACTGATACATCAAACTTTTACATTCAGTTAGAAGTTTTGGTAAAAAAAAGTTTTGTTTTCAATTTTCAAAGACTTGTAAATTTCAAAGAAATTTAAAAAAAAAAGTGCAACTGCAGCTGCATATCAACCCTCTGCGAATAAACGACCTTTAGGTCAGCGAATATGAAAAATGGTTGTGCAAACCGCGAATATATATAACAGATAAAAAAAATATTGCACACGGAATAATTTCGTACATGACATACAAGAAATGCGCGAACACAACGAAACGTGCTAGCTCAGTTATAAATAAAAACAACATTTTTCTTCAACTTATATAAAAATCTTGTATAAAATAATAATAATAAAAATAACTGTTTAATTAAAACTCTTGCAATAATTTTGCATAAAATTATTCCGAAGACAGTGATATGTAAAAATACCAATCTCTTTTATCCACCGTATGAAACGCGCGAATGAAGAATATATGATTATGGTGCTTCGATCGTATACATTTCACGCGTATCGAATGTATTCTTTATGATATATGAAGGATATGTCATCATCGTATGCATCTAGATATTCGTAGAAAGTTTTCTTAATAAACAGCCAAGAGAGAGACCTACGTTGAAAGTTCGAGAACAAATAAAAGCAGTGCAGGAGATCAAGCGGATATCCGGTGGAACGGAACGCAAACGTCTAAAAGATGGAAGACGGAAGAGAGCGAGGCTTTCATTACCTTGATGTAAGTTTTAGGCGCATCTAGGCTGATCCGCAGATCACCACCGAGCGGAAAGAAGATAAACCGTTCCCGTTCCATCGTTATCAACAACGTAAAAGAGACCGCGCTCCTATCCCTCAAATTCATCCTTAAAATCGCCGCTTGCACTTTCTACCTCACGTCCTTATCAGCGTTATTAGTTATCACATCTTACTCCGCGATTGACGTCCCGGTTATCGTCCGAGGAATTTTCCGTAAGAACAATTAACCGACCCTATCGGCTCGCGCTGCGAGTCTGGTACTTTCATCGTTAAGCGAAACTTCCGCGCTTACACGGAGAACCTGTGATATCTTCGTCACTGCTACGGGATCATAAGGAAGCCGCGCAAGACTGCAGAGATTTCGCTAATAATATCTGGATTACGAAAATCGGAGATTCTTCACGTGAGATACGCGTAGCGAATGGCGTGATTTAACAATCGGGAAAATAAGCCCTTAATCTCAAGTGCAGTTCTGTGGAAAAATATATTAACTAACCATATAATTAAGGATTAAAATAATAACAAGGAGATTAAAATTTACTACTTCAGAAAAAGAGAGAGCAACTCCATTCGATATTATAATAATGCTGATAAATTATTATATATTTCATGTTTTGTCTGTTGTGGAAAGGTCATAATAATTTATCTTTATACAACTGATAATCGTTGCGAATGAAAATCTACATGCTGAGGGGCTTGAATTGTATAAAACCACGAACGGTTCGGCTAGGTATTGAGAGCTCGAAGAAAAAGGGAAGAATAGGAAAAAGAAAATGATGTGACAATCAGAGGCGAGTTTTTGTCCGGGACACATCTGGTCTCTTATTTTCATTTTCTCCGTCAAATGATTTCTTTCCTGCTACTAACTGAAGAATTCTACGAACACCTTCTGCGAGTATGTCGCTTTTTTTCCATGTAACTTTCCTTATCAATTCGCAAAATACAGAATGACATGGTAATCAACCGCGTGACAAAATCTTCAATTAAGACAAGATTTTTAATTAAAAAATAATTTGGAAACACTTCTTTAACACATTGTTTTTTATTCTCTTTTGTATATATTTTATTCTCATTGTAAATCTCTTTTTTGCTATATCTAGCAATTTATGTTGAAAAGTTTTTAAAGAACTATATTTCTCGGAATGTCAAATAAAATTTGTCCATTAAAATAATCAAGACTGAAATCAATATGATTCTGTAATATTTTACTGCAAATTATATAATTTACAGTTTTAATTATTTGATGATTTATTAAATAAATAGTTATCACTTGTAACAACTTTATAACGGTTAACACAGACCATTAAAAATTTATTATAAATATTATAATAACTATACCAAATACACGCTTCGAAGCCCATTCGAAAGACGGCATTAAATCTTGAGCTTTATAGAACAAGTGATTCAAGTGTCACGAAATATATTCATAAACGGGGACATCCTTTCGAATACGCGCGCCCGTCGCCGTCGTGCAATTCGATCCTCCCAATCGCGACGAGATTCAACGGATCAGTCTCAATTCGCAAAACATTATTATCTTCGGTCGACCAGGCCGGTTTCCTTCTGCAAACAAAACTCCGTAAGCGATAGACAATTGCAGTTTCGAGACTCCCCGGTACTCTACAGCCAATTAAGATTCAATACAATCGATGAGGGACTATTCAAACGATGAGACAATCGGAATGTAATTGCGTCGCCCCGATCCCTCTGAATACCAATTCATTTTCCGAAGCCCGCCACCGTGCACCTTCGTCCTTTCACTTCCACCTCCCGCCCGGCCGCTTTTGTCTTGTGGAAATCTTCTTACCGAGTCCGCGAGCGCCAATTCTGAAAGTTTAAATTTCTTTTCCTCGCGTCTCTTCTCTGTCAAACACCTTTTCTTCCCTAAACCTCGCGCTATCTCTCTCTCTCTCTCTCTCTCTTTCTCTCTCTCTCTCTCTCTCTCTCTCTCTCTCTCTCTCTCTCTCTCGTCCACAGTACCACGCCCTCCCGTAGAGCGAACGAGCTGGCAGAGAGGAGGGGGAGGGATTGTGGGTGGCCACCCTCAGGGACACGTAATTACGGCCTTATATTTCACAAATATTTCGCTAGTGTGATTAATGACGTTCCTCCCTGGCTCCGTGCTGGATAAAGTAATGTACGAAGGGCGACAAAATCGAAATCATCGTGACGGCAGCGAGTGATAATAAGAGGCAAATGTTACCAGCGGAACGAAACGGAAAGCTCTCTATTCCTAAATAAAGGATCACGAAACCGAACAATCTCATAATAATCCTCCGTAATCCCTGAACAATCGCGTAATAATCCTATAATCTTATAATCCCTTAACAATCTCATAATAGTATACAATGAAACGTAATAAATATATTTATATCATTGTGTAAATAAGGTTTCATGGTTGTTTTTTCTAAAGGTAGTTAGGTTTGTGATGCAAAGTCACGTTTTATTCTACCCGATAATAGGAAAACATTTGACAAACACGTCGTTAAACGAGAAAAACATCTCGTGTCGTCTTTATTGAAAGTATTAACTTTGATCTTCCTTACCCTGATCTCACGGTAACGGAAACTAATAATCATCTACTAGATACCAAGGGTTACGCCCACGTGCGGCGCGAATACGCGCACGGCGGAATAATAAAATTGCAGCGCCTCTCCTCGATTTTTATCTCACCTAAGACGCGAGGTGTCCGCGCGCTAAAAGGCTCGATATATTTTCCGAATAACTTTAAAGCAGGGCGCGCACGCGATCGATGCCCACGGCTGCGCGGTTTCCGTGCAGGCGAGGGGCAAGAGACTCAACGGGCGTATAAGGAACAAGCGTGATCGCTTCGATCGCAGGGCTTCGAGACAAGATAATAAAATTGTTTGTTTTAACGGGATAAAAATGCAGGGCTCGAAAACGTGCTTTCTAAAGTGTTGACGATGAGAACGATACCGATCGCGCAAGCTGGGGATGCGCGAAAACGACGCGGTCCAAAACAGAGATAGAGCACGACGCGAGAGGACCATTCGCTAACACCGACGTTTGTTGTATCGGGATAGGACGGGAAAAGTCGGATCGCGAATAAAACAAAACGCGACGTGGCTGAGCATCGTCAAAAATAGACAGAGAGAGAGAGAGAGGGGCAGTGAGAAAAACAGGTATATACCCGGTAAACGTCAAAGGAGGGGGATGCGAGGGAAAAAGAGCGCGAGGAACAAAATGTTCCTCCCGGTTTTGCGACGGGCTATGCAGGAACATAGCGCGCGCTATCGACGCATCAACGCGTTTTGAGCTTTTGAGCTTGGAGCTTTTAAAATCTGTCACCGACACACATTAACCGTTACGCACTTCGAGCCCGGTTGCACAATGCGCGAGCGCGGGCTGCGAGTGCGCTGCTTGTTTTCGAGTCGTTGTACCGAATGCAAACGAATGTATGTAGGTATGTATCGTCCCGGTTATCGACACGCGTTGTTCCTGTTGGACGCCCTACGTTCGCGGAGGTAAAGCGAATTTGTTGCGCACATGTTGCTCCTTTAAAATTGATCTGACTATTGCCGGCAGTTTGGGAAAAAAAATATGGTAAACGTAAGAATAATTGACAGTTAGAAAATAAAGAAATTATATAACGTTTGACGATACACGTATTCTCCCTTCGAATAATGACGTTTCTTTTACCCAAGTCGTCTCCTCTCGTTGAATTTCAATCGAATTCGAAACAGGAAAGGTTCTCTGAGACAAGAATTCGTTTTGCTTGAAAATTCTCTCGGTTAAAATTCTTTTCTCCTTTGTTTATCCGAGTGATAACAACGTCTCTAAAATTCTTTAATTTTTCTTAGATCATTTCTTTGTGATCAACGAAACCGTAATGAAATTGATTTTCTGTCGCCCAAGGTCACGGCGTGTAATGAAAACCGAGAGATGTCCTAGCAGATATCGCCGCGTATAATTCGCGCCGAAGTGTACGGCCTCTATAGCTTTTTACGCGGCACGATTTATGAAGACTTCAGCACGATGGGTGGCGACTGGGCGCGGAGCGGCCCTCAAAATTGATTAATGAACGAGGCGGCCGATCGATTCGATTAAACCAGTGTAAACGAAAGGGGCGACCGATAAATATCTGCCGATATAAACGTCGACGTTACGTCGTGACTTTTCCATAAATCAAAACCCGGCCGCGTATGTGCCGCGTAAACGTGCCAACGTGCCCAACAATAACAATCCCTGTAGCCAGATCGGAGCTACAATCACGATAATTGACGCATACGCGTGACGCAAACGTTGAAAAAAAAGATCGTCGCTGGCGTAGCGCGTTATTACGCCCGATAATATTAAGCGTCGTCTAATTAACCATAAATTACAAAGGCCGTCACCGATCAAAAAATAAATCCTTCTCGGGAATGTGAATGAAATAATTCGCGGATTGGGTCACTTGCATTAAACTGAGAAATTTATAATTAATATCCATCGTTAACCTAACAGTTAATTAATAATTACATGGCGCGTGAAGAATGGATAAAATCGAAATAACTTGCGCAATAATGATTTTATAGCGTATATAATTTGTTTGAGAGCTGTTACGATTGCGTAAGCTGCGCTGAAACCCTGGTATAGACGCAGGAAAAATAGATAATCGCGCAATACGTGCAATTTTCCTAACGTAAAACACTCCTGTCGCATACCTGGGAGATAGATGATATGTGTAAGGAGTTATACACATCCATTTACATATACATGTACAACAGACAGATCCTACATAGTACGAATAAGTGAGTGAACAAGAGGAAGAAAGAGAGAGAGGATATGCGAGTATATCTGCGTAGTAAGGCTGCCACTGACAGCCCTGTCTTCACAGGCAAATTTCACTTTTTGTCAACGAACGGGTCGTTTGAAAGGAACGAATATTGGATTCGGTTATTACTTCTTCGACCTTCGTCCGATTCTATACCTCCTCTCGATCTATCTCCGCGTAACAAACTGTATGTGCAAGATCAATATTCCTTTCCGCAATCGTATACATATGTACGTAAAATCATTTTCTTTATCGCGAGAAATATTTTTATTTTAAATTTAGCATATTTTTTATTTATAATAAAATTCCTCGAAACAAATATATACTAGATACATACACGAGAAAAAATATTATGACTAGGAAAAAAGTGAAAATCACTGCTATAATATACATATATATGCATTCGTATGAGGAACGAAGCTGTATTCCATTCGGAAATATCCGAAAACGCTTTTCTTTCATCTGAAAATGATAAAAGAAAACAGAGCTGAATTTAAGTTTTATTAAAAAAAAAAACTCGATATTGCAAGATACTGCACGTTGTAACACTCCGTTATAATACTCCGTAAAATTTTCGATAAAGATAACACTTGATAAAGCAGAAATGCGAAAAACATGAGAAAAGAAAGTAGAAAATATGTTAATTAATAACGGCTGGCATATAACTATTTATTTATATTGCACATAACGCACGTTAACTCATTCGATTAATTACATTTTGCCGTTTATCGAAAAATGCATTCGTACAGATGGTCAATGTAATTGTGAGTCATATGTATAAAGCATAAGTTTATTCATTTGTCGACTGCAGTATATAACGTGCGATATAATGCTCTGTGTTATAAATTTTCGCTACAATTATATTTACATTAACGGCGTGTAGTCGAAAAAGCTCGAATAGAGCGTGACATATATGAGTTTTGTAATGGAATTTAGTTGAGTTTATTACACACAACTCGCGTCGGGTTGTTTCAAAATCAGTGTCTATTAATATGACTGCATATACAATATCGTACTGTGTTGGATTTCAAAACAAATATTTTCGCCCGATGCAACATGTGATTTAACAATTACTCGCCCACTAATAATCTGATCTGCTTATTTGAAAACAGCCATTTATTAAATTTAATTAAACTTATTAATACGAATAATGAATGGTTATTATAAAAGACAAATTAGTTAATTTCTCATAATTTATCCTAACGAATATTTTATAATATTTGATCAAATATATAATAGAGAAGATGAAACTGTGCTATACATCTACACTAGATTAAAAATTATTCATTAATCTAATAAATCATATCCCTTCACTACTATGTAATGAAATAATTCCAAAGAAGGTTTCATTACAGACATTGTAATCTGACTAGAGCAAGTAGAGCCAGTTAAACTCCATTATTATTCCTGATAAATTGCCAATTCCGTTCGGGCCGCGCCTTTCGAAATTTCATGATTGATACGCCAGACTTCGAGAAAAAGGAGAAAAAAAAATACACAGTGATGCGAGACGCGAAAACAGATTAGCTAATATCATAACGGAGTTCCTTACTTTAATACCGCCACGAGATAAATGGTACGATAACCATCGCAGGTTGAGGTTGAAAGAAGAAAGAGCACAGTTACTTTGGTGATTTATCATAGGAATCTATGGTGTTAAGCAATATGATGTAGCTTATTAAATATATTAATTAATTACGTTGATCAAATTGCAAGCTTCGATTTCTCATCTCTTTTTTTTCTATTCTATAGCATTGATGACATAGTTTCCTGTACCGAAATAGTCGAATATCTATCTGGATTTAATAGATGGATATCGACTAATTTTAAATTAGAATTCATCTGTTAGCAGTAATTGTGCATTAGAACAAATGAATTTATTAATTAAATTTATGAATTAAATACTAGAAATTCTGAATCATTGTAAAATGTAAAAAAGTATTGGAAAATATTAATTTAATTTTGAAAATGTCTAAATTTAACATTATTAATAAAAGAACCATACAAGAACTCCCTACAAATCTCCAAATCATATCTACAATCTTTCAAGTCCTTGTCACTTTAGATTAATTCGATACGCACTCTGTTAACACTCATAATATAAAATTCTCAAAATGCCGCGAGCAAACAGAGATTTACCTTTCTTCAATTTGTATCTCCTTTTTCAATAGTAATTACATTGTCGCGTAATATCGCGCTTATCGTACGCATCGTCATCCCGTTCAGTCTCATCGTTAGCACTTTCAAGTGGACAATGGCGGAATTGTCTGGAATCGACAACAGTAGTACAACAAGAAACTCCATCATTTTAATGTTAGTCCGACGACGCGTTATGGCCACGGGATGGTCAACAGCCATGTGAGAGAGAGGTAGCAGGAGTGGCGGAACGTATGTAGGTGGTGAACAGTCGAAGTAGCGAGAGCGAGAGAGAGGGAGTGTGAGAGAGAGAGAGAGAGAGAGAGAGAGTGTGTGTAAGGGAGAGTCAAAGGGAGGGACGGACCGACAGCAGAGCGGCAGCGAGGTGTTAGTTTCCTGGTCGGATATTAGCTGTCACGCGGCTCACTGGACAGGACACACCAGACGTATATACAGAGAGGACACGGTGTAAAGGTAACACCAACGCCCTAAGTACGCCGGACAAGTCCGGCATTGGAAGCTTGCCACATTTATGTATAGAAAAATCTGATCGCGCGCCGAGGAGAAGCCGGATCACTCGCGGCATTTCGACGGGGTTCTTCTCGCGGATATAGAACCGGGGAGGGCCTATCGCCGCATTACCACCCTCTTTCGCCTCGCGCATTCCCGCGTTCTCGTTCCTTCTTTACGGGAGGGAAAACGAATCTGCGGACATGTCAGATTGATCGGCCGATATAAGCAAGAAACTTCACCAAAACACGCCGAGATAGCCGGGACATAAATAACAACGGGGGATACGAGGTCTCGTCGTAACGTCCTTTCCCCGAAGCTTTTCTCTTGCCGACGTCCTCGGTAAGCGATTATCTCGCTAGAAATTTCGCTGGTTATATCACATCGTGCATTCCTGATGCTAATAAGGGATTAAAACGGGAATGATATCGTGCTCGACTTGAAATAAAAATCGAATGGACTTGTAAAATTAAATCGACATCCTTGTGATATTTAATTTCGTGTTTTGTACACCGCTTAAAGTCTGATAATTTTTAATATTATTGGATCGTTTAATAATTACCCTACATATATATCGTCGGTTTACTTTCTATAATCTACCATTTTTAACGTGCAGTCGTTGGTAATAGATTATAATTTAATTATATCAATGAATTCATAATTAATATTTGCACGACGATCCATTCCGCTGTAATTGGCAATCAGTTTTCCGGAATTAGCGGACGGTCGATATTCCATGGTAAAGAGAGGTACAAAGCGCCGATTTTCTTTACATATATAAACCGTAATGAATGTCATTTCCATTCTGAAAATGGGACATATCGGGTTTTTACTTCCACTGACTTATATCACCGTTTCCAACGGCACGCTCGCACATAAACATATTAATTATTCGAAAAATGCTGATAAAGACAATTTGTCCTCTGTCCACGTAGCTGCGATACAATTTATAATAAGGATCGATGGCGAATACGAGCCATAAGCCAAGTAGCCGTGTTTAACGGCCCAACTCTCTCTCGCTCGGAAAGCAAGCAAGCAAGCGAGCGAGCAAGCAACGCTCAAAGTGTCTTCCAATTTAACGGGCGGCCGGGATGGCTTGATGAGCGCGTATCCGGGGTATCGCGCTGATCCGCTACCGAATATCTCCATATACGTGTAAACCTGTGGCCTATGTTGTAGTCAAGGTGCGGCATACGTGATGCAATGCAGCCCAGATCGTCACTGGAATACCAAACTACCAGCCCTTTCCCCTCGCCCCCATAGCCTTTACCATCCATACTCGGCGCACGGAATCGTCGTCTTCCTCACCCGTCCCTTTCCCCTCCCCCTCCTCCCACGAAAACGGAGACCTCGCATCATTCTCATGTTGGGGCGCGTGCGTGTATCTACTCATCCCCCAGTGTACACGTCGTACGCTTATGTACGGTGAAACTTATTGCCGCTCGCACACGGGAGTTTACATCCTGAATCTACAAAATGCAACTTCAATATCAATACTAGAATCTAGAGTCGCGTCACGCTTTCTACGGAATTACGGGTTTTACAATCCCTGTTTTTTTTTTCCATCCCCTCCCCTCTCCCCCGGAAGAGAAGAGAGAGAGACTGACCCGCGCGAAGCTTGACACATATTCCCGTTTTGAGTTCGGTAAATTTTGCTACTATGTACTCCGTGAATATACACCGTGTCCTGAAATGCGAGAATGAGATTTAAAGCCAGATACCTCGGTGACCTCGGAGTCGACTGTGTTAAATCCGTCTCTATTTCATTTCGGCCTCGACGTATGCAAATATAGCTACGTGTACGCACAAGTACAGATTACGTAACGTTAACATAACGAAAACAGCTACTTAGAATGAAAAGCGGCTATGCGTAAGTGCTTATAGTACAGTATTATGATAAGATTCTCGTATGCTTGCCGGGAGAGGATCAGGATGAGATTTGATAATGCATTACAATAAAATCCTGTCTAACACTTGTATTTGCTTAATTATTTATAGAAGCTCAATTTTTGACCCGATATAATTCGAGATTGTTAAAATTAATTCGTGATTCATCAAGTACAATGCATTAACAGAGTATTAATGTCAAAAGACCGAGATATTTTACAGGGTTGTAATTCAAAATTGGAAATATACGTTTGGAAAAACCTTTATATTTTTCATTGAAGAATTTAAAAAAATCATTTAGATTTGCCGCTTAAAACGAAGACAAGAGCAAATTAAAATAAATGAAACATGAAAATAATTTTTGCAGCCGAAAGTCTCATTTTGATCTTTTAGAAAGAGCAGTAATTGCTTTTACAATAATTGCTTAACGGTGACCCGTGACGGCGTTGCAGACATTGCAGCGGCAAACCATTGAACCTCTGACATTCGTGAATATGTTCCTGATTATCTGGAATGTCATTGATTATCTGGCAGGTCGCCATTATTCCGGTAGAAGTAATACTTCTACTGGTGTTTCTTGCAGACTGTTTTCATACAATTCTAGAGGAAGAAATCCAATAAAATCAGATTTACAAAGCACTGTAATGCGAAATAAAGACACACTTCTCCGCTTTTGCGAATTACTCTCTATTTTAAAATGATTATCAGAATCTTTCCTTTACAACTTTGCAAAATGTTTCGATATTATTCTGAAATACTTTATATGTTCTGAGATTGTGTTATCACATCGTTTTTTTCTTATTTCAGATATGTATCCGGTGTTTGCACGTACTTCGAGTTTTATTCTTTCTATTTACCCCTTCCATGTTTATCTGCCGGTTTTCATTATTAGCGAGTAAGATAACATCGTTTCTCCTCGGAATGATTTAATTTTTGTCTCCACTCGCCATAGCGTCGTAAAAGCCTTAAAAGAATTACGATCTGTCGCGGTTAAAGGATAGCTGAGTCCGAGAAATCTGCGGGATCGGATATCATCGAGTAGAGTCACGAATGTCCCGCGCCGTTCGAATTTTTGAAGGACGAAAAGATGAGATTTCGCCGACTCAACGAAATCCATGTCCCGACAAGAAATGTCAGAATTACTGTATTCGCTCTAGAACTATAGTTATTGCGGTGCGCACTGACGGCGATATTTATCGGAGCACGCGTGGCCCACATTTGAATGCGCATCGGGCGCATGTGAACCTGCTGCTAATCGAGTTACCGACGTGCCCGTTCCTAAATTATAACTGTTATTAGTTAATAACGTGCACGATTCATAAAACTTTAATCCAATGCATCTCAAAACGTACTCAAATATGTCTGTGTGTGCAATAATTTAAATCAATTTCAAATAAAATTTCCGAGAGTTTAAAAAACATAGTTAACAGAGAGAACGCGTGAAAGATGTTGTTTTTCACATTTATACGCATGTTTATCATTTTTATTCTGTATATTCTCATCGATCTGTCGCGCCGCCCATCGTGCTGATCGAAAGGAGTCAGCGCGCCTGGATTTTTACAAAAATAAATGAACTCCGGTTGGAGGACGTGCTGACAGAGGCATTGCTGCCACCGTGGGTTAGCGTTAGCAGAGTGAAACGGGTCTAAAATACACGAGCGTACGGGAGCGTTGCGGATATAAGCAAGCCGTAACGGTTACCAACCTACCCGTATAGGGGCTACCTATCTATCCTACATAGCAAAGAGAGAAAGAGAGGGAGAGCGCCACGGTCTGGAGTAAGGGATGGTCGGCGGTGAGCTCGAAGGTTGCAGAGATGACTGCGGGGTTGGGGTTGGACGTGATCTTTCATAGCTGCTTGATTGGCCCAGCACGCGAGCAAAGGTATTGTCCCGGCTGCGAGCGCCGGCGGCTCGTCTCGAAATGGCAAAATATTTAAGGCCACGTTAAACTGGCAACAATAAAAGGAGACACGTTGATGAAATCAAGATCGCAGGAAAGTTGTGCGCCAGGCCGACCCTGCACGTTCACGCTTAGCTCGAGAGAAGCGCCACGGAGGAAGTCGGGAGGCAAAAAAGGAGATGGCTAGAACAGCCGAGTTAGCTCCTATGTCGTTATGTCCAATAACTAATAAGGCAATGTGGAGATAAGGCCGTAATTGTTGCAAAATTACGTAGATCATGGATCAAATAGCTCATACTGAAAAACAATCGCGCGCAAAATTTACCGTAATTGTAGCGCGTATAAAATACAAATTTACATTCCTAACGAGAAGATTACAAAGCAAATTGTCATGGCAATAATAATAAATATCGTGGCTACAATTACAACGAATTAAATTGTTGATACAATTATATTGCTGTTGTAAATAATATTTTTATGTATTTAAATAGATGTATCATAATAACGCGAGTTTAATTAATTGAGCAGCTCCTTTGAGGAGGAGCATCTTTATTTACATGCTAACGATACATGCCGCTGACAGCAAGCGAGGAGACTAAGAAGCAACTTGGCTCTAATATTCGAGAAGATTGTTTCGTTCGGCGTAACTCTGCTGGCTTTCCGACCTCAGGAAAATTACAAGTAATCACGCCGAGTTCGGAACGTACGATCGACACGTGAGCCGTACGAATATCATCCGGTATCACGAAATACCTCGTCGCGAATTGCATCGGGGACATTGAGAGCGAGGAAAGGCAGGGAAGAGTGAACGGTGAGACTTCCCGAGGAGAAACGACTGGAGTCATGACTCCGGTCGTAAATATTAGGCGTCCTACCGTTGATTGGGGTGTGAATCTTCAGCGTAGCGTGGTATGTCTACGGGTATATACATGTTCACCGATAAATGCGTACACGTGTATATACACATGTACATGCAAGACCCATACACGTACGCGGAAGTTAAGCTAGTGACTTATCTTTTCCAACCGACGCGACATATCGATTACGACGTCGCGTCTTCATCTTAATTGATTCAGAGGGATCGGGATGCCCTCAAGACCGGCATTCCAGTTCTCATGAATCCTTGACGCTCTTTCTTATATCTCTTCATTCCTCCTCATACCCCAAGCATTACAACGCTTCCGCGTACCTTCTCTCGTTCCTGACCTCTTTGATACACTTCGACCATGGGATCGCCGAGAGAGTGCACGAGAACAGGAACCGTCTTTTTAGTCCGCTTCTTAAACTTTTATTTCTTAGAGAAACCGAAGGAAGAGTTCAAGTTGCCATAAAATCGGAAGGAACGGAAACGGGTCATGGAATGTCGCGTTACGAATCTGCGATTCAGTAGAAGAACCCCAAGGGCAACATTGTCGACCAAGACCGATAGCAAATAAAAGAGACAGAGAGTAAGGGCGTGGGCAGCAAGAAATTACATATTAATTACAATTCTTTACATAAAAGCTTCAATGACATCATGATTTGTCCGTAGCTTCTTATTCAATTTCGCATTTCGCATTGACAACTCCCGTAACGCCAATTATATTCCGCATATAAAGAGATCATATATTTTTTTCACTTTAGAAATCACATCGCCGTTTCACTGAATATCGAAAAACTTACTTGTTTGCATTGCGTGAGAAACAATGTAATTTATTTCATCGAGACAAATATTCAACAAATCTAATAATCCGACGTAAAAAATTTCAATTTTTAATTTTGCGATAGCACGTGCAACTGCACGTGAAATAATTATACGTAATTATAAATAACACGCAGGAAAGCTGTATGAGATATTTTACGTAAGTAGATACTTTTATCGAGTAAAATTTATCGTCTTCGCAACGGCGTGCAACTTGCCTCGTTATCCCGAAGCGGATGTAATTCATTTCAATCGGCCGAACTGCCGGCACCCTTAACAGCGCATCAGCCGGCTCTTCAGGACCGGGGGGGAGGGGAGGGGACTTCTCAAAAACGCTTAGTTATCTTCTCGTTCCCGACATTTTATTTCCGTCGGTGTCCACCGGTTTACGGTACGTGCGCGAGTGTGTATGATGCCGAGAGACCGACGCGGACGGGGGAATTTAAGCAGTTTCTCCTCAACGGTGCAAACCTAATGACGTACGTGCTCGTTCGCTCGGCCCTCTCCCGGTTACCTACTCCTTCCCCGTTACTCCCTTCGTTGCCAACCGCTAGCGCTCCTCTCCTTCGACATCCACCCTTTCTCTAGCCTCCCCTTCCCCCTCCGCCCCCTACCTCTCTCCGCCCCCATCACAAACCCTTCTAAAACCTCCCTGCAACTGCAGAACTTAACACGCGTACCTAGTTTCGCAAGCGTAACAAGAAGTAACAGCTGCAGCGAGTCCGTGGCAGCCACCGACGATATATCCGAGAGATCGAGCAGACGAAAGTAATTATGTGGAATACATCGAACGCAATCTCCGTTCCCGGTGCCTGTGCCGCGAATGCGCCCGCTCACCCATCCGGGATTCTTGCGTATACGAAGGAAGTTTTGATTTATCGTTTCGCCTCGGGCGTATCCCGTTCTTCTTTTGACACAATAGCTAAAATGAACCAGGCCGACTCGGCCGATGCATACTTGCGTGCGTGTCAAGCTATAACATTATCCCGCAGATAGCGATCTTGCCGCTGACTAATCAGTATAAATTTTATTTACGCATGTACACAGATATATAAATGGCTACAGTTCGCTGGGTATATATATATATATACATATATATATATACATATATATATATATATACATATATATATATATATATATATATATATATATCAAAGACTAATAGCAAAGTGGACAATTTAATTACATCTACGTAAGTCGTATCGGAAAAGAATGGTGATTGATCGTTTGTTATGCTTAATATCATAACTTCTGGTGGCTATATTGCCCAATTTCAGGATGATGGAAGAGTTCCTTGTTTTTTTTTCTTGTTCTCTCTCTCTCTCTCTCTCTTGTGATGTTTTAGCATGGAAATATCAGAAAAGTTATATAACGTTATATTTCTAGAGAGAAGAAAAGCTGTATTGATGTTGATAAATAATTAGTATTACGTTCGGCATATATGCACGTTGCCCGACCGTTATTTTATTTACGTACGTATTCCTGTTATCGTTAAACAAGAACTTTCGAAAATGCTGAAAACCGCAGTAATTAGGACAATTGCTCTCAGCCCAGCATACTTAATCCTGTCCAAGAGTTTTCAATTTTAACCACGTGCGACGTATTGTTACAGAGCGCGCGCGGCGCACAGCAAGCAACAACAAATTCAGAGATTTAAAATACATCGTACACCGCGTTATTTATACAAAATATAGATAAGTAATTAATATGAATAATTACTGCGTATTGCGTACGGTTGTATTTAACGTTTCCGTATCGCACCGCGTTCGCGTTCCGCGCAGGTACAATTACGGTAATTGATTGTATCCCAATTTAATCTATCGCCACGCATCTATCGTAACGCTTTTGTATGCGTCGCGTAGCTAATCTTCCCTCTTTCTGACCATCCCTTCCGATCGATCCTATAAATCGTACTCTCTTCCGTGAATCTTATCAGAATGTAAATAGCGGTGTTGGAGAGGTACGCGAATTCAAGTTACGGGGGCCGCCTGATGAAAGCGTTGAATGAAACAAGTTTGCTTTTGTCCGACAATTACGCTGAAACAATGAGGTAGCCCACCCCACGGACGAGGGTGGCTACCCTGTTCGGCAGCTGCCACCTCTTATGCTCTCCTCCGTAGCCGCAGTCGAACGATCACGACCACAAGCACCACCGACAGCACCAACACCCACCACCGTCGATCCCAAACTAATATCAAACTCTTCGAAAAGAAAAGGTAGCATGGGGGGGAGGGGAGGGCCGGAGGGACGAAGGAAGTAGGCGAAGATCCACCTTCCGTTCCCAGTTATGTCTGTGTATGGAAAGAAAAGATTTAGATCGCGGTATATACGTGCGTTACACGTGTATGGGTGTCCATTAATGTATATATATAGATGCTAAGTAGAACACCCCGAGCAAGAGGGGGGGTCGTACGAATATGTCGTCTAATAGGTACGGTCGCGCGTGTGTCAGTATATTCACACACGCGGGCGAAACGAAGCTCGGATGGCGTGCTCCGGCTAAGGATATAGAGATTGGAAAAGAGATCGAGATAGGAACGGTGGTGCGGGGGTAGACCACTACGAAGTCTGGAAGTAAAGCAGAAGGAGAGAATGTTCTCCGCGGCAAATAATTGATTGTATTAGGTGAGTTAGTATTCCGCCCGCGGATTGCGCGGTCAAAGTCTTGCCGCGCAAAGCTCTCGGCTCTCGGCGGCGTGTATAATGGTGTGTGTGTATGTGTGTGTGTGTGTATATATATATATAGCGCTATATCTACATACATGTTATATATACATATATATATATATATATATGTATCTATACATGCATGTATATATAGTATACACATATTGGCGTTGTTTACGCAGACTCATAGGCCTCCCAGCCATTTGGCTGATCGCAAACTGCTCTGACATAATAATAAAAGCGAACAGAATGCATCATAATTACGCAATAATTCTGATGAAATTATCGAAAGCAGAGAATATTCAAGGCTAAAGCGCATCAAATCCACAATCTCCAAAATCCATTTTAGATAAATGTTTAAAATAAAACTTGGAAAAATAATTACGAAGTTTTAATTAAATTCGCTGAAGACATATATAGAAGGAAATCAGGGTAACTTTCCAAATAATTGATTCGAATTAATTATACAGGCGAAATAAATTATTACACTGTACATTGCAGTTGTAACACAATACATAGCCGACTCGCCGAATATATCTATCCGCACAGGAAATGCCTCGAAGATATCGGATGCCGTGGCCGCGTAAAATCCGAGCTGGCACGCTGATGTTCGAATATTTAGTGAAACCTGTCAGTTTCGAAGACACCATCTTTTTCATTGGCTTCAACTCGTAATTGAATCGTAACCCAAATCTTAGGATACCAACGAAACGGTTGTTATGGCATCGCAACTCATCGAAGGGATGAAAGCGCGAGACAGGAATGGAGAAAATCTTGGACAGTTGTAAAAAGAAAGCAATGAAGAAAGAAAGAGAGAAAGAGAGAGAGCGAGAGAATGTAAGCGCGAGAGGTCGAAAGGGAGAGAAGCGATTCGATCGATCAGGTCGCAACTTTCATAGGAACTGGCAGAAGATTTCGAAGACGAGGCGGCAGTGGCGGACGACGTCGGGGAGGAAAAAGGAAAGAGATTGGGGGCAGGGGCAGGGAGAAAGAGAGAACGGAAAGAGGCGGTAGCGAGGAAAAGGAGCAGTATAAGAGAGACGGCGAGTGCGGCTGCCTGTCGGTATTCGATGCCTATACACATCCAGCCAGGTGTAGAGAGGCATGAAGCAAGCCGTAAGTAAGCTGTAAGCCGTAGCAAGGGGAAGGAGAGCGGGCTGGCTCTGACTGGCAGGTTTCTTCATCGGAGAAGCCACCGGAAATGATGCTTCCCTTGCCGATACCGGGAATATATTGTCGACGGCCGCGCTAAGAGGCGTATCCGCGTCCACGTCAATAAATGTGCCATCGACGAAAATATACTTTAAATATGAAACAGTCAGGCGCAGCGTGGCCCCGATCCCCATCGAGATGGTTCCCGACAGGAACACGCCTTGCACACGCCACACGATATATATCCCCCTGGTCCCCGTACGCGCGCCCCGTTCGACTTCCTCTTCTTTCCGCGAACTTTCGTAACGTCGCGCAGCGACGACGCGGAAGCACGACGACATTACACGGATACGTACGCGGGATTACGCGGCCGCGTCTCACTCTCGGGACGAACTCGTCAGACCTATATCGATCTCTGCATGACCAAAGGCCTATCTCATTTTTCCTCACAGATAGATACTGCCTTCGAAAGACGAATTCATGGAAACTCATCGATGTTTGTACATTTTATGTAGACATGGATTTTTTTGGGGGGGGAGGGGGATAGCGACGCTGTCGCACACGTTCCGCCCCAGTTTCTCCGTTGTCCCATTTGCGTTTTACTCAATATGATCGATGGCACGGACAGGTTGATATAAACACAGGGTACAGGCATACGTGAGGATTAACGGCGAAAATACATTTGCAAGATTAATAAACGCCGTTACTTACGGCAATTCTTAAAATCAAGAAACGTTGAAAAAATAGGAAAAATGTATTTGTTGAAATCTTATTGCTATATTTTCCTGTATGCCGAATCATGCGTGACTTTCTTCTCTCGGGCGAATGAAAACATCTGTTTTCAATATTCGAAATATTTCTATTTTCACCAACACATAAACAAAAAACTAATAAGCTAATAAAGCACGCATCGTAGAATTCTTTTATTAACAGTTATTGTATGTACAATCCTGTGAATTTTAAGAAAGAATTGAAATTTTCAATTTATCAAAGATTCTCTCCCTGATATTTTTCTTTCTCTTACCTGTCTTCTTTTTTCAAACAAACTTGTAATAATTGTTTCTGTACATATATTTGCATCATGTAACTCGGTACAGCCTTTCTAGTTATTGGATTGTAATGTAATCATTAGATTACATTTCTCTTCTAATGAAGAGAAAACATTTTTTGCTTCCTTTCCTATGTCTAATCATGCCTGGCGAGACACACAAGAGAAGCACGAATGCGAAAACACACGCTGAAATCTGAAGTCTACACCCGCATAGCCCGGACAAACGGTCGGCGTCGGCGCTTCGTTATCAGAAACGAATGCCAATTATACTTTAACCAACTGCGAGTCCAATTTGTGAACCGACTTGTGGAGGGGCCTCAAAGTTCGGACGAAGAGGCTTGCTCTCCACGCGTGCTGTAGTGCTTACGCTTACCATGCCACCGAATAACAAGAATGTCTTGCCTACCCCACTTTTCGAGCACCACACTAACGCGTAAGAAATATTGTACTCTATTCATTCGCATTTTTTTTGACTAGACCATACGTGTAATAAAATGCATGTAATAAAATTCATAATACGTATATCTCTTATTATGATTATTCTTATTAACAAATAAAAAATCTCATTGTACTTATAATAATCCATAATACTGCAAACTTTTTCTTTCTTTCTCTTTTTCTCAAGGTATTACGAATAATATTTTTTTTCAATTCAATTCAACAATACTCAAAATAAGTCAAGTTAACAATTAGATTGTAATTAAATTCGAATACATGAGAAATATATTTAATCAATATTATATAGTAAAAAATGTAACAGAAGTCTGGTTATCAGTTCGATTACTCTTGGCTAACATTGCCAAGACTCATTGTTCACACATCTCGCGTAATTTCTAGAAAGTGCAACATGTCGAGTGACAGGAAATAACGTGACGATATAACGTATAGATCTGTTCATCGTTTGTACCTTAAAGTGAGTCTCGTAGTTAAGCACGAGACGAAATTCGGTGGATAAAACGTCGCGACACATGCGTATGTACATGGACGCGTATGGCCTACGCCCGTTAGAAAGAGTCCGCGTACGAAGATTGAAAATGGATTTTCGAAATGCAATTTCCCAACGAGGAAATGAAGCGCGTGCACGGCCCGGCGGCCATACGTATTTACGTCAGTCGCTACGTATACGCTGAATATTAACAAAAATAATCCAATTCGCCCCCTTAGCGTCAATAGCGTTGTCGACAATTGAATCGGACGATTTTATGCGCGCATAATTCGCACGTGATTATTACGCAATTACGAGTCGCAAAGAAAAGCGGGAAAAAGCTTCAAATCTCCGCGAGGCTATTGAGAGTCCTTCATCCGCAATTTCATGAAACCGATTCGTTTGAAGTATCATCTTACCTCTAAACGTGATATCTCGAGCGTTATCTTATTGTTTTAACTATCAGCTAAGTAGATACTTTGAGAGAAAATTATTCTGCAGAAAATCAATTTTTTTCTCTTTTTTTGTAAATACTTATATACTCTGATGTCAATATAACGAACAAATACAGTGAGTTAACAAATTGTTGCTTTGACGACCTCTGGATCAATTACCCTGAAATTATTACTAGAGTCTCTTCTATTGCTCTGTCATTCACCCTTCAGTTATTGTTTGTGACGTATCATAAAGCCAACTGTAAAGCGCATACTTTGCGCACGACATTGTTTTTGACTACGAACGAAACAGACTAAAACGCAGCGGCGATGCGAAGCAGCTGCCACGAGCAGACTCATTTCCAATCATTTTCAAACATATTTCATATCCAGGTCCGGAAGTCGATTAAATATCGAGTGGTTCGATTTCATGCGATGATTAATATTGTCCGATAACATACGCGAGGAATGTAACGCTCGTCGAAAACGAGCGAATTACAGGGATAAAATTTGTAGAATGCCATTTTTCTCGCTGAGCAATTAATTAATAGTACTTCATTTATCAAGAGCACCGAATGTAAGCATATTGAATATTCCGCCAAATTTTATGTACAGCTCGAATAGGTTTTGCATTCATATGTTGTTAAATATTATTGCTAAATGTAATGCGCGATGCGTATATTTTAGGCAGAAGCGAATTGTTATGACCAAATATGAATTGATTGCGATAGAAAAAAATGCACGGTTTTTTAATGCATCAAACTTCTTTCATGAAATTCATTCAACCACAAATAGTAATGTATCAATGTACAATTTTTCAAATATATATTTGAATATATTTCTGATTATATTAATTACACTATTACATTATACTTTGACTGCGCATAGAATGTTATATGTATATACGCAAATTAAAATTAAATCATACTAAAATATGCTCAAAAAGAATTTTTTAAATTTTACTGTACCTTTTTATCGTTAAAGCTTTTAATCTCTTGTAATTACATATATATTAAATAATTAAAAAGATAGATAATTTGATAACTAAGAGATAAATATTTTTTTGTAGAATATTAAATAAAGGTTTTGTAGTTTTCAATTAATTACGACACAATAAAAAAATGCAAAAGTCATCGATTTAATAAATACTGATTGATATCAAAAGGGATAAATCTCTTTAATGAAGGGGAATTAAATATAGAGGTCTTCTTATCAAAATCTGTGTGTGTGTTTCAAGATACAAACTACACGATACAGACAGCACATATAAATTTTACATGTGCTTGTCACGTCATTGTTTTATTGTCTACTTATATATAAGACTATTGTTTTCGTCGCCGCCGAATCGAAATAGATTGAATTGCGTTTTGTCAGACGCACGAGATTTATTGACAGATTAACAATAATTATTCTACGAGATTCATCAATAGATACGGTTAAATGAGTATCGAATCGTTTGGAATCGCGGACGCGATAAGCCGTTAATGGAACGCCGCGGTGGAAGAAAGGAGGGACCGGAAAGAGACGCGAGTCGATAGGATTGCTTTTAAATTCGGTTATCTAGTGGCACTATATATTCGCTGTACCAGCAATAACTTAGTTCCCTAATACTTCACAGGTCGCGGAAACTCAACGGTGCGTGCGATGCGCGGCATAAAACAAAAAATCTCGGGCCAGTATGAGCCCCTCTATTTATGAAATATAGTATACGTTTATATATATACGGATAGAAAAAGACACTGAATAAATGAAGAACGGCAAGGCAGGACGGGAGTGAAGCCGAGCCGATGGCGGTAGGGACGGTGGAGGGCTGTGAAGCAGATTTTATCCCTCCTGGGGGCACCGGGGCCGCCAACCTCCACTAGAGCCGATTAACGGGGTAATTTATCAAAAAATAAACGCATGCTTTTAAGCTGATATTTTGCGACACGTGGTGCAAGCTTGCACAAAATATCCCAGGTACAATTCACCTTCGCTACCTCGGCAGCGGGATAATTATCGGACATTCCGTAGGTCGTTAACTCTTTCCTATTCTGCCTAAAGCCATTGGAGTTTTTTCTTCGCTTCTCTTTTTTCTTGACACACCGCACGACCAGAACGTGCGATTACTCCGTGATTATATTAGTAAAGCAATTGAGAGATCTACTTGAAAAAAAAAGAGAAAATAAAAAGTATATTAATTGCGCGATTTAGCGGTTTTTTTTTGTTCTCTAACTTTAGTTTAAAACTACTTTTTCACACACACATACATACAAGTTCGGAATTATAAAAATATGTTAAAAGCTTTTTTCCTTGGACACAGATTTTTAAATCTTGAAATCAATATTTAAGTTATTTTCATGTTTAACATGGGATTTTCAAGATCTACGCAAATACATTGCATGCAAATAAAGTACATTATTTGTTATATTTTCTATATTCTCCCGAATTGTTTTCATATATGTATGTGTCGCATATAATGTACGAGTTTCGATGTTTTTTTTATACGGTACGCGAAATATTGATAAAAACCGCAGTATATTGTTTCATATGAACGTATTCTCTTTGCGCAAGCGGTTTTCCAATCTAGTAAATGCTCTTAACACACCATAAAAAGAGAGAGAGAAAGAGAGAGGCAGAAGAGAGAAGCACGCTTGCAAACAAATATTGGCCAAAACTGATTCATAACATCAATCGATATTTGTCAAATCGGCGACCTCTGCATTTCGTTTGTTACTTCGTAATTAATTAAAACTATAAAACTCATATTTTTTTTGCTATAAAAAAATGGCTATTTCCTCCTTGGTGTAATTTTTATTAAACTAAATCCCTCAAAAACATTTTCATTAAATTATATTGCTTATTAAAGAAAAGAAAAGGAACATTCTTTTATATACATAAATGTGTATGTATGTATGTATGTATGTAATACACGCGCAAGTTATCGCTTTCCCCGACTTTTCGCCGCCGTAATCGCGAGCCGACGTACGCCGAATAATCTACTATGAATGTAATTAATTCAAGACGAGCGTAGGGAGAAGGGAGGGAAGGTCGTCGCCGTGGCTTCGGCCCTTTAATGTCCCGTACAGGTGTTACTGATGGCAGACTCAAGCCGCTAATGTATTGACCGCCCTCGGGTACGTCGGATCGCAAAAATTTCACGTGGCAAGAAAAAAAGCGATGGGCGCCGGTATCGAGGGGACCCGCGAGGGCATTGCGCTCTCGATCGGGGCAATCGATTCTCGCTCAGGCAAGATCCGAGGCTGGTGACGAGTAAAATTGCCGGAAGCGACGTCAGACAATATTTCGCTCGTTAAGGGCCGCGCGCTGCGCGCCCAGGAAAGGCGGGTGGAGGAAGTGGAAGAGATATTAAAAGTAAGGCACGATGGGCGAACTTATCTCATTAGAACAGCTTGTAAAGCCAATCTCCGTGCAGCTCTCGTCCCAACGTCGGGTTACACACAACTTTCAACGGCGATTGAGAGTTCGAACTTGTCCCTTTCGTGACTGGTAGACGTGCCCTCCTTCTCTCTCTCTCTCTCTCTCTCTCTCTCTCTCTCTCTCTCTCTCTCTCTCTCTCTCTCTCTCTCTCTCTCTCTCTCTCTCTCTCTCTCTCCCTCCCCCTCTTCTCTACGTCCCCTCGTTACCCTCTATCGGGGAAATTCGAGAATAAGAAAAAAAGATTCCCGATCATAGTCAATCTTTCGTTATCTCGAGTCAACTAGATAATTCGCTGTAGAATTGCGCCACGATATCTGTACGGTCAAAAGCGCGACGTTAATAGTTCGATTATCGCAAAATGGAATTGCATTTAATGAGGATATAGAAGGTATTTTCCTTCCTTCTCTCCCTTCTTCTCCGCCCAATCTCTTTCTTGAGAGAGATGGCATCCATAAGGGTTAATGGAAAAATATGTATAACAAGTTCACAAAGTTCCTCAAAAGTCATTTGCGAGAATCAATTGCGTATGCAGGATCATCAGGATGTGCTCGTCACGATCAACGGATAAATCGAACCGGCTCTGCAGATATTGAAGTATGCTAAAAAAATCTATATCACCATGTGTGCCCTTAATGCACTCATATGTATGTGTAGAATATTCTAACGTGATTTCTGATTCATAATGCATCTGCAAAGAACGCGAACGCGAGAAGAGAAACGGTAGTGCAATGTTATATACATACATATATTTTACACACACACACACACACACACACACACACACACACACACACACACACACATATACACACACACACACACACACACACACACACACATACACGCGCGTGCACGCACACATACCGATCACATATGTAATATAATAATGTATTCTTCTCAAAATCATATTCCACTAAATTCACTTATCAAAAATTCTTCTTCGCTCACCGAAACATTTATATGGCGAAACTTGTACAAAATGTAAACGGCAAGATATTCATATTACAAGCTGTTGATACTTACTAACATAATAATATTAATTATTGCTGAATTTAAATTTAATTAATTTGAATTTAATTGATTAATTTTTAACAAAATTTTAATTATAAACCATTGCAGCTAAATATTAATATGACGCACACGTGTTGAACGAAGAGCCACTCATACACTTTAGTTGTTAAATCAGTAACTTTATTATAATTATCACCAAGATGATTTTTATTTTTTTTTATACTAAAGTAAAAAAAATGTTACATTATTCATAATACTGAGTTATTAGAGTCATTTTAGACACATCTCAAAGCGAGATATTTGTGCTGGACGCTGATAAAATGGAAAAGACCATATAAACGATATTCGTTAAGCCTGGAGGAACGCTGTGAAAACGATATCATAGGCGCGATACTGGCAAAACGCAATTTTGATCAGAAAGCGGATTTAAATATTTCTACGAATTTACATTCTGCTTCAAAACGCTGCATCATTGCCTGAATCGATGAGATTTACCGCTTTCCGTGAAAGGCGTGGCGGATTGTACAAATACAAATATTTTCACATGTCCTCGTTTTTTTTTTTATTATTATTTTGATCCGTTCTATTTGGACGAATCCGGTTTAATAAGCACTCGCCGGCTCTTTGTAGATGATTAATCTCACATGAAAAAGAGTGGAACGTGCGAGAGATCTATCATCAATTTGTGCTTGATTCAAATGCGCTTGTGTGCACAGTGTAATCCTTTCTCTCAAAGCGCGACGAGCTCGCAATCGGTATAATTATTACTGGATGATGAATATTTCCCAGAATAAAGATTAAAGATACTTTAAAGCGCATTGAGAATATAAGAATTTTATATAATAATGTTTCCCGCTTACATACTTATGAAATGTTGCTTAGGAAATCGTCAGAGTCAGCTGCAAACATACAAATGTAAATACATTTATGCATGCGTACATTTATAATGAACCACAAAGCGAAGAATTTAACTCTGCGATTTTCATCAATTAATGCATGTTTCTAATGCCGTTTCTTTCAAAAGGAAGCAATCGTTCCTAATAGAAATCCCTATAGGGGATGTTAAATCTGACCTTACATAGGCACATTTGAGAATCGTAAGACATAATTAAGGGACGCGAGGGATGGTGCCGAAATGAAGATTAATGCAAACAAAATGGTACATTGCTAATACGTATATCGAGGCATTATGTAATAAATTAGCCATTGTGGCACGATCGTACGTGTGGATGTAGCTAACTGACGAAGGATAATTTAGCTTAGCCGCGTTCAGCAGAATATCCGCGAGAATCGCCAGGAGCATAGCAAAATGCCCTTTCTAATTAGCATGTCGGCCCATGTGGAAATTATGCCCGATTTGTCGGCGATTTGACGTGCTGCGGAAGGCTACGAGATACACATTTCGCGTCAGCACTGACCTCCTTGTTTGTATCCCTTTCAATCGAATAATTGCGTGACGGCCAAAATAGACGAACATCAGTTTGTCTTATAGATTGATATATTGTTTAGATATAAGACAATATATGTTATATACAGCGCGCGCGCTCGCGCTTTGAAGAAAGCTGTGACACACTAAGCTGTTGAAATAGCAAATAAAAAATTGTTGGCATATACGCGATAACAAATTGCCGATTGCAGGCACGGAGCGCCGATTGTCGCGAATTTGAAAAACAATTAGTGAATTGTGGTCCGCACCGACACCACCTCTATTTGAGCGTGCCCTCCACAAATGTTCCGCCGATCTCGTAGCGGTCATCGCACACGTATCCAAATTCATTTGCATATACGGAAAATGGTGGATAGAAACCGCGAAAATTTCGTGATGCGGTTTCACGCGAATATAATGGACCTGCGCCTAAAAAAAAAGGCGCGGTGACGTAACGCTAGACGAATATTCGTTCGAGCGTACCGTATTGGTATGTATAGAAAGGCGCCGATAGCATGTATGTATATTTCAACCAATAATATGAGACTGTAGAGCGTGTCATAGCGGAACAGTATGCAGGCCTGCATGTTATAGTTGTATTGTAATGTATAATAGAGAAATCTTTACGCGATATCACGCCACAACAAATTACACGCGATCCTTTCCGAAATATCTAACTTCTCATCGAACATCTCGTCGCTATATGTGGTAGTGATGCATAATTCATATTTCCATTTCATGTAATTTTACACCTCGCATCGAGTGCGATGCGTTGCGGGAGATGATTTTTGCACCCCAGAAAATATACGAGTGCCAATTTCGTTTGCCTCAAAATTCTTTTGATATGTATATAGTATACTTTTGTTGTATTATATTTATCTGCTGTACGAACATTTCTTTTTACCTTTTTCGAAGAAAATTAATAACGACTTTTAAATTTTGTCTGTGTAAGCATAAGATTATTTGGAATATTTCTTGAAAAATAATTAAACATTAAATATTTCTACATTTGATTAAGAAAAATATAGAATATTAAAAACATATATATATATATGTTTTTAATATTCTATATTATATATATATATATATATATACATATATATATACATATATATATATACATATATATATAATCATCATTAAATATATATACATATATGAAGGAAATTTTAAATGGAAACGAAGAGCAGATTTAACATGCACCCTGCCACTCCCAGAATATAGCCTACGGCTAACATTCATGTCGTGTCGACCATATATTCCGCGTATTTCCACTGACGATTATTTTACACGTCAGAAAAATCTGTATCTGATAATCGATGCATAACAGCGCTGATCCATCCTCGACTCGATATCCATCTGATCTGATTTAACAACATATGTCGGCTTACCTGGCATTGAGCCGTTTGAAATTGTTTTAACTATAACCCCAGATTGGGGTATTACGAAAATTTAATAAACGAAGTTTATCCTGTATACGCGTAACAATCAATTTGATCTTGTGCGAACAAATAATATGCAGTATTGTAAGTAAAAAAATAATTAAATTGTAAATATATATGTATACATATACATGCGTGAGAGACTCGAAATTAATGTAAAGATTAAATTATCGGATAGCATTAAATTACAGACAAATTTTTTATACGTATAAAATAAAAAACAATAATAATGTTCATTGCACCATGCTAAAAATAATATAAAAAAATTTCGTAGCAAATAAAAAAGAGACTAATTATAAGACTAATTATAAGATAAATAAGAAGAGAGAAAGATTACGTATATCTACTAAGACACATAAATATTAAATAATCATAAAATCTTTTTTTTTAAGGTACATACTTGTATATTGAATTGAACAATTTAGGAAACTTTCTTTTATTACATGACACCAAGCGGTATTTTGATTTTTCTGTGTTTAAAAATTTTATATTTCCTTAAGCAACATACGTAAAAATTATGTACAATATTATAAATTGCATGTCCATAAAATCAGATACATTTTTACATAAAATATTTCTCTCTCCTTCTACTTGTTCGTTTACGCGCGCGTGTAATAATCGCGTAATAATTTAATATTTTCCGGACTTTCGGATGCGAAAATAATAGAGTGCGAGCAAAATCAATCGTGAAATATAACGTGTAGACGTCGAATAAATTGAAACATTATCCGAAATGTATTAATATCACGCGCGTCAGCGGAACACTTGGATTTGCGTTTCTGTGTTACCGCGAAGTAACTTATGTTTCACTACTGTCTGGGAATTAATTAAAATAGTCATCTATATATACAAACGCGCACACGGATATGTAATTGTATCTCTCCAAAACATTATACGCGAATGTCCCAGAAAACACGTATGTGTCATTTAGACGCAATCAGCCGGATACGTTGCGACAGCAATGCAAGGGACGTGATATAATTTTCAAAAGCATATCATTTTACTTTTACATGCCGGAGACATGTAAAAAAGTGAAAGATATTATCCTAATTTATGATTTAATGTAAATAAAATCAAAATAGAAATTAAATGTTTTTCGTGAAGTAAATCTTAAAAAAAAGTATAATAGATTTTAAAAGCCGTCAAATCAGTATATGTAGAAAAAGGACATCACAAGTCACAGAATCGAGTTTCTCTGTCGAAAGAAAACACTTGAATTGCCACTTGTTATATCGATTTCAGGAGAAATTAATCGTAGACGCAAAAATTCGAAGCTGTTCATCTACGCAGAGCATGCGGAAAATGCCCGGCGCGTGCCGAAACTTTCCATCGTCTTTTCGAGGCATCCAATAAATATCTCGGGATAAATTAATCCATTAATAATCTCGTGATTTAATACGTACGACAATTAACTACGATAAGCTTGTTACTTGTAAAATCCCGTTATATCGTTGCGCGCAGGCACAAATAGTACTCTAATGAAATATTATGTCGTTAAAAGGACAAGAATGGACATTTGTGACAGCAACGAAAAAATCGCAGAGACGCGTAAACCACTTTATAATAGCGCGCACGCATACAATTAGTCGCGGATCTCTAATTTACACGTTTACGCAATTCAACGCGCGATAATTAATTGCTTTAAATCCGTGATAATTTACGCCGCCACATTTCGAAACAGCGATCGTTCTGCATGATTGAAAATGGGCAAAAGGCGTCCACTATTAAAATATACAAACAAACTGTTTGCCAATTTATTTTCTTTTGTAATGTGAAACGCTAGAATAACACTTAAAAATTAAAAGAAAAGCACAAAATGAAAAATATACAATTACATACATGCGCGCACGCGCGTATTTATACGCCACTATGTTCACAATAAAATTCAGTTTGAACTATATAATTTGATATTTGTTATGGTCTATCTCTTTTAGTTTGACAGATAAAAAGGGCTGGCCATTTATTGTGAAATATTCCTTATATGTATGTATGTACATATGTATACGACAACATGGAGGTATATTTTATATTAAACGCAAAATATAGTATTTTTTTAATCATACGATAATATTACGTTTATTTAAATTAAATATATTATAAAAGAATTATAATAATATAATCCCTTTGACTAAAAATTTAATTATTTAATTTTACAAATTAATTCATATTATATATTTTATGTAATTACAGTATAATTATAGAAGAACAAATGCATTATACATACATTAATTCTTACAAATTATACCGTATCACATCAAATTGCTATTCAGTCCATTTAACGATGTCATGTACTTGGTGATTTTGATAATGACCAAGATTTCGACATGTACTAATTAGAAATAAAACTTCCCTTGTAAATGAAAGCGCGAGGGAAAATCACAGAGAGAAGCAATTATTCGCAAATCACTGATACACAATTTTGCATCGAATCTCAATGCGCATTATGTTTCCCAAAAGGATTACGTACGTTCCGACAACGAATCCGAATTAATTAATCTGGCTAATTCGCGAGGCGCAATACGAGGCCAAATGGTGTCGAAACAGAAAGATTTATTTTCAGCGTGCATCGCGAGAACGGGAGGGCAATCACCATCGTGATAATTGAATTTTTATAATGATAGAAATTCTGTCGTCCCTCTGGCTCGTCGAATAAGCGTTTATTTGCTGACGCGTTTTATGTAACATATCCGAATGATTCGCGTTTTCGCGTTAAAGGATCCATACCGGTACTATCCACTTTCTAAATTAAATGCCATCTCGGGTATTATTTTTGGTTGCAACGAGAAAAAAATTTTTTTCCTCCCTTTGTCCCTTTTCCATCGGTGCAACCGCCACCCATGCGTCTTCTTTAAATCACGATGTGGTCGTGGATATTCGCGAAAAATGTTTGTATCTATCAGCGTTTATCTATGATTGATAAATTTCGATCCGGTGCGTAACGACACGAAGCACAATGCGGCAGTCCGGCGATGATACGTATATAGAAAAAAAAAAAAAGAGGAAGGTTCGAGGCGGGGTGCCTCGGGACGCTACGGGGGGGAAGAGGAATACGAGCCATCGAAAACGGACTATTGGTCCAGTGGCACAATTCGTGCGCTTTTTCTCACGGTTATATACATGTGTGCGCAGCAAATCGAAATTCTATCTCTCGACGTTGCGTAGGAGGGAGCAGAAACTGGTGGATCGGTAGAGAGTGCATGCGAACATCGTATTCGATGGCGATACTCGGCCTCGTGTGTACATAAACGGACCGTTGCGTGCGTGCGCGTGCATGCGTGTGCGCGCGTGCACGTGTTGGTGCTGCAACTGAAACCAAATTCGACTGCAGAGAGGCTAAAGGGCTTTTTTATACGTTGCAAACCAACCGTATGCGCGGCGCGAAATAAACGATAGCGTGTGAGCTGCATTTCCTTTCCTCCCGCGCACTCCGGAGGTGCAAGTATGCGAAGTCTGTTGTCCCGCTACAGAGGGATCAGTAAATTTGTAACAATCGTTGTTTAAACAAAGATAATGAACTGCGGTACGGGAGGCTTGATGATTTTTATTTTTCAAGAATTTACTTTTTTTGAGGTACTTGCTGTTTTATCATGCGGCGTTTAACGTTAATAATCATTAATTATTGAAGAAGACACTCTTATCTCAGCGATCTTTTATAATAAAGTTATTATAGACTACGATATTTCACGATATTTAAGAATCATGCGGCTAATATTAAAATAAGCTCGAAAGTTAAACTAGTAAATTAGAGATCGCAAATACAATTTTTCTTCTAAACGATCTTTTCAGCGAGATGTATGCGGGCGGGATTCAAGAAGTGTGAAAAATGTACGTATATATATCTCACCGTGTCCGCGGTGAATACCAGGGTGCATAATTATCGGTCTACCTCGCAACGGTGATTTTTATACGGTGGGGTACAAAATCAGACATCCAACGATGTCGTATTTCCGCCTCGGACATTTTTCTATACGATATCGCCACACGATATTTCATTTTTAATCGTCGACAGTACGACGTCGAATCGGGTCAATCGGCTTTTCTTTCTAGCGGCGTTTCACTCCGCCGTGACGTTCAATTTCCTTCGTGTAGTCGTTATCGCTGTATTCAAAAGACGAGCACATACGTGTACCGCCATGGCGACATGTATGGAAAACTTCGCGTGTATGCGGATACGATATTGACACGTCGGTCACCTGGTAAAAAAAAACCTCAAACGGCCAAAAGTAAAGATCTCCCGTGTATCCAGCCAATATACATTTAATATTTATATTTTGTGCGCAATTTTACGCATAATTGTGGACTATAGCACGAGAAAGAAACAATAATCCATAAAATATTAGTCATTTCATTAAAAAAAACTCAACCGCTCAAAAATAAAGATGTCCTGTTTGTATTATTAGCAACATTAATTCAGACATTTACCTGATTTATCCCAGTGTGACTAATGTGAAGAGATATTCTCGATTGGCTTAAATAAAATCAATATGCAGAATTGACATAACATGCTCCAGTTTTTTTATATACTATTTTCAATTAATTCGTTCCAAAGTTAGATCACTTATAATTTATTTATATATAAATATGGATTTATACATTCATGGATGTCATACGAGAACATATTCGAATTATCATATTTCAATTTTTTTTTCTTTTCTGCTTTATTTTTAAATAAAGATGTCAAAAGTTATTAATTAAGTTACAGTGGTTTAAAATGTCAAAATTTATTTCACATCATTTAAATAAAATCATTAATTTATGTGCAATAAAAAAGCGATAATATTATGTTGAAACAGCTTTTAAACTTTTTTCGTATTAAAAACTATTATTTTTTAAATTAATAATTTTAATTGATATCTGTTTAAAAAAATATATAAAAATAATGCATAGAATTATGTGGTATTATTTGTTCAACTTTAAAATCTATGTTTGAAAATGGGAAAGAAAATAACAAAGAAACTTTGTAACAGGTGATAATAAGTCACCCATCACATGATCTCGTTTAAATCATTGCAGAGATATTTGAAAAATAGTTAAAAATTTCAGTCATGCTAAAATATCGGATTATGCAAGTATATCAGCCAGATGAAATGTATTGAAATCAATTGTACAAGAATAGAGTTTTATATTCGATAAAGATTGCGAGTTCTTCAATCTTACGTACTTAGAGGAAAGCCTCGAGAGCGTTAAGAGAGGATTTTTCTATAATATCAAAAACGACTCGGTGGTAACCGTGCCGGGGTGCAGAGTGCGAGTGACAGTGTTCCCTATAAATTTGCAAGAGGAGACTTTCGTATTCGCCTCGTAGCTTATCTCGCGACGCGAGATGCCGACGAGCCGTGCTTCGTGCTCCATGTTCCGTGTTCGTACGCCTTATCTCGATCGCAAGATTCGACTAGAAGGGTTTGTACATACGGATGACGTGTGGGTGGCTCATATCGAACTATGCAAAGTTACGCCGTCACGTCGGGAAGAGGAGCCGGCGGAGTGAAAGAGAGCGGGAGAGGAAGCAACGTGTGAGTATCGGTTCGGTTTCCGATGCTTGTCGCGAAGAAAAGTCTACGAGACTCGAAATAACGATAAATCTCCGCGGTAGACCGCGGCATTCGAAGCTAATTTGCTTCGAATCGATAAACAAGAAATTGAACGTGACATGAATAGTGGATTATATGCCATATACGAATGTATTCGCTTTTTGCCCTTTAATAAGTTATAGAATCTATCTCTATACTTTTAAGCAACGGTTTTAACGGATCAAGTCGGTTTTATATGCGGATTTGTACTGATGCGATACAATTTCTTTAATTGTAAGAGGTACTAATTTGCTGATCGATTTTGCGATTTATCATATCTTTTTCTTAAAAAATACTCTAAAATATTCCCAGTGAGAAATGATTGATCGAAAAGATGTCGAATTGACGTCTATTCGATGTTGATTCGATATCTTTCTAATTATTTCTCATTGGGTTCATTCCTAACATATTTTAATCGTTTATCCGTTCTTAAACGATTCTTTAACTTTTTTTTAGGATAATGTAATTGCAAAATCGTCTAATAAGAATTTAATGTGTTTGGGACAAAGAAGAAAAGCCGTGTTGTCGTTTCCTCACTTATAATTCAAACATAGCCGTACTTAAACGATATTAAAGTCCTTTTGCTTGATAAAAGTCAAGCCAGCCTGTGCGGCGGACGTAGCAAACGGCAATTTCACGCGAGTATATGAAAAAAAACCTTCATCTTTCGATAAAACTACGCTTTTACTCTCCGCTCCCATCTTAACCTCCCCTCTCCCATACATAAAAGGATCGCACGCGGAGGATCAAAAAGTTACGAGATAGAAATTCCAGACAACAAGTAATCTTCCCAGTTGTTTTATTTTTGTATTAAAATCTCTTCGATTAATTTTCCCTTCAATGCCGTCGGTCTGTCTCACGAAAACCGAGCGAAAGCCACTGAAGCTTCAACTTGAACTGTGTCCTCTATTATTATTATGATTGCTTTTTTCCTTTTTGGAACGACTGACAACCGTTATATCATAATTACGATGCCACCTTGCCGAGGTAGAGACTCATTATTCTTATTAGGTACATAACAATGCTACCTGCTGCACTCTCTCTCTCGTTATCATACTTCCGTCGAAAAGAAGATATCATTCTGTTGCACGCACAAGTCTTTCTCCCTTTCTCTGTATATTGCGCTGTATATCAGATATATATCAGCCTTTAGATTTTTTATATACTGTCTATATATAAATTATTTATTTATTATTTATTTATTATTATTAGATAAATTTATTTATTATTAGATCAGTTATTAAAGAGAGAAGGAGAAAAAGAAACGTGAATATCTATCAGAACAATTAGAAACATGTCCATCAATGTGGCACGACTCTCTGTGTCTTTTATATTTTTATTTCCAATACTTACTCTTCCTTTCCTCGCTTCCATCACCTCCGTCGATGTGGCTATTGTCGCATTCTTATAGCCTTGAGCAGTTTTCGAGATCCGCTAAATAGCAACCAAGATGAAAACTTCGCGATCTCGATACCGCAATTCCTAGTCCTTTCGGAAAGATCTCAGGCGGTGAAAAAAAAAAGAAACAAATCGTACAGTACGAGCGGATAATCTCGTGTAAAAATATTAGCTAATAATTCATAATTTTCAACTCAAAATCGAGATTTGAATACATTCGACTTGTGCTAATTATTGATTGCTATTATTGATTGCTAATTATTGATTGCTATTGCTAATTATTAAACGGAAATCTGAAAAGATACATATACACTTTCTTTAAATATATTATAAATGTGTATAGTACGGGTTAACATAACATAATATGATTTAATATTATACATAAAATATGATTTAACATAATACGACATGAGTTGCCACAGATGTGTATCTTGCGCTTTCATTCAAGTAAACAATCTGAATTCGATAGAGAATGCGAGCGTCAATAAAAAGAAATTCGAAAGTGGTCTCTTGTAGAGATTTACGAAGAATTTATTGCTTCTCTCGCACAATCTCACGTACTGTTGTTACAATTCGAAATTGAAATGACTGTTTGCTAGGTCATTCGCTAGGGTAGCCACAATCCGTGAAAGTAAATTAAAAGATATCCCTGTGAGATATTTTGGTAAAGCGTATGGGGGTTTTGGAAAATAGAGTGGAAGAATCGCACGAATACCAGATAATCTGGGCGCACAAAAAAAAACCCAGAAAAACCCACCCCTAAAAGTTCCTTACATGCGAAGTTATCCTTGCAGGACAAAAATTGAAAATAATGGCAGAAGAATAGATTAAAAATAATTGTCGCACAGTAAACATTAAATTACACGTTATTCGCGATAAAAATATATTAAAATAATGTATTTAAGGATGTTTTATTGCAATAACTCTTGCATTTGGTTTATGCATGTGCCACCCATTGTTGCAGCGTAACAAAAGTAACTTTCATGATAATTTTGAGAAACCAGATTATATCATCGGCGATTCATAATTAGTTAAATCATAGTTATACTTTTGAGATTAAACAAGTTTCCCTAGTTCTCTCTCTCTCTCTCTCTCTCTCTCTCTCTCTCTCTCTCTCTCTCTCTCTCTCTCTCTCTCTCTCTCTCTCTCTCTCTCTCTCTCTCTCTCCCCCTTAATATACACCGAGAGAAACGTAAGAAGTTTTAGTTTAAAATGCGAAATCCCGATACGCTACAGGCTTAAGCATAATTTATATGTACCATACGTCCTCGGAGGATTGAGCAGAAACACCGAGAAATACCCCCGAGCGAATCCACACCGCAAGCAGCAGCGTCCCTGCAGGGGTAGGTGGATTTTACCCCCCTACCGCCCGGTTTTCTTCGTTCGTTTAGGTTCTTCGTTAGCGGTTTCGAGGGCGAAGTGCCGCGGAGTTAGCTAATTGGTTGAACGCCTCCGGCGGCTACTCCCTGAATCCACGATATATACCAAATCCTTCCGCGACCGCGCCCCCAACTACCCCGTATTTTCTCCTACCCCTGACCCAATCCTAGCCCCATTTCTCTATCTATATCTCGGTATCTCAAACGACGTTAGGAGAAAGAAGAGACGGTGGAGTAGGAGATACCGTGCGACTGTATACTTTCCGCGAGATTACGAAAATCGCGTTTTCGGCATACGCACGCGAATCTACGGGGGTCTATGGGAAAAGCCAGAAACGTTTTCGGGAGCCGGAGTTTATCTTGGAAAGTTTTCGCCGGTCGTGTCCGAGGATAAGAACGCGAAATCCGAGATCTCGCGCCGGTGACAATGAGAGGACTCCTTTCGATATCCCCACCGTCGCCAGTCTCGTCCCTGAGAATTGTCGCGAGATATCGTGAACGATCCCAAGTTGTCGCAGTAAATATCGGGACCAATATCTACTACAATGTCGATACGTGGATCACGATTTTTATAAACGTAAGGATCATTCATTTTATTCGTATATATGCATTAATGCCAATCCATTTCTGTGAAAGAAACGAGTTGGAAACGGCGAGAAACGAGGAAACTTTCATACATTTCAAATATGTAACATAAGAGAAAAACTGATACAATTTATTTTATCTTTTAATATAGTATTATCAATCGAATATAGCTGTGCTAAAAAGAAAATCAAAGGGGAGAGTTTTAATAAAAATGTGATTCGAAGACTGGCATTGATCGCAACCCTCCAACTTTCGATGTTAAGCATCTGAAGGTAATCGAACCTTGTATTAAAACTCCATTAACCAACATGAAGTCCATTAAAAATTTTTTTAAGGAATTTTTTTCTTATCGATTTGTTACCCCCTTGAATACGTAATACGCGCCGGGAATATTACATAACTTTATTATTGAGTCTCCTAACTTTTTTCACTGCGGGCAAAATTAACATAAAACTCCCCCGGAAAAAAAATCTACAACTGCGCGAGAAAACGCGCGATTAATGATGCATACTGCGTTCGCAATCGGGCGAGAGAGCGGCAAATATCCTTTTTATAAAGCAGGATCGCGCCGTCCATCGGGCGTCAGCCGCGCTCCCGCGGGTGAGATATACGAGGCAGCGCGTAATTTTCGTCGCGGCGCCGCTTTTTCGTCACTCCGCGGCTCCTCGTTCCTCATTCGCGTGCGCGCGCGTAGAGTATATCGCGATTTAGCGCGCTGCCGGGGTAATAAATACGGCAAGTATGCGCGAAGACACGCGAGGGCCGCGACGCGACGTGTATTTATCGCCGCAAGAATATCGATCGCCTTTTCGCGGACGGCGTTATTATCGCCGACAGATACGGCGAATGCCCGTACGGGGATTTTCACCGAGGGAAGTGGGGAGGAGGAGGCGTTTTCGTTTTAATCGAAATGCGATGCACGCATTCGTGTAATTTTGTAATCACCTCGCGCGCAACGGAGCGGCTTGGCGGCGCGAGGGTGGCGCGGCGCGAGGGCGGGACAACCGGTCGGGTTGAATTGAAAAACACCGGCCACCACCCCGGTTCAATCTGACGGATGAAAAACTGGCGGGCGCGCGAGGCTTCGCCGTCGCGAGGATGATGCGATAAACGATCGCCGCGCGTCGCCGCGCGCCTGGCAGCGCCGGCGTTAACGCGTTTAAACGTTTTTAACGATAATCTGCATAACGCGCGCGCGACGAACGCGTCGGCCGCGAAAGTTCAAAAGCCCGCGAACCGAAGGGGGATGAACGCGGGTAACGCGCGCGCTGTGTAACGCGCCGCGTATAATTACCGCGAATTGATTGCCGCGCGCGGCGAATAACCGGGGCCGTTTATAAATTCAATGCGAATATTCATCGCGCGTTTATATCGCGGAATCGGGAGATTGCACCCGCCAATTAGTCGGATGCGCAGACTTCTGTGTTAGTTCTTTGTACGATTGTCGAGCGGAATCGCGGCTCTCGTCGGCCGGTGATCGAAACAGCAGCTTTTTCCGCTCCTGCGCCAAGTCGAATTTTCCACGTCTTGCTTCGGACTCTTTGCATCCTCTGTTGACTGATCAAACACGTGATTAAGCACTGTTCGATATAGACTAGTTATTTTAAATTGAAATACACATGCAATCAAGTACGTGATGTATAAAATTATGCATAAAATAATTATTTTGAAATGCTTTCATTTCCAAGTATAACGATACCATCATAATTCGTCTCTCTTTTTTTTAACAAATACAGGGCTCGATAATAAATCGCAATATTTTTTTGTAAGATTTGTTATAAGAATGATAGAGAACTTACAAAACTCATTTTTCAGCGTAGCTTCTTTCGCCTTTTATCATGGTTATCCAGTGGATACACCAGTTACTGAATGCTTGCGGAAAAAATGCCTTTTTCTGAAAAGTAAAATCGCTTATGCACTCATGCCGTCGTTAGCACTATTAAAGTTCTTCAAAAATTATATTCTGAAGAACAACAAAAATTTTTATTATATAAATATATTTAACAATTTTCTTATTTAGCACAATATTGCAGAATAATGTTTTATTAGATACAAATTATTTTTAAAATTATAATAAAAGTTAATGTAAAGAGGTCGTAACTTGACGGACGCACACCAACGGCCAATGACTCGGTCCATGAAAACGTAATTTTGTACATTATCTGCCAATGATAATGTATAAAAAATATTGATATATGATATCTTATCGACTACAGATACAATAGACTAACTAAAATAAGAGATTTTTCCATTATTCAAATAAAAATATCATGCTTATTATTCAAAATTGTCTAATTGTAATAAGATATAAAAATAACAGGATTTGTATTCTATAAATTGAATAAAGATATGCGAAATAAATTAGTTTCTCAATGTCGACAGATGACGCTGTGATGACTCTTCCTGCATTCAAATACTCTCACAAAAGGGATAACGTTAAACAAAGACAGGAAAATCTTATTTTCGAATCCATTTTCCATGTAGTTCCCGAATTTTTTTATAAACGACTAAAATAGATTATGTTAAGAATACAGTTAAGAATTTAGCACAATTTACAATCTTAATTCGCCCGTTTTTCTTTCAACAATTGCCTTCGAGCTTCAAGGATAAATTACGCGAAATGGGTAATAATGCGTGATCGAACAAAGCGGAACCTAACACGAAATGCGCCGCATGATCACTCGGTAGCATTCCGACAAACATTCGAATAATAAGGATAGCGCCCGCAGAGGATACAGGATTGGATACGCACGCGTGAGACCGCACGTTGGGGGTCCGTCTTTCGTTTCCAGTCTGCTCACTATGACACGCGACGTGCAACCGAATCGAGATACCATAGAATACGATAGTTCTATCACGCTAAAAATTTATGGCAGATGCACACCTGTAGTCTCGTGACTGTTAATTAAACCGCCTAATTAAATCTGGCCTGTGCTCATACGATATGCGACATTTCATCACCCACACATAAATTTTTCCGCAACACTGCTAAACTCATTAGCCTATCGTATGATGACGAACATCAATATAAATAACATAATTTTCATTTTACTTTCCGGTTGAATATTAAACAATCAAAATTGAAAAAAAGTTGTTTTGCAACTGGTCATCACTGCAAAACGGTGCTGCTCGGATTTGGATCATCTAAAATAAAAAATTGGAAAAAATTTTTTAAATTATCAAGTCCTTGAACAAACGATTTTGCGAACATAATGATTTGGCACGAAATAGCAAACGTTCAAAGTCAATGTTTCGATTTTCGATGAAAAAATCATTCGTTTTTTGTCGATTACAAAAAACTATGCATCGAAAAGAAGATCCTTCGTTCAATGACTAATTTTTTATATTTAAAAGTAGCCTGCAAAGTTTGAATTAAATCAATGTAGTAGTTTTTGTGATATCTTGGTCACCGATTTTGAAAAGACGATTTCGAGAAAACGCATTTAAAGTTTCAAGACAGGTATTTAAACAAAATGTTTATTTTTTTTACTTAGTCGTACCTGGATTCATCTTTTCCAGGCCCAAAAGTTTTTCAAAGATGTTATAGTCTCCAAAACATCAGTTTGGTATTGTTGACGATGCATTCTTTCTTCCCAAGTAACCTGCTGCGTACGATCATCGGCTGTTTCAATGCGAACTGCATCCTCTGTTACTACATATCGGTGAACATTTGGGCTACTACGTACTCTGAAGCCTCGAGTATTTGTAACAATGTTTCAAATCCTTTCTTAAATATGCAAGCAGAGATATAAGCATTAAGTTTAACAGTTTTTCTTTGTCCACTTGATATAATTTTCGGATAAATTTTTTCTTCTTTACTAATACAAATATAGCTTAACGATGTCAATACAGAACTTATAAATACAAAATTTAATGAATAAGTAAAAAGGAGAAGCCTGTGTCCTGTGACAGCGCAACTGCCGCGCTATTTGTGTATCTATCTGCTCCTAATGGTCGAGCGTAGCGTACCTTAAACGCTTATAACTCCACCAATTTTAATCGGATGAACTTGAAACTTTCAGGGAATATTCTCTAGATGTTATACTTATATAAAATGTCAAAACTTAAAAAACGATTTTTTGGAAATTCTGACTATGACCCCTTCAGAAAGAATTAACAAAATGAAATTTCTTTATTCTTGTTCGAAAGGTTTAAATTAAATTATTCATTAACCTTTAGAAAACCAGGATGGCCACTATATTGGTCACTAAAGTAGACATCTATGTAATGAATATTATTATTATATAACATATACATTTACATTTACATACATTAGCGTGTGTGTGCTTAGGAAATAAATATTTTCCTAAACAATTTAATAAAATATGACGATATCATTTGTGTATTTTACATTATACTGGGACTCAAATCACGTATATATGTTCTATTTGTAATACTGCATTGTGCGTAACACCTCGTTTTAAAGATTTTCATACAAAAGAAATATTATCAAATTCATGACATATAAATTTATTCATACTTTTTTTTATATATACATATACGGACAAGAATAGAAAAATTAGAAAGTAAAAAAGAATTAAAAATTAAATAATGGTTAAAAAAATTATAAAACCACCCAGGTGCTACAGAATTTCTACATCCACGTCGTTAGATCTGGGTAATGGCAAAGGAAATTTGTACACAACAATTGTTGTTATTTATTTAGACTTATGGTGACAACACTGTTTATATGTAAAATTTCGATAAAATCGTGATCCAGGACATTAAAAACCCATAGAAACTTTTAGAACATCATTTTGAGAATTTCCATACCGTACCGGACCTGGGTCACTATAATGATCAGCAACAAACTTGGAAAGTTCCACATTGTATAGAATATGGTGATTATAAATATGTAATAATTTTCCGTGAAAAAAATTCAAAATTTCAATGGAAAAACGCTAAGGATTAAAATCGATTTCTACCTGTTCTTCACACAATCCGAAGAACTACGAAATACGCACGCCAGGTCAAAATGACCGTGGTGTGCACTCCAGGGGTTTAGAAAGAAAATAATAAAATACATCTTTTCTTAGGAAAAAGTTTCTATAGGGTGCCCGGTATAGATTGAATTAATGGTCACGAGCAGGTAGTAATACGAGCGGACTAAATTGAGTCGAAAAGTCCTATACTATTTTTCAATTTTTGCAATAATTAACGAGTTATTAATTAATATAAATCACCGATTTGGCCCGCCGAATGCAAGCGCGTGGCGAGATATGATTGCCCAGCGTCATCGTTGCTTATAAGCACGCAGGGAGTTGTTTTCTGTAAATGGCAAAAAGACAGAAAAATAATCATAACTCAGAACAGAGTTCCAACGCCCCACGCCGCTCGTATGTGTACATGTGTAGATGTAGGCATTGCCACGCGCTTGCATCCGACGGTACATCGGGCCAAATCGATGATATTTTATAATTAATAACTCGTTAACTATTGCGAAAATTGAAAAATGGTACAGGGCATTTAGATTCAGTTTTAGTCCGCTCTACCGTCTCACGAGTATTTGTTCAATCTTTACCCTGGAGACCCTGTATATACAATGCGTGTCAATAGTTCCGGAACTCTCAATTATCCCAGAAAATATTGATGTATTGAAAAAATGCTTTAGAGAAAAGCATGCACAGGATATGCATGTAAATCCGACCGTGCAACTTCTACTCAGTACCTATAACTCGAGTGTTAATGCCGGCGATAGTGTTACTTTCAAGCTTCACAACTGCGAAAGTACTTAATGGAAAAATACTTTATATAGGGTTTTGAAAAGCTCATGAAATGAGCTACAAGGATATACAATAAAAAAAATAAGGGATTCCATTTAAAAAATTCAAAATAATAGTGCCATCCATGATCAAACTGTAAAAACTATTAAATAGATATTTTTAAGCCCTGTAACATGTTTGTAAGCCCTGTAACGCTCTGTTTGACACATTTTATCAATGGATCAATATTTTCTGAGATAACTGACCGTTCTGGAACTTTTGACACTATACAGTTACGTATAAAATACGTGCATATACGTTTTCCTTCTTTTGTAATTTAGTACTCCGAAATATGAGATGAGAGATTATATTTGAATATTCGGAAGAGAGATAAACGAATCTTAGAATGAATGAATTCGATTTATTTTACATTCAGCTAAATGTTATATAATTTCTTTCGTCGAATGTCCACGTCCATTTAACAGTGTCCATAGGTAAAGTCTCGTTTTTCCAATTCAGTCGTACGAATTTCTCATCTTTCTAGAACTGTATCTCCTTCATGTAAACATTTTCTTCAAATTATTCAAACAAGCAACTGATTTCTCTCTATTATGATTTTCGTCTTTTCAATTTTTAACCCGATCAATAAACCAGTATCGCATCAGCTGTATCGTGTTTGTGTATTTGTAATGCTCCAAATGTTCTCGCGACAAAAGATGTTTAAATTATAATAACTAAACGCAAGAGTGTTAGCGATATGATCGCTACAGAAATTTTTGTTTAAATACAAGAAAAATAATAAGAAAAGTGTTTGATAAATAATAAAAGTATAATTTTGCATTATTTTTTACAAAAAAATAAAGTTTAACGAAATGGAAAAAATTGTTTAACGAAATGGAAAAAATTGCATATATATAAAATCATGTAAAAATGTAATAGTTATAATCAATCAAAAGACAATCGATTGAGTACGTTAAAAATTACGAAAAAAATAAAATAATAACAGACTGAAGAGAAAAAGGACTCAAGAGTAGTTGGTATTGTTTCAATGGTCTCTCCAAGGCAGCGCTGCGCCGAGATTTTGAAAAGGTGGACATACGACCTTTTGAACCCAAAGGCAGTTCATTCATAATCGATGTTTACTATCGGTTTAGATCGTGCGTAGCTGTTACACCTGTGGTCACACCATTTACAGAAAAAAAGTATTCTTCTTTTGAAAATATGTTTATTCTTGACATATAAATTTTAAAATGAGATTATCTAGTGTTAAATATATGTAATTTGCACGAAAAAATTTTATATTTTTCCCTAAAAAAATATATATTCTCGATAATGAAGAATAATATTCATAAATAAGATAAAAAATATTGAATAGAAAATAATACTTTCAAAGCAAGAATTATTGGTTTTTCAAAATAAAATTATAACATTGTTAAAGTTGAGATTATAAAATTTTTCTAAAAAAATTACTTATTGTTGCTTATATGTGAAACAGAGATTGCGCTAATTGGAATATATAAATTTTAATTTGAGACTAATTTTTTCTGTATATGCTAATAAACAGTTTAGTAAACGTATCTAAACATTACTATAATGCAGATTAGACAATGCGCTTATCAGACAGTTTAGTATCATTGACTACATGTCTTATTCACTATACCATTTGGTAAGCCAATCCTGAATTCTGAATAATGTCACCAAACATTTCCCTCAGTGCATAAAAGTAAAAATTCTTTTAGAACTCTTAAGAATATTTTTGAAACAGAAATGGGATGGAAAAAGAATTCTTTTCCAAAATCGAGAAATTAAAAAGAATTCTTTTTGGATTCTCTGTGTTATTTGGGGAAGACATGTTTCGAAAGTTTAAAAAATTTTCACGTGGTTTCCACAGCGAATCGATGATCACATCCACGTAGATACTAGTATCGTTTTTGAGCTGATGTTCACTCAAATATTTATGTGGGTTTCAGGTATTGGGCGTCAACACGTCATGTGGTGACACTGAACGCTGCTTTCCAGTACCTCACGAATTGGCATTAACTTGAAATTTCAGTAATATCTATTGGCTACCCTGTTGGTCAGTCTAACCGTAGTTGATGGAACCGACCCTTAGATCCTTAGTCGGTCACGAGTTCTGCCGTAAAGATGACGTCTGATAGCTCGATCCGTTTACGGGCGATACTTCTTGTATTTTTTGTCTGTCTCTTTCGTAACATCCACGGCGAGCAAAAAATTCTCGAAGAGCCACTAGCTTACCAGGAAGTGTCTTCTGGTGATGATGTGACACTAAGTTTTATAATTCAAGACAAAGCTGGCAGATGCTTGTGGCGGAAGAACGGAAAACATGTGGAAATGCAGCCCAATAAGTACGAGTGGTCGACTGGCCGTGGCGATGGCAACTGCACCCTTCTGATAAAACGCGCCAATTTGTTGTTTGACGATGGTGTTTGGCAGGGTGAGGTCGGTGTCAGCGACTTTACCCGTCAAGACGGACTTATATCCAACGAATTCAGACTAGTTGTAAAGGGTGAGAACACGTGATTTGAATCCGTTTTTTCAAGACGTTATACTTTTAGATTTATCGCGTCTTCGTATTAGTAAAAAAGGTAGAAGTACACCGAGAAAAATGTTTTGTATTATGAATCAAAAGTTTGGTTGATATATACCCAAGAAAATTTAGTTGCTGTAAACAAAGACGTTATTTTCTTATATTTTGTTAAATCGTTTTGGTTTAGAGAACAAAACTGTTTTGTTCTCTAAACTATTCTGCTTTTTTTCTGTAAAAGCACGTAATGATAAGATCGCGATCATTACTTGTCTAACCGAAAGTAATCAAACTCAAACGTAACAACTTCTGTTTCGCTATATCTTATTTAAGAGGCACCATAATTATTTCAGCTAAACCAAAGGAACCTGAATTACAACATAATAGATTGCCTTTGAACGACACATTAACACTGCATGATGGACAAGAACTATCTATTTCTTGTATTTCGAGATACGGAAATCCACCCGCCGTTATTAAGTGGTAAGTTGTTACTTTGTTCTTAAACATTCGTATTTGAAATTACGCTAGTAAAAATAAAATACAAAATAAAAGAAATGGTCTAAAAATGGAAAAAAGGTTGTTAAACCGAAAGATAACAATAAAAATGTATATAACTATGTATTTAAAGAGTCTATCGAAATTTCCAATAACATATTAAGACCTAATTATTTAACTTTATATTAAAATTAAATTATTGTTCCACTTTAACTTTTTTTGTGAGTGCGCGCATAATTTTTTACTAAAAAGTGTTCCAGCATGACGCCGATAGTGAGGAATGATAAATAAAACAATATTGAAAATTTAAGATTTATATCAGATTTACGAATCGATTCATTTGTATCAGACGATCTTTTATCTTTATCTAAGCAGGACAATTAGGAGAAATAAAAACATTTTTACATTTGAGCATAATTTAATAACTATTGGAATACTGATAGTCAGCCGAATATTTTTCTTAATAAGATGAAATCTCCGTTACAGTCAGTTAAAAGAATAGAAAATAATTTGAATAAACACGCTGAATAAACAGAACAAGAAGAAAACGATAATAACATCTTTAAAATAAAAATCTTTCTTAAATGCAAATTTCACTATCTTAAACCATTTTCGTAATCCACGCTCTTACAATTCATTCTTCAGAATTAAAACTTCTAAAAGTTCTTAGACATATTATAAAAGGAGTATTTAGCTTGCTCAGGGCATTCGTAAAGAAATTTTTTTTCTAAAATCCTTACTCGGGAGAATATTCATTACTTGCCACTTCGGAAGTCGATCCTGGAGCGACAGTTCCCAGTCTTTACCGATCCGATATCGCAATAACGATATCCCGATGTGGCTCTGGTGAGGCCAAACTGATCGCTAGGAGGTCCGTGAAAACATTTTCGGATTGCATTTTGTGGCCCGGCGGCCTCGTCGGCAAGCAAAGTAGCGCGCTTTATGCACATTCCTGCGTTATATGCCTGCACTTGTTTTCTTACCTTGCAGAAAATACGGTCGTTTGCAAAGATAGAACACCACGATGGTTCGGTGCGTGACAGAATAACACGCGTTTCTCTTGGAAGCGTATGCCCCGTCCCCTCCCAGCGGGAGCGAACGAGGGACAAGCGCCAACAGGTGTAATCTCAATCCCTATACGGTAGGTCCTTCACAGAGGGGGACTCCATTGTTGAATGGATCTTGGGTATTATTCACACCGCTCCGATTTTGATGAAACTTGACAGAAAACGTTGTTACATCATCTAGTCATCAATTCTCAAAATCGCATCTTCGGTTTCCATGCGAAACTAGGTCCACCCTGTACCTCCCCCTGCTTTCGAAATGAAAAGAGATCCACCGTTGTACGGTTTCACATGTGTTTCACATATACAGGCTTTACATGGGTTTTACATGGGTTTTCAACTCTCCACGCGAAGCAAAGTCTGTCCACATACCCCGTACTTTGGAGCGAACCAATGTTTATTATCGAATGGTTTCACATAAGTGAATTACTTAAACTATAAAAAACCAGAAAATGAGACTTTGAAGATTGATCACTAGACGACGTAACTAAGATACCTGTTAAGTTTCATCAAAATCAGAAAGATACGCCATTTGAAAGCTCGGATCTTTTGCGAAAAGTCAAATTTCTCTGATGCGAGGATTCGTCAACTCGTGTTACTTGTCGGAACATATGTAAATAATGTTCAATGTAAATAATGTTCAAAAGCCGTTCCAGCCTCTAACAAGCATCTCCTTTGTAGATCCCTTAAACTTTTGTGTCGACTGGGTCCAATTGTAATTTAGCTTCTTTATTTTACTGTCTTCGGGATTAGGCCTCTTACTTCTGCACATTTACGTGGAAGACACGAGCCGTGATCGAATTGTATTATTTCAGAAGAGGTGCTTGTAACGTTCTCGACCCCAAGCATTTATTTTAGGCTCACAATACTAATAAAGAATTTCGTCCGATGGAATTCGTTGGAATCAATATCGGACCGCGCATTCTTTTACGACCGATAGTAGCCACGTGGTTTAATGATTTCTAACCGATTTTCTTTTTTTCTCGCGGACACAACCGCATCAAGTATAATTTTATAGATTATAGTCAAAGAAATAAAAAAACTGGCCGCGAGCGTAGCTCCCGCCGCCGTCGCGTCTGTGTTCAAGCTAAAGAAGGATCGGGCCCTTCTTGATAGCACTCTTATTTTTTTCTAGGAAGAAGGCTGGCCCGTTCAGCATAAACCAATGAAATGTGAATCTGTCGCGAAACAAATACTACTCACGAAATTGTACGATCCTGGGCTAATTACGAGCATCTAGCTTCCGTTTGTCCATTTTCAAGTAACACAATAACTTGATATATGATCAGAAAAAAGCATCCCATGATATCCCCATAACGACATATGGGGCAAAGAAAAAACATTCCCGTATTTGACATGACTGGTGGTCTCCAAAGTAAGGACTTCCAAAAATGTTGAAAATAATACATTGTTCAGAAAAAATTTTTTTCAAATAAAAATTTTACAATTTTGAAAGAATATGCAAGACAACATTTTTTAAAAGGATTATCAATATTTCATAAAACAATATTTTTTCTAATTTTATAGTATATTGAAATTCTTAACTCACGAAACATTTATTAAACATTTTATATCTCATTCCGATATATCTTAACGTAAAATATGAAAAAACTTCGTAAAATTATTTATTTTAATATTTATTAAGAATATGAAATTATATAAAAAGAAATATTTGATATTTTTTAAATGTTGATAACACTGTTGTCTTGTAAAAAAACGCAAGCTATGTACTTTGTGCTTAAAACTGTTAAAAATATCATACTTTTAACGACCGACCTCTCGCCTTAGTGATATTTTGACTAATCTGAAATTTTTTTGTTAACGAAAGTATCAATTATCGTTCGTCGCAAATTTCCAATTTCAACTATCTAAGATAGTTAAACTATCTTTGGAACTAATTCTAAATTTCTAAATTACAAGCTCGTTCAAGTAAAGTCTGGTTAAAATTAAATGAGATGTTAAGCTGATACCTGGGTAATACTTGTAAATTTGACCGGCAGGTTCATAGGGGACCAGGAAGTGGAACCTGTCTCGCCGCAGACCAACACAACGGAGGTGAATATACCGAAAACCTGGATGGTTCATAGTTTTCTACGGGTGCGTGGTCAAAGAGAGAATCACGGTGTACCGATTCGATGTGAAGCCATACATCCGACGAGTTTAACACCAATCAGCACAATGACAAAAATGGATATTTATTGTACGTCGATCTCTATAATGAAACACATAAAAGTTATAAGTATAAAATTTATCAACATTCTCAAATAGAGAACAATAATCAAAAAAATTTGTTAACAAATTTTTCAGCAGTATCATTAAACAATATATCTTCGGCGAAATATAAATTAAAGGAAAAAATTACAAGACAGTTTAATTTTGTAACAAGTAAAGTTTTCTTTATTACAACAGTTACTTAATCGAAAAATTTATCTTTGGCAATAGTCTTAATTAAACATATTTAAAAGAAACGGATATCACATATTGGAAAGTTTCTTTTAAACACAGTTTCTAATACGGTAACGAATTTAAGGTAACTTAGGTACAGACGGTGTGTTTTGGGTTTGAAAGATGGGCAAAGTCAACATGTTAGTAACAGCAGTGCTTCGCCGTTTCAGATTTGCCGAAAGTACGACTTGAAATGAGTCCGCAGCCGCTCATAATTGCTCCAGAGGATTCAGTAAGTTTCGTGAACTTGAGCTGCCTGACGGACGCTAATCCGGTCCCAACCATCAAATGGTTCAAAGACTCGGTGCCATTGGACGTACCATTTACTCATGCTGTGTCTTCGTTACCGTCGTCGCTGATTCAAGGCAAAACGATGTTGATGAATAACACTATGTGGAGCGCTAATTTGCCCTTCGAGCCGGTCACAAGGAACGACGCCGGCCTGTACTCGTGCAAGGCGACGAACATCATCGGTGAAAGCGCACCCGCGAGTTACAGACTCGATGTACAATGTTCGTAGAATTATATTATATCTCGCTCCGATGTACTTAGCCATTTTCCTCTTCTCACATCTGTCTTTCTCCCTTCCGTAACTCTCTAAAAGTGATCTACGCATCGCTTAATATCTTTCCTCGGAATGACAGAACTCTCTTTCTTCATAAAATTACGTCACTCATAAAATTTTTATACATAATTATATATTGCGTAACTAGGAAAGTTGTAATTCTTCAACATTTGACTCTTTTCTCGCGCAGAAAAATAAAAGAAAGTAGTGCAGTTCGTAACGTTCCGTCTTAATATTATTTTATTTATTTATAATTTAATATAAATTTGAATCTTTTGTTTCATTTGCCATGTTTTGAAGCGAGCATACGATGTACGGACAAAGAAATGGATGTGCCTTTATTGTGTTTTTTCTACAGATGAACCAAAGTTGAAAAGTATAGACGAAAACAATAACACGTTCGCGGACGTAAAGGAAATGGCATTATTAGGCTCTACCATGGACATCTTCGAGTGCCTCGAGTACGAGGCCAATCCGCCCGCCCATTACAAATGGGTGCATCTCCGCGGCAACTTGACGCAGACGATAGAGAACAGCATGGAGAACAAAAACAATAGCCAACGCCTGCATCTCCAAAACATCATGTGGTCCGACGAAGGGGAGTACCGTTGCATCGCCTTCAACACAATCAACGGTGTCAAACGGGAGCGTATCTGCGACAGACGCTATATGCTAAACGTGACTGGACCGCCGGAAATCCAAGCCTTGCCGTCACTTGGCGACGAGGACTTACACGAGTCCGTCGGATGGGTCGGGGAGCCCGTGCACACGCTCAAATCCCGATTCTGCTCGCGGCCACCACCGAACGTGGTCACTTGGCGATGGGAAAGTTCTCACATTCAAGCAGGTACAGAAAAATGTCTTGTTGCTAAGTAGCGGCTAAAATCAATGTCTCGGTGCAATTTTCATTTAAACTGAATGAAAATCTCTTTTTAATTTCACAGAGCAATCGACTACTCTCGATTTAATACTTAGAAATTATGCAGTGTTTATGCTGATTTCAAAAAATAATATTCTGATTGTAACTTAAATAGACGAGATTGTATAATGCAATTTGATTGCATGCAAGTTCAATTTCAATAGTCTAATCATGTCGCTAACAAATCGCATTTCTGTTTCGTGTTTTTTTTTTATTTAGCCTTTTAAATTTCCAACAGGAGAAAACATTCTTCCGAAGTACCATGCCCTACCGGTGGAACCGATCGTCGAGAATGAGATGGTGACCAACTGTTACTGGGCCAAACTGAGTATTAAGAATTTGCAGAAGGAAGACGCTCGGATGTACACTTTATTGATAGTGAATGATAAAGGCCAGACCCCGACGAACATTAAATTGATAGTGAGAGACCGCTCGAATATACGCATAACAGCCTCAACCGTGGCGGTCGTTCTGTTATTCCTGTTGGTGTTGATCTCCGTCAGCGTGTACTCGTTGCTGAAGATGCGACGTGGACGATATCCGCAGAGAGTAGAAGAGGAGGGCAGTATCACGGCCGATGCGCTCTATGAGAACGGCGCATTGATGGACCAGCAAAAGTTCATCAATTTGTCCCACACAAAGACTTTAGCGAAAAAATCTAACTCAGAGGGCGGCCAAGACGTGTGTGATTATAGCCACATTGCGAACCAGACGCGTGCCACGAGTCCAGAAGCGCTGGAGATTAAAACAGCGCTTCCAATTCTGCAGGGCACCATCGTGTAAAATATGCGGATCTCAGATGTCTAAATTAGATTGTTAACTAGATTGTTAATTATAGGAGTTTCGCGAATTGCATCGCATGAGGTTTCCACGTCATATGTCCAGAAGAAGATGGCAGTAGATCTATATGCAGGGCACCATCGTGTAAAATATGCGGATCTCAGATGTCTAAATTAGATTGTTAACTAGATTGTTAAGATAGGAGTTTCGAAATTGCATCGCATGAGGTTTCCGGTCATATGAGAAAAGATGGCAGTAGATCTATATGTATAAAGCATATGTTATTTGTGTGAGTCTTTATTTATACAACGCTGGTACGTCGGTATATTATCATAAAATTGCTATTATAAAAAGAAGAAAATTTTTGTAAAGACAAAAATGTCGATATCTTGTATTAAAAAGTTTCGCAATAAGAAAAGAATAGTGTTAGTCTATTTAGGTAAGTTATATTTGTCATAAATATGTAAATATAGCACAAAAATGCAATAGTATGTGATGGTAGTGGCCATATTTTCTCTCGTACATCGGAAGCTCTATTGGACACAAGTTTTGCCCTTTCAAAGTAGACATCTGTAGCGCTAACATGTTTTCCATCTTTTTCACTCATTAAATATACAAAAAGTATAGAATGATGCGTTAGCGCTAGCAACGCGCTCCCCGAATGCATCTTTAGATGGTACAATCTAGTCAGATTGGTTCATCAAGAACAGCAGAAGCTTGCAAAAACGTACATTTTCCAGCTAAGTTCGTTTTCCTTTTTACCGTGCTCGTCCGCTGGATACACCATCAACTACTTAATGTTTGCAAAAAAAATGCCTTTATCTGAAAAGTAAACCGCTACGCATCCGTATCGCCCTTTGCACTGTTAAAATTCTCCAGAAATTTTTAATCTGAAGGACAACAATTTTTACGTTTTTAAATATATTTAACAGTTTTCTTATTTAGCGTAATATTCAAGAATAATATTATATTAAATAAAAATTTATTGAACGAAGTATTTTTTTTTAATATAATAAATAATATATACATATGTTATTATAAAAAGATTGTAACAATTGACGGATGCACATCAACGATCAATGACGATTCATATGATAACATCTTGTATACTATCTGCCGATAATAATATATAAGAAATGTTGATATATGATATCTTATACTATAAATAAAATAGAATAGCTAAAATAAAATTTTCTATTATATAAATCACAATGATATAAAAATATAACATGATTTGTATTTTATAAATTGAATAAAGATAAGGAGAATAAATTAGTTTTTTAATGTTGGCAGATGACGCTGCGATCCCTTTCTGCACTCAAATATGCTCACGAAAGAGATATAACGTTAGACAAAAACGGGAAAATCTTACTTTCGAATTCATTTTTCATGTAGTTCCCGACATTTTTATAGACGACTAAAACAGATTCTGTTAAGAGTACAGTTAAAAATTCAGCATAATTTACCATTTTTATTTGCGCGTTTCACATTTAACACATTCTTCATTTTCAAAGTATTTGCTTATCCGACCCAAACCCTAGCCCTTTCAACAGTCGCCTTCAAGCGAAAGGATCAGCTACGCGAAAAGGGTAATGCGTGATCGAACAAAGCGGAGCCTGCGACACAAAACGCGGCGCATGACCATGCGGTGGCACTCCGATAACACGCTCGAATAATAAGGATAGCGCCCGCAGAGGATACAGGGTTGGATACGCACGCGTGAGCCCGCGCGTTCGGGGTCTGTCTTCCGTTTCCAGTCCGCTCACTATGACGCGCGATGTGGAACCGAGTCGAGGTACCATGGAACACGACGCTTCTATCATGCTAAAAATTTATCGCAGATACACGCCTGTAGCCTCGCGACTGTTAATTAAACCGCCTAATTAAATTTGGCCTGTGTTCATACGATATGCGACCTTTCATCACCCACCTATACATTTTTCCGCAATAAGTGTTAAATTCATTAGCCTATCGCATGATGGCGAACATCAGTATAAATAACATCGTAATTTTTATTTTACACTTTGTTTGAATATTAAAGGATCGAATTTAAATAATCTCTTGGTTAAATAAAAGTAAATAATATTTTGTTATTTTTTAGCTATGTGTTGAAATTATTTTAATACAAAATATGTAGTTAACATGTTGTTATTTAATAATTATCTAATTTTATTTTAGTTAGCATGTTGAGTAGTTAAGGAATAGTTAAAAATGACGCAAATCGAGTAGAATTTAACATTACGAATTTAAATGTGTGTGTGTGTATACTTTCTTGACTCATTATTTTGCGCGTACACAATTAACTAGACTCATGTAAGACCAGTGCAATTCAACAATCGTACAGCACTGTAATCACTGTTAAACTTTCAACTCAACTTTTACTGTTAATTCCTCATTATCTTCTTCTTCTTAATGAGTACGTGCTTATTTCTGAGGAAAAAAAATAATTCATATAGTCCTTGAACGAATTGACTCTAACTCGCAAATAATTGTTAGGTTTTAAACCAAACTAGACTAAACGGTCTTTACTTTTACGCACTCGGTTTTACGAATACACAAATTATCGCTGAGTAAAAAAAAAATAATCTTTAACGGGTTAATTTCGCGTTAACTCGCAGCGTTCCGCGTCCTGAACGCTCACTCTATTTACCGTGCGCACTTTCTTTCCGCGCCGTCTACTCCGTTGTCGGCGTCGCGCTACTTCTCGGACATGAGCCCCCTTTCGCAAGAAGATTCATATTCCTTTTTTCAACGAAGGAATCAAACGACCAGAGGATTTTTGCGGCCAGAACAGATTTTTAATACGGCCGCATTGTCTCCGCTTTCTCCCGCTTCACGTATACTTGCACCGCTGTGTGTCGTGTGATACAATAGCGCAAATACTTGTAATTGTATCCCACAGATCTTTGATGACAACAAAGATTTAATTCTGCGCGATTTAACAGTCACGTCAATTATGATGGTTTTTACTGATTAACTCTTGGAGGACACATATATTTTTTTGACTCCCGAGGACACGTTAAGTCATTTTGGCCCGGTCAGGACTTTTTCCGAATATCTTGGCTTTTAATTAACATAAGGTCTTCTTTTTTTTAATACAGAGTAAACATTTCCTTTTAATAACGCATTTCAATTTGTTAAGAAAAATAATGTTTTAATAATATTTTAATTTAAATAAAAAAACCGTCTTTGCAAACGAGATTTTATCAAAGTAAATAAGAAGAAACAAAAAAAATAGGCAATATTCTCTTTCGTTAGTATATATTACAGCGCGTTACAAAATTTTAACTCTTATAAAATATATTTTATGTGTATGCCATAAACAATAAATGAATAACTAGTTTATATACTAAAAATCTAAATGACGCATCTGTAATGTGTATTTACTATAATAAAAAAGAATTTGCTCACGAATTAAAAACAAAGATACACTTTTCTTCTCTATTAAAATATACCTCACTAGACACCCTCGACTACTACGAGGAAAGAAAAAATACATGAACATTTTTTATATAAAAAATGTTTCCCGGGTTAACATTTATTTACTAATTTATTCGAGAGATGCTTCTATAAGTCAAAAATTTCCAATTTAACACTTTATAGACCCGATAGGTTATCGATAAAGCTTATCGATAAAAATTATTTGGTTTCTCCAACTGTCTTTGTTTTATCTTCAAGTTAGACAAGTTCAAACGTGTGATTTAACTATTAGTTAGCTTACAAAGATATTGGAAAGATCCTATGAGTAACAGAAGTTTCTTCAGAGACAATCGATAGAGAACGTTAAAAATTACGAAAAAAAAAAAAAAGAAATAATAACAGACTGAAGAGGAAAGGACTCAAGAGAGTGGGTGGTATAGTTCGATGGTCTCACCAAGAGAGCGCTGCGCCGGTTTGCGTGGAGGTACGACCCTTGGCACCCGAAGGCGGTTCATTCAGTCGGTGTTTACCGTCGGATAGATCGTGCACGGGCTGTGATCGCAGTTCGCCTATTGACAAGACTCGTGGATTTTGTCGATTTTTGTCGAAGCATAGGCGACCCGAGATCATTCATCGTGCGACGCTATGTGAACTGGCGATAAAGTTATCAGTTACTAAAAAAAAATTTTTTTATTAAATAAAAAAGATAAAAACGCTTTAAAAATAAATTTCTTTAAAGATCTCTGTGCTCTAAAATCGTTTTTGCCGCACGGATGTAGCGAGGTGATAGTTCTGGTGAAAGCACCCGGTGATCATTTCGATCGCCCCGCGGGACTTTCGCGCTGTTAGGCGCGGTAATAAAATGCGAGCCTCTCGGGCGTGCTCGCGCCGCTTCAACGGATTTCCGAACGCGAGACTCGCGAGTGAACGTTCCGCGATTGCGAGTGATTTGCCCCGATCGATCGTCGATGGCGAAATCTGAGGCAGAGAATGGTGCGTTTATCTGCGAGCCGGATCTATGACTTGGCGAACGTATAGGCGCGGGTGTATACGGATCTGTATCTCGCGCGAATTGTGCTCGATCCTCGACCGCGCACGTGTTCCTTCACGTGTTCACAGCCGCTCGCGCGCGGATTATTTTCTCCGAAGAACGTGAGTCAGCAGCATCCCTCGGCACTGCTTTAAGAATCTGCACGCCTTAAGAATCTCGATCACAGAATCCCCGCAAAATATTCCTCGAAACTAATAAATATTCGCTCTGTCAATACCTATCAACCTAAAGTCATCGGTCTTTTCATCAATCCCCAAGTGTTCTCCAAATCCGTTCTAATGGGAAATAATGGTTGAAAAGATATCGAATCGACATTGATTAGATATCGATTTAACCAATCGTCTCCCATGGGTAATGTATCCTTCGATCGGCGCAATCTCACCCTCGGACGAGTCTCTTTCCCGATAGTCGACAAAGATAATTTGATTTAGTCGATCGTGAGTCGCAAGGATGATGTCCGATAGCTCCAGTTTACCGACGCTGCTCCTTATCACCTGTATGTTTCGTGCCTTTATCCTCGGCAAGCAAGAATTTCTCGAGAAGCCGCAGCCGTATCAGGAGGTGTCTTCTGGCGATGATGTGCGGTTACGTTGTATAATACAAGACAAAGCAGGAGAATGCATCTGGCAGAAGGACCGGAAGCCAGTGGGCATTCATTCCGATAAGTACGAGTGGTCGACTGGCCGTGGGGGTGGCGGCGATTGCACCCTTCTGATAAAACGTGCAAATTTGTTTTTCGACGATGGTTTTTGGGAATGCCAAGTCACTTCTAGCGATTTTACTCGCCAGGACTCGCTTGGGTCCGACCAATCCAGACTGCTCGTCAAGGGTAAGAACGCGATATGAATCTGTTCTTTCGGGACGTTATCGCGTCTTTGTATTAATATGCAAGAAAGAAAGAAAGAAATCTACATTTGCGTGGAACATACTTAGAACTCAACACAAAAACAATGCAAATTATTATGAGAAAGTACCTAACATTCTTTTACATTCACGTATAAAAGATTTATTTTTTATCTTGCGTACGATTAATGTACGTTTTATATTTTAACATAATTTATGCAACCTATTAGCATGTCTAGTGCAATCTCAAGTATATCGTTAAAGCGTGTTAAGTCGTTTCGGAAGCATCGTTAATATTCCGCGAACATTGACCTCGAGTGATGCAAGAAAACACACAAAGCGGCCGTTATGCTCTACTTTCCTGTAATTTTGCAATATCCGTGTTAATGGAAATTTGGTCGAGAGTGGCTCAATCCGCTTCTTTTAGCTATTCCCTGTAAAAGCACGTAACGATAAGATCGCGATCATTATTTGTCTAACCCCGAAACAGAATCGAGGATAATCAAACCCAAACATAATTTCTGTTTCGCTCTATCTTATTTAAAATGCACCCTATTGCGTGTTCCAGTTAAACCCAAAGAGCCTCAACTGCAATTCGAGGGAGCCCCTCTGGGCGCCACCCTAACGCTGAAGGAGGGACAGGAAGTATTTATTTCCTGTAGTTCGAGATACGGAAATCCACCCGCTGTTATCAAATGGTAAGCCGACACTTTGTCCTTAAACATTCGTATTTGAAATTACGCTAATAAAGACAAAACATAAAGAAAAAGAGATAGTTAAAAATGGAAAAAGATAAAAGAATTTTAAAATTGAAAGACGACAATAAAAATGTACATGGCTATGTATATAAGGAATCTATTGAAATTTCCAATAACAATTTTAACAATTAATTTAAACTTTAATTTAAACAATTTTAACATTTAATTTAAACTTTAATTTAAACAATGCGACATACATAAACATCTAAACAAATTTACTGTTTCGCTAATTTCATTTGTGAATGCATACATTTACATTACGAAGAAATTTCGTACGCGCGATAATTTTTCCCTAAGAAGTGTATTAACGCCGATAGAAAAGAATGATAAAAAAAACATTTGAAACGTTTAAAATTTTATATCAGATAATTACGAATGGATCCATTTGCCTTAAGCTATCTTTTATCTGAGACAGGTTGATTAAGAGAAGTAAAATACATTTTTCTTTTTCGGGCAATCGAATTACTATCGGAAAATTAATAGTTTGCTATCCCTGATAAGACGAAAATTCCGTTACAATCAGTTAAAGCAACAGGAAATAATTTACGAGTAAATACAGCGAAAAGAAAAAGATAACATCTTTGAAATTAATATTTTTCTTAAATGCGAATCTCCCTGCGAATCTTAAATCATTTCCACGCTTTTACAATTCATTTTTCAGAATTAAGGGCCAATTTTTCCAACTTCTTGGTAAGCTAACTAATAGTTAAATCATACATCTGAACTTGTCTAATTTGAAGATAAAACAAAGACAGACATGATGTATTAGCTTACCAAGAAATTGGAAAAACCGGCCCTAAAACTTTTACTCAGACACATTATATAAGGAGTATTTAGCTTGCTCAAGGACAGTGCATCCGTAAAAAAAAATTCTTTCTCCATAACCCTTGCCCGGGAGGATATTCATTATCTGGCGGATGTCGGTCCTGGAGCGATTTCCAAATATTTACCGATGCGATATCGCGATAACGACAACCCGATGTGGCTCTGGTGAGGCCGAACTGATCGCTAGGAGGTCCGTGAAAACACTTTCGGATTGCGCTTGCGACCCGGCGACGCCTCGTCGGGAGGCTAAGTAGCGCGCTTTATGCACATTCCTGCGTTACACGCCTGCACTTGTTTTCTTACCTCGCAGAAAATACGGCCGTTTTCAAAGGTGGAACATCACGGTGGTTCGATGCGCGGCCCGCTGATCCGAGAGAGCCGCGTCTGGTGCAAGAAGCCGTGACGTTATGTTTATGCAGGGAAGGGCCGCGCGCGGAGGGATCGTCGTTTTGGTTTACGGTCCGCTGAATTTAGCCGCGCCTTATCTACGTTCTTATAGGATGTAAAACATCTGTTCTTCAGGATGGCACGCGCTTCTTTTGGAAGCGTATGTCCTGCTCGCTCCCAGCGGGAGCGAGCGAGAGGCGGCAGCCAGCGGGTGTAATTTAAACCCTGTACGGTGGCATATGTAGCCCCTTCACGGAGGGGGACCCCATTGATGAATGGATCTTTTGAGGAAAGTCAAGTTTCTCCGATGCGACGGCTCGCCGTCTCGTGTGTTACTTCTCGGAACGCATGTAAATAACATTTGAGAGCCGTTCTAGTCTCTCACAAGCATCTCCTTTGTAGCGTCTCTTAAACTTTTGCGTTCGGGTGGGTTCGATTGTAATTTAACTTCTTTATTTTACTGGCGTCGGAGTTACGGCCTCTTACCTCTGCACGTTTACGTGGAAGACACGGGCCGCGATCGAATTGTATTATTTCGGAAGAGGTGCCCGAATAACATTCGCGTTCCCACGCATTTATTTTTAGGCTCACGGTACTAATGAAGAATTTCGTCCGGTGGAACTCGTCTGAAACAATATCGGACCGCGCATTCTTTTACGACCGATAATAGCCACGCGGTTTAATGATCCCTGCCCGGTTTTCTTTTTCTTCGCGGACACGGCCATGCCGAGTATAATTATGTAGATTATAGCCATAGAAACCGAGAAACTGGCCGCGAGCGTAGTCCCGCCGCCGTCGCGCCTGTGAATCACGCTAGAGAAGGATACGGACCTTCTCGCCGGCGCTCTTCTTTTTTTTCCGGGAAGAAGGCCGGCCCGTTCAACGTAAACCGATGAATTTATGTGAATCACTCGCGGAAACGATACTGCTCAACGGAACTATACGATCCTGGGTTAATCACGAGCATCCACCTTCCGTTTGCGCGTTTTCACGTAACACAATAATTTGACATATGGGGCAAAGAAAAAAATATTCCCGTATTTGACGTATTTGGAGATCTCCAAAGCAGGAACATCCAAATATATTAAAAGAAGATTCTTTTTTTTTTATTTTACAATTTTGGAAGATGTAATGCAACAATTTTTTAAAGGATATCAATATTGTTTTATAAAATTGTATTTTTTCTATTTATTCAATATATTGAAATACTCACGAAAAATCAATTAAAACATTTTATATTTAATTCCGATATATGTATATTATGACATAAAATATAAAATACTTCACACATACATACAATAAAATTATTTTAGTATTTATTTATTAAGAAAATTATATAATATATACAATAATTATATAAAAATATATAATTTTTTTTTAAGTATTGATCTCTCTCTCTCTCTCTCTCTCTCTCTCTCTCTCTCTCCTGATAACTTGTAAAAAAACGTATGCTATAAAAATTTATTACAGATACTATACTCCGCTTAAAACTATAAAAAATATTCTAACTTTAACAACTGATCTCTCGCTTGATTGACTTTATAATTAATTTGAAATTATTTTTTTTAGCGAAAATATCAATCGTTCATTGCAAATTTTCAATTTTCAACTAAGACAGATGGACTATCTTTGGATTTAATTCTAGATTCTCAGATTACAAACCCGTATTCGAGTAAAAAAAAATCTGCTTAAAATTAAATGAGGTGTTAAACTGTCTGATACACCTGGATAAAGCTCGTAAATTTGCCCGACAGGTTCATAGGGGACAAGGAGAGGGAACCTGTCTCGCCGCAGAGCAACGCAACAGAAGTGGATAATCGAAAGACCTGGGTGGCTCATAGTGTTCTACGGGTGCGTGGTCAGAGGGAAAATCACGGTCTACCCATCCGATGTGTGACCATACATCCGACGAGCTCAACACCAATCAGCGCAAAGACACGATTGGACGTTCATTGTATGTCGATGATTTCTATTATAGAGTTAATATATAAGAGCTATTACTCCATAACTCGGGGTGAGTCTTGGAATGCATCACTAAACATCTTTCTATATTTGTCTACACTGAAAAAAAATTCTAGTTAAAAACGGACGAATCAGAAAATCTTGTAGGATTGATCAAATATTATAATAGAAATTCTGGTTATTATAATAAAACTCAATACTTTATAACTTATGATAACTAGAATTCTTATTATAATAAGCAGAATATTTGATCAATCCTGTAAGATTTTTCTGATTCATCCGTTTTTAACCAGAATTTTTTATAGTATATTTTCAGTCATTCTTCAATTGTCAATAGAAAGCCTCTTTTTATCCGAAGCTACAGTGATGTATTCATAATAACAGATTTGTTTCGTTAGGTGGGTTGTCCAAGCCCTATCGCTAACTAGAGTATTTAATATCCCTCCCAACGATAAATTAGAAAAACAGGATATATGCGGGATGAGGAGCCGCTGGGATTTGAGAACCCAGGATCTTTCGGTTACTAGTCACTCTCGCGTTAGCACGGAGACACGCGTCATTCGACATAAAAAAGTTACATATATACAAGTTATTAATTTTCTCAAATATCGAACAAAGAAACTTGTCAAAAAATTTTTAAGTATAATCATTAGACAATACATGTTCGTATTTCGAAATAAAAATTAAGAAATAAATTACAAGTCACTTCGTAACAAATAAAGTTCTCTTTATTACAACAATTACTTGTTCAAAAAATTTATCTTTGCGAACAGTCTTAAAATTAAATATATTTTTTAAAAATGGATATCACATAATTATGGGAAAGTTTCTTTCAACATATAGTATTCACTACTGTAACAAATTTAAGGACTTAGATGGTGTGTTTTGTGCTCGCAAGCTGGTCAACACGTGAGTAACAGCAGTGCTTCGCCGTTTCAGATTCACCGGAAGTGCGACTTGAGATGAGTCCACAACCACTCACAACTGCCCCGGAGGATTCAGTGAGTTTCTTAAACCTGAACTGTCTGGCGGACGCTAATCCGGCTCCAACTATCAAGTGGTTCAAAGACTCGGTGCCGTTCAACGTACCACTGACCAATGCTGTGTCTTCGCTGCCGTCGTCGCTGACCCAAGGCAGACCAATATTGTTGAACAACACTATGTGGGGCGGCGAGTTGCGTTTCGAGCCGGTTAAAATGGACGATGCCGGTCTGTACTCGTGCAGGGCGACGAACGACATCGGTGAAAGCGCACCCGCGAGTTACAGACTCGATGTGCAATGTTTGTAGAATTATATTATATAATAATAATAATGATAATCTTAAGGAGGGAGGGGGCGGTTCTCAGCGAAGCCTGTGAAGAGGACCTCCTGTGAAGAGAATCGGTAGGCGTTCGAAAAATGGGATATATACGGAATGAGGAGACACCGGGATTTGAAACCCAGGACCCTTCCGTTATTAATTACTCGCGTTAGCACGGAACTATGCGTTATCCCTATATTATCTCCAATGTACTTTTCCTCTTCTCCTGCCTGTCTTTCTCTCTTCCGCAACTGTCTAAAAACGATCTACGCATCGCTTAATATCTTTCCTCGGAATGATAGGATTTCTCTCTTCCTTCATAAAATTACGTCACGCATAAAGTTTTTTACACAATTATATATTGCATTACTAGGAAAGTTGTAATTCTTCAACATTCGACTCTCTTCTCGCGCAGAAAAATGAAAGAGGGTAATGCAGTTTGTAACGTTCCGTTTCATTATTTTATTTATAATTTAATATAAATTAGAATCTTTTCTTCCATTTGTCGCATTTTGAAACGAGCATACGATACGGACAAAAAAATGGATGTGCATTTATTGTATTATTTTTTACAGTTTTATACAGTTCTTTTCTACAGTTTTCTATATGTTTTTTTTCTACAGATGAACCAAAGTTGAAAAGCATAGTCGGAAACAATAATACATTCGCGGACGTGAAGGAAATGGCATTATTAGGCTCCACCATGGACATCTTCGAGTGCCTCGAGTTCGAGGCGAATCCGCCCGCCCAATACAGATGGGTGCATCTCCGCGGCAGCTTGACGGAAACGATCAAGAACCACGTGCAGAACAAAGGCAGCGACCGACGCCTGCATCTTCAGAGCATCATGTGGTCCGACGAAGGGGAGTACCGTTGCATCGCCTTCAACACAATCAATGGTGTCAAACGAGAGACCATCAGCGACAGACGCTACGTATTACACGTGACAGGACCGCCGGAAATCCAAGCCAGGCCGTCACTTGGCGACAAGGACTTTTACGAGTCCGTCGGATGGGTCGGGGAGCCCGTGCACAGGCTCAAATCTCGATACTGCTCGCGGCCGCCACCGAAACTGGTCGCTTGGCAATGGGGCAGTTATCACATTCGAGCAGGTACAGAAAAATATCTTTTTGCTAAGTGGCGGCTGAAGTCAATGTCTCAGTGCAATTTTCACTTAAACGTGAATGAAAATCTCATTTTAATTTTACAGAGCAACCGATTATTCTCGATTTAAGACTTAGAAATTATGCAGTATTTATGCTTGTTTCAAAAAATAATATTCTGATTGTAACTAGATTATATTCTGATTGTAAATAGATGAGTTTGGATAGTGCAGTTTGAATGCGTGCAAGTTCAATTTTAATAATCTAATTATGTCGCTAACAAATCGCGCTTCTGTTTCGCGTTTTTTTTTATTTAGCCTTTTAAATTTTCAACAGGAGAAAACATTCTTCCGAAGTACGAGGCTCTGCCGGTGGAACCGATCGTCGAAAATAAGGTGGTGACCAATTGTTACTGGGCCAAGCTTGATATTAAGAATTTGCAGAAGGAAGACGCTCGGATGTATACTTTATTGGTGGAGAGTGATAAGGGTCAGGACTCGACGAACATCAAATTGATAGTGAGAGACCCCGCGGATATGCGCATAATAGCCACAGCCATGGCAGTTGGTTTATTATTCCTGTTACTGCTGATCTCCATCAGCGTGTACTCGTTGCTGAAGATGCGACGCGGACGATATCCGCAGAAGGTAGAAGAGGAAGGCAGTATCGCGGCCGACGCGCTTTACGAAAACGGCGCGTCGATGGACCAGCAAAAGTCTATCAATTCGTCCCACGCGAAGACTTTCGCGAGGAAGTCCAGCTTAGAGGGCCAAGGCGTGTATGATTATAGCTGCATTGCGAAGCAGACGCGTGCCATGAGCCCGGAAGCACTGAAGGTCAGAAGAGCGCCCGCGGTTCTGCAGCCGCCCACCATCGTGTAAAATATACGGATTTCCATTTCTCTTATTGATCCTCTCCTTCATCATTGAATCTTGCTTCTTCCAGCAATGGATCTTTGTTGTAGTCATACCTCTTTCCATTAATCTTCAATTGTTTCGTTGAAATACTTTTACAGTTTGCTCTAGATAGTCTAGATTATGTGCAAGATTCTACTTATCAAAGATTTTACTTTTTAATTATTTTAATAACGTGATATGTAATATGTATTATATTAAATATTAAGTATTAGTCTGATATTTATATCGAGAACTCGCGATACAAGTGTTATTGCATATCTTTGTATAATTAAAAAATTTTTAATTTTTTCTACATTTAAGTTTTTATTATACTATTTTATTTATACAGTATTGTTCATTGTACTTTATGATGGTAAAATTACAATCGTAATCTGGAAGGTACGTCGTGATAAATATTGTATGAAGAACTCGCGTACCAGTGCAAAGTATAGTCCGCGTCGTCGGAGCGGAACGAAGCGTAACTTTAATAACTGTCGCATCTCAGTGCGGTTGAGCGACGAAGCAGGATTGAAACTGGACCTCACAGAAATTGTATACAGTTATGTACAGTTCACGATTTTAATACTTCGACCAAAATGCAATGTAAACCTCTGTCTCTCAAATGAGATTTAATTTCGAGAATGGTACGAAAAATATCATTTCGATTTTACATGTGTTCAAAATAAATGACTTGTAGGAAATAAGCATCTTTTTTGCGACAATCATTTATTACAAAAATAAATTAGACAAAATATTATATATATATATATATATATATATATATATATATATATATATATTAATATATATATAAATAGCATATATAATAAAATAGTATTAGAGTAAATATGAAAGGAACAAATGTTTCATTTATGATTGCTGCAAATCTTCTTGTTGATCCTGTTTCAAAATAGCCGAATGCATGGCTTTCAAAAATTTGGTCAGTGTAGTTTTGTTCGTGGACGAGTGAAGAGCATGCGCCAAAAATGGTATTTTTCTTAAGGTGCGACCAGTCAAGCCGTCGCTTTCACGGCTAAGTTCCAACAATTTTAGACTATTCTTAGAGTTTTCATATTCTGCGTATCCAAGTATCTTTAACTGCGATATGTCGTGAATCTGCTCGTATTCCAAAATTCCAGTCTAGAATATACATAAATAATATACAGTAGTATTAATCAAGTGTCAATACTTGAGCAACAAATAAAACAATTTAGTAATATCAACATAATGTCTTAGGTCAAAAATAATTCGTATTGCGGAAAATGCTACGAGATGTATTATTTTAATAGTAATACTATCATTATAATCGATATTTATATTAGTATGTATATATTATCGCACGTCAAGGATTGAGACATACATACCCTCATTAATTCTTTCAAGCACGAATGATAAATATTGTAAATAGCAACCTCGGATGGATATCCGAGATACTGTTTTATGTCAGCTCGATCGACAAACGCAAGATCTATAGCTTCCGTCATGTTGCTCGTCGTTAAAATTAAAACGTTCGGATACCGTTTAATTTGATCCAATTGCGTGAGTAGTGCGTTTACAACGCGTATGGAATCAGACGGTTCGGTACCGTTGCTGCATAATTTACGTGCGTGAGCTAACGACTCTACCTCATCAATCAGAATGCATATCAGTGCCTTCTCGTCCTGAACCAAATTCCTTATTTCATCGAACAACTTCATAACAAGTTTTCCACTCTACAATAAAATACACAAAAACATAAACTTTGATATAAAATGGTACATGTGAATCTTATTATCTAATTGTGAATATTGTTATTAATATATAGACTGGATCTTGAATTTATTTCTTTTATCACAAATTTTAATCTTACATTTCATTGTCCTTCTATGAAATAAGAATAAATAACATTCAAATACATACCTCAGAAAACCATTTTGAAAATAAGCTGTGGCTATTAATTTCTATGAATTTTCCATGAGTAAAACGATCTCCCATACGAATGACAGCTTTTTGAGCGAGGGCTTTGCACATACTGGTTTTGCCTGTACCTGGAGGGCCATGTAACAACACCACTTTATTCCAGCTTATAATGTTAGAATTAACAGCGTGGTCAGAAAATAACATTGTAGTCTCCACGAAACGTAATAACTAAAAAAAAAAGAGATAAAATTAAAAATATAAAAACTGATAAAATCACTTTACAAGATATGTAACTGCGATGATACGTACAGAAAAATTATTTTATAAATTATCTATTAAATTTACTAACGTTATTCTTTATATCACAATCATAATACAGATTTTCCCACATGTAGTGAAATTCCTGTGCAGGTAACAACCAGTGAGATGCAACTGGCAATTCATCAGAGTCACACTTCATTGTTTCTATGGCAGCATCCTCCTGCGTCAGTCTATAGACATAATATTTAATAGTAGCTCCACGAACTTTGACTGTTCCTCTCTGAAATAAATATGGATACATTTATAACGCAAGTGCAAAACCTTATTGCAATAAATTAATGTGAAAACTAACAATACCTCCACATAGTCAGACGTGCAAATAATAGATTCGACATGATGTTTTATAACTGTATCTGAAAAATCTTTACCATACAGAATGGCATCTAGTGGAATATCTTCCAACAATTGTAGTTCTGTATTTACCGTTTCTTCAATTATGGTTCTGGACAAAATACTAAAACAACAAGATATGAGTAAATCATTTAATTTTATTGAATTGAAATAAAGTCACTGTAATGCTTCCTTGTATTAATTGCAGGTACAATTAAATGCAAATTTAAGTTCTACTGAAACTGATCATAATTATTAGATTGTCTTTAATTATCAATCTTATAAATTATTGTTTCAATCAAATTATTTCGAATTAGTTTGAAAAAGCATATCATTCATAAGGAATAAATTTAGTCTTTATTTCAAGATTTCTATCAATAGTTCCATAGAAATTATCTGATAAATAAGGTTAAGAAATCACTTTAATTATTTTATCATGACAATGCCTCTTAACATTTTGCAAAAAAGAATTGGACAATCCTTTCAGTGTCCCTTTTAAGATTAACATGAATATAACAGTAACAAATTTTCACAAGACTGGCTGATTTGCACAGTCATTTGAGCCTAACGAACCTACGGATCTAAGCTCATTACACTGCAGATAAACAGACATTCTACAGACACACACAAAGATAGCAATTTAGTGAGAAATAAGAACAAATAGCGAGGACCAAGGAATAGTGAAAGAAGAGGGTTGAGAGTTGGTATGTTAGAGAAGAAGATGAGCTAACATCCTATGACTTAAGAAAAGATTGATTAAAATTAAAAAAGACACAGTAAATGAAAAGAAGAGATAGTGCAGGATGTCTAAGGGACAAAAGATGCGTACCGTTTCATGCATGATGCTTCATTTATCCTTCTTATTAATCAAAGGCTGAACAAGGGTAAATGATGCATTATGCGCATCATGCATGAAATGGAATGCACCTAATGACACTGTTGCTAAGTTAATGGCAATGTAAATATCCCTCCCCTCCCAAAAAAAAAACAGTAAGGAATGAGACAATTCTAAGACTCTAATTAATATGTATTTATGATCCTGTCGACAGAACATGTCCAAACAGTGAGTCTCTACAAAGAAGTAAACAAGTACCTGCTAGCATGTTGACATATTTCCACGTGTAACACATTCTCCTCGTTCTCCTCGCTCATCTTGAATGTTCTTACGAATCTGACGGTATAGGACAATGTATGTACGTGATAGAATTCGAAACGTGATCCTTAATGCGACATAATGAACGAGATTTCGATGAATCCGTCTTTTCGTTGCCAAACGTTAACGACTTTTTCGCCTTTACGGCGCTTTGTATTGCTCTCTGTGTCGCTTCGTGCCAGCTCGTGCCGGATTTAAAATTTAGAGCCGTTGAGCCACGAAGTGGAAGAAGCTAGAAGCCGCCAGAAAAGGTGGAGTCTAGAGCGCGCGGTCATCGAGACGGCTTAGCTGTCGTTGGTAATTTCGGGCGCTGAACGTCGATTGTTAGAATAGCACATTCTAGAAGTATGTTTCTAGAAACATCGGGAAATATGTTGTATTGTTTCGAAACAGATTCTAATTCTTAATTTATTAGACTATTCCTTAAATGCGTATATCAACGATCCGATATATTTAATATATAACGTTAAGAATTATTTTTAAAACTGCCATAATTTTTTTACTTTTACTTATACAGGGTGAGTTTTAATGGATGAACCAGCTTTTTACCATGAGAGCTGCGTTACCGATTCTATTATACACACATTTATATCACACTTAGGCATTTAGCACACAAACGGTCATTATAAGCATGTGTGTTGCCCTGTATTTCTTTACATTATACATATATTTTTTTATATATTAACTAATAACTATTAATTATTAAGATATTATCTCGACCGCAAAACGGTATAGAACTTGTTCATTTCAATCCGTTTTATTTCATTACGAGAAAATATAACAGTGCTCTAGGACATTTCTATAATAATTAATGAATCTGACAACAATTAAATTAATTAATTATTTTAATGTCAGAAGGAATTAATGATAATAGAAAAAGATTGATTACGTTAATGCACAGAATATCATAAAAATTATAAAAAGAAATTATTTGAATGAGAGTTTGGTAGGTGAGAATAAATGAATTCTCGGCATCGAAAACCTCTGCAAAGTGAGCTGAGGTATCAGGAAAGCAGGATTAGCAAGTAGGTATACAAGAATTATGGGTAAGGATATGGCCTCTCCCGAACGGGCTCTCGACGCAGTGATTGGTCAGTGCGTACGAGCCCGCTGCCATTGCCAGTTATACAGTTATATCTGCTAGCTCTCTGATTGGTCGAGGGCTGGGCATGAGCGCCGTTTCTGTGGTAATACCGAGTGGGGGTAGACATGGCGCTACTAGAGGAACATCGACGACCTCCACGCTCAACATGCTTCCCGCGTAACAGAAATGATTTTTGGAAAGTCACAGACGACTGTAAACTCGCGGTTCTTGCCGTTTTTATGATCTATAATTATTCTAAATTATTCTTGTCACAATTCTTATGATTTTTCAAACATTTCGATGAATACATAATATATTTCTCGCTGTTACCTAATAATAATTTAATATTTATATGTATTATTCATTAAATTAATAATATATTTATTAATTACATTTGCTTATTAAGAAAGACGGTAATATCTCGTGCCAAATGCCTAAAGATTTTATTATCACATACAGAATTTCACAAATCACTGTTATTTCTCTGGCGTAGATTTAATCTGATCTAAATGGACATATTTTGCGAAATTCGCAATAATAATCGATGTAATATCTCGACCGTAAAACGGTATAGAACTTGTTCATTTCAATCCGTTTTACTTCATTACAAGATAATATAACAGTGCTCTAGGACATTTCTGTAATAATTAATAAATCTGACAATAATTTAATTAATTAATTATTTTAATGTCAGATGGAATTAAATGGTAGAAAAAAATTGATTACAATATCTCATGTTATTGCACACAAAATGACCTCGTTACAAGTCGCGAAACGTTTGTGTTTACACTATAGTTTACAATACAATATATTTTTCTGCATGTATATACATCTAGCGTGGTCCGTTAGCTTTATTTTTCTTATTATTAATTTAAATATCAAACTCGTGAGAATTCATTTAAGTGATAATCGAAAAAACATCATCAAATACATTGATTTGATCAACCATTTTTTACTGGGTAAAAATTTTTATTTATAAGAAAAATTCATTTTATAATTCGAAAAAAATTCAAGAAGAATTTTATCTCGGTTACAAATAGAAATTTGATTCTACGTTAATGTTGTCTCTCATCACGATTTAATTAACATTTTCTATCCTAAAGAATAAAAATTAAGATTTAATTAACTTTCTTTTAACTGTAATCGATTTTTCTCTCTTAGAAATAGTATCTAATTTTATATATATATATTTTTTTCTGAAATACAACTCATGCCAGATCTAATGTACAAAATTCGAGAATTTACTTATTACATTTTCTGAGATAAGATCCATGTTTATTCTAAAGAGTCGAGTATTTGCCCATCCATGATTATCATTTCATTGGAACATACGAGAAATTTCGCCCTTGACAGTCTTAACTCATCCCGAAAGATTGGAATGTTTGAAAGTTTCTCGACGCATGCGCACCTTATATACACAACATCGTTTACCCAATGAATGAAATTGAATCAGTAATCAGTACGTTATCAGCGCGCGAACAGTAGTAAATAGTTGTAACAGATGACTTGATTCTACACAAAGATCAAAAAAATTCTACTCAGGGCGTATGGAAAATCCCTGGCAAGAAGAATTACAGGACGATATAGAAACACCTTATAGACTTTATTCTACATTTTATCATCTCTTTCCGAACATCGCTCCGGAACCGAACGAGCACCCGAACGAAAACGTCCTCATGGATAACCCCATGTCGACTCAATGCAAGATGCATATCTCCTCCTAATAGACCTATTTCTACTAGTACTTCTACCTTCGAAAAGTACAAACAAACATACTTATACACCTCGTCTAGTAGTTCCACTACTAATACTTCTCCGGAACCGAACGAGCACCCGAACGAGAACGTCCTCATGGATAAGCCCACGTCGAGACTCGTCAATGCAAGATGCATATCTCCTCCTAATAATCATATTCCTACTAGTACTTCTACCTCCGAGGAGTACGACTCGGACTGGGAGGGAAGACTGCGAAATCCTTTAAAGAAATGTAAGAGGATCCTGCGTTACGAGAGTCTCGCACCCTCTGTCAACAAATACGACTTTCGATGTATCCTGAACGTGCAACATTTTAACCCAGAGAAGTTCAAGGTGAAGGTCGTGGACAATCATGTCGTCGTTACATGCAAGCACGAGGACAAGCGGGACGATCATGGCTGGGTATCCCGCAAATTCTTCCGCAGATTATACGAGCTGCCAAAAGATGTCGATGTCGAACGTATGACATACCATTTGTCTTCTGATGGTCTTTTGACGATTGTTGCGCCTAAGATGGAACTGCTGAAGGGTGAAACTGTGAGGACGGTAATCATACATATTGCATCTATAAATGATATTGTCACCCTTCTTGAGCATGAAGTAAGCAAACCCGAAGACTCTTAAGCAGAGTGAGAGGGAGAAGGGGCCGGAATGAGAAATGGATTTTTCGAAATATTAAATGTGTATATTGTTCACTAAATCAGTATTGTGTTCCGATCCTACAGATATAGATATAGCAATAGATTTTTACACTGTTAGACATATATAAACTTAATTTTACAAATTACTCTCTGACATAATGAAAAGTACATTTATTTTTATACGAGAATAATCCCATATAATGGATTTATTAAAAGATAATTTATTTAGTAAATTATCTAATAGACTGTTACTCTGACTGATATTATTTTAAATAAACCAGTATTGTAACTTAGAAAACATCTATTTTCAGTTTCATAAATTGCCCCATTTTTTATTTCTTATGAAATTGTGTCTCAAATTTTCAAGATAAAATATAATAGATGGATTAGGATTTACACATTATCAAATATATTCAAATAAAGCTATTAGCTAGATGAAAAGAAATTACTTTTATCTATAGAAAATTAATCATAGTAAAATTGATGTAAGATTATTAAGTGAACGATTTATTAAATATAAAGATTTTTTTCAATTATATTTATCACTCTATTAAACCTACTACTTCCTGATTTTCTTGTCTCGTTAATACAGTCACATCTATCATATATATTTACATCTATCTCACATATCATTTATATACATATTTATTCAAAAACTGTTCTACAAAATAACTTATTCTATATTGTTTAAGAACCATAGGATGCCTTCACAGATTCTTTGACTTCTAATTTATTTTTCTTTATTAAAAATATCGAAGCGTCAAAAATCTTCGAATTATAAACGATTAAAAAAAGAAAATGTAATTTTACAAAGCCAAATGGATAATAAAACGATTAATTTTAGATAAAGTTTAAAAAAATGTTTAGTTAATTGCAAAGATATGTGATACCAAAACTATGTGATACTAAAAAGATATAATATATACTTTTCTGCATTGTTAATTTTATTTCTATCTCGATTTTTTTATTTTAAGCTTATTTTAAGCTTTTTAAATTCTTAAATATTTCAAACTTACATATCTTCCTCAATTAACACTTAGATATCCTCGATGTTAATGATTCTTTCTTTTGTATTTTCTACGGGTTTTGCTTTACTTGTTGTTGTATTGTAGCGTTATGATAGTCAAGATATTGTCTCGACGAAAGTGTGCATTCCCGGAGAAGTACGACTGACAAGAGAAAAGAACCTGTAAGAGCCATTAAGCAGATGGATGGAGTATGGAGTATATTCTATATACTCCATATGTAGCGTTTTATATAAAACAAAATAGAAATATGAATTTGGACGTTAAAAAAAGAATGATGAAGAACTTAAATACAAAATGTGAGAGTAAAATAAATGGGGTTATATGTACAATATGAATATTAATATTTAATAATGCAATAAGTGTTAATTGTGATTTAAAAATGTACAATTTTGTTATCATTAAAGATGAAAAGGCAAAAGGACTTTATTTAGAGAGAGAAATCTAAATTAGAATTTTACAAATATATTCTGATATAATTAATTTTTCATAAAAATTGCGTTATTCTTTTTTTTTTAATAGCAAATCAGTAGAACATTAAACAAATCTAAGAATAATCTAATAATAAACTTTATTATCCAAATATTTGTTTATTTTCAAATATTCTTAAAAATAGTTGTAATAAAACTGATAAAAATGATTCATCCTATAATGAATTCTCAAATATTCGATATTTTGTAACATACTTGTTATTGTTCATGTATCATGAACGTTCAACGTGTTGGCGAGTGGTCAAGGACTTTACAAAGTGTACATGAGCGAAAATATTTAAATAACGTACGAACAATCAAACACAATGTTTCTTGGCAATAAATTTTGTAGATAACGATATTGATGATGTGTATTATTTTCCTCGATGTTAACACCATTTATCATTATGTATCGGTATACCATTTTACTATTTTTTAGAGTATTCTAGTGAATTGAAAACTTTATACGATATTTTATATTACTTTTTTTAACACATGGTAAAATTCATTCAATGTTAAATCTTAATTAATATAAATACTGTAAAAAGTTGCGAGAGTTCACATAATTTATAATTATTGATGTACAACTGATAAACAATGAATAATTTTCTGACCAAACGTTTTTTTCCACTCTTCGTATAAATGATGGATGAATTGGGTGATATTGCTAAATAAATGGTAATTTCCGTAATTACTTTTGCTCATTCAATCATCGTATTGACTTTCCACGTCATCTCGACTTACTTAAGCGCCAAATGTGAGTGAATTGCGTCATATTTTTCTTCTGTACCACTGACGTGGCTCAATTTTGTTCTTTAAAATATATATTTTTAATAAAATCTTTACTGTAAATTTAGAATGATAACGAAAAAAATCTCTTTAGAGATTTTTTTTATTAGATTATTTGAAGACTTTAATTTGAAAAAAAATCTTTATTTTATTATTACAAGATTTATATTTCTTGCAATATTCTCAAGGAAATTATCTGATAAATAAAACAAAGAAATCATTTTAATTATTTTATCATAATAATGTTTTTTAATATTTATATTAAATCTCATAACTGACTTTTCATATTTCGATTTGTTTCATCGCCAAATTGCATCATGCTTTTCTTTTATGCTACTGACAGTACTGACGTGGCTCAATTCTGACGTGGTTCTTCAAAATATTTTCTAAATCTATGCTAATCTTCCTTTTTCAGTTTTGACGTTTTTAAATCTGTACAAAATCTCTATAATATAGACTATTAATGAAATATCGATCTTTGATCCGAAAAAAAAAAAACGATTTGTGAGAGCTTTCCGAAATGCGAGGAGATTCTCGATAAAGAATCTTAACTACGCCGAAGTTCGAAACGAATAGCTATCGATAAATAGAAAGGGACAATTGAGCGTATCCCCATTCACTGACGATCGTTGATTGCACGGGAAGAGGGTTGCGCAGATTGGCGGAGGATCCATTTTAACTGCGAGTGCAACTTCCATCCGCGGTAATTTCCCAAAGCCCTGCAACGTTACAGAATGTATCTCCCCACCCGGGCCGAAAACCGTCTGACATAAATAGCGCAACGACAGACCCCGTGTCAGTTGTGAAATCTCCCTGTGCGAGTACGCGAGGCATTGTATCATACGCAAGCAGCGGCATTAACCGAGTGCATCTTCGTCTGACGACGTCTGTCAAATCGAGAGAGAAAGAGAGAGTAGATACTTCGTAAGCAAGTAGAAAACCGATCTACGGCATCATGTATCTCCTGCCGTTGTTGTTTTCAAACCTCCACTTGGGCCTGGATGCTCCCTTTGACGGGCTGACCCCAACTGTCGGTAGAACGAGCTTTGTCCGACCGGAAGATTTAGTTTCTCACGTCCTCGATCGCTACTACCCGGTCAGTTTTGACCGCGGGGTTCGGGACTTCTACTACAGACCCTGGCTCAAGGAGCTGAAGGAGCACATCATCGGTACCACGACCATCGACGACGACTCCTTCAAGATCACGTTGAACGTGCAGCACTACAAACCGGAGGAGATCACCGTCAAGGTGGTGGACCGTTCGGTGTTCATCAAGGGCAAGCACGAAAACAAGCAAGACGAGAACAATGTTCTGACCCGGCAGTTCGTGAGGCAATTTCTGCTACCCGATCGCGCCGACGTGAACCAGGTGCAATCCACGATATCGACCGACGGCATCCTGGTAGTCACGGTGGCGTTGAAGCCGGCGGAAGAAAAGGTCATCCAGATCGAGCAGACTGGGCAGGCGAGCGGTTCTTCTAACAGTCAGACTGACGCGTCCGAAGCGGCTGGCGCATCTGGAGCAGCGGCTGGTGCGTCCGGAGCGGCTGTCGAGAAGAATGCGGAGAACAACGAGGTGGAGGAAGTGACGGTGACGCAGGCACAGGAAGCAGGACCGAAGCCCGAGAAACGATAGATTGAATTACGGAATCTTTTTTTTCTTTTTGCTTTTTACCTGATACGTAATTTGCACGTTATTTTACATTCTGCACTTCTATAAGATTACATATTGCTCACTACTATAACTACAATACATTTCTTATTGTAGTTACATATATTTCTTATTGGATGTATTGGATGTACTAAAATGTTACGTGCCATAATAGTCCATCCTTGAAAGAAATGTAGTTGTGATTTTATATCTATAATAAAATAAATGAGTTTTTATCAGCATCCAACGTTATTCCCTTCATTTTATTTAAATAAATTTATGTTCGATTGATAGAAATCATATCTACTTAACTCTTCAATCGCCGCGCGATTTTTCATAAGTATCTATTAAAAAAAATATACGCGTCTATTCCTGTACAATTTTTTTACTTTCTCACACCGAATATTTTTAATTAGCTAATAATAACAATTCAGAAAATTCAAGTTTCTAAAAAGAGAATCGATCGAAATTGTTTGCTATATCAAATTTCAATAGCTTTCAATAAATAAGAAAAAAGGAATTGAGCGCATCTCCCTTTTGATCATCATCAATCAATCATCAATCAATAGAACAAAATATATCTTTGATTGATATATCTCCATATAAAATCAATTTGTATTTTTCGGAAATTATAATATTTATTCAGACTTTCAAAATTCAAATAATAAAGTTTATATTTTATCACGAAAAAATACGGTTTCAAACATCGGAATTGTAAAGACTTTGCACGATAACAAAAGGGTTAAGTTAAAAAAAATATACGCCTCTATTCCTGTACAATTTTTTTACTTTCTCACACCGAATATTTTTAATTAGCTAATAATAACAATTCAGAAAATTCGAGTTTCTAAAAAGAGAATCGATCAAAATTGTTTGCTATATCAAATTTCAATAGCTTTCAATAAATAAGAAAAAAGTAATTGAGCGCATCTCCCTTTTGATCATCATCAATCAATCGTCAATCAATAGAACAAAATGGGCAATCGAGCGTATGTCCGTTGGCTGTTAATTATTGGCCGCAGTAAATGCGTGGAAGTATCGAGAAGGCTCGACTTAATACTAAACAAAGATAGAATGTAAAAATAATCTTGAATATGCGACTCTGTAGGTCCTTAGCCTGCAGATTTATTAGAGTTTGTTCTATAAATATCACTCCGTCGAGGTCAAGTTAAGCTTGCTTGCAATGTAATGCTCAGTTCTATCAGCTGAGTGAGTCATAACTATGCTCTTCGAGAAACAAGATAATTTTTAAACAAGACCAATATTGCCAATAAATCTTGAGTGTATATATGTATATATATATATGTATATGACATATATCCAATGATATGACGATTAACATATCACTGGAGTGACAAACATCGCGAATTAATTTCTTATCTTACTTTTCATCAATCGTTCCAGAAATTTCTGGAAAGTTCGTTTTTCGCATTCTTTTATATATACATATATATACATATGGAATATTGTCGACTTAATCGTGAAAACATCCAAAGTTTCAGCGGTAACAGCTGTTTCACTTTGTCATTATATATTTTTCGGATCGATATGACCTAATAACGCTTTACCGCTAAAGCGACGCTTAATAGTTCTGGATTTTTCTTCATTGTACGGTTACGTGGCGCTGTTTGCAAAGTCTACGTGTATGTACATTGGAAAATGATAATCATAAAATTGATAATCATCAAGATGATAGACCTAAGTAGAACCGACTTTTATTTTTAAATGACTCGATGATCTCGAATTATTTCACGAATGAAAGGATTGTAAAAAGTATTAAAAAATATGTAGATTTCTTCTAGATTTTTAAATCTTATTCTACAAATATATACCTATATTAGTTAATGATATGATGATTAGCATATCACTGGAACGACAAACATCGCGAATTTCTTATCTTACTTTTCATCATCGTTCCAAAAATTTCTGGAAAGTTCGTTTTTCGCGTTCTTTTATATATACATATATACATATTGTCGACTTAATCCTGTATTACTGACAGAAATATATATGCTGTGTCAGTAAAATCTAAAATTCAAATGTTACATAATGGAAGAAAAAAAGAATGCGAAAGACGAACTTTCCAGAAATTTCTGGAACGATTGATGAAAAGTAAGATAAGAAATTAATTCGCGATGTTTGTCGTTCCAGTGATATGTTAATCATCATATCATTAACTAATATAGGTATATATTTGTAGAAAAAGATTTAAAAATCTAGAAGAAATCTAAATATTTTTTAATACTTTTTGCAATCCTTTCATTCATGAAATAATTCGAGATCAACGAGTTATTTAAAAATAAAAGTCAATTCTATTTAGGTCTATCAGTTTGATGCTTATCATTTTCCAATGTACACGTAGACTTTGCAAACAGCGCCACGTAACCGTACAATGAAGAAAAATCCAGAACTATTAAGCGTCGCTTTAGCGGTAAAGCGTTATCAGATCATATCGATCTGAAAAATATATAATGATAAAGTGAAACAGCTGAAACTTTGGGTGTTTTCGCGATTAACTCGACAATATTCTATAAAGGTTGAATAAATATTCTCTATCTTTGTCTCGTCACACTGTTTATACATGCTCGGACCCAAGGACATCGCGGCGAGATTAAATGAATATCTCGAGAAATATTTGCTGGTCTCTGGACAGCGAATTGGAGTCGTTTGGAAATGTTCGTCGTTTAAAATCCCTTTCTGCCCATACCTCCATAGGCTTTTAATTCGATTGTGGTAAAAGTTACGAAAGAAAAAATTTTGTATCGAAAGAAAGATTTTTACCAACTGACCCTTAACAAAGTTAATGAAATTAAATTATCAAAATTTACAGTTTGTCTTTTAATTTTTATCTCAATTCAATATGAAAAAAATAATTAAAAATTTGAATGCAATGATATTTTGTCTCGTATTCTCTTTCTTTTTTTGGATACAAAGAACGCAATCTTTTAAAAAAATTTTTTGATAAAAAGAAAGAAACAATTAACATATTACTTAAAAGAAACTTTTATCGCCAATTTTTTCATTTTATCAATTAAAGATTAAAATCTATTATTTTATTCATAATTCTTTCTTTTTTATATATTTTTCATATCTTTATATATTTTTTAATTATCATAAAATATTTAATTATTTTAAAATATTTTTAATTCAATTTGATATTATTCACTATAAAATGCAACATACATGCGTATAACAATTAGCTGAATAATAATATCTGAAATAATATGTATTAATAATAATAAATATAAAATTGTAAGCTGTAGATGTAAAATTGTAGGTTTTGAAACCGGTACTAAATTATTATTGGACGTAAACACGAACATAAGATAGTACTATAAAATTCAGTTTGATGACGTAACAGGTTACGTTCCAGACTATCATTTTATTTGTTTTTTAGTGCAAGTCTGTGCAATTCTATTCGTATGCAATTGAATATAATGCGCTGTATGTAATCAGGGTTTTCTATTTGCATCTATGGAAACGCGCGATTATCTGCACGGTAAAATTTAATGGTCGTTTTAACAAAGTTCTAAACGAAAGAGATTATGTAGGTGTAAAAAGAAGTATTTAAAAGGTGTCGCAAAGGTAGTAAAAAAAGGTTTTTTTATTACCTTTGCGACATCTTTTAAATTCATTTTTACAGTACTATCTTATGTTCGTGTTTACATCCAATAATAATTTAGTAAATTGTTCAATTTAAGTACAAGAAATGTATCCAGTGTGATGATTCATGATTTCATAATATTAAAATCAATCAGTCTTTAATCTAATTGAATAATTAAAATTAAGAATCTATTTCTCGTAGTAAAGCAACATTTTTTTATAATCAAATCATTCTCCTAATCAATTAACAATTGCATTTTTAAATCAAAAGTTTCAGCTTTTTTTTTAGCATAATTCTTTTTAATTCTTTTTAATTCTCTATAATTCTTTTATGATTCATACGATTTGAAATTTCACGATCAGACTGATCGAAGCTTCTCAATCAGATTTCGTTCATTTTTGCCCAACACGTCTCTCAGATTCTCGAAAAGAAAACGATCCTTTACGATCACCTTACTGTGAAGAATAGAAACCGGTATAATCCCATTGAGTTTAACCGCCAGTGTCTATTGTCGCGAATCAACGGCCGGCATTCATTCTCTTCGCGGCGTCGAACCCGGCGAGCGACTTCGTCCTCAACGTCCCGCTCGCGAACGCGCTAGCACGTTCTCGAACGTGCGTGCGTAATCGATCCGCGAACGTTCTCGAAGGTACGCGACGTTCCGGCCTCCCCATCGCGTGCGCACGCGTGCACGGCGCGCCGGTCGCCACGACTATAAAATGCCGCGCACGCCGGCTGTTTGACAGAAAGCGATCGCGAGTGTGATCAATACGGATCGTTGCGAATCACAGTTGAACGCATCAGCTTGGAATCTGAGAGTCTGAGCCTATCCAAACCGTCAAATTTCCTACGAGACTTTGACACATCTGTGTCTTCTTTCCGTACTTTCTGGAGGAAGTCAACATGTCTCTGGTACCGCTGCTGTTCTCTGACTGGTGGGAGGACCTGGAGTACCCGCACCGGCTCTTGGACCAGAACTTCGGCTTGGGCATCCATCCGGACCAGCTGGCGCACCCGAGCATCCTCGAACGCTTGGCGATGCAGCAGCGCGACCGGCGTGCCCGCCAGTCGCCGCTGATCTACTACCGACCCTGGGGCGAGCTTCTACGCAGCAGGGAGAACGAAGGCGGCGTGTCGACCGTTAAGGCCGACAAGGACAAGTTCCAGGTGATCCTGGACGTGCAACAGTTCAAGCCGGATGAGATCAATGTCAAGGTCGTGGACAAGTTTGTCGTGGTCGAGGGGAAGCACGAGGAGAAGCAGGACGAGCATGGCTGGATCTCGCGGCAGTTTGTGCGCAAATACATGATACCGGAGCAGTGCGATATCGATCAGGTGTCGTCGAGCTTGTCGTCGGACGGCATGTTGAGCATCACTGCGCCCAGGAAGGACCAGCCGAAGACGCAGAACGAGCGCGCGATCAAGATCGAGCACACCGGCAAGCCGGCGATCCAGGAAAAGGTGCGAGAGAAGGCGCAGGAGAAGACGCAGGAAAAGAAGGACAAGAAGTAGAAAGCCGAGGGTTCAAAGCTTCAATCGCGTATATATGTGTATACGTTAATATGTGTACGTTTCTGTGAAACATTCTTACATCTATCTTACATTTATACATTATTCTTCATGTTCCATTTATGTTGTTATTCTTTCTCCATGCAAGATTAGAGACATTCATGTTTTGCGTTTCTTTTTTCACCTTTATTTTTGTGAGATGATGGAATTGATCGAATAAATTATTCGTTAGATCTTGATCGAGTGTGTTGCTTTTCACGTTTCCCTGTCCCTTTTTCAGTGTCCTGTATTCCCTGGCGGAAAACCTTAATATAAGTTAATTATCTTAATGGAATTAATACATATTAAATTAAAGAAAATTAGGTATTGTCAGTGAGTTAATTATAGTAAGCAAGAGATGTAAGTTAAAAAGTACTTTTCGATTGCTAGAAGTTCGTTGAAAGTATTTAAAGTAAAATTATCTTGACAGTGTCTATACGCGCTTTAACTATCTTATCATTATATTTGAAATGACATAAATTCGTAAGTTTGATTATGAAGATCTAATATCTTCATTTTAATTGTTTTTCAGTTTATAGATTCTTTCGAGTAGAATTTGTATTTGGATTTAAAATAAAATAAAATAATGTACACGATAAATTCAAAAGTTTCGCTGGAATGATACAAAACAAAGCGTAGAATTGATTAAAATGAAAGGAAGAGATTGCGGAGACCTCTCTTGGCAAGAATCGTGGATCATGAAAGCGAGCCCGTACAGTGCTGCTGTCTACGTCCGTTTTAGCATCGACAATGTATCCATTTTTGTCACTGTCGATAAAAGTACATCTGAATTATAAGTAATGACAAATGCGTCGTAAGTGTAAGATAAAAAATTCAGACGAATCAAACGTAATACTATATTTATATGTATATGTGGAATAAACAGTTCTGTTCCCATTTTCTTTCTAAATAATAAATATATGTTTAAAATAGAAGCTAAATTTAGATTGCATAATACATTTTAAATACTTTATTTTAAATGCTTCAGTTTCTTGCATAATGGCAATGCAATATTTTAACAGATATTAGGAATTTAAAAAAATAATACACAAGTAACAGATTATGCGATATATTAAAAAAAAAAGTCTATATCAAGGAGATGCAACTTTGACATTTTATATTCTCAACTATAAGTATAACATCAAAAAAGCGACAGACTCTATTATTTTCGTTTACATAAGTTGTTTCTGATTTATTTTCTGAATTATTTTCATCTTCTGAAAACGTATCATATCAATCGGATTTTAATTAATTAATGATAATTAACAACAATTAATTTATAATGATTGATAAGTAGGGCAAATATTTTAATTGGTTCGACACTCCCAGCTAAGTTTATACAATAATTTAATTATTGCCGTGTAACATTTTGAAATGACATTCCGGACAAGTTACAAATAACCGTGCAGGTGGAAACGAATCTGTAAATAACCGGCGAATTCCGCATAGCAGATGTTCAAGAAGAATCCTTACGTCGGCAGTTGCACGACAATCGGCAATCGGTCGAAAATAATAGGCGGAGGGCGATGGGTGTGGGTGGACACTTCTAGTCTCGAATCGAGCGCGCAAGATGCGGAGAGACAGTCTGAGGTCAGGGAAAGGGGATGGAGCGTGCTTATCGTGCATCGTCTCCGACTACCCCGCGGAGAGCCTTCTCTCTTTCACGGCTACCTCGATATTCCGATCTCAACCACCTTTTCCTCTCTTTCATTCTCTCCTGTATCTCCTTCCTGTACCTACCGAAAGCGCCTCTAGCTGACGTTCGCGGAAAAAAAAATGAAAAAAAGAGGCACGAGTACTCGTTCATGTTGTGAAACGTATGTACATACGTTTCGAGAGTCGAAACTTCGCTAATTTAACACAATGGAAGTGCGATGCGAGAATTATCGAAAAAAGAAATGATTAAGAAGAGAAAACGTCTAATTACGCGCGTACTTCTTACAATGCCCTTGCGAGACAGCGAATATTGCTTTTTTTTTTTCGATCTCTGACGGGACACATTTTTTTCGTTTTAGGGTCGATTTCTTCTACCTTGATGAAGCTATCGCCAGCTGTGTCTTCGAACACTTGACAACGGTGCTTCAAATGATGTCACGAATCCTTTGATGTAATCACTCTCTTAACCGAGCGATATCCGAGAGCTTTCGCCAGCACTTGTGATCGATTTTGTCGTCGTTCACCGAGCCATCGGCAGCAGTTACATGCGACGATAATCTTTTTTCGGCGACACTTTCTTTTTACGTTATACATCATACATACGTCATACATTACAGTACGTCAGTACATGTAATTTGTGTTTCCGTGTTCAATGATGTCAAAAATTAAATAAAATGCAGTTAAATTTTCATGTTCTCCATTAAATCAAAGATTAATTCATTGCACTATTAGCTGCGTTGTACTCTCAATGCTCGATTAATATTGTATTCTTTCGCTTTTTCACTTACAATTTGCTATAATAAGGTAATAAAATTATCCTAACAAAAATTCTATTTTTCCATCAGATTCAATTCTTAGGTCTTTTTTATTTCACGCAATACAAATGTAATATACAGTATAATAAACGTTAATTTATAATTTTCTTTTGTAATTTATCTAGACTATTCAGCGAAAGTACATGTGAAAAAGAAAAAGAGAGAGAGAAGAAATGAAAAAAAAAATCATATCTCTTATATTTGTCCAAGAATATAGTTTGATATGCATTAGCGTTTTCTAAATACGATGATGCATAGAAAGTTAATTTTATCCAGATCGATATTTCTAAAGGATTTTCCTTTATTATTTTTTCTTCAATGTGTCCGACTGTTTTCCTTCGCGGAAGAAAGTATAACGTACGAGTGTTTGCGTAAATATCCATTAATCTTAGAGCCGTATGCGAGAGATGTAGTAGTGATATCGATAGAATGCAGTCGTCGCAGAGTAAGAGAATGCGCCAGGAAACGAATTGTACAAGGGGCACGTCGAGTAGTGCGGCACAATCCAGTATTCCCAATGCTGTCCCAAGCCTGATGACCTGATTGTTGCGGTTCGGAAAAAGCGCATTAAGAATTACCTATGAGGATACCAATTTGCACTATAGTTCGCTAAAGTATCTGCACTGTAAGTTTAATTATTTAAAAATAATTATTAATTAAAATAACTGTCTCTTATGAATATGCATATGTCAATTTCTTTAAGAGACAAAGTATTGAATTTCAAATTAAATTAAATTAGTGGATAGATTTTAAATGAAAGTATTAAAAATGATTGTCAATATATTTATACACATAACAAAATTTTTAAGAGAAACTCCTAAATTTAAAGTATAATTAAAGGTTTCGTCCCTTCCATAATTTCGAGTACACTCTGAATCTATGTAGAGCGAAGATGCTAAATAAAGAATCTCACTCTCGAAAGTACTTAACTAAGAGCGATACACAAGATGTGAAGATCATGAGGTCACGAGAATCGCTTAATTACGTCGAAATACGAATGCTGCAATTAATTACGCGATGCAATTAATTATAATGCTGTTAATGAGACCGCGAGTAAATTGATTTTTTTCAGGTCATGGAGCGCAATAGAACTGATTCCAAGGTGGAAATGAAGATGATTGAATCAATATGAATTTCGTAGTGACGTTAAGTATATAAGAAGATGAAGAGAAGCGATTGTATGCGGCCTTCTTTATTTTTATGCTTCAATCTTATGCTTCAAATATGCATAAGATTGAAGCGAGTTTTGCCTCCCTTTTGTCTTCTGTCTTCCATGTGCCGTTTTCTCCTATATTTCGCATTCATACATGCATAAGTATGTATGCGCGGGATTGCATCTGCACACACGTACACATCGACGCGTGTGTATACTCTTTCGATAAGTGGCCACTCGACACCGTACGAGCGAGACGAACACGTACTTTTCTATTCGTGGCACAATTTTCGGGGATCGATATATTGAGCGGCGTACCGTGACTTCAAATTGCGTGGTAGTTAGCATCTCTCTGTCAGGGACTTTCTCTCGGCAAGAGAGTCCAATGAGAGGAAACGGATGAAGATATGAGTGGTGCATTGTCTTCTTCCAAATGTTACTGCAAATTTTAACATCTTCTGATACAGTTTATTGCATAATATTGCTTATAACTAGTCTTAGAATGCCTTAATTTTATAGATTTTCTTTAACCAATTTGAAAATTTTTTTCTTGGCGAAAATAGGAAAGTTTTGTTTGCACTTTTCCAATAGACCTATTTTATTTTAATTTGAAAAATTTTGTTGTGAATCTTTTCCGGAATATTTCTAGAAAGAATTAAATCGTGAAATATTAGCGACATGATGAGAGAAAATAAAAAATACAATAAAAATAAATAAAAAAATTTGGAAATCTTAGAAATTTAATCTCGGTTAAAAGAAGTGAAAGAGACACGTAAACGTGTTTCGCGATTCGTGGTCGAGCAAAACGCTAGAAGAATTTACGAATTTACAAATGCGCCTCGTTGACGACGCTGATATGCCGCATTGAGGTAAATTCAAGCGACGTAAACCAATGACAAGGGTATCCCGCGGAGGATTACCACCGTCTCTCTTCTTCCTCCTGCCCGATCCTCTCGCGCGATACTCTAGATTCTATCCACCGTACGTCATGAGCGCGAGAGTTACCCCTTCTTTTACGCCAGTACTTCTTCCCTCTGTGCTTCTGTTAAGTGGTGGCGAAGGTGGGGTTGGTGGCAGGAAGGTATTGCCACTGTTATACTCACCTTTACAGCCACCACCACCCGCTACCACCACCACCTGCACCACCTCCACGTCGTCGTGGAGCTCGTCTATACGCAACGATGAGGATTCTGCAGATTTGACAAAGTCGTTTCAAGAACTCAGTCGTCGACTGCCCGTCCTCGTAAATTCGGGGCACCGATTAGGCAGCTTGGGCTCGCTCAACCGCGCCGGAACCCCGCTTCCGGATTATTTTCGAGGCTCATACTTTTCTTCTTCTTCTTCTTCTTGTGCTTTCTTTTTTTCTTCCACTTCTCAAGTGTGAATTTTTTCTTTTTTTTTCGTGCGTCGTTTCGATCTTCGCAAAAATGCGTTAACGCGAAAGTATGTCCATGGAGGAGACACACGGAGGCGGCATGTCTTCCGCGACGCTCTCGTCAGTCTTGCTCCTTCTATTTTTCGGTCGTGTCGCAAATGCTCAGTAAGTAGACGATTCATCATAACGTTGCAAAATCAACATTTAGGATTGATATCAAAATTAGAAATTCTTTAACAAAAAATGTATATTTTTAGCAGTATTAATTTAGAAGCTAAGAAATTCTCTCTTCTTCTCTCTGTATTTTTTCTTATATAATAAAATTGAAAAGTCTTATTGGTATATTGATGGATAAAAATTTATTTAACATTAATTAATTAAACACATATATTGTATTTATTTTATTCAAATAATTAATCGATTTGTAGCACAATAAAAAATAATATATATATTATATGTTTTAAAGAAAGTGATATTTGCTTTGCAGAAGAAGTTTAGAATTTTTCGATCTCCTACCCGAAGATCCTAAGTTGTATGACAAAATGCGACCTCCCAAGAAAGATGGTCACGCAACCGTCGTATATTTTCACGTAACTGTGATGGGACTCGATTCCATCGACGAAAATTCTATGGTAAATACATAATTTTAAAAGTGAGATAATATATGTATACAATTACAAAATTTATTTTTACGTTATGAATATTCAATCATTCATTAATGAGAATTTCAACACTCAAATTTATATTATCCATTATTAATTATTATTTACGGAGTAACAATTATCTCGACGGTACAATTATTTTTACAGACGTATGCCGCCGACATTTTCTTTGCCCAAACGTGGAAAGACAATAGACTTCGGTTACCAGAAAATATGACATCCGAATATAGGTACATAAATTCGTTGATAGCATATATGTATATAAATCCATTCGTTGATTTCGACATTTATCTAGGTTTTTTTATTCAGAATATTTTTGTTGCATTCATCAATATGTATATTTTATTTTCGTATTTATAAAAATCTGACTAATTATAAATTTTTATCTCATTTATATATAAATATTTATATAAAAATATGACGAAATTTAAGATTATTAGAAGTTGATTGGTTGAAAAACATGTGGCGGCCAGATTCCTTCTTTAAGAACGCAAAGTCTGTAACTTTTCAAACAATGACGATACCAAATCACTATCTGTGGCTGTATAAGGACAAAACTATTCTCTACATGGTGAAGTGAGTTTATGAAAAATTATATATTTATCATATAGATATTATAGATATACATAGACGTGAAATATATGAATATCGACGATTTCAGATTGACTTTGAAATTATCTTGCGCCATGAATTTTCTGATATATCCTCACGATACGCAAGAGTGTAAACTGCAAATGGAAAGTCGTAAGTCATTATTATTTGTAAAACAATTAATCTCAGAGTTGTGCTCATTTTAACAAGTTATACTTTATATACGTATACTTATATTTTATACAATACAACTATGTTATTTTTATCCATGTCACTCAATTACATCTAATAATTAATTTTTATAAAATAAATTGGAAAAATGTATTCGTTCTTACATGTCCAACAATTAGCCTAAGTATTACGTTAAATGAGTAATTATTAATTATAAATTATATATATTTATATATATAATTATATCTCAATTATACATATATATTAATAATAATAAATTAAATATGGTATAATTTCAAATATTGCAATTATTTCGCGAAAACAAAACAACTTGATCGACAGTGTCGCACACGACGGACGAAATGATCTTCCAGTGGGATCCCGACGTTCCTCTCGTTGTAGATGAGAATATCGAACTGCCCCAATTACAACTTGTTAAAAATTATACGGCTGACTGCACACAGGTCTATTCCACTGGTAAATGAATGATTGTTCTTATCTTAAAGAATAATGCCGCGCGTCATGTACGGTGTATTTTCATATAAACATAATCGCATATTAAAACACGCAATACAGTATTTGCAATCAACCCTTTTAATCAATACTTTGTTGTTTCGAGCACGCGTATTTCGCGCGGCGTTATTCTAAAGTACGCGAAATTCTTCGACCGACCGCCCATGCATTGATATCACTTGAGTTTAATCCAAATGCCGAGAGCACGGATATATTTCATTGAAGATTACGTCGTAACTTTCAGGTAACTTTACCTGCCTCGAAGTCGTGTTCGTGCTGAAACGACGTCTCGGCTATTACCTGTTTCACACTTACGTGCCAACGTGCTTGATCGTCATCATGTCGGTGAGTAAAGCTTCGCGTTGCAAAGCACCTCTCGCGACTCTAAGCCGCGACTTTTTCGCCGAAAATGTCGCAGTGGGTGTCGTTCTGGATAAAACCCGAGGCCGCGCCCGCCCGAGTCACCCTGGGAGTCACCTCGCTGCTCACCCTCTCCACGCAGCACGCCAAGAGCCAAGCCTCTTTACCGCCCGTTTCATACCTGAAGGCCGTCGACGCCTTCATGTCGGTCTGCACGGTGTTCGTGTTCATGGCGCTGATGGAGTATTGTCTGGTGAACATCGTTCTCGGCGACTCGGATACGCCCGCAGCGAAGCCAGCACCTCCGCCGCCGCCGCCGTCCTCGAGCACCGCGGACTCGGCTAAGCTTGACAAGATCTTCGATATTGCTGCCAAGGTAACGCGTGGATGGCGATTGGATGATCAGGGAGTCCTGGGAATCAATTTTAACGAAAGATAATTGTAATACTTGCGATTACTCATTATACTTTATCAGCGTTGGCATGAATCAATTGGCTCAGATCAAAACTTTCAAAAATTTATAAAAATATTATATATAATAATAAATTCTCTGAAAAATGTCTGGAAACTATTAGCTTGTGAATCTCTTATGATAAAGAGAGTTTTATCATAATTGTTAAACTTGATTCCAGGCTCTTCTGCCCACTTCCGTGTCTCGACTACATTAACAATGAGAAAAATATCAGAGTCTATCTAATCGGATAATCCAATTACATAGTAACAAACAGATATATTCGATTAAGGGCCAATTTCATCAACCACGGTTAGACTAACTGACGGTTAAAGTTAGCAGAATGGCCAATAAATATATCTATTAAAATTTCGGATTATAAATATGACAAAATTTTAATATCTATTGACCACTCTGCTAACTTTAACCGTCGGTTAGTCTAACCGTGGTTAATGAAATCCTAAATTGTATACCCTATCTTATCGTCATTTTATCTGATCAAGTCGTGCTTTTCATCTGAAAATTTTAACGATTGTAGAAAGAGCGACTAATTTTCCGATCAAGTTTCATTGGTTACTGCATTTCATCAGATAAAGATATCCATCATTGATCGGAACACAAAATTAACAATCGGACACACTATTTAATCGGTTTATCCGATGGAAATTTTTCTCAGTATAGAGAAACGAACCAAGCATTGTTGTTAAAGGAAATTTATTTGAAGCAGATTTGCAACCTCAAAAAAAATAACGGATAAATTGCCAAAATATCGTATCGAGTTGCTGCAAGAAAATTTTAAAATTTTTATTACATTTTGCAACGCTATCATCGTTCGTCTTTAAGTTATATTCCACTCTCTTCGAGGCACGGGAGACTGGCTGCATGATGACGGTTCAAGTTGTGATCGTTGTCACGCAGGAAAACGCAATGTTGTTATCCTGCCGATCGCAGAAATCGCCGACTGCACCGCCGCCCGGACCCACCCCGGCCCAAAGGGCGCGAATACGGGCGCTGAACATCGACCGCTTCTCGCGCGTCTTCTTCCCTTTCCTGTTCGCCGTGCTGAACGTCACCTATTGGATAATGTTCGCCGAGTATATTTAGACGGTGCAGACATCGAGAACGTTGACCGCGCAATACTTCGAGAGGAGCAGGAAAAAGGAGACGAGTTCTCTGCGAGCTCTCTGCAAGAATACTCCGGAAAACACGTTGGAAGAGACGAAGAGTAACAGAATACATTGGAAAAAATTTCCTACTGCGATAAATTTATATCGTAGTTACGTCGATCTACGAATGAAGACAGCTTAGAGTTTCGCGAAATGAAATTTTGATAGGAGTCTGGAAATTGAAGATACAATCGGCGCGTGTAACAATAAAATTTAGCGATAACGGAGACAAACGCAGAAATGCCTAATCTTTTTAGAAATGTTGTTCCAAAATTTCAATTCTCCTTTTACTATTTCTTAAGGTAGAGAGTTTTGCTATAACGTTGCCTGTTATTACGACACACTTGCAAGATGTTTTCTCTGATTGCTCACTTTTTTCGTCCGGCAACGTTTCGACGTGTAACATTTGAATAGTTATGATCCATAAGCTAAATATGTTTAATGTATTTTTATTGCTACACGTTCAGAAGCAAAATTTACTTTCTTTTGCCAATTTAACATTTAAACTGTAACTAATTAAATGTGTAAATCGTTGTGAATTTTGCTTTTCAAAAAGAATGTTCTTGTTTATAAATAAACTTATAAAACTTCCCCGAGAATAAATTTCACCTAAATATAATAGAACAGAATGATGTACGGTAAGGCATATTAATTCGAATGAATTTAGAAAATGGCAATATGTTTATTCAGCTTCATATGTCGTTTTATTTATTGCATAAAACTCATAATTCAAAGGCCGAATAGAAAGTTCATACATATCGGTTATATATTCGTGATAATCTAAAAATGTATCTCTTATATGAAATAATATCTCGATTCTTAATTTATAAGTATTACCGAATCGCACCTAAACTTTGCATCATATTGAAACTTGTAACAATAAATGTTTCTTGTTATAAGTATTGTATCATTAAAAATAATAAAGAGCTATTATGTTCTCGTCAATTAAGTTAATCTGCAAGCTTTAATCGAAATTGCCTTCAAGATCATTAACTCTTATCCGGTTCTACGGAGTCTGTCAGACCTCAACCGAATTCAACGTTCAATTAACTATAAAAAATTTTTTTCTTTCCGGAACTTTTTTCATACTCAAAATAAAATTTTAATTAAAAAATCTATTTTATCTCAAAGTAAAATGTTGTATCTCAAAGTGAAAAGTAATCTGTAATTTCTTTAAGTTACTAATGTCAGTATCTTCTTTGTGGCAAGCATTTTTGTCGTTAAGGTTCCACAGACTCCAGTGTACCGGTTATGAAATTTCACTGAAGTGAATCGGACAAGAGTTAATAAAGATATTCTGTTTTCTTTTTAAATCTAATAGAGTCAAAGTTTTTTTTTACAAGAAATGAAAACGATAACATTAAAATCAAACAGTAAAATCAAAAAGTAAAATATCAAAAATCTTGAATTTTTTCAAGATTATATTATTTTTAACTTTTGCTCTAATTAGTTACCATTGCCTGTACCAACATCGAAGACAATGATTGATTGCAGAAAATCATTATTGCCATTATGTGCCCTCTATTGGTGCTAAGTAAGACTATGGGATGCAGTCATCGTCAGTAAGAAGGGAATCTGTTGGCTTACACTTTCATTCTCCGCCTACTTTCAACCCCACCATTTGCGACCACAGGATCGTAGCACCCACGCACTGAACAAACGGATGAAGGTTAGCGCCCTAGTGACGTGGAGTATCATAAAATATCATTCTGTCCTCGTTTCTGCTTACTATCAATATATTGATATATGATTGCAACAGAGATTATTGCAAGATAAATTTATACGAATAATATAATAAAACTATAATAATATCTATCTGTTATATTAAGTAAGAATTATATTTATGTTAATTTACATTAAGAATCATAAATTGCTTATTATTTACGATGTTAATAAAATAAAAAAAATTATTATAAATTTCTATAAGTTATACAAAATAATCTGTACAGTAATTCTGCAATCACAGAACCAAATTTGAAGAAAGCATAAGACCACAAAATATCTTTTTATAAAGCATGTTTATAATGATTTGTATTCTAATCGTTTTGTCACGAAATGGTACAGCTATTTTTATAAATTATATTTTCAACAAAATAAATTGTAGAATGTAATCTTACGTTATTGAACAATTCATTACATGATCATTTTAATTAAATACACGCTTGTGCGTTTTTTGCTGCGACTCTACGATATGCTATTAATTGCAACGTTTATAATTACGAGAAATTAATTCTACCAGATGAAAAGCGAAATTGTCCGTTGTCGCGGACACAGTCCGATACAACGAATCAGTAGATTCGCGCGGGGGGGAAACGGAAAGTGGGATCATCGCGCAGGAAGGAAGCGTAGCGTGGGCCGCCTTATCTGTACATACAACGTAGCCCAGCTACGATAGCAGGATGCCATTGCCTTCTCTTCCTCGTCTCGCCTTTCCAGGACGGCTTGCATTCCGTCCTCTTCCGTCGCGCGCGAAGATACGTCGTCATCGAAGATTAGTGGGAATCGGGAGCACTGCGTACAGCAGGCCGAAGTATTGTATTGCTAAAGTATAATTATATGCTCGGATGTGAAATAATTAATTCGCTATCAGCTTCCTGAAAGTAACAACAAATGCAAAGACATTTAAATTCTGTCTTAATCTCTCCCGAATATACGTAAAGACCTTTTAAATATTAAATTAATTGTAAAATATATCTTTAATATAAATGTATAAGAATTTATTTGTATTTTTGTTTCTAACTTAGAAAGAAACAGAAATAAAACTCTTGAAGAGATTGGACACTTTGCGAAATTTAAGAATTATTTGGAGTATAATATTTTTTAGTCGGAGCACCTATGAAATATCAATGATAGTAGCTGAATTTATTTTTTGTATATTATCCGATCGGGGGGTGAAACCAAACTAAATAAATAAATTGATGTAACATAACATAACATTGATTGATTTGAAAGCTACATCTGAGGCATTTCAATCTCTTGAACAACAGATTTTAAAAGACGATAGGGACAGCGAGTATGCTTCACATATGTGCCGCAGAGTAACATAAGCATCGTGTAACGGGTGTGCGAAAGTAACGTATATCGGACCACGAGGATCCAGAAATTGGAGCACCGACGATTCGAAATTCTCAATCTTTGACGATAAAGCCTCTTCGCAATGTTGCGTGTAGCTCATATAAAAAACGATATCAGGCGACAGAACATTGACCCGCGATAGAAGAAGACCTATGATTGACGCTGTACAATTTATAGAATGAATGTTTTTCTTCCTGTGCTCTTTCTAAGTTATCTCTCTATGTAATCATCAGAAACTTATTAATATGTTCTTATACATAAATAAAATGTATTCGCTACATCAATATTCAACGGTCACTCGAGACATCACTTCAAACACACGTGTGGATCTCTCACGTACCCGGTACGAAGAACAAAGCCATAGGGGAAACTGGGAATAGTAGGCCAATTTTTTAGTTTTGAATTTTTACAGTTAAAATTGTGAGACTTATGAATAAAGTGTGTACTACATTAGTTACTAGATACATTTGACTATCTAAAATATCATGATAATAAATAAAATCTAACTATTAATATAAAAAATTAACGTTTTTCTAAACGTTTTGCAAATGAGTTAAATTACCATAAGGTCGGGGTAAGTAGACTCATTATACGAAATAAGTTGGCGAGAGAGAGAGAGAGAATAATTTAATTAGGACCAATATATTTTACAGGAAATTGAAGCGGTAAATATATATAAAATTTACTCATATACAATCCCGGAACGAAATAAATCTACTTGCCCCACTCGTTTATTTATTTAAAAAAAAAATATGTGATATATACATAAATACAAAGAGAAATAAACGAAAAAGGAATATTAGATTATGTTAAAAAGGAACTACACTTATTATATGTATATAAATCAAATATTTCATATTTATATACATGCATCTGCGCTGAAGTACTATGCGTTCAACCAAGCAGCAGGGTCTACTGCGTGCACAGACACGTTCCTGTTTGTCTCCGATAGACTAATTAAAAATTATATTAAATTAGTCTACCTCCTATAGTCAACTATCTCCGGTCTCTATCTCCGCGCTGAGATTCGCCAGTCGAAAACTTTTCAAAGACAAAGGAAAAAAAAACTTATAAAAAAATCAAGCATTTTTCACGTATCCAATATACAAATAAGTAAACCCTAAATACATATATCCAACAATCAGTTGGACTTTCAATGACCTGAGCCTGAATTTTCGCCAAAAGCGCCTTCCTCTCACAAAGCCTCGCTCTTGTCTCTCTCGGGTCTTTGCCTGCGGCCCTTACCACCCGCCGCCATTCGGTCACATTCGTCGCTTTACAAGCCCAAACTCGCCGTTTTCCCTCTCCGTTACGTTGCCACTCGTCATGATTCTATGTACGGCACTGACGGGCACGAGACTCGGAGAGCTCGCGAGCTGAGTCGCGACCCGACAAGCCGAGGGACTCACTTGTGAGAGACGGCGTCACGAGGCGCGTCCGCGAGGCCGCGTTTTTCATTATCCGTCGTGTGCTTGCGAGGGTGCTCCCGCACCTGTCAGACACGGGTCCGCCGTGTCGTTATCGCACGTGGATAACAGACTCGGGGCTCGGTGGCCACCGAGGAGGAGAGGCCGTGGAATTCGGCAGAGGGGAATTCTGATCTCGGTGCTCAGCGAGATCTCGACTCCGGAGGAGAGCGGTGGCCTCCGTCTCTCGAAGGAAGGAAGAAATATCTCGTCGGCCTGCACGCTACGGGGAACGCTATTTTAGCGTGTATACTAACTTAGGTGAGCCCAATTAGACGGAGGACAGTACTGGCAATGTTAATTCCAACGGAAATCGTCCCACAGGTGCGCGAAAGTGTGTTTCGCGTCGTTCGTTGCCTAATCGAAACATACTCTTGCTACTTCGAAATTTAATAGTTCGTTTATAATTTAGAAGTCGGTGTGAAAAATTATTTTAAAATAATTATCTACTGTTATTAAAAAATGTTTTACGTACATTTCTTTTATATTTTCGCTTCGATAATAATTTATGAAATTAGGTATCTTTAAATATCTGCTCCGATCGTTTGATTCATTTTGGTGCCGTTTAAAAACTAATACCTCTAATATAAGATTTCTAAATTTATATATAAAACAAAATTTATTTTAATTGATAGTAATTTTTTGAAGCATGATTTAAGCACAACTATTTTTTAACTTGCGTGACGAAAATTAATTGTGTAGCCCATTATAAATTTTCCGCGATATATTGGACAATTTGCAATATTTTGAGAATATTTTATTTTCATAGAAATTCTCAACCATCGTCGATGGCTTAGCACCGTTATAAAAAATCCACAGAGACAGAGGCAGAAAAAAGAAACAGAAAAATGCGTCACGCTCATTATGGGCACATGGCTCTTGCAGCTTTAATTTTTATACTTATTACTTTAGCAGGTATGTAATAGTTGATACGTATTAGTTTATATACTAACATTAATTTTTCACAAAATAATTAACCATTCAAAAGGGAAAATACTTATTTGAGCTATTTAATTTCAAAATTAAGAATTCCCAGGATATATTTTTAAATAAAAATTTAAAATAAAAATTGTTAATTAAAATAAAGTTAAAATTTTTCGTCGTTTAAATGCCGCTCGCATTTTCGCTGCGTTTTAACAACATTTTCGCGTTACGGTACACATGCAAAGAAACCAAATTTGTAGCAAAATTCTTTTTCTCGGAAACATCATTCGTGCTATTCATGTCACGGAGGAGACTCTTTATCCATTACGATTAGATAGCGAGATGACCTCACGACCTGTCTTCCTTTTGAAATCGGCGAGCTTGTGTATTTCGGCTTCTAAAACCCAATCGGTCGCCCTACAGAGATCTTCGCGCGTATTAATCGATCCCGAGAAGATTATTCAACGAATGGGCGCGATCATGAATCGAATTATGCATAATTGTTTATGCACGTGATGGTCATGATCATTGCGGCAAAGATACACAAATCAACCATGAGCCAGTTCGTTTAATCCACAAACACCTTTATATACAAAGCTGAATAGTCAGTCTCTGAGAGTCGACTTGAAAAGATTAGATAAAAGATACTTAATGTGCAAAATTCTCGTTAAAAGTTACTTGAAAGATCTATCTAGATTTCAAACACCCCGTATTTCAAAGGTACTTTCCAGTGCTGTTTTCTCTCGTAAACATCCGGCAGTTTCTTGCGATAGCCTCTACCGGTAGTAGAGCATCTCTTGATAACCGGCCCGTTATAGCGTTTATTTGAAATAATTCTGAAGAGAAAATTCTCGCATTAATATTAATACCGATATTCGACGCGCTCGTTATCGCCGTGCATTTTAAAAGAAATCGAACGCCGCGTCTTGTATAATTCACTTTTGTGTAGAAAATTACTTTTTATTTTGTGTCATTTATTTTTTCGAGAAAAGCAAAAACACGTGTTTTATATTTAACATTCATTAACGCACGTTATGTAAATATTTTAATTCTTTTATAGGACCTGCGAACTCCCAACATGGACCCAAAATTCCACCTAGAGGTAAGATTCAAAAACCTTTTTAGAATTCATTTTTTTTAAATCTTTTCTTCACGAAAGAATCACGAAACGGTTGTAAGCACGTAATATTATCAATGGCCTTATCAAAGAGTGTTGAGCGGCGAAAAACGCGATAAAACTTTCGCAACAACTAGGACGCGTACTATATAATTACATTATAGAATACAGAGACAAACGGGGGTGTTATAGGATCGGTGCAGAGAGGCGATATGTCACCTATGGATGTGGTGACAGAGAGTCATAATTGGCTAAGGCCGACAATTTCCAGGTCAAGAGGTAGACAAAACATGTTAATTCGGGAAGAAGGCAACACTTTATATGTATCTATCAGCCAAAAAAAATCCCTAACAAATTGACATTTAAAGGGAGAATCTAACATAGATAAATGTTTTATTACTGTCCATTACTATCTAATGGCGAAAGAGTTTATTTGCTGTAGTTAATTTTTCCTTGTCGGTTTGGATATGTAAATATATATGTAAATATATATGTACCGGAGATGTATGTTTGTAATATATTTCAATTCCTCCTGTAATGTGGTAAAGGTTTCGCACATTGTGCTAATCGACGAAAACTAATTCCTCCGGGTAACCGGGAGATTGTATCTTCCTCCACATACTTATCAGCATGATACTGATACACAATGGTGTCCTAATTATAGAAGACAGAAGTTAACCCCTCATATGGCTAACAGAATCTTATATCTCGTTGTAAAAGTTTAATGAGAAACTTTTTCATTCTATTCAGGAATTCATTCGAAAAGACCGCATCCCTGCGAACAAAGCTCGTGTTATCCCGCAACCGGGAATCTGCTGATCGGCCGTAAAGACAAGCTGAGCGCATCATCGACGTGCGGTCTCAATGGCCCCGAAAGATTCTGCATCGTTTCTCACCTTAAGGAGAGAAAGAAGTGCTTCTTCTGCGATGCGTCGATACCTAAACAGCAACATAACATCGAGAACATTGTCAGCGGGTAAGATCACTTCACTTTATCGCCGTGATCATTCCTGTTGAAATAAATCGTTCGATTTTCTGATACGTTTTAAAATAAGTAGAAATGTGCGTTATTAAAAATAAATAACGGCAACAAAATATAAACTAAATAACTCAAAAAATATAAATTTTAGATCGTGGTGGCAGGCCGAGAACGGGATGGAGAACGTCACGATACGCTTCGATCTTGAGGCAGAATTTCACTTTACGCACATTATTATTCGCTTCCAAACCTTCCGCCCGGCTGCCATGTTAATCGAACGGTCGTACGATTTTGGAAACACCTGGCAGGTGTACCGGTACTTCGCTCACAACTGCGAGCACTACTTCCCCGAAATCCCGACCCACCAACCACAAAGATTAACGGACGTCATCTGCGAGACGAGATACTCGGCTGTGGCACCGTCCACTGGCGGTGACGTAATTTTCAGGTAGGATATACGCAATTTTATTATTTATCATCCGCATCATCATATTCATTACTCAATACGCCATTTATTTATATTTTAAATTCTCTTATTTCAATGTGTGAACGCTTTGCTTTCGTTTTAACTTTCTTGTATAAAGAAACTACGATGATTTTGCGATTCGGATTATTGTAATTAATTATTAATCGCGTTATTCGAAAATGTCATTTTCGTACTGATATATTTTAGGGTGTTGCCGCGAAATTTGGAAATCGACAATCCCTATTCAAAAGAGGTGCAGAATCTACTGAAGATCACCAATCTCAGAATCAACATGACGAGACTCCACACTCTGGGCGACGATCTGCTCGATGATCGGGCCGAGATTCGCGAGAAATATTATTACGCCATCCAGGATATGGTGATTCGTGGCTCGTGCTCCTGCTACGGGCACGCCTCCAGGTGTCTGCCGTTACCAGGAGTCGCCGATGAGGAGAACATGGTTCACGGCAGATGCGAGTGTACGCACAACACTAAGGGCCTCAACTGCGAGAAGTGCGAGGACTTTTACAACGATCTGCCGTGGAAGCCCGCGGTCGGCAAGCAGACGAACGCCTGTAGGCCTTGCAATTGCAACAATCATACCAATTCCTGCCACTTCGACGAAGCGGTTTACGAGAGATCGGGCAGAGTGTCCGGCGGAGTCTGCGACGATTGCCAGCACAACACGCGAGGGCAGAATTGCGAACAGTGCAAGCCGTTCTATTATCACGACGTGACGAAGGAGATTTCTGACCCGTACGCTTGTCAACGTGAGTTTTTAATCTGTTATCAGTCTATCGCTCTATGTGTAATCTTCATATAACACTTAATATAAAATTATCCGCTATTTTAAGTAGAAGATAAATATAGATTGTAGATTGCAATTAATATTATAGCAGAATGAGTTTATATTCGACTTTATGAGAAAGATATCGTGAGGTCGCAAAGATATATGCAGGTTTTTTTCCTTCGCAGCTTGCGACTGCGATCTAAGCGGATCCTTGGATGATGGTATATGTGACTCGAGAACCGATCCTCTGAGTCTGGACGCTGTCACTGTAAAGCGAATATTGACGGGCGTCGTTGTGATCGCTGCAAGAACGGCTTTTGGAACTTCGATGTGAACAATCCCGAGGGATGTCAAGGTAAAAAAGAAGTTATATCCATATTTCGTAATTATTTCAATACTTTAAAAAACGTAATATTTAAATAAATACTTATTATATTTTTTAATGGCGCTAAGAAAGCTATTATTTTATTAATCTAGACTAATTGTCTTCCAAATTCAATCTATAACCTTTCTTCCTAAGAGACATTAATCAATATTAGATATATTAATAATAATAAGAATTAGTTTGTAATTTGAACAGATTCTATTAATTATTAAGATTCTATTAATTAAAATTATAACTTCTTAAAATTTGTACAAAAATCGATTATCTTTGCAGCCTGTACCTGTAACACCTTGGGTACCATTGATAATCAGGGTTGCAACGTGATCACCGGCGAGTGCACGTGTAAACGGTATGTCACGGCACGCGACTGCAATCAGTGCTTGCCAGAATATTGGGGACTCTCTGAGGACCGGGATGGATGCAAACCATGTGACTGCGATCCCGGCGGATCCTACGAGAATTCCTGTGACGTCATCACCGGCCAGTGCAGATGCAGGCCACACGTTAGCGGGAGAACTTGCAATCAGCCGGAACAGAGTTATTACACCGGCTCGCTAGATTTTCTCATTTACGAAGGAGAGTTGTCTAGAGCGACCGATGTAAGTTCATTAAATTTAATCAAATTGAATATATTTATAATAAATATGAATTAAATATTTATAAGCATTAATCGTGATACTAATACTGCAAGCGTGATAAAATAAAGCACAATCGTAACATAACAAAAAAAAAAAATAGAGAAAAAGAGAATAACTTCTCTCTTCAATTATATACATATTTAAAATTTTGTAAAGGTTTAATTATCTTGCTCAGATTCTTGAAATTATTTTAAAATTGAATCGCGAAATCTTTTTTTAGAACTGTCAAGTGGTGATCAGAGAACCTTACCGCGATGGTAGGAATAGCACATGGACCGGCACTGGTTTCATGAAGGCTCTCGAGGGTTCGATATTAAACTTCACCATCGACGACATTCGCAGATCGATGTGGTACGACGTGATTGTACGATACGAACCGGTGCATCCGGGCGTCTGGGAGGATGTGCAGATTATTCTCGAGAGAGATAGCCTACCAGATCCTGATGGGCCATGCGCTGACTGGAGACCCGAGTACGATCGCCTGTGGGTTCAATTGCCACTGCGTTCGAGAAGCGCCATGGCGCAACCGTCTATATGTCTAGAAGCGGGAAAACGCTACAATCTTCTGTTGCAATTCCGCAAGTTCAACAGCCACGTAGACACGCCGTTGGCCTCCATCCTGGTCGACTCGGTAATATACATATATTTTTTTTCGATTATATATTGTCGACTATTATATTGTCATTAAAAAATTATGGTTCACGTATAATCTTTACTTATGCGTTTGTATGATCTTTATAGATTGTTCTGAAACCGAGAATAGATGTGATACCCTTCTTCAAGACTCCGGGTCTAGGTGAATTACGTCGTCAAGAATACGAACGTTATCACTGTAATGAATTGTTCAACGATGTCAATAGCGTGTGGAGCAACTTACCCGAGATCTGCAAGAAATATCAGAATAGCATCGGCTATTACGTTTTCGATGGAGCTCATTGTAAGTTCAATCACGCATTGCTTAGTCTTCAATGACACACTTTAATTTTACGTTAATTTAATGTTTCTCTCAATTTAACACTCACACGCGATGTTGAATGTTCTAGCTTGCGAATGTAACCCAACGGGTTCTCGCAGTAATCTGTGTGAGAAATACGGCGGGATATGCTCGTGCAAACCGAACGTGGTCGGCAGACGTTGCGACCGTTGCGCGCCGGGAACCTACGGATTCGGCCCGGAGGGCTGTATCCCTTGCGACTGCGACGGCGTCGGCGCCCTCGACAATTTCTGCGACGTCGAGACCGGCCGTTGCAAGTGTCGTCCCAACACCTACGGTAGGACCTGCGGCCAATGCGAGCCTGGCTTTTGGAACTTCCCACATTGTCAGCGTTGTGAATGCCACGGGCACGCGGACAGCTGTGACTCGAAGACCGGGGCCTGCATCAACTGCCGAGATTTCACCACCGGGCACAACTGCGATCGTTGCGTCGACGATTTCTACGGCGATCCGCGAATTGGCGTGGACATACCTTGCAGAGCGTGTCCTTGTCCGGGTGAGAATAATTCTGGAAGAGATTTTACATTAATTTTTATTATGTTCCGTTAATAAAAATTAATTATACTTGTCACATTTCTAATCATATCTTTTTTCAGCAATATAAAGCTTAATCTTTTAACAATTCAAACAGTAGCACTAAAATATTGTAAATTGAAGCGTTCGCTGCTTAATCACTTATATGTGTTTTTTATTGAAATAAAAAATGAGTTTTTCGTTAGGCTATTTTTTAACAATTCATTTATTGCTATTATATTTTATTTTAACAGGCACACGCGAATCCGGCCATTCCTATGCCAACAGTTGTTCGTTAGACTCAATAACGCAGGACGTAGTGTGCGAGTGTTTCGAGGGATACTCCGGACCTCGCTGCGAGAATTGCGCCGAGAATTATTTCGGCGACCCAGAGATGCCAGGCGGTAGCTGCCAACTCTGCAATTGCAACAATAACACAGACTTACGTCGCGCTGGTAATTGTGATCCGCATACCGGTCATTGCCTCCAATGTTTATTCAACACCGATGGTCCTACTTGCGAGGTGTGTAAAGCGGGATTCTACGGAGACGCTTTGCGGCAGAACTGTCAAGATTGCGGATGTAACGTCCTGGGTACCGACAAGACCGCAGGACCGTGCAACCATCGTACCGGACAGTGTCCGTGTCTGCCGCACGTCATAGGACAGCTTTGCGACTCCTGTGAGGAGAATCATTGGAGGATAGCCAGTGGACAAGGCTGCGATCCTTGCGAGTGCGACGTAGTTGGAAGTATTTCAGACAGGTTCGTTTGAGATTTTTCTAACAATTCTGCAATTTCTTATTCTAGAAATATTTTTTAATAAGTTTATAAATCTTTGCTAGATCTCGTAATTGAACGATTTGATACCGATAATTATCTGATTCATTTTCGTTTCACAGCAGAAAATTAATCTAAATAGAACATAAAAAAAGTTTAAATTTCTCGATCTTAAGATTAATTTATTCAAGAGCACTGTTTTATAATATATAATTCAAGAAAAGACTATGTAAAATTGATTCAAACATTTCTGTGTACAGGTGCAACCCGTTCGACGGTACTTGCGAGTGCAGACCAGGATTTGGCGGCAGACGATGCAACGAGTGTCAGACAAACTTCTGGGGTAACCCGAATATAGAATGTTATCCATGCGAGTGCGACGTGATCGGCTCTGCAAGCCAACAATGCGACAGGGAGACCGGAGTATGCGTTTGCCACAAGGGCATCGGCGGCGAGAAATGCGACCAGTGCGATCGCGGCTACCACGGCGAAGCTCCGCAATGCAGCCCGTGTGGCGAGTGTTTCGACAATTGGGATCTGATACTGGACGGCCTCAAGAACAAGACGAACGCGGTCATTCAGGAGGCCTCGAGGATACAGAAGGTCGGCACGACCGGCGTGTACAGTCAGGAATTCGACGACATGAAGGAATCCTTGAACGAAGTGCGGGACCTGATCAGCAACACCACTATCCGGAGCCAGGACCTGGACGCGTTGGACGACTTGGCCGACGAGTTGGCGAGGAACATTTCAGAATCGGCCAAGGAGCTGGAGGAAGCGAATAATCACTTGGAGAATCTCAGTCAGCGAGTTAATCTCGGCGACGTCGCATTGAAGAAGTTGAGGAACAGGACAAACAGCCTGCACGAGTCCGCCGCCGATTTGCGGGAGAATGCCACGAGGTTACAGGAGGAGAATGTTCTGGGCGCTCTGAACGTGACCCAGCAGATGGCCGAGCAGTCCAGGCAGGCCGAGAAAATGGCAAACGACACTACGAATGTCCTAGCTGATGCGGAACGATTCCGCAAGCATACCGAAAATCTCCTGGCGAAGAACCGCGCCTCCGTGAACGAGGCTCAAGAGAGGAACAAGGAATCATTGACAAAGCTGAGTGAGAAGCTGAAGACGTTCGGTATGGCGATACCTGATCTGAATCTGCAGATGTGCGGTGACAATGTGACGGATTGTAGCACCGTCTGCGGTGGTGCGGGCTGCGGCTTCTGCGGAGGTTTATCTTGTGACGTGGGCGCGATCAGCAAGGCCAATCAAGCTCTAGATGTTGCCAAGCAGCAAGCCGCCAAGATCAAGAGCCATAAGGACGAGGCCGAACAACTGTTACGCAATGTAATTATCACTAATCTAATTCTTAAAAGTTATTTCTGATTTCCTACGTCCTACGAGAATTAATTACTGCTAAGAATTATTTATCATGTTTAAAGACTAATATAAGTAGAAGCTTATAGAAGTTCTAAATTTCTCAATTTTTATAACTTATTTATTTATTTACTATTGTCTCTGCAATTATTATTTCTGTGACTCATTCGGTTAATTTGCATTCTTAGATGAGCCAAATCAAACAAGATGCGACAGCGGCGAGATCTAACGCACAAGACGCCTTCAACTATGCGTTGGAAGCACGCAACCGCTCTGACAAGATTACCAAGGATCTTTCAGATATAACCAAGCGAATCTGGAGTACTCTGGATGAGGACCAACCCACGCCAGCCATGGTGAGAGACCTCGCGCACGAAGTGCTCGCGAAGAACATTCAGCTAGAGCCAGACGAGATCACGCGGTTGGCCGATCGTATCAAGAGTATCGTCGGCTCACTCACTGACTCTGAAAAGATTCTCGCCGATACCAAGGACGACCTACAGCTGGCACACGACCTCGAGGAACGCGCCAAACATGCCAAAGAGTCGGCCATCGAGAAGCAAACCTTGGCGAACAAAGTGATCCTGCTGTTGAACGACGCACAGAAGGCGCAGCATCTGGCACAGGACGCGATCGACAAGGCGGAAGCTGACGTACTCAAGTCGCAGCAAGATCTCGCGGACATTGCCGACGTGACGAAGGCCGCCCAAATCCAAGCTAACAGCACCACGCAAACAGTGGAGGCACTGGACGCCCGTCTGAAGCAGCTTCAAACGCAGTCCGCGAAGAACGGTTTCATCCTGGCGGAGATCGGCACGGAGGCGAAGAGGGTTGCCGACGAGGCGCAGCTGATCGACGGGAAGACGAAGAAGTTGTCGGAAGAGTACAAGAGGGCGGACGAGTCTCTGAATCATCGGGTGAACAAGAGCAAGGGCGATATCCAGCGGGCGAAGAAACTCCTGCAGCGTGCCTCCGAGCTGACGGCGGACACGTCGACCAAGTCCAAGGATCTGGACGGCATGGAGGGCGTTTACAAAGATAACGAGCGGCTGCTGACGGATCTGATGAGCGACGTGGACGCGCTGACGATGGAGATGGAAAGACACCTAGAGGAGATCGAGAAGAAATCGCAGTTGTACAGACAATGTTCCGCCTAAAATTCATCGCAATCAGTTAGGGAATCATTTATCTTTTAATGGCGAATTTCGTCTGCAAAGTACGACACCTATCGATAACCATCTTTTCTTCGTTATTACATTTGACACGGATAACTGTTCACGCGGTAGAATATTCTCTTGTTCCATAGATGAGATCCCTTTCCAGTGTACATCTCGCTGCATTTAACCGCGGGACATCTTAAGTCTTGTTAGTAAGATCGGTGCTTTATACTTGTGCAATAGTCGTGAGTTTTCTTGATTTATAGGAAACGGATATGCGTATTTACATATTGCATATATATGTAATTTGGCATTCGCAACTTATTCCGAATAATATTGTGAAAGACGAAGAGATTATTATTAGTGCCATAAATATAAATGGAGGGGCCATTAGTAGTTAAAGAGGACGATTTGTACACTAAAAAAAATATCGAGGCCTATTTAATCGGATAATCCAGTTACATAGTAACAAACATATATTCGATTAAGTTATACATCCGACCGTGCTTATTATCTGATGAAAATTTTAACGGATGTACAAAGAAGAGACTAATTTTCCGATCAAGTTTCATCAGTTACTACATTTCATTGGATAAAGATATCCATTATTGATCGGAAAACAAAACAATCGGATACGTTATTTAATCGGTTTATCTGATAGAAATTTTTCTCAGTGTACGTACATTAGTTAAAATCACTTCAAGCGCAATCGAGGTATCTTCTCTAGCTTTTAGCTTCGCTAAACTTTCTCTAATTTCCCTTGCAATTTTTATATTTTTATATTTCGTAGCACACTTTTTTACTTTTATAATAAGACTATTCTATACAAGAATATCTATATAACAATTTTTATCTGCAGATATATATATATATATATATATATATATATATATATACTTCAATTTTTATTACACATGGTACTTAAAGAAACATCGTAGCGAAGTATTAAGCTCGTGTTCCATAGATGATATATTAAACATAAAGGATAATGTAAATAATTAAAATAAATGTAATACAGGATTAAGATATTAAACTAGATATTCTGCAACGGATCTGCTGAATGTGAAATGTTCGATATATCGCCGAGATACGCACATTTATCTACAAATGGACAAAAGTTTAAGTCGTCTTGTCGACTATTACAATGCCTGTAAATAATTACAGAATGTGCATCTGTAAATATTTAACGTTACATACTTATGAATTTACAATGTTCGACGGCCGTTTTGTCTTTTTCATTTTTCTTCTATAGTTTCAATCCTAATTCTCATTATTAAAAAATGGCAGAACCTCACGCGAGAAATATAATAGAAACGCCGACAAAATTCTATGTAATTATTCGGGCGATACAAAAGCGAAAGGCACAAGATTCCGTTATTTATATCATCATTGCACGCGATCGATCCTCATACATTACATCAGATATCGTCGAGAGTTTCATTTAAAAGTGGACAAACGATGCTATGATCAAGCCAAAAAGAATTCAATGATATTTAATGTCATGTTACGTATAGCGATATTACAATACTGTAATGTTAGAGAGAAATAAATGAGTTGCCAAAAAGAGGAAAGAAGCGGCTATATCTCAAACCTACCGATCCTTAATCGTCTTTTAATTGCATTTAGATATAAATTTTTTTATCGCATGTATGAAGAATCTGAAATTTAAAGCGATCGCTCATCTGCACGATGTGCATGCAACGTCCTTGCAACTTATTGCGGTATCGCGCGAGGAAATTGTCGGACACGCGATATCATCGACGATAAAATACATCCTGTCTTACGCCGCGTGTTTTTCATTAAATAATGATACACATGCCAGTATACACGACCGCCCAATCGTGTCTATCAAGCGGCTGGTACTGAACTAAACGATGTAACGCCGTTGCGTCCCATCGCATCGATTTTTCCTTAGCGCGTCACGATTGATTCGTAGGGCCCGGAAATAGGTTTTGTCGTTTATTATTATAGAGTTCGGTTACGTCGGAGCCATGTGCGCGATTACGGTCCCCACCGTTGAACGTCATCGTAACGTCAGACGATTCTCTACTCCGAATCTGAAGGGGTTCGGGACTACGGGCGAGCTTGCCCGGCAGATAACCGGAGAAGAACGTTCTATTTGTCATTTCGGCACATTCCTTAAAATCGCCCTTTCCCTTTTCAGAGAGCCCGTCTACGCGCGCACGCACGAATATTTCGTGAATAGCTCACTGTTGAATTCAAATGGTGTATGCATTCAGCAGGCCGCGCACAATGGGTTCATTCAGTACGTAAATCAGTGGTTCTCCGCGGAAGTGAGAAAACTAGAACGGCGGGGAGAAAGAAGACCAGAAATTATTATTGCGATGAAACTTCGATTTTTCTTCCAAGACAAATTCGGAATTTTCACATTGCATTTTTGAAATTATAACAAAGAGATAAGATAAACATGCAGAAACACTTTTTGCAGCATCCTTTGTATCTCGCTAAAAAAATAATTACTATCTTACTATTTCAAATATATATTTGACTTTTTCAATTGATGAATTAATTAACGGAAACAATATAAATTCAAATAACGTAATTTTATGAAATTAATTTGATCTCATAAAAGAGTTTTGTAAAGAAAAAAAGAAGAAGGCGGTCTCTGGATTTTTAAAAGATTCTTGCTAGCAGGGAAATTAAAAAACGAGCAATAAATTTTTCTTTGTTAAAATGAATTGGAGCGTTCGGGCATCTCCAACGGGGATTATTCTTTGTTGCTTCGTGACACCTCCAAGTCGACGATGCCCGATTGTCCGACTGACCCGCACTTTAATCCGGCACTGAGAACTGTAGTCAGGGCACGCGATATTATCACGGTGACTGATGATGCACGAGCGCATACATAGTGAATAAATAATGCATTATGCCCCGAGAGTAGATCTTATGTGGTGTAGCGAGTCTCATTGAAACCAATATGTAATTTTCGAACGCGGCTTTTTAAAGACGTGTAACTGACTCTCCAAAGACTCGCTATCTCAATGATGATAAAAATGATATATTAATCGATATATATCAATATATTTATTTAGAGATAATAAAATCTTTTGAGTATTTATCTTTCAATATTGCAACGATATTGGTCGAAGAGCAGCTTTATTCCCATAAAATACGAAACGTTCGACGATAAAAACTGAAAATTATATACAAATATTCCTCTGGATTTTCTGATAAATCTTGTCATGTACGTAGATGAAAACGAAGGCAAAAATAAAAAATGCATCTCGAAAGACACAAAGTGAAATGACACACATCCAAATATATGGTATACTCTATTTTAAATAAGATTTATTGAATAAAAGTACTTCTTCTCAAACTTACAAATTGATCGTCCCAATCCGTTATTCAAGATATATTTCGTCTTTGTTCTTTTCTGACGCGTGGTTAACCACGAAACTAATCTACAACACATGCATGACTTTAACAACTGCTAAATTGTCTGCGCGGTTATCGGTCCACTAAACGGTAGAACTTTACTTGATGTTAGAATCAAAAAGATACTCTATAATTATACATAAATATATTTTGCTATAAAATCAGATGATTTTACAGCAATCTGATATTCTTAAATTTTATTCGCCTAAATATCGCATTGCACAGTCCACAATCTAACTAATAATAAATAATCTAGAAATAGAATTCCAAATAGAATTCTATTTCTAATCTCACGTGGCGTACAACACGAAAAACACTCGATGAGAAAATCCGAATACCCGCACATATATAAAATATATATTAAAATATACAATCATACATCAAAACACACGGCAGAGAAAATTATAAATAGAATTCTGACGCAAGAGTATCACAGATCGTCTAAAGTAGACTGAGTAGATATAATATGTAACGTACACAAAAATCTAAAATATCTTTCCTATCATCCACTGTACTCAGTGCGCGGTATCGCGTTTTCTCTCGCGACGTTTCCCTCTGTAGCAGGGTAACCGCGGGCTTTACGCCAAAGCTTACCTTTAATCAGCCAGAAGAACCCGACACAGCCGGTCGAAGCGGCGCCGTTGCCGCAGCGGGGATGAAAGAAGGCAGTAGGGTGAGTTTTATTTGTCGAGGGCCACTCCTTTCCGATTGTTCGGTGCCCTTTGTGGCTGTTGACAGCTGCTACCTACGAAGGTAAGTCACATTCGCCGATCGCTCGGGAATCGGGAAGCGAGGAGCTCGTTTAGTCGCCGTCTGGTCGGCGTGCCGACCGTTATATTTACCATCGTAAACGCGATTCATCCGCGAGTCGAGAGTAATACGTGGCCGTCGAAATGAGATAAAGTGTTCGGTAGCTTTTCGTAGATGTAAACGTGAATGACGTGTGTATACCTCGTGATAGAGTAAAACGTTCGATCGAGAGCGATCCTGGTGCAGCCAAAGCACGTGCCGCCCAGGTATTTCGCGTGTGGATACGTATTTCGGGATCAACGTTCGCCACGTGTTACGCGAAGCTGTAACGAGTACGCGGTGCACGCGTACCGAGCGCGTACACAAATGTGACTTTTAATCAGACGCACCGTGTTAAATCAGTCTGCGAGATTTCACGATACGTGAACTGTTCTTCAAGAATAGCTATCTATTCAGCCGTAAATTGTTCCGGAAATAAAAAAAAAATTGGTAAGATAGAATAATTTAAAATAAAAAATATATATTTCTTACTTTTAGAAATTATTTATATTCGTATGTAAAATTACTTCATTCATTATGCGCTAATTGCGTTATTATCAAATTAAATTGACTTTCCTTTTGAGGAAACATATTGCGAACGTGAAAACAAGATATAAGAAAGGAAAACAAACACGCTCTTCCATATTATAGTGAATATATCGGGTGTTCAAAACCGCCGCGAGATGTGTCGAGAATAAATTCTGCGAGGAAGATTCTTTACTTCCTCTGATATAGTGCCTAAATTTTTTTTCTATTTTTAAGTTTAATTAGCACGCAATTATATGATATGCAATTTTGCAATCGGTCTTCATCAATTTCCCTCCTCCGACTTCATATACGGCTCTTTCCAAAGAAAGATAAAGCGAGGCGCGGCTTGAGTTAGTGGAATAAACTTTCGATCATGCAGAGCAAACAACGAAATGGATGAAAACAGAGCGAAATGGAGTGCGACAAATGGAATAAACCAGTCAGAATGATAATCGCACACAATGTATACATCATCAGAGTCTAGTATCCTCCCGATCGCTATTTTTGGAACAACACACGCCTCATTTAACGTGCACGGCGCATTAATACGTTTTATCATCCCAACATATCAAATCGATAGAAATTGATGGCAATATTGTGATTTAATACCCGGTAAACACAAAGTAACAGTAATGTATCGTCAATGTTAAAATTTCCTACTCAACAATATAACTGTTATATACAAGACGTATTACATTGTAATTTTATTGTTGAGTGAAAAATTTTAACATTGCATGACGTTACATTATTGTTACTCTGTGTTTACTGGGTAAGTATGTAGTGGGCGATCGTTTCTTGTCAGTTTGCGGAATTATACAATTCCTATGAATTTTGATATCGATTCTCCAAGCGTAATGAAAAAAAATATCCTCTTTATTTCTACAGCAGAAGAAAAAATATATATATTGCTAATATAAATAAAAAATTGTTTAAGTAGATTTTAAATCGTTATTTAAATTAATTAAAAATTATTAATTAAAATCGTTTAGGATTACTGTTTCGATGACAAATTTTATTTATATTTAAATCAATCTGAAATGCACTCAAATTTAATTATTTTCTTTCATATTTATCCTTTTCTTTATTTAATTTGATTAGTATTCTCTCTCTCCGATTTTAAATAATTAATAAAATTTTGAAGGAATACTGTAGTTGTAAGTACTTAGGTAGCACATGATGGATCACATACGTTTTACACATGTTTCCCAAACATATATCTAAATATGAGAAACTCAATGTATGTTACTATAGAGTATCATAACGAATGTCGCGTTTAAACATGTGAAAAATGTATTAGTCTGAATTAACACATCACGATCATCTTGTATTACATAAATCCCAGGAGATTTTGAATACTGAAATCAGAGCGAAAATGTAAGCGCGACGAACGGAGTAAAACGGAAGGAAAATATAAGAAGAAGAGGAAGGAGTGGAAGCAGAAGAAGAAGGGGCGGAGTTAAATCGAGTGAGTTAGATAAGAAGACTTGTGGTGTACTCGTAAAGGGTATACGCATCAGCAGAGTTCGTCAGTCTGCGGACGAACGTCTGCCGAAATAACGGGAGTGGTTCAACCCGCGTTGACTAGTAATATTTACAACACTTGTCAATAAATGCGGGCTTAACACATAATTAAACAAAAAAAAGCGAAACATTAATTTCTAGAAATAAAGCAGTGGATAAGTCAGCAGTGACGATTTGCTAAACGGTAGAAGCTAAAATTTCTTTGTACAAAAATGAAATAAAACTTTTAAAAAGGAATAAAAAAGAAATCGAGAAGAAGTGAAACAATAATATTAGATACGTACTTAATGTAGACGTTTGAAAGTGCATGTTTAATCATGAAAAAAAACGGGTTCGTTCACGGAAGAAGTTGAATTGCAGCGATCAAGAGACGATTACAAGGAAGGAAGGAAGAGGATAATTGGGGCGAATTGTTCAGAGATAACAGCTTAATTGGATGCCATAAAATACTACAGCAACTTCTGGAGGAACACCTTTTGAGAGTTAACAATAGCTACAATGTAGCGTCACGAAACGATTCGATATGAGCTCCTGCTGTTCGCGGGGCCAAAGTTCACGTTGCCGCAAACTACTATGTAGGAATCAGTATTCCGAGAAGGTCACAAAAATTTATCGGCGTGATTAATGGTGCGTTCTTAACGGGAGAGCGAGCGAACATGAAGAGATATGGAAACTAATTGATGCGGCACGTGCGATAAGGCGCTTCGGAATATACGTCTTGAAGGGTGCGTTTCTTCTCTCTTTCTGTAATGAGAAAATTCAGGGAATTAACAGAGCAAATAGAAACCAATGAATGAAAGGAGAAGTAACGAGAAGTGTAAACGAACGCGAGTGGATGAGGAAAGTTAGCGCGTTTAATTGCGTGCGGGGTGCAAGGGTCGCGACCATTCCGCGGGAGATAGGTGAATTAAAAAGCAGTCTTTGAGAGGAATCCATTTTCTAAAATTAATCCGGAAAACTATTAATTAAATATTAAATCATCAAAATGGAAAATTAGTTCTACAGTTCTTTCTTCTACTATTTTCTTTCTATTTTTATCAATCTCATAAACTTGGTGCTATCAAAAAAATTAGAAGATAAGAATTAAGATATCTTAAAATAAAACAAATTTTTTGTACATACATGTCTCTTATTTTTTGTAGTACGTGAGAGTCACAGCGATTTTTCGGCGGATTTTCCGAAGAATGCGAAGGAAGGAGGACCCGTGCATTCGCTGAAAGATGGGTCACTTTGCGACAAACGATACGATCTTCGAAGTTGCTTCACAGAATGGAGACTTTAGACCATTTGCGCGACCCGTAACTATCGTCGCTGCTACTTGCGCTATAATATTCAGCATTATTGGAATATTAGGTTTTATATTGTACAATCTTGCTTTAAACGATCTCAAATTTTTAACAATGCGCTGAATCCTATATCTGAATTCCAGGCAATTTAATAACTGTAATCGCATTATTAAAATATACCAGACTGAGAAGACACGCCACCACGGCGTTTGTGATAAGCCTAAGCATCTCCGACTTGATCTTCTCCGCGGTAAACTTGCCTCTGACTGCCAGTAGATATTTGAACGAAGCATGGGTTCTGGGCGATACTTTGTGCAAGATATTCCCCTTATTCTTCTATGGAAATGTCGCCGTATCTTTGCTCAGCATGGTGGCCATTACTATTAACAGGTAAGATTCAACGGATTTTTTTCCTTTAAGTTTTGATACAGAAAGGGATATACATATATGTATCTTACATGTATTTTCAAAATATACATTAATATATACCTGAGAAAGGATATATCAATTTCGTAATTATAACTTAAAAAGTATAACTAGAATGTATCGAATATATATTTTTAGAATATAACAGTTACGTAACTAAAATTTTCTTTTCTTTCCAGATATATACTGATTTTACAATCGGATATTTACAACCAGTTATACACTAGTCGCGGTATACTGCTGATGTTAATAGGCATATGGACCCTAAGCTTCTTGTTGCTGCTGCCACCCCTGTTAGGTATCTGGGGTACCCTAGGGCTGGATTCAGCGACCTTCTCGTGCACCATATTGAGGAAAAACGGCTCGAGCCCGAAGAAGTTTCTGTTCGTTTTAGGATTCATCATACCGTGCGTGGTGATCAGTGTTTCGTATCTCTGCATATATTGGCGCGTACGGAGAAGCCGGAAGAATCTGCAAGCCCACGCGGCCGAAAGCGGTCGACAAGGAAGTGGCTTTCAACGGCGGGAGGACTCCAGAGTGACTAGATTGATGCTCACTATATTCCTCTGCTTCCTAATGTGCTTTATGCCGCTGATGCTGGTGAACGTGATTGACGACAAGATGAAGGTCCCGATACTTCATGTAGTAGCGTCGGTGCTCGCATGGGCATCCGCGGTGGTAAACCCTTTTATTTACGCCGGCACCAATAAACTGTACAGAGAGGCGTACAAACAGATTCTGTGTCCCATTTCGAGCAGAACACCTACGATCGGTCCCAAACCGATGAATTCTCATTCGAGCAAGATCTCGTCGCCTCATACGATATAAAAGTATTTTCCGTTCCGGAAATAATTGATTGCTTTGGATTAATTGCGATAACGATTAAATCGACGTACATACAATAATATTATTTTTCTTATTCTTTATAAGAAATCAAGCGCTTGATTAGTAGAGCATAAGTTTATATAGGAAAAAAACCTTTTTTTACAGAATTTAACTGTAAGTTAGAGTGTTAGATTATGAATCTAGAAACAGTAGAGTTGTGTCTGATTAAAAATTCGTATTTATTGATTTTTCAAATTGAGTTTGTATTAAAAGGTAGAAATTTTTCGTCACTAAACTGAATAATAAATGTTTCAATCTTATTTGAAATCAAAAACAGCACGAAAAGAAAAGTATGTATAAAAATTATATCTTTCATCTTAATGTATAAACGTTATGCCATAATGTTATAATTATATATGATATAAAAAAAAGACTTTTGCATAATATAAAGTATATATACTTTTATAAAAAAGGTACGGAACATGTAACAGAAACATACATCATAATTGACAAATAAAAAATACATATTAAAAAAATCAATATTGCAACTTAAAAGTACGATTTATATGGCATATATTATGTATACAAAATTTGAGATAAATACTTAGAAAAAGAATCAATAACGTTTAACGTCTCCAAAGAAAGATTACATTTTCAATTTTACATTCAAATATTTTTCTTCCCGACAATTTTGGTGATTATTTATCCATATACATTATAGATTCTGTGCATATTAATATTATTTGGTAATATATATTTGTACTTTTGAAGCAACAGCATTACCAAATAAGTACGTAATGAATTAAAATGTGCAAGTACTGAAATATTAATATATAGTTAAAAGATGTTATAAAAATATAAATATAAAAATATTATAAATCACGAAATCAATAGATAATATAGTATTCTCTCTACTTTGACATTGTAAATTAAAATCTCATGTAAAAGAGATTGACAACAAAACATTGACGGATTTATGAACGAATGTAATGTAGAAAAGTTGAAAAAATAAAATCATTTTCTACCGTAATGTTCAATGCATTATATATCCACATTAATATTTATAATCTCTTATTTTAATTTTATTACTTACATACTACTCTTATTATTATTCTTCTATTAAACATGGACGGAATTAGTATAAATGCTTTCGTAACATTTAGCTTACGTTACTTATTATAGTGTATAAAAAATTTAAGTTTGAGATGTCAGAGATAAAATGCAGATATGCCACGTAAACATATGCATACATTGGTAACGATAAAATCTACGAGATTCTCGTGAACACATGAGATATTTACAGCTTTCGTTACTAAATGTAGATATGCCTAAAGATACGCAAATAAGAATATTAATTCAACTCCAATTCCGGCAAATAGGGCTCCGTGATTGCAGTGATAGGACAAATACTCAAGGTATCCTACAAATAAAGAGTACACGCAAATATAATTTTGAGTAACATGGAATATCGATTTTTCGTTTCTTACCAATCGTGTCAGTTCATCGAACGTCGGCCGCTCTTCGGGATCGTCTCGCCAGCAGGACGACATGACCTCGTAAATCGGGTCCGTGACGTCCAGCAGTTGCGATAACCGGACGCCTCGTGTAATCGCGTCCTCCACCTCGCTGTCGAGCGTTAAACTCGAGTACGGTGTACCGCCCATGCTAAACATCTCCCATAGAAGTACGCCGAACGCCCATATCACGCCCGGCTGATGTTTCTTCTGATTGTCGAAGCATTCGACGGCCGTCCACCTTGCGTACTTCATGTCCTCCAGGGCATACTTGGCGATACCGTGACCCATAAGTTTTGGCGTCCAGTCGCTCGTGAGCCCCACGCTTCGCGCGCATAGGCGACTATGGATGATCTTGTGGCTCGCCAGGTATTGCAAAGCGACCGCTATCGAGGATGAGATGGACAATATCCGATCTACCGGAAACATGTCTCCCGATCGCGCGCCCAACAGACGGTTCTTCAAGATCTGCGGCGGCAGCTCCAGCACAACGTACAATGTGTCGGTAGTCTCGCAGGTTCCTACGAGGCTCGCGAGATAATTCATGGAGCCCGCTCGGATGCACACGTCTAATTCTCTCAGCATATGCCTCTTGTCGGATCCCTTCAGACCGCCGTCTGCTATGGTGTGTACCGTTACCGGACAGGATCCGTCGTCTTTTAATACAGTCCCGGTGTGCACGCTGCCGAAACGTCCTCTGCGTACAATGTAACTATCGACGGACAGGGCGTTTCGCGGTATACTCCAGACCTTCTTCTTTAGCTCTTGATAGTGATTCACTCGCTCGGGGATATCTTCGGGAATATAGCCCATATTGTCCACCTCGTACACCGGGCCCTGCAACGTGAGCTCCTGTTGCTCCGGCAACTTTCGCATGTGGAATCTCTCGTGTCGCCGTCGCAGTACAAAGTATATCAGTATCGAAATGGCAAGTAATATACTCAGAAGCGTAATCGCTATGCAAAGCACAAGAGCGGTCGAGTCCATACGATTCGTGGCTGTCGTCTCGTGACGGTCGAACTCGTTATTCGCCAGGTCGGAATAGGAACGTTGTATATCCGTTCCTACTCGCGAGATGATCGCCAAGCCGACCTGCGCGGAAGCGTAGTGGCCTTTCAACGGGACATTGTGGTAACCACCGATCAACGTCCCGTCGCCTACGGTGAACTTTTTGTATTTGTGAAAGTCCAACGGGTCGAATTGAGCGGTAATGTAGTAATTTACACCCTGTTGCAATGCGTCATCGTAATTCAAGTGTTCAACGTCAGATTCGACCGGAAGTATAGTGCCAGCCTGCGCAACGATAACTTGGTACGTACTGATCGGCCCGTTCTCGCTGTGACCCTCGGTGAGCATAACAGTAATAGTACTGTCCCCGCGTTCCAATACTTTGGGCATGGCTGGTTTGTCGGGCTGCCCTATCAGGGTCCACTCCGTCATGTACGCCGGATCGCTAAGCCCCTGCGTATTGTTGGCGGTGACAGATATGTTATACTTAGTGCCAGGCTGAAGACCTCTCAGAGTCGTCATGTTCGACGCACCACCTTGAATCTGACTCTCGATAGGTGGCAAGATATTGCTCGAGTGAGTATCCACGACGACGGCGCGGATGGTATAAGATGTCACGTTTCCATTGGGTATATCTGGCGGCTGCCATATTATTCTGAGAGCATCCTTTTCCTGCCGGGTTGCCGTTACCCGCCTCGGTGGACTCGGCCCTACAAAAAGATACATGTATATTCTTTTTTCGTACACTGTATTCTTATATATTGGAGATTTCACTGTATTAAGCGCACATTGGAGACAGTCCTTGCATTTTGTCACACGCATAGAATACGCTACGTAGTAAAAGTTTTATAAGGTTTTGTAATACAACAAATCGTACCTTGCTGACCGGTAGAGTAAACGCTCATAGCTTCATAGCTGCCGCAATAGTTATTAGAATCTAAGGCGCAGGGGACAGTACAGCTGTTGGACGGGCCGTCCTGGCCGAACTTGCTGATGCAGTAGCACTGCTGCCCGTTCATTAGCGCCGCAAACCTGTCGAACAGAGGAAGATTACAATCTCGAAAAAAAAACCCATTCGATTCGGCACGTGGCTCACTTACATGTAATACTCGGAACGGCATTTCTCGATGCACTTGACGGGCGTGTTGGCGTAGCCCAGAGCCGGGGTGGGCATTTCGTGAGCACTCCGGAAACAACCCTCGTACTTCTGGGCGCACGCGAAGTCAACGCCGCAGAAGAACAGGAGAAACGCGATTATCATCGTGACGATCTCGCGGGTGATTTTCGTTGCGTTGATTAATTGCGGCCCACCCTCAATCCCGGCCTCAGTTTCGCGGCATAGCGCGTTTATGAGTTACACGTTCGGAATGTGCAGCACAGGCAGGTGAGTCAACGCACGACGCGGGACGATCGCACGACGCGGTACGTGAAAAAACGTTATGTCCGTCTCGTCGAAGAGAGATGCTGATGGTCCGCTAAGTCAGGGACGGTTCCCCTCGGATCGTCGAATTTGCACATCTTCCCGCGTTTCCCGGCCTATAATTCAATAGGGAGTATTCATTGACGAGTAAGCTGGAGTAAACAACACCTGGAGTCCGCGTACGCTCCCGTTGTTTCGAGTGCTGCACTCGCGGTACTCACGCGAGCCTTTGCTTCAGGCTCGTGCTAAAGTGGAGGAAACAAAGAAGTTGGAGCAAGCAAAGAAATGAAATACAATTTTTTTCGCTTATGACATGATAATTTAACGATCCAAAGTAAGAAGAAATTATTTATGCAATTATGGATATAGTATGGAATTTTTTTAATTGGAGAAGCTATTAATTATGTTATTTTATTGATGCCACTTTATTAATCCAACGTTATATTATTGTAGACATTGTTATATTTTTAAATTCTCATTTATTCTGATATTATTTAATAATAAATATTTTATTTGATATTTATTAAATATATGTATATGTGCTCATTGTTCTATATCTATATATCTCAATTTTTACACACACACATATATATATATATATATATATATATATATATATATATATATATATATATTTTGTTATCAGATTTTAACATAGATTCATGTTTCTGAATTTTATAATTTTACATTTTAACATTGTACCCAGATAAAAGTGTGCTGAAAAGAAAGAAAGAAAGAATTTTGTAAAAAAAGATTCGCATCCGAAAATTTCACTATGTTCCGTACAGTTTACGGCACTGCGTTATCCAACTTCGAATGGCGGTGCAGCGAGGACGGTGCAGCTGCACTCTTATCTTACGCGTTGCCTATTGAGAAAAATGAAAGACACGATTGAATGGGGTTCGCGTCGATAATTGGCACAAACCCAATCGAGCCAACGAAGCGATCGAATAAGCGCATAATAAGCGATAAATGAAAAATGTCAGGACAATAATGAAAAGGAATTTCAATATTCGTTCTCGGAAATGGCAGCGAACCGGAAGAAATTTTCATATAATCGCATAATTTCCATGCATAATCGAAAGAAATCTTTGCCAGTTTATCTTGGAACTTATAGAATAATTTAAAGTATTGGCACGCCACACATTCCCACCGAGCGTAATTATGATCGAGGCTGAGGAAAGAACTTTTCGGCCGGACACAGATAATTGCGGGTTGCGCAACGTTCAAGGTCGCGCTCTAGCTAAAAGTGCCCGAAGATTACATCTTAATGATAGCGTGTTATTTTCCCTCTCTTCTCTCTCCCAACTCACACACTCTCTCTGTCTCTTTCTCTTTCTTCGGGGCGAAAGACCCCAGTATCGATCTTCAAGGCCTTCAACGCTTAACGAATCTGTTCGACGTCTCCGATACTTCTTCACTCCCCCGCGAATGTTATCGATCATACATAAATTATACGAATTAATTAGCGACAAGAACTGCAGCGCGTACTCGCGAGTCCAAGAAAAACAGCGAAATGTAGAACGCGGCGATAAATTTTCTCCCCGTTCGTTTCTTCTGCGTGTTACAACGTCGCAGTATTTCATGCATCCTATCGACGAAGTGTCATCCGTACTTTAAAATTCTGTTCCGTTAACTGAATTTTTAGGTCAATCGTTACGGTGTCCACGTGCGCCCTGTAATAACACGAGGGTGCCACCAAGGATGGTTTGATACTGGTTCGAGTTACATTTCGCGCCTCGCCGCTCATTTGCATCGCGATTAATACTTTTATGCAAATGAGTGACTTGATCCGTGGCCAATTGTGCTTCTAACGTATGTGTATGGTAAGTGCATTTCTTATCGCGCGACTTATCCGTGCGTCTTATCTCGATCGATCAGCCTCGCGCGCGCGTTGTAGTCTTCTCTATTGATAAACTACGATCGTTGATTTCACAATCGTGGGAGACATCGATGCTACCTCTAGCAATATCGAACGTGAATTTTGAAACTTTAGCCTCTCTAAATAAATAAATAAATCGTCTTTTAAATACATTTAAATTAATTAAGTAAGCGAACTTAAGGTCATTATTAAATTAATTATTAATTAAGACGGACGGAAAAGTAACCGGACAAATCAAAGTTTAACGGTTTCTTCTAAATCTTTATTCGGAATCGTCGCGTTCGTGAAATCTTTCTTCTTCGGAGTTTGTCTTTACAATTAAGTGTCTCAAAACATAAGTTCATAACGCACACTCTCCATCAGCTATGGACATGCTAAAAACTCGCCCTTAAACACGGGCACGACTGTCTTATAATAATTTACAGTTATATAATAAATTTTATAAATATTATTTATAACATTATAATATAATTATAAAATTATTTATAATATATAATAAAAGTTATAGAATTATAATTAATTATTGGATGCGTCGACACGCATTTCTGGTCAACCTAACTAAAAACGTTTATATAAATATTTATTACATTTGCAGTTTGCATTTTTGATCATTATACAGTCATTAAGGAGGTTATCGCTAAGAGATACACACAATCGCGGATTGATCTTAATTTTCTTTCGCGCCTTCGAGTAAGAACGCAGAATTGCGAATTTTTCCGTCAAGTGTAAAAGCACGAAGGGTGATAGAGCGCAGGTCCCTCACGGCTGACCGTGTCGACCGCGAACCCAAGAAAATGAACCCACGGCAGGGTGAGCGGTGGGCGGGTAGTTGTGGAGTAAGGCAAAACGTAGGGAGTCACGCTAAGCAACCCCCGTGAAACTGGTGGTGGCGGCTCGAGGAACCGCCGCGGTACGGTTTCCCTGGCGGATACCAGTCAGTCTCTGCAGGATGAGGCGCGCGACGTGGTTGCTTTTTGTGTCTACCCTGCTTCTCGTCCAGAAGACCCACGTTAGCCGCGCTCAGAGGACCCATGCGCGACAGGGTGTCAACCGCGAAAATCCGACCGTTAAGATACCGGGTCAGGGAATCGTCCTTGGCAAGGAGGTGCGATATTGTGTTTCAATTTCCGGTTTTACGTTAATTTTCTGAGACCTGTCATTCTGCGCCATCTAAAGCTAACAGGGATTTTAAATCTTCTGACGTGAAAATCGTCTGCGAGTAAACAATTGGTTTTATGTCTATTAATTTGGATATGCATTTCGTTAATTTTGTTGTTTTTGATAGAGATAAAAATGGAATACCGTCAACTTAAATATGTTTGTATTAATTTAATGAAACTCACGTTATCACTAATGCTAATTATAATCTTGAATTCTAAATCTTTAAATTGAACTTATTTACAACTATACAATCAGTTTTATAAATATAATTTAAATACAATTTTTGTTAATGCACTGTTTTTTTAATTTGATAGAAAAACTCTAATTCAAATAATTCATTGTTTTTATTATTTTAATGCTAGAAATAAGTGAATAATATATTAAATTAATTAAAAATAGAATTTTTGTTCTTCGATAAGTGCTTTTTTCGTTATCCTGTGTATTCCTTTGAAATTCAGGTAACCAGTAACTCGTTAAGACTGACGCAGTACCTCGGTATCCCTTACGCACAAGCCCCGACTGGCAAGCGTCGCTTCGCGCGACCGGTGACAGATCCACTTCCCTCTTGGAACGACGTGAGAAATGCAACGCAGTTTGCGCCGTCCTGCCCGCAGGCTTCGGGTCAGCTTAAATTGCATGAAAAGCTCTACATGCGATTGCTACCACAGGACATGCCCGATCCGGGATTCAACGAGGATTGTCTCTTCTTGAACATCTTCGTCCCCAGCGAAGGTATGCGTTCAATTGTCCATTACAGCCAGAGTTAGAATTAGAATTTATATTCTAAAATTGTATTTTAGCAAAATTTTATAGCTTTCAAAATCAGAAGAATTTATTTCCAAATTATTTCAAATTTATTTATTTTATGTATATATCATTAAAATTTTTTAAAAATATTAGTTCCGTTCCGAAACATTAACTTTTCATTTGCGTTTCTCTCGTCCGGAAAGAATTCGGACATACAAAAGGAACAAAAGAATCAGATGTTACTTCCGTTCATTCTCACAGGCAGAGGTTGCGATTTCCGTGATGTGAATTTTTTTTCCTGTGATAACAATTTCCCGTGATAACAATTTCCCATGATAACAATTCACCCCATGACGGGAAAATGGACTTGGCTGATGACAGTCCTTGATACTGTCTACGTGATATTTCTTTTCTATTCAAAACTTCGACAACGTTAGGGCACGCAACGCGACGAAGAAACGACGGTCAACAGCGAAGTTCGTTCCTAACGGAGTGCGAGATAATGCTCGGCCTCAGGTTCTCGGAGACTGATTCTTATCGTCGAGAGAAAGAGGGTGATTACGGTGATTACTCGAACGGGGCGAGCATTATATCACCGTAATCAGATAAAAAGTGGACCAAAGAAAAAAAAATTAATAAGGTACCGTGCGAAGAGGTCTAGTGTTGTGCAGAAAAGATTTATCACGTCGCATAAAAAGTATAAAGGTGGACATTCTGTTTATTACTCGATATGATTAACTTAGATAATTCTTCCGTGAAGTTTGCGAATCGTTCACGCTGTGATTGTTCTCGGTGATTATTTCTTTCAAGAATTTTTTCAATTACTGATATTACTTTGTATTAAATCGAAAATAATACAATATCGTGAAAATTATATCATTAATTATCCTCTTATATCATAAATATCCTCTTTATTCTTATATCATTATATCTTATAATTTATTATCCTTTGCAGTTCTTTTAATTAGATCGAGTACAGATTTACCTGAAATACAAGCGAAATAAATGTAAAGAAATATTTTTAAAGAATTTTAAATGAGTAATTTAAAATTTTGAAGATGTTTATGAAAAAAAATTACATAAAAATTTTTAATAAATTTATAAAAAAATAATATAGTTTTGTCTTTACGAAATGTATTTTATTTCGTAAATTTACCTAAAAGTTTAAAATAGTTCAAAATAGCTTGTTTAATGTAGACAAACATTTTAATTGTTTTCGCATTGCGCACTGTGTTTTTCCACTTGCCCCAGACCTACCCTAATACAAATTTAATGAGGCACGACCGAGGGGAATATATAGGTAAAGTTTTAAGAACCAGTCCGAGCTCAAATACACGTATACAAACGAAAAGTTCAATGGGATGAATGGGACTGAAACCAAAAGCTCGCAACGTTGATCGTCGACGAAATCGTCATCGGCATTCGCTAAATGGCGTCTCTCTTTCTCTGTCTTATTCAAGACGGGAAAAGAAGGTGGTCTGATCTCGGAGTCGCGAAATCACGGCACGAAATCACGTATGACGACGACGACGGTGGTGGCTGGGGTCGATATATAACGTAGAGCTTGGCAAGAGTAGTAACAGTAACTAGCGCGCCCACGGTGGCACGCGATCCTCCAGGGCCCCAGCCTGAGAGATGCGGAGATACCAGAAGCCGGTCACGAAAGCTCGCCCTCTCGCTCTCACCCTCTCTTTTCGTTCCTTCGGTCCGTCTCTCGGCGGAGGAAGTCGTTGAATCGTCACAACCTGCCGTCATGAGTCATTGATTCGCGTATTTCGCGTAAGAAGCCTAGGCCGGATACGTTTTAGCGATACTTACGGAAAGTCCCGTGTCGCGCGACATTGGAGTATACTCGGAACCCCCCTCCGTCCGACGACAATAATGCGAATGCAGAAAACGTCAAAAATAACGTATGCAAGTCTGCCAAGGTCGTCGCTAAGAAACTGACAGAACGGTAATGTGAAACGGGACGTCCGTGTTCAGGAAACCACAGGGGGGGGCAGGGAATCTCGTACCGGTCCCCGCGTTATCGTAACAAGCTCGCTCGGTTGAAAATAGAATCTTCGATATACGGAATTCGCGATGGTTTCACATAAATTATCCCTCTCGATCTATACGATGGAACTACAATATGGAAAAGAGGCAGTAAAACTTTATTCGATCCTATCTTTTGAGCAATCAAGTTCTAATAGAATATTCAATTTTCCTATTATTTTGATTCAAGAAAGACGTTTGTAGTTCAAGAACAGAAATTACAAAAGAAATGATATTAGATACGCCATTGTTAGTACGGATTTTATCTATTTCTATTAATTCTTGAAAAATATGAATTTCAACTTGAATCATCAGGATATTCAGAAGTCTGTGAAATTGACACTGCGAAATGTGAATTTTTACAAAATTGATGTAGCATTTGATTGTTCACAATTTGTCCAATTATTTTTATGATTAAATATGAATAAATGATGGACACTTGGGGAATTTATGTGTAATTTAAAATACATTTAGAAATGTAATTTTTTTTTATTTTTAAGTTTTTTACAAAGAGAACAAAGTGAATATTTAATAATAAATGTGGATAAATTGTAGACAATCAAATGCCACATCAGTTTTATTCGCATTTCGGAGTGGCAACTTCACAGACCTGGTGTTTGGATTGTTTGGATACCGAGTGCGAGCCACCTTGCGTGCGGCTTACAATCAAATAAAACCGCCTTAGCACGTTCATCCCTCTTTTGATGAGTTGATGGCTTTGAGATTAACGAATATTTCATGTGCGTAGGAAACCGTCAGAATGACCGGTGGCCAGTGATGGTTTGGTTCCACGGTGGCGACTTCAACACCGGAACGCCGGCGATCTGGGACGCATCTATATTCGTTACCAAACAAAAGGTACGATTACGCGCTGTCGCGCGGAAAAATGCTTACGAAACAGGCCGGAATACGAGATTGAAATTAATGTAATTCGGTCAGCGAGCTAATCGATACCAATATAATCGCGGGTATACACGGAGGAGAGAGGGTGATTAACGTGTATTTTTAACGAAGTTCAATCAACGTCCCAGACACATTTACGGAGCGGACGTAAAATCGAAGGGAATCGAATCGGTCCGAGCTTTTTCCTCGCTCTCATCTCGCGTGCCGTCACTTCTAAAATAGAAACCGCATCCTTTGATATTCAGCCGCAATAAATCATTAATGGAGCTTTCGTTTACACATCATGACGTAATGTACATAATGCGGTATCATTTATGACTCCCAGGAACAGCTCACGGCGGGGAAGGGAGAGCAAATTGATCGTTTGCGTGGCGGAACAAAAGTAAAACTCGAAACTTTCGGTAAATCAGACTGTTGAGATTTTATCGCGCGCACGTAAAAAATAAAAAAATAAAAAAAAAAAGAAATGAAGAGAGAAAAGCCTACAGTCCGCGAGATTAAATGGGGGCGACTTTTGCGGCCGGCAGGTGCTAGTGGTGACGGTGGCGTATCGATTAAACATCCTCGGATTCTTCACGACGACGGACACCGAGGCGTCCGGCAATTACGGCATGTTCGATCAGATCGCCGCCCTTGACTGGATAAAACGTAACATCAAGTACTTCAATGGCTCGCCCAGCAACATCATCATCTACGGCCACAACTCCGGTGCCATCAGCGTGGGCCTGCACATGCTGAGTCCGCTCAGCAGAGGCAAGTTCCACAAGGCGATCGCCATGAGCGGGGACGCGATCAGTTCCGTCGGTACGCTGGAAAGGGAGAAGCCGGTCGTGAACATCATAGCCGAGAGATTCGGCTGCGACCGAGAGCCGACCAGCGCGCTGATGGTGTGCCTGCGTCGGCTGCAAGCTGATTTCCTGACCAAGCACTCATCCGACATTGAGACCTGGGGCCCAATCGTCGATGCCGAGACGAACAACGAGACGGAGCCGTTTCTCGCGCAAAATCCTAAGGATATTTTGGAAAGTGGTAATTACCGAAGTGATCCAGTAACATTATATGATCAATCTTTAAAAGCGATCTAAAAAGATAAGCAAAGATATCTACATATTCAGCCAACACAGAATATTCTAGCAATATTGCAGCAATATTGTAACATTCCAGTTATATTGCAAAAATCTTGCTGAAACGTTCTGGGTTGGCTGTGATATAAATTTTTTTATTATAGGACTTGGTTTTGTACTTCCATACTAAGGGAAGATCTTAGTATTGACCTTAAGATACGCAGATATTTAAAAAAATGTGTCAAACAATTCTTAAGCATTTATTATCTGAAAATTTGTTTGAATTCTTTTTAATATTCTTTCAGTATAACGATTTAAATCTTCCCTTAACTTTGATAAAATAACAAATTAGGTAACTTCAATGCGGTGCCGCTGGTCGTTGGTTACACAAATAACGAGCAAGTTTTGGCGTACATGGAGACCACCAGCGGTCAGAATCCAGAGGGCGGACTCTCTCCTGAGAACTTCGAGACGATGATCACTGACGAGTTCACAGCAGCGGTGCAGGCTCCTGATGATAATAGTACCTGCGAGTCGAAGCCTGAAATGGTGACGAACGCGGTGTTGTTCTTCTATAGACCGTACCCATCCACGACGAACACGACAGTGTTTCGCGACAGATACTTGGATCTGCAAACGGAAAAGAATTTCGCAGCTGGCCTGACAATGCTGGCTGGCAAAGTGGCGAAGCGAAAAGCGACAGCTTTCGTATACCGGTTCGATTATCGTCCCAAAACGCAACCGGTCGCGAAGGACGTGCCGGAATGGGCGGGCGTACCGCACATGTTCGAGCTCCCGTTCGTCTGGGGTTTACCGTATCTGATGGGTGCCGGCACGACGCAGTGGATCTTCAACGACAAGAAGATGTCCGACGTGATGATGGCGATGGTGGCGACGTTCGCCAAGACCGGGGATCCCTCCTTGACGAGTGGGACAGGATCGATCAAGTGGGAGCCTTACACACAGGACAATCCAAGAATGCTGATCATCGACAAGAACGTGGAGATGAACGAGCCGGATGCGGTAGATTACAAGGCGCTCGCCTTCTGGAACGACTATTATCCGCAAGTCGTGATGGAAGCGACGAACAATTGCTGCAACATCACGAGCACGGCGACGATGACGTGGAGGACAGCCTCTCGTAGCGTGTGTCTCAGCGGCGCGATGGCTACGTTGGCGTTGCATCGTTTCTGGTTCTAACTACGGTCACAGCGTGAAATATTAAATACTGAAATATTAACAAAAAAAAAGAAAACGTATTGTTGCGCTCGCTGTTGTATATTTTTTAATAGACCAATAACGAAAGAGGACAAAACGGCGTCGTCGGATTTTGCAATTTTATAACAAGATCTCTTCCCACACTCTACTTTTTAAAGGCAAACGCAATAACAATCTTGTTATACTCTTGTAGAATATATGTATATTTCGCGAAATTCGCATTTTTTTTCTCGTGTGAATAGATTCTGCGTATTCGCGATAATCGTTTCACAATGCTGTACGCATTTAACTGAGAGTTCTCGCACGTTTGTATTTATGTGATATGATAGTAATTAAATTTTCCTACGTTCGCATTTGACATCTCAATTACATTGCATATATCACAAAGTTATTTTATTCCGTTCTTCTTATCTTACATGTTACTTGATGTAGATTATATGAAACAAAGAGAAATTATCTACAGGCTAATCGCGAACGCCTGAATGGTGCACAAATGAGACAAAGGGGGCTCGGAATGAAATAAAATGAAATCCAGGTTGCATTACAAGAGTAGAAAACTTGGGCCCTTCTTTTAACATTCATTGATTTTTTTTTTTATTATTTGCCTTAATACGGAGAGATATAGAAAAACATACTTTGTTTGAGAAACAAACAGTTTGATAACTTATGAATATTTTGATGATCCGATAATAATTAATAATTAATTAATATTAATAATAATAGCAATAATCATGTTCAAGTACCATCTATGTATAATTATTATATTATATAAGAGAGAGAGGTGCGCGCGGCAAGAGCGCGATGCATGGGGGCTGGTGGCCTGCGCACGCGCACGTCACCACAAACGTTTCTTTTTTTCTTATCTCTTCCTTTCTCCTAAATATATACTATTAATTAATCATTTTTTCCCTTCATTTATTCATGCAAAACTCCTACAGTGATAACCGATGCTGCGGGGTCTCGTATCCTACTTTGTGCGCCGTTGCTTGCGCGTGCACACGAGCCATCCCGGAACCAATGTTATATACAATATTTCCTTCTGCTTATCGCTGCGTTCCTTTCCACGTATCTCTTCGTTCTTCGCTCCGCTGCGTTATCTTGTGCCCTTATATATGCCCTTATTCTCCCGTCTCTCTACCATCGTTTTACAACCATTCGGATTTCAGTATCGTAGATTTCCGTTCTACCGTTGCCTAATATTCCGTCAGCCCCCTCCTCCTCTTTTGTCATTAGTATCTTTCTTGTCTTATAACCGCTTCGTCCTTTTTTTTTTATCCACTGGTATCCTCGGATTCATGTAGGAGAATATGGGCACCGCCATATATACCTTACAGAAGTAGGCACAGCGATTTCTTCTTCTGCTTCATCTTTTTCTCTGGCGATTTCTTGTTTATTTGCCGCACCAGGTCGTAGAAAATCTAAAAGCAAAAGGTGACAAGTTCTTAAAACTGTGTCAACTATATTGTCTAGAATTCGATTATTAGCATTGTACAAAATATTACGAGGTAATTGACTAATTACTTTTATTAAAGGAGATTGAGCAACGAGATTGTAAAATGCGATTACAAAATGTTAAATCAGAATAAATGGAATTGAGAATCAACTTACATCGCGAACGTTAATTTTAGCTTTGGCAGAGGTCTCCATAAACACGCAATTGAATTGCCGGGCAAGGTTGACACCCTGATCCTTTCCTACTACCCTTTCGTCCTCCAGATCGCACTTGTTACCTACTAGCACCATCGGCACATCATCTGTGTCCTTTACTCGCAAGATCTGTTCTCTGAGGTCTTGCAAGTCGTTGAAGGTTGATTGTGCTGTTATCGAATATACTAACACGAAGCCCTGCCCATTTTTCATATAAAGGTCCCTCATGGCTGTGAATTGTTCCTGCAAATGGATAAGAATAATGTCACTTAAAAATGCATTTCGTTGCAATCATAAAATAAAAAAGAAAGTTACGCTATGCGTTAAAAAATAAGTGAAGCAACGTGGTCTTTGTCCTCCGTAAATAAAATAGAAAATATAAAAAACAAATAAGACAAAATCAATATTCAGGCAAAAATAAAAACAAGGGACGATACTTACCGTGCCGGCTGTGTCTAGAATTTCTAACATACATTGTTGACCGTCGACCTCGACTTGCTTGCGGTAACTGTCCTCGATCGTCGGGTCATACTTCTCTACGAAGATCTCTTGCACAAACTGGACAGTGAGGGCGGACTTACCTACACCTCCGCTGCCCAGCACTACTATTTTATATTCACGCATCTCCTTGCCCTACCTACTGCCTATGGGCCTGATCACAGTCGAGGGGTCACCGAATCCGCCACGTTTTGCCTCGATTTGCTCTCAGTGAGACGGACCTGAAACAACATGCAACCGTCCAGTTAAAGGCCACGAGGCATTACACAACGGGTTAATTTTAATGACACACCTTCCTCAGGACGACTCAGCCTTTATGACTCAATGCTTTTTATGCGTATATACGGAGATTTCACGCGAAATAAAACAAGTATATACACAATTATGGTAAATTACCAGGCTCATTACATGTACATGTAAAAACAGATAATCATGTTCTTCCACGAAGATGTAATAATCCTTACATTTTCTAATACCGCATCAAGTTAAAAATTTATTAAAAATACAAAAAAATCATTCATACAGATAATATTGAAAATGTAAACGTTTAATTATTTTTTATATTTAAATATAAAAATAAAATAAAATAAATAACTAAAAATATTAAATTATTTAATTGAAACTAAAGAATTAAATATAAGAGAAACATTGAGGTTCAATTTTATTATTGCATCGTTACAGTCTTGTATTCAAACTCTGTGCCACGCAGTGTCTCGTGAAATAAGTTTCTTTTTTTCGACTGTTTTCCTAAAGCCGAAAGATTATTGCTATCATGCAAAATTCTGCCATCCGGAAACGGAAGCGGTATGGTTAATTGTTTCACGGGAAAGCACTACCATTTGCTCCACAAAGTCACGCGTCGCTCTGCCGGTCGTGTTTTGCTTCGCCGAAGCGCGTTGTCTCACGCGACGAATGACAGAGCGAGAGGGAAAACGCGGATGCCGCGAGCGGGACGCCGATTGGCCGGCGGTGGCATCATGGCGATGCACCGCGGCCAATCGACGACCGCAGAATTCTTTGCGCCAATCCGTCATTGATTTTACCTTATGAATGGACCTGTACAATGAAAGCCGCCACTCTCGGACTTTCGTCGGCACGTTTGCAGCGTTTGATAAAGTTACCTCGGAGGCGTAACAACGCATTTGATATTTTAAATGATAGACTCCTATCGATGTTTTTCACGCGCGGAGACGAATTTTTAAAAGCTATGCCAAATTTCGTCCGCGGTTTTGCGTCGACAATCTCGTCAACAATTCAACAAAATTTTATTCAAAATTTTTATTTTTCAGTTGTTTATTGTTTATCGTATATGCACCGAACACTCGATGCCCGCATTTAATTTCATTTGTTTATTTACTTTTATTTACTTTGCAAAGAGAATTGAATTTTGTTGGCGAATAGAATAAAGAGAACGAATGGCTTTCTTTCGTGAATATTTAATACATGATGGAGATACGGCGGGGTGCTTCTGAATAACTTCGTACGCGGTCAGAACCGGGTTGCTTATGAATAAGTAACTCGCCGAAATGTCACTTGGCGAATTTGCGAAATCGTTATCTATCTTCGAATCGCACCGTATATCACCGTGATAGCGGACCGACGTCAAATTTAGTTTCATGAACATGTGATAATCACTTCGGTAAAGAGCGGAGTGAGGCGGAACTCTCCCTCGAATGGAACTTGAAAGTTTCTCGGTATTTTCTTGGACAATATTACTTCTTTTTCTGATCTTTATAAAATGGGATTAACCGCGATTATAATGTTCCAAGAGGAAAAAGACAAACGCGATATGGGCAAAAATGTGAGCACGTGGAAACGAACACGCAGGAAATAACTTCGTTATCTTTTACGAGCGTATCTTTCCCGGGAATAGCTCTCAAACTTTTTTTTCCACGGCTTTCCTTACTCGCCCCGTTTAATTTTTCGCCAACTTTTCTCTGAGTTTGCGGTAGCGCTATCCTCTTACAAGTTCATTAACGAAGACCAAACAATACCTATAACAACACGCCGACGTACCGATATCGCGACATCGATCCAGATATTTCGCGGAATATGAGTGCCATGGGAGATGCACGCATAATTTATAACTTCGTTATAACGTATTTATATTCCGCAATTTCATTACAATACGCCACGCATGGGACAAAGTGCGTCGTGAATTAATAGGTGACGGACACAAAGGCGGGCACGTACGGGCAACAAGTTGGACGTTCGAGGAGTATCGAGCGGATCGAACTTTTGGCGTTGCTCCAATACATCTTCGCGACGGAAAAAAATATCGCGCATGAAGCTGCAAATACACACACCCACACTCTTAAATACTAGACCAGAGGGAAACTCGCCAGAGCTCTCCTGACCTAGTTATTAAGTTTTGGCGTCAAGACAACGAGGGTATTACTGCAAATCTCCGCATCTTCCGTCCGAGATTTAAGATTTGATAGAAGAACTCGAGGGCCCTCCCAAAATACGTACACGTGTGGCTTCACCGGGAAGAGGGAAACCTCAGCCCGGTTTGCGCTCTATATTGATTCCTCTCGAGGGATAAGGGTAACCACGACGATGGTTTACTTTGTTAAGGATACCCGCAACTCTCCGAAGGCTGTCAAAAGACTGGGACCCGTGGAAACCTGGCGAATTTTATAGATAATGTACAAAGGATTATTTCTACATTCATGTTTCATATTTGGCTCGAGAAAGTTCACGATGACTCGCGAATTCTTGATCTTGAATCTCTGAGGAGTTTTTTTTTTAGATGTCATCTCGTCTATTCTTTCAAATCCCTTTTTAATCCTCACATTTCTTTCGACTGTCTCTGAGCGTCCACTTGTTGATAAACTCGTTTCCCGTGTAATACGAGGTTCTTTCTACATATTTATCTCGCACTAGGAGCTGGTCAAATGAACTTTGATCAACCTTCGTCTTTGACTTTAATTAAGCATATTACTGCCAGGAGACGTTAGTCCGACAATTAAAGTCGCTAAATGCGGGAATTAGAAAGGCTCCTGCGGAGTTTCTCGTACTCGTAAATGCAGCATTTCTGCCGGCAGAGAAAATGCAACTCGCGGAGCGATGAATGTTGTAGTTGCATCATTTTTCGAGTACACTTCGCAGCAGTGTATTCGTATGCAAATAATTCATCATTTATTATTTCTGAATCATTCAGAATAAAGTTTCGAAATTTTCTTCGTTCTTTGGTACCTAATTGTGCAGCTTGTTTTTCAAACTGTCGCATTTTCAAGGAGAAATGTGAAATTGTAACAGGCAATTTTCACTTTTTAAGAAACTTGGAATCCATTTCAAGCGAGAGATCATAAAAGATTTAAGAAATATGGATTCGTGAAAAGACGATCGCGTTCCTCGACTCCGTCGATGCCTTCGGTTGAGCTTCCTTACCGATTCGCTCCTTACTTCTACCACGATCCTTTTACAAATTTATCGGAATGGAACGAAATCGACTCGACCTTGCGCATTTACGATCCGCGGCCTGCGAAGCGATTTCCCTCAAGATGTTCGCGCGAGTACTTGGCTAAACGCCGTACACTCGGACCGATTTACCGTCGAATCGCGACGAAAACTCGTTACACAAAGCTCGATCTTGTACGATCTTCCGTCTACGTGTAAGTGTATTTCGCAGCGTAAACCGCGCGGCGCATACATGACCCTCGGCGCAACTGACACGTACGTATCGGCGAGTGCTACGAGACACAATCGCCGTTGTTGTACATCCCGGACGCGTGCAAGGACCTGTGTCTACCGCGGCCGTGTCTGTGTGTGTGTGTGCGCGCGCGCGCTCCACACGCATACACAGGACAGAGGAGGGATGTATCGTACGTACACCGACGCGCCGCCAATCACTTTGACCTGTAAATACGTTATCTGCTCCAGCGACTCCCGATACACTTGATTGCACTCGGTCACCTCTACCGACATCGAGTCACTTCACCCAACCGGGTCTTTACTCCTCGAAGGCGAAGCGCTATCGTCATCGACGTGCATGTCGGTCGTTGTTACGCACGCACACGCACATACCGCGGAGCGCGCGTCGTCGTCGTCGTCGTCGTCGTCGTCGTCGTCGCCGTCGCATCACGTCGCGTCTCGCTCGGAAGGTGGAACGACCGAAACCAATCATCGCCGTTGCGAGAGAGACGCCCGGCCAGACGCGACGGGTTCAGAAAATAAAAGCAAAATGCCTTCGCAATTCAGCCTCTTATTAATAGCCCCGTAATTCTTTTTGCCTTCTCTTCGCGGCGTTTTCCACGCGAAAGCCAGAGCGTTTGTATTCCGTAGACTTTACGTCGATCCGGCAATCTGCTTGCCCTTTTATCCTCATTCTTCATACTTGAGGCAGACTCCGCAAATTATAATTTCACTCCACTTAAGGACCGACGACTTAATCATAGTAATAACGCATGTATTTATGGAGACGCCGCTGTTTTTATTTTTCGCGATTAAAATTGACTTTTTGCAGATCCATTTTCATTGCTCAGACCATCGTGCCTTCCCCGATTCGTTTACTCTCGGCGCCGAGGACCGTGGCCGATTTTCTGACGCGACTGAAGATTGATCGCTTGCAGCTTGCAGATCCATTTTCGCCGCTCTGATTGCGAAAAATCAGACCATCGTGCCTTCCCCGAGTTCGTTTACTCTCGGCGCCGAGGACCGTGGCCGAGATTTTCTGTTACGCGACTGAAGATTGATCGCGGGAGAAAGAGAGCGCGTCAAAGACGGGGCGACGACGAAAAAAGCTTTGGAAAGTATCGGTGCGAAACGCGGTCAATCTCGCGGTCTCCGCAGGTCTGGCTTGCGCTGTCGCTGCAGCGTGGATGCTTAGGGCACATATGTGTGCGTTGAAATGGACAGTGCTACAGAAGGCGTATTATCAATTCTCCGTTGCGTCACGCATGATTAAACGTAATTTCCAAGGATAGCGTGGGCACCGCTTGCTCCAGAGATCCTTGCTCCAGAAATACGTGGCAATATACGGCAGAAGATATACGGCGGAATGAAACCTTAATCGTTCAGCAGGCACTTGCTGTTCGACGATTGCCTCGAGCAACTTGACTATCGGTTATTGATTCATTTCTACTGTCGCGTACAAATCGTGGAGACGGTGGACTGTAAACGCAATTGCCGGTCGGCTGTCGTAGACATCGATTCGAGGTAGACGGCGAGGATAAAATGGTACTCGCGTGTATTTAACCACTTTGTTAGCCCGAAGAAGCTTCGAAGTATATTGGGCATGTCCTTATCGGACGCTGACATTGATACGAGTAAAAGGAAACTCGCAACATTCTTCTATTTATATCTTCCCGTATATCTTATGCACGGCGAGGGAGTCGTTCCCCTCGAATCCGACACGATGTGTAATTCCCCCGAAGAGGGAAGTCCTTCGTGCGGGAAGGACTATGAAGTTGGAAGGGTAAACACCTTTCTATAAAAGGCACATCGACGATGATTGCAAACGACCTGGCGATATGAGAAAGGGGGAGCGCGCGCAATCATTCTGCGATATATAGGGCGTCTTAGAATAACTACTGTCGTCCTAACATTCGACATGGAGCTTCCCTTAGCGAATGTTCAGCGTGAGGGTATTTTGTGTTTCGATTCATTTTTTTTTTTTTAGATTAGGCTGTTAGTAACGTGATCAAAGATTATTTCTGTAATAATCCTCATATCGTTACGAGGAAACACTTTTTAAATGTTCACACATTGAAAAAAAATTCTGGTTAAAAACGGATGAATCAGAATAATCTTGCAGGATTGATTAAATATTTTGATTATTATAATAGAAATTCTGTTATAAGTTCTAAAGTATTGAGTTCTATTATAATAACTGCAGAATTTCTATTTTAATAACTAGAATATTATAAGTTCTAAAGTATTGAGTTCTATTATAATAACTGCAGAATTTCTATTATATTTTATTTCTATTATATTCTATTAATTTCTATTATATTCTATTTTAATAACTAGAATATTTGATCAATCCTACAAGATTTTCTGATTCGTTCGTTTTTAACCAGATTTTTTTTCAGCACAGGTCAAGTATATGTGTACTTTGTCGCAAAAGTATTTCTCGATATATTTTTCTCGTCAAACATCTTGTAATTCCTCAGCGTATATTCGATGTACAGACGGCTAAATATGGAAAATCACTTTCATTTAGGCGTTTACGTCTCACCTTTGAAATGCCCACTGAAGCGGGACGCGCGTAACGATCGCGGGTTTTATCTCGTCTCGCAGATTTCATTCCCTATCGCCTGACGCATGCACGCGCGTATCATGCGAGAGTCGCGCGTTCGATAATCGGCCCTCTCTCTCTCTCTCTCTTTCTCTCTCTGTGCGCCTATATCACGTTCCTCTCCGCAAGCATCCCGGCAATCTGTCAATCCGATTCGGTTTCCGGTTTCTAGGCTACCGGTTTCCGGTCTCCGCGCGTCACAAATCGTCCGCTTGTCGCCTGTCGCGAGGCCCGGAGACGCGGTATGACCTAATTGTTCGCTCGTGCCGATTAACGTTTCTTCAACGTGTCGTCCAACATGCGAGTGAATTTGTGTCTCGCGTGTCTTCCGTATCTCGACGTTAATTCCGCCGGGAGTTAATCCTGGGACGTGTAACGGAAATTACGCAAGGATCCCGCGATATCTACACGGAAATATCATAAATATGATTTGCGTAAAAAAATTAAATAAAATACAACAATATCCTCCTTTTCAACATTCTATTGTTTTTTTTTTAATATTATCTTCTGAATAATTCTCTTGTTAACTTTAAGCTATTTAACAAACAAACTCCTCGCACCTATTTTCTTTTTAATTTAGACTCTATACCGTGAATGAATTCCTTTCTTTTATGCGTTGCTCATTCGCGCTGGTTTGTGGACACCGGTTCCATCGGATAAACACGGTCAATCAAACAGCTTACTGCGGCGGTATGCCGACATCGAACGTTCACAGAATTTTCACCGTACAAATAGTTCAGCGTTTGCCCACATGGTTTTATTGTCACAGCGTGATCGACTGTTTGCGATCAATCGGCTGTGTATTAGTATATGCGTATCAGTTCAGATATACATTTTCGTCAAATATTGTTATTAAAGAATAAAGCACGCGCCAGAACGGTACTGCAGTTACTAAGCTAAAATTCCCGGATCGAAGAAAATAAGCAGGGACACTTGCCAATGCATGTCCTTTTGTTGCCTCGATCGGATTCGATTTGACCCATTTTCCTCTTTAAAATACGACAACTCCGTACGGTAGACGTTTGCTTTTTATTCTTTTATATTCCATACTCTGCGAAATCTTTATTTCTAAACGAATATTTAAGTAAAATAAAAGATGAGAAAACATTTAATCGAAATTATATCGAAATGTAGGAGCGTTTATTTAAATTTGGTTCTACAGGAAACAAACGAAACAGTTAAGTAGAGGCTCAGTTAAACAGTTAAACAGAAACGGTTCAGTAACCACCGAGTTCTATGAAGCGCGAAACTGTCGCCCCATCGTCAAAAGTCTTAAGGAACTTGTGAAAGCCGTGTCAGACTTCGCAAGTTTCTCTTCTTAAAATATCACCTTAATCTATAATATTTTAATGGAGCGGTGATTTCTTAATTGCTGCGAACTGAAAATTTACTGGCAAAAAAAAAAAACTCGCCCGTAAAAATCCGATCCGATTGGCAGTTTTTTTGGTACGCTTCCGATGTTTCCTGTTAAATAACGAAACAAATCCTTGCGTTGACGGTTTTCATCGCGGAAAAACTATAGGTATTTTGTCTCATGTGTGAAGTGATCAATAGAGTCCGTGAATCTCCCAACTGGCTACCAACTTTTTGCGATACTCCTCCAAAAAAAAAAAGAGAATATCGCAGAAAATATTCCGCGTTGTTTGTACAATATCCTACATAGGTACAACAATATCTACATGTATACATATATATCTGCATAAATCGATCGTTGCCGCTGTTCCTTTGTGCTTAAAGTTATTCATATTAATATCAGGATATTTCCACCCGCGTACAATAATTCATTTCCATTATACCGTGACGTGGCACGTCAATAATTCCGATTATCGTAGCTCGCCCCGATTCACAAGTGCAAACGGTAAAGTTATAATAACTGAATAAATAATTAAGGATTATCCCGTTTCTCGCGCGCATGTGTTTCCCATGTACTTAGCGAGCGGCCACAAGGGTTAATCCTGTGCGAAAATGGATTTGATTAACAGGAAGTAAATTGCGTGCACACGTAGTTGCGCAACAGTATACTTAGGCGACGTTCACACGCGGAACGCGGTCGCGAAAGAGAGAGAGAGAGAGAGAGAGCGCGGCGGCTTCAGTTTTATTTCTGTCGTTGACGCGCGGCGTAAATCGTGATAAATGGTAGGCACGTATTCGCGAGCCGAAACTATGCAGCGCCGCAGCTAGACAATGCAGTGTTGAGGCGCGCATTATTATAGCTGCAGCGGTGATCGCGCGGGCTCGCCTTATCGTGCAGTTAGCTAATTATCCGCGTGCGCGCGTTCCTCCTCGTATATAGTACCTTCGTTGTTCAATTGATACCGGACTTGGATAAATCGAGAATCTGGGACGGACAGACAGCGTCTCTGCTCTCATTAAAAATAGTGTAAACTCTCCGAGAGGACAAAGGTGACACGATATCATTGATCTTTCCCAGTTGTAATCTTTCCTCGACCGCGTCCATCCCTCGAGCGAGAAGCTAAAATTGAAAGAACTGACCGAACGGTAGTCTTAACCCACTTTATCCAACTTGGGATGGTTCGAACAGCTTTAAACTCGGTTAAAATTGGAGCCGAGATTGATTCGAGAGAATAGAATTTATGTTAATTTTATCCGAGCCCGTCTAAAACGAGTTTAGATGTCGCTCGAATTTAAATAGTTTTGAGTTTTTACTCCAATTAATCGGCTCGTTCGACGCGCTCCACCGCAAAACCGTTCAAGAGTCATATCGACGTTTTTGCAGCGTGAGAGAGAGAGAGAGAGAGAGAGACCGAAGAGAATTCTGCACGGGAAGGACATACGATGCAGATTCCCATCGCTGCATTAGACAGCTAATAGATGGTCCAATGTGTCAGTTACTGTTTGACCGTACGTAACATCGCTGTCTGAAACCGATATGGGGCTTACGTCACATCGACCGCTGGACGAACACCGTTGTTAATTACGTTAAACACGAGTCCCGAATTAATCCCGATGATTTCGGGATCTGTAAGATTGATGACGGAGTCTCAAAGGGCGAGTGACGTTTCGATAAATTTCAAATAACGTCAGAATTCGTAATTTTAATTATACTCTCTCTCCCTCTTGCGCCCCCGAACGATCCAATTATTCATGCGGCGCGTTTACATGTTCATCATAGGTAGATATAGACGTGATATCGTTACAACACGCGGCGTACAGACGCGTGCTCGAACTAATGCGGCCAATTACCTTCGCAATTTCACTACTTGATCGCGTTAATTATCGCGGGCACACTTTTATTTTCAACAAATCTCCGACTTGTTTAACGCATTAGTAAACGGGAGCCAATTAAGTCCCACGCTCTGCAGCTTGTCACGGTTACGCTACGTCAGATTGTTCATTTATCACGAGAATATCAAGCTCAGGCGATTTTTTTTCTCTAATAATCTTTCCTTAATTGATACCGTAAATCTTTCTCTTTTTCTTAGCTAATAAATCCTGAATAATCGGTTTAACGCTATTTCAATGCGTAACTCCTCGCGTTTCACGCGATAATTTCACGAGAAAAGTAATATCGGCAGAATAATATCGCGTAGCTCTTCTGCGAGCAGAGCCTACACATTGATTTTGTGCCTGAAGAATTCATATGTTAATCAGACGAGTAGGATCACACGCGCTGCCTACGCGAGACAAATGCAGGAAATCACTCGCCTTCCTAAGGCCGGCTTCGTCCCGTATATAGGGCACGTATTATGCACCGCCGTAATAATGCGTGATATGAAAGTTCACGCTTAACATCGTAAACGGTAAACGCTGAAAGAGAGGCGACAGTTATTTGATAAAATAATTATGTATATTTGATATACGTGCGCCGTGAAATAGAACAATATTAATTAATCGGCAGCTTTTACTCCGTTTTCACTCTTTGTATCGCTAGTCGTTGATTACAAATCTACGAGAATACAGGCTTCGTGGCTGTGTAACAAATGCTTTAGTGGCTAAAACGGCTGGTATAACAGGTTTCCATAATGCGAACTGTGTATGGATACACTGTAAGCTTATTTTAAAATAATAAATGTGTATTGAATATCAAAATATATTATCAAACTACACATGTATCATGTTATTTAACATTAAAAGATATGAAGCTTGTTTCATCGATTCTTCAATTTAGATGTTTAATGCAGGATTATTAAAGACTTACATTAATTTTGAGGGTTTATTGAAGGCTTTATATAATTAAAGCTTGTAATAAGTTTATTATACTAAAATAGAAGGTAATAAATTTATTTACTACTTCTATTTTTATTATTAAAAGGTTAAATTAATTTTAGTAATAAGTATTAAAAATACACGGGAGGAAGTTGTGGAACGAAAAACACATCGTGACACCTCATCGCTAGAAAAAAATTTCCATAATCCGTATCATTGCGTGTCATGCAATGAGTCATGGGGTTCGTGAGCCTTATGGTGCGTAACTCTCGAAGGCCTTATTAAGCTTCGCAGTGAAACGTCCACGTTGAACATTTTATAGAAATTATAAACGTCATTCTCTTTTTTAATTTTATCGACGTGTGCACCCCTTTAATTGAATAAACGTTATTACGTTACGAACAAGGTTAAAAACTAATATTTATTTAATCGAACGATTCTAATATTTTCTCGAGTCTTTAGATGGAGTAATCCGAATGCGACTGTCGAGACCGCGCGATTTTTTTCCCCCGGGGTGCAAAAATGCAACTGAATTACTAAGAAGAACGAAAACTTTATCCCGAAATAGCTCGATATTGGTGCGTAAACACCGATATTTACGCGATGCTATTTCCAAGACGAAACGTAAGTCGGAGACGCTATCGAGTTCAAAGTCGAGGGAAGTCTCGTTTTCGCAGCCGAGTCACTATACGTATTCAACAGGCACGATCGTTTGTAGCCGCGAATTTACGCAGTCGCGAATGCAGTCTCTCGGCTTCGCGTTTATCAATGGAAATGTTTACAGAACGATATATCGCAACAGACTCGGTTCTCGGCGTGTAGATTTTCAAGAGAGAGAGGGAGAGACTGCAGGTGTCGACGATAAAGTTTCGAACAATTCTGCCATTTATTAATTTTTTTTAATCACGTGGAGGAAAAACTTTTTATTTTTTCATCTACTCACGCAGACTGCGTTAATTTCGACGATCTGGAATGTATCAGTTCGCGTGTAAAATCTCGCCCGAATGAAAATCAAATTGTCACAAACGAATGAACGATTACGGTAAATTGAATAGACTTAACGAGTTTCCAGGAGATTAGCGGAAATGGCGAACGTTGTAAGAGCGTGAAACATGCGGACGCGGAGCCAAGAGACGCAGCTGGGGACCTGGTTGATCGAAGGGGCTTTGCAGGCAAAAGAGAAAAAGGGTGCCAAGTCTCTTATAAAAAAAAAGAACTCCATTCTGATATAAAATTAAATACAAATTAAGAGTCATGGTGGCATGACGCGTCGATCATCATTATTATTATTCTAATTATTACTTATCTATTTTTGTAGGCAAGATTCTAGACGTTAAAGACATCAAATCGATGGAACCCATATTAGTACATTGTAAGCCATTCAAATCTATATTCGTTCGTAACGAAAAAGCGTGCAATAGTTCCCGGCAATACAACTCGGAACAGGTAACTTCGCGAGACAAAAAAAAACTATGCTCCATTACGGGAACGAAATCGCGGCGTAAGCGCATCAATCTTTATAATCGTTCGTAACCATCGATCAAACAACGCGGAGTAAGATTTCTTGTTTCAGCTTTCAAGGATGAAACGGCCCGTTGGCGAGTTATCGCTTAAATAAAATGCTTTATCGTTTTTACCACACGATACGCGATGATATACGCTAACTGTGCGTCTGGTCTTTCTCTAGCGTCATGTTGACACAAACGCGCGCGCGTGCACACACACGTGACAATTAATATATCAGACATCGCGCGGAAGTTATTATCGATGTACTCTCTCCTCGTGATTTCGCGCCTTAAAAGCTCTCGCTTTATCTTTGGGATCTACGAAGATATTTCGAAACGTTCAAAGTGGCTTATCCCGTGCACGGCAATGTAACTTCTTGAGTGCATCGGTTGCATTTAATACGGCATGCATTAACAGCACGCCGCAGCGTTTCAGCGTGCTATCTAATGTCATTTACGGTTCAACAAGTCGCAAATAATGCGATACTCTTGCGCGCGAGCAAAAGTAAAATCGCGCCCACAAATTGCGAGGCGGATCTTACGCGGCATTGCAATATTATATTCTAAGAGTATGTTCACGTTCGATTTGAATTTGCCTTTTCTCGTCGTAAATTTTTACATTGCCATCCACATGGGAATAATATCGGTCGTGATGTGTATATTTCGAGACACGTATCCCTTTGGTCTGCGAAATCGATATTCTAAAATGCATAATTTTATAAAACTACACGATGCTCGATTATCTGCAACTTGTCCGCGTTTATCAACGCTGCAAAAAAATTATAAATAAAAGATATGTTTCTATCTCTCGATGTAAGTGGAATCTCTCGCAGTAAGAATACTCGATCAGCATTATGTCGACATTCTTTTGCCGTCTTTCTTCCCAGAAGCCACTTCCTGCGCGTTGCCGATGACTCACGTGAGTCGACTACGGATTAAAACACACCACGGCTCTCCGTTTATCTTTGTTGAAAGGGCCATGGACCAATCATGAAATTATCTACGGGTATAAAAATATTCGTAATGAGAATAAATCAAGGTCATCTAACTTAAAAACTCCAAAATTGTACACATCAAGAGCAATTTTTAATTTCGCTCCTAAGTTTCTGTTAATCCGTAAAGTTGACATCCTCGAAATGTACATTTTTACAAAATTGATATGACATATGATCGTCCACAATTTGTTCATATTTGTCTATAAATAATCTTTTTTCTATTTTGCAAAAAATTTTTTCAACTTTTGTTCACTTTTAATTTTTTCGTAAAATGCACAAAAAATAATTTATTGACAAATGTAAATAAATGATGGACAATTGGAATTTATGGAATTAAAAAAAAAAACGCATTTAGGGGAGTTGAAATATGTATTTTAATCTTTTTTACAAGATGAATTAATTTATGAACAAGTATAAATAAATTATAAATAATCAAATGCCATATCTCTCAATTTTAAAATTCATATTTCGGGATGCCAACTTCATAGACTTGCTCTCATTTTAAATGATTCATGAATACAATTCTGCCTGCGGTTCTATGTACCGTTTATTTTTTACATGTGAGTGTTTTGTGAAATCATATGCTCATCGTACAGAGCAAGTAAAATTATATATTGAGTTTTATCACGAATTAGGTCATCAAAGAGGGTTAAAATTTTCTCTCTGCCCTATGTTAAAGCTTCAATTAGAATTTTACTTAGATTTCTATTTTTAGAGATTTTAATTTTAATTTATTTTAAAAGTAATATATTAGCAATATATTGTGTACTGTGTACTAAAAGTGTATGCTAATGGTTATATTTTAAAAAGTGTAACAGCTAAATTGAATTAAATTGAATTTCTCTTATAAATCGATACAAATACGAATAAATTAAAAATGATTGGAAACTAACTGTGTGCTAGTTCTCTTTCAAAATCTATTTAAGTGACTTACAAGTATCAATATTTGTAATGCCTTCTATCTATTTCCTGAATCAATAACATTTTAAACATTGTACACATCTCACAATCAGTCTAGTGTGCCACTTCTCTGCTCGGCACACCCTCTCTATTCTCTTCGATATTAAAACGATTAATCCCTATCTTTTCTCCTGTCGCCGCGTTACAAACTTAAATTAACGAGATTCCTGTCAACGCTTCAGATTTGAAAGACTATAATTTCAGGTTGATGCATTGCGGACATAGGGATCGTCTTTATAATCCCAATAAAATCTTACAGACAAATTTTTCAAATGAGCGAGCTTAACAATTGGCAGAGAACAAAGAAGTAATTTCAACTTAAGTGTGTCTGATTGTTTTTCCGCCACGGAAAGAAAATATGTATTACACAAACAGAAAGAGAGGTGGATGAAAAAAAAAACGTAGGTGAAGAGGACTAAATTAATCGCACTTAATTTTACTTCTCTCTCCGATTATATTTTTCTGCGTTACTGTACAGTCGCTCTCGTTTCCTCTTTCTCCCCTCGTCAAACCCCCCGTGAAGCGTTTATTTTATTTTAAACCAAGAGAGCGGCAAAGAACTACGGCCGAAAAAAACCTCCACGTCTTTGTCTCCGATGATTCTACCTCCGGAGCGAGGTATTTATTTCTTCGTCGCATTAGTCACGCAGAAGCGCCCTGCGAGATATTCCTACGGAGACGCTCGTTAGTAACCAATTACGGTGCAGCCGCGTTTTCCACGTACATCCACGTGTGAAAACGGGAGGGCCGGAAACGAGGGAGGGGGGAGAGGGAGACGGGGATAGGTCCGAGTCACCCGTTAATTCCACCTGACGTTTCTACCCGTACCTCCGTGATAAAAAAAAAAAAACCGACAGGTTCGCGCGAAACTCCACCGTCGGCGCATATCGGCGAGAGCGCGACTCGGGTGGGCCGTGACCGTAAGAGGAAACGCTAGTTGCCCGGTGTGGAACGAGCCGGGCGATCTCGCTCGCACGCACGCACGCACGCGTCGTCTCGCTCGCTCGGGGAAAAACACAAGGAGAGATAATGCGAGAGGAAGAAACAACGCCCGTTTCCCTCGGTGGGTCCCTTGCCGGAGCGAGCGGCACGATCGGCCCCGACCGGCGCGACGTGACGCTCGGCCACGCCGATCCCGCCGGTGCCGCAGACGCGAAGACGATCGTCCCGCGGACGTCGTCGCGCCAACGATCCCGTGGCCGCCGACGAGTATCCCAGCGTTTCTCCCCGCGGAGTACAAGCGGGATCCGGGAATCGCGCCCGATCGGCGCGGACGCGAAAGCGCGGGCGGCCGCCGACGCCGCGGGCCGAACGATTTCCGGTCGGCTCGGTCATGCCACGCCACGGCGCGCGGCACGGCGCCTACACGCCGATGCGGGAGGGAGGGAGGGAGGGAGAGAGAAGAGACGATTCTTTTTTTAGAAGCCACGACTCCCGTCTCGTGGCCCGAATCCTTACCTCTCGTGCCTCCTGAATTGCCCCACGCTCCTCGCTCGCCGAGCACAGTATCTCCCAGGATTCACTCGATAATTCTCTCCGTCGTTCTCGTTCCCTCACTCGTCTCCGTCCGTCTCTGTCGCTCGCGCAAGTCGGCTCGGCGGCTCTCAGGCGCGCATACACGTACACACGCACGCAAAGGCAAGCCTGTGCGCTTTCTCTCTCTCTTTCTCTTTCTCTCTCGCTCGCTCTCGCTTCTTCTTTTCCCCCTTCAGGTCCCTCGTTGGCCCGTCTCTCGTCCGTCTCTTCCTCGTCGCCACGTCCGAGAGATCTCGGCGATGAATAGCGGCTACCTGGCCCGCCCGCGCGCTCTCTCTCTCTCGCTCTTCCTTTTTTTTTTACTCGACTCGGCCTCTCCGTCGCCGCACTGTCACGAGTCCATGGGGAGCACGACGAAGCCGCCTCTGTGCGTTGACCGTTCTCGCCGTCGAACGGTTCTCTCGCCGCTGGCCGACTAACTTCGCACTGGCCGACGGATTCGCGTAGCACGATTACGATTAGTAGGCGCTTAACCGGGTCCTCGGCTCGTCTTGAAGCTGCTCGCACAAACAGCACGCCTGATATATCGGCACTGTGCGTGTACCGATCGATCCCGCAGGCACACGCGACTCGGCTCCGCGGTTTCACGAGGGCAACGCGAGCCTCGAAGAAGGCGACGACGACGACGACGACGAGACGCTGATTACGCAGACGGACGCACCTCTCTCTCTCTCTCTCTCTCTCTCACTCTCTCTCTCCTGCTGCCGTCTGCCCTTCCTGTACCCCCGCCGCCTAGATTTTCACACTCTCGCGAGAAGACAACGCGACACCACTGCGCGATTCTACCGTTATCTAGGGCGATGCCTCTCCGCCGTTCGCCGCCGCGCCGCTACCGTGCCATCTAGCCGCCAACACGCACCGCCGCCATTCGCCGTCGACGCAGCCGACCGGGCGAGTCGGCCGCCGTTCTACCTTACCGACCGAGTCTAGGGAAAATCGCTAGTTTGGTGGGGCCAAGTGCGCAGCGGTATCGTCGATCGCGTTTCATTCAAAATGATAGCAATAATAGGCTTGTTCTTTTTAGCTAAACTGGCTGCACTAGTTCAGAGGTTATCCTTTTTCCTCCGTATTGGAAAGAGAAAGATAACCTCTAAACTAGTGCAGCCAGTTACTAAAAAGAACAGGCCTATTATAATTTTTCTCTCTCTCTTTCTCTCGCTAAGGAAATTATTACTTTACATTTCATTCAAGTTTAATTTCGATTTAATTTACTTTTTATCATTATTTAATTTTTTTGGAGTTGAAAAAATTACTTTCTGTACTCGGATTTCTCGCTCTTCCTTTCTTCGAATTGATCATCCGTCTCGTTTCGGCGCGGAAAGGGAGGGTGAATAAAGCGAGCGAACCTAGCGTTACCTTCCACGTTTGGAATAATTTCATCGGAATGACGGGAATGTTTTGGACCTTGAACGAAACTCTTTTAGAGTTCACGAGTGAACTTCTTCGCCCTTTAATACTGCGACGAAATTAACGCGCGATATCCAAAGATGGAGACCAACAAGAACTGGCCACATCGCAGCCTGAAGTGCGCGAGTCGGGCGGAAATATTGCGATCGCATCAACGAGATGATGATTTTGTGAAATACCTGCAGGAGAAGCTGTCCGAGACTTCGCAGAATTTTGGGTTGCACAGAATGCTGCTTCAGTACATTCATTCTGATGTTCCGCTTAAGCTGTTATACTTTGTTTTCACGTCGGGCATGGGCAATCAGACGTTGGGCGAGGAATACACCGGTATAGTGCAGGCCAATTTGGAACAACGTAAAGTTCCAACGTTAACTGTAGGTTCGACTCGAGAGATCTATTAAGCAGACTTTCGTATAATTTAATTAAATTCTGGTTGTTTTTCCTTGTTAGGTGAGGGTATTAGCTGCAATTTTAGAATGCCTCGGCGAGAGGATGTTGCTCAAATTACTACAACAGTTGGAAATGCGTGTGAATCATCCACGTAGCGAGCTGACTCCAGCGGCGAGGACATTTTTGAACACTTTACTGTCAAAGTTGCGCATAATGATACCAATAATTATATTATTCCACAAAGGGATGTTTTACATTTATGGCAGATATTACAGCTTGGGTAGGAGAATTGCTGGATTAGATTATACAAAGGTAAATTTCACCCTTCTTGGAAAGATGTTTACATATCACAATCTTGTTACATTTATATAATAATTTGAAGGTATATGGTCCTCGACCGGTGGATACTGTCAGTTGGGGATTAAGATTATTAGGAATTGCTACTATAATTCAATGTCTAGTGAGAATTTGGCAGAGTGGCACAGTGCAAAACACTACCGCTGTAAATATACCTGCTGCCAAGTACATCAGTTACAATTGTCAATTGTGTCTTGAAGCAACAGCAACAACTGCGACACTATGCGGTCATCTGTTTTGCTGGAGCTGTCTTAGTGAGTGGTTGCGTGTCAAACCGCAGTGTCCGTTTTGTAGAGAATACGTGCCACCATCGAGAATTGTCCATGTGATGAATCTATAACTTTCTGTGATAATAAATTATATACATATAATGTAAAAACTATATAGTTTTTATATTATATATATATATATATATACATAATATATTTTTAAGACAAATATGTCACGTTTAAAATAAGAAAAAATTATTCATAATTTTATTCTTTTTGAATAATTTATTGTCTCAAAATATCTCTAAAAACTTTATCGAAAATATCCAAGTCTTTTTATCTGTAAGTTTGATGAAGATAATGATGATCAATTAGTAAGAATTGACATTAATTTTATATGGAAAGAGATGGATGTGATAATAACATATTTGCCTATGTAGACACATACAAAAATATCAAGTTTTATTCAATTATGTTTGCACATGTCGTGCTACATCTTATAAACAGTCCAATTTTGAAACGAACAATTATGTACAAGCGTCTCATTTTCGTTTTATAATATATTATAAATTTATTTTATAAAATTATCAATTGGACAAAAGCATTATTAACAATTTAGTCGACTTTTAATATTCTAAAATCCTTTGTTCTATATTTATCTGTTATTAGTTTTTCTCAAGTTTCTTTTAAATTACAATTTTCTTATTCTTCTATTTACATCATATTTGATTATGTTAGAAAAAACAAGTTAGGCAGATATGCACATTCCTATTCAAGATCGTCTTAGGTATGATTTCAAGATACTGAACCATCACATTTCATTGAATGGATGGAATCTTAAGGAATTGCCCATAGCCAGATTTAAGACAATCTTGAATTATAAGATCGGTCTATGAATACCGATCTTAGATAAGATGCAAGATATATTTTTAACCTATATATTATTAGATTAGAGAACATGAGAATTGGAACATAAAAAATGTTCCAATGATCCTAGAATAAAAAAGTCGACTCCTGGAAAAATTCATGCTTTTGGAAAGTCACTTAATAACATTTGTCACTAGGATGTGCGTTGAATGGAAGTCATCCCAACAATATTTCCAATATATTGGCTGATTCCACCTGATTCGTCTTTCAATCGAAATCCGTGAGGTCCATAAGCCTTATAAAATATATTTCGAAGACAATGCAATCGTTCTTTACGTCTGGAATCAAATTTTTAATATAAGTTGCAAATTGTATAAAAGAAACAAATGCGATTAAATCGAGATTTTTACACTAAAGACTCACTGTGTATGAGATACACAAGTTTCATCGTCATTTACGTTCACGCTGCGTTCTTGTGATGTACGCCGCGTTCTACGGCAAGTAGTACATGATGGCTTGCAATCTGAGTCGGGTGCTAATATGTTGTCCAGATGTGGGGCATTAGCAGTCGTGGAACCACACAGGCTACCAGTTCCTGTTACCAATTGCCATGAATCGCCTGAAGAGGTTGAATCGTTTCGTTGTCGAACATGCGAATTGCGTGGTATAGGAACACCAATCGGAGATGTTCGATTTGTGGAGAACGATGAACGCGATTCTTGTGCGGCATTAGCTTCTTTATTTGGAGATGTGTTAAGTGTCCCGTGTGCAACATTCCTGTAATATATATAAATATATATTAGAAATCTCTAATCTGAAATATATAACAGACATGAAAATATACTGCTATAATTCTTATAAAAATAATCGTACACATTGTTTCGTGAGTCATCTTGATTATCCAAGGAGTCAGTAAAAAATACAGCTGGCGATGAATCACCATCTACGCTATTTTGTTCAATAGAACTAGATGAGCTGTTCTTAGGGCTGAAACTGTTGTTTGTAATGATTTCAAACGAATCGCTGTCAATCGCAAAAGTTTCTGATTCAGTATGCTTCAACGTTTTCTCGTAATGTTTGTGTATGCTGAAGTGCTCGCTTTCAATGTATTTTAAGAAATCAAAACAAAAAAAGAGTATCTCCTCTCCTTTATTGAGTCGATCTGCTAAATCATGACCAAAAAGCATCCAGTCGTAGGCGATGGTATAATACAGTAGTTGATACGAATCTAATGTTGTATGAATGACTCCATCAGCCCACAAACTAATTCTCAGTAATGAAATAAATAGCGGTGTGCGGTCCCAGCCTGTAAACAGTATATTAATCTCATTATAAAATATTTATTTTGAATATTTTAATAAAACAATATGTCCGTTCCATACCTGAGATACAGTGAATCAATAATCCGCTATTACTCTCACTTAGATATCTCAGTATTAATCTTAAATAGTTTTGCGTTAATTTGACTAGATTCCATTCCGTGTACTGATCCCAGTTGACTCGTAATTGACTGGAGATTGAGTCTTCAGGTACGTATATTGGCGCGTCTATGTAATTCTGGCACCAGTTAAACACCAGGTCCTTCGATCGATAATCTTGGTCTCTAAATTCCTTGAAGAATTCACATCCAGGATATGGCAGTGAAATGAGGTTAAAGTCGCTGTACCTCCTCGCTTGGTCTACCTTCTCCGACGAAGTTACGCTGAGTACCGAACAAAAGAGCTCTGTTTAAGGGCCTCTAAAAGTGGATTACATAGAATAAAACAGACTGCTCATACTAAAAACTATTATTATGGAACTTTACTGTGTTTTTGAGGATGGACATCTTCTTATTGGAATAGCTATTGTCTATATATGCAGTTTTCTTCTGGAAAAGCTGTATATGCTTCATTCTAAACATTGTTATTATGAACTGTGATCTTCACTTAACGTTTAACAATTCAATGAAATGAACAGTTTTACTATAGAGCTATATTTTGTTTTTTATCTAGTCTTGTTACACAAAATCAAGAATTTTCTTTTAATAATTACACTATTAAATTCTTGCAATTGCAAAGTTTGACAATTAAATAATGCCTAGCCATCTACATTTGCTTTGTAATACACAAAGTACAAGAGAAATACTTAGTATCATCCTTACGTCATCCCATATTTAACTTTCTTCTTCTCTACCATGAAGTCTACGATGGTTCCTACATTAAGAGCCTTGAGAAGTTCTATGTCGTTATTTCTAACTGTATTTTTCAAGTCAGTAAGCCTTGATTCTTCCTTAGGTAAACTTTCTTCTACCTGCACTGCACTGGCGCTGCCGCTAGCTACACTAGCTAGCAAGAAATTTAATCCAGCTCTACCGAACATTTCTGGGCTGCTGGATAACGTTGAGGATCTGCATACATGCCTACCCTTGTAAAGTATCACTGGCACTGGAAATCTTGAACGACATCTGGCAAGTCTTGAATTTGTTATCAGTTTGAGGAGATTGTTCCTTAAATATATGCTTTCGTACGTATTTTCCATCGTGTACGGCGACGACACTGGCGTGTCGCATTTCTTCGAACTTCGAAACTTGTCGTGTTCTAATATTATAAGATAGCTGGGATAATGCGCACAAAGATCACCTGCGGTGTTGTCTATTGTAGAATATTCATAATCGAAGGCCGCAAGCAGCATACATCTCTGCATTATTTCCTTATTCTGAAAAAAAAAAGATACATGTTCCTTAATATTATTATAAAGAGTTCAATGTTAGCATGTTCAATAAAATTATAATTAAATATATTTACTTGTAATAAAAAATATTTATGAGACAATTTACCGTAACGTCTGCATCCTTAGTTCTGTACGTGTTCTTTGCGAAGTGTGTGATGAGATGTCGTAGACTATCTATACTAATCTCAGTCATGATTCGCTGTGGCTTGAACTAGTAGTACTAGTGGCGACGTTTTCTCACTTGTAATAGAATACCTTTCCAAGGAGGCACTAGATTCTTGTTACAATGAAAATTCACAGGGTAACAGTTGCCAGTATCTTGCATGACAGAGACACGACACAAGCACTGAATTTAAGGTATATATACGTGAAATTGCAAACATTTAACATTTATCAAATTCTTTTCGTCACAATCCATCTTCAAATGTCGACAATACAATCTTCCATGAATGTACAACGGAATAACATACTATTTCTGTAAACAATAATTTTACCTGTTATCTGCGATTATTGAAACGTCAAATTTCCTTTATTATCAAAGAGATTCCATCGCACTTATATTTACGATCTCGTAGTTACAATTGCCAAAGCATCGAAAAGCTTCAAAACGAAAACAATACAAAAACTTTCAAAACATGTTGACGGAAATAACATACGCGTTATTTATCCCGCGACGTTACTTATCTCGCATATTTATAAATTTTACAACGCGACGAAAAATGAAGCGTGAGAAAAGAAATTATAAATTTACTTTTAAATAAATAAATCAAATTTGCGAATCTTGTATTTATTGAGAAGCTCAATTTCGCAAAAAACGAATGTTTAACAATTTTTATTTATTAACTTTAATCTCAGTGAAATTTACTTTTTTTTAATTCCTAAAATTAGAAGAAAAATTAAATCGTGATTAGATCTAATTCGCAATGATAGAAATGGACATAAAAGCGGCGGGCGCGATCGATTCCCATCGCGCGAACGCGATCCTACAAAAGCATGTATAACCTCTCAACACCACCGCATGTGCCATCGGGTGTCGCTGAGAAGCATGCGGCGCTTAAATCCCCGCCACGTAGGGACGAGCGTTACGACGCGTCGCTGGGATCACTGTACGGCGTTTCCGCGACAACGGGGGCCGCATTTCCGGAGATCCGACAGCTCGGAGAAAATCTGCGACGCGAGTGCACGAGGTTCCGCGAGCAGCATTTTTGAATCGGCAGTCGCGCTTTCGGCTCGGAAGCACCCGTCAACACTCGCATGCTCCGCCCGCGCGCTCTCGAGACACAACGAGAGTGAGAGAGATCAGCCTTCCGGCACGCGCGTCACGGCAGGTACCAATTGTCACTCGGACGGGCCGTGCGAACGCCTATTATCACGCGGTCGTCCTATCGCGGTCACGTTCCCGTACTTTTAAGGTTATCTACGAGACCGTGGCCCTGTGAAGTTGGAGGGGAATCGGTCCCAGCGCCGTCTACCGTGGCGACTTGAAGTCCGTTACGTGACCGACTCGACTCGGTCGACCGAGCGAGTAGGGTGTGTCCGTGTGTGTGTGTGTGCAAGGTTGACTAATTAATCGAACGTTCGATATTTTTTGTCGATTAATCGATTAATAACTGCCGATGTTTTGGAGATCCGATATATCGATATTCGACTTTTTGTGTAAATATCGAAAGTCTATTCCGTTATTTCCGTTTCTGTAAACTTGCAAACAAAAATTAAAAAAAAAAAAGTTTTAGAACATTAAAAATTGTTTATTAGCAGAGAGAAATGTGAGAGCGGCTATCCCGTGGTTAGGTTAGGGTAGGATGCATTATACGCATCATGCATGAAATGGAACGTACCTTAAGTCTTATTTATCAAAATAAAACAATATCCTGTTTTTTAGAGAAGTTGATTATTTAAAAAGATCTTTAAATATAAGCTTAAAATTTAGAAAAAATTAAAACATCTTGTTGCCTCTATTTATATAATTTTTATATGTTGATATATTAACATGTGATTTTGTTCTAATGAAATTCTATACTTGCTTTATCTTTTTTCATTTTATTGATAATTCATTTCTGATAATCTAGCTTTAAGATTATATATAATGATTCATAGGTGAGGGAACCAAAATAAAGGATGGCAAATGTGACGGAGAAGAAATTTAAAGTGGAGTTACTACCATGCAGCTTCAAATTTCATGATTTCATTGCCAAAGTCAGTGATGTTAATATTAATTGCCAAATAATAAAGATGGAAGATTGCTTGTATCTGTGGATTGGAGATTCTGCTAATCGCAGCATGGGAGACCTGTCTTTTGCTCTTACATCCAATTTTGAGAGACAACCTATTGCAACTAAGATAATGGGTTCCATAGCCGATCCCACATCGACAAACATGGCTAAAAGATTAAGCATGAAGCTTGGAAAACCAGTATATGTTAGTTTTAACATGACCGCGGACAACATAATATTGCTAGAAATTGAAAGAAGAATCCAAGAGGAGTTCAAGACACATGCAAATCTATTAAGTTTTTGATTATTGACAAACGTTGATTATTGACAAACGATTCTCAAGATATTTAAAGATATTTTTGTATATAATTGATATATTTCATATATTGTATAATTTGTTTATTAATAAACTTGATATTTGAAATTATTTAATAATGTTAACGAAAAATCTTTCTAAAGAATAATATACTAATTATTTAACAATTATTACATATATACATATATACATATGTGAAAATAAATTACATAGCAATTGTTAGTTGTTAATTGAAAAGAGTAAATGTAAATTTCTTACATTTATACTTATAATTTCAAATATGTGAAGTTAGCACTCTGAAATGCAAGTTTTTACAAAATTGATATATTTGATTGTCCATCATTTGTCCACATTTGTCTATAATAGATCTTTTTGTCTACCTTGCATAAAAATAAAAAATAAACAACTATAAAAGAAATACACTGTAGATTACTAAGGATGAAATTTTTGTATGAATTGTATTATTACTTTTCCAACAACTTGAATCAATTATTTTTACTTATCAATCCGATAACGATAATATATGAGTCACATTTAAATTGACGATATTTTATTTTATTTTATTTGATATAAAACATAAGAATACATACATTATATTTTTTATTATTATTATAAATTTTATTTTTATTATTATTATAAAAAATATTCAATTATCTAAAAAAATATAAAATATCTATTTATGGTAATTTACACTTTATCTTAGTGATTCTTTTCATTTTTATCCATGCACTTTTATATCAATTTTCATTTCAAAATCGCGGATCCCTAGTACTGAGCGCGAGCGGCGCGATGGCGCCACGCGTCCCAGCGGCTGGCGGCGCGCGCGCACGCGCAGTCGCGGCCGACCCGGCGGACCGGTGGAACCGGACCCGGCTCGGTCCGACGGCGGGGAACGAGGAACGCGACCGCGGCTGCGTTCGCAATATGGCGAGTGTGCGACGAGGGGCTGTCGCTGCGCGCGTGCCTCGCCTCGTCTCGCGCGCGCTGTAGTGACATTCGCTGATCGTGTCGTTGGTGCGTGAAGGTATGCCGACGGTGACGCGAGCTCGCGGCCGCCCGGGGTCGTGAATCGGCGCGTGCCACTCGCGCGCGATCGTGTCGACGGCGCCGAGGGTGACGGCGGCAGCGGCGAAGACGACGACGGCGACGTCGTGCGTCCCCTCGACGCGCGGGGGGGGGGGAGGGGAAGGGGCGAGAGCAGCGTTCGCGCGCGGAACGCGAGGGCGCGGGGACGAAGGTAAACAAACGGCATGAGCGCGATCCTCGGCGGCAGTGGCGGCGGTGGCGAGACGGCGCCGCCGGGCGCCCTCCTGGACTCGGAAGTCGAGAGCATCATCGAGGAGAAGAACCAGCTCATCAGCCGGCAGTACGCCGAGATTGAGAGGCTGCAGCGCGAGCTCGCAGAGGTCGTCGGCGAGCGGGACGCCCTGCTCTGCGAGGTGTCGAAATTCAAGTTCGAGCGCGAGATGACCGACCTCAAGCGGCTGCACGATGACAGGTACGTGCCCTGGCGAGCCTCGCGCTCTCTCCCGCATTCTCAGACCGCTCCTCTTTCCCGTGTCTCGTGTCCGGCGAGAGGGCAGAAACACGGACTCGTACTCCGCGTACAAGTGTTTTTTTTTTCCTCTACCTCGCGCGACTCTTCCTGCTTTCCGTCCCTCCGCGCGACGCCGCGTTTCGATTTCAACGCGGAAAGTGTAACGCGATACGGAGAGCCTGAGAAGGACGAGCCGCGATGAAAATTCATTTTTACCGGCGCGAAAGTGCTGTTCTTCTCTCTATCTCTCGCGAGGCTCTTCCTATATTTTTTGTATGTTAATAAACGCGGTTTGGCGTATCTTGGCTTTTGCATCTGAACGCCTTTTAAGAAAGACGAAAATTCATTTTACAGAGAACTCGCGAGAGAGTTCTGTTCTTCTCATTCGCGTTTGTCTATATTTTTCGTGTTTAAACCGGCGACGAGGTGAACGCTCACGAAACTCACATTTTCTAGTTTATAAATGAACTAATGGAACACAAAAAAATTGTAGCGCGGTAGCTTCTCAACGTTTATTTATTCTCGTTTATTCGCGACCTTCGCGGAAGGAACGAGGAAGCGTGGAAAAGGGCGTATCCGCCTTTTTCCCGCGCATTTAGGCCGCGTTGTTTTTTTCGCCCGTCCCTCGATTTCCCGGGACGATCTATCCTGGTCAGCGTTTCGCGTCGTCGTTTATTTCCCAATTTTCGCGCGATCCACCGTAGAAAAGTCCAGCGTGAATCCAACTAGGGTGAAGAGGGAGTTCGCCCTCACTCGAGTCGCCTTGTTCCTCCTCCTCCTCTTCCTCTAGAAAAAGCCATCGGATGTCAATCATCGCGGGATTGATATTGCATCGGCGAGCGTGCGATCGCGGGGCATTCTCGCGCGAATTTCCCCGTTGCGTCCGACGGATACAGCAAATGCGGGGGGGGGGGCCGAGGGGGGTTGCGCAATTCGCGTGGAACGAGAGATACAGTCTCTCGTCGGATTAACCCTTTGTCTCGCAACGTCGTTGTTTCCGCCTATTACGATCGCCGGTTGACGGCGTTTGTTACACACGCGTCGCGAGCTCTCGTCGGTCAGTCTTTTTTTTTTTTCCCTCCCCTGGTTCAACAAGTAGCCGAGTGCAGATCGACCGAAAGAGTTGAAACGGAAAGGGCGAAACGTAACTTTCCACGTTATTTCCCTAATTGTTCTGGGGAGAAAAGAAAATGAGCGCTGGAAGGATATTTTCTTTTCACCTTGGATCCTATTTCCTGTCGAGTTAAAACGGTCAATTTGTGTGTGTCTACGAATATTCGCCGCGAGTTTTTAACATGCAAGGTTAATGAGCTTGACGCGTCATTTCCTCTCCGTGATATTTCATTTGATCAATGCTGAGATAATCTTTTCTTGTCGGAAATGTCGAAGAAGGTTATCGTTATCGTTTTATCACACTATTTCGATTTTTTTCTATTGTATATCTTCGTAAACAAGATTGACCGTAATATTTTCCTTAAACAATCACCTGAAATTAAAAATGTACATGTATAGTTTTCCTTTATTTCCTCTCTTCGAGTTCTATTTTTCTTATTTTCTTATTTTGATCATCTCACATATATCACATTGAGAAAAAATTTATCCAAAATATGTCTCGTACATTGAAAAAAAAATGGTTAACGAATCAGAAAAATCTTGTAGGATTCATCAAATATTCTGGTTATTATAATAGAAACTCTAGTTATTATAAGTTATAAAGTATTGAATTATAATAACCAGAATATTTGATCAATCCTACAAGATTGTCCGACCCGTCCGTTTTTAACCAGAATCTTTTTTTCAGTGTAGCGGAATGAATATCCATTAGTTTTGAGGCTTCGATTTATATCTCATTACATGAGAGAATATCGATGACTAGCCGCGATGATTCATCATTATATTTGGCCGCGCGTTTCGTTTCATTGACGTTTACATCAATGACGTTTCGCAGGGAGTGTTTAATACGCTGTCGCGCGTATGAAACCATGACAATAACGTGAGTTATTAAAGCGCACGCAAAAGAGAGGAACCTGCGCGCTTGTTTAACGTTATCAATGTGCAAGCGCGTGCCCAGATAAATTGATAATCTACGACAGGGAATGGGGGAGGGGGGGGGGCAGAGTGCCTCGCATTCGTGTCCAAGCCATCGAATTACAGATAAAGGCTGCGCCAACTACCTGGTCGCTAATGCGATATGCATTCATTCGCCATGGACACGAAATGTCGTGGAATATGATTATCCGCCCGACGCGGGCGGTTTATACTCCCGTTCCTTTTCCCACCTTGCAAAACTAAAACGCGAGAGACAGAAATTTCGTCCGCGAGGTCGAGCGATAGTTTGGGAACCAGTATCGCCGGCGCGAGACACATTTAATTAACACACCAATTACTGAGCCAGGCTGAATATAAGTTAAGCCGCGTTTTCCTAAACCGTCCTCGATTCTAGAAAGGAGAATTTCCGAACAACGAGATGCGCCAAGTGGAATTCACTTGTCGCGAATTAATTTGATATCGCCGTGCTCCGCATATGCCTTCGAATATAATAGAATTAATGTAGAAATATATCTCCCGTTCAGCCCTCGCTGACAGTCGTGCGATACGTTTCTGTTCCCCGCCGCGCTTAATTAAAAGCGTTCCTAAGTACGCTCGTCAGAGGGAAACGGACCGCGTTGCACGACCGCATCATACCTTAATAAGGACAACTCGAATGCGTACGTCGCATTCATAAGCGTGTACTCCCCTAACGCATTGTCGTGAGAGTACGCGCGTAGGGAGTAGTAGACGCAACGACCTGGTAAAGCAGACGCGTATCGTCCATCTGGGGAAAAAAAAAGAGTGCGCGCACACCGCGCGCAAGACGTTCCCACAAGATAGGCCCCTGGACGGGATACAAACGCGATACGCGCGTTGTTACGCGCTGCACGCTGTAATAATAATAATTGATAATTGCATATTGCGTTCCCCGCGTCTCCCCGTCGTCGATTTTTTTTTTCTTCACCGCGACAAATATGTAGTCTTTCTCTTCCAACCGGCGTGCTGGCCGATTCCGCGTCGTTTACGCGAGCCTCTCGAACGATCACGCCTCCTCGGTATTTTTGCACGGTCTCCTTCGCGTTTAACGCGATAGCTGCAATATTTTCGAAGGCAGATGTTAAACGACCGTTAGCGATATACCGTCCGCGCCTCTCACCGCCGCGAGATCGGTTCGCGCGTGCGCGCGAGAGAGATTTTAAACCGGGGAGAAAAATCGCCGGCCGCAAGATATAGGCGCTTGGCGATCGCGGCGGCAAAAAAAGAAGAGTCCCCAAAGCGGTGACCTTGAGGCATCCTATTGACCTGCTGGGGACCTCGTCTTTGAAGCCGTCTAACTTTACTAAGCTCATGATTTAATACATCTGGGCTGCAGAACCGGTCCGTCCCGAACTTCGGAAACTTCACCCGTGTCTCGGGTGAGCTCTTTATCTCGCGTCCGCGCGCACGCCCAATTGTGAAGTAGTACATCGCGTGGACGTGCGTGGAAACTACCGTCTTGCACTCTTGCAAAATGCTAATCGAGCAAACACGCGTGACGCGAGCGACACGGTAGATTTTATTCGCGGTCTCTTTCTTTTTCTCTCTCTTCGGCGACGCTGTTCGAGACCTCCGAAAATGTTTCTTGTAATAAAAAAAAAAGAACTAGAATTTCTCGCGCGATCTTCAATGGCGTATCTTCGTCCGTAAAAAGGAATCATGAACGTTCGATTACAATGTTGCAACGACGCGAGGTCGACCGGTCACGCCAAATATATCCCATAGCACATAATTGGTTCTGCCTCCGTACGATCGAGCGGTTGGAAGAGATATTTGACACAGATTCGCAGTCGCTCGCGACGCATCCGACATGTCCATTGTTCCCAGAAATTTACTGCGCCCACAATGTCGTGAGGAATTTCAGACGAATTTCAGACTTTCACGCGCGTTCACGGGCGAGCAAAAAAAATCCCTCCAGAATCTGATAAGTAATTAATTTTCTAACGTCATTTAACGTGACAATTTATTCTTGACTTCATCAGCTGTGCAAACAGTTTGCCACGAATGTCTCTCTTAAATGAGTCTTCCCTTTCGCGTTTGACGTCAATTCTTATCAAGGTTGAAATTACGTAAAACGAAAAGATATTCAGTTTCTACAATATCCGCTATTTCATAAAAGAAAGAAAAAAAGATATAAATAATTATAATTATTCCATTTCATAATGAGAATTTTGATTAATACGTGAGCAGATACTTATATTTATTATCAAGTTTATTATCAAAGACTCGAGGCGCTTAATTAATTTTACGAAGGTTAAGCTGCGAATTTTTCACGCGAAAGAATTATTTAAGTGGAGTTGTACGGTTCGTCCGTTTGCGGCTCGCTGCGGGAAAACCACTTACTCCTAAAGACTGAACTCTCCAGCGGTTTTTCGTATTCTTCTTTGACGTGGTAACGACCATACGTTTCCTCGTCTGCGGCGAAAAAATCGACTTGGTCACGGCTCGGAAAAACGTAATACACGGTCGAAAAGAGATTTATGCTTCCAAGAAGCGACGAACATTCTGTCCTAACGCTCTTGTCTCCTCTCTTACATCTGGTACAAACATGTTAAAATGATGGCATCCACACACGATGCCACACTCTTAGCCTTACTAAACGGTAGCAAGTTTTTTTCTTATGTCTCATGATATTTCCCGAAGACAGTCATAGATTTTCCCAAAGGGAACGTCTTCCTGCCCTGGCAATAAAATAATATGCCTGTGAGAGAACTTTCTTAATGTCTTTAGATACGCTTTAACTCTCCTTTTTAATTATTTTATTATTATTTTACGGTAATGTCGATAATTATTTAAGCGAACGGTTAAAGGATATTTAATATACAACTATAAGATTGCGTGATTCTAAAGTTATGCGATTCTTCGTTGCGTAGTTCTTCAATACTGATTGCATCCTACATAAATAGCTCTGCCACTCTTTTTGTCTTGATTGAGCAACATTTAAGTACGGATTGGATCACCTCTGGATCACCTTTATCGGACGTGGACAAGGTTTATATGGTTCCAAAGTTCGATTTCGAGTTGCCAACGGTACGGTTAGCTGCGTCCCTTGCGCGACTAATTGGCGTCGATTAGCATCGATGATTGCAAAACTGTTAATCGTTAATGCAATGCGTAGGAAAAATACAGAAAGAGAATGCTGATGTTTTTATTGCCTGGTAGGATCGCGCGTTTCTCCTTCTCTCTGTTTTCTTTCCTTCTTTCTTGTTCACTTCTCCGCGGTGACGACGAAAATAGTTTATTTCCCTGTGGACCACTGCAAGGAGGAGGACTTTGGACTTTTAATCTCACTTCGCTGCCGCACGCGACAAAGTATTGCACTCTGCTTGACTGAAATCCACTATTTGCGGAATATATAAAGCTTCCAATGCGGCATTATTGCTCGTGTCGTCTCTCCTTTGAGATTTCTTGATCTTAATTAACAAACTTTCCTTCCCTCTCGATGCGCTCGGCAATAATGATCGCGGTCCCCTTTTTCGACGGTTCTACGAAATTTGTATACTCTGATAAATTAATTTCTGTATCAAAAAGATTCAATTCTGCTCGAAATTCTATATAAATTTAATTTAGACCTAAATTTGTAAAATAACCAAGAGATCTTTGAGAATTAATAATTTAACAGCGGAGAATACAATTACCGTAATTCCACTGTTTAAAAATGCTAACTAAAATATGAAAATACTAACCGTGAGCAGATTAAGCTAATTTCTTCGCCACGAATACGATCGGATAGAAGGAGATCGATTTAACGAGGAATTGGAAATTTTTAGCGAGCATTAGCACGGTAGGTGTGGTATAAATCGCATTACCAGATAAACAGGTTCGGCATTTCGGCCAAGGTTGTTCGCAGCGACGGAGCGTCACTGCCGTTACTGTCACTACCGCATCCCCGTGTCGTGTGCGTGCGAAACGAGGCGCGTGTTGCGCATCTGTCTCGCCAGTATGTGTACGTGAAATCGTCGCCTTGGAGGTTCGTCAGTGGCACTCAGTCAGCCCGCGTAAAACAAATCGTACGAGTCGAGTCGAACGTGTGCTGCGTGAGCGAGAGTTCAAGGGAAGCCCGTTCCCATTTTGCAAAAGTTTCCCCGTATTCGGTATTGCTATTTATATCCGAGCAATAGGATCGAATGGCCTCCGGAGACCGCAACTCGCGACGAGACCTCTCCTTCTCTCTTTATGGACTCCGTAAATGATCCACTTATGCGCTTCTATAGTTAGCCACGCTATAGACCACACGGAATGGAGTGTCTAAATCTAAAAGCTTCCCTGTGACTACTTTTAAACTCTCCTAGAGCCCTTTGTACCCGCGGGGAGCGAGCGTGTGGCTCTCGAGCTCGACACGCGTGTGTCGTAGAACATCGCCCCCGCGGCCGTCAGATAAAAAAGCGTGCACGCATGCCGATCGGAGTAACTCTCCGAATGGCCGATAAAGCGGAAGCGGGCTGCCGAGAATCGATGCATGAAGGACTAAAAATGCGAATTGTGCGCGAGACGCGGAACCGACAATGTTATTCCGACACGTAGGGAATTTCCACGTCACCGTCCCGCGTAATCCGCTTGCGGCACGGCGCAATATATAGTTATCGTCGTGCAATATCGCGCCGCGAGAGGTACGGGGGAAGTAGCGGCTGACAACCGGTAGAATGGACCGCTTTATATGATTTCTCGGCTGTCGCGTGATTACGCGATGTTTCGACGCGTCTCGCCGAGTGTCTGGAATGAACGGTGATTTAGATCTGGAAATGTGGGGCAAATATGAATACATGCTCTATGATCCTCCCTTCTGACTAAATTTCACGCACACACACAGTCATTTGCATAATAACATAATACACTAGACCTCTAATAACATCAGATCCCAAAACACTTCAGGAAGATACATACATGTATTATGCTTATGGTCGTTACATTATACATCCCATTGCCGTGGCCCTTGTATTTATGCGGCTCTCGAGTTCACTGTTTGATATGCAAGAGCATCAACCACGTATTTTTCATAAACAAATATCTCGACTCTATTTTCTATCCAGCCGCTCCTTTCCTACGTTCATAGCGCCATCGGGCAGGGCGCGCGCTTGAAAAAATGTACATGTACGAGTCTCGCCGCGTCGAGTCTTGGGATTCATTACGAGATGCTCGCTCGACATTAATTAAATTTTTCCTCGCGCAGAGAATCACGGTCAAGCACAGTGAGCTTAACCGCATTACTCTTATTTCGCGGTATATAGTGGGTATATCCAGGGTGGGGTCCTCTCCGTGCTACATAGAGCCGGTTACATGGGGCGGTTAACAGCCCGGTGTGTGTAGTATAGATATACGCGCGCGCAGACTAAATGGATCGCAGTATCAAAGCGAACGTTTGCCGCTTGGCCGAAATATTGCATCGGAGCTGCCGCTATCGATTACTGATTGAAAGTATTTTGGCTCGGTTAGCGCGGCAGAACGGATACGTAGCGGCGTGAATCTGGGACATTCTAACCGAGTACGGTAGCGGCAGTGCACTTGGAGACGACCGGTTGATAAGCACTTATAAGGACACGTATCTCTCTCGCCGATCACTCCTAATGCAATCAACGTCGAACACACGAAATCGCACGGCAAGTGTGTCAACACGCGGAGTGTTCGATAGACAGCTGCGGGAGATATGGCGACATTTCTCTTTGGAAAACCTATATTCCATCCATTTCTCCTTGCTCGCGAAAATCTTGTTTAGTATTTTGTGACGGATGTCTTGTTAATTATCCTTCCAGCGCTGTCAAAGTCCATCGGAATAATTAGCCGAGAAATAGAATTTCGCGTTATCTTTGAAAAGCGATTCGCTGAAAAAGCACGTTCCTTTTATTACTTCGAGGAAGTGAGTATCCGCGTCGCGATAGCTCTTTTATAAAGAGGGATTGTCACGATTTGTGACAAGAAGTATCGTCACGTACACCCAACCACGCCTATCGCACCGGAGCACCCTGTAATTTATGACGCGTCAAACTCGGGGAACTATTGACACGGAATGGTAGTGCGATACACGAAACTAAGAGACAAGTGTGATAAATCACCAGATTCTCCGCCGGCTATTGCCGTCGTATTACGCGTCGGCGGTTGGTTTATTGTTATAACACGCCCGTGTTATTCTGTGCGAGGGAGATACTCGCGCGCGCGTATCATTTATACAATGCGCGCGGAACTAAGGCGTCGAAAGATTTCTATCTGCTACTAGAGATACGTGCGTCAGGCAAAGTCGCTGAATAGAACGTTCTTGCAGTTTCATTGATACACTGCAAAATCGATATTTCCTTATGCGATCTGTCCCGCCTCGTCAACAACACCGCAAGTCTACAGAGAAAGTTATTTCTTGTCAAGCACTTGACGTCCGTACGATCTATTACATGAAAGTCTCGTTATTATAATTATTAAGTAAGCCAACAATATTTCATAATCTAATATTCATTTTATTAATACAATTTAATTATGTGAAATTATAAAAAATTTACACATACATTTTTCTCTTTTATGTTCCGTTGTTGAACATTTTTCAACTTTTGTGCTGAAACCAACTTTAATGATGAACAAACGCGTTCTCTTTTAGGCTTCCAATATTTTACTCCGTGATATCTCTATTTTCCGTTTACGTCAGCTTTGCGTTTCTCGGTGCTGCATTCATCTCTGTAACAGCAACTAATAATTCATTCGCTTTTATTCAACGTAGACAGAAATTACTGTAGTTGCACCAGAAATGACGCGGTTGCTTTTGAATTTGAGAATTGTACAGGGTTGAAACGGACGAGGGAGAAAAAGGTCGTGAGAAGGGTAGAGTGTCCTCTTCGTAGCGACGTTGTAATTACGCGAGTGCTTTAATGTCTCTGGTCACGCGAGTGCCGAGGATTGTCGATCTCTCTTTTCTTTTTTTTTTTCCTTTATGGAAATGTAGCGGACAAAATTCTCAAAGTTGCGTCGCTTCGTAAAGTACGAATTATGCAAAATTTTTACCCGTGCGACGCACGATTACGTTTTTTACCTCTGAAACCGCGCGTTCCTTCGTGCCTCGGTCGCTTTTCGAGTCCGTCGTTACTTTTCACAATGCAGTAACTCATTGAAGCTATACGTGCCCCTTTTCCGATGCTCGCTTTTGTGCTCGATGAACGCTACGATTGGTATTACAATCCGCCCCGATAGGATCGTCTAGCCGGCAATTAATGCACCCAGGAGCCTTTCCGGGGTGACGACGCGCCTCGCGAGGGACGCGGGGAGAAGCTCTACCGTTTTCATCTCGAGCAGGAGGCGCACCTCTCTCTCTCTCTCTCGCTCTCTTTTGTGCGAAAGAGAGCACGAGAGCGACGCGGACGTCGGCGTCGCGATGCCGAGAAAGACTGCGAGCGTTGTGTACGAGAACGAGGCGAAAGAGAGAGAAGGAGAAAGAGAAAGGGAGAAAAGGGCGAGGAGAAGAGAGAAGAGGAAGAGGCTAGGTGAGAGATTCGTGGGGACAAAGGGACGTCGTCGTGACGGCGCAGACTCGGCGGAGCGCCGGGCGTCCCGACGCCTTCTCGCGTCCCTTTTATATCGCGTCGCCGCCAGTACATCTCTAACGATTCACGCTGCACTTTCCCCATTCACGCGCACCGCGGAAAAACGGCGGCCGGCGACGCGCCTTCGCCCTCTACGTCCTCCACCCTTCCCCTCCTCCCTCTCGTCTCGCGTTCTCCTCGCGTTTCCTCCATTTCTCCGAGGGCGAAATTTGCCTCTCAATTCCGATCGCCTCCTCGCGAGCGAGCCTGCTTCTCGCCGAATATCCGTGCGCGGTGGTGGCACACGCGACCCGCGCGTGCCCGCCGCCGTACCTCGTACGCGTGTGTGACATAACGAGTGCGCGACGACTGTGCGTCACAGGTCCCTTCCACCGCACGGCGATAGACTTCGGTCTCGCGATCGAAAGTTCTCCCGGCGCGTCCAAGAGCGATACTGTGTATCTCCACCACAGGTAGATATACCCGCTAGAATAATGTAACATTAATAATCTCTCACGGTTTTATACATGAGCTTCCCCTTAATCTCTGATATTTTCGCCATTCATTACTGTCGCTCGTCGAGCGATTTATTTACGCTTGATTTTCCACGAGCTACATGCTGATGTTAATCTTCTGTTTTCACAGAATACACGTTAGCGATACGCGTATTCTGTGAAAATAAATAGCCATTCAGGCCGCGCTGAGCGCACCCTCCTCGCCCACGCAGTGCACGCACGCATGCACGCATGCACTCGCCGGTCGCTCATTCGCCGCGGGAGTGCACCGCGCGGCTGCTGGAGGATTTGCAGATGCGGATTTGCACGGTAACGTCCAGAACGCGGTTTGTGAATGGTGGTGCGACCTTGCGGTTGGAATGTAAAGTGCTAGACCGGCAAGGGAATCGTGCAGCCACGGATAAGCCGTTCGCGTACGCGAACCGACCGCCACGTGCATGCACGGTGTGTTGCAATTACGCGCCGTGCATGTAACACGGTGACCCTATTTCGCAAATGACAATCTTGCATTTTTCAAATGTAGTATCGCCTTTCTCCCCTCCGAGACAGTTGCGACAAATCAAGGCGACGAGAAACACCATTTATCGCCCCGATATCGACGCATACGCTCGATATATTCGCCGAAGCACTCGAATGAAGTTCATCTTGATCGCTTTTTTTTTATTTTATTATCGCGTAAAAGGCCATCTGTGGAAGGACTGATAGGTGGATTTATCGCGCGCGCACTTTTCGCCAAGTGCGTTCGATGCAGAGGTTTATCGCGGATTATGACGAGCCACCGCCGGCTGCAAATATGGATTGCGTTAAAATCACTGTCGATCCGCCGCGGAAAGTTTTGCATGAGGTCTGCTCGGTCTGCTCGAGTGGGCGTCCCCGCGAAGAGATAGCCGTACTTTCTACGCGGTTTCCACGAGAAACCGTACATCTCATTTGATAGGAAGACGGCTCGTTAATTATACACTCCTTTTTTTTTCCCCTCGAGTTCGCTTATTACGCGCGTGTATCCTATAAGGTGGATTACATTATAGTTTAACGACATTATTTACGCCTACGCGCGTTTACGAGCACGTGGGTAAAATCAGCGCTGAGGGAACGGCCGATCAAGGCGAGTCTCTACGTGGGTCGAGCGTGAACCACAAATGGCCACGCGACCGCTCGCCGTCGCCATATTGCCAAATTGGCCGTGCATCCGCGGTGGTTTTCTGCCACTTGGCTCGGTTTAGCGCACTATTACGATCTAATTTGCGTAAACCTTCCGAGGCGATCAATATTGCACATCGCGAACGGACATGTCACCGTCTCGCTCTCCATCTTAAAAGAAATATTGAAAAAAGATTCGTTTAAACATAGAATGAACGACGAGATTCTTTCGCTGTCGGAAGAAAGGTCCCCGAGCGCGAAGAAATAAAATCGAATCGTAATTCATTCGAGCCCGGTGCTCGTTTTAACGAAATCTAAGTGACAAATCTTTCGTAAGAGCCTCTCTGCGGAACTGCGCGCTGAGTGAAACTTGAGTCCGTGCCAGTTTCTCCCCGAGTTCCAGCACGACATGACAAAATAATTGGATTGTCGTGAGAAAGGGCCAATGTCAATAAGTACCTTTGAATTCCTCGGAACAGGGCGCGCATTTCGTCTGCCCATTTCGTTGCTCGCGGTAGAGAATCGATTCTTCGATATCCCGCTGCCGAATGGAGCTTTAGAAAACTGCCGCTCGAAGAAACTGTTCGATAATGAAGCGCAGCGAATTCGAATTTTCTCGCCGCTTCGTCGGCGGAAATAATACAAGTACGAATTAAGGTGGCAGAAGCAACGACGGTCTCGGCGACCAGCGTTGTTTCGGTTAGTGCTATTGATTTTTGCCGTTTGTTTCGTCGACCCTATACGCACCCTGCGATTCCACCCTTCTGAATCATTCACCATTACTTCCGATGGCGGTGGTGGTAGTGGTGGGTTGGCGGCGGCCCTCCTTAATAGCGACTCGGTGGCCTCGCGTGCCTTACGTCCGTCACGTTTTGCTAATTTCGAACGAAATGACTCACCGAATTAATGACGGCAATGCCGCCGTCATTTGTCGTTTATCGCACCCGGGTTTTGACGTTCAAAACTTGAACGTGGGTGCCCCGCGTACTACACGGTCACGGCCGATCACCCCGAATTCTGAATTTCCGGCACGGCGAAAAATTCGCGAGAATAAATCAGATCACGGTGTCGTCCGTGACCGTTCGCAATGTTGTATGCGCGGAATATTCAATGGCGAATCTTTGCTCCAGCGTGCGAAATAGAACGCGCGCGCGTCGAGCGACAAGAAAATTTATAGCCCCTGATACTCGCATCGCGCGCGTATCTTCCCTCTTCTTCTTCTTCTTTTTTCTCTCCGCTCTCTTTTTCTTTTGTGCCGTTTATATTTGCGCGCCTGTTAAAAGACAACCGAGTACGCGAGGCGTTTTATGGACGCGCTTTCGGAGCGCATATCGATCGGTTTGAACTTTATGGCCCCGACGAGGAGAATATACATATACACACCCCCATGTGGTCGCCATACGTCACGCGTGTCGTCACGGTACGCACCCATGATACCCATGTTCGTGCATGAAGATCTGCTTCCGATTGCCCGTTCCGTTGCCGCCGTAGAGTGACTGATAACGGTTCGGTGACAAGGAGTTAAAAATAAATGTAGTCTTGCTATTTTGCTTTAGGGCAAGTATTGTTCCGGAATCTTCGCTCGCGCGATAACGACTCGGATTGCGCCAGTGGGAGGAAACCTGTGGGCGTAATCGACTGAAAACGTTGTGTTTGTCGCTATCAACCGCACTATAGTGTGCCATAATCTAAATTCCCATTTAACTGACGTTAAAAAAATAGCAACGGAAGAAGAACGTTCACTCGTAAATCGTGTTGATATCAGTCATATCTCTCTTACCATTTTTTTATGTAAGTTAATATAAAGGAAGATTAAGATTGAGTGACGTTATTGTAGTAATAAGAGATACCGTATCACACATCGGGTCTATAAATATACATGATACTTCCACTTCTCGTTCTACGTATTGATCGAATTTGTAAAAGCGTCGACCGAAAAACTAATTCGGTCGCCACGGCGTCTCCTTTCTTTTTACGTATGCGATTGTATCGTAACGATACAAGAGATAAGATAATGGTATGCAACTTCGCTTCGAAATATCTATTTACGAGTCCACGATCATTGCTGTGTGATACGCGCGAACGTTCGGCAGTTTTTGGCTTAGCGTGTGCTTAGCGTTTTCGTGCGGATCAATGTGTTTTCTAAATGGGTGTTTTAGGAGGGCTCGTTACAGGTACAGACTTTTACATATTTAGCATTCAAGTACGTTTAGATACGCGCGAGTGAGTGTGAAATGTGAAGTGAAAGCAAAATTGATAGCAACCTTATTGAGATCTTTTAATTAGCAAACGTATCGTACGTATACTCGAATATGTAAGAATATATATTGCAGATTACTATTAAATTGTATTGATAAATCATTAATATAATTATAGATATTTCGTTAATATCACATGTGTAGGTATTATTTAAAGCGCCATGATTCGCTCGAGATACTCAAGTTTTTATCATATCGACCAACTCAAGCGAATTTATTTACGATAGAAAGCTAGTTCACGTGATTAACTCGATAATTAGAAGTTATCATTACACGAATGTGATGGATATTACTTTGATATTTCTGCGAAATTGTTTGTTTGCCATTTTGAGGGCCGATTTTTCCAACTTCTTGGTAAGCTAACTAATGGTTAAATCATACGTCTTTGTTTTATCTTCAAATTAGACAAGTTCAGACGTTAACTTACCAAGAAGTTGGAAAAACCGGCCCTGATTGCTAAAATATTAGCTTCAGCGTAACTATCCGAAAGTTACAAGTACTTCGACGTTTTCGCCGATCGTGATTTCCAGTCGGCTAAAGAATCTGTTGTCAAGGAAAAAAATATAACGCGCGCTCGGAACATTGCTAACGGATGTTGCGTATTCCGATGATGCTATCGACATGCAACAATTCCGGGGCGGAGATCCTCGCGGCGGCGATCGACGTCGTAAGCGTGCCTTAAGGCACAACTATAAGTAACTGCATCGGTGAATGGTACGCTCAGACTAGGTCAGCCCATAACTATCGCGCTATTATAGACAAGGTCGTTCCTCCCTCCCTTCCATTTGTCTATTCCTCGAATGCACCGGCAATGCGCCGCAATGTTGCATTATTGTATAGTTTATCGTAGCAGCGTAAAAAAAAAAACGTAAAAAAATGAGACGACCCGCCTGGAGGAGTCTCGCACTTTCGAAAAATCGGTATCTCGCAACCGCACAGATATTACCGTATGAACAACCGCGACGTTGAAACGGTCCGCGTCAAAGGATACTGGAATTACTGGAAATACCGGATTATTTTATACGTGTCAGAGCGAACATTGCGCGGATCGATTAAATCGAAAAATCGGCGACTTCTTGACACTCTGTGTCAAAAACCGATTCTGCTCTATTTAAAATTAGAATTGATTTTACGTTATTAGTAGAAAGCTCTGCATTAGATGCAAAAAAATAATCGTCAATAGATATAAGCCAATTATTTTAAAAAGTCCAATTTTTTTTCTTTACCTTGCATAATTCTTTAACTTGTAGTTTTATCTCGATATCTGTAAAATCGATATCCCGAAATACGAATTTTTACAAAATTGATATGGCATTTGATTGACCACAATTTGTCCATAAATAATTGTTTTTTGTCCATCTTGCAACAAAAAATTAAAAATAAATAAAAGTTGAACAAGCTTCATCCTAAGAATCCTCAAGTGCATTTTTTAAAATCATGTATGGATTCTGATTGGTTATTATCTACAATTGTCATAAATAATACTGTCGGAGTGCAAACTTTACAGATCCTGGTACCTTTATCTTGTTAAAGTTTGTTCTTGAAGAGACTCGTAAATGTAATATTAAAGTAATTATACATAATTCAATCAGCTACAGTCACCGGTGCACGTATACTTCATGAACGACATTACGCATATTTAAAGGACTTCCGTAGTAACGAGACATATTAAACGCCATGGGAATCGCTCTTTATACCCGGGCTCATCGTAACCGCCGCATTGTGCCGGTAGGAAGTGCATAATAGAGCAGAAAGTGAGACAGTTCTCTTCCTGAAAAAAAAGAAAAACGATAGCGATACCGCTTGTAATCCGCCGAGAACAATGGTCGCGGCAAATCGCGGGACGGAAGATCTTACGGCTTCTCGCCATATTACGTGTGCGTTTCCCGTGTTCAATTTTTCAAAAGTAGAACAACAGTCCTACGGTATATCCCACCGGATACACCGGGCGCGCCTGCGCAGATAGACATGCATAATCTGTTCGTTAATGTTGATTTTCAGACGCGTTGTATCTGAATATTTTCATGGTCCACGAGTCAAGTGGATCGCGTAAAAAAAAGCGAGGCGTTTTAGCAACACAAAACGTACTTGAGAAAACCTCATTACCCTTCGCAAGGCGCTTTTTCTCCTGTTTCTATTAAACGTCAGTGTGCAGATTTATTTCATGTCTATATGAATAGTTGTATTCTTTCATGATTGTTAATTGCGTACAACAAAAATGGTTATAATTTTCGACCGAGGAATGAGAATAGATTCAAAGCCTATGAAATCAAAACTCTCGCGTTGTCGTATAATTTAACAGATTATTATTATTATTATTTAATTGCTTCGCGGAGTAACGATGCGCGTACAACAGCAGTGAGTGGTCTATTTCAATATCAAAAGAGAAAATGCCGAGCAGGTCGGCTGGAAAGAGCTAAAAGCGTCGTTGACTTGGAGCCAGCTTGAGAATATTTTCACATTAGACAAGAAGTATGCGAAGGCGACGAGCGCCACTTTTCGTGCTTCGATGCTTCATGGAAAATAATTACACACTTATAATAATTGATATTGACATGTTCGTGGTACACATGGATAGTAAGAAGATTCGAAGCGCCTGTCCGTTTAGAATTTTGCTAACACTGCAAATCGAAGTGTTACTTTTGTACACATTTATTGTAATTTATGTGTAATTTTGTTGAGGCATTTTTTACACGTTTCTTGCCGTTTAAAATTACAACACATTTAAAACGTATAACTTTACCTATTTAAGCGTGTTACATACTTTTAAAATGCGTTTTTTTTAAGTAAACTCGGATATGATGACCATATATACGGAAGAAATGGTCATAGGCTGTGTAATTTTTCTAATAATCACTAAATAAATTACATTTTGTAGTCAGTAAATACTTGTACAGTACTATAAAAAATGTCAATTATCTTTGAGAATGACAATTTTACACATCGTAAACAAGCGATACATCAGAAGAAAGTTGATAATTTACTTTGTTCAATATTGTGTTTAATGAGAAAAATAATAAAAATCACGCTAACATTCCGGATGTGATTGGACGAATGAAATCATATACACAAAAAAGACGGAAGAAATTTGTGTTATCATAACTTTCACCTACTTGAACGGGTTTGTGAGTATATATGAGATTCGTGATGTTTTATCGAGGGATAGGGTGACGATTTTAATGTAACACTAGATTTTTACAATATTTGCTCGTATAACTTGGGAATTACATATATTGAGAGTTTATCAGAACCAGAGTTAGATCAGAATCAGAGAGTTTATCAAAAATTGTAAATACCGCCGATTCAAACATTTATATCTTGTAATTCAGTAAATAGATTTAAATTCGGATTTTACATCCGAATCATATTCTATATGTCTTATATCTTTACTGGGAAAGATGTGTTTTGAAGAATGCACATTTTTTTATTTCTAGTTAAAAATATCCGGTTGGATTTGAGAGACCCAGTGTGTGGTCCGTGTACACAAAAATATGGTGGTGTATAGGGTTAAATCTTTCTTGCCTTTGGGTCAATAAATTTCATTGCTACCGTGGACGAGCCAGTTGCTTTAGGCGAATGATGTATTTCTACTTTGAGTTTGCCTCGTACATAGCAGTAGTCGACCTCGATTTTCATCCATCTATACCGGTACTTGAACTCCCTACGTTTATTTGATCGCACGCCGCGGAGGAAATTGATTATCTGCACTGTGGGACTGCGATGAATATCAAAACCGTTTTCGCGATTTGATTAATAACGCCTTATTTCCACAGTTTGTATGCACTGCGTGTGCGGGCAAAGATTGAATGCAACGGAGCACTGCATTGAGCGCGGAAAACCTGGCACGTGAATCATGCGTACGTGACGGATGTTACTTTTATGATCGAATCATTATGATTAGTTGCTTATTTCCTACCTGAACTTTGAGCAACCTCTCGTTCTTTCGAGTTTTATCTCCATCTCGTAATAAAAATAGGGCGCGAGAAATTAATTTCGTGTATTACTGGTAGCAAGTTTCTACATTTAAATTATCATAATGCATAAAAAATGGCGAAGCAGATATACGTTGAATTACCAGGTGTTAAAACCATTTTTTCGGATCGTCGTTTGCGCCACATTAAAATGTAGAGTTACGACGTACGATGTTTACGCTCATCATGATCATGAGGTCGCAGACGAAAACCGATTCTCGTTGGACCGGTTAAGTGATCGTATTAAGCCCGGGAGTCCACGATGGTGCGAGAACGACAGCGAGGGAGAGGATTACTTCGGTGAGAGTAGTTTCCCGCGGCATAGTCCTAAATACTGATTTCGTGTGGCAAGTTCGCTGGCGGAGAGCAACCCGCAAATTTACGATCATTAAACCTGAGAAATTACCTCCTTATCTCGACGCATCTCAATTTATGGCAATGACTTGTTTGCCATAATTTAATGCACGTCGTTCAATTAATCCTGCCGATACATATTGTTGTGTCAATAGCGATACATGTTTGGATCGCTTTCAAACCCCGTGATAGCTTTGATAACAATGTACTGAAGATTTGGAGATTAAAAGATGAGAGCCGAATGATTTTGAAAGCTTGAGATCATATATGTTGTGATACACAGTTTAAGATAAAAAAAAAGAAAAGAGAATTACGTTAATAATTTATATTAATAGAATCAGTTTGATATTAATAATGTATATAATTGCCAGATACATGCAAGATGTATATCAAATGATTTTATTTTATACATATGATTAATAATATACTTTAATAAATGCGTCGTAAACACTGCGGGATTTCAATGAATTCATCTTATGCATTCCCAGGTTTCTTCTTCCTCTTCATGTTTCTTCGCAATAATGGATGCACCGCATCGCGTCGACGTGCATTTAATTCTCTCGTTACCGTTTCAATTCAGCGTATATTAGCATTTCGAGCAAGTTACCCGAGCATAAATGCAATTCAGACACGGCTATATTCTGCTTTTCGCGCTGGAGACCGACGCGAGCGTACGCTCCCGTCATGTTGAAGACACTCCGGTCTAAAGCGAAAGTCGAACGCGATCTCTTTCGTTCCCGGCCTCTCCTCACCTTCGTCCGACCTCCCTCGATCCTTCTTCGCATGCACACTGGCCCATCTGCTGTCTTTACTTCTCGGTTTTCCGGAATATCCCCGATATCGTCTCTCTTCTCTATCTCCCTCTCTTTCCCTCTTTCTCTCTCTCTCTCTCTCTCTCTCTCTCTCTCTCTCTCTCTCTCTCTCCAGCTTGTGTAATGACAGACCGTCTCCGCCTGGTACGAGCTAATCGGTACTCGTTATATAAAGCGACGACCGCGCGACACTATGTCAAGAACTCCTCGCTTGGCAAGCAGAAAGGAGTACCTCCAAAATATTATTGATTTTGACGTAAGAGGGGACAAAACAGCAAGTCATTTTTAGGATTTAAAGAAAGAAAGAAAATGTTTTCGCAATAGTGCTGTTAAAAAAATAATTAGAACGCAAAGTTTTTGAATAATGTAGTTAAATTATATTACAATAAAAAAGATATTACACGCTAGATATATATATACGCGTTATGATTTTTTTATATAAACAATTTTTGTTTTTAAAATAGAGAGAGATGAAATTTAAAATTTAAAAACTGCGAATCGATATTCTAAAAAGTCTCGAGTTCGACTGTGTGAATTTATATGTATATTTATATTCGTGTAATATGAATGTATATTATATTTATACATTATTATATTATAGTATGTATATTTATTTATTTAATTTATTTTAAAAATATAAGCATTTCTCGAGTTCTGAATTTCCTCGTAAGGTCCTGCGAGAAAATGGATCTTTGAACTTTTTACTTCTTCGCAAATGGAAGCATCCGTCCTACGCGAAATCGCGCGGCTCAAGAATATCTCGGAACGTGACATAAACCATTCGCACTTACCAAAACGTTCCATAATGTTTTAACACAGGCAACATGCGTCAAGGCGAAGTGTTTATGATACAACGATGAGGAAATGATGAATATCGTTGCTTTGAATCGCACGAAAGAAAGTTTGGCTGAAGATTATATTCAGACGAAATTTCTCTAAATCTTACTGCTGGTTTCGTAATAATCATAATATTGTTCGATTATAAAAAGATCGTATCGCAATCACAATGAAATTTTTATTACATTACATTCAGCAATTATGAACAAAATAGCTAATAGGCTAATGAATAAAATTATGAGAACCGATGAATAATATTTATATAAAAATAGCTAACAATAGCGATAAGAGCAAGATAAGAAACGCAGGATTATATTATATCATGATAAAATTCTTATTGTATTAAATGCTATTAATGTTTATAAACATTCTTGCAGTGGCAGATAATATCAAGCATCGATATTTCCTCATTGTTTACACGAGTGATTCACGGATGTGATTGATCATAAAAGGAAAACTGTTTTTCCACAACATAAACTTTTTAACAGTGAGCTATTACGAAGCATTTGCTGTTACGACGAATCGATAAACATCTGTCGATTTTATTACTTTCTCATAAAATGCCGTCACGACGATTTCATATTGTATCTAAAACCATTAACCGAGAAATTTACATCGCAACACTTTTTAACGAACAAAAATTCTGCGGTAAGATACACGAAGTGAGAAGTCGTTATCGGGATTTTCGTCCAATAACATCTTCGTTATCTACGTTGGAACAATTATGGGAGAGTGAACAACCGGCGACGCGAGTGTTGCAGCGATATCTGTCTGGATCGGGCAGGCAAAGTAGCGAATTCCGGTCGCGAGATAATTTATAATTTCCGTTGCCTGCATCGAAGAAACTTTTATTTGTTGCACAATTATAGGAGCGCTATTCCCTCGGCGCTCTTTGATTCTACGATAAAGTGTACCTTTCGTTACACGCACATTGCAGATGGAACTAATCGATGACAATAATCAAATCGCAGTTGAATAGCATCGAAACGCGATCGCGAATCGAAGCGTAACGTTAGTAACAATGAGTGAAAGTTTCTCGACTGGCCATCTCGCCGAGAAAGCTAATGAGAAAACGTCGCAGTGTTGTTTTGCAAGTGGAAATATCGAGCCGCGTGATAGGAATGGAATACACCGAAAACTACAATTCGATTTGCGACGAATTAATCTTAATTTGATTGAATTTGTCGCAACGGTTCCGTTAATAACTGAAAACTCTATCTCAAGGATATATATATCTTTAATTCGTTCCGAGAAGAGAAAAGGACGGTGGACGCTTCCGGAGATCTTATTTTCAGGTCGAAGGACTTTCCGTTCGTCGCCAGATTTCGTTGCAGAAATATCGTCGATCAGCGCGGGCAGTTTCGTGATCAAATAGAGTCGCGGAGCGCGCCTCGTCATCTGGGTTCTACCCGCGACCGTCTACGAGAAGCGGACCCGTCATCGTCGTCGTCGTAACGTCGCTCATGTCTATCAGCGGTGGCGGAGGCCGAGCGCGAGGTGGGGTATCACCACTCGGCGGTTTCGACGTGAACATCCAGCCCGCCGCCGACTGGCTGGCTCAGTCAAGCTGAAACCGCGAGGGACCGCGATAGAGCGAGGCGAGAGCGAGCGAGCGGGCGCGCGCGTGCCTTACGGCCTCTCGCGAACGCGTTTCACCGTTTCTCCAATGCCGCTCGTTCGTCGCCGGCCGCGGGAGGAAAAAGATTCTACGTGCGCGGTGGATCTGTCAGGTCGGCCGCGATCCTCGAAAACGACACACGGTGACGGCAAGTGAGCGGATCCTCCCGCGTGATAACGCGCGTAACGATGCCCCCTCGGGGGTATACGGCGAGTGCGACGTGATAACGCGCGGATTTTTCGCGTGCGCGATACCGTGATTCGCACAAGCGAAATAACAAAACGCGATATGCTCTCGTCGTAGTCTTTACAGACTAACCAGGCGGAACTCGCTTACGGGATATGATGTCAGTGGAATAAACGAAAGACGTGTGCGGCTTATCGGTAGTTACCGTATCGGTGCGCCTTAAAACGCGCGCTGAATCATCGCGCGGTAAAATTGACGGCGCGTCGCGGTGCGTCGTTTGCGCGACTGCCTCTTGCGTGGCAAGGTGTTGTGCAGAATTGCACAACCGGATATACAATAACGGTGAGAAGGAAAAATCAGCCGCGCAACTTTCCGCCGTGGCAAGAGAGTGTCTTCTAGCCGCGAGAGTCGCGCAATACCGCGAAAGAGACGACCGTGATCTCAGTGTTTAAAGATCATCGAATCAGTTGAGACAAAGATCAAAGGATCCATTTAAAGCAGCTCTGCTCTCTATCTCGCGTTATACACACGGAAAATCACGACGGTGGGGGAGCAGGCGACTTGCTTGTCTCTCTCAGTCGGTCGCCACGGCTCGCCACGGCTTTCACGACGGTATTTACAGTCGACTGCATTCTGAAAATCGCACGCTGTCACTACGCGACGATGAAAAAGAGGAAAGAGTTTCGTTTAAAACGCCGATTAAGAACACTAGATAAGAATACTAAGGCCGTGAGAACAATATAAACGGGGAAAGAATTTCATGCTCATTTAAAATAATCATCTGTTTAAGGACTAATGATATAAGTCACGAATGATGATAAGAATATCAAAGTTATATAAGAAAACGGACAAAAGAGAATATACGTATAATTTTAAAAAATATAAAGGATTTTTTTCATTATTCTTAGCTAATTATCAGTTTTTATTTAAAATTTTCTTCAGGTCTTGATATAAAACAAATTTTTAATACGTATTGAGGACATATTTATTTTTTATTAAGTTTTCTAAATGCTTTCTAAAATTAATATTGTCTTAATAATATTCATAGATACATTAAAAAAAGTTTTATATAGAAAATTTGAGAATTTTAAAAATAATTAAAACAAAATAATTAAAATCGTACAATAATACCAAACGAGAAAATATAGAATACATTCTTAAAGATGTAATTTAAAATATTTTTTGCTTACAAATGCACAAATATATTTTTTTAAGTTAAAACTGCAAGAGAATATAAAATCGAGAGAAATAAAATGTTTCAAGAGACTTTTGAATGATGGAGAGACAGAGAGTCAAGATATGTTAAGAATTTCAGATAATACATTAATATGTTAAATATATCAGAGTTTGCTGATTAAATAGGGAATAATAATGAACCGCAAATATCACATAAGAAATTTACCTATAAAAGGCGATGCCTAACAGGGAAAGTCATTTTCTTGATAAATAAAATACGGAATACTGGAAATAAAAGGCTGCGTTCCAAAATTCACTTGCAAATACTGAAAATCTATAATGTGCGTAACATAAACTATAGATTTGCAGTACTGGCAGTGAATATTGGAACACAGCCAAAGAGTGAAAATACAAAAGCAACGATCTCGTAGGAATTTGCCTGCCTAGTCGATATAAATATTTACGAATTATTATTGAATGGTTATTTTAACATATTTCTCCATCAAAATAAAGTAGTCGCTATCGATTTGAATAAATATTTCGTCATGTCTTTGGGCCCTCTGTTGCGTGAAAAATATTATTCTCCATCGCTGGTTCCGGTTTTTAAAAATAACGCAAACCCGTGGACGCGCGGCGGACGGAGATGAAAGCGCCAGTAAAAACGAGAAGCTACAAAGCCTCCATCGTGACGGTCATGTATATATTATATGGGCCGTCAATATAACGCTACGATAATGATACGTATTAAATTCACGCCGTGTGCGTCACGAAACGGCGCCTGTCGCCGACGTCGCACGCTCCGTTTCGGCATTGAAAGCAATTTGGGCAGTAACCCATTTGGATGCGTGCGCGAGCGTGCGACACATGTGTGCGTGTACGTGACGTTTCTCGGCGGTTGTCCGTTTAAATCAATCGCGAGTGCATCGACATGCATGCGCGGCGACGTCAGACAACGACGTTGTTACGCGTTAATGGAAAAAGTATCCGCGCGTTTTCATTATGGTATAGCACAATGCGTAGGAGAAGTAATACAGAAATAGATACAATTCAGCTTGGCGATAAAGAATCTCGGCTAACAAATGGCACGTATGTACTTTTCACGCAAGAATGAGTAGATACGCGTAATTTAGAGTTGTGTACATACAATTCGAGCGCATAAAATTTGGCAGTTTAAATTATTGGTAGATTTTCGGCTTATTTTTTGATGTGTTAAAAAACAGTATTTATTGTTTTCTAAGGAATTGTGTTTGATATTTTTATTTCAGAAAAGTAATTGTAGAAAAAAAATGAGAGAATCGATACTACGCGATTGTGTCGAGAGATGATTTGTAGTGGCGAACACGGTTTCGTTCCATCGGGAATACGAACGTCTGCGTATCGAGTGATGTTAATGGGACGTTAATGGTGATCGTAAATGGAGAATAATGTCGTTAAATTTTTTTTACTGGTATTATTATTTACCGTTTCGCATTAGCCTCCCTTTCAGTTTTTTATTGGAACACGTTTGTGCGACTCTATAATGTCCATTTTTACCAATGTGGATTAATCTCGGCTTAATCTATTTTTCATCTTTTTTTTTTTAGCTCTAGAAATTAGAGCACGATGAAAAGTAAGTTAAACCGAGATTGAAGTTCTGCATTGATAGAAACGGACTTAATGCTGCTAAAAGTACACCTATATGTGGTCGAAGTGTCTCCTCGGCGATCGTAATCGAAGAATTATGCATCTGTGACGCGGGGCTGACCTTCCTTCGCTCCGACAAGTCGCCGCGAGCGAGCGATTGTCCAATATAATAGCTGATTGGCAATATCGCGAGTGCGCCGAGATATATGCGGGCTTTAGAATGATATCGGCTTCGAAGCTCCGGATACGTTCAACATCAGTCGTGTATATCATCGCGCAGGAACTGTTAGCGCGACGTACGAGAGCGCGATAACTATGTTAACAGCATCTCTTGGGCACACACGCATCGAGCACGTGGGGCACAGGCACGTAGTACGAATAGTATTGTCGGTACCGTTAATACCATTCGCGCGATATCTAGTCGCTCAAGAGAGTGCACACGGGCATGCGGAATCGGCCGCGTGTGTGTGCGTGTGTATGTGGGAGCGCGCGAGTGACGCCATTTCCCGACGCCTCCCCCGTCCCCCTCGCGCTTCCCCCTGCCTTTTTCGCGTGAGAACAAAACTCGGATACAATGATATCGGGTAATCGAGCTCGGCGCGCTTTCGGCCACGCCGTCCTACGCAAGCGAGTTGCTAACTGTGCTTGAAAAATGCAGGAAACTCCTACGAGCGGAGGTAGCGTGAGCTCCGCTCGCCTTCCACGGAATCTCACACTTAACTTTCGGCTGGTCTGCTCGTCTTTTTTTTTTCTTCTTGCTCCTCGTTTCTTCCCGCTTAAATCTAAGTATATATTCTTGCTTTTATTTTACGCGAGGAAAGTGCAGCTAATGTTTGTTTCTGTTCCAATGTAGATTAACTCTAATCTCGGTTTAACTTACTTTTCCTAATTCCTGGAACTAGGAAAAGCTAAAAAGAAAGTTAAACCCGAGATTGAAGTTAATCCGCATTAGTAGAAATGGACAGATAAAACAGACAGATTGTGCGCCTGAATATTAATTGAAAATTAAATATATTATAATGTTAAATATATTATAATTATAACATATTTCAGTATTAATTTCTGCAAGCTAATTGTATTGATTAAATTAGATATTTTAACGGTTTACCTCGTTAAATTGTGCGGCAATGTCCAATGAATCTTGAAGCCCCGGAGAGATGTTTCTATCATAATTCAGAGCACCATCCTTAGCGGTTTTCACCCGCGAGGAAAAGTCTTTCCTGAAATCGATAGCCCGTTCACTAGGCGTTTTATTATTCACTCGAACGTCTTGGCACGTTTCCTCGAGGGTATCCGATCCACACGTTTTCACCGGATTTCGAAGATAAATTTATCCTTCCGACGATATCAAATGAAAATCGCGCGATCGTACATTTCCTACGTTGCATTTTACGGACCGTTATCCAGAACTGGACATTTTCGCCCGCGTTTAGTCAACCGAGAATTCACGCGCGCACATACGCATATATATGTGCGGGATAATAAAATTTGCAGACTACACGTTCGCGTTGCGGAGGGACATGAGGAAAAGTTTTTCCGTCGAGTGTGTTCGAAAAAAATTTAAAATTTCGCGAGAGATAGGGGGGGGGGGGCTCTCGTTGATTGACATTCCACGCGGTGTAAAATTTTCATTCAATTTAAGGATAAAAATACTTGGAAGGATAGAAATAGTTTGCGTGGCAGCAGCTCCTATTAAAAATTTAATACAAGTTAAACATTTTGAGGTGAAACCCCAGCCTTAGCTAATGTCACATTTCATCGCTATGTATTTTCCCCGATAATATCTTCGCACGATTTGAATTCGAGGTTAATGTATTTAAAACGTGTAATTCTAAAGCGAGAGAGGATACGGGACATTCGTATTCCATCATACATAACACTTTGTTCGCTAATATTGAGCAAATCTCCCACAACACGCCAGTTAGAAATCCGCTCGCAGCGCGGCTTCCACCGCGGCAGTGTGTATCGGGTCTCCCGCTATTCTTCATTACACCGCGGCCCGGGTAAACCGCGAGTACCATCACCGTGTCATTAGGGAACGAGAAAAGCGGATAATAAAGGAATGTGGAAAAAAAGAATCGCGCGGCTTTCTTGACTCGCGTGCACGCAACTTATTATCCTACGTGTGTGCCCGATAGTATGCCGACGTGAACTTATTATTAGAGTGTGACGTTTCGCCGAAGCGAACTTGAACGCCGCTGCTAATAGGGCTCTCTTGCTACAACTGTTAAAATTGAGGAAAAACGTACGGCTCGCGAGGCCGAGGCCTGGCAAACTCATTCCGCGTCGACGAGTGCCACTTTTGGAACTCGGCAATCGGCACGGGGAAAAAAAAATAAAAGAGTCCTTTTCGTCCCTCTCTCGGGTTGCTTTCGCGCGTGGCTTACTCCCGATTCTTCCTCATCCCCGCGGTACGCGCCCGCAGGTTCTGCTTCCCGCAGAAATCACTCGTAACCTTTGCCACTTTGCAATTCGTGCGGCTAGACCAGTCCCACAGTCGCCCGCGTCTAGCCGCAGAGCGTACGCTCGACCGGAGCTTTCTCCCGATCGCTAACTTTTACTTTTGCCACAGGCAAATTGAGGATCTCGACGTGTCCGCGCTCTCGTACGTACGCCGCTCGCCGCGCATAACGCCGCCGCGATACTAGTATCCGATCCGCGAAGGGAAGATAAAGTCGGATCCGCGTGTGAAATTGATGTTTGTTCTTCGCACGTTCGCAGAGAAATTCGGTAAATTGCGCCGATAGAGCGCTAAGAAAGAGGAGTGTTTACGATGGTTAAGGCTATTTGTTAAGGCAATTCTGTTGAGGCGTTTTTCGCCAATATATTCCTAAATGCGGCCGTGTGAAGTGAAAATATAACTTTAATCGTTTCCACGTGAGAAACTTAATGTTGTTGAAGGACTTGTGATCGTGACGTAAAAATCGGAGCGAATTTTTTAAATCTCGCGAGAGATTAAAGTCAAGACAGTAGAGCATATCATTGAAAAATGCTATCATGTATTTTTTCTTTATCTTTTCAAAAGTATAATGTAAAAGTAAAAAGTATCATTTATCTTTTCAAAAATATAATGATATTTTGAAACATATTTATATTTTTTAAACTGGATTAGTGAAGAGTGTGGAAGATAGAATGTCGAAAATAGAGTCGGATAGTATAGTATCTAAATTTATTTATAATTAAGTACGTTGTAAACGTATAAAAAGTACGTTGACGAGTACGCAACCACAGATATTCTCATCTCGATGCTGCGCGGAATGATATTTCGCTTGCGTGCTCTTCAACCACACCGGTGGAGGGAAAAAAAGCAATAGCCCGCACACAGGCGATGCGAAATTAAAACTGGAACGCGCGCTCGTTGAAACTGTCGCCGTATTGACGCGAAATCCCTATCGCGCCGACATTAACATACGTGAAAGTACAGCCGGTACGCGGATATACCTGTTGTGCGCTATTATTTTTCTATTTGCAGTTCAGCTGGCGGTACGAGTGCGCGTACCATTCAAAGAAGGATAAATCTATCGTCAACACGTTGAGGTACAAGCGTTCAATTAAAATCGCGCATGAAATGCGGACGCGACCGTATTTTTTTTTCTGCGGTATTTTCTGGCTTTTGTTGTATTTTCCCGTTTAATTTGTCGAGCGCCGCAGTTGGACAATACGAAAATTCGCGAGACACTTTTAATTTCTTTCCGGATATTTTTATATATTCCCGGATATCTTCCGAGTCGCCTTTATCGCTAGTCGAGGCTTGTAGTACAAATCGGAAATTCTGTCCCGCAAAATGTACAAATATACACGAAGGATTAACTCAGATCAATCGGCGCGAGCGCAATTGAGATCGCGATTGGAAATCGTTTGTGCACCATAAATCGATCAGGCTTCTTTCCCGTCATGCGTTAAAGTGGATCTCTCCCTCGCGGGTGCAATGACCTCTCGTGCCGATCCCGTCTCGGCGTAACTCTCCTCTTTTAACGTAGATTCAGAAATATATATATATATATATATATATATATATATATATCGCGCACGATCAGAGTGAATTGACCTGTATTTCCGAGCGGTAGCAGCATCGAGACGAGCGTAACAATGTATATGCGCGCGGCCGTTGAAATCGCCGCCGGTGGGAGGCGGCCGCCCCACCTTTCATTCGACTTTGACAGTTCCATTATGGTATCGAAGCTAACGGCAAACAGAACGGGTGTAGTTGACGATTGTGAATCAACGTGCTCGCCGGTCCGTCAAGGTATTTTTATTGTCCCCTTTTTTTTTTTTGTTTCGCGCCTGCCGGGACGCGAGATGCCGATCGCTCGGCGCGGAAAATGGACGTTCCGTTGTTCGGTTTCCTCGCAGTTTTCCTGGTGCCGTGGCTGTGAAATTGAATCGCGATAAACGCGAAAAAGTGCATCCCTCGGTGGGCGCCGATCTATCGTCGTGTGAATGGAATCAATGTCGATTCGATTCGGGCGCGTTCAACGCCCGAGCCTCGCCGCTCGCCTTCTTGGATCAATTCGGCGAGCGCATCCGGTGGGGTTCCGCCATGGTCGTCGTTGGATTAATTTGATCAATTTCGCCGCGTTTGTCTACCGTGCAACCCCGCAAGGGAAGGAAGGTCGGGACGAGTTTTCGCCGCGCGAAAGAGAGCAAAGTGGATCGCGTTAACGAGTTGTGCGACGAGTATGCACCGTGCCGGAATTTCGCCGGAGAGTCGCGGGTCGCAAAGGACTTACTTCGGCCGCATGTCGCACCGTTAAAAACGTTTCACGTGCGGTCTCGTTTGCACCGAAGGATTTCTGTGCTCATTATTATTCGCCGTCTTTGACTTTTTCGTACGTGCGTCCCCGATACGAGGCAGCGTAAAAGACGAACGACAAACGGTATCCATCGGCGACACGCTGCATCGGTCATAAGCTAATTGCACGTTAATTCAGTGGAAATTTCAGTTTACCTCGATTTTGCAAACCTCATTCCGCCGAATTCGATTTCGACATACGCGCCAAACAATAAGTATTATTATTCATGATATATTCGATCGATGCGATTGTTCATAAATTCTGTTGCCATGGAGAATGCTAAGCGCGTGATAGAGACAACGTTGCAATTTCGAATTTCCGTCCTCGCACTATATGTGTAATACTCTATGCATTACAAAATATAAAATGAAAATCTATAATATACGAATAAAACAACTGCAGATTCGTAATTTTTTAAAAATGTATTAAAGGCGGTTCGGTCACTGAGAGCAATTTAATCTTCATTTGAAAGGAGATAGCTTGATTTCACTCTTATCGGATATTCAGGGGTTGCTTAGTCCGCACGTTTCGATAAAGTATCACCCTTTATACTGATAAATTGTGGAAAAATATGAAAATATATGCAATTATCTACAGGTACATATTTTTTCCACAACAAATATATAATATCGACTCAGGCTTCATATATACTTAAATATACGTGTAAATGTACTTTCATTAAAGAGAGATCATTGATAAATACGTCACACGTAGATATCGTACTGCGATATACTTACTGTTACGCATATTAATCAAGTATCGTTAGAAAGTTTTAACGATTGCCCGTGAATCAACCGGAAAAGGCGGACGAGTGAAAACGGCACTATTGATCGCTGCCGAGAGTAGCTCAGTAATAGTTAACCCAATTACTTAGTGTCAAACGTTGGAGCTAAAATCCAAATGAAATTCAAGGTGGTCTCCGTGCTTGAGAAGCATATTTAGATTCCAAGAATTATTATTTATTAACAAGAATCTGATGAGTTTTGATAAATTATTAACTTGGTGACCTAAATTTTCGTGACGATTATGAGAACGTAACTGAATATCTGATACCCGAGTAAATGAATTTAACTTTTATTGTCAGCAATTATCTGTTATTACTAAGATCACGACTGTCTGATTTTATTTTACGTTTTCCGCAGTTACAACAATTACAGGTAAACACAAGCAGGATATTAACGTCGGAAATCTTTTTCTTAATTGTGCCACAACCGACCGAGATATAACGGGGTTTCTGCTTTAATCGGATTTAGGTCCGTTGGATACCGAGCGTATCTTCTCTAACGTGATTCCTTCTGCCAGTTAACCAAAGAATACTGTGGTAATTCGCGAATATCACTTACCAATTGAATCGAAAACGTAAACTGTGCGAAGAACGATGGGCTCGAATCGAAGCGGGACTCGTGCCCCGGAACGGTGAACACTTTCGTGATTCGAACAGTGATGATCGCATACACGATGATCGAGCCACGCAGTGATAGGGTGACGGTCTGCTCACCTCAAGCACAGCACCACTGCTATCAAGTGATACGAACCACCAGAGTGCACCAAAGTTCGCGAAGCTCGAGGATGGTGACCGTTCAGGAGAGGGTCGTCAGGTCGCGTCTTCAGTTGGGTTACTCCACGCCGACGTCCTTCATCAATCGGTACCTATTTATTATTTCTATTTCACCAAACGTCACTAACGACCTGTCGAATTTGATGATAGACATGTGATCGTCATCAATTCACTAATTAAATGACAAAATCAAATGTATTATTTCATCGAAACTTTTATTTGTATCACTAAGCAAAACTTATCTTCGTCTTAAATCCTTTTTTATGCACTGAGAGAAAAATATAGTTGCTTTTGGCTTCAACCATAATTTTATAATATTTTTAACACGAAATATGATTAACTTAACTATATGCATCATTAACCATAATTATCGTCAGAAATATTATAAAATAGTGGTTAAGGCCAAAAGCAACTATATTTTTCTCTCAGTGTGTAATTATGGAAGACTTCGCATAATTCCCATTTTCTTAAAATATGCGTGTAAGATGTTTCAAAAAGATAACTCTTCAATTATAGTTTATTGATCGTATCTTCTGATACTTGCGTTTGCTTAATTTCTTTTTACGAAATCTACAAATTTATCTAATATTCGTTAAGTGTATCGTGAATCTCTAAATCTCAGAAATATATAAAACGGAAGGAAATAGACGAATTCTATTGAAGAAAAGGAAACTGCATCAGCGATGCTAACATCCTACCGGCGCTATCTCGACGAGATTCGCACGAATGTAATTATCATAGTGGAGGAAACGTAATCTCTCTAAAGCGGCGGCATCATCTCCTCGCCTCTTCCTCTCTAACACACGGATAGACCGTCGCAAACACACGCACACACGCGAACGGCACGCACATAGGAGAGTACGGCGCGCCGGTAGAGAGCAAAATTATTTCAGGTAGAAGGTAGGATCGCTCGATGCTCGCGCAAGCGTGCGCGCGCTCGCGCACCCACGCCGGTAATGGCAATCAACGGTTGTTAATTGCTCGATGATAATTAGTCCACGGCGGCGTACGAGCAGCACCGCCGCGCGAACAGCGGTTGCGATAATGGCGCACGCTTTAATAATTTCCGTAATGAATTCGAGACATCGTGTACACAGACTTTTTCCCCGCACGATACACCTCATAGCACACTTACTTGACCACCTGCATGACTTCATTTCGATATCAGAAATGTTACGTGCTAAAAATCGCATCAACGATATCGGACGTACAGCTAATGATAGGAATGATATACCTTTAAATTCTATTTACGGCTTCGAATCAAGGGCGATGAAGTAATTGAATATTTTCTTGATATCTATCTTTTCCCTTCATTTTTACGCATATATATTCTTATTTTTCATATTTCTGCATATTTCTCATGCTTTTTCTCGTATCTGTTTTCTTTTTATTTTATATCCTGAAAATTATCGCAAAACATCCCGTAAAAGGCACCGTAATATCGGAAAATGCTTATGTACGTATCAAGGAGACTGTTTCGTTTATATCTTGATGTCTCGTCAAGTCACACGAATGGGATTAAGAGCTTCTCGAAGCGATTTTTGCGTGAGTCTGCGTCACGGAGAGTTTATTAGTATTACTCCCATAAAATGTGCCGTAACTGCGTGCCGTGAATAAACGATGTTAGGCGTAATTGACAGGAGCGCTGGACACTTGCGCAAATCCTCTATGCATCTGCATCTGCCGAGGCGTCGCGTAAGTGGAGCAAAGACGTCCTTAAGCGCGTCTCTCCGTGTCTTCGTGGAAATGAGCTGTCAGCTGATTTCCACATCGTAATTGATCGTGAGAGAGCTTTTATCAAACTGTCGTTACTTGGGCGCTAAAGCTCGAAAGTAATTACGCGCTAAAGTAATTGAATAATTCACAACAGAAAACATTTTCATTTCATACGCATATTTTCACATTTCTCTTATATATATTTATAATATAGAAAAGAAATACGAAGTATATGCGTATTTTTTCATGTACATGTCACGTGTACACACTGTGCAATTAATACGGTTAATTCGCAAGGCGAATGTAACATGACGAATGTGTCATCCCCCCCTAGGGAGTTCGCAATATGCAAATGGCTTATATTGTGCGCATTTAGGCCAATGATAATGAACGTAAGCTATCGCTACACGGTAATTCAATTCTCTCCTCTCCAGGAACAAAGGACGTTTGCATGTACCGCGAGGATATATCAAGTTACATGTTAAGAAGTTAACGAGATGCTACATGTCTATTGCTTTCAGCAGTGAAACTTGATTAAATTGTAAGTGCGTTGTATCGTTATCGTCAGATGCACCGATAATCCTTAATTTGCGTATCACGTGCGCGATGCATGGCGATTGCGACATTCTCTTCTCGTGTTAACTGCGTTTACAGGGATACTGTGACGTAGTCTCGTGCAACTGTATTAATAGATTTAGTTGGAGTTAAATATTGCGAACGTGAAATGACATTGTAAAAGTATTACAGTCATCAGCACGATTATTATCAGAAGCTTAAAATAAAATGTCGTACAATATTACATTCAAATATATGAAATATGAATAAAACATGACATTAAATATACTTATAAAGGAAACGTAATTGCGTTTCCATTTAATGTGATATTGATGTCTGTATAGTGGTTCTCATTCTCCAATTCTATTACATTTTCGTATTAAAGGTCTGCAAAATATTTTTCACTCAAAAGCACATTTCAAGAATATTTTATTAAAAATGCATTAGCAATCGTGTGAAATACAATGTGACTTATTTATTCGTTTTCTGATACATTTTTAATATCAAATCATTTCAACAGTTTGTTTATCTTCTTTTTCTCACTTTACGTAAAAGCGATATACAGGGAAAATATATACGAACTAGATTTTTTAAAATAATCTTATACGTTCCTAACACGCGATCTGTTTTCGATGGATTAAAGTGAAACAAGAACTACATATAGATCGCTGAGAAGCACCTCTTGAAAAGGGGGGCAGAAAGAAGCCAGCCGAGCATTTGGCCGCCCGTGGTATCTTCCTTAAAGAAAAAAACATCGAGCCAGGTGCGTGTCGGGGCACCATCGGCACGGCAGGCAGGCGGGCAGGGTCCCGTGCCGCTTCTGCGAAGCCGTGTCGGGGAGGCTCCGGATAGCACGCGCGCGTTGTGGCACGCGAGTCGCAGGCAGCCGACGATGGAGCAGATGTTCCTTACTCCTCCTTCTCCGGGGAAGCTCTAACGCCGTTCCTCGCGTTTATTTCTCGATTTTTATATGCGGGATGCTCGACTCGCGTCTCTGGCAACGTGTTCGCTCCTACGAGGCACGCCGATGTTCTCCCTGAAAAAATGTTCTTTCCGATCAGAAGCACTTCAAATTGTAAAAAAATATCGATTTACTTTACTTGCAGCTACGACGTTGGCCGTGTTTCCTTCTCTCCCGGAAGATTCTTACGTTTACGTTCAACGCGCACGTGCTTCCTCTTCTCCGGAAGCAGATGTTTCCGGAGACTTTCGAATGTTTGCGTTTAAGTTTCACAACTGATTTTGCAAAAGTCTGATATGTAACAATATTTATTCAACAGCAGTAATGACACTGAATATATTCTTTCTCCGAAAAAGTTATGCTGACACGCTTTCTGAGCTTATCCTTTGTGTCCAGAGAAGCACAACTACTTCTACTCTCGCGCAGGATGCATGAAGTTTCATTGAAATTTCTGAATCTCGAGCTGTTTTAAAAAAGGTGCAATTCAGTAATACGTGTAAATACTGCTAATATAGAGATTGATGTCGCAATTATGATTTCTAAATTAGGATTTAAAACCCGTCGACTTGAAAATCGTTCTTACATACGCGGTTACATTGCCTCTGCGTTATTCGCCACATTTATATTATTAAGACGCCGCACTTATATTGTTCAACCACATTATCGTATAGCATTTAATGGTACACGCACTGATTACGACCGGGGAATATGGCTCAGCTTACGAGAGCGATGCATTTTATAGCGGAGCGGTACCATCGATTTCTCAACCGCGCTCCAATTTTAATTGTCTAGTAATACGACTCTTATCAGACGCAGATACGTTCCATCATTATTTCTTCATGCATTACCGCAACATTAATTAAATATTCATTTACCCAACGGAAGGGATTTTCGCTCTCGCAAAATTCGAGAGTCGGACGAGTCGGTGAGTCGCCTCTCGGAAGCCTCGGGTTTCATCTCTCTTCGGCGGCACGTGCATTTGTCATTACCCGTTTATTTGCTTAAGTTGACGGATCTTTACGTAAGTCATTTAATTGACGCGCATTGCGTAAGAAGTGTTCTCCGCCGTGGAAGGTTGAGTGTCACGGTCAGATACACAGTTGTCGATGCTGCTATCGGCCGCGCGTGCACCTGCCAGATGCACACCAGCGAGGATACGGAGATATACGGGCATGTAATACGCACCTTTGTGGCGGTCCCGAGGGAGAAAGGGAGAAAGAGAGAGAGAGAGAGACTCTTACCCCTCGCCCTCGATTCGAAATCCTTTCAGGGATTTCTTGTCCCGATGGTCCGAAAAGGCGGGCCTCGGGTGCGCCAGCTGCTTCTCCTCCATCGCCAGTTCGTCTTCGGTGTTCGAGGTGGTCGACACGCGATACGCGGTGCTCCGCTTTTCGCGAGAGAAGAAACAGCTCCGTGGCGCAATCGCGTGGCGTAATTGCGCGCAAGAGCGAGCCGTACATCGAGGACGCGTCCGCGGCACGCAACGGCAACCACGCCGCATCATAGACGAAGATAGATCGTGGCAATTTGATACACGTGGAAAATCGTCCGCGTCCTCGGAAGCAACATGATCATTTGCGTGTATTATTTGAGGGGGTGCGTCTTCTTTATTCTTACAAATACCGCATACGGTCGCAGGCGGTCGCGTCTGTATAGGCGTCTGTTTAATAATTAAAGACACCTGGCATTGGCAGCCGCCAGTGAAACAGGTCGATGTCGTTTATCTGATTTTAATTATCCCCCCGTACGGTCTTGCCACACAGTGTTTCTTTGTATAGATTGTTTTGTAAATTGGTGATATCGAAACTTGGTACCATCGAAACGATGATGAAAAATCAAATAAAAAATTTAGAGAAAATTAAAAATCTCTTTATTCGAGATTTCTGCTTTCGAGAGGAGGATGAAAATTTCATATGAAATTCTCTGTTGATAACATTTCTTCAAAAAATTCTGATTAAAAACAGACGAATCAGAAAAATCTTGTAGGATTGATGAAACATTCTGGTTATTATAACAGGAATTCTGGTTATTACAAGGTAGAAAGTATCGAGTTCTATTATAATAATAGAATATTTAATCAATCCTACAACATTTTCTGATTCATTCGTTTTTAACCGGAATTTTTTTTCAGTGTTTGGTTTTTCAACCGACGATGGTTCTATACGATTTTCGTTGTACTCGTTTCATCAAACTCTTTGAGGCGACATTTCAGAAAAGCATCACTTTGCAATTGAGGACTGTAGAAGTCGTTAACACAACTTGAGTTTAGGAAGTAATGTCTCGCGAACGGGTTGTCTCGGGCAAAAACTAATTACACTTGCGTCTGTCTGTCGCGCAGCTTCCCGACGAAGGTGGAGAGACCCTTGGCGTCGCACAGCAGCACGGCGGCAGCTAGCCAGATCCACGGCAACAGCATGCACGGCGCGTACTCGTCGTCCGGCAGCCAGACGTCCCTGTCGACGACGTCGTACATCACCGGCCAGTCCTACATGCAGAATCAGAACTACGCGCACGCAGGGCCCCCGTATCCCGGTGCGGGCGTGCAGGTCTTTTCGCACAATGCGACGGGTTACTCGCAGCCACAGAGCTACGGTACCATGGTGCAGGGCTTCGGCGGGCAACCGCAGTCCGCCGGCTATCAGCAGAGTCACCTCAAGAAGGGCTCGGTCCGTAACGGCGACGTGCTCAAGCGGTGTCGACTGCAGACCGCGTAAGTCGTAATCTTATATGTCCTCTTTCGCGATCGCGAGCGAGCAACAAATACGCAGAACCGTAACGGTTCGCGCGCGCGCGGATGAGGAACCGTATCGAGGATCATGGTCAGGAGAGTGGATCGGAAGGAATTAAAAATTGCGTAATCTCGTCCCGTGCAGATACGAGCTGTCGCAGGATCTGCTCGACAAGCAGATCGAGATGCTGGAGCGGAAATACGGCGGCGTGAAGGCGCGGAACGCGGCGCTGACGATTCAACGTGCCTTTCGGAGGTACACGTTGCTGAAGAAGTTCGCGGCGATCACGGCGATGGCCAAGGCGGAGAAGCGATTGAGCAGGAAGCTTCAGGAGGCGACGACGGATCGCTCGGGCAATCTCAATGATCACGAGAGAATGGTTTATCACAGTCAGATATACATTCAACAGGCACAGTCCGCCAACAGGTAATTGAAACGTTTTTTTTTCCGCGCACGTACTTTCGTCGCGTTGCAAAAAGTTTATCGCGCTAAATTAACTGCGAATCTAACAGACCGATGCCGATCCGAAGCATGTCTCTCAGGGAGAGGCGGCACGTGGACAACTCGCAGTCGCCTATACCGAGAAGTCAGAGCGGTAGATGCGAGATTCAGGTCACTGGTCATCAACACACGAATCACAACTTGCATCAAAGCGGTAGACATACGCCTTCATTGGCGCCCAGTCCGTGTAACCGACATCAGCAATTACCGCCGAGTCCCTGCTGGGAGTCAAGCTCCCAGGAGAGCGGCTCCAGTATCCATTACTACAATCCACAGGTGAGTGTCGATAAACGTAACGGCATGTTAACTGGCAATGGAATACTCGGCAGTTTGATTGATCATTTAAAATGAACGAGATAACAATTTGTTTTATAACGATATGTCTTGTTTTATCGTCTTGTTTGAATAGACGCAATTTCTATGTAACAGGAAGCCTTATGCGGCCTGAGACAAGAGACACCGCCAAGAGACTTGCTACGGACACCATGTACGTCACCCTCGACGCCACACAATCTGCAGACGACGATATCACAAAATTGGAACAATGCCAACCAGCTTGGTCCTGGCAGAACGAGAGGTTCCAATAAGAAGATCCCGCCAGAGGTGCCGAAGAGAACGTCCTCCATCACCTCGAGATCTATGGAACCGCGACACAATGGTCTCAGTAAAAGCGTGGAGAATGGAAGCCTAAGCTCAGTGCAGAGCTCCGGCAGCGATTCCACCAATTGCGAGAGCTCCGAGGGCGATGCTCAGAGGGGGTCGCCCGTTTGGAAGCACAAAGGGATTGTGAGTATAGCTGACTTTTTCTGTTGTTATATTCGCGCGTTACTTGTGCGCTTAGCGCAAGTAACGGCGATTTCTTGAAGACGTAAGCGAAAAACGTTAACGGAACCGTTCTGATTGTGAAATCAGTCGAGTTCGCCGGAACATCAGGAATGCGCGAGTCATACCTCGGACACGACGGTGATGGCTGCTAACGTGAAGGAGCTTGGTCACTCACATGCTAGCTCCGGCTACCAGCTTCCCCTGATGGACCACACAGAGAGTCTGCCGCCTCAAACGAGCTACAAGGTGTCTGAGACAGTGAGGAAGCGACAGTACAGAGTCGGCCTAAACCTTTTTAATAAGAAGCCGGAAAGAGGAATCAGTTACCTTATTAGACGTGGATTTTTGGAGAATAGCCCGCAAGGAGTCGCTAGATTCTTGATCAGTCGTAAGGGATTGTCTAAACAGATGATAGGAGAGTACCTCGGGAATTTGCAGAACACTTTCAATATGGCAGTGCTTGAGTAAGTCGCTTAATTTAGTACATTTTAATTAATAAAGAAAACGAAAGAATAAATCTCTTTTAGTAATAAATAGATTCATTATATGTAATTATTTACAATATCTTTTTTAAATAATACTTTTGTAATGTAATTTAAAAACCTATTTTATTATTTATAATTATATATATATATATATATTTATTATAATTTATTATTTAAAATTTGTAGATGTTTTTCTCAAGAGTTAGATCTCTCTGGAATGCAAGTGGATGTCGCTTTACGAAAGTTTCAAGCCTACTTCAGAATGCCTGGCGAGGCTCAGAAGATCGAGCGACTAATGGAGGTTTTCAGCCAACGTTACTGCCAATGCAATCACGATGTAATATCGAGGCTGCGGTCGGCAGATACTGTTTTTGTCCTGGCCTTTGCTATTATCATGCTTAATACGGATTTGCACACGCCGAATCTAAAACCTGAGCGCAGAATGAGACTCGAGGATTTCATAAAAAATCTTCGTGGAATCGATGATTGCGGCGACATAGACCGGGATATTTTAGTTGGCATTTACGAACGAGTAAAAGATAACGAATTTAAGCCCGGTTCGGACCACGTATCACAAGTAATGAAGGTCCAAGCGACTATTGTTGGAAAGAAGCCAAACATGGCGCTACCGCATAGAAGATTGGTGTGTTACTGCAGACTCTATGAGATACCGGACATCCACAAGAAAGAGAGACCCGGCGTTCATCAGAGAGAGGTTTTCCTCTTTAACGACTTGCTCGTCGTTACGAAGATCCTGAGCAAGAAGAAGAACAGTGTAACTTATACGTTCAGGCAGAGCTTTACACTTTGCGGGATGGTGGTCACTCTATTCGAAGCTCCCCGTAAGTTTCAGCAATGAAATAAGTTTACAAAGATATCTAAATATTAACACAATCTTTACTTTCGACTGCTATTATTTATCTTGCAGATTATCCATACGGCATAAGACTCTCTCAGCGTGTCGACGGAAAAGTTCTAGTCACATTTAATGCTCGCAATGAGCATGACAGGTGTAAATTTGTGGAAGATCTTAGGGAATCCATCAGTGAGATGGATGAGATGGAAACTTTGCGTATCGAAACCGAATTAGAGAGACAAAAGAGCAGTAGGGGCGCACGAGGTGGTTCGGAAAATAGAGACTCTGGTGTTGCTGATGTAGAGATATGTCCTTGCCCCGGGACTTGTTCCGACAGAGCAGAAACAGTCGATGTCGACACGCAATTGAAACGTTCCGCCCTTAGTAATTCTCTTCTGGACATACACGAACAGTGTAAGTAGAGAGAAGTATATATGTGTATATATATATATATATATATATATATATATATATATATATATATATTTCTTCTTCCTATTTGTACTTTCGCAAATAAAAATATAATATGCAAATTTGTGTTTAGTTGCCGGTGAGAAGCCACAGCGTCGTGGAAGCGTAGGTTCTTTGGATAGCGGTATGTCTATTTCATTTCAATCTACTTCTGCCAGCTCGATGAGCCAAGGCATTAAGCATCCTGGACAAGTTCATCCTATTCATTCAGGGGCTACGATCCCTGGTGTCGGTAAGGGACTGGCTCAACAGCCGTCTTTTTTAGGAGGTCTTTTCGCCAAACGAGAGCGAAAACTGTCGCAATCTGAAGAGTCCGGCCCTTACAGTCGTACCACGGAAGTATAATGTACTCTCTTCCAGTAAAATAAACAAGGTACACTTTTGTATTTTCTTCTAGTACGCTTCGTGTTTTTAATAAGGTAAAAACATCTCGCATCGATGACGAGAATTTTAAATAGCAATAATTATTCGTATTAATAAAATTATAATCGTCATTTCTACTATTTGGAGTTTCTCATACAATCTTTAAAAAGAAAGTGAATTAATACAAACAGCAAGACTGTCGTAAACTGTTCTATTAGCGTACTACTAGTGGGTAGTGTCGTTTTATACCACGAAGCGTGCTAAAGGATTAGAGAGAGAACGACAACAGATAAAGACGTAAATCTGATTGGGCAGGATCCAATCGAAATCATGGCGCATTTAAAAAGAAAAAGATTTTATCCTATTCTCCCCTCCCGAAATTGTGTATAGTATTTATTCATCTAAAACGAAAAACTAATGGACACATTTTTCATACTGTATTTATAATTTATGGGATATTGAATGATAGAATTGTGTGTAGATAATATCATTACATTTTTGCTTAATTTTACATTTATAGATGCGCGTTAACGAGTAGAATCTAATTGAGGGAGAATTGTAAGTCACAAGAGTTGTAAGAATACGAGATATCTTATCGAGAGTTTCTAGTAGTAATCGCTATCAGCAAGTATTATCAACGATTCGAGGAGCTGTAAATAATAGATATATAACTACGTTCGGAACAAGTTGTCACGTGTAACGAAAAGAAGTTAGCTTAAGGGAAACGATAAGCAATCTCTATCGATGTTAGATGCATGTTGATGTCTAACGATTTTTATTATCGGAAAACGTGAAGTTTGAATGTAGCAATTGAAATAAGACTTAACGTAAGACGTAAGACGTGTTTGTCATTATAGCGACCTATTGATAATCATTCACGAGAAGTAGTTTTTGCTTATGTATGTTGAAATTTTGACTCAAAGTTGTTCGCATTTTCACTAAAAGGGAAGAAAAGGAGAGTAAAGAAAAAAAAACGACCAGCATGTTAAATAAATATATATCCACGATTAATTCGTTTCTCGTCTTCCGCGACGAGAGTAGACGATAGATCTAAACGTCGATAATACTATCGCGAGAGTATAAACACGTAAGCTAAGATACGTACGCGAAACAAAGACAAAAAAAGAAGAAAAGAACGCGCATGCCTTATATACTGCCATGATAAAAATCTCGCGCGACCGAGAAACGAACTAATGCAATCACAGTCGTAGAGGAGGTCGAAATTTTTTCCAAGAAGCTGTGGAATTGTATGACAAACTAATTGATCATGTACATAGCGCTGATCGCAACATCAGCTGGCTGTAAACAAGCAAACGGCGTTCATTAATTTAATGATAATCTCCCGTTAAAATAACGCATCTACATAGGAGGAGTGTTTAATATAATTCTACTTTAAGCTTCATTTCTTTATTTGACCTGCGCTCTTTCTTAATTTCTTAATATCAGGAATATCAGACGTGTTTTAATGATATTACGCAGGCAAGAGAGATGAGAGAAAGAAAGATGCTTTCGGCCACATTCTTTATTTGGCGATAAATTTGTAATTATCGTTAACATAAGATTAAGATTCGTTGGAGGGAACGAGATTGCGATCGGTCAAAGATATTATGCGAAAAAAAATTCTCGTGTAACGTTCTTGCGTGTACAAGTATTGAAAGTCTCTTACAAGAGTCTCTCGAAAGAGAAGCGGTATGTAGAGCGATAATTATATTGTGCTAACAAATTTTTACACGTATTACATGATGATCGACTTCTAATTTTACGCTTGTCACGTCTGCTAACAACTGTTATCGATTGACTCTTGATTAGTGATGGGATTGAGTAGATTCGAATATTTTGATGAATTCTCTATGAGTACCTCGAAGAAAAATGTTACTTTCAAGTATACTGAAATCTTTTGAATCTGAATTTATTTGAATCTTTTATGAGTATTTTATTAGAAAATTTTTTGTAAATAAAAACGTATATAAAGTTTAAGTGGAAGAGAAATTATATAAATCTTTTTCGTTGTAAAGTTAAAGTGAATAAATTTATTTATTCATTCTTTCATAAATCTAACGTTTTATTTTGGTTTTAATATATGTATAATATGATTAATATATTATTAATTTCATTTTTAGCGTTTGAGTATTATTTATAAAAGATTCGATTCTTTAAAATAGAAAATATAAGTAATTCAAACGCTGCAATTTTATTTATTCTAGAAATTGAAATTAACTCGGGATTCAATTATCTCGCAAATATAAACAATTACTTTTTGAATAAATATTACTCGAATCCTAGAAAATGAAATTTTTTATTGGATTTGAAACTTTATTTTGGAGCTTTAAATACGTACTGAACTTGATCCCATCCCTATTCTTAATACGACTCGTACTGCTAATGTATTTTATAAACGTTGTAAACGATCGAATGTTGAACACTCCGTTCTATTTATGATTATGAATAAAGAGAAACGAGCAAGAAAAGGAGCAGAGGACATAATTGTTGAAATTGTCGAGGGACAATTTACATATTCGTGGTGGCTTGCCGACAATACATTCTGTTTACAGAAAGAGAGAGAGATAAACGGAGGGGCACTTTCATGCCTGTTGCGAACTTTTTTTTTTCTTTATTAAACGAGCTATTCGCACGCATCACCGACATCAATTCTAGTCTTTCTCATCGACACGATGTATACGATCTCGTACGACCGAAAGAAGTACGGGATCAAACTCGCCAAGGTAATCCTCCAAATTGTGTACAGAGACACATGATCGACTTTAGACGCAGCGTTAGCAAGTCGCAAGTATGCCAAGTTCCACACACGGACGAGATCGCGTCAATTCTTCTCACTGGCCACTCACTTAAATAATCTGACTTCTGTGATAATCTCGCGCGAGGACAAGAAAAAAAAAAGACTGATTAGGAAGACCCCAAATTTTACTACGACATGTATCCTTTATTTGGTATCACTTTTTCCCCTCTCCCATCACAAAAAGAAAAGGAAATCACATTGAACAGTGAGAAAGATGACTCATGCGTCGCCTCGCTCTATCCCTCGAATTTGATACCTATTGTCGTCGTCAATCGTGTTAAAGTAGACATACATATATTCTTGTTGGCGGTAAAAATATCAGGGAAGAATGGATTGCAGCAAATTGGCGCGGTCTTAAAAGTCTGTCGCCCGATTGAGCACGTCGTAGCCGTTATTCGGCTTGCTCTCCGTGAAAGCCTCGCTGGTGAGAAAGTGCGTGTAATCAACATCAGTCGCCCTTCCCAGTCTCCCCTCCCCTTCCCTCTCAATGCCAAATTATTAGTAAATTCCTCCCTCGTTAGTCTAGTGAATGCTATAAGTACACTGTGTTAATAAATAACTCTGATTCCGAAATATGTCTGTTTCCATTATCATTGTATCGCATCCCTGACGTCCAAAAATCATACATGTTACTGTGATCTCTCGACTAAATTCCGATTAACATTTATTATTAACATTAATCATTTATTTATCGAATAAAATCGTTTTACCAACGTGGAACTCTATTAATTTTTCAGTTGCTCGCATGGAGAAATATTAAATTAAGAACGACGAATTGTTAAGAGAAATTTTAAGCACAATTCTGCCGATTGCATTGATCGATTATGTTAGTCAAAGTTCGGTCGAAGTTACCTTAACTTATACATATATATTTTTTTACTTTATACTTATATATTTTTACCAATGTGAATTAATTTTAACTTACTTTTTATCTTTTTTCTATTAGAACTAGAATTTCTAATTCTAAGAATAAGAAAATGAATCTAGATCTAAGACTAACACGCCATTAAATCTCTTTTAGGTGAAAAGTTGATATCTCAATCTCATAATTTTTAAATCTGAGACGAAAATAATCAGAACTTTGTTCAGATCGATGTCTAGAATGATACAATAATAATAATAATATAAAGATAAAATAACATAAAATAAGAAAGTAATATAAAAATATCAATCACAATTTTATATAATGTTTGCTTATCTCCGTAGTTTAAATTAATTTACAACCAACAAAAATCTTTTTATTTGTACATTTTTGATAGCACTATATATATATATAATGCTCAGTGTACAAGACAGAGTTCAACGGAGTTGCTTTCTCAAATTTATTTTAAAGTTTAGTTATTCCTAATACATTCTTATTATATTTTATTCAATAAAGAATTTCACAATGATAATGCGTTATAAATTATAGAGAAATCTATTAAAGATCAATGTTCTAAAGAAGTTTAATTTTTTAGTTACTGTATCTATACTTTATCGGCAAAACCTGGTAAAAATTTTCTCTTCATCCTAATGATTAAAAGAAAGTATTTTAATTTTGAAAAAAGTATATGTAGACTATTTTTCAGTATCTGTATCTTTATTATTAAATTATTTCGCTTTTAAACGTCTTACTTAAAAATAGATTTCTTAATAAAAGAATATTGATTCTCCTTAAAAAATTTGTATTCAACAAGACTAACATTGAAACTTAAGTCAAGAATTGAATACTACTTGATCATAATACATGTGATGTTGCTACTCTGTTGCTGAAAAATTATCACCATTATGTTATGTAACAATAACCGAGAAAATTTTTCTTCGCATTTAAAAAGAGTTGGTCAAAGTTTAAGACTCTGGTTTTTGTTGGATTTTTTTATAACCTATCTGACAAAATTTTAATATCTATTTAATATTTTAATACTATATAGTGGATTAATTCTATCCTTTTGGCTATATTTTAATCTCCAACTCCTTTAATTCACAGAATTTTAAACTTTGTAGAATTCATTATCTCTTTTTTGTATATAAAAATAAATACATTAAATTAATACATCTTGTAAAATTTCAAATTAATTTCTTCTCACAGAACATTCCACAAATATTTTTTTCAAATTACAAGATTATATCTGTAGTTTAAAAAAAATATAACGTATCCCTTCAATATAGAAAACGGGTCTTGTTTTGTCCATTTGCCAATTTCTTATTCTGTCAACGAATTGTTTATTACTCCAAACTTGACACATTCGAGAATGGCGGTCGAATTCACGTCTCCTGATAGCGGTGGAATGTTCTTAACCTCAAGCTGTCGTGCTCCTAACCTCCAATATGACGCGAATTCAGTTTTATGTGATTTAACAGGAAACTCTATTTTCGCGTTCGACTAATCCGATAAAGATTAAAGTGGACGTCATAAAACGAAACCGGTCCACTCGGGACATCTCGCGCATCGCTCGCGCCGGCCGAGATTTCATGTTTGACAGCTATGGAGGATCGGATCCACTCGGAACTAATTATGAAGGAGGAGCAGGACGAGGATGAGATCAAGGAAGGCCGGTGTTCCACCGAGAGCGAGAAGAGCGTCACTCCCGACGGCTCGGCGATCGGGATACGGCCGAAGCCGCTGATCTGCAAGCCGGAAAACGTGAGCATCGGCTGCAAGTCCGAGCCGATCGAGACAAAATGGCACTGGGCACCAGGAGCGTGGCAAGATGCGACCAGGACCAGCGCGTTTCAACCGTACAAGGTACTTCTTTTCGTCAACTTATTCTTCCTGAACTTTCCGTGGGACCGGCTTCAAGAATCGGGGGATTCGCCCGTCGCGACTCGTCGCAAGGTCCAACACAGTATCGTTGATTGTAGACTGTGGAATTTGAATTTTGTACCTAAACATAAGTCTATCTTGTCTGTTTGTAGCCACCCACCCTGCTCACAAACTTGCAAAGGGGCAATACTCAGACGCAGATACACCAGCTCTATGTTGGTAATGACATCACATTTCATACCTTGGCGGGACAAGGAGAACTTACCTCCGATCACATACATTCAAGTAAATCGTGCGCTGTATAGCTTATTTTCTAAATTGATGTACGTGCAAATATTGTTGTGGAATAACTCAACTTTACGCTGTGCAGATTCAGTGGATATGACCGACGAAAAGGGTTTAACAGGATTGATGTGGGCCAGTGCTTACGGGCAGTTAGGTAGCGCTAGACAGTTACTCAAGAGAGGCGCCGATATAAATCGTTGTGGGCCAAAATTACAGACCAGTTTACACTTGGCGGCTGCCTATGGTCATCACGATGTTGTCAAATTATTGTTGAATCATAGTGCTGATCCCAACGCATGCGACGAGGTACATATGTTGTATTTTCTTTATCCAAGTATGCAATTACTTTCTAGCATCATGTCTCAATTATACTTGTGTGATGTAGGATGGTAACACTCCATTGATGTACGGGGCACACTGTGATCATCCACACGTATGCTACGAATTGTTAACGAAAGGTGCAGAAGTAACGCTTACCAATTCCTCAAATATAAGTGCTTACAAGGCAGCGATCATGAATAATTCAATGAATGGTAAGTATTTTCTTATAAAACCATCTAAAAGTATTTGTATGAAAATAATTAATTTGTGATCTTTATTAATGTGCAGCTAAAGCAGTTATCGAGAACTATTTGATACCACAAATTATAAATATGCCTACAGATGAATTATGATATTGAATTATTATATTTGTATATTGTATACATTTTTACAAATTGTAAATAAATATTAATAGCAATATATTTTCATTCTTTACTAATTGTAAGTAAAAATTTCTATGTAGCATATTTTTAGCAAAAGCTCTAATAAGAAAGATGGTAATGCAGAGCGTGAAATATTTTCCGAGAAATAAGGTACATAAACATACGAACGAGTAACAAAATTTGATATATATATTTTTGATAATAATACAATCCTTTGCAGGAGCTATTGTAATACTAAAATATATATATGTACCTATCGAGTAGAAAGTAAATACGATAAATTTGGGTATATGAATATTAACCAAGTTTTGTCCAATTAAAATATATCTCCTTTTTTACAAATGTGTATAAGTATTCGGCACCGGACAGCTATTAAATAGCATATTAAATAGCATATTAAATTGATACATGTACATAAATATAGCAAATGACATATATCAATATTCAATGATCATGTAAGGAATGGCTGTATGGCAATAAAATTAAAATTCAAATAGTATAATCAATCCTGATTCTTGATCATAACATTGTCTCTTCACTGAACTGTGCCTATATTTTCATATTTTTATATGCGCAAATACTTTATCTATTATCCACAATGTCTTATACAACTTCATAATTATCAGTAACAAACACGGTTTCTACTGAATACTTAACTGGGCTCTCGTCTTCTACAAGCAAAACTTCGCTAACCTGGAAAATAAAAATAACATTATTATTTTTATATTGAAATTTGTGCAACTACAGACAAATCCATGTATGTTTTATACCTTAATTTTGGCATACGGCATTTTGGACGTAAACGAAACGTGAAGTGGGAAAAAATCTGCAGGTGTAGAAGACGGGGCTGAAAATTCCATAGAGCCTGATTTCGTTGAAGCATCAATCACTGGTAAGGACCAAACTAACGTGTTTCGTCGTGGTTCGTGCGTATATTGCCCATCGCATTCACTGACGATAGGATTGCATCCAATAGGTAGAGGAATGTTTATAAGAACATCGTTCAACTCAAGATCGGCTTGTTCCAATTCGTATTCGATATTCACGTCGCAACCACCTTCTCCGTTTTCAGAAGGCCAGCAATTTACTGTTACAAGTAATTGAGTATATTCATAAATTTAATAAAAAGTTAATAAAAATGAGTATATTCATAAATTTCACGAATTTAAAAAAGTTAAGATTAAAGATATAGAGCCATATGGAAAGATTATTATTGTAAACTCACTTGAAATTGGTAAAGCTGTTTCGTCTTGTGCTTGGAAGCGCCATTTCAACACACCAACGTCAGTATTCAATGGAAATGGTTTCGTAGGTACTTTCAAACCTATTTGTCCATGTGCTCTAAACAGTTCCTTGTCCACATTTGGATGAGTTTGTAACTGTATTCCTCTTGTGTCCCTGTTGTCGACTTGCACGCGAATACGTCCCCATTTCTCGTCGGAAATGTGTAAAGTCACCAAGCCATGCAACTCGAAGTTTTGCAAACCTCCATCCCGACCGACGCGTATGTTAAGTCGCTCTTCTTGTCTCAGATGAACCCTTTTGACAGAAATGCATTTGAGTGATCTGCTCGCGAGTGATTTTGAAGCTTCTACATATAATCAATATAATCACATACAATTCTGTGTTAATTATCTGAGGAGTGATTTGTGCTAATTTTGTTCCAGGAGCAGCAAGGGGTCCCGACACGACATTTTCTCCCTCTTCTTTCAATTGGTCAACGAACGAGTCTACATCGCGAGACTTGCCACCCAATTTCATTGCACCTGGCCCAGCGTTTACCGGTTTCCTGATAAAAAGAAATATTTACAATAAAAAATGTTTATGTATTATACTCGAGATAAAAATTTTGATCTTACTGTTTGGGCTTTGGGTAAGAAGGTCTAATCGGTTCAGGCACAAAGTTAGCTGTATCACCAACAGCCGGAATAGCGGGGGTGCTACCGCTTCCGTATCCTCCGCCAAATCCGGGACTTTTAATTCCGCCTTTTTTGTTAGCTTCCATCATCCTTTGCCTCTGCAATTCCTTGGCCTTCTCACGCATTTTGTTCTTAGCTTCACGCTCCTGTGTCATTCGGACTGCTTGATAGACCTTCTCCTCGTGTGAATCCATTTCCACAAAGGTTCTGATTTGTGCTAAATTGACATTCTCCCTATAGCCTAACGCAACTATTTCGTCAAATGCAAAGATCAAATTAAACGCATTCTCTGCTATTTCAAGTTCATCCATCGAGTTGCAATATTCTGGAATCTATAAGATTCAAATATCATTGTAACTTAACGCATATATGATGTTTTGACAAGTATTCATAGACTGTTATATCTACTTACCACTCTAGCAAAGAGCCTGAGAGTTTCCAAATCCTCCAAAATGTTGCTAGCCTTGGTCGTGATAAGCAGCATGTATACTTTCTCAAGGGGTTGATAAACGTATCTAACGGATTCCGTTTCCACAAACGTATGCTGCTTACCCGAGCTCATTAGTTTCGGGAACGCAGCAAGTAGGCCTTCTATCCTCGCCTTTGTCATTTCGACAAACTGTCGAGAAATTATGGCTGGAAAAGTGATGCAAATCGTGATGATGAAACAGTTGCAACAAATAACTTTTTTTTCAAGCTATTCAATTCGTTAAAGAAGTTTAAGGAAACAGAAATACGCGGTTTTTTTTTCTTACAACCAGTTGATCAGTTGATATTCATTCCTTAAGAAATAGAACGGAGTGCAGATTAAAGATACGAAATGAGAATATTATCGCATGATTAGCTCAACGCAGCCGGGCAACACTGTCAAGGCGAGACACGTATACGCGACAGCGGCGCGGCACAAGAACCTTTTGCCAACTCACTTTTCCCGGCTTTGGTGCATACCGCAGCGGCGATGAGTACCTGGAACAGAAAAAGCGTGCCTCATATATTCGATCGGTGATAGCTGGAATTAAATGCCTGGCGGTCGTACACGCCGCTAAATGGATGACATCTGCGGCCGATGTCACGGGTTCGCGGTCCCGCCGCTCCGCAACTTCCCCTTCGGGGAGCGGAATTTCGACAAGGGGTTCCGCGGCCGCGGAACAAACGACCACCTACCATCCTGGCGAGCGATTCCGCGACGGCCCCGCGATTTAGTCTAATCGTGTTCCTCGTTGCACGCGAGCCGACCTGCTCTCCACATCACACATATACAAATACACGAAGAAGGGGAGCAGAGGGCGCGCTGTGCTGACGTGTGCCATGATGAAAGACATTTCGCCACGGGTTTACGAATTAGTGTAGTCGGAAACCACCGCGGACATTCGTATACGTCACGTGGGCGTCGATGATGCAGTGTCTTGTCAAACGTCGACCAATCACGTCGCCGGAAGAATAATAATTCGCAGTTTGCGTCACTTAAAATAAAACAGATACAAATAATGCGTTATAGACCGATTTTTCCAATTTCTTGGTAAGCCAACTAATAATTAAATCATATGTCTGTTTTTATTTTAAATTCAATTCAAATTAAACGTTTCAAGTCCAAACGTATAATTTAACTATTAGTTTACTAAAGAGTTCAAAAAACTCCTTTATTACGAAATCTATAATTTAAAAACGTTAGATACTATCATTTGAATTTTAATTGAATGCGTGAAACCTCGAGGGGTCTGTAATATCTATAAAACTTGAGTTGATTTCGAAAGCGTGCGACCGAGGGCGCCACTGAACAGAATGTGCGGTTTACTTCCCGCAGGGATGACTGCTCCGCAGTCATTTGGGCTTAGCAAACCCACGGACCCGAGCTCAATATATTGCGGACAATCACACGCAATTACACGTCATGTACATACACACGTTTTTGTTACGCACAGCACGATAAACATTTGAAAGAAAATAAAAGCAAGGTACAAGAGATTTAATTTGGGAATAATAAAAAGAATAAGGACACAAAATACGTGCTTGATAGAACGGGATAGTAAAAGTCGGAACTCATTTTTACTTGTATCTCTTGATTAAAAAAAGAAACGATGCGATTTACGGAGTGATAAAGAGGCGGGCGGCCTCTTTCAATTTCACATCGGTGAAAGGATTGTGCTATTCAGCCGCGTGCGAAGAATATTAAAAGGTAAATGCGTGATGTACATGTAATTATACGTTTTAAGCCTCTTAGAAGTTGAGAACTGATCAATTCTATTTCTATAAATCATTTAATTTCAGTATCGGAGCGCACGATCAGTTTGAAACTTTTATTTTATCTACCCTTTAGTTTATAAAGTCGGTCAAGTTGGCTTTTGAGAGGTTTATGAATTATTATACTGTATTTCCCAAGTGACGCAAAGAAATGTTGAGAAAGTAGCGACAATTTCGAGAGGCGGCGTTTTCATTCGCTATAATTGAAAATTTATTTTCTTTTCTAAATCGTTTTTTTTTTTTCAATTATTTTTTTAAATTATTAACGTTATTACACTAAAAAAATTCTGGTTAAAAACAGACGAATCAGATTCGTCTAATTCAAAACATTTGATCGCCTCGAACTAGCCCGAGTGAGAAATGATCGAAAAAATATCGATTCGATAAGTATCGATTTGACCAAATTATTTCTCACTAAGAGTGCCGGCGCTATTTCTTAAGAAACGCAAACTTCAGTTCGTTCGCTTCGCGCGGCAGTTTCCCTTCGAACCCTCGCGCCGGACGCAACGTTGTCGCGCGTCTGACGAGAGAATCGGTCGTTAATTCGTTCGCTCGCGCTCAATTAATCGTCGGTTCGTCACACGGACGGCAACGGGTAATCGGGTAACGCCGAAGACGGGACTGGACGCGAAACGGCCTCGTCAGATGCACATCGTCGCGCATTAATTTAGTGGCGGCCATTATCGCGCTTGTATGCTCGCCCGCGTCGCGTCGCGTCGTTGCGTTTCAACGGCTAGCTAACGCGGAAGATGAACGGCCCGCGCCATTATTACGCCGCGTCTATTCCGGCCGCCGCGTATTTCCGCTCGGCCGAGCTCGCGTTTCCGCTATTCCCGCTCCTCATCGCGGCCTCCCCCCCCGTTTCCCGGGCAGGAGTCCCCCCGCTGTGGACCGGTTCGAGCCCTCACGGAAGGAAATGGCGGCGGCGCAACGGCGAGCGCGACCGAGTGAAGAGAATGGTAAGAAATGGAAATTTGCTTCTCGTCCCGTTTCCGTCACGGCCGGATCGGTCATCGGACGGGCGTCCGCTCGAGGGGGGTAGCTGATAGATTCGCGCGGAATTGATTAGCATAGACGAAACGACGTTAACGAGGGGCGAGAAGCGAACAATCCGCCGCCCTCGTTCAAGTTCGGTTCTCACGAGCCTTCGCGAGACGGCGATCGTTGTAATTAATTTACGACGAGCTGCTCCTTCCTATCCCTCCCCCCTCCCCCTCTCCGTGTCTCACGGCGTCGCCGTTATTACTGCATAACCGCTGTCGGCAACAGAAGCGGCGCGGTCGACGAGTGGCTTTTAGAGGGAAATTAAGCCCCGAGTGTAAGCGCGGTTAACAAAGAAATTAATGCGCGTATATCGCCATCAAGCTATCTACGAAAGAGGGAGAATGAGGGGGAGGCGAGAGGAGGGGAAGAGGGAGCGGCGAAGGGCCGAAGGCGGTACCGCCGGTTCACCCAATTAGCTCCCGAGCTAATTAGACCTACGTGCCTTAATGCGGCACTCTTTTGCGAGGCGAACCGCCATCTTGATAACAAGAAGGAACCAACCCCCTCGTTTTTTCTTTCAGGTCGTGCAGATCGGGACAAGCGGCGCGGATTAAGGGAACACGCTGACGTCGGCTGCCCGTCGCCGTTTTTCGTCGCTCTCTCGAGAGGACCACGAAGTCGGACGTCGTGGGATGAAATGCCGGCCGATCATCGCGGCTTAACCGGGACACGAGACGACCAGGAGGATGCAGCCGATCGGTGAGTGAGCTTTACGATATTTGCACGTTCCCTCGTCCACGCATGTAACAGATGGGCGAGATAATCGAAACCCCCAACATCTCGCCGAGTATAACCCTCGAATTTCTGTATATGAAAACGTTTGAGATATTTAAGAATCGCACGAGATTTGAGATATTTAAATGTTATCGCGAGACTCTGTTTCGCCCGCGTTTTATCCACGAAGATTAATATCTCCTTTCCTCGGCGAACGGCGAAGGGAGTTTCCTTCCCTTCCCCCTTTTTTTACGTTCTAAATTCGCATTTTTCGACGCTGCGAGAGACGCGTCGTTGCTGATTCGTCTCCGTGGAAGATGAAAAGGAAAGGATTTATATTTTTTTGGGACGAAATTTTTTTTCTAATGCCACATTTGATATTCGCATAAGAATGAGACACGTGTGCCTCACGACTTTCGTTATTTATTCCTGCGTTATTACAGTGACATATATTAAGAACAAATCGAGATGTGAGCGACGTGGCGTCACTCAAAGGGATTCGAATATTCCGCTTCGAAATTATACGTTTTGTTATAGGTGTCCGCTACGTTTTGCTATAATTTATCATTCCTTCGAGCGTGTGATTATATCCTGAATAAATTGGAAACTCTGCGAGTATGATTACCGCGGTTTTTTTTTCCTCGGTAAATTGTAATAGTCGCATTTTTCTGCGTACGGTTTTTAGGGAATGCGCCGCGATGGTTAGCGTAGTATCAACACGAAATAAAGTGCAACAAGATAATATATGTGAGGTGTTCCCGTCGGAAATATGAGTCGGGGAATTTCGATGAAAACTCACTCACGACGCTTGTAAAAATTAACGGAAGACAATCTCGATTTATTTTATATTTAAGTTTAAATGGGCTTGGATTAATTAATGTGTTTCTTTGTGTGAGAATTATCATTTCCGGTATACCGTTTTTTCCTCGGCAGAATTTCGTGCTACCGTTCTCCCGGTCGAAAGAATCGCACGTACGCGCCGTTGCAACCGCGACGGAGATAAATTTCGATAAGAAAATCCAGCGTTATCGCGATAATTCCCGAGGTGTCCGGAGGGGCGAGAGGGACGTGGAGAATCGCCGAAGATAAACGGCACCGTGCGTCATACGGCGGCCGGATATGATCGCGAAATCCGCGCTTTCAAATGCAAATGTAACGGACCGCCACAGCGAGGACAATCGCGGACGCGCGCGCGACCGAGATTTACTGCTGTTTACCGCAATTTATTTTTGCGCAAAACACAGAGTTTTCCGCAGCGACGGCGTTGTTCCGTCGCAGACGAGATTAATACACAGAGAAATCTGCGCGTCGCCATCCTCGCTGCCACTTCACCATTATCCTCGTGTTATTTACAGACGCGTGCCTTTCGGACTTAAAATTATCATTACATTTTCAGTTTATCGTTAACTTTGTATGGGCAACTTAATGCCGTTATCGATGAATATTCTGCTCGTGTCTCACAATATTAAATTCCTTTTGCGTCGATCCGGTCGTAGAAAATGTCTGCCCTTGTTGCTACGTCGTCATCTAGATAATTGTTGCATTAATATATCGTATCCGTCTATCTTCTCGGTATTTTATCTCATCGCGGAATTTCTCATTTATATTTAATATAAAGAATAATTACCGATAATTCCTGCTCCACGCGATGTGCGCGATGTTATTATTGCAAACATTATAAAGTCAAAAGATCAGATGTAATTATTGTCCACCGCAGTCGCGCATGTGCGCGCAGTGCTAATGTTGCTTGCGTGTAATCGACGCGAGCGAATTAATTATTAATTGCCTAGAAAGAAATGTCGGACAGCAGCTGTGTTTCTAATTAAAAGTGTAATCAATTAACAACATTTTTCTCTCGATCTAGTAATGAAACTCTATGAAAGTTGAGCGAAATATAATTTTGCGACATATATATTTATATTAGGATTTGTCCTTTATACGATACGGTTTATATACGTTTCATCTAATTTAATTTAACCGTGTTAATTTAATCTGTGGCAAAGTACCGGCGCAGTTTAAAGTAGAGTTTTATTCTCTATTTTGAGTTAAAGCGTTCGAGCACGAATTTACTTAGAGCTTTATAAGGCTATAAACGAAGGAGATATTCTGGTGACACAGGCGAAGTTGGTAATCTTATTAAACGGATGGGAGTTTACTGTTGAATGCGCGGGATGTAGGTCAGTGGTTTTGACAAGGCCGGCGAGCCCGAAATCGAGGGGGAACGGGTCGCGCAAACGCGCACACACCGTTACCGGAGTTTGCGGTTGAAGTTGATCAGTTTTACCGTAATGAAAAGACTTAATGCCGCGCCAATATCTTGAACGCGTCCCATGGCGATCATTAAGTTAAGGCCTCGCTCGCGCGGAAGCGCTTCCCTAATGACACGCTCGAAGCTCCGGATAAATTAATCTCCCCGCGAACGGATCGTTCAGTTATCCATGCCTCCCTCTCTCTCCCCCTCTCTCTCTCTCTTTTTTTTTCTCTAAAAGAAAATACGATGCGTAGAATGTTCAAGGCGGACAGAATAAATCCCTTCTCCATCTTCGCTCGCTTCGCTCCTCCGGATCGTCCCATCTGGATCTGATTAATTGAGGGTCGCGCGAAACGATCAATCGCAAGGACAATAGCGAGTGCGTGAGCTCGAATTGACTGATGATCGTCCGGAAGCCTAATCGAGTTTGTTCCGATTCCGAATTCCGAACATAGTACGCGAATTTCGTCGTCCAGGCGAGAGGCACGTTAGATCTAGGCATTGTATCCTCTTCCCCGATCGCGAACAATGAACAGCTTTTTGTGATTAACGAGCGGCATTTAATGAAGGCGCCGTTCTAGTCGCGCTATCTCTCAGGCTTCCCGGCTTGATTGTCTCACTTGATTAGAGTCGTATAATCGGGTTGTCGGTATGAAATCGTAGCCGGCAGCCATAATGCAATAATCGCAATATTTCATGCAAAAGTTCGCAATGGTTGTGACACTTAATTTAGCAGGAAATTACATTTATTTTTTTTAATTAAACACGAAATACTAGCGTAAATCAAATCAATTATCTCTGTTAATGAGCTTTTTAAATTCAATTATTCATTTAATTTTCTCTCTCTCTCCCTCTGTAAACATTTTTAATCAAATACAATTTATCGCCACAAGCATTACGATTTCGATTCATTTGAGCAACACCTAATTTGGTTCTTTAATTAAACCCACACAGCTATTCAATTCTTCCTCACATTTTTCCACGCCATTTTCATCACGCTGTGATACATGACTTCCGCTCAAAAAAAGACTTGGTATCTCTTTTTTCATTCCCGACTATTTTTATTCTTGCTGTCGCTCTCAATTTATGAGAGTCCTCCTTTCGTACTTTCCGGCCTTCTCTTCCTCCCGTACGTAAGAATCCCCGTCGCGATATCGCGGTCAGTGATGGGGCGCCTCTTTCAGCCGGGCACGAGTTCTTCCACTTTGCTAAGCGAGGGTTCGCGCCACCATTTGTCGGACCGTCCATTCATCTGTCCGTCGGTGGTCGGTCGGTCGGTCGGTCGGTGGGTTCTACGCCAACGTAGAAGCGAGGCGGCGGCCAGAGCGGGATGCAACTCGCAACAGCGCGCGCTTTCTCCATCGTTGGGGGAAGAGGAGAGAGAAAGCGAGAGGGAGCGAGACAGAGCGTCGGAGAGGGAAGAGGGAACGGAGGGATCCCGGGAGCTCTATCGACCGACTTCTCTCTCATCCAGCATCCCAGCTACGGAGCCGTAGGTAGTAGTTGCAGCTGAAATCTCCTCCTCCTCGTGCTACTACTACTCTCTATGATTCTCTCTCTCTCTCTCTCTCTCTCTCTTCTCTCTCCCTCCCTTCTTCTCTCCTACTCTATCCCGTTATCCCGATTCTCCCTGCTATCCCGTATCTCTCTCCTGCTCTCCCTCGCGTTCAGGAAGAACGCCTCTCTCGCTTCGGCCAAAGCGAACTCTTGACATTTCGCCGTGCCAGTGCACCAGTTCTCTATCCCAGCGAAAGCCCAGATGTCCTCTAAGGCTTGTTAATGTGCTCTGATTGCTAACGTCGCCCCGCCACGTTCTCACCGAGCGTGAAGAGGGAGACGGCCTAGGCGAAAAAAAGTCGGGAGGGATGAGTCTAATGAGAAAGATAGAAACGCGCTGATTATACGGGAAATGTTGAAGGCGTATAGAATCGGAGGTCGTTTATCTAGAGAAAGAGATCGCTTATATAACGTATGCAGATTCTGCCGACTCTTTTTTACACGCGTGAGGTTATATTTATACAGGAATATTTCCAATAGCATTTATAGAAATAGAATCCGTTATCTCGCCGAGATTCCAGGCTTAACCCTCAGCTCTCCGCCCCCGTTTTCATCTCCCGCTTCCGCCTGAACGATAATCTCTGACCTAGAAACTTTACGCGCCGTAAAGATTCCTCATTCGGAGAATTGGAAAACGATTTAAGATGGCGACTTTTCCTTTGGCTCGATAAGACGTTGCTCTTCCAATCGTAAAGCGATACATCAGGGCACTGAATTTTCGAGAGAAACAGGCCTGTGGAGCCTACGAACAGCAATGGCGGCGGTGGCGGCGGCGGCGGCGGCGAAGGGATGGTCGATGGTAATGTTTCCGTGCCGGAAGTTACATTATTTTATTCATGCGGTGCCACGTCGGGATTGGCGCAAACACCGTGTGCCGAGTACGACCAATTTCCATATGCAAAACGTCACTCTGACGTCGAACAAAGTGGTATCGCGCGAATTCGCCATGTAGTTCGGTTCGGTTTGACGATTCAGCCGAATGTAGGTTTCCAATAACATTAGGAGACAGAATCGCATCATTGATTTTTTTTAAATTTTCTCCGCGATGATTAAAATTATATCCTTTCTTTATGATTATTATTTTTATAAGTTTCCAATTAATTTACAATTTATAAATTTTTAATTAATTTATAAATTACTAAATAATTTATAATTTATTAATCAGAAAGTGTAAATGTTTAAAGCTATTTTGCTAGGTTTACAGTTGGTTTCATTTCAATGTCATTCAACTTTAGTATTAAATTATTTGTATCTAGTTTGAGTTTATATGTTATGAAAAGACAAATGATCAATTATAAACTGTTACGACTATTTCATTCTTATTATTATTTGACTCTATATTACAATCTTTATCTCTTTATATTAAATTTAATCAAATAACAACATTTGTGTCGTGTGATTTCAATATCGCGATATGCATGGTCGTCGCGTAATAAGGCAGGTGATAGTCTGATGTGAACGCAAAGACGGCAATCGATGCACAACGAGGAGCGTTTCTAGGACATTCCGCGCGAAATCGGCGCTTTTTCCGCAATTTCATCAGTTCCCTTCACGTACGAACGACGCCGCGTCGGTCGCGGAGCAGCAATTTCCATTGCATATTCAGGGGCCTAAACGCTCTGTCGTTGCCAGCAGTCGCAAAGTTATTACAGCCGACATTCTCCGCGCGAACGAGGTGGGCAGAGAAGAGTGAGAGAAACGTGTGAGCGGTAAGAGAAAAGAGAAAAGTCCGTGCCGCGGATTAATTTTCTCTCGCTTTTTCATTGTCTTCTACGCGCTTTTTGCCCGAGTCAATGAATTATACCACGCTCTGGCGTGAAAGAAGAAGAAGAAAAAAAAGAAAATTAGCCGTTGTCTCTCAAAATTGTCGGCGAATTGTCGACATGTCATTATCCAAATCAGTTGTTTGTCTCTCCCGTAAACTTTATCACCCAGAGATACCCGCGCTTCACAGAATACTTGAATTTGCCGTTTTGTCTTTGTATGGTAACGAGCTCAACACGCGTCAACTTCGCGGTAAGCAAACTCAGCGTAACGTACGTATTGTCAAAAACAGCTCAAACTCCCGTAATAATAATGCGAGATAATTCCGCGGGGCAGCGTTACCGAGTTTCTCGACGTACTGACTCGCGAGACGGGAACGGAACGAAAGTAGGTTGCGAGTTCTGACTGGAACGCCTTGTTATAATTCTCACGTGGGCCCCCCGCCGGATCCCGCCTCATCACGTAAGGCGATATTACATTATCCTCGGACACGCTCGGCGTTGTGCTCCGTAACGATCGGGGAAATTCTGTAATGGTAGCACACGATCCGTATGCATAACATTCGACGACGCCCCGTCTATGTACTTTGTAAATGGAATATATGTAATCTTCCTCTCATAGGGCCCGATGCTCCGGGTAATCCGATGATCGTCTACGCTATACAATTCAGGCTCGTCTACGATTTGCGCCGCTATCGATCGCCGTCTATAGACACGTAACGGACAGACGTAGGTATCGTTATGGAGCTGGCACCATCATTACACCCCTACTTTAGAGTCTCTTCTTACTCTCGTAAGGCCCGCGATTAATGATACATCACCGTTAAATGGCCGTAAAGGAAGAAGAATAAATATTCGGAAGTACAACGACTTAGGAAAATATTGTTTAACAGATTGTTTGATATCGTTTGATAGTTTCGGTGAAGTTTCCGCTTGAGACTGTCGGCGAAATTGCGAGGATAAATATTATATTTTGTACTTGGAAATAACCATGGAAGATTTTTATACTTTATGCACTGATACTAGAAATCTCGCACGCGTCCCGAAAGTTTATATACGACAGCATCGTTGTAGTTGCAAACGCTATTGTTTTGCTTTTAATTGTGGCACACAAAATGTTTGTTTTATAATCAAAGTTACAAACAAAACTGCACTATATTTATAATATATTGTCTATCTAAATGGATTATTTCTATATTATTAATTAACGAAACATAACAATTTTATTATGTTTATTACATAAAACAAAATATTACATAAAGCTATTATAAATTAAAAATAAAAAGTTTAATCGATTAATCAATAATTCCTTATTAAAACATTAATCAAATGATATCCTAATATTAATATAAAATTGATCTCTTAATTTTCCCTAGCATTTATCGGTTACAAAATATTAGTTTGTCTAAGCATGTCCGGGACATTCTATATACATTTTAATTCGTTAAGCAACCGGTCGATTAGCAGCAACGATTATAATTTTTGCGGTGGGACTTTCGTGCAATTTATAAACGGTTCCCCTCGCGTAAATTCGCCAACACGAACGGCGACTCATTAGCATTCTTCAGCAGCATCGAGCCGGGGGTCTAGGCGGGGCAGCACCGAATAAATTCACCGCTTCAGGTACTTCGCTTCGATTCTACCTCCCCCTTTTGTCACTGCCAGAACGCTCGGAACGCGGTCGGGGGAAGGGCTGTAACGGGGGTGTAACGCGCGTTCGCGATGGCGCCTCGCTTTTGTTGCGCCTGCAGAGTTCGAATTCCATCAACCGGAATTACACAACGTCTCGCGTTATTCTTCGCCTTATTGTAGATTTCAGCACGCATAAACTACCGCCGGATAAAATCTTATTAATCCGCGAACATTTATTTTGCCATTTGAATTGTATCACGCGTCATTGCTTTGTACGCTGCGATTATTAAGGCTGACAGTGATTTATTACACTTTACCGTCGAGCAAAATTTAATTCTGGCAGATCCAACGGGTGTAATTATTACGTTACAACGTCGCACGGTGAAAGATTTCATCGCAATTATTCTTATTTGGTTATCAATCGCGTCTGCAAACAAACAAACTGTAAAGTAGTATAGAAACATTACAAACCTCGGTCCGTTTATTTTACGAAAGGTTAAACAATGAAATATACTCTTATTTAACTTGTATTTCGTATCGAGTTTTGCAAACCTCTCCCAAGCGCACGCTTCGTTAGTTAGTTTTCTCTTGTTTTACTTGGCTGTTTTGCTTTTGTTCACTTAATCGCTGTTCTTCCCTGTCGGGAGAAACTTTTATTAGCGATTCTGAGGTGAATGACGGAATTCGTTTAAAGATAAGCACGAGGAATGAGTAATTAGATAATGCGCTTTATTACTTTATCCGCTAAATTTCCGCATTTCTGATGTTAACATTCGGATTAATCAGAGATTCACGTAGTGCCTTGTGCTCGCTACCAATAAAGCAGCACATCGCCACGGAATAATAATTATTTTGCAAAACAAGACACAAGAGCGATTTTGACGGGTCCACATGATAAATTTGCATTTCGATTGTTATCGTCGAACAATAACAATCGGACCTGACCATTATTAATTCGGTTCGCTCGATAACGGGGAATTAAATTTGGCCCGCGCTTCTCCATTTTGCGATCGTGCGTTTTGTTCGCTTGCTCGTGTCCTCGATTTCATTTGCATGAAACACGCCATCGCATCCGGACGGTGGGTATACGCCCAGGCGCCATACCAGATGCCGCCGACATTTCGCGGGATTACAATTTTTAAAATTACATTTTTAACACGGCGGCACCGTGTATGCATGAGAAAATCGCAATACCTCAAAATTATCCTTGGAAAATAAAATATTATGATACAGCTCAATTTATATGCCGCTGACGTCAGAATCAGATCCTTATCCCTCGTAGCTCGAATAAAAAACCGATGTAAATTCTCTCTTTCTCTTTTCTCTTCAAAAAGCCTCGCGATAAAATTTTTCATTAAATATAATGAAAGCTATTCTCTTTAGTTCTCGATAAAAAAAGAATGATTAAACTTATCAAGATATAACATCCTTTAAAAGGATTGTTTGAAGAGGCACTTCACGCGATCAAGTCGATCCTCTTCATAATCTGCAACCGAAAGCCCAATGCCTTCAGACGTATCCCAGCAATGTCGTTACCATACCTCGATTTGATGATTATCTGAAGAAATATTGAAATGTGCCGTGAAGATAGTCCTTCCTCTAATAATCTCGACGGTTATTACCAAGATAGCTATGGCGATTTAAGACAAAATGTTGAATCAGCAGATACGCCGTGCGTAACGGAAAAAGGGTTTCCGCCACCGTTACCCCAGCGCGATTCTGATACGGTAGCTGTAAATTGTAACAGTCACGCTTCCGCGATTCCATTCAAGGTCCCGGTAGCGTAAACGATTAGAACCCCGCTCGCGTTGGTGTGACGACGGTGTTACAGCTTTGTAAACTTTCAGAAGAGAAGCCGAAGGACGAAAAGGGTGGGGAACGGGGACTAGAAAGAGGGGGCTGAGAGTCACTCCGCTGAATGCATGGCGACGTACGTGCGTGCGTATAGAGCCGACAGATAGTGTGCGAGGGTGCGAGAGAGCATCTCATGCAAGAACGACGAAGGTGGAAACGGGAGGAAATGGAGGTAACAGGGGTGTGGAGAATGCGAGTGGGGATGAAAGGCAACCGGTGCCGCTGTTACCTTCCTGTCGGGAATGGGGAACGGCGGTAGAAGGGCGACGAGGAGAGGGGGGGGGGAGAGAGAGAGAGCTAGGTCAGGGCAAAACAACGTTAAATCCGCACTGCCAGCCCCGGGGCGCAATTTCCGCCAACCAGGACCCGAAGTACGGAGGCGACGACGACACCCGCCAGTTCTTTGGATCATCTATCTTCGTTCCGAGAAATAATCCACGCGATATTATCGGCACTCCGTGTATCTCTCATTGGTCTGCCTTTATATAAACGATGAGATTTGACTCTATATAAACGAACGTATGTCTCGACGTTATTATATGTACAAAGATGTATAATATCGACTTCTATATAATCGATTCCTTTTGGTATTGATCAACTGCAACCGTAATCTTTCGATCGTTGAAAAAGAAATTACGATTAAAATTAATCGACGTTAGCAATCCGTTAAAGTAACAATGTTACTTGCAATTATTGGCGCGGTTTCGATCTTTCTAAGACTGTATTCTTCACCGTTAGATAATTCCTCGTCATCTTAAAGGTCGCCAGAAAATTATCGTACCACGTCCCTGAAGTGCGATTCTTTGAGAGTAAAACAGCGGTAACATTCGTGAGCATTGCTGTAAATTGCACCGAGTACGGTACTAGAATTTTTACAGCTGTGAAGGAATTACGAGCGGTGTGCATGAAAAGGATATTCATCTAACTTCTCGTTGCGCCGCGCCGTGTGACTTTTTCCCTTCGCAGCTAACGGGCGAACAAGCGCGTTCCGTTTTCCATTCCTCTCGACGAGTCCTCTCTCTTTCCTCTTTCCCTCGCAATATTGATCTTCTCGGGTTCATGAAATTGGTAGGTGCTACGCCGCCGCGTCATACAGGACGCGTTACCGCTTCGTACCGTGATAGAAATCCGAGCAAACGCATTGGCGATTATCGAACGCTTGCGTACCGCCGGACGCGACAGCTCAGCTTAATTTTTCTATCCTCGACAGTTTAACGATATTCAGGATAGATTCCGTTGTTTAAGCTTCGCGATTTTTGGGGGATCGCCGAGTATTAACGTTAATATTGCGCTACGGAAGAAATATGCCGTTAATGTCGCGAAAAATATTGCTCTCGTGTATTAAATTTCGTCAATTATTATATCGATTATTTAACGGGCGACGCCTGGATCGTGACGCCTGCTTTGCCATTCCGTTCGTTACAATCGCTGACGCAGATCGGTAATTGAGACGGTCGGAGTAATTGCATTTACTCTGCCGCCATGGCGTCGGACACGTACCGAGCGTCTCCTTCGTGGAATACCAATGAACGTGTTCTTGTTACCGAAGGAATATATGCATTCGAACGGATCGGCACGAAAGCGAGCGAACGAGAGAACCCGGCCCGATGTTACGGACAACGCGGGAGAGTGGACGTTCGCGTCTTTATCTATTTAAAAATCAATAGCACGCTCGTAAACGTGTACATTCCAATGAAGAATTTCGCGTTACTTATTGTCTGAATTTATCGGAAAATCGTAACAATTTTATGTTAAAAGCTGTAAAGAATATAGACAAAAGCAATATACATACATATAAAGCAATGTAACACTTTGTAGAAGCTTATCTCTTCAAGAGATGCAAATCTCTTTTGTTCTAACTTATATTGATTAACTAAAATTATTAAATGTTATCATATGACAGATATTTGTCACGCATATAGAATAACACACAAACGAAAGCAGCAGACAAAATATATAATTATTGCGAATGTGTATATACGTTGCATAACGCCAACGATCGGTGATACGTGTTAATTGGATGTGCCCAATTAAAATTTTTTCTTTTATTCGCTATTTCCCGATAAGCCCGTTTGGCGTTTTATATCTGTCTCGATTGTTTTTCTGTTGCGGAATGAAAACGAAGGAAATTAAAAAAATATTATAGGATCTTCATTAATTAATGCTTTAACTTAACAATTGGATATCGCAATTTCTCAAAGATCGATTCTCAGTTTCAGATAAAGCAGGTCTCATTGTTACTAATCAGTAGTCTAGTCACTCGATACTTTAACTTCTAACTTGGAAGACCCACAGCTTCCCGCTAAATCCTTCTTCATCGAAATCTACTCGTTACCTGACAACAGAGCTGAAACTTGATCACACGAACTTCGGAAGTTGGTTGCATGAAATAAAAAATAGCGGTATCATCACAAATTCGGTTTACTGGGTTAGGATTACGAGTAGACTTCGAGTAAAAAGCTTCTTTTTTGTAAATTAGCAACTCAACGATTTATTTTTTTTTCTTTGCTGATTAATTGATGCTTCGTTATAATTTTGAGAATACAGTATATTTATTAATACTATTTGAGGGATATAGACAATAATATTCGGAATATTTTATCGATACTTTTCGGTGATGCAAAATGCAGACGATATTGTTTTTTCGAGATTCGCGATTTACATCTAATAAGTTCTGCAATTTTAACTTACGATTTCTCGACAATACTGCGGTATTGTACGATGGCACGACGGTACTGTCTACAGTGGCATTTACATTCACTATTAATTCGTACGATGGAGTTCTCAGGCTCTCGAGAGCTTGGCGCTTCTACTTAGACTATCTCTCGTAAAGGGGAAGCGTTCCGTCATAGTTGGAATAACAGTAGTCGTATTGTGAAGAGATACGAGAGGTTTGATCTTGTTATAAAATTATTTTATATACACACAATGGAAACGCATCCGATTTCCCGCGACTGCATAATTAAACATGCCCCTGTTTCATACAATTTATCTCGCTGCGAATTTTGCATTTGGCATACACACATATACATATCTAGCTATTAATAATATAACAATATAATATTAATAATATATATACATATATTGATATATAATCTGAGCTCTTAAGAATTTTAATTACAAATTATACATATAATCCAATTGATAATTTTACACACTCGATGAATGATTGTTGCCGTTCATTCAATGCTTGTTTGATTCTGTCTCCGACTATCTCTTTGTTCCTCTATCGTCTCCTTCTCTCTTTCTCTCTCTCCGTCTGTTTCCCTCTCCAGATTGGCTTTAATTGGGTCTTCGCAATTACCGCCAAAGGGGTTCCCATTCCATCTCTACCACCTCCTCGTTAGTACGCATCGATAAACGATGTCACCTTGCAACGATTAACGGGACAATACAGCGTCTCTACGTATCTTGATCTGCATCTGTTCACTATTTAGTTCATCCATCTGGCTCGCATTTATCGAGCGTTTTTACCCATTTTTTAACAAATTAACTCTAAATTGATTCTTAATCATACCGACATTTTCTTATTTAATTAAGAATAAGTATTTAGTATTCGCTTTTGAAAAAAAAAGACAAAAGGACGCGTGATACTAAAATATCGGTCAATCTATAATGTTGCATTATTCCATTTATTTTTTATTTCAATTTTATTCGAAAATTCATCCAATGGTCAATCCGTGGAATGTTAAAATGAGAATTATGATATTGTGTTTATAATAATACAACGTGATATATATCATTAATTATATACAAATATTTGCATTTTCTCTGCCACAGCATATTTGAATACTACTATTACAGATCTTATTTATCCTTTAACTCACATTATTAGATATAAGCAGTGAACATAAAGAAAAAATAAAATTATCAATTATGTCAACAAGAAAATACAACTATAATGCATCAGTAAAAAGACAGAATATTAAAACGTCGTAGCTTAAAATATGCAATAAAATACAGATTATGTTTAGATGGGATATTATGTTTAAATTCGATCAAACTATTTACCGGATATTGTAATTCTTCAGTCTTCTTCGTTTCCTTTTGTACATCTTGATATAAATATTAGATTTTGATGATAATACTCAAAAATAGAATGTCGTTTTGTCTATTACTCGTTAACTGTAGCGCCTCAATTTCTCGAGCGATTACTGATGCTATTCTTCCACCTGTTTCCCTTGGTCTCTTTTGCACCCTCTTGTTGGGTGCAAGATTCAATAATGAGATAACAAGAAGCCGCAAGAGGCTGCTGCGCTAGTAGCCCAATAATTCGCCATTACGATCCACTCACAGATATATTATCGGCACTTCAACAGATCGCAACCTGTAATGAGACAACTATGCGAAGTTCAGTTACAATCATCTCCGAGCGATGGATTGAACGTTAGCAATTTGATTACTGCTCGCGCGACAATGCTGCTAATTATAGGTGAAACAAGATATTTAAGATACTAATTCAGCTATGTGTTCAGAGGAACTAGGCAAAAGTGTACTTCTCGAGTTCAAATTATGTAATACAGTCAACTCGCGGAGTGTAGCCGTAATCGCAGAGCGGTAATACGAAATGTAGTCAACTCAGGAAATGCAAGCGAGGATTAACGGAATTAAATCGAGCCACTCTCTACTCCCCTCTCTTCTATACCTTGCCTTGTCGTACATCTTACTTCATAGTTCGCTGTTTCTCGTTCTTTTCCCATCGTATCGATTCTTTCGCTCTCTACGCCATCGCTCGTCCTTTCTTCGTCCGTGGCGTTTCGCAATAACATTTTTATAATTGCGAGCGCAGAAATATAGAACTCGCGCGCGATGCTGGCAAACGCGGAAGCTTTTAAGACCAGGGAGTTAAGAGAGAAAATAAAGAAAATCGCATAAAACAGCTGCCTGAAGGAAAACGGAAAGGCCGAAAATAAAGCACGCAGAAACATCCGTTTCGAAACATTACTCGAGCGAGCTCTTAAATTCACGAGAGGGACATAAGAATGTAAACGATTTAATTTTATATAATGGTGAATCGGTACCGGATTTTACTTGAAAAGTTTGACGTGAAAGGTATTAAAAAGTTAAATATTATTACTTCAGGCACATCCATTTATAACGCTAAAAAAGAATTACAATATATATGATGCAGGTTTTATTCATTTCTAGTTGGATAAGTGATTTTATAAGCGGAGAATATTCATTGCTTTCGTATTAAGAGTATTTCGTTTTTCAATAGAAAAACATGTATAAAAATATATGTTTTTATTACATCGTGCATCATTTTTATATTTAGCATACTTTTATTTCGCTTAAATTATTGTAAGAAAATTATTTTACTACTCGATTCAGAATTCGTAGAATAGCTACAGGATTTATACCTATTATCTGATCTGTGCCTATCCTAAACCAACAGTTCACAATGCGAATAATCCAGTACGAAACTAATTAAGAAAACCAAGAAGTCCTCCCTTGCCATTTCCTTTTTCTTCGCTCGGCAAAACTTCCTTGAGAGACGAACTTGAGTTTCGTGGCTTCATCACCTTTGAAACAGAAAAGAGGCAACTCGAGTTGGCCAAGAAGACTAGTATGTACTAATGAGTGAGATTTGACGAGGTAGTAGTCGAGTAGAGGACAACGTTACTACTAATTAAGGATTCACGATGTGCCGCCAACTTCGAGATCTTAATTAAGAGAAAGCCGTTAAGAAAATTCCTTCTTTTTCCTCGTCTCTGTTTTTCCTCCCAAAAAGCATCACTTTTTGCGGTACTTGATCGTGGAAAGTTAAATCGTGCAACTGGGACCGATAACAATCTGCTCGGTCTCTATTCGTTCGCTCGAAGATCTTTTTACTATTGCTTGAAAAATATCCTCAATGTTGTTACACGACTCTTTTAAGATACTCATATAACAGTAAATCTTTCCATATAGAATTTCTGCAAATGTTTACCGCGGTTTACCAGCGTGGTACGTACACCTTAACAAATCACGCGATACACTCCAGTGCCATCCTAATTTTATTATCTCTGAAAGCGTTACACGCACATACGCGCGGTCACATACATGCAAGTGCGTCGCAGTATCTCTTACGTTAGGGAGATGTTAACGTTAACTAAATTACACGCTAATCCATATGCTGACATACATCCGAGCGCAAACGAAACGTACCTTTGATGTTCGTTTTAATGCAACTGAAATACGCTTGATGCGGATATCAGAATTCTGCCAAATGAGATTTTGTTCGGTTTATTGAATAAGATAGACACGGAAGGAAAATAGTATAACGAATCTGGCAATAAATCTAAATCTTGTGAAGATTCGCGGCATTCTTGGCGCGATGCCATCAGCAATTCAATTTTGGGCTACAACCCCCGGGTTAACAGCCGTCGAGTACATACCCCCGACTATATACGTATAGTATACTAATGCTATAACACAGATTTTCTTTTGTACGTTGTTTTCTCTGATGAAATTTCAAACGCTTTAACGATCGCATTCATGAATAAATTCTTTATTCTTTATGTCAAGATTCTCCTTTAGTGTTACAATGAAATAAACTATCCCGTCATTCTGCTCAAAATATATAAAAATTGGTATCGATGTCTTGCCATTTTACAAGATTGATGATCCCTTTTTTCTTCCAACCTTCCGCTTAAAGTAAAGGATAAAAAGGATGTGCCGCGATATAAATTGCCACATAATCAAACTGCGTTTGTCACCTGTACGCGACACAAGCAAGGATCAAACAGTACATGCATTTCCCCGCTCCGTTCCACCCCCTTTTCTTCCCGCTCCCGCCCGTCGTCGTGACGTCACGACGCAATCCCGCTCCCGGGAGTTTGCTGCAACGCTGTGAACGGAGACCGACGATGCGAGGGTGGTTCGGGGAGACGGATCCACAAACTGGGGCGACGACAGAGAGGGACGCGCAACACCATCGAGAAATGGTGGGGAACGGTGTGGGTGTATATGCAAGAGGAGAGGCGGGAGGGTAAGTTTAGCTCGCACTGTGCCCGGGCATGGGCCCTCACTCTCACCCCCGAAGAGTACCCGCAGTTGCGTATACGTGCAGCTCCAGGTTTCAGCGTGCTCGTGCTGGGATTTCAGCCGCGGTTGCTAGGAGACCGTACAATGACGTCACGGACTGACGTCACGACTGTACACCACCGCACGCGCTACCCCGGACCAATCGTCGACCCGAGGATAGGACTACGCTCACCCTCCGCGTCTGGCGTCCATTCGTACCTAGATTGTTGATTTCGGAAATCGCCCACTTCGGTCATGTCGAAACGATAACGCGGAATAACGCAGAGTGCACGGGAATGTTATTATATTAACTTCCTGTTGCATGGACTTCCCATCCTCGGAATTTCTGTCTATATTCATCCAAGTGCGATAACACATATCGTATACGATTAACAATAATTGAAGTTGCGTAAAGTATCTTCTCCGTTCGTTCAGCAATTTCAGATCTAAATGATTGGCTTTCGTAATATGCATTTTATATATTGATTATGAGAGAGAAAAAGAGTAAAGTGGGTCAAGTGGTTTAGCTATATGCAGCAGAAGGATTAAATTTCATATTTCCCATGTTTCATTGAACAATTTTATTGGATATCATCGATTGTATATGTTACTGTTTATAAATTTAACAGACAACACAGACAAGACACAAAAATAAACTGCAAAATTTTCCGCTTTCTGAGCTTCCTGTTTTATTTTCTTAAAATGACGAGGAAGAGATGAAATAAAACGTGAAACGAGAACTTTTAACAGTTCAATTCGCAACGTCGAGAATAATAATAGGCCACTCGCTCGTATCCGTTTTAAAAGGCGCGTAAAAATTTATACAACATCCGTGCGAATCCGATTACATATTCGCACGTAGCATCTATATATGTCTTTACCCTTTTAATTTCGATGGCCAGTGGGGCGGTTTTGACCTATGACCTTTCAACGAACAATGATAATGCTATCATGCGCATCGATTATAGCAAATCGATGAACGCATCTCGCTGAAGCTTAGCCTGGCGAGATCGTCTGTTAATTTACATGTAATTTTGGAACGGAGCTTCGGAGTAGTATACACGGACCGGTTCGATAGCGTCATTCTGGCGCTTCATTTTATATACTCTTTTATTTCAGTGTCCTATTTCTCGCTTAATGGCTCGTTTTCGTTCCGATGCATATTCGACGGTTTATTTCAAGCCGGTTAACTTGAATGCGCATTTCCCTCGGAATTTCGAATAAGCAAAAGTATCCAATGAAATAGATCGTAATCCACGAGATGCAGCTAATTATGCGTGCAAGATAGTTAGCATCTCAAGAGCGGAGTTAGAAGTTTCAATTGCTAAATACCTTCTTGTCGATTATATTTTTATCAGATTTGAATTAATAATGTTGAACTCATAAAAGAAAAAAAATCAAGGAAAATCTTATTTTTACCGTGCCGTTTAAATGACAAGTTATTCTTTTTTATATTTCATAGCTGCAAATTTTTTTTTAAATTCTTTGGACAGTTTTGAGCTTGTGCGCAATTTTAAAGTAAACAAATCTCGCGCCGCGTTGTTAAAATGGTTATATGTAGTCGGGCCATCTACTCGGTCAATGCGTTTACGAGATATTCCGAGGGTGCACCGCGGTTAATCCGGCTTTGTGGCGATGCCGGTTACGAGTATTGGGGCCCAAGAACCGGATCCGGCAGTGTTTCGACCCTCTCGTTTTGACCCCTTTCGCCGATACTGGCGTACATACTGTATATGTGGGTTATCGCGCGCGCCTCAACCATTCCCGATCTAGGTTATTGCCGTTGCAATCGGCGCGACTGTTGCGGGTTGCCAATTATCGGGAGGGGAGCCGACAATCCTCTCTCGCATCTTCTCAGCTTTCTCTGCTCTCCCTCGAACGCTCTTCCCGTCCGTGCGCCACTTCGAGCAGCGACCGCAAAGTTTCTCATCCTCCCTTCGTCCCATCTTCGCCAAAGCTTGATTTTCCTATGTACTCGAGTAACGTTCGAGGAGGTAACTGCAAACCAGGATCGGTGGTAATTACAAAGGATGCTGCGCTCCTAAGTGCGGATTAACGAAAGCTTGCACGCCGCGGAACGACACGGAAGAAAGGGGGTAAAAATAATTTTTGTCCGGGCTTTCGCGACGGTCCATTCAACTTCACAATCCGTTTTAAGCCGCTTGGATTGTTTATAAACGGCAAATGTAGCTAATAATGACTCGCGCTATGTAGCGATGCGATTAAAAAATTTTCCTTTTACCTTAATAAAGTTGGCTTATTTCATCAAATATTGGCACGCCTATAGATTGTATTTTTAAAACTCTAGCGCGGAGCAACGTCCCATAAAACTTTAATAAAACTTAGGTATTATTACTGCAAAGAAATGATTAATGTTTTATTAATTAGAAATAAATAAATCATTTTTTCTCACACATGCTAATAAAGTAACTTTTATTATAGTTTTTGATAAAATAAAATTTGATTTAATAAAAGGAGTATTTTAATTATTTAATAATTTGATCAATTTACCAATAATAATTTTACTTTTTTAATTAATTTCATTAACATTATTTGTAAAATATAAGTAGTTGCAGACGAAATCAGCAATATATTACTTATTTTATATTACAGTTAACAATGGATGCACATTACAAAACGTGTATACAAGATCGTCAATAATACGTGTTTACGGGAAGAATTAATGGAACTTACTGTTATTACTATAAGCCGTTTATGGAACTGGTTATGCACAGTCAGCGAAATGTTGCTTGCTTTATATATTGTGGCTCTCTGTTAAACATGCATGCTACAAAAGATGAATGCGACTAGCAACGACATGCCTAACATTGGGAGCGTTACTAGAACTTAATGCTATAAACATAAAATATTTGTGGACTGCGGTCGGTTAGATGTGGTTAACAAAACGTTGCACATTGTGTATCGCATAAAGTGTAATATATTATGTAATTACTTATTACATATTACATACAATTATGTATATTTCATATTTCGCGGCTCCGTACCAGTTATTAAAATTACAATCTATTTCCTAGACAGTTGTTTAATTAATTCGACAAATAATACTAATCTGCTATATCTTATCGGTTTTATATAAACTTTAAATTAAAAAATCCTCGGCGCATATTTATAAAATTTCAATAAATTTAATATTTTGTAATTAAATCATTCCTATAAATATTTTTTCGACAACTGTGCAAACATTACAATATCGTTTACTCAACACTTCGATGAATTGTTTTCCAAATTTCGCTCAAATATTCGCATAGAACGGTATTTTCATCATCGACCACTCGAGTCGGATATTAATCCGTGATATTCGCGAGCATGCCCCGGGAATAATCGCGGATCGGTAGGAGTGAATCCTACGGAACGGCAATTCCGCGTGATGCACGGCATTTGCACGCGCGGCGGCGACCTTTCGTACGAACTAACTCGGCGCGGACACGTGCAACTAACTAACTCGCTAGTTACGGCCGGTTCGGCAAAGCGGACTCCCTCGCATTTACATATCGCACGTCGGCGATCGATTCGCGGCGGCACGCCGGAATACACAGAAACGCGAGGGCTCTCTCGTTATGTATCCCGCGAACAAAATTTCACTAGAGAATTCGCGAAGATTCCAGGCGATATCGAGTCCGATATCGAGCTCGATGTAACCGTGCGTTGTGTTCCGGACTCGCGACACACATATATACACACACACACACACACACACACACACACACACGAGAGCGCATCCGCGCATCACGTACGCTAGAACAAAGTAACGTAACATTTGTTATTCCACGATTCATAACTCACGCTGGACCGCGGGTCGGTAGGATTATTTATGCCCGGCCAATATGATGAACGAGACAGTCCTTCCGGCGCTATTGTTATGCGACAACAAAAGTCTGCCCTCCGTCCACTCGCGCGCGCGCGCAATGATCTTGGATTTTAGTCGGGCGTTTCCTCCAATTTGGAAAGCGAAGGAAGAAAAGAACGATCCTTTCCGGAAGACGAATGGAACTTTCGCGCGAAGCCAAATGCAAACGGAGATACATCGGTCGCGATCGTTAAGCTCGCAAAAGCCGGATCGTTTTTCAATCTCCAGGGAAAATTGAGTACTTAAAGCGGTCACGCGCAACTTGAATCGAACGGACTGGATTCTATCTCGATGTTATCCGACGAAATTAGTGCAATTAGTCACGAAATCCATTCTCGTGATTTGGATTAACGCGACGTACTTTGCGCGATATGATCGACTCCCTCCGTAATGTCACGCTTTGATCTGTACACACTTAAGCAGCGTGAACGGACGAATAGATCGCTATATTCAGCTGCCCATGTCGAGGTCGAAATTAAAAGAAAGAATATTCCATCCGGCAGTGTACAGCTGCGATGCGCTTGTCGATTTCGATTATCTACGTGTGTCCGCATGAATGGAATTATCGTTCATTTTAATGTCGATGCCATGTTTAATCGTTGGCAAGCAGTTTTGCATAAAATGCCGTGACATCGCTGACGCATCGCTCGCAAAACTGATTTAATGCGCAAAGCGCATCAGCGCTTTTATGACTGAATATTGACAATGTGTCTCTATAAAAAACGCGTCCTTGATTTATAAATCATTAGTCAACAATGATTTGAAAATTATAATCATTATGTTCTCGTACAAGCGTTTACTGTTCGATACGAAAAATTCGTTGCGATTACGCATTAATATGCATAACCGAATAATCTCATTAATTCTGGATGGTGCTTGTACAATTTGAACATGACAAGATATCTTTGATGTGTGCAATGCGAAGTTCTGAAACTATCTAAGATGCGAAACTACCTAGACTGCTCTTGACGATGAAATGCATCTGACATTGACGCACGATTCAATTACAGGACTTGCGAATTGCTTTGACGCTTTCAGCAATACGCGAGAAATATATACATTATATATTGTGTATAAGCTACTTAATAATTTATGTAAATGCAATTATGTCCTCTATTAATAATTGATTTGAACTTTATTCACTTATTCCAATGTATATACAAAGAACAAATCCTATTTGACACTTAACGGAGAAAATAGCTGTTACTATAATTAACAGTTATATAAATAACATTTTAATAATTTTATCTTTTATCGAGATACAAAATGATTCTAATAATATTAATGGTATATATGATGTGATATCGGTTTTCGATGACATAGAATATATTCGACGCTGTCGGGATGGAAAATTATGAGTATTCTTTGAACTGATATCAAACTGAAGAATAGAAAGTTGCGGCGAACAGAATACCATTGATACTGCAAGCAACCGCGAGGAGATTCCTAGGAATGAGTTTTGCTCGCCAGAGAAGTTTCGGATAGGTAATCGGAAACTTTTGGATTACGTTAGTTCCCGACATGGGAAAGGAATAGCACGAATTCATTCGGAAAGGTTGTGAGAGCGTGTTCGATGCGTTAGATAAAATGTACTTGGCGCGTCGTCAATAGAAAGTAAACATACGTGTCCGATACCGAGAGTTAAATGAACATTTAAGATCCAGATAATTGAAATGGCGAATGAATTGCTTGCTACGGATCTAATCTCTTGTCACAACTTTCTATTCTTTACGGCTTGATATTGAACTGAAATGCGTATTGCAAGTGTGAGGAAGCATTGTCACTGAAATTCTACGTGCGCTCCGGGCATATACTTGAAATTTATTTACGTTCCCAGATCGTCTCTAGAAAATGTTGTAACTGACATGTTTCATGAGCACTCAGCGTGGCTTGACAGCTCGGTAATAATGCGGCTGTGCTTACGAGAAGAATGACGATGCGCACGATTACCGAGATTCGCCTTCCATTTGGAAACTGTCACGCGCAGATACAATTGCTTTGTTTTAATTCATAGAAGACGGATGATAGATGAGGACAAATATGAGTCGATCTCATTGAAGATCTCGCGTTTTGTCAGCCGGCAAAGAATATCTGTCTGCAACATAAAAAAGTACATTGTTTTAATCTCCTTTTAAAAAATATCTTGAGCCTTTTGTACAATGTTTCACAATTTATCATTTGCAAATATATTATTCGCGAATTATTTGAAATGCGATGCATCAAATATATTCGTAATTGTTTTCGGACATGTCCTTTATAGAAGATGTATCTAGTAAGTTAAATTAATTCTATAACTTATGTCTGTTATATATCAAAGTGAAATATAAAAAGAAATGAGATATTCAATGAAAACGAATGTCCTAGCTGTCTCTCGAATTCGCGCCTCGTATTCCGTGATCGCCCCTATACTCGACTCGTGTCAATCTTAACCGGACCCTCTCTTATGACAATTTCCATCGAAATCGAAAGTGGCTTTTATGGGCTGACTCTCACCTCATCCTCGTTTCCCACAAGTTATCATCACGCGCCATTCTCGATCGTAGTAGCAATAGTAGTCGGTTTTTCTATCCTTCGATTGGTTCCGTCAGTGTGTGGGGAAATTGCGAAGACGACGTGAGGATTTCGATTTGGTCGGGACCACCGCTTATAGCGTTGTCCTATTCGCTTTTATTCGCTTCTTGGCCGTACGTGGACGAACATACGCTTGCTCGCACGTAAAAGCGAGTTTATATTTCGTGAAAAGTATAAATTCCAACGGATTCGCGATTCCGGTCTTGTGTACGGACCGCCATTTGAAACGTGGCGCGTATAATAATCGCGGAAGTGGAGCTGAATGGGGCTTAACAATGGATCGAACGCGAAAAGCTCACGAAAAGATTTTAATTCCTTTGGTTTCTTGTCGAAAATGTGCACAGAAAATATGGCAAAATCTTACGAAGATATATATATTTTTAGTTTAATCTTATTCTGGCATTTTCCGACACTAATATAATGTTTGATTTTAAATAATTTATTGAATTTAAGCTATAATATTTTCGTACTGTAAGAAATATGAATTTTCAATTTACCTAATAAATGCATGGAATGTCCCTCAGTTATTGTATATAATTTAATTATGAATTTCGAATATTAATGAGAAATCTCCGACATGTGAAAATATTAAGTTTGCAATGCTTTTTGAATTATAAACGATCAAGATCAGTTGGAGTGCGTTTAAATCCGTAAATAAATGGCTTTATTGATTATTTATTGTTGAACTTTTACGGTTCAGAGGATACTGATTTTATTATTCAGCTATATATGATATCAATAAGTTGATTTTAAAATGTTATTCGTAAATCATCAATATACGTTACTATGCATATTATAAAAAAACTTTTCTTTTTGTATATTTCCGTGTATATTTTAAAATTAATTTAAGATAAGTCATACAATACATAATTATTTTTAATTTCGTTTAACGCAATATAAAATCAATTTTTTTAGAAAAGGAGATGCAGAGATGCCACGGCAACAATTAAATCTCTACATCTCCTTTTTAAGAGAGAATGCTTGAATTTAAATGTCTTTCTTATCACGCTTTAAAATTTTCGTCGAATTAAATGTAATTTATTTGATGTGTGAGTTCTTGGATTGTGAGAACAACGTAATATACAATTCACCGGAATGAAAAGCCCGTAATAAATACATATATGTATATATATATATATATATATATATATATGTGTATATATGTATACATGTATATATATCTCAGTATTAGTAATTTGAATTATAGGAAATAACGAGTTTTACGTGTATTAATTTTATTGTGCGCTGAATATTTTAAACCGACATAATATATGCGGTAACGTTCAGCGCTCGTTTGTTTTGAGCGTGGCGTATGTACATACCGCGTGCTATTGTGTTTACGCAAGGTTGCCGCGTTATCATTCATACGACGACGTTCGAGCAAGTAGGTAGCGGCGTTAGCTGCTCCACGTACGGTTGTATTACCTCTCGAAACGCGATCGCGACAAGTAGGATGTCGAATGCGATCTGTCTCTACAATTAACGCACGACTAATTAACTCCCGCATATCACCAACGTGTAAGCGTGCCGGGGCGATGGTTATTTGCTGAAGTAAATACTTCATTTATTTGTTGTAAAAATCAAAGCGATATGAAAATTGTAGTTTACAGTTTCACCCGAAACACGTAGAATGATGCTCGTAATAAGTTTTTTATTATTTTGAATATGCATCGCGCTTTACGTTTCTCGCGGATTTAATCCTCCAATTGTTGTGCGGAATTTTTACAAGTCCGATATTTAGTAAAACGCATTTTTTCATAATAAAATACATACAATTTTGACGTTTAAAATTTATAAATTGAAATAAATATTATTTCCAAAATATATAAATTAATTTTTCATATTGACATACTTCAAAATTCCACTTTGCATCGATTCGTGAAAAATAGTGCGACGAAGGATTAAACGCAATTTGCCTACCGTTTTTTAGATTGAAAATATAAAATAATGCACGAATCGTAAAAATGAATAATTTAAATATTTTAAATAATAGAAAGTTGTGTGATATAGCGAGTTGTTAAATACGAAAAAGTCATATGAAATTCTGTACGATTAGTACAATGTAGAATATAAAGTTTTGTAAGTGGATATGAAATAAAATGAATTAATATTTACAAATATATAGGGAAAAATTACTGATATTTAAATATGTAATTTTATTTTCTCTTCTTTCCGAAATATTTTCTAAATAAAGTTTGAGGTTTATATCTGATTTACATCCAGTATTAAATATTAGACTGATTGTGAGGCAAGAAAATAATCAACTTAAAAAGTTTTTAAAATCAGTATCACCTGCATGAAATTATTATTTAACAATATTGATATGCGCATAAACGCCTTTACAGATTTAAGTCCGCGAATTTTATACGATATCACTGATCCAACTTTGCTTATGATTCGAAATTTAGTCTCAATTACTATCTTTCTATTAAGATTGTTTATTTTAATGAATGTTTAGACTATTGAAGTTTACCATAGAAGGGGGAGATTATGAAATAATTTAAATATAGGTGTATTTTTTCTCGAATTATTTATAGAAATTTATAGAATATTTATAGAAATTATATTTATAGAAATTTATAGATTATAGAAATTAAATTTTTTTTAATTGCCATTAGTCGATATATATGTATATTCAGGTATTCTATTTATCATATAGTTTTGTTTGTGCAAAATTTATTCCTCTTTACCAGACAGATTTAGCGGAAGCAAAACTATAAAGTAAGTGGAACATCTGAACATATCCAAATTGGTGGCGAAAGAAATTTCGCCTCTTTTATGATCATAAATAATTCGAAGGAAAGAGGAAGAGGCATGAGAACAATTTTCCGCATGGCATACGGATTCAAGCGAATTTTCATACCGTTGTAACTGTGTTCCCGGTCTACATGGTCGCATTAGATCGCCATAATGGAACGTAACGAACCGTCCATCGATCAAGTTTCCTCCCGTGTTAGCCAAATTTTTTGCCACTTAACGCGTTCTATCCCCGGGCGAGAGTTATAATAAGGGACGATGTAATAATGCGAGCGAGCGTTGGTCTCGGCCATAACTCGTGTAAAAACATTTATCTCGATCTTTTTGCGATGCGCGTACGTACCGCATAATCAATGCCCCGTTTTCTATTATCACAATTATGATGTCACCTAAATCACATTTTCAATAAATGAGCAACCAGAGGAATGAAAGCGTTTGGAGGATTTTTAGCGTGTGAGAACATTGCGCGAATCTTTAGATGCACGCGAGACAAGGTTGCGAAATATGAAAAGACGGGTGGATGGGTATGGCGATTCCGTGACAGGAACGAACTCTATTGCCATCATATCTGATCGCATTTGCTCATGAATTTCATCGTGCGGATGAGCGCGAGGAGATTCTGAACACGCTCGGAGCACATCCCAATCTACTGTATATCCTGTCGCCATGATGATGTCGGCGGTAAAGTCTGACGAGCGGTAACTACCCTCTCTCCGTCTCTCGGTTCCCACAGTTGAATTTATATGATCGGCTGAGCTATCGACCCGATATCGAAGAGTCGAGCGGGTCATTTCCTTTTTCGTGTCTCTCGATAGTTGCCGAGCTGCTGACAACCTGTGAGACAGATGGCCAACGCGTGCCGTCTGCGATGACACGCTGGCCAATATTGGACTTTGTATCGGTTCAAGTCTCTGCGACTTTTTCATAGTTTCTTACCTGCCTCTTTTTTTCTCTTTCTGCATATTGCTGCATAATTACGTCATTGCAGTTTTTAGTTTCGTATATAGCATATACATAGTTACATCTCTAGCTTCTCTGTTAAAATTTGAAACGTATAGATAGAAGTGTGAGATCTGCTACGATTTCTGCTTTGACAGCTAATTTTAATTTCGATTTAATATGTAGTTCGAATATTTAATGAGGGGACTTTCGAAAATGCATTAGTTCAATGGAGCCAAAGGATACTTGTATCAGGAACATTCTCGATTATGTAGTTTCAGTATTGAACCGATGCCTATCTTGTTATCCACGTGTTCGTTCACTTTGTGCTAAGCATTTACATTGCTAATTTTAACCTTAGCGTCACGTCGCTCGACCGTGGAAGCGGAAAGAAAATCATTGATCGCGTTAGCATGATAATTTTCTTTTCTTTGGTTTCTTTGATACATATCTTCCACGCGTATCGTGAATAAATTGATGCCTCGGGATCAACATCAATAGTCTCTTCATGTTGAAAAAAAAAAACGCATCCAAAGCCGCAACATTTTGATTCTATCTAAATTTTTCTTTGTACACGTCACAATCTTTTAAAACGTAGGCTGTCACATAAGTGCATCTGCGCATAATCAATTAAAGTTTCTCGTACGTGATGATCGCATCGTTGAGGTCAAGGTACTTCGTTTTATACTTTTAAATTGTCCATTCGTTTTCTCTTTTGAACAGCATAGAAACTGGGAGAAACGACAAAGCTAAACTGACTGCGAGATAAGTTTCGAGGAATATCTCGTTATACCTCTTGGGAGTAAAGTTCCCTAACCATTTCCGATAACATCAAGATAAGAATACCCGCATTTAATGCGCGTAAAACAACCGGAAAGATAGATTCTTATCAATTTGTAAGAATTTCTTAAAGACTTTGCTTTCTTTTATCATTCTCGTCATATCAAATTTTGAGTCTCAAACGTAACGTATCATTAGTGTGAAAATTATATATATTAAATTATATGTGTATATTATATATTAAGTGCATGGAGAGAATTTTTCGTTATATTTTACCGTAAAATTCACTACAGATTTTAATTTTAATAACATGTTTGGTGAGATAAGAGTGGGATAATTACACAACTAAATAAAAATTAAAAATCTACTAAATATTACCGAAAATGATAGGAATTTGTGAAATATACAACAGAAATTTTGTAAACTACATAATAAAAATTCCAAGCAGATTGTAATATTAATCAAACAGATTTTATATTTTATTGTTATAGATATGAATAAATCAGAGAGAATTTATAAAAATTTCGAAATATTAGTTATCCCACGATTACCATGATTTTTATGTTAAATTTTAAGAGAAAATTCTCTTCATGTGATTAGATATCATCAATTATAAGAACTGTTTGATGATAATAATAATAATACAGCTATTCTCTCTCCATAAAATTAATCCGTCAAAATTATCCATTATTAGCGACAGAGTTTCGATATACAAATTGCAGTTGCCATCGCACTTCCATTGATGTAACAGAATGCGAAAATAACTGTAACGCGTTTCGCTGAGTCTTCTAACGGAGAATAACGAGAGAAGGAAAGGAGTTCACGTGTCAAAGGGAATAACAATAGCACTTCAGCGAGCAACTGCGCTAAACGCTATGCACTTCGTTGAAGCTCGAGTGCTTATTGTTCTTTTCAGGCATCGCGCTTTACTTACGGCGAAAAGCCCTTTTTCCGCGTTACATAGATTTTCATTCAGCGCTGACCTTGTAAATGCCGTGGAGTCGCGAAAACGTTTACCGGGATTGAATAGAACTCTCCTCAGTGCCTGTTTCGTTTATCAATGCATCAAGACCATTCTCTTCTTCAAGGACTCTTTCCTTCGACGTGATGAGGAATTGGTTCAAGATGAATTTACAATATAGAACATCTATCCGAGCTTGCTGCGATGAAATTAGAAATTTTTGATCAAGTTTTATTAAATAAGAAATTAATTTTTGCTATCTTTCTCAAAATCAAAATGTGTAAAAATACACATATTATTTTATTGATTAACAAAATAATATGGGAAAATAATATGGATTATTTTAAAACTTATATTATTAAATGGAAAGAGATAATAATTGGTAGAATCTGAAAACTTATACAATGTTTTTACTAAGCACATTTTTATCAATAAATGATATTTTATTGCGAAATTCCCATAATAACAGTATTTTTAAAACTAGACTGATGCATTTATTCTTAAATATACTTCTCAAATATACATTTACGCGTGCATATGTAAGATTAAATTTATTCGCTTCCCCGATGCGCAAATATTTTCTTTCACATGAAAACGTCATTGCATTTATTAGCTTTAATCAGACGTAGCGTGGCCATGACGTATCGTACAGAAAGAGTAACGTTTGAAGAAATCTCTCAATATTTTGTGAATATTTATTTTGAGATAATACTTGTCTCTCTCTGCTTAAAAAAATTATAAAATATAAAATATTTATATTTAAATACAGTTTTATCCATTTAAACTATAATATTTTGATTTATGTATTAAATTTTAAATACATTATACTTTCTGAATGATATATCTCACGCGGTAGATAAAGTTTTTACTTAAGAATTTGTATTCCAAGTAAGCGCTATTATGCAAGATTAATATCAGGTGATGTTTCTTAAAAGAGAATCATATGCAAGTTATCGTCGGTACCTTCATATCTTTATGTGTGCCTAAGATAAGTGATACACTATTTTTAGACCGTGCCCCATTTCATATAGAAAGAAAACAAATACATTTTAGAGCTGTAAAGTAACGTCAGTTGAGAACATATATTGCGAAAACGATATTTTAACATCAGATTAAATGTATATTAATCTCGTGTATTATCTCTCAATTTCTTAGAATATCGTCGATAAAAATATAATCAGATTTTGGATTATAGTTCTATCATTATTGCTTTCTATTAAAAAACATAATTGAAGATATCGCTACAAATGAGACATAACTTACTTATTTAGGAATTTAAAAAAAGAGAATAATTTTGCAATGAGATAATTAAATTGATGTTTTCTTAAACTAATTCTTAAGCTATATTACCTTAATTTCCATTTCTATAATCGACATTCGCTCCTCATATCCTGAGGATATAGAATCTTGTTCCATTAACTATGTTTGCGGGGAAAGGGGAAACGATTTGTGGCCGGGGCAAGATAAGCCCTTTGGGGAATTTCAAGTAGATGTTTCGCGAGTGTGACAGATCGCCGGGATCGAGAAACCCCTTGTCCCTGTTCCATTTCGGGGAACAACCAGCGATTGAGAAAGAGAGAAAGAGGGAGAAAGAACTAGGGATGATTCCAGGGAGATCCTACTATTCCCATCTTCCCATGCTGAACCCGGATTTGCAAAGAGGGACGTAGTTCGTGAATTCAATTCGATACGATCGTTTGCATCGTGGAAGTCTTTCGCACGTGTCCTTAAGCCACGGATGAAGCCATACCGTGCATGACGATCCACGTGCGCGGAAACCGCCCTAGGGACCTGTTCATGAAAATAGGGAGGGTCGATGTTTCTCTCTTTCTTTCTCCCTTCTTCTATATTGCATTCTTCTCACATCCCGTGGGATACCCGCTCGCATGCGACAACCGTGTTCGCGCGCGATACACGCCGCGGAAATAGGAGTTCGTCGGCGAGACTTCCGAAAACACTTTTTTTTCATGCAATCTCGCGTGTCGTCCGTACCGAAGCTACGTCGCAGTTTACTTCTTCGTAGTTGTATATTCGGATTTACTCAAACGATTCCTTCGCATGTTGCAGCCGAAAAAGCTGGTCAACTTTAAATATTTGTGTTATAAACAATATTTGTTTTTAAATATCATTTAATATTACATACACCCAAAAAAGAAATAATTTTGATGTACGTGGAATCCTTTAAATCTTAGAGGATTTTATTCTTATTTTGATTTCAAGAGGATTCCTCTGAAATCAAGAGAAAAATAAACAAGAGTATTTAAGATAGAAAAAAGTATTTTTCACTTTATTGAAAGAATATATTTGCTGCAAAACAATAAGCTTAGAATATGAGATTATAGGAAAAGTCACTTTGAATGTAAAATACTTTTTTTTGGGTGTACATTATACATACATTATAATGTGATATTACGAATATTATGTGATATTAATAATATTAGATTGAAAATTATAATTTGCATGATAAACATTCATCCAATTACTCAATTCTTCATCGCAAAAAACCTTTTAGGAAAGAATGACTTTTAACGAAATTGAGATCGATGTTATGGGATGGTTCGCAATAACTGCTTAAAAGTATGCGAGGCATATTGTGTCCTGGATGCTAATGCGCATACTTTGATACTCCCACGTTGAATTACAATGACTAACGCGATACCTGAATATTCTCCCGAAATATTCTCCGCTATTTAGTACTGAAACGTTCATCCGCACTGTGCACATATTTCAAAGCTTTAAGCGGCGGCAGAATAAAATTTTCGTATACGAAGCGCGAAGGGGGCGTAGCTCCAGGTTGATAAACGCGCGCGAAGATAGCGGACGCATACGCTTTTTTCCATATACTTATGCACAGGCGGCTTAATTATAATCGCGAAAACTTCGGTGGGTTTTCCCGTGCGCGGTGCGACATTCGTCATCCGGAATTTTATCCTTCGCGAGTATTCGGTACGCCTGTACGAAGTAGGAGTACACCCGGAACTTTCAAATGCCTCCGGCGACTTTCTCTCTCTTCCTCTTCGCGCCGGCAGAAACGTTCTTCCCGGCTTCGATCCGCCTATGCGACGGGAGATGACAGAGGGTCTGAAAGGTCGTGAGGTGACTTCGAAAGTGGGTAATAAAAGTTGTAGAAGAAACCGCTGTAGAAAAAAAAAATGTTTGAGAGAAGGAGACGGTGCATGGAGGTGGAGAAGAAGGCAGGAGAAGACTGAATAGCTTGAGGATAAAATCGGTGTATAATGATAAATCATACATGACACATCCTTGTTTTTCTGTTCTTCCGAACTTCTCGCAATTCTTCAGTTTACGGCTTTATTTTAGAAATAGGATCGAATTTTTTGAAAAGCAGACGGATTACGCTGAAAAATGTCTCCTGTATGACCGTAGGAAACATGATATGATGATACAACGTAAATTAAAAGATATTCCTAAAAATATGAATTGTGATAAAAAAGTCAATGATTTAATTTTGATGATTTTTTTATTAATAAATTAGACCTTTTAATAGCGTGCTATGCTGTTTTAATATCAGATACTTCTACTGAGTTAACTATAAAAGTAATGTGACATTAACGATATTCCTTAGGCGTCCACACGCTATAATTATTGCGTGTAGTAGCGATATTATTACAATAACGCCAAGGTTATCTAGAACGTCAGGTTTTTTCAGGTATAAATTTTTGCCCTTATCATCGGTATAATAGCATCGCGATATTAAACTAATAAAATAAAGGATTGTAAAATACGCGTTACTTCGCCGTTTCAAATGTCAAGTTAAGCGTTTCGACCCGACAGAGGAAGGCTTCCATCAAAGAGATCGAGCGAGAACTTTCTGAACTCGTGCTTTAAATCTACATTAAATTTCGACCTAAATAAAGAATAAAGAATAGCTCTGTATGCTACGACCGGTGTTAAGTATTCATTTATGCCCCTTTTATGCACAGCTTCCTGGTTTACGAGGGTCGGAATGCAAAGTACTTGACGAACTCCTTCGAGACCGTCTGTCACATTCTCTTTTGTACGTTTTTATAATGCAGCTAATGTAACGGCGATTCTCGCCGCGGCGAGCGGAACGAGCGGAGGAAAAATAATTTCGTGCCGCTAGTTGAGAGTACCGCTAATTCAAATTGTCGTAACGTGACTTAAGCCCTCAGTAATTTCCATTCTGCTATATTCTTACAGACAATAAATATCTAACCGCAAGAAAGAGTATAATGAAACTTGTTGTTTACCTAAATCCAGAAATAGGAATGCCTTCGGCGTATAAAATTCCTCACTTATTTTCTAAACTATCTCTTCGATATTCAGTTTCTCTGATTTTATTATCTTTATGTGACCACATTACATCTCATCGCATATATCGTATTTAGTATAACATTTTAGTAGAAGCAGACTTTTTATCAGCATCGCGGCCACTCGCAACTTCCGCAAAGCATTCCCGTCGAATGCATCCCGAATTCGTCGCGCGGTTTTATCTTGTTTGTAGTATTAAAGCGCCTTTTGTAGTTCGTTGAGGATCGCGTTGGGACGCCGCGCAAGTGCAGCCATGGTGCACAGGGCAAAGATAAACATTCCAGTACCGGAAGCACACTGTGACAAGTTCATGACAATCACGTTCAATGCGAGGCGCACGAGATCGTGTTTTACGATGCTATTTTCATAAACGTTAGACGACGACGATATAATTTTCGTGTCCGTTCCCATGGGAGCGGTGAGCAGAGACCCACCGCGTGGTTGATATCGACCGGGACTCCGCCCTGTTCCCCGTTACCCCGTACGCTCTTTCTCTCCCTCTGCCGGTGTTCCGTTTACGAAAAATATCACCCAGAATACGATGATATCTTTGCTGACGTTCGCATAATTTTCGCACTTCATTTAATAAGAATTATAGCGTGTCTTTTGTGACGATCACCGAGCAAAGCGATTGTCGATAACTCAACGTTCAAATCCTGGACAAACTAAAATGATACGAATCTTTGTAAAGAGTTCGTTAATTCCTTTAACACGATACAACAAGTAAATGCAATTTAATAAATTGTATTTTAGACATAATTATTTACGTGTGAATTTGTCGATTTACTACTGTGCAGTTATTATTGAAAGTCGTTGTTAACAATATAACCCTTTGACATTACGAGACTTGCGGATATATTTATCGAAGATAATGTCACCGTCTGAAATAAAAATTCAAGTCGTGTTACATATATCTCTGTGTTATTTTTGCGGCTTTCTCAGAAACTTAATTATTGGTCTTTCCCTGTCATCGTTCGTTCTCCAATTTCGGACGCGTTTGTGTACTAAAAATAAAACGCTACGCCGGGTGGTATGTATCGCGCGACAATTATTTCGGTAGGCCGCTTTTCTGAGATATTTCTGGTCGCAGCTGACCCTTGACTTACGGCCGGCGTCACATCCCGTGCGCCTGTTTACGCAATTCCGAGATTTCCTTTCAGGAAAGTCGCGCAGTCGCGAAATTTCTCGCCGTCCCGGAGAAATATCAATACGCGTCTTAGCTACCTTGTGCTTTAAATCCCCGGGGAAATTATAAAGGTGTAACAAACGGAAATTCACGTTCTGATAGAAGTACATATATACGAGGTACATCTTACTTTTCCGCGTTTCTTATATTCTGGAGACGTTTGCATTTGCTTATCCGTTACAAGATACCTATGTAAAGGGAGTGTATTTTATTGCATAAATTATATTATAAAATCTTGATTAAATTTAAACGTTGTAAACAAATACTATTTGCTTTGGTCTTTAAATTGATTACAAAGACAAGTCACTATGGAGAGTCTTGCAAAAGCAGAGGATATTGGGACAAAAGGATCAACAGGTTTAGGCGGGGATCCTTAAATACACGCTTTATTGCTACCAAACAATTCAGTTAAGAGTCGATGCGGTAATAAAAACTTTAATCAAGAGAATTATTTTTATTCGATTCTTCGGAATTATCTTTGAGGTATGGAGGATTAAGATAGAGATTCTGAACAATATATGATAGTTACTACTTCAAATTCTAAAGTTGTGGAAAAATTATCCGTATTCCTACTAAATATGATAAAAATGATAAATTAACAATTCAAAACATACTAATAACAATAATTGAGATGTATCCATTGTTGATTTTTTTAAGACTATATATACCTGTAGGATTGCTTCTCTCAATTAGTTTAATTTTAAGTTTTCCAGATTTTTCTTATATTTAAAATGTTATTTATCTTTTTTTTTATTCCATGTCTACCGATCTATACTTACCGACAGAAAAAATTATAACTGTAACAAGACATCATTTTTCGATGTAAAAAAAACAATTTGCTTCGCGGAAAAAGATGGCTTAGCAAATCGATATACCCTTTTCCGTGCCTCGGACGGAAAAGGGTGCATGGAAATTCTGAAAGTGTCAGTGATCGAGTAGCGACGACGATCGTGGCCGGGAAGCAAGAGGAGAGGAGACGAAGATGCAAGTGGGGGATAAAGACGAATGGAAGGGAAGGATGGTTTGTTGAGGTAGGGAGATCGAAGGAGAACGAAGGGGACGATGGAAGGACAAAGTTGGTGGGGAAGCACCCACCGAGGGTGGGTCAGATTGAATTGCGAGAGGGTAGAGCAGTCGGGTCTACATGTTGTCGGACGTCTTGCTGATCGATAACCAACCTATTAACCCAGTGGCGTGGCGCGCTTGCGCCAACTCGCACTCGTAGGCGTCACGGCTACACTCCCGTGACGTCACGGGACTCGTCGCAATATCGATTGAAAAATCCGGGAAATGTCCCAGGACGTCGACGCGCTCCGTTCTGGAATTCTGGGCCGAGATCCGGGCGACAATGCCGAGAGAGAGAAAAAGAGAGAGAGAGAGAGAGAGAGAGAGAGAGAGAGAGAGAGAGAGAGAGAGAAGGGAGGGAGAAAGAGACCGGGACCACGTAAATGTCAAGGGGTGTTTTTCGCTATGCGTCCTACCTTCCAAATAACAACGCGCGTTTCTCCCCAGGGAAAAATTACTGACATTTATTACACATTTACATACTGTATGGGTGTGCGTGTTTGTATGTCTACATATGTAAAATATATAATTTTTATTTATATCTCTGATAAGAAAATGGCAGATTTCGTGATTAGAATACATTTAGAATAATAGATCGTATCTCTCAATTGGGGTGATAGGGAAATTTCGAAAAGTTTGTATATTTGATTGATAAACTCTACATTAACAAAAAAGCTGTAACAAATGCGATTCTGTTTTATTTAGTCTCATAATGCATATTTCGTTTATTTAATTTAAAATATTTTCACGAAATATTCCCCATCTCTTTAGATGTTACATTTTTGGAATTTCGTGCATTTGTACAATTTTCACAATGCATTTCATTTACTTTAGGATCGAATTTCAAAATCAATTTAATATTTCGAAATTTAAATTCGATGCTATATTTAAATCGAAATAATGTAATCATACCTTTTATCAAATTATTCTGTAACGAAAATTTTCTGTAACGAAGATTTCCTGTAACGAAGGCAAAAATACATTGCGGAACGTTGCAGAGATATAACTTTGCAAGTATTCTATGAAATATTAAAGAAAGATCTCCGCGTGCAAGAGGTATTTAAACGTTCCGAGCTTTGGCAGAGTTTCAGATAGTAACACTATCTCTCGGCAATGCTACGTGCAATTGCTGAGTACGTCGTATTTTACCAAACTCACCAGCGTTTAAATCCTACATTCTATAAAGTCGTCATGTTTATTAAGAATATAAAAAAGTTTTGCATATTTCACCAATTATTTCGCGAAGCTGCAAAGTGCACTCGTATAAAATTCCATCGTACACCTATTCGAAGTTATTAATATCATCTCACTATGATTGGCTTGTCATTTTTTAATATCTTTGGCATCGATATCAGTTTTAAAAATGACGTTAACTAGCAAAAAATATATCCCCCAATTGCATTTATTGTTAGTCGATATTTTTATAAACAAGAATCGCGTTCTCGATCAATTTTAATTAAAAAAATTATAGATATTATTCAAAGTTATAAAAATATCCACAAATATATTTACAATTATAAAATTGTTGACACAATGAAATATGATTAATATAAATTTTACTTCAGATAGAAGGAAAGAGCAGGATAGAAAATGTTATGAAGTGATCAAGAAGGTTGTTACGATTTTGTCCCTCTTAAAAATCACAAAATAGAAAAAAAAGTGACTACAACACCCTGAAACTTGTAACATAAATGCGCGTGCGTGCCACCGATCGCTTATTTACTGTATACCGTAACGATCGCAGCATGAATTATGTATGATCACTCGCGCGTAGATATGTTCGCGCGCACAACACGGCACGCGCAAAACATATTACGCATACCCGTCTTTCTTTCTTCCCTAGGCGCACTACGCACGCGATGTGCACGGCTCTACATTCGTTTTACGTTCGCTTAACCTAATCAACTACATCGCTGATGCCAAGGCTTCACCCCATTAACTCTATCGATTGATGCGAGATGCACGAATATTTATCGCTTGTTTATCATTAATTTTTCAGTCGGCATTAATTATGCAAATCATGCAAGTTTGAATACTGATAGAAATATATATTTTATTTGTTATATGTATTTGCTGATGGATTTCTCGATCGAAATATTAGGATTTTGTTAAATTGAAACGGTATTACATTTTATTTTCTTTAATGTGTGAAGGTTTGATTTGTCTGGAATACTTTATTTCTCTTGTAAATATAGAAGAATCAAATTGTTCGAAATATGTAACACGAAAAGCTGTCTATTTATTTCTGAGAACAAATAACTGATAATTTATTGTAGTATGAAAATAAGAAGCAAAAAATCAATTCGCGAATAGATCTCTACAGTATATTGATAGAGAATAGGATTTGGCTCAGTTTCTTTTAATATCCAACATCCAATTGATCCAAGAATACATCGTATCTACTTTTACATTTCAACGTGCATACACTATCTCCTGAAAAGATTTCCAATAATGTTCTGCGGTTTGAAGCTAGCGTAACTTGGCGACTTTCGACCGGAAATAAGAGTCGTCGCACAGCTATTGTTCGCGCACTTACAGTTTTATTTAGACCAGAATAATATAGGAACAGATTTCTTTAGCCAAGCTGGCGGAAACAGATTCTTGTTAACATCATCGTACCGTATTACCGGATTACTTGTGTACTTTCAATTGGGATACCTGAAGATATAAATGTCGTTAACTTTATTTGTATCAGTAGTTCATTAAAACCCTTGGCGAGCGTCCGAGGTACCTTCGCTGGTTAACCTAATCCTCGTTGGTTGGCACAGTTTCACGGTCGACGTTCTGCGGTGGTATTTTATGACGGTGACAGTAAAACCGCACAATTCCGGTCCTTACCGCCGTAGTGCAATCGATAACATGATTTGATTTGATAGTCGTGTTTCGTGGTGACGCGATTGTGGGGGGACGAAAACTATTGTAACAAAAAGTGTTTTTAATACGAGCAGTAACTGATAGTTAATATATATTTAATAAGACATTGTTTCGTCGAACTGAATCAGATGACAATGAATTAGAATGGGTTTAATTAAAAATCTTCTTAAAGATAATTTCTGATTATTATTAAAAATATTTCAACTTTTTAAAATAATCTCGTCTAGTCGAATTAGATAACAAAAAATCAGAGACTTAAAAATTTTCCTAGAGTTTACATTTTTAAGTATTGTTAAAAATATATCGATTTTCTTGAATGTATAAATAAAAATTGTAATCTAATTGTAATATACATTAATTAGTAATGAAAAAAAATACCATGATAATAAATTAGTATATAAATACTATTCATATAATAAGAAATTAATGTTTATTCTTCAAAATACGTAATTAATTTTTCTTGAACTTTGCTCGCCGGATAGCTTGGCACCAAAATATATCCAAAATGCATACTGCATGGCACTGATTCCACCATTCTCGTGTCAAATATTTGTATTTACGACATGGGTCATCGTATTTCCGAACATTGGTGGCGCGCCAAGGGAAGACGGCGCGCGAGCGGGTGCTCTCCGCGCGCGCTCAGAAAATTAATTCAATTAGACGGTAATGAAAATGTACGTCGGCGCGGGTGACCACGTTGCGGCTGCAGACCGGCAATTTTGCATGCCCGAACGTGCGTGCGCTACGCCACGGGAATGCAGACACTCCGTAATAATTACTATAACGCCGTGGATCGGGATTGCGCGGAGAAGAGCCCGTTGCACGCGCGCGCTCGCACGCGCGTGTGTGTATGCACGGTAATTGCACGTGCTTTAATGGCGTGTATGCACTTGGCGCCGCGCTGGTATATCGTGCACGGTAATTCAGCATAAAGACTCGCGACACCTGCGGTACGGCCTGTCAAACCATTTTCATGTGTCGACACGCGAGGTATAAGACGAATAGGGACGATGGAAATCGAGTTATTCGTGGGAAAAACGTCAGATAGTGTGTTGTATTAATTTACAAATCTTTATTTCTAAACACAGATGTTACAAGAACCGATCTGTCTGGCTCGAAACGGGTGGACGATAAATTTCCGATAATAAAATTAATAGACATTATTTTTAACAAGTATTGTTATTCCATTGGAAAACTATTATCATACCATTTGTTCAACAATACTCCACTTAATACGACTCTTGCTAAATTTATTTTTACACGTGTATTAAATGGAATTATGGATGCGATGCAGTTTCTTTAGCGCGCATATTTCGCGATTTTCGACGATTTCGCGGCTTCAAGAAAGTACGAGAAAATATTAATCAATTTCCTGACATTCTTTAAAAAATTTGCGATATTTCCGTCCCCTCGAAAAGCTTGTTATCGATGATGATCATCCATTCCTGAATCAGTATTAGCGCTGAGCTTCCGCGGATATTTTCGGATGCCACCGAAAAGGCAAGGGCGCCGTGCCGAATCGCTATTGGCTTCGCTAACCGCGCCGGGATACCTCGTGTTTGCGATCGGGTTAAGAAGGATTGCCGCAAGAGCTTTCGGAGGCTGCTGCCAAAGCGCATTCGGAAGCTCAGGAGTGTAGGTGTGTGTAGCCCCCGGGTGTATTTTCGGCGAACGTATCGACTGCTCTCTCTTTCTCTCTCAAACACAGACAGCTTTGCGCAAACTTACAATGGAGTTAATTACAAATTAGATCGTGGCGAGTGTCGCGAACGAACGACGGCGCCATTAATCATCTCGGGAAAGTTAGTTTGCTGCTACAAAAGCGCGCTTCTCGGAATAAAGCCTAAACGACAGCCCGTGAGCGTCGTCGACCAGTTGCACGCGGAAAATTTCAACAGTTTCTCGAGTGTTAGCTGCCGTCGCAGGTGAGCACGTGCTCGATGTGTACCGTCCGTGTACCGGAGCACCGATTGTGCCAACCGTTACGCAATTAGCGAGAGCACACACAGATTGCGGCAGCGCCGGTTGGCCGGTCATCAAATCCCAACTGTTCTTCGCGATTCCGACAATGTTCCAGCTTATGGTGACGCTTCGCAAATAGGGACAACATAACCATACGTCAAACGCGGCGATGATGCCACTTTACCTTACGGTTGATTCGTAATTCCCGGACGATTCCATCTGGTGCGCCGATTAACTCATCGGGTCATCTAGCATTTTTGCGATTAGAACTTCTTACGCTGTACGCGTCTTCGTATTTTGAAACGTAAAGGAATTTGCAAATGTGTTCAATAGAAATTTTTTTTTACAAGCATAAGTTTTTATATTCTGCAAAAATATTTTTGTTTATTATATTTACATATTTATTATTTTATTCGTACTTATTTATTGCTTCTTTCGTGATTGATTACTATTTTGCAAATAAATTTGCATTACTATTGCTCTTCGAAATACATTTTCAAAATTCGTATGTTATTCAATCAAATGGCATTGAATTATATGCGCGTCCAAAGTAATGTATGCACGCCAGCTCGAGTCCCGCATGCGGGCCGAAAACAATAACGCATGTACACTTATTTCGCCAAGTGAATAGCAAATGATCGACGGCGTCGGTCGAAGCTGATCGTACGCGGCCGCGGTTGCGCAAGATTTACGGACATTTTGGCCGCGCCAGGTTTACAAGGATTTTACCATGGATTGCGTAAGCGCCGCGTAACAGGCTTTATCGACATTTTTCGTGATACAAGCTCTGCGACAGTTTCGCCACGCTTTGCGTAAACGAGACCCGGTTTCCGACATGAAATTGTGTAACAGAAATTTCTATTTAGGATTATTGGAATTTTAGAAAAACATTCTACTTACATTTCTGCATTATAGCGAATCGAGATTACATATCTATGGCACTCAAAGTTCTACTCGTAAGTGAAAATAGATTTTGCCCATGAAATCAGATAATTCCTGATCATTATTGAATTTTCTAAATGATGCGAATCAAGACGAGCCAGCAGCGATATATCAATAGAAACTGAAAGAATGTAAGGAGAGTCGAAAAACACACTCAAACTTAATTTCTGTAAAAGGAAGATAGAATGTTCCGAACCGACGGAAAAAGTGATATCGGTCTGTGCTAAGTCCGTAGCATCCTACCAATGACAAAATATTTGCCGGTATCAGGAAGAAAGAAAGGATCCGTAACCGTTCCTGATAGGACTAAACAACTTCGTTTAAACATCTACGTCTAGTAACACTGACGGGAGAAGGTCCAATGTGGGTATTGAAAGAAATTTACGTGTGTGTATGTGTGTGTGTACCTTATATTTTCTAGAAAGAAATTCTTTTAAATTTGGCATAAAAATCCAAACTATACACAAACTATATAATAATACATACGTAAATATAATATATATATATATATATATTAACGTTAAAATTAATTATTTATTATACAAAAATTGTCGTAAAAGTTATATAATGAAACTAAATTTGATAAAAATTTAAAGTCAGTTAATAATAATGATTATTTATTATCATATTAATAATAAACATTAATGTCCCGAATCAACATAATGAATTAAAGGATTCGACCGTATAACTAGAGAGTGTAAAGCATTGCGGAAACAGGAAGGATATAGTGCCAACCGACCCTATTGTCTCTTACATTTCCTCGTCCACGCTCGGTCTTCGTAGCAAATTATCAATGTCACGTTGCGCGGTTGGGTACTCGGCTAAATCCATTTAACACACACCGCTTGTTGCACGGAGATTTCCCTTTTAACCGATGGGAAGTCCTGTGCGAGAAAACAAGTGGATTGTTCCAAGCGAGTTGTCGATATTCCTTGAAACTATGAATGATAACGAGGGTTCTTTAGTATTCCAAATGATAACATTGAACAACGAATAAAGAATTGTAACGTAAAATAATAATCAAAACGTTTAAATAATAATTAAACTAAATTAAAAAATTAAAAAATTTAAATTAAAAAATTCTATTGCATTTTTTTTTAAAGATTTTATTTAGAGGCAGACAAAAAATATGTAAAATTATTTTATATAGATGGTAGAAATTTATGTTATTTGGTGCAAATGCTTGAAAATAAATGAAAAATAGTTTCTTTGCATAAACGTAATTTTTCCACTGTCTACATTTGAACGTGAAATTCGCTAATTTTTGCTTGAACGTTGTACGGATTTTACGTGGTGGTTTAAATGCGAATTTGGAAAGATTTAATTTTGCGGCGGAATGCAAATGACGTAGGAGAAAAGACGGATGGGATTTCGCAGTAGTGAGATATTGCGACAAAGATTGGGAGGGCGGTCCAATAGTTTTGCGCGCAAGAGGCTTTCGCAAAATCAGCGCTCTCACTGGAGTTACTACACCCGTCACTTTATTGTCAGCATTGCTGAACAATCATCGCCTTCATTTTTGTCGTCTTCGTTTTCACCACCATTGCTGTGATTATTGTTACCGTCGCTGTCATTGTTATCATTATTATTGTCATCGCTGTTGGTATCTTTAGATTTCTTTCTTTTTGTAGAAATAGGTAATTTTGTTTTAGTTTTTCTTTTGAGTCAATCGGATGCGATTATTTTATTTCATTTACTTTATAGAGAAGAAAAAGAAATGGCATATTCTAAATGGCTTTCAGTCCGAGTTGCCTCACTGACATTTTATTATAGTAAAAACATGAACTTAAAGATGAGAGAAAAGAGATAATACACTACATAAATCCGTTTTTGTCCAATATGCATTTTTCAAATAAATGCATTTTTCCTACAACCGATAATGTGAAAAAAAAATAGAAACGCGGATGTAACCTTCACGAAATAAGAAATAAGACCTCGAAATGTAACAACGTAAAATTAGGTAGCTTAGCCTTCAACATGTTTTACGCATCATTAATTATGTTTTTTCCATTTATAAAATTATTTTCACTATGCAAATGGCAATATGCTTCAAACTATTGGGTATCGAAAATTTCTTTAAAGTTTCAAAGCAGCTAGTAACCGTAACTAGTATCTCGGTATGGTATCTCGGAGTTAAGTTCGACATAAAAAATAGAGGTATATATCTCATTAAAATGCTGTGAGAAGCATCGCCATTGCATAATGTCTATTCGGAACCGGTCTTTTTATACGCGCGACGTCGTCATAATTTCAGAGAAACGTTGCAATTACTCGCCAGGGAGCCCGAGCTGTGTGTTCCGACATTCCCAATCCAATCCATCATTTTAAGATACCCCGTAATATATTTTGAAATTTTGATATACTGATCGCAAATTATCTTTTCGCAAACTCGATATTTCGGTTCTGATGGGAGATCTGCTAATTTGAACATCAGAATTTATAATTATTAATCGTATCAATATTGATTACCGCATATGTGAATATACAATTTTCATTTACATAATTATACAACAATATGTTCGATCAGATTCTCTTTCAACGAATAAATATAGAACAAAGGCGAATCTGTCAAAAATTATTTCGGGTTAAAACTGAAAATCGAGACTATGTGTGTGTGTGTGTGTGTGTATGTGTGTAGGGCAATACGTGCATAATAAATATTTTATAAGCGCTCTTTTCATTTATTCGCCGCACGCGTAATGCCATACGATAATTAGACCACCATGACCTAGTCTCAATTTTTATCATCGGTCGACTATGCCCGACTGGTGGAGGCTGGGCCGTGCATGACTGTGCTGCAAATCAGGCCAGTAGTGTGTCAAGGCAAACACACATGTCCTCTTGGCACTTGCACGTACATGTTTGTACGATTGATAAAAAAAAGAGGCCCAATAGCTTCATACGTGCTCGTCGTGCAAACATTCGTCCGGGAAAGAATCGCAAGAGCATGATGAAAAATATCTTACAGATGTTATTCGAGAGAAAAAAATATTCTACTTCAGAACGGATGAGCAAGCGATATTTCGCGAAGATGGGTTAAGCCACGAAATTAAAAACATGAACTTGGATTAACCAGATTGAAAATACGAGACAGCACTCGGAATGTAATTTACTTGAAGCAGCTGCATGTTGACGATTCGGCTCATTTTGTTTGTTATGATAAGTAGTGTATACATACATACACACATGCATTCGTGCAATTGTAGTACAGTGAGCAGCTCTGTTATTATTGCACGTGATTCCTTTTGTAAATAAAATTTTGCAGTCCAAGCGTTCCCGAGAAGCAGCAGCGGCCTCGGCCGAACACGCCGCGCCCACCTTCTCCTTTTACTGCATTCGCAATTAAGCAAAAACCGCTGGAAATTGAATTCGTGCGAAAAGTAAAGAGAGGCGACCGCCTTCTTTGGTCCCTGCCGTCCTCCCCGCAATCTCGTCTCTTCTCTCCTTTCCCGGCTATCCTCATCGGGGGCTCTCACCGCCGCGTACTTACTTCCGTCTTCCGCTTCTTATCCGCCGCAGGCTTTTCAGCGAACGAAGGACGGGACGCGCACTCGAGAACCAATTTACTGAGTAATAGAAACGCGCGAGAGGTACGGGAGAAGATCGAGATGCGGGTACAGATTTGAGCGGGGGGGGGTTTCTAGGACCTCGTCGGAAAATGCGATATCAAACGAGTCGCGGAGAAAAACGTTCGCGCCAGAGAAACACAGTTCGTGGAGAGGAGGAAGAGTGGGACGAAGAAAAGATGGGAGAAGGTAGTAAACCACCTGAGCGATTCTGGCGATTTTGCGTCTTCTCTGTTCACATTCCAACGGGATTCCAATTTGCCTTTGAGTGAATTTCAAACGTAAATGTGACTCGCCGGTCTCGTGGTCTGATGACAATTACCTTGCCGTTTGCGGATTTTCGGTTTTCGCAGATACGCGACTGTCTTGCTCGGGCGATCGTCCGACTGGCCCTCTCGCTTCAGCGTAGCTCTTGAAAGATTCGCAGTTTCGCCTTCGTTCGAGCGCGTTAACTCGATACGCCAATATAGGGTACCGCGAGCGCGTTGCGGTTCGCAATAATTGCGAATGCACGCATGCCACCGCCATTCGCGCCAGTTTGTGCAAATAACGCCTAACAAATAACATTGACGAGAATGACGAAGGTGGACTTTGTTGACGCTCGTTTGGTTGCCACCCCTCTTCGTTACCTGATTTCGTGATGTCGTCTATCGTGGTTGCGAATTAGCACGAGAGAGTCCCAGCAAAATTGTTGCTCGTTGTCGCCGGCAAGCAAATATTTGCGGGAGCAACCGCGTCGAGCCGGCTCGTATGAGATCGTGTATTTTTTTCTTTTTGTTTTTATATCACACATTTTCGGAGATAACTGCACTTGTGTGCTGCGACGAATATGTATGTAATATTTCGGATTTCTCTCGACTCCGTTTCAATCTTTATAGGTGTATGCATATTTGAAAAATAACGACATAATTATAATATTCAATCGCATGCCTTTCATCGAGTAAATTTGAATATTTTTACTTTTCATTATTTTCATTATTTTCAGAAAGAAATTATTAAGGCATTGAATCAGAACTTTCTAAAATTTTCTAAAATTGCATAAGACAAACAATAATAAGGAAAAAGTCTTGATAGGGAAAATGATTAAAATTATCAACTTCTATTTATAACCAAATTATTATATACATATACATATATATTTTATGTTCTTCCCCCCCCTCTCTCTCTCTCTCGTGCTAAAAAATCGTAAGACTTGTCCTTCAATTTTGAAGTTCATTTGATTTTCGCAATGTGCATCCAGAAAATTAATCAAATGATGCAACAGAAACGCCACTGCGCAACATTTCCTATAACCAAATTCAATCACGTGGAATAAATACACGTAACAGAGTTCGTTAATTAGCGAAAAGTTCTACGCGCGAGAGATAATTATGCATCTTGGTCGACGAATTAATTAGTTGTCATCGTGACATTATGTAATTAATTCGCCCGATGCACCGGGCGACACATTGCCCTGGTGTCGTGATACAGTCGCTGCACGGTACATAAAAGAAGTCGTATATTTTATTTCTGGCATTAATAACGGTCCGCCCCTCGCGTCCCGCGTCGTCCCTCTCGTCGTTCATGAGAGGAGATTTGCAGGCGGCATCGTTATCGCGGCAAATATGTTTCCATTTCTTCTTGCCGCTCGCCATGCTTCCGCGAAGGCGTAACGGCCACCTTTAAAGCGCACTAATGAGTTTGCACTCGGAGCGATAATTGCCAGCGGTGCCGTGCCACGTTCTGTTTCTTCTCTCTCATTGTTGCGACCGTTCGATAGCAAAACCCAAACGAACGAATGTCCGGGTCCGCAAAATAACGAGACAACTTTGTTATGCTGTAACGGAGTTGTCTCGTTCATCATGCCGTGTCGATTTACCGCGAAGGCGAAAGTGCTATTTATGATCCGGGTCCACAATTGAAAATTTTTTTGAAGAAATTTTGCCAATCTCAAGACTGTATGATAAATTCGTCGAATACGGAGAAATAGCTAAGACTGAAAAATACTGCTTTCATTTATGATATCTAATGATTAGTTGTCATGACAAATATTATTTGTTTTTATATATTGTTTTTTGAGTATTTTTTATAGATATTTTTTTATCATCGTGAAGATTCGTTTATTTTTATTCACATATATATTTGAGATTGTTTTTTAAACAAATTTTGTGCACAAAAATTTGAGAGATTTTAACATTTTTGTTATGAAATGTTTTGCAAACTTTCCATTTCACGAAGTGAATTTATATGTACAATATAAAGATATAATCTTGATCGAATCAGATTGTACATATTGTTAACAGTAAATATAATTTAATGACACGCGTGTATCAAGTTAAAAGCATCTTTCATTTATTAAAATACTTTAAGACATAACTATTCGTCAATAGAACTGATGAAAAATAGTGAAAGATGGACCGTGAAGGAAGAAAGCTGGCAGAGATACGCGGTGTATTTACAGCTGGTAGATGTTTACGGCTCCTCAGTCGTTTACATGGGTAATTGTGTTTCATTTGAATTAATGTACTGCCTTAACTCTCTCTCTCTCTCTCTCTCTCTCTCTCCTCCCCCCTCTCTCTCTCTCGTTCTCGATTTCTGTCTCGTCGTCGCCATCCACTCCGTAAGAAGTTATCGGTCTGCGTACACGCAAACAGCTTCTTAAGCGATTCCACAAGGCGGAAGGAACCCAGACACGGTTCGTTAATCTGCGTACACACCGCGATCCACTCCGTTCCATTCGGTAAATGAGAGTGAACGTTCCGGCGAATCTCGTGGCCGCATCAGGGGTCGAGACTTCAAGTCGAATAGCTTTTTCATCTTGCCAGGCGCATTTCAATTCTATAGATTTTAAATCGACTTTGAAAAGGTTTATGGAGTTGTAATCGCGTTGCCTCGCTGACAATACGCATTGTGTTAAATTTGTGTAACTTAGTTACAATTATTTATAGAACTGAAAGCGCAGTATCATTTAAGAAACATTTGAAAAATTAAATCTTAATACATTGAGATAAAACACAAAATTTAAAGTAAATTTCTAAGTCATTGCATTTTGTTATTCCAATTTTAAATTGTAATCTAAAGTCTGTCTGTATGTAATGTAGAGAAAATATATTAAATTTTATACAATTGATAATTACTTATTCAATTTTGAAAATTACAAGGAAAATCTGGGTATCAGTTGCCGCAAGAACGAATTAATTCTCGTCACCTCGTCTGTTAGACGGATTATCAGAAACTTATGTTCATTATCAAAGGAGGTCACTTGGCTCTTTCGGATTACTGTGCGTACTTTCTAGCATCGGCGAACGTGATCACCGAGTAGTCGCGCGGATATCATAATTTAGCGACTCGGGGTCACCGGTTACAGCGAATGAATCCGTAAATATATGCGCACGTGTTCACTATTTACTGAACCGATAATTGTACGTTAAAATACGAGATTCGCTAATAATTTCGCCAACGTTGTGCGAAACAAACTAGCTCACCAGATAATGAACAATAATTATAAGGGACGCAAGCTTATTAACCTTTAGTTACGGTGTGTCAAATTATAATTTTGCAATTTCCGATTAGCAAAGCAAAAATACTTCACAGTTACGACATGTTGCCATCATATTTCTACATTCAATTCGATAATTAAAAATTTTTTTAAATCAATTTCTTGAGATACTTTTTTTCTTTATTGTTAAAATTATTTATATTAACTGAATGCTTATTAAAATTTGATAATTTTACGCGAAATGTAGCGCTGATGTATCAACCCTTATTTGTATCGAATGATATTAAATGTGAATAACAGCATGAAATTTTTCGTTAAAATCATAAATGATCATTAATAAAAATAGCAAGTCTGCGAGTTGAACTTTTCTGATATCTTTCTGGATGTGTGAACATTTTACTTTAAAATTCGAGAACCACACTCAAAACGGAAGTATTAGGACAAGCGAGCAAAACGGGTCATCACGGCTTACGCTCTAATGAGGGTCAACTTGGTCGGGTGGGTTTGTTACTTTTTATCACCGCGCCCCCGACACACTCCTGAAATAATTAGCATTTTAATGTATGTATCTGCTTATCTAGACGATGCTTGGTGAGTGTTTTGCATGTTAATCTCTATGGAAAATTACATGCGCCATCGCACGTGTCCGTCCGGAAAGTAACTTGAACAAAGTCTTAATGGTATTTTGAAATTACCCGAAATTATAACTGCTCTATTAAATTCAATTTGCATTCTCCATATTCCGATTTAAGGCAATGAGTTTTGATTATATTAAAAAATATATATTATAAACGAGAATTCAGGAAACAAAGTAACACATTGATTATATTGGTAGACACATTGCGATATTATACGATATAAAAATATTTTAACATTTCAATTTTCATATAGCTTACAGAAACTGATTTCAGAAAAAGCTGGTGATTTCAGAAAACTATGCAAAGATACATTGAAATTGTTTATCTTCGTTGAGAGAGAAGAAATTATTATGCGACGAATATAAAATAATTTTAAAATTTAAAGTAGATAATGATTAAATTAATTAGCAAACGGAATCACTTTAGTTTCTCAGATTTACTTGCTTAAAGACTCTTTGAGCGAACGCGTTTACCCGCGTCGTTTACTCATCTCAATAAAATAATATTTTCTCGTTTGTGTACGAGCTTCTGACCAAGATACCACGGAATTACTCATGCGCCTTTATGTAGACAAAATTGGCATCGCAGCCTTTGCATATTCAACCTCCACGAAACGCTGCAGTTATTACGTCTGGAGAGTTCTGACGGTGCCTGCTTAATGGTGGTCACCGATGGAAGCGTTGATTACAGACTTCGGCGAAGTAACTAACTCGGTCCGAAGCTGATTAGGGAATCCGCCGACGCGGCAACGTGATAGCGACTATTAATGATTTTCGCTCTTCTTGTCGTGCCGTTTCTTTCTTCGCTAAGAATCGAGAAACTTTTTACGGCGACCTCCTTGTCCCCGTCTGGAAATTGTTCGGCGATTATTTAGTAGCCAACAAAATATTGATAACGCGCGACAAAGCGGCATCGCGACAAAATAATTTCCGATCGGCGGGCGGAAATCCGGCCGAGAATATTTCTCGCAGTGATGCACGCGCGGAAGGCGACGTCGTGCAAACGTTCGAGAGATTGCGGCGATGTGTATGCAAATAAAAGGAGACGAGGGCGAATTCGCGGCATCCGGGGAAATTCGAGTTGAGGCCAATAAGCGCACAGGCAGAGGCGGAGAGTCGGATGTTGCCCGTCACCGCCGCTCCAGTTGCATATTTACGAATTTGATTCCGAGATGCGATGTCGAGGCTCGGAGAAGAGTCAAATATTGCGAGGCAATCGTTTTTTCCCCTTTTCTCTTTTCGAGACATATGTATATGCATAAACAACAATGACGAGATCTGAAATGCATGCGAGAAAGTTTTCTCACTGTATGGTAAATTTTACGCTAAACTCAGCCGCTTTCGATTTTTATCTTTTTTTTTTGTCATACATCGCAAATAATATTACGAATTCAGCAGTCGGCGCTAAACGCGCAGCGAGAATATGCAGGCCTAAGATGCTAAGCGTAAAAATTCTCGAAACGCTGCATAAGAAGAAAACCGTAAAAAGTACGCCATTTGACGTCGGCGAAATCATGAAATGAGATATGACAACCGCGACATATGTCACGGAGAGAATACACCGTCGGTATCAAGGATAAGAAGACGCGCGAAGAAACGGGGTTACGTAAATGTTATCGCGTTCGCGCATTTAACTATCACGCGAGTGTTTATTCTCGTTGCGTCCACGCGCGCGCTTGCGATCGCGTATTCGCGATCGAGCGTTCGGGGTACTCGCGAGATCGCCGGGATCGTGTCAAGCCTTTGCAATATAGATGCGGATTTCGGCTGCATTAGGGAGCGAAAATGTGCTCACAGGGAGTTTTAGACGTCCGAACGTGAAAAAAATATTAGACGCCGAGCATATACACCGGTTAACCGGCGATAAATCAACGTCAAGCCGGCCGTACCTTCTTACTGTACTCCGCCGATTATTGCCGAGCTAAAGGCCGTTTCGGACGATATTTCACCGTTACATGACAAGCACTTACCTCCGCGATTTCTGCTACGTATCTTTCTGTCAGAATGAGATCACTGCGGTAGGCGATAAATCCAATTAGACCGCGCGCATTCGCGTCTCTAACATTCTCCCGTAAAGCTCCATTTTTATGATTTGCAACCTAATAGAATATGCAGACCTAAAATGTTAAGCGTAAAAATTCTCGGGATGCGGGGAAAAGCGTAAAAAGTACACCGTTCGATGTCAATGAATAACCTTTTCGAGGAATTACGCAAAATCGTGTCTGAATCAAACTCATTGTATTTAAGTATTTGTTCCTCGTCAGTGGGCGAAATGCTCGAGCGATAAAGGTTAAACCACTCGTGTTTCCGTAGGAACGGCTGCTTCCCGTAGAATGCGCGTGTGGCGAGAATTAATGACAAGTTGCTAATTACGTCAAACGACGTAATACCACGACTCGCTTTCACGAGCGAGCGAGTGGAAGCATTGAGCAACGTCTTCTTCTGCAAATAACCAGATAGTGGTATAATTCGTATTCGCTCGATTTGCGGCTAGAGATACGTTAGTATTATTACTCACGTCATATACTAAGTATCAAGTACGTTGAAGATGATGACGCGATGAAATTAATTACTGAGTGAAATTGAAATGATTAACGTTACGAGCGAGATCAAAGGATTCTCAAGAAACATTAATCCCAATTGCGTTAACAGTCATAGTTTCCATTATAATTAGATTCAAAGTTTTTATCAATACAAGAATTGAATAATGCTTGTTATTTTAATAACAAGGTGTTAATTGTTTCAAAATTCATTAACATTAAAGATCGCAAGATTTCAATGAAATATTGACGATAATTAAATTGAGTTAATATCAAATAAATTTTATATCTCTTTTTCAACGAAGTTTAATTACAATAACTGTAATTCTAGATAGTTAAAACACAATTATAAGGCTTCAGCGTGTCAAATGTCGAAAGTGTATTATACACAAAATTTTATATGTAATTAGTTCCGACAATTATCTACGAGCGGAATGGGATCGGAATAATACCGTCGGAGGAACGGTATATATCTAACCGAGCGGAATTCCCCGCATTCGGAATAATTCGCGCATTATAACGCGTGTTGAGGTACATAACGCGGACGTGTGCAGGTGCAACGTGTGCTTTCGCTCTTCGGCATATCGGTCGGAAACGGCATCACGTGCGCCAGGATGACTCTAGGTATTTCTGAAATTATGCTAATCGGCCGCGCACCAACGATGGCTTATCGGCGGCGACTGATACGGCATACCGCAATTTGTACGTCCGTAACTACGAAAGTACAATTTGCTGCCACCCGCATGTACGGCTGGTACCTGTCGAATCGATAATCGCGCTTCGGCATCGCTTGGCGATCAACCAATTGACTGTAACGTTCCTGCTAATTTACTTTCACGATGTACACATTAAAATCTGGCGTGCGAACATGCACATATTTTCTTCCTTTTGCTTGTAATGTCATGTCTTCATGTTTAAACCTTTCATGCTTAATTTTACAGATTTATTAAATTTCGATTTAGTATCTATATATTATTCGTTTCTGGTGCTTGAGCGTAGTAATTCGCTTAAGTGCGAAATAAACGCTAGTGCTGTTACTTTTGCTATTACTACTAAGTCATTACATGTGACTAGCCGCGCCAGTCGTGCCTCTCGACCGTTAACAGTCGAAATCTCGTGTCGGTGCAATGATGATGCACACGCTCGCCGCGTCTAAATAAATTGCAGAATCTTCACAGTCGCGGAAGGTAATCGGCTGCGTGATCTGTCATTGTACCGCGTGCGGTGAATACCAGTACGGTGGATACAGGTACAGATATAGTTACCGGTACAGATCGACCAGGATAATGTTGGATAATGAGCGCTCGCACGGGAACAGATCGGATCGAAACCGCTGTAACCTAATTTTCCGTGCCACGAACCCATCTCTGTCCACGCTCCCGGTTCTCTCTCTTTCTCTCTCTTTCTCTTCCTCTCTCTCTCTCTCTCTCGCGCGCGCGCGCTTCATCACGAATTGGCGCAATTAAGCGCATCGTGCGAATCCCACGAAGAATTTCATTTCCGGCTTCCAATTAGCATTCAGTGCGGGGAGGGAGGGAAATTATATTTTCCGTCTGTCGAAAAAGGCTGAGCGCGCTTAATTACGAACGATTCAGTCCGTTCGTTCTTGATGCGAAATGGGGCCGTTCTGCATCACGGGATTTTCGAGAAAAAATATGTAGCGACGATAATAATGGACGAAAAACATGCGTGTTTCACACGAACATGGTAAGGTTTAATATCTGTGAAAAATGAAGGGACAAATCGCTCAGTCTTTTTTTTCCGGGCATCCAGTTCTTGGTCGACGTGTTTGTGCTTGCGGATTTATTGAACGTAAAGGTAGATGATCGGGCGTTCATGACGAAACAATCACGTTACGTAATGAGATTTTCGTGGCGGTATTTTGCGACGTTAATAACGCGCCCGCGAGACGCGCAATGGAATCTGCAAAAAGAGCATTTATTTAACGCGTTTATAAACGTCGATGTTTAAACGCATCGTAAAAGTGTCGTCCGACAGAGACGATTAAACAATGTCGGCGCGGTTTTCCGTAATACACCGTTTATGTAATATGTGGAAGCCTCGCAGTATTGAAAGGCGGCAGAATGAAAAAAAAAACAGTCGATGCTTTCTTTATGTAACACTTCAGGCATAATGTATTCTCAGCGCGCATGTGCAGATAATTATACAATTGTAAAATCGCAATAAAAGTCCGGGCGTGTGTTTAGTTATTATCAAACGCCGCTCGCTTGCGATACGTATAAAACGTCACGAGAACTTGCCGTTGCTAAAAGCAACGCCATGAAATTTAATCTTGGATTTGCAGTTGCTAACGTAGAATGCTAATTTTCTTATTTGTTCAAATGTCCATGAAGGTCGGGCAAAAAGACGCTTGAAGGAAGCGATTGCAATCTGTTATCGTTATAATATATAATATCAATAATAATTACTATTATTATAATAATTGTGAGTTACGTTAATACAGAGAGAGAAAGGGAAAGAAAACCGTAATCGTGTCTCCAGACAAAACTCGGAAGAACACCTTTCACTCACGGGTCAATCTAACCATAGCGGGTTAGTTTACATCAATCATTACCTCATATACTATATAGCATACCTATAGCATATCTATTTACGACTAATTTCACATACACACATTCGTTCGTCTATTCTTTTGCTTCTACGCCATATTCTTTCGCGACAGACACATTTTGTCGTGCCGCTTGTTCCTCCATGCTGGCGTCTCAAAACTTCCACACGAAGCAAACTTCCGCAACGTCCTCGAATCGTGTTGTGTACCGCCGCGCCGGTTACACATATTCTCACGCGCGTCGCGATGCAAAACATTTTATCGCCGCGTAATCATGTTTCGCGACATACAGCGATTCGTCGCCTCTTCCGTCGTTTACCACACGACGATTTACAATCTAACTTAGTCTGAGATACGAGATTCCTTAGCATTTGCTACTTTCGTTGGTCGCATCGTACAAACAATACTGATTGTGAGTCGCTAAGAAAAAGTTTCTACCGCAGGCATTTATTTTGAATAAAAATTTTTCAACCCTCGCATTTCCTTGTCATCGAATTGGATTGGCACGATTTAATACTTTTTTTTCAAATTACTCCGAAAGATATCAATTGGAAGCCCGCAGTCAGTCGAGTGCATAAGAAAAAACAAATTATGAAATTAATGTATTCTATTTTGTTCCTCTCTCTGTTGTTTATATTTTCGAAGACGTTTTTAAAAATTTTTTGCATTTTGGATATGATATGCACATCACATGATTCAAAGATTAATTATGAAAAATATACACGTGATTAAATATCTATCTTTTTGATTAGTCCAAAATAAATAATTGATTATTATGTTAATTTTTCGAAATAGATAACAAATTATTTAAAATCAAAGATAGAATTTGATCGAAACATTACTATAAACTTGTTTTCTCGTAGCAAAATTATTTAAAGAAAAAAAATCTTTGTCTTCAAGATAAGTTCTTGCAGCAAGTTTCTTATCGAAATCCTCGTATTCATTATTGATTTGTGGTCGTTATTGAAATTTATTTCAAAATAACTCTTTACTTTTCTTTCCCTTAATGTGCACTAGTGATATCGTCGTATTATGCAAGAAAGTTGTATCGCCATACAATTCACATCGCGTACGATGTAGCTTACATACATAGGGTGACACGGAGCAAACATGTGACGATAGTCATGTATACGCTTAACGTCGTATTTTATCAATTTTGAAGTCCGCTCGTGAAGATACGTGCGCGCAGCGGCGTGGAAAGGAGGAGAGATGTCTCAAAGGTGCAATGCCACGTCGCGATAGCTCATTCGATTTGTATTCATCGACCGTCATGCGTTTACTGTTATTCAAGGCGGTATGCCGCAACGGATCGTGCGCCTTTACGTCGTGCAAATTCGATATTTCAGAACGAATTTCAAATGCGCACTCTACGTTGAGTATATTGAGAATTAATCAGCGGCTTAAGATTACTTTTAAACTTTAAAAACGCGCAAGACTGCTGCTCCGATTCCGATAGATTCGTAAAAAGAGAATTTTTCCGCTCGTATAACAGAATTCCATGTAAAAATACTTCATATATTTGACATAATTGAACTGAAAAAAATTCTAGTTAAAAACGGATAAATCAGAAAAATCTTGTAGAATTGATAAAATATTCTAGTTATTATAATAGAAATTCTGGTTATTATAAATTATAAAGTATTGAGTTCTATTATAATAATCAGAATTTCTGTTATAATAACCGGAATGTTTAATTAATCCTTCAAGATTTTTTCTATTCGTCCGTTTTTAACCAGAATTTTTTTCCAGTGTGTACAATTTACGTTTGGTTTATTATTACATTGCTAGGAGGCACATTTGTTATTTAAACATTATCATCATTTGTTGACAGTGATGATAATGAGCGCCGTTTATATAATCAACAAAGATATTAGAGCGACGCGCACGAGAGAGAAATTTCGCGAGCGGAACTTGATCGTGAATACGAGGAGGACGCCATAACTCGTGATTAGACGGTTAATTACACTCGAAGGATGTATTATGCTTTATAGTGCGCCGTTGGTTGAAGGTGTTAAGAAGGAGAAGGAACTAATAGTTTCGCGAGGAATCACATTTCCATGGAATTTCCAGCAATTAATTATGTTTCGGCCATTGTCGCGCCGGGGAAATAAATTACGCGCTGATGACTGGTGACTCTACTAATACTCGTACATTTTGAAATTTACCTGCGCTTCACGGAACATAGATGCTTCAGTAATCGCGTTAACAATTTCATGGCAGCGCGGAGGATTAATTGTTCTCGAGAGAATAATTGGAGATTTTAGAAGTTAGCTCTTATTTTTAAAATTAACACATTTTTGAGACATGAGGAGCAGCGAGACTGACCAATAGCCAACGTGACAGGAAGGAAAAAAGCGCGAATAATCGGCATAAAATCCGAGAGTTTTACGATGCGTTTAATTGCGAATTTGCGAAACGGAGACGCATCGTAATAAAAACGAAATCAAATATAAAGTCAGAATGTTTTATCTCAAATTTATGCTATTACGATATTAAAATATCGAAACAAAGGAAATGAGTAAAAAGAAATCGTATATGAATAATAAAATGAAAAATGTTTTAATTTGATAAAATCGTAAACATCGAAAGAAATAAATTACGATTCTCATATGTCGATCTGGTATTAAAATAAACTATTGTTCGTCATGCAAATTGTTCTACAATTTGCAGTACGATTTACGATAGTGCCTTGCGGCGCTTTCTGCCATAAACAAACGTGCCTGTAAACAGCAATGTTTTTTACAGACATCGTCAAAATTTTCTTCAGGCGTCACGGGAAACGCGCGGAGAGCACGGTCTATGCGCAGAGATTACGCTCCTATTGCGTATTGATATTGTGCGACCAAATATCGATAGTGCATTCCCGTTTCCCGGAAATATTTCTCCCGGCAGTGATCGACGACAAAAAATACGGGGACGGAGATAAAAGCACGCACGGGAGAACGTGCGGAAACGCAGGCAGTTTCGCTGGCGCGATATTTACGATGCTGCGAGCGAACCTGACGAGCGCGTACGTCGACCCGCGTCGTTAGTTCACACGGCTGACTTTCCGAACGGAGTCTACATCAAATGCATCGCTTCTCTATGTTAAAATGCAAGAAAGAACAGTTTTATTTAGAACGTAGGCAAATAACAGAAATAATCCGGCGAGTTGGCCGACTTTACAATGCAAATGATTATGGAGATAATAAGTGAGAGATCACTTTGCCGTGTTATTTTTGCATGATAAAACATAGGATTTACGTTTTATCATGCAAATATTTATTAGGATTTTAGGATTTACGTACATTTTAATTTAAAGCAGAGAATATGTACCTAAGTAATTTTACAACTCGCGAAATTATCTTCGCTATTCTACTCTCACTTCTTGCACAGCATTTAATATAATAATAATAACGCTATAAAATAAGTGATACTCCCGAAATTCCTTGCCAGAAGCAAGCGCCACCAAGGATGTAATTAGGATGTAAATCGCATCATCACTACAATAGTTTATAGCGGATTAAATTTAACTCCCCGGGTGTATGAAATTCTCGTTGAAAGTGGAGGAATTTTCGGCTTCCTGTAACGACGTACTTTCGCGATACACTTGCGCTATATCGCCCGGCGATGAAACACGTAAACTTAATTTAACGTATCCTATATTATGAGCGGCGAGAGCTCTTTCCATAAAATACATTGAACGTTGAGCGTGGTAGAGATTCCAAATTCAACCGAGCGCGCCGCATAATTGCGAATTATAATTAGGCGGATCACTCCGGGCGCGCAATCGTGCGCTTTTGTGTAACTCGAGGCCGGGGAGGGTTCGAGGGCAGAGAGGGGCAGGAAGGTGCAGGGGGACGCAATTATTTGTCGACGCGATCGTTTCGACTGTGCGCGCCGGCGAGCGAGTTGCACGTTGCAACGACCGATACTTACGCGATGTATTTGCTAATTACACGCATTGCGCTTTCATCATTCGTCACGTTCGCCGACCGATTGAATTATTTTCGATACGTACATACGCGGTTGACCGTGCTTATCCAGTTTGTGCTCGTGTCGCAAACACGCCGTCGTTTAGCGTCACATTATAAATCGGGCAGTGTCTCGCTTTTACTCTCTTCCTCTTCCTCTTCTTTCCTTTAACGGCGATGTCACAAGTCCTCCCTAAGTTCGCCACGTCGCTGAGTGCATCTAATTAAGTTTAATGCTACTTTTAAATATCTTTGATGCCACATACTTACAATTGACGACAGTTTTAATACTACTTACCGTTACCTTTTAACTGGAAATTGAAGGGAAAATGTCATAAAACGAAATGGAAAGGCTAACGCTGAATGTAAATATAAGGACCCCGGCTTCGTAAATCGATTTGTTATATTTTCAATTAGCATCGGGGATTTCTCCGAGAAGCTATTTCCATCTGTGGAAACTTCGTTATTCCGCAGAAGTGAATAAGAACTGCCAAGTATTTGTGTAACGCGAAAATCTATTTAAAGGCAACCGCACGTAGTTTACGTTTTTCATGTACAGAGTCAACATTAGTAAAGTGCTGCCGGTTGCGAGTGACATGCGTTATCGCCGAATGCATAATGGCATTTCGTGCGTACGCATTTGCGTAAATGGCGCGCGGATGTGCGAGACATCCAGTCGCCGGATTTGCGTCCGCGTAACGTCACAGCGTTGATTCGCGACATTATTAATTTTCATCTCGACCTTTCGTGTCGCTTTATTCATCCGTTACAGCACGCGCGAAAAAATCGCACGGTATAAACGTCAAAGCTCGGCAAAAAGCTGATTTGGATCATATTTACGTATTTAAGCGCATGCAAATATCCTCAAGCGGATATTTTCTACCATGAATATTATTAATATGCAAGTAAAAGCTTGTAGGTAATCCACAAAGGATTTTTTCTCCTTTTGTTTTGCGCAGAAGGATCGAGAGGGATGGTTTTCATTAAGTTATCGTTTATACGAAATGTCGACTTTATATTATTTATATTAACATTTCCAAGTAATTTCTGAGAAAATAGAACATACACGTAATTTGAACAAAAACTGCATTTGCCGCTTTTCATGTTTCTTGTAACGAAATGTCATTTCTACGATCTCATTTCAAGCGTAGAAGCTTCATCCGACTTTAAATCAGAAATAGCATTACACGATTCTCTCAATTTTTTAAGTTTCTACAAATTTAGTATAACTTGCACAATATTCCACAAAACTAAAACACATTTTTATAAATCGCATCCTGTTAAAATATAAAATTTTATTATCAGACGACATTTATGTTTTACAAAAATCTTAAGACACAACAGACACAACACTTGAACAAATAATAAAGACTTAATGGACATTGAAAAATTTGACAAAAATGAATATACGAAATGTTTTCCTTTGACACAATGCCAATTGTACCGAGATCTTTCACTCTTTAAGAAATAAGACTTTCGGAATCCGATGTATATGTAACAATTTAGTAATTTAGTAGTTTAGAAAAATGATAAGTTATATATACATTCTCTTACAGTAATTCAATTTTATGGTTTTAAATATATAATTAAATATCGAGAAAAAGTCTTCGAATCGGAGTTATAAATCAGAAACAAAATTATTGTAGCTATGCGGAATCGGAAGTCTTGTATTTTCAGTTGTTGGCATATAACGCTAGCGAATCGTGAAAAAGTTCCTATCGATTTGCATTATTGTGAACTGAAATAATGTTTAGTTATGACTCTCACTTAAACGTTTCCTTTAATAGTTAGTCAAAGGTCAGGACCTATATGCACGTCAGGAATAGTCGGTTAGTCTTTTAATCGACGAATCACGCGACTCGCTACACGCGATTTCGTGATCTTTTCGTAAACACTCCAATATACAAAAGAAGGTGAGCGGAAAGACTTCCGCTTCCTTTTAAATAAATGTCTTAAATATAATATTTAAAATAAAAATCATTTCAACAAAGTTCCTCTATATTTAGAAGCTTTTATAATTTTATTTATATGTATACGATTAATGCACGAAATTATGCAAAATTATAAATTAAATAGAATGAATTAAAAATTGTGTTTACGCTTGAGATAAATTTATACATTTATACATTAATCATATCATTAAATATTCAGTTCAATAATTTTAAACGTTACGATTTTAAAATTCAAGCAAGAGAAGTAGTTTAGTCAAAAGCTTTTTTTGAGAAGGCTATAATTACGATACACGAGAAGATATATCTGATCCATAGAATCGCGCGCGCTTGTTCGTTTAATCTAGACTCACGTTGAATCATCGTGAAATCGCGTGAGCGCCATTTAATCAGGGGTTAAACCTCGCGAATAATTAATTATGATACTCGGCGGGATGATACTCGACGAATGTTGCGCAAAACGCGATGCGTGCGCGGCTCCGTCGGATCCTCTTGTAGGGATTTATATGCCTGTCTGAATTAGCGGGAATCGAGGGAATGCGGCGTGCAAGATTCTGATGCGCGGGTCGGTTAGAGCTATTTGCGACGAGAATATATTCTGTGAAAGGCGCGCGCTCCGCGCGAGTGCACCGTGAGGAGGTGCATCAAAAGGGTCGATTCTTTCAAGCCAATAAATCCTCGTCGCGGATGAAAGCGTCTTTCTCTCACTCGCTCGACGGTGCGTTTGTACGGCAAAATGCCGCCACCCGTTTCACGCGAGATCTCTCGCAAGACGCGGATATAACAAAGCGAAATGAGATGCGGGGAAGAAAAATGGCGGGGCGCATCTCGTCGATCGGCGATGCAGATTCGACTGTTCCTTTTGTTAATACAGGGTTCCCCTTTTGTTAAAACGTTTACGAATGCAACACGATGGGGATAAATTTATCGCGAAATTTACATTTGCATGAGCAGGTCATTCATAAAATATTTACTAAATAGCGTGAAGGAATAAAAGACAAAGGCTAGACACGTGGAATAATGTACCGTTACTAAAATTGAACGCTTCAAACATTCAACTGGGCGGCTGGTGTTAGTCTTCTACATTTGCGGCACACATTGCATCGAAGCTGATGAATATTAATATAATTCTGTAAGGATAATATGATTTTCGCCATCGCATTTACTTTATTCACAAAGTTATATTTAATTGCATTTGGGGGGACGATACAAATAGCCTTTTGCGATAGAAATTCAACCGCCGCCATTCTCGTATGAGAGCCATTTTGCTCGTACAAAGAGAGGATTACAATCTAATTCTAACACAAAGAGCGTATACACCAAAATTTAGTTCGCGCGATTATATCGTTATGTTATTACATACGTCGCGTTTACTTCTTACCGTACAGCCGATCGTCGATGAAATTGCAGAATCTATGGATTTGCTTAAATTCCACATTGCATGAGCGTTGCTATTACTTTTTAAAAGCTAATATTTTTATACATCTATATTGTATTTGATGCACGTATTATACTTATACTTCCGTTAGTTATTTTCACTGTTTATTATATCCCTTTTACGTGCGAAAACCTATTTAAAGTGTATAATTAGACCGTAACCGCATCCGACATGTTTATACGCTTATGCACGCGATAGTAGTTTTTAACGGAGCGCGCGAAAGAAAATTTCACTTAATTGCGTTGCAAGGTCGTGAAATATGCGTCATATAGCTACGCAGTGCGTAGCTTTAAAACAAAGTGGCAACGCTATCGTTATCTCACGTGCTTGATATAGTAAAAGAGAAATAGAAATTTCAATGTCGATTAATTATGAATTTTAATAAAATATCTGTTCATGAATCAATGTCAGGATTCTAAGAATGCGCGATTAATTTATTGAAAATGTTACATTCCACCGATCTCGCATTCTCAGCAGACTATTGAAGAAAGTTGCATCTCGCTGTGCACATTCCGCGACTTGCTCTATATATAATCTCAATTATGTAGTTGCTATTACGCGCACAATGTTTTTCGTAGAAAATCTTATTAGAGCGAAAGTAGAAAAACTTGATTATCCTGCCGGCGCGAATCTCCTCATATATGCGATAAATATCTTTCTAACGAGATTTTTTACACCCATGTCGCAAACCTCTTTCTGCAAAATTTTAAAATTCTAGAAATAATAAATCTGTACATATAAATGTATAAAACTTTTCTCATATGTACTTTTTAATGTTCATTCTTTTTAACGCAGCCATGATTTTTAATTATCAAAAGTTCAGGTTCTCTTACTTCCTAATAATAGATGTGCGAATTTGAATTTTAACGAAAACGCATGGCTGTTTGTATCTCGAACCTGAGCAAGCCTCTTCCCTGTCTCGGAATATTTTCTTCCGTAGTCACGTTCGTAATAAATGCGCCACGAACACGCGAGAAAAAATGTCCGTGGATGAAAAATCGGCAGCTGCTTTTGCTGTATATACAATCAGCGAGATTTTCACAGATAGTGGAAATGAGAGAAGGTAGCGACAGCTGGGAACGAGAAAGCAACGGGCCCGGGAGTAGAGAACGATGTTATCAAAGTGATGAAGGGACCAAGCGTAGCTTAAGAATAATTGAAAGTTATGATTGCCTTTTCCGCGCATCTGCGATTCGCGGCTGCAACTCCCGTTGGATTCAGTACAGTCTTTCGTCTTACGTATCAGCTGATCGCTCCTTTCTTCTGCGAATTTCCTTCTGTGAATCAGTCAAGACGATGATATTACGACTAGAAGTCAGTCTTTTCTCGTGTCTACAACTAGTTTCTCTTAATTTTTTTCCCCGTTGGACAATCGCGTTTTACGCTGAGGGTAATAAATTGCGCTTATTTATGAGCAACGTTATCTGGATCTATCAAAAATACGTAAAAACATTTATGTAGAAAAGAAAGTGTCCGTGAACAGTTAGATATACGTATACATTTATATGTACACATTTCTCACTACTACACTTCGCGGAATCTTATTTTAAAATTACGAAAGATACATCATTTTAAATTATTAATTTTTTTTTACTTCCATAAAACCAAACTATTTAGGAGTTAATTGGTTATATCTTGGTTACACTTTCTACATTGCAGAACGCTATATTTCGATAAGTTCGTTTTTACAGGTACGCTTTCTGCTCTTATGAAACGAATTAATCCGCCGTAATTTCACTGATTATTATTGTTCGGCCGAAGGTTTTCGATTTACTCGCGTAAGAATGAAATTACGCGCGAACAAAACACGAAGAACAATGATGATTCTTTGTAGCCCGTCATGGTCCAATGATCTCGGTAATCCCGTATAATCTCTCAACAATATTTATCATACATAAAAAGCAAACAAAGGTGGTCTATCGACAGCTCAAAGTCGTTAAAACTCTCAAAGAAAAGAAACAACGTGATACCACCTGTTAATCAACGTCACCGCTCGGCAGTCTGCATCTGGATAAATTAACAGATAGAAATGTGTCTCCTCCCCTCGTATAATCTTCGGAACATGTCGCTCATCAACGTTGCGTTACGTTTCACTCATATATCTTTTTATCGCGCTTCTAATTAGAAAACGAGAAAACTTATGCGAATTATAGCGCGTCGTGACATTAGACTCACCCAATGTGACGTAAATGCGATACGATGGTGACAACGAAATATTTTAACTATATAGAAATGAGAGTGTTTAGTCAGCGTCATCATGACGCGCCAGGCGCTATTATTAACCATGAGACAATCGCGCACACTGATAATAGTTTCGTGACACTCGGTATTGTTGCCCTCATAATTTTCAAATCAGTCGAGAACGACGTCAACATAATATATGATACTATTATACGATTAGACTGTATATTTGGGAGTTTACTGTCCCTCGAGTGCATTGTGTTGCGGGTTTAGTCAACTTTTTGCCACGTCATTCATCTACGCGGCTTTGACGCGCGGATTACTTGCTGTTTCCCCAAACGAACAAAGAGACATTACCAATTCAATTACAAATTCTTGCATTGATTTTACTTGTATCATCTATTTTATATACTTAACGTATGCAAAGAAGTTGATTTACAAGAGAATTTGCGTTGACGTCATCTATGACATTATATCGATAAAATGGGAAAGAAAAAACAAATAGCTTTGAAATCTCCACAAGTCTCTCTCTCTCTCTCTCTCTCTCTCTCTCTCTCTCTCTCTCTCTCTCTCTCTCTCTCTCTCTCTCTCTCTCTCTCTCTCTCTCTCTCTCTCTCTGAGAGTCTAAAGAAAATTTTTATTAACCATAAAACTTTTTTTAGAGAAGTAATTTTATTTCTTTCGATATATTCGATATATTCTTGTGCCAGAAAAATGCAGATATCTAGAATAATCATAAAAGAGACACCTTATATACGAAAATCTCGTCTTGCGGCTCCGTCTCAAATCGAAATATCGAGAATCAAGATGTCAAATGCTTTTTGACTGAGCGATCATTCGTACGGAACGTTTGTATCCCATTTACAGAACGTTTATCTTCGTGCGTTTCGGTCCAGCGACGTATATCCGTGCATATTTAAGAAACAAGCGTTTTCTCTGTGACAGGCAAGCGAACGGCACGTTTGTTTGCCGATCCGATCATATCGATTCGCGTGCGCGGGTCCCAGCTTAAACGAGGACGCGGAGCGCGCGCTGACGTCAATCTCTACGGCATTCCCGATAGATACGCATTCGACAATCTCTCTCTCTCTCTCTCTCTGTCTCTTTCCCGGCATGCCGATCCGGCGACACTCGTCGGGGAAAGCTGATTACTGCGCACGGTAATCCAGGAGATTCACTCTCGTCATCCTCCTCCATCAACGGCATCTCTCACAGGCTGACTCTTTCAATCTCTCACCACCACCCGTCTACGATCCACGCTTTCTGCGGGGAGGGTTAACGAGGTCGTTCGCGAAACAAGCCGAGCCCTCACCTTCTTTCCTTGCCGGTACACCCGAACTCGGCTGCCATCTTTTCATACTCATGCATATTTAAATTGACTGCTCCTGGAAATTTGTAGGGAGTTACAGAGAGTACACGCTTATCCCGCCGTCTTTGTCGGCGACCTTGTCTCTTTCCGTTCCGTGTGCCTTTTCTATCCTCTTCCGTGCTTCCGTTCCGTCGATATACTCGGGATTACTCAGCGATTGGCTTTGAATATTGAGCATTTCTATTTCTCTCGTCGGGAGCATTTATTCTCGCTGGTAGTTAGCAAAGCCCTCTTATCGTAATCGGCGTTTTACTTCGAGCAAAACTTTAAGACGGGATTCTACTTTGAATTTTTTTGACATGCTTAATTAAAATTTCGTGGAAAGGTAGCATACGTAGTGTAATATAAAGCGAAGTGAATTATAGAAATAAGATTTACAGCAATTTTGATATAGCATGCGAAATAGATTGTTCTCTATCGTTGTTGTGCTTCTTCTAATCGAGAAAAAGAGTGGAGAATGGAAGGAGAAGAAAGAATTCATTTCGTTTCGTCATTTGACTTCGACGTTCAATTTGCGTCCGCAAGAAGGGATGAAAAAAAGCAGCTTTCTCTTCTTCTCCTTGTCCCGAAAAACGTCGTAGAATATCGGCGCGAGTGTTGCTTCAAGAGCTTCCGTCGATTCACGCTTCGATGCATTGGGCGAGCAATCCTTGAATTTTTCCCGTCAGATTGCTACTTTGACGTCATTTTTGTCATTTTTCTCTTTTTGCATGATTTGACATGTTTCACTTGCTGAAATCGGAATCAGTGCCGTAAAGAATTTTCATCCATTTGAATATCTTTTGATGATTTAATTGTACTTTTACTTCCGCAGGGATGACTGATCCGCACAGTCATTTGGGCGTAGCAAACCCACGAACCCGAGCTCAATACACCGCGGACAATCACACACATTTTTACTAGTGACAATGTAATGAATATTTGAGAAAAAAATAAAAGTAGGATACAAAAATTTAATTTGAGAATAAGAAAAAAGGGGATAATATGTTTGATGGAGCAGAATAGCAAAAACAAAGTTCAATTTTTTTATTTATCTTGATTTTTTATTGTACTTTTACAATTTGAACGGACAGTTTCATTGAAACTCTTGAAAGTACAATGTTGCAATCATGTGTTCATTAACATTGCATTACTCGTGAAAAGATATGTATATCATAATCAAACACGGTTCGTTAGAGTATGAAAAAAAAATTCATCTATGAAAAAGAATTTCCATAAATCTATATCGATACCGCAAGAAAGCAAAAGGGATAAGATGAGATCGCGGCGCGGGGAGGGTCGATATGTTATTTCAAAAAATGGAGATTTGCCGTCATTTTGTTTTCGCTCGAGGGCAAGGAATGACGACAGATTGTAGCGCAATTGGGATCCCTAACTGCGAATTGGGGGAAACCGGTTTGGACAGCGAGAAGCACGAGCGTGGCTAAACGCACGGGGAGATTAAATGGCACCCCTGGCAAAAAGCTTTAATTCCACTTTTTTTTTTTCGAGGATTTAATCAACGTCCGCTTTCCTCATGTAATCTCACTAGAGGATACGCTGTTAGTGAGAGCTTTTGCCGAAACTGTCCGATCAGATCCGTTACATGTAAGTCCACATGTGTCCTAATCGGCGAAGCAATACATGTCAAAAGAAAGAAAAAACAACGATCAACTGGCTGGTTTTATCTCGCTGATTACGAATTTTTTCTTTGACCGCATCGCCTCCTTTTGTCTTGTCACTCGATTTTCAGTAGCTCCGTGAAAAAGTTAGCGCGCTGCACTTCGTGAAAAAGTTCGTATTAAATAGTCGAAGAGACGATGAGAATTAATTGTTCTTTTTTTTTTCGAGCAATGAACGAACGAATGATATTCTTTCGCGCGGCGCTGACCAACTTAACTAATAAAAGTCAGAAGGAAACTCAAAGGACATCGCGTAGAAATGGTGCAGCATCTTTTATCTGCGCCTCGCAAGAGAGCCGCCCTCGGAACTCGTAATTATTCCTAAGTTTCGCCGTGCTCGCTAAGTTTCTTAGGTTGATATACGCGAATACCAAAAAGTTTTGTCGGAACCGCCACGACGGTAGATTAAAGTTTCCTGACCATTCTCCCATCTATGATTTGTTGGTAATCGTGCCATGTTTTGCATATGCGTATTTATTTTCACTTATTCAAAATTCACTGGTTTCGAGGAAGCTTGTTTATTCAGGAAATTTCGAGAAGCTTGTTTACTCAACGCATAAATTTGATGGAAAAGTAAAGAAAAGGGAATTTTTTGGAGAATAAATATCTATTTCTTCTGAAGAATATTTTATTTTTGAAGAAAGAGAAACAATAATACATTTCATTCTTTCGTTTTGACATAAATAATTGTAAAATAAAGTTTTTTAACTTTCTCACGCTTTTGATATCATCAGTTCGAACTGGATACCGTGACGGAGCCATAGTTTCAGATTTCCTTGATAAAGGGAAACGGAGGCGTTGCATGGAGGTGTCGGTTGACAAAGGTCAGCGTGTCGCAAAATACGGCGCGCTTAATTTTGGCAAGCAACGCGCGAACGAATGGCGCGTGTTAAATCGCCACCCGAGACATTGAAAAGAAAGGAATTTTCTCATTTCCAGCGGGTACGAGCGTCAGACTTTGCCCTGGCACTAACTTGGTAAACGTACGACGCTCCGCTCGCGAACACTCTTTTTCTCTCTGTTTCTCTTTCTCTCTCGGCAGCAGGCGTGCGTAAACTTTTTGGTTTAACTGCTGTAGTACTTGATTTTATATGCGCGAACTTGAGATACGGGCCGCGTCGAGGGTGATGTTGCCAGGGTTCCTAAGTTCGGGTCGATAACCCCTCTCTGCGGTTTTGTTTACACGAGGTGAAGTAGCGTGCGCGTTTAAGGTGCACTCCGACCTCCCAAGTTTTAATTTGTTTTAGCATGACGAGAGCGACGCAGCTATGCGCCTTGCAGGCCGTTAGCAAGTTTGCGAAGCGCGTCGGCAAATAAGACGAGTTTAGCGAAGAAAGGGAAGCGCCGGAAGAAAAGCCTTCCTTTGATTTTTCTCAGTCGGAGGGGAGGGAACCAAGAAGGACAGGAGACATTAATAATGTCGAAATGGATTCTACTCGTTTATGTTTATCGAGTCTTGCTTTATCAATTTCGCTATACTTCGACGAGCATATTCCATGTAATTGGTGGAATCTGTATAATTGGTAAAAGCTTAATTGGATTTCCGCTCGAAAATCCGCGAATGGGGTATGGATGAACAGTTTATCGATATAATTGGTGCTCTTGCCGATGATAGGCGATCCTCGACGATATCGAAAACGGGTAGATAATCACATTTCGATGAACTCCGACCCACGGCCGATTGACTTCATTCTCATCTCATCAATAAATTATTCGGAAAAGATACGTTACAATATAGCCTTTTAATTTTCCGGTTGATTATTACAATCTTCGCCGTACGCGTTGTGCAAAGATCTAACATTTAAGCGTTTCTGTAATGTTATAAATTTATTGAAATTATGGGTGGGGCGTCCTTTCACGACGCATTAATAGTTTGCAAATCGTAAATTATTTCTCCGTGCAGGTGGCAGGAACGAATTTAACTGCCGGTTTTTACGGCTTCTTTAGAGAAACGTGGATTTCATAGAGGTTTTAAAACCTTTAAAGCGACGTTTAAAGCTCTTTTCAGAGGTAGATAGCGTACGAGATAACGTGGGAAAGAGAAATTCAGCGAGTACTTCGTGGTGAAAAGTCAGCGAAAAGTTCGACTGCAGAAAAAAAGTTCGACCATCTTTGAAAAACTGAACGGAGAGAAACTGAGAGAATCATCCACGTTACATCTTATTGACAATCATATTACCAGATATCTCGATATCATGTATCGACAGTATATCTCTTTGATTATTGTATCGTTGAGTTAATAAGCCTGAGTGGCGTCCTAGATTTTTCATCCTCTCCACGATACGCTGCATGAGATAGGCGCTCGAAGCGGAGTCTATCGATCCGCAGGGCGACGTGGGACATTTTCAAAAAGAGGGGCGATCTGCAATATGCGTAACGACGCGATTTGTCGCTGATCCCGCGCTATCATTTTCAAGACCTCATGTTTTATTAACTCATACTTATTTTTCGAAAAACGTGCAAGTCATCGTAACGTCCCTCGAGGAATAATTTACATTTTTTTTTTATTCTTGACATAAATATTCGGAAAGTCGTCGATATTGGTATTCACAAACCTTATACTTAACATGAATCTTAATTTTACCGCTACTTTTGCTAGGAAACGCCTTCAAATTCATTTCGCGTTTCTCTGATCGATGGGAAACAGAAACCCAGTTGTCAACAGCGGATCGATACGCGAGATACGGTCTGCATCCAAAACTCCGTCCTAAGCGAAACTAGGCCATAGGACAGATTTTACGATCTGCACGAGAGAGAGGGAGCAACGGTGCGGTGTAACCCTCGACCCTCCGCGCTTTTACGTGCGGCTATAAAATCAATTCCGGCGTTATGCGCTATCGTTATCCAACCGCGCTGGGTTTTCCTGCTTTATCTCGGTTCTACTCTATATCTTCCACAGCGCGCTTCTCCACCTACAGGCCATAAAGCCCGCCCCGTTTCTACCTGGCCGATCGCGCGAACACGACCCACTTCCGGCCCCATGTTCTTCCGGTGGTGTTCTCCTAATTTACGACGTGCTCGCCTGTATCGGGACACTTGTAATACTTGTACACGATACCGCGAACACCGTGCAAAAGGGGTACATATTTCGAATCGCGATAAAATCGTGGATTATAGGGTAATATAATACATATCGCGTAAATAAGAGATACGATAACTGCTCGATAATACGCTTTCTCGAGAAATCGATGAGCTTTTTAATCAAGTGTTTTGTGTAGACAAGTTGCTTTTATCGGTTGCGCCTAAAAATAGCGTGCTCGGTAGCTATTACCGTCAAGTAAAAGGACACAAATTGCAAATCAAGGATACCGATCGGAAATCCGATTTGACGGAGGAATAACATCTGCCTAAATTTGTATATGTTACCATAATGCCCTATAATTTTATTACAACAAATTTTTCTTAATAATACATATGACAAGTTAAACATAAATTACAAATTATTAAATGTAAAAATTATAAATTACGTACAAATGATAAATTATAAAAATTTATCGGGTGAATGGATTAAGCTTTATAATTGATAGCAAGAAATAGTAGAAACAAAATTTTCATTATCATTTGCGTGATCCGTAAAATTGCCTGCCTCTTTTCCTTAGCACTTCAATTCATGTCATAAGTTTATAGTTAAATTATACGAATTGCGTGGGAGGTAAATGCGAACGTATTGGAACGGATCGTGAGCGGTAAATATTAGTAGGAATCGCAGCGCCGTAGGTATAGGGCGGCAATCAAAGCGAAGATATGCAATTGAATCGAGAAGGCAATTATCATCTCGGGATTGTCATGTTTTATTTATGACTTTAATAGCAAACTTCCTCCCCAAATGGTGATTCAACAATGCAGGAGTGCGCAATAACGGTCATAATTTACGTGCGCGATTACATCTGGTGCTTATAATTTTATTGAATTACGCGTGCAACGGCAAATTATTTCGCCGTATGAAATGTAGGTCTACCTCCGCCTGCGTGCACCGTTTAGCTCCTGCTACCTCCACATCGGCCGGCTATTTTTAAACCGATAACCACGTTATCACGTCGTTTCTCGCGCTGTCCATGCGCTATTAAGGATTCCCCTCGATGCGAACTCGGCGATCGCTAATTGCACAACAAACTCAAGGCGAAAAGTGTCGCGGTATGACGAAATAATTTACCGTGCGATATCGTGGATATTTGCTTCGTACGAGAGATTTTAATAAATATAAGTACGAAGGAAATGTACCGGGCGCCCGTCGACCGGAATAACAAACAGTTTTGACACGCGTGATGGTCGAATTGCGCAATGCGCGAGGGCGAGGCTGCTATTCTCGAAATACGTCGCACAACGTCGACGGCGCTGATGTGAAAAAGAAAAGCACGTGAAACTATTTTGTTTTCGTTTCGCGCGGAGAATAAATAGAAATCTTTTCGCTCGCTCGCGTTGCGAGGACGGGTGAGAATTCTGACAACGCCTACCGGGAGAGATTCGGGTGATTTTGTACAAATTACATAGTTTCATAAAGTGATAACATCTCTGCTGGGATTATCCGATATATGCAAAACGGATTGTGGGTTGACTTCCCCCTTAAATTATTTCAGAATTGCAATTCCTCCATATTCCCCGGGGTACAACTGCACACGTGAAATTATTAATCCCCACACGCGTAATTAGTGATTAGTGATTAGTGATTGGTAGTTTAACAGTTATGAGATAGTCATTTGATGCCGCGTATACGCTTTCGAAAATTATCGTCTAATGCAGGATAGGGTCAGATTAGTCCGGAATATTGGAATGATGAACGGTAATTACTCCTCTCGCGTGCTCCTCGTCATCCGCGATCTATACGGGCGCGTGACGTCGCACGCATGTGACGGCCATGCGTATCATATCAAATAACCGCGAGATAATACAATACACAACACCGACGATGTTTTATCGAAAATAATAAATTGCAAATGCGTGCCGAGTAATTACGCGGGCAAGAATGATAAATTGCTTTATTCCGGGATTGCGGGCGAGGGAGAAAATAATAATCGCACTTCTTGTAAACAATTCCTATTGTACGTTGTTGCTAGATTAAAAAGGCGTGCCATACCGTACTTCATACAGAGGCGTATTTTGCGTCATCAGGCGCGCACACCGTTCAAGCTATTAACACTTCGATTGCCACGCGCGCGAATGACGTCTACGTTTGTTTGACAGTCTGGGCGTGATCGGCGACACGACTCTATTTCGCGTTTAATTCAACGTTCTATTCTCATTCATTAATAAGTGTGAATTAGACGAAGAACAAGCTCGTTAATTGTACGAGTATGGGAGAAATGCGTTTGTGCGTTATCGCTACGACAATAGGAAGATTGATATTAATAGGTAACTGATGACACTCGAGAGAAAAAGGAAGAGGAAAGAGAAAGGGAGAAACGAGAACGCAATTGTTATAAGACTCGGGTAATCTCGGGTGATTCATTGTTTTCGCGGGATGTATGTAGAGGAGGCGGTCACGAGATAATCGCGGGCGTATCTATTCCCGGCGTTCCCTATCCGTCTTCTTTACGAGCTCGTCCGTCACCGGTCATTCATCGGTCCGACCGGTGGCGCCCGGTTTCGGTACGGTGCTTCGTGATCGCGTAACATCTCGAAATATCCCGTTCCCGCCAATGAACACATGTGGAAAACGCTCGGCGCACACCGAAGATGCATCGCGGCGCTTTCTCCCGTATCTAGACAGAGAGAATTTTACGCAATAATACAATTAATGTAAACGGCATGTTTGAGCAGTTATTTTAGGAGGGTTTGTTCCCTTGTTATTAAGTTATAACGGTGTTATTCTTGGTTGTAATAAAATTATCATAACTGAAGGAAATATTATAATTTCATTCGTGTTACAGTAATGAACAATAATCGTTTTTCGCAAGTACAGTATTTAAGTGAAACTTACGGTAAATACGAATTTTGAAAAAAAAAAAAAATTCCACATTAATACCACGTTGCGATGGAAGTCGTCAATTTTAGCGTGCTGAATCTCTTTTAAAAGCGTACATTGGCCGCACGGCTGGTAACCACAATGAACCGGAAAAAGAATAGCACAAAAAATACACTCGGCAACATGAAGGCGAGGGGTGAGTGGTTAATGGCTAGCCGGTGGTCAAGAGTTTTCCTCCAATCAAACGACCGTGAAAAAGGGGTCCAGATGGAGCGAGAGAACGAAAAAGAAACAGAGAGAGAGAGAGAGAGAGAGAGAGAGAGAGATGGGAGGGAGAAGGGGTGGTAAGCGCAAAAGTTAATCGTCCACGAGGTGACATTTGAAGAGGAAAGCGAGGCGCAAATCAAGGAAAATAGATGGAGAAGGGCGAATCACATAAAATGGAAGTGCACGAGCAACGGTGGTCACAGGGGTGGCGAACGCGTGGGAAGAGGAGAAGAATGAGGGATCTAGCGGCGGGGTGAGCAGAGCGAGAGCGCCAGAAATGGTGAAGTGAGAGGGAACGAAAGAGGGGCGAGAGAGCTGCATTGCAGTACCCGACCCTGGATAACGCCAAGCACCATCTCTCGGTCCGTCCGTGCGATTCCGTTCGTGCGATCGTCCGGTGTCCAGGTAATTGGTTCTTTTTCGGTAGAAAAGAACGGTATGTGTACGGTCAGATCGTTCGCATCAGGAGCGTAGACATCAGACGCGCGTAATCGCCCGACGACAGGACAAGTTCCGAGAAATTTCCGGGAGAATATCCGGCTAATCTATTATCGGACTGTAGTACGATTACCGCTAACTACTTGTTAGATCCTGTGAGATATTTTTAAAAATTAATTTTGTATTTCTCTTCCCTTGATAGGTCGTACGTTTATTGCACCGTTATACTTTTATTAAAATTAATTTTTGTATGAAAAATGAACGACGTAATTCTCAAATGATGAAAATAACAATGAAAATTCCTATAGTCTCGCGGATATCAATTATACTTTCGATCACGGCATCATTGAGAGTTCACGCTGATAATGAAAAATTTCCACCCGTCGAGTACTTTCATCAAAAGTCTCTCGACCTTACGGCGATCGTTCAGCATTAGCTTTCAGCGTCTGAATCACATCTGTTCTTGATGTGTCTCTCAGAAGATTAAAACAAAGCCGACTCATTATCCTTCCCTTTCGTCACGCCAGGATAATGAATAAATTTATCTGGAAAAGGGTAACGCGGGAATCCTGGATTACGGCTTAAATCGCGTACTTGATGGCTTTCGAGTATAGAACGAGGCTTATCATACGGAAATCTGTTGACAGAAATTATTCGTAACTGAATATCAGACAAGCAACATAAAAGACTTTACGAGACTTTAGCTTGAAAGCGTTCCTTCGTCCTTCGAAGAGCCCGGAGTTTGTAGTCCTCGTTCTTGACTCCGCGTCTGTGTAACACCCGCAAAATGTTTGCAATCACTCTTTATCTACTGCACCGCAGTCTTATCCTTGATGCTAGACGACAGTAATTCTCCGTGTTCGTGGCCGTATTCACCGGGGATCATCCCCCGGCTCTTAATAAAGTTAATTCTGGTCTCTCGTGGCTGACTTAAGACCACTCCTGGTTGAATTTTAACAAGATAGTAAGGGAGGAATTGTAATCGGAGGACGTAGGGTCAAGGCGAGCGAAAATTAACTTGTACGGAGATAATGTGGAGATAAAGATTGCGGAGAGGATCGGACGGAATTGATTATTACTGAACGATTTGTGAGAGAGCAGAGGGCGATTCTAAGTATGGTACAAGATGCGATACCCGTCCGATTAAATCTTGTGTTCTATTCAGAGAAAGTTGGCATTTCTGTTATTTTTGTCAAGTATTCTCGTCGCGACAACAAGATCCGTCGATTAAGTGACTCCTGCTAAGCGGAGTTTTAACAAAGACGAGGGTGTTTCCACTCGATGTACTCATATCGCACCAGTTTAAATGAGAGAACATTCTGATTTCTTATTTACCTCGTTAATTGGAAATTTATTTGCGCGTTTAATGACTTTATTAGAGAAATGTACTGTTTGAAAAACAGAAAGGGCTTATAGAATTATAAATATAACAATAATTATTATTATATCACTTATTTATATTGTCGCTTTATGCGAAGTTTTTAACTTGTTCTCGAAATATCAATTCTTTGCGACGATTCAGACCAATTTACAGAAAATACACAGGGAATTTACGCATCTCGCAATTGTAGAATTCTTCGAAATTCTCTGCGCGACTTAGAAATCGTTTGTTTCAAAGGCTTTCTTCGTCGTACCTTCTTCTCGCTCGTAGCTTTCGGTGGTACGTGCGCCAAGAAAATGAAAACAATTTTGAAAGCGCAACGGCGCAAAATTGGTTACAAAAACAGAGGAGATGTGCAGGTGGAACAAACTGAAAACGATCAGATATACAAACATTTTCTCGATAATATTGGCGTAATTTTGCTTTCAATATCATTAGATTTTTTGTATTAAAAATTATAGTTATTGCAGCCCTCGATTTCCAGTTAGAAAGTCGCACTTATCAATTTTATAAAATAATTAAAAACTTATTCTATTATTAATATAGCTAATTATAATAATATAATTATAAAATAGAATGTGAGATAATAAGGACAGCTGTGTAATATATAATCATACTGGCATTTATTATCTTTCATTAAAAGTGAATCTTGAAAGTAAATACATAATTAAAATACATAATAAAAAGCGTATTTATATTGTATAATAATTATTTACCAGCAGCATGTGAATTTAGGTAAAGTACAAGGAGTATTTATGGCCAGGCGTAATTCATGTAATGTGATCTTTGTTGTTATAGAATGTGTTAGTACTAACGGTAGAGATATCTTACACACGTATACACGCACATGGCGAAGCAAAATGGGAAACGCAACGAATAAGTATCGACGAAACGTTACTAAGTCCATTTCCTAACGCGAGAAACGTATTGCGCCATAATATAGGAACAATTGTTGGTACTTTAAAAAATTACCACAACCCGAAAAGAGAGAATTTCTCCGGGAATTTCCCTCGCATTTTTCCTACAAAGCTTCCCACGAGATTTCCCCATTCTACGTAGCTACGTCAATTCGATTTTCGATTTACCAGTGAACCGGGCAACACACCGAGCAGCTCTCTAGTTTAAATATATTCCTCGATCGAATCTCGTAGGAAAAGTTCGAAAAATTTGCAGAAGCAACAGAAAATGAGGTATTCTTCGCGTGAAGTTTCGTCGCACGCGCGAGGAAGGATCTCACAGTTTGCCCGACCTCGAACTCGCTCGCTTTGTCTCGCTGAAAATATAACGAATATCTTATACATTACAAAATGATATGCTGGAGAAGTGTATTTTTGTCACGAATAAATAATAGCGCAAACATGTCTGCGCGACGTTCCTCGATATAGCTTTTTAACCGTACGCGTTTCCCTCACGCCTACCCACTTTGCAAAGTGGATATTCCTAACGTGCTAAGCGACGGGAGGGTTGGGATAAAGGTAAGGGTGCCGGTATCCTTCATCCCTTTTCCGCCCAACGCGTACCTCAGCTCGCTTATCTTTAGCAATCCCTATTTTATGTTATTCAACACATTCCGCGCTATTAAACGTGCCGTGATGAGGCGCGATACCAAGAACGATGTTGCATTAATCTCTGGATGTTTCTCATGGATGCCTCTCGTTAATGTTAGAAGGGGAGAGAGAGAGAGAGAAAGAGGGAGAGTGAGACGCGGAAGATGCGAAAGGTCATGAAGATAATAAAACCGGGGTGGTTTCGGGGCGAGAGAGAGAAAGAGAGAGAGAGAAAGAGAGCGCGAGCGGCACCCACGCATGCTCCCTACGCGTCCTGCACTCCGCCTGCTCTCTTTGTAGCTCGGCATTGATTGCGCGGCGCCTCGATACACGAGCGGGCGCGAGGTGTCACATGGAAGTCGTCCAAATACATTACCGTATCCCGTTGCCGCGTGCGGGGAAATCGATACGAATGGCAACACACAGCCGCCGCGGGGACTTTTTGAGAACATGGGGGAGAGAGAGAGAGAGAGAGAGAGAGAGAGAGAGAGAGAGAGAGAGAGAGTCAGAAGGGGAGGAGGCGCGGTACAACTGGGTCACTAGAGATAACGCCCGTTATCATTTATCGCCCGATGCTTCTGCACCGTGTCGCCGTTTAACGAGCAAAGTTTTCGTGAACGGAATGAAGAAGAGGCCTAAGGGGAGCGAGAAGGAAACCTTTTAATACCTTGACGCATGCGGTTGTCAATCGTTGCGATGCGACCGTGCCATTTTCTTCTCGTATGTGCCTGTTTTGTATTCGATTCTGCTGCAGTTTGTGTAGAAAAACACGAGCGAAATTACGCATCTTCGTACGCATTCTTTTATACATAATAATTTTTGGACATCTTTTGGAGGAGATTGCATTCGATAATCGTGAATGTGAGGAAGAGTATTCTTAAAACAGCGTTTCTTTTCCATGATATCTAGCGAAATGTTTTGTCTCCAACTTACTAGTACAATTTTTTGCATACGTTGCGATACGATAATCATTGCAGGAAAGTCGACGCGTTTTAATGTGACGTAAAAAAGCATATGTACTTTCCAGATAAGAAATACACGTTTTATCACGCGACTAAGATAGCGGCAAATTACTCGTTATCACGTGGCACGGCGCGTCGTGGACCGTTTGTGCTTATGTCATGCCTAAAAATTTCACAAAGTGCTATATTGATCGTGAGAGAGTAGGTCAAGGGATATAATTCAGCCGGAATACAACGTGGCTATTCGGGAGACATAAAAAGTACGGTTAAATCAAGCCATCGGGTTCTTTTACATCGGCGGGATCTTGACGAAAAAAACTCGTAATCAGCGCGATAGTTATACAAGAGATTCTTAAATTAAATGGTCGAGCTGCAGCAATGTACATTTTAAACCATGTTCTGATTGAAGAAAAGGTAATTACGTGAATTTTAAAACGTTAAAAAGTTCTAAAAATTGCAAAGAAAAGGAAATGAAGTGCATCCTCAAAGGACTTTGAATCGAAAAATTAAATGAAGTTATTCTTTCACTTTCTTTTTGTAGGCATTTTCGATCTTACATTTACGTCGTCCTATTTCTTGTTTCTTGTAAAACGTATCAATGCAATGCGATTGTCCAATCGAAGACCAGTACAGTGCACCTATTACACTAATTCGGTCAGAACGGTCTCGCGGCGACCGCAGAAACGTGCCTGCCGACCGAAACGGGACGCCCCAGAGTGCCAGCAACGAGGAAACGCTTAAATGGAGCTTGGCTTAAGTTTTCGAGACCGATATCGCCGATCCGGAACTGGATATTGCCAAGTTCATTTGCGGGTTTCACCAGCGGCGCCCGACGCACGCCCGCACATCGAACAATTCCCGCGAAGATTAACGCGGGAGCTCTTAATCCACCACTGAGATAATGCTACCATTGTATGTGAACAAAACTCGCATTCGCCTCACTCACCGAAAGGACGTCACACACGGAAATGTCCATCTTAATGCGCGTAACTGCTTGTTCTTTTACTGTAATGGTATAGATTGCTAAATCGATAATCCATTAATCTCAGGCTTAAAATCCAATCGTTCACTTTCAAAATTATATATATATATAATTTTAAAATAAACGATTGGATTTTAATTACATCATTATAGTATATATCAAAAGTCAAATAAGTATATTGAACACATTTAATTGTGCAATAATTAAGTTTTTTTTCTTGTATAATTTTATTGGTGCTATTATTATTATATTTGACATAATTTATTCTTAAACACGTGAACACAAAATTCGCAAATTATAGAAAGACGTGGCAAAATGCATTATACGCAGTATTACAGAAAGCAGTGACATATGTAATACGTCGGTCATCATTCTCCCTTATTCGCGTAATGAACCGTAATGAATGGCTAGGTTAATTATATCTTACGATCGAAGAAGTAATTAAAGTACTCCAATTAAATATTTCCCGGATACGGCCGCAATTAGACTCGGGGATGGCGCTTTGTCATCCAAGAAAGTAACAGGGCATTCTAGCTTCTTCTTCTGCATCGGCGATTATCAGTTTCTATAGAAACTTGAATTTAATTACTCGGGCACAGTGATCAAATGTGCCGCACGAATTGTCGATTAAATTCCAGGGGCATGATAATCAGTCAGTCAGCAATCGCATGAGAATGGCCATCGTAAAATGAGTCTATGAGTCAAAAATCCTTTCGCGAATCATCATGCTCATGTTGAAAGCATTAATCAAAGAGATAAACAGAAAAAAAGCTAAGAAGCGAGAGAAGAAAGGAGGAAAAAAAGTGCTAAGAACTCTCTCCGTTTATAATTAAGAAATTCTTTTCAATAGCAGGATAAATCCGCATTTTCTATTTCAGGATTAACACACAAAATTTTTTAGATAAAGAGGGAGAGAAGAAAAGAAATAAATATATCTAAGAAATATATACACATAAAAGATAGGATAAAGGAACATAATAATAATTTTCACATAAAGGATTTTCTGTGTAGTAAAAAATTTATTTATAAAAAATGGGGATGAAAAGCAGAGAAACTTGAGTCTACATTACTGGATGCAATTTGCAATGATGGCATTAAAATAGAAAAAGCATCCTTTTAATAAATTTCCGAAGTGCGCTTTGCACAAGCAACTATTTTTCTCGACGATAAAATCGATAAGCCGATCATATTGACTGAAGTATTACCGCTGTATATAAACGTTCGTGCTCTCATCGTAGGCTCTATAAAGAAGGGAAAGCGAGACAGCTCGATTCGAAGTAATTTAGACCGACTGGGCCCGGAACTCGCCGAGTAGTGGGACTTGAAAGTTTCCTACTCTGACAAGGCCGAAGGACGCTCTGGCATTCAGTCGACATTAATTTATCTCCCGATGATGAATTCGCCTGAATTTAAAGGAGCACCAGGAATAAACTTACCGTAACCTTCGTAACTGTCTTAAATGCACCCCGGAGTATTTCTCACGAATAATTATGATCTTTTTATTTTCGCTCGTCTTAAACACGTTCTTAATTTGACAATTTTTTATCCCGACTTGCCCTGATATCTTAATAATATTAGAGGATGTCATGCAATATGATTGATGCTTTAATTACGCAACTCTAAAGTGAAGAACCGTGTACGAATTTCAAATTAAAACTCTGATTCGCTTTTTAATCCTATTCGGCCGGCTCTATGATTAGAAAAATATACATTTTCAATATATAAATGTTTAATAATAATTTAAAATAATATAAATTGTTCTCACGCTTAAATTCAAAAATTAATCTAATTGTTTCAAATATTTTATATTTGGAATCTTGTTCAATATATGAAAATACATATCTCGTGAATGAAATGTGGGAATATTACGCGGGTGCTTTGAAAGATGCCGACGAGATGGAAGAGAAGGAAATGCCGGTGAGAAAGATGCCAGTCGATATGATCGGGGTTTTCGTAGGAGCGATTTCTGCGAGCTTCCGAGCTCGAAAAATTGCTCCATTCTTCATCAGGGCACAGTCGAGACCACGATGTATGACTCCATTTCGAAGTACGGGTTATATCGATATTTCTTTCCTATGGTTTGCGTTCGCGAGAAAGAGAACCAAGAGCAACAATTTTCATATCCGAGATACGTATGTAGAATTTCTACCGTTTTCATATATTTCTGTAATACCTTCGTCGTTCTGGAATTTTATCATATTTTTTTATTCGAGGAGGAGTAACAACGGCGATTTTAACGATTATTGTTAATAATAATAGAACACCGTTATTATTTGCGATGTCGTGAAATATTGCGCTGTCACCTTGATATTTTCTTTTCCCGTCCTTTGTGTTCTTTTCCTCCGCCACGGAACATCTCCAAAATCGGAGGAGCGAATCGAATCACATCCTTCGGTCATGTTTGGCCACTGCGAGAGAATAGCCAGGTGTCCGTGAGCGATGGGTCTCGCACCCTCCGGACTCAGGGATTAAGCGGAAGTGGCCGCGGACTTCTACCCCGGAGCGATGTCAGAACCGTGTCAGAAATGTCACCCGTATCGTTGTCTGACCGAGATAAAATTACGCGGGTACAATCGAAGACGACGAGAAAGCGCTCGCAAGAGAAAAGACGTCGAAAACTGTAACATCGTCGATTTGTTTCTCTCCTTCTCTCTTTTCTCGCCATTCGCTCGTTCCCTCTATCGCACGGTCTCCCTGCGCTTACGAACGACGAAACGATCGGCGTGACAAATCGACGTGGATAAACGATGAGTCCGAAAAGATCCCCCCCCGATGGATGTTCCGCAAAACTGTGTCAGTGGTTCCATTGTCATGAGCCGCTATTACCGGATTCGAGCGTTCTTAAAGTGTCCGTAAAACGCGGCCTCGTCAACGTCGACGTCGTCGTTGTCGACGATGTGCCGCATCGACGTAGCGCGCGCCGTTATTGACGAGGCGCTGTGACCCGTATTTGGTAACTGCGCGCTCGTCTACCTCCAGCATTTCTCTCTGTAGCTCTCGTTCCGCCCTGCCTGATCATCATCATCCATCGTTCGTCTTGGCGTCGTAATTCATGATTGACAGCGATTTATTACCGTCTCGATCTCACGTCCGGCACTATGAAATTGAATTGGGCTATACGAGGATCCAATCTGCTACAAATTTGCATACGAACTTAAACAAACCGTAGCTCCCTGTTGCAGTCCTGCGCAAAGGGAAGGAAAACTCTTTCCTAAAAACAGGGATCTTTAGAAACAATGCATTTTTTATTTCAGTATTTCCGATATTTTTTTATTGTTATTTGACGAAACGAGATGTGAGGAGGTTTCTCGTGATCGAATCGCGATAAATTTAAATTACTGCTTCCACATTGAGGTGCAAATTTATCGATCTGCAACCGCACGCTCTCGCAGAGCCTTGACCCGCCAACATTCGCATTCAGTTGAACGGAAGTGAGACATCTTGGAATTCCGATTGCGCGAGCATATGCATATAATGCGAGATGTCATCTGCACGATCTGCTATAGAACAGAGATGTCAACTGGTATCCGCTCCGGTAGATCCCACATGCGCACGGGGACATCATGAAAATGTCTGTTAGAACGGATGAAACGCGCAAAGAGCTGAATCAGATGTATACCACCCCTGGTTTTCTGCACTCGGGATGACTCGATTTTGCACGTAAACCTCTGACATGAGCTTGAGATTAAGGGGTCGGTCCCGGCGCGATACTGACCGTACGCACGGCCACGTTCGTGTCAGAGAACGGATGAAGGGAGAAAGGGAGAGGGTTTACTACTCCCTTGGAAGTGCGACCCCTAAAAAGCGTGTGAGCGTGTGTGAGCCAGCTACATCGCTTTCGCATTAGCCAAAATCGGGATACTCGGCTGCTGGACGGCCAGTGTTTTTTCACTTATGCAAAACTAGGCGTTTTTGTAGGCGCCAATGTGGATGGATACGTTGTAGCAAGATAGAAAAAAAAGAGAGACGAAGGAAAGAGAGAACGCGCGCGGCTACAGAGACGCGAAAGAGACAGATGAAAAGGTGGAATGCACCCAGAGGGAGAAGGAAAGTGGTAGGCAGGGATGAAAAAGCAGAGTGGTGGCTGTGTAGGATCACGTGGGCGTGCACCTACGTATCGTCAGCCATCTTGGCAGTTTAAAGGCTTCCCGAGGCTCCGGACAAGGATAACTAAATCGTCTCGTTTATATTGCACTTCGTAGCGAGGGAGATGACGACGCATCCCTCAGTAAAGAACTCTAAGCACAGGGCGCTCGCGTGAACGTTTTATAAGGAGATTCTCAAACTTGATACAACTAGCAAAAAATATAATATTATGCATACTTATTCATATATTTGCATTATATATGATATTATAATGTGTATATATAATAGTGAGAGACAATGATAATAATCTTTTACCATATTACGGCAAGAAATTAAGCCATCGTGAAAGCCAAACCAATCCTTTGAAGAAGCCGATCGAATTTTCGCGACGCTTCAGTATAACATGATTATAAGCAACGTATTTTGTAAAATCAAGTAGGTATCGTAAAAGAACTTTATAACATGTATCGAACGATCCATATGGTCTCGAGTAATCATATCTTTATATCTTAGAAACGACGCGAAAGTGGATTTAAATGAAGTTATAAAAGATAGGACAGAAACAGTGAAAAGACTAATTTTCATCGCAAATGAAACAAATCGAACTTGAACGATGGTTTGCGCGAAATTCATGTAATATAAAAAAGTTTTTCTTGGATAGTCACACGTGGTCATTTCTCGCGCTCTATGACCACTATGATGCTTGACAGTTGCAATATTTGCTCCTCGTTTACTTCCTTTTCTTCGTGTCTTTTTTCTCGTTTTCTTCCTCTTTTTCCTTTCTGGTCGTTCTATCTCACATTCTTGGAAAACGTCGAGGCTACCCAGACAATGTTCGTTGGCTTGTTCATCACAATTTTGTATTTTCTAACGTTTTAAAATATTCCTTGCGCAATCTCGCTTTTTACAGCTGACCCAGTTACTTCCTCTTGTATTTGTCCAAACCGTCTTTTTCGCTTTGTGTTTCTTCTAAGATTTAATATAAATTATGAATTACACAGTACACGCACACACACACACACACACACACACACACACATGCTTGAAGCTCGTTCGCGAATAAATTATTAATGTCGGAAATTTTAATTTCTATTTATAAAAGTTTAAAAAGAAATATAATTACACGTGAGAAATTAAATATCTCCCGACAGAAATATACACAAGTAATACGACGCTGTGTTTTAACAAGGAGAGAAAAACGTGGGGCGCGGTATACAATTTAACTTACATCCACTTCTATACCACACGTGCCATTTGATCCCATCTCGTGATTCTCATCAAGGTTATATCTTTGTCCTTCCATCTTTTCCCTCCTTATCGCCTATGATGGATCACAGAACGATCGTCGCGGAGCGGCCAGCACGAGAAGGACCATCGTCCAGAATTGTGCCAAGTAATAAACCGCCATTGTATCTGCCATCCTGGTCGATTCCTCCCGACCTTCCCCTTCCCCTTCTCCCTCTCGATTCTTCGGTACGTAATCCGAAAGACTTGGGGGTTCGCTCGTGCAGGAAATAGCTCGACCTTGACCTTTAACCGCCCGTCCCACGATCTCTCGCTTAAGAGTGTCCCGAGGTGGCAGCAGCGCCGGGTAGGGTGGCTCCAACCCCTTTATCGATCGCTCTCTCGAGGAGGACCTCTCGGAAAACTGCGAAAGACGCAGTTTTTAATGGTTTCCGTGAGGAGGACCGAAAGCGTTATGAAACTATAAACCTTCCTCTTCCTTTTCCCTCTTATCCTGGTTGGTAGTCGAAAAGGAGGTAAAAAGGCAATCGGAATAACAAAGTTAATCCTCCACCCCTGATGTTCTTGGAGTCGTTTCAAGTGTGGTAAAGTAATACGAAGTTGCCTTCATAATGCAGATTTGCATCTTCTTTTCTCCTTTCACCAAAAAGTGAAAAACGGGAAGACAATGTCTGATTTAAAATTGTAAGCGCAACTCATATTCTTATCAAGTAAACGACTCTTTTCGATTGAAAACGAGAACAACGAGACTATTTATTTTTACTTGTAACAATTGAAATCAATCAAAGCTTGATTGTGGAATACAGTGAGCGAAATTGGCGGAATGGTCAATTGATTCAAATCGAGAAATTATTTTGAGGTATCATGAAGGATAAAACATGTATCTTCCTATATAAATAATTTCTCATTTTTCATGGGAGATGATGGATTTCGCGCATGACGGTGATATTACTTTTGTAAACGATTTGCCTTTTGTATTGTACAATGGCCGTGTCAGCTGCATTCAAATGTTGTCGACAGCTTTATACGACCGCTGACGCGCGTATTTTTATAGGGTATGTACGTTTCACGTGGCTTTACACTTTCGTAACTCGTAATTTCTGCTTTATGACGTATCCATTACGCGTTAAGAGAGATATCGTCGTCTAGGGATCAAAATGTCATTCAACGCAATGCGCTTTATCCAGGTCGGAGGTCCTACATCTCATGAATGTATGCATGAAAAATGTCAAATGGTGCTGACAAACGGAAAATAGAAATTTCGATTTGTCGTTATCACAATTATTGGCATTATCATTTTTATTCGCAGATTTGCTCGGCATCCGGGGGGACAATAATTTTCCGGACGATGACATAAGAATCACGTATAATACGCGTGATAAAGCTGAATTGTAAAGTTAATATATAAATATATACATATATTTTTGTAACAATAAAAAAAGAACAGGATAATCGCGGTAATTTTCTTTCATTCTAATTATTTCATTCGTTTATAATATTTTTTGCTTCTTCGCCGCGGCCACTGCGAGCTTTTTCGCGATTCGAGATATCGTACGATGTCCTTGGCTCCCGATTACGCGATAATAAGGTAATATACGACGCACTCGTAATATCTCATCTTTCCGCATGTCTAAGAATTACCGACGCAACAATTCGGATCTCGCAAGTACGGAATTTTAACTCGGCACGCCCGAAATATCTCATCGCGCGTCGAGCCTTCAATATTTTATCAGTCCCAACGGCGTGCGGCGCTCGTTGAACAGTCACCACTTAATTTGCACACGGGAACTATGCGGTGCATCTGTTATGCGCATAACTAAACCGTTCGCACTTGCATCTGGTGACGATGGTGCGGGCCGAAGTGCTATTCCGGAAAGTTTGCCAATTAATCCGCGCCGTCCGCTCAAACGTAATGCAGCACGCGGGGATCACCAATAACATTATTCTAGCGTAAATGCCGGCGACAATGTCCGATATCCACAATTCCATTCGAGCATATATCCCATCGGAGCTATTTATAGTTAATCGGTCTTATTCACTTTTGTCTCGGAGAAATCAGAACCGTTTGGCACCGCTTTAATTCTAATGATCAAAGATATTTTTCATTGTAGGATTCTCGATCAATTATGTTACATCTTAGAATACATCTAAAATTTATATAAAGCCCGCGCTGTTGTAGATACATAGTAAAAAGTTCAGCGTTGTCATTTTGTTCTATACACCCAAAAAAAGAAAACATTTTACGTTTAAAGTGATTTTTTTTATAATCTCATATTCTAAGATTGCTGTTTTACTTCAAACATATTCCTCTTTCAATCGAGTGAAAAATACTTTTTTCTCTCTTAAATATTCTTGTTCATACTATTTTTCTCTTGATTTTAGAGGAATTCTTTTGAGGTCAATATAAGAGTAAAATCCTTTAAGATTTAGAGGATTCCATGTATATCAAAATTATTTTTTTTTGGGTGCAGACTTGCATAGCAGTGGGATCAATTTTATATAATTTATCGCAGAAAATATAACCGAGTTTTAAATATTAATGTACGTTAGAGTTACTGCGCGACCGATGGTCTATTACAAGGATCTTTTTGAAAAGAAAGCGTGTGAAGAAAAGAGGAAGTGACGACAAAGGAGAAGGCGGAACCGCCGACACGACCATCACGGTAATGGGTCTCGCGCTTGCTGTGTTATAATAATTGTAAATGCAAAACTACGCCACCACGTTGCCGCCGCTGCCATCGCTAAGTTTCCTTATGGTAATATGAGTATTGTCGAGAAGATTGTCGGCTTGGCCTGTGACTTCCTCATTGGAAGGCTGTCCACGTCTGACAGTGAATCCTCAGCGTGCCCACAATCTCATCGTAAATAAGCGGGCGTTATGCGTCCCGCGATGACACAACGACGTTCGCAATGCGTTTCAGGCGGGCGAAATGTTCCTCGTCGCGTCTTTCAGTAATTGAAAATTAGTATTTAATTTATGAAAATTAATCTTTTGCGGTATCGAGAGGCCTTTGGATACTCTTACTCCAAATGAAAAAAAATTGATTTAAATTTCTTTGTAAAATTCTTACGTTATTATCGGTGCTTTTTTATTTGTTTCAAGTTACGTGTACGCATTAGAAGATATTATATAAATTGCATAAGGCGAGATGTTCCTTGTATCGTTTTTCAGTGATTGAAAATTATTACCTAATATCTGAATATTAATAACGCACTATCGAGAATTTTTCAGATATTCTTTTTGCATCAGATGGAAAAAATTACGTTTATTTCCTCGCATTAAAATCTTTTATTGCTTTTATTATTTCTGAATGTTTGTTTCTGCAAGTTGCGCTTGCATATCGGAAAACACCGTATAAACATCAACTAGTTTAGTTTTCTGAAAAATATTTGCGACAGCAGAGTGATCTCTAAAATCGATGTTCGCAGTCTTCCTTACTGCTTGGCATCGTATTCGCCGTCGTTTTCTCGTTTCTTTTTTCCCCCGGTATTTTCTGTCGTAGATATACCCACCGATGACCCAATTCGGTAGGCAGGTCGCCATACCGCACATCGCATAACTATCGCCCGTGGCGATGCGATGCGATGTGAAAAGGGCGACCGTGTGCCGTCTCTTCACGGGGGCGGTTCCTACGTTCCCCGACGAGCAAAGAGAGAGAAGATTGTTCAGTGGGATAGTCCGCATCTCGGATCGGACGGTCTTGTATTAAGAGTAATCCCTTTTGTGGAGGAGATAGAACGAAACGGCTCCTCGCGGATTAATATCCAAGAACGTATTTATAAGCGGTCGCATCCTCCTGAAAGAGGGAAAAAAGCCGTGGAGATTAAGCTCTTGTTGCGGAGCACGATTCTTTCCTGCTGCATCTCGCTCAGATTACGGGTAGTGGTTGTTAGATCGTGGTGGAGAATGTTAGGATTGCGATGAGACTCTGAAAGAGTAATCTGGAACATTACGTAATTTCTATGATATCGCAACGATAAAGCTTCGCCGTAGAAATCTGCTATTTTGCTCCTTAATGCGAACGAATCATTGGCCTTAATCTTCTTGATCTTTTAGACTCGGATAAAATCGTTATCACTCTTTACTGTAATTTTTATCTTTTGACTGGAAATATCTCTGATATATAATCATTAATTTCTAGATTGTCGTAAAATATTTAATATTTATTTTATTAAAAGCGCTATGTTTTTTTCATTGTCAGTCTTCACTGAATGCAATTCTAAAATAAGTTCATCGGATTGCGTCTCCGCCGCGATCCGAGATATAATTTTCCCGTTAAACTGGGTCAAAAATGAAAAATTCTATCAGATCGGAACAAGACGTTCGCAGGAATTTATTACAATCGACTTCCCTCGACTATACATATTTTCAGGATTTAATAAAGATAAAAAGATGCCATTTATACTAGCTATACCATTAAATACGATGGCGCCGATTGATTTATCGACGAAAGAAGGTTGTTAAAGGACTCACGTTACTTACGCCACGGCACCTCTATCTTTATGACGTTCCATTTGCTATTATATTCGGAATGCGACCGAATTATTGATTTGCCGTTAAAACCCGATAACTGAAACGTTCACGGTTAAACGACATTATTAAATCGATCTACAGGAAGCAATAATAATCGACCTCGCATATTAGTTCGCGCACGGAAACTAATGTATTATACATACAGAATCTTATGCAACGGTAATATATAATGATCCATTGCAGAACTAGATTAATTAAATTGCATGCTAACGCGCGTTGCGTGGTATATTACATCACGGCGGCGAATGCGTGCTATTAAATATCCATTTCATTGATTTATTAATCTCTATTTATTAATCTTCATTCAACGATTGACTTATATTTAGTACTACGTCACGATAGAATATATTCATAAATGTTATATTGATCTAATTACATATCTGAAATACGTTTCATAATATCGCTGTTTAACCACGCACAAGAGTTACTAATTTAACAGTAAATTGCTAGAAATAATTGAAACGACTCGCGCACGATGACGATGACCGCATGACCGTCTCGTTTAATTAATCCGATAATTAAATGCGCCTAGCAAGCGACGATGGAGCCGTGCGTCGCAAGAATCTGATACCGAGATATTTATCCGCGAATTTATTAGAAGATATCAAGCGTGCTCGGAATAAGGTCAGTATTTCTTAATATAAACGGGAACAAATCTAGCTTTTATCTCTCTGTTCTTCTTCCTTCGTAAAATTGTCGCTTTTGTACGGACAAAATCGGCTTCCATTCCGTGGGAAATAAAATCAGTTTCATAAAACTTCAGTTCGCGCTTTCGTAGCGATGGCCGTAACACGATTTCTTTATTCGTCGTTTAATTGTTTCGATAAATTGGGATAACGTTGAGCATGAATAAATCTCGATAACAATTTAAAGTTTTTTTTTATTGCAACATCGTATGTTCATTTCCATTTCGCTCCGGGCCATAAATCGAGCTGTTTCTCTCGTTCGTGCGTATTTTGTTCAAAACACGTAACGCAATATTTTTCCGTTCATTGTAAGGAAGTTCAAGTAACTGTTGCATGAAATTCGACAGGTAAAATCAAATCCTGGGCTAAATGTCGAAAAAAATCGAGCAGATTGGAATTGAACGATTCTCGTAAAGCGGACTTTTGCGAAAATATCTTTCAGCGTCCCAGAAGCACGCGTGTTTATGTTGCGAATAAAAACGCGATATGCGAAGTGAAAAGGAAGTCGCAAAATAATATTTTGACACGCGTAGGCATACAATTAACGGGCGGAAAATTTTTATGCGACGTTTGTTACAAATTTCCATAAATTTCCATAAATCGACCGGTTTTATTGTAACGAATACCGCGATATTACAATAAGAATTTGAACTGTTTCTTGGTACATTCATTGAATCAATTATTTAAAAAATGGAAGAGAACAAAATAAAATCGCGAGAGATTACATCCTTATTTCGAATATTATACCGATTTTGGGCTGGACTTCATACTATAAGTTATCATTTTACATTATTGATTTATGTGCGTGTATGCAATTATAATTATTACATTGCAATATCACAAATGAAATTTCGTGCTACATTCGATATAAAAGCAATACCATTAAAGATGTTAATGATACTACCGTGATATCGCGACATTAATTTTGTGCGAAAGAAACCAATTTTTCTCGTTTCGTGAATGATCGTGAATGATCGAAATAATCATAGCGCCATGTTTTACATTCCGATTCCTAAACAGCTCCAATGAATTAAGTATCATTAATTCTGTAATATTAATGCCCTTTATTACGTCGTCAGGCAACCACAATTTTTCCCGCTGCTATATCAATTAGTCCGCGCGCACGAAACTTTTGACCTTTCGACGATGCGAGGCGTTACACGCGCAATTACACGAGCCGCGATTTATCAAGTCGCCAGGAATGAGAATGAAATCACGCGGGGGGAAAAGGACGTCGTTTACGGCGGCCGATCGCGAGCGCCGGGCGAGAAATTAATTTCGAGACGCCGTAAATCGAAGCAGCGGGCCCGACTACTGACATTTCTACCGCCCGCGCATCCCCGGGATTAATTGCCGTCGCCGTGGTGATTAGGGAACCGTTCCGGGTCTGCGCCCTCGCTAAATCCGCCGTTATGAAACATCTCGTTAGTGTGCGCGCGACGGTATGCGCCGCCCGACGACCGGTGGTGCGACGTGCATAAACACTTGTAGAACAGAGAATACACGCGTGCGACAGAGGCATTCCTGCGCGCGAGAGGCCGCGCAATCGGCTGCAAAATTCCCAACGGCGTCCTCTTGCTCGAATGTTCTGCGACTTCCTCGGTCGTATCGTTCTCGGGCGCTGAGAAAATCGCAAAAATCGTGTAGCACAATACAGTTATCAGGGTGAATAAGCCACTTGAGATGTGTCATTTTGCTTCCATAAAAGTATCGAAAAGTATCAATTTAATAATCTGCGCTGAAAAAAAGTTCTGATTAAAAACGGACGAATCAGAAAAAGCTTGTAGGACTGATCAAATATTCTAGTTACGTAATAGAAATTCTAGTTATTATAAGTTATAGAGTATGAGTTCTATTACAGTACATGACATTTACCTTAAATTATCAAATTATATTTTTATTATTATTAAATTAATCACGTGTCTTTACATGTTTCGTGATCGCGATAAGAATACGATGATTTATGACTATCAAATTTGCTTCTCGATACAATTTCGTCGAATTACGATATCGATTTTCCATCAGCACAAACACCAATGAATCTAGCTAAATGCGCGAATACGTTACATGATTCCGAAGATTCCCAAATCACTTCGAAACATGGATATGTCGATTTCCTGGCTTATGCTCGCCCCATACTTGAGGCTTTGCCTTTACGAATCCTACCAAACAGATGCGACTCCACCGCGTCGAGTTTCGAAACTCATCGTCGTCGTCACGTCGTCGAGTCCCGTTCTCATTGGAGAGCAATCGAACGGCGGGCCGACATAGCTTTGCAACCTATTCCGGTCTCGGAATCGATAAAATTCATTTCATGTTCGGTGCACGACGACGGCGATTACGCGCGAGCTTAGTCGCGTGATGGAAAACAAACTTTATTCGAAATTGGAGCATGTTTTTAGTAATGTTCGGAGTAGTTCGAACTCTCTCTCTCTCTCTCTCTCTCTCTCTCTCTCTCTGTGCTTTAAGCCTCGATAAACGCACGATGGAACTTTCTAATTAAATAGTTCATATTTCCATATCTCTTCTCTCGAAACATGAATTTATTAATAACTTAAGGCAGTTTTAATCTTAAAGTTCTAATGATAAAGACACGATTCTATGCATATGTTATCGTTTTTGTTGGCTCTGTCGCTCGAAAATGAAGTAACCTTTAGCTCACTGAATGGTATTTAGATCTCGTAGGTCTCATGTAAAATATCACAATTGATTCGTTCTGCTGATTATTCTACAGTGAATGTTATTTCAATCGCGCAAACGAATCGTGGCATTTAGCGTCAGCTTTACACCGCGCTGGGCCCGGCTGTGTTTGGCTTCGCGGTGCCGCGCTTTTGACACCTCCACACCTGTGAGACGCACACGAGCGTGGCATCCAAACTAATACGACCCGACACGACGAAGGTTAGCGTGACGCTTAATCGAGTTGGATGTCATACACCTGTATATCGACATTCGCGTATTGACTCAACCTGTCTCGTTCAGCGCGCGTGGTGTTAAAATTGATACAATATTCAGCATGGAAATAACTACCGATTCGATCGCCTCGCATCGCGCGCGGAACAAGCTGTTGCGATGCTGCACGAATAGACCACTAACACCGACATCGTCGCGTCGGGGAGAAGCCTTGACCCGACATGATGCTAGAGCAATCGACGCTAGAGCAACTTCGGCAAGTTTGCAACGAGGGAAACAGTATCGCGCGACAATTCCGCAAACGATTGGTTGATTAAAGTCGTGACAGTAATGAATATTCGTGGAGCATCGTAAACGGTCGATTCGCGAATTTCAGCACGTAAATTTTTATACTTGCGTTTTTTCTGCAAATAAATTATTGCGAGAAAAGGAAGGGAAATGGAGAGAGGGAGAAAGAAAAAGAATTCTGTTAAAATGAAATATATTTAATATAATATGTATAAGAGGATATAACTTTATAAAGAAAATATTTTTATTATCGTATATAAGTAAATAAAACTCGAGTTGTCAATCTGCCCGCGAAACTTGCACTCTTGAGAGAAGAGGCGAATAGGTTTCCAAAGGGACTGTCAGATTATGATCTTCCAAGTGCAAGTTAGCACGGCAATGTTACCCCCGCGATGGGTTAGACCCGCGAACGAGCGGAGCTCCGGGCTCCCGCCCGGCTATAATCCCAAATGTCAGAGTTCAGTATAGCGTTGATCAATATTGCCTCTTCGGGTAACTTTGAAGGATACGTTTCTTTTATGTATCGTGGCGATATAACGGCCGATCATGGTTCGCCTGTGATATTACACGGCTGAATTTTCCACGACGTGGATCGTGATGATACGTCGTACGAATCCGCAGGAAATAATCGCCGCCATTACGGGACGTAAATCAAAGCACAAAGGATCCGCGGAAATTAAGGAAGTTTCGTAATTACGTCGCAGGCTGTTCGCTGGTAAATTTATACACGAAAACCGCTCCGCTGCTATGAATACGATCTCACGTGGAAACAAATTTGTAATTTTCACTTAGCGGCGGTTTTTTACGATCCTAAATTGTAACGACGGTTGACAGATGCGCGAAAAATTCCAAGGGACAAATTTTCCGACATTAAAAAATCCGCGTTATTACCGTAATACTTTGGAAAATCAAAGCAAGATAATTATCAAGTGGAGCAAATAGGTGTAATTAAGGCGTAGATGTAATATTGTTCACGTCACTATTACTAAACTACCATGGAGATTGAAACTTTCTTCTATAATTGAGCAAAAGGTAATGGAATTGAATTAATACAGAATTAATGATCTTCGTGACAGGTTTTGACTGAAACTACAAGCCATCCATTAAGACTATAATTGAGTAATTAGAACCTACCTTTAGTTCTGAAAGTTCGGCTCTTCAGATCTTCCAAAATTTTCGTCAATCGGAACTTGAAGTGCATAGACGTGTAAAAGCCTAAGACCAATTTTACTTGAGGCGGTTCATTTCGATTAGTAATTCGTACAATCTCACGAATGAATTAATTTTATATTCTACCTATATGATATAACTTTTCAATTACAATTACATCAAGATAAAGATTATTATAAAATTTGAAATTGTTCGAGATATTGTGTTCGCAGAGTAGGTAAATATTCCAACAGAATTAATACAACTGTATTTTTGTCAACAGGCAAATAATTAATGATTATACGCGAAGGTATTTACACGCCCGTATTTATTGCAAATACATTGATCCACTATGTTGTAACCGAGTCCGGCAAGGAAATCAGATTATATCAATATGCGAATATTATAAATTCATTCGACAACCTTCGGTATTTTAAAGTGATCGATTGACTCGTTACATAAATCCATTAAGTGAAACGCCACGCATTATCGCGCAAACTAATCATGCTGTCAAATTTCAAGAGAAACGTGAAAAGAAGTGTACATTTCAATTTTCCATTATGAAGAGAAACAGAAAGATAGAGAGTGAGCGAGGAGTGCGCACGAGCGTAGCTCATTCCGCGTACGCGCCGATGCGAAATCGCTGACCGCGGAAAGAGAACGTCCGCGATCTTGTCCCAGCAAGGACGAGGTCGCGAGCGCGACCTAATCCCTCCCTCTTTCCTTCCCACCCCGAGTCCTCCCGGCCGGCCGCGTTACACGCGAGCTACCCCTAACGGGGCTCGCTTCCGCCGGCGCGGCGGAGAGTCCTATATATGCAGGTATACACGGGGAGAGAGAGAGAGAGAGAGCTGCAGAGTGCAGGCGTACCTCCGGGCTGCCTTGCACTCCGTGGGTTGCATCGTGCTCGCACCCCCGAAACAGAAAAAGACGCACAGGCGGGGCGGTCGGGTCGCTCCGGTGGTACCCGGTCGTATAGTGGGAGGGCGGCAGCGCGGGGGAGAAAAGGGAGAAGGGATGGAGTACCGGCGAAGGTTGAGCACGGGAGGGTACCACCGAGAATTCGCTTCCGTGTCCCAGTAGCACTAATGACCGCCATTCTACCCCCTCTCGCTCCTCTCACGCTACCGTACCCCACCATCGCGCCCTTGCCCTCTTCCCACCATCGGGGATCGCATCCCCCACCGCGCGGCGACGCCCCTTGCCCCTCTTTCCCTGTCTTACTCACTCTCTCCCTTTCCTTCTCTTTCTCAACCCTCTACGCAATATCCAGGATGACTCGAATTACGTCACAACGTTGAGAGCGTGTGACCTGCTCTCCTCTTTCCCCCTTCTCTTTCTCTCTCTCTCTCTCTCTCTCCCCCCCGTTGCTCCCTCCCGGAAAGGTACCTATCGTTGTACCTCCACGGATTCGACTCCCCCGCGATTCCCTTCCTGCCTCGCGGCGGGGTACACGGTGTACACACGATATATGCGATGCTCTATATATCTATTCCGCTATAGCGGCCGGCACTCGGCGAGACCGAAGGGAAGCCGCCAGTCTCCGCTGGTACACCGAGCTGCGTGCTTGCTCTTTCCCCGTTCACCACGTACGCGCTCTCGTCGCGCAGGCTGAGAGAAGGAAAACTGAGACAAGGCGAAAAAGAATCGAAAGAAAGGAGAGACGGAAGAGAGAAAGAGAGAGAGCGACGGAGAGAAAAGCTCTGCTCTCGTATTCTCGACCTGATACGCGCGCGCGCGCGCGACCGCGGCGTATATATGCGTACACACGTGTCGCGGAATTACGGAATCACCGGGATACGTCTAGTAGTGTAACGCAGGAACGGCGGATTTATCAGGGACGTGTATGTGGGTGCTTTAAGCGGCGGCTTCGAGGAGTAACACCCACAGGTGTGTATGCATCGTCGCGCGATTGAGCGCACGTGTACGTGCTCGTGACACCAGAGCGCTCGCTCTACATGCCGTTGCGTGTGTCGCATGCGTATGTATCTGAGTGTGTGTGTGTGTGTGAGAGAGAGAGAGAGAGAAGAAATAGAAAAAAATATTAAGATATCTCGCTGACAATGAGATACATGAAGTTGTTTTTTTCGGGGCCTTCCGCGTCCACTGAGATTTTTTCTATCGAATTTCTAATGGTCTTTCTTAACTGTTCTTTTAATCATATGCATATATCAATGGTCAATCTGATTGACGTTCTACTTACTTCGATCGATACCGTCGTCGTCTGTGAACGTCACTCTTTTTTCTGTCGTCATCATCTTAATGAATTATTAATGTCATTAAACTTTAATGGCATCTTAATTACATTTGAAGTTACTAGGCGGTGAAGTGAAGCGATGGATCTTAACACCTGTCTTAATCCTTGTACAAGCAACAGCTGTCGCGGTGCATCTCGCCGACGCATTTCATTCCGTTCCATTTGCCGAGTCGCATTAGTCCGGTCAAATCTACCTTCGATTGGTCGAGACTCATGTGTGTTTATCTCATCGACAGGAATTTTTTACCCGTCACAAACCATTTAAGATACTCCAGACTCTTGAATGAATTGACGTGTGTTTTAATTTTGATTAACAAATATTATTCACCACCCTCGTGATCTCATTCAAATCAATCAACAACCGGTATCAGCTAAATTTAATTTTAATAAAATGACGATCTGATAGCTTTTGGTAATATTACGAAATCATGAAGTGTCGATTTTTTAAGAGTTACAGTTTAACTTGATTAGCAATTTTTTTTTTCATTTTCATGAATTTCACTTTTCATGAAGGGATCCATGTGTGATCCAAGTGGCATAAATACTCTTAAACAGCCTCAAGGATTACTACGCGGTCAAGGGTTAATCGCGTTAGGTAACCGCGAATCGACCTAACCCATGGCTGATTCGAAGGTGTGCGAAATCGTCGCCAAGTGTCAATCGAATATACCAGACTTGTGCGTTCTCGCCGATCCTCGGCGGGCCTAACCGCGGAGTGAGTGTGCCTCTTTAAAGACATAGATAGCGTGTTTCCGTCTCAACTTTGCTGTAATAAATCTATTGTTGTAACACTTATTTCATTAAAGCCTCCCGTTCAAAGGTCTTTTACTCGCGATACTTCTGTAAACTCGGAAAATTTGTTATTTAGTCCTTAATGTTAATGATATTTAAAACTACATAATTTATCTTGCAAGATGTTATTTAAATCGTGATAAAAAGTAGAACAATAATAATAATAGTTAAATTTATTTTTTTATTTTATTTATTTTTATTAATGTTCTCTTTAGAAACATCAGGAACATATAGATAAAATATTATAACTGAATACAAACATAATATTAAACATGAAAAATTAAAAAAGGTAAAAATAAAAATTAAAAATATAACAAATGTATAACAACAATATAATAACGTAATATGTAAATTTATATAAACAAAAAATAATTAATTTTTTAAATATAATTAATAGCATTAATAGCAGAGTAGGAATTTTTTCTACGAGAGACTTTCCGTTTTCCTGTAAAAAAATAATTATAGAAACTGATTATGCATATTTTTTTCACAAGTGCTCGTTGGATTCTGCACTTTATTAGTTTATGTCATTTATTTCAAGAGTTCTGTTAACCCCTCTCGAGTTGCTCTGTCAGTCAAACAGTAGCGCACCTACTTGTTAGGCACACGTTACGTCGTAAAACTGTAATTAATTTCTTCGGGTAGCCTGCAACACTCTTTTGCTTTCGTTTACTTTGACCTCGCTCGGACAGATCCTGTGTAAAGCTCGCCGCGAGCGCGCCTTACCCTTTCGCATTAAATGTCTCGTAAATATTGACTTACAGTCGAGTAGGCGTGAGGTTCAGATCATCATTTACGCTTTACGAGTGTTCAGCAGCCGTCGATGGCTGTAATTGTATTTGCTTGTAGTTCACATTCGTATTACACGCGTGTCTCGTCGCCCTGTCCGCTGAAGTCACGATCGGCGATATAGTGCCCGAAGAAAGATTACGAATGAAACACAATATACATTCATTACATAAGATCATCATATATAGCATTATATTGCATCTATCAGATTAAACGTCATAAATTGCATAAATTATATATTTTGTTAAATAATAAAAGAAGTGCATAAATAAATTTGACGTAGGACCTAGTATTTGTCTATTGTAATGTTCTTTCTGATATTTTCATATAGATTAAAATAAAAAATTTCATATAATCTATAATTATTGCATAACTGTCATATATGCGAAAATTTTATCATTATTTTATATTTATTTCTTATGAATGCAACGTCGCGTTCAAAGATTTATTGCGATACAATCAGCGCGTATGATAGTGCCAACAAAATTTAATTTAGGCGATGAAATGACACAATGGATCCCGATTAATCCATCATACTTTCGCTCTACCTCGAGTTACAATCTCCCGGTCGTGTTTGTGAACGGCGGGTTTAAATTTGGCATCGGCACGCCGCCGATTGAGATTCATCGTCCTAGTCGGACTCTCTTCCCGTGTCAAAGATTGCGCCTCACCGTATTACCCGTCAGGTGTTGTAACTGGCCCAGATTCCGGATAATTTACCAATGGACTGTCTCTCGCACGCAAATATATCTCGCGGCAGCTGCGAACCGATTTCGCAAGCCCGACGAAACCACCACGACTTCTGCGGATCGGTATCGATGTCTAGAACGATATCAGATCCCTATTTCGCCGACAAACGAGCGGATAAAGAGAGCACTCGATTAACTTGACATTTTCTGAAATTAATAAAATTTAACTTTCTCCCTTCAATGCTGCGAAACTCGCGAATTCAATTTAGGATTTCGAATGCTTGTTTGGCAATGGGAGAAAGAAATTTTTTGCACAAACATTCTCTCAAAATAATATCTCGCTTAACGAATCTTTTATCAATAACTGCGCGTTATGTAAATTGCTGGATTATACCGACCTCAGTCTTTTCGTGATCGTTTTTCCTCCGTCAAAGTTTGTTTTCTATCATCGCTAATGTTACGTCACGCGGTGACGCTATTACGAAGATTCTTTGCTGTTCAAAGTCGGCTGCCACACATGCCTCGTACGTGCCGCATTTTCCCGCGTCTGAATACAAGGAAGATGTAAAAGAATGAGACCATCCAGGAAAACGCCGAGGCAACGCAATTAATTGTCGGCTAAGTAATTGCAATTACGCAGTCTCACCGGGATCGTGTTTGCATGTTGGCTCTTTAAAGAACAAAGGGAATTGAGCAACCGCTTGTTCGATGAGCGCCTGTCATGTTGAATCGACTTTTTAAACAGATTGCCGGGTTGCTCGTGGTACAATTAAACCATGTATCATATTTTTCAAAACTACTTACATTTATTTCTAAATATTTTATTTAAAAATTTCAAGCCCACGTTGCTTAAATTACAAGATTAATTTTTACATTTCGTAGCGTATGTAATTATTTTTATTCAAATTCTAATTTTTTAATATATAATACATAATCTTATTGATAATTCTCGACACAATTGCACCATGATTTAATTCTGTTATTATTCGATCGCCAAAACAAAACCAATTCGAATAATTTGTGTTACAAAAGATATGCGAGATATTTCGTAGATTATTTCTATCACACGATTCGCGTGATTACTGGCATAAAGGGTCAATACAAAGCGCTCGTGGTAATTTCTATATTCTTCTTCACTTTTTGTTTATTTGCGCTCGCCTCTTTTGCATCCACACGTGCATACGCGCGCGCACACACACTCACACACACCTACGCTTATGCACGCCCCGTGGATTTTGCATACCAAAGGCTCGTCTGCTCGCGGAATGTCGCCCGACCAGAGACACGATCGTTTGAACTTGGCTTTAGCTAATTATACACTCGACACACTGTTTCTCGTTGCCCACCGTCCCTCCACGTTTCCGTCTCTCATCTTATTTCTCTCATTCTCTCCTTTGTATCCGTCACACGCGCAGATCTGCACAATCGAACCGGCGACGCGGGGGCGTTTACAAACTGCGCGCATAGCTCGCGCACTTGCGATCACTTGTGCGCGCATTTAGAAACAAATGTTGAGAATACAGTCGTTATCGTCATTATAAAATTGCAGTGTCTCCTCCAAGGTGAACAGCGAGACGTAGTATAATAAATAGACAATTTAGTAAAAATTAATATATATCTTATTTATAATTCAACAATCATATTAAACGTTAAGAATACAATACGTAAATAGATACCTCTTTATTTTGTGGAAATAGTGTCACTATGTTAATCTATAAATATTTGTCGATATTCGCAGATTTTTTATGCTTTTATAAAAGTGCAGGTATTACATTTTTAGAAGAACAAGCCGTGATTGATATATAAAAATATCATCGAGATCTCCTCTCGTAGTTTGTACAGATAAATATATATCTATAAATATCTATATCTTTAGAAAAACTTGGACGGCAAATTGGACGAATTTGTACAAACATTTGAAAATAACGCTTTACACTTCTCTTTCCTCAGAAATTTCTGTTGAGGGACGAGAGTTCATCTTATATTTAAGGACCACGAGTAGACTTTATCGGAGTCGCTGGTCGCGATCTCGGGTACTTTTTCCCTTCCGTCTCTCGCGCACGAACATTATTTATACTTTCGCTCCGCTTCTTCGAAGTCTGCTGCATTTAACATGAAAGCTAGCGATATTCAGGCATGGTAATGCATCTATCGATCGGCACCGACGGCACGAGGTCCCCGTCGGGCAGCACGCGTATTTGACACGTGAAAAATTGCACGGAGGAGCGGCACGATCGCATCGACTCTCGGCAGTCCCTCTCTCGCGCGGCAAGATCGAGGAATAAACGGAATAATCGATTTACCGTCGCGCGGATATGACGGTGACGTTGATTACGTAACGCTATCTCGACGCCGTTATTGCAAACGGACTAAGTTATGAAGTGTCGTCGTCGGTCGATACATCACCGCAGACTTAATTGGAAAACGTATTAGTTTTTTTTTTTAGCGAGAATGAAATAACATGAAGCGACGGCGCGAGGCGAATTCGCCTCGCGCACCTCTTGCGTCTCTGGCGATGACTACATTGTAATTATACGACGACGCGTCGGTACGTGACGTTTGTTCGTACGAAACCCAAGGTTTCCTCGCGACTTACAGCAGAAGAAATTATTCAATTGTTCGTGACGTTAGATTTTTATTAGATTTGAATCAGATGAATTCAATCGTATGCATTCTCGAAACTTATTTCTTGGGTCTATTTTAAAATATGGATCTATTTTAATATCGAATGAAAGACTTACAAAATAAATTCTAGCGAACATTTCGAAAGAGGTGGCAGCGGTATTTTTGCGTGTTTGGCTTTCAAGCAAGATGCGAATTTACAGCAAATCAAGTTTAACGTAAAGTCCGAGAAAAAAATGTAGATGATTGTAGACACAATTGTAGATAATTAAATGTAAAATTAAAATAAAAGTAATTCTGCCAAGTTCTGAAGAAAATTGGATTAGTCCGCTACTGCATTGCGACCTTTAGTGTTCCCGGTGACTTCGAATTCATTTATCCCTCGCACGAGAGGCGGAATTTACGCGTTTCAAAAGCGGTGAGTAGGCAGAGTGAAAGAGGGAACGTAGAGGAAAAATTATACACAGATGGCACGGGTGAGGAGCAACGTGTACGGGAAGCGAAGAAATCACGGGTGTTCCGTTGAAAGCGGAGCAACAGCGGAAAGCGAGTTTCCGGGACAGGACGAGTTGTTCCGCGAGCAATACAATCGACCGGCGACCTAATCGATTCGATACTCATTCGAACTGGTTACTTGGCCATACACGAGTCACACAAGATCCCCCGCGTTTCGTCGCACGTCGACACTTCGTTTTCGTTTCGGCGCCGTCTATCGTCTTTTCCGGCGAGCCATAATTTTCGAGCGCGTTTAGCGTAGCTGCTCCATCGCCGGTGGAGTTTGGCGTGGCGGGGAGGAGAGGAGAATCGGGTGAGCGATATCCGCGCGAATTTATGGCGGCTGATATTTTGCATTGCCTGCACGAAATCGGCGAGCGTGCACGGTGCATGTGCATTGAACAAAACGGCGCCGCTTTCGGGCGACCGAACACTGATCGTTCTCTCGCTATTTATTCTCGAATGATATTCTCGTGCCGTGTATATTTCACCAGCGCTCGTGACATTATGCCATCAATACCGGATATGCGAGTGTTTCTTTAAATCGACGGCGGTTCTCCGGATAAAGGCCAACGAATACAAATAGGCGACCGTGGAAGGTATAACGCGAATATTCTTAATGATCAATTGCTTCTCTCTGCAAACAAGATATTCTTTTCCATATATTTTATATACAGTATAATTAGATGGTAATTATACGATGATTTTTCTTATTTGTTTTTCGATTTAATGATGGTCGATAATTGGAATTATAATATTGACATCTGATATACATATAGAATATTTAATTTAATCATTCTATAGCTAATAATATGTTTTTGAAATTTCTTTTTTATGCAAAACACAATCAAATGTATTTAGAAAATCCTCTCCCAGGAAGAGAAAGAAATTAAATCAGAATATTTACACAGAATAATAGAATTATATGTAATAAATAATTACAACATATTGAGTCCTCAATCTAGTTTTCGCAAAGTTAATCAAAATCCGGGCTGCGATATAAATTTATCATCTTGACGCTAGACAATATCTTTTGTTCGAGAATTTATAGTAATATTGTGCGATAACAAGCACCGGTTTTACAGCGCGGATCATAAACGTGGCGCGTTTCATCTCGCGCCGAACACTCGCTAAAAGTTATAATTGTTTTACGCGTCGTTAAACCAACAGTCGCGTGCAAGGCCAAAAAGACGCGACTCTTGTCTGCGAGACGACTAGTAGTCGAGAAACGCTCGCGGCAACCAGAAGAACATATCCTAGATAACAACGATGAGCGACAGTTTCGCTGCAGATTTACTTTTCCAAATTGTACGCATATTATCTCGCGAAATTTATTACTGCATGTGCAACTTCAGCAGACAATAGCGCGCGGGTCTGTATACGTGGCGCGCGAATCCGCGTTAATTCCTTGTATAAATAAAGGACTTATCTGCGCAGCGCACTCATTCCTGCTGTTGTGATAACCTTATTAGTATGGAAGCCCTGCCGAAAACAGTGACAATCACGGTTGACAGAGTAAATCGATGATGCTACTCGGAATAGCTGTCGCGACGTTTGACTCGCGAATAATTTTACGAAACATTCGCATTGCAAAACATAAATATTACACTGAAAAAAAATTCTGATTAAAAACGGACGAATCAGAAAAATCTTGTAGGATTAATAAAATATTTTGGTTATTATAAATTATAAAGTATCGAGTTCTATTATAATAACCAGAATATTTTATCAAACCTACAAGATTTTCTGATACGTCCGTTTTTAATCAGAATTTTTTTTCAGTGTACAAATATTTTAAATGACTTGACTATTTTCAATGTGGAATTTATTCTAAACAGATAAAGCAGTTTTAATAAATAAAAGATTATTTTAATTATAAGCGTTTTTATAAATATAAAATACTGTTTAATAAATAAAAGATTATTTTAAACAAGTGCGAAAAATATATATGTATCGCGTACCTCCAACGGAAAGTAAATTAGTTTTAATTATTTGTGTTGAGTCTGCCGTTTGATAAACGCGCGTACACAGTCGTGCGACGTATGTTGCCAGACGTCGTATTCCTACACTCTCGATTTCATTCGGCTGTTGAAATTTCTTTCTGAGTATACCTCGTATTTTCGTGGATCTGCATGCAACGTTTCGTGGAATCGTCTCTTTCTTTTCCTCGCCACGGAACTTCTCTGGAAGACATAAGAGATTTACGCTTCGCGCAAACTCTCGAAGCACCAGAGTAAAAGTCAGCACAGCAGCCAGGAGAAAATATGAATACGCGAAGACAAAGGTTCTTTTTTTCTTCTTCTTTTTTTTTTCCGCTTTTGTCCTGAGTGTTTAACCAGTCGTGTGAGATGGTCGAATTTAGAATCAACAACGATCGCGATAACTATGGTGAAAGAAAAAAAAATTACTGAGTAATGGGAAGCAAATACGTTTCGGGATGCAATTACACGTTACGAGCTGTCTCGTTGCTATCTATTAGCCTTTTCCGTTTCAACAAATTTAATCAATAAATTTTGCACATTTTAAAAAAAAGTTGCGTCTTCATTTGTGCGGACAAGACAATCGTGTGTATTTTGCACGAAGTACAGTGCTAAATGTAACGTTTTCTATTCGAATAAACGCTTTCATTATGCAGTATGTGCGACAAATGTAACGCGCATTCGTTAATGTTGAAACAGATGTCTCACATACTTGATGATGTAAAAACCCGTTAAATTGTCACTGTCATTTCGCGAATAAACACTAAACATCTCAGCAATAATGTGATTTAAACCTCGTGAAACAGGTGAAGAAATGTGCGCGGACGTTGCGTTAATCAGCATCAAGCTTAAATACGTTTAACAAATTAATTGTTTGATATAAAAATTATTTCGCATTTCGCGAATTTATGGTAACAGATATCCCGATATAATCGCGTCATATTGTACGGTGACCATCCGTCCTATGTTACAGAGGTCAGTTCTTTATTTTAGATCTGTATCCTTTAGATTTATTTTTTTCTTGAAAACTCACTTTTGTCCCTTATTTCTGAAAAGTCCTATAAAATGTCTTATATTTCAATCTTTATCACCTTTGTATATTTTGTGTAATGTTTAAAGATGTGTTTCTTTTTTTACAAATAATTCTTTTAGTTTACAAAATTTTACTTTCTTTCATATAAATATATATTTAGGGAAAAAATATTAATAATAATAAATTTACATTGCATTTGTTTGTGGAAGAAGAGTAGGTGGCCTTTATTTTTCTCAGAGAAATATGGTCATAGTCATGTGGGATGTTATAATTGATATTTTAGCAACGAAGAAAAATATGGTTAGGGAAGGATATTCCGCTCTTCTTCTAGGAATAAAAATCCGCCCAACGTTAGTTGCAGTAACGTATTTATTGAGGAAAAAGAGCGCAGAGACCACACCATTCAAACGAATCACTCGCGTATATCTCTGGGCATTTACCCAGTAAATTATGCGCATCTCAATCAGACCCGTGACTGTTGCTTTTTTCCACTCGTCACGTACGATACGCGTCACTATAACACGCGTACATCTTTACGCACTTTATCGGCGTGTGTACGTACAAGGAAGTTACATACATACGTGCGCGCGTATGCGCGCGCGCGCGTCAAGCACGCATGAATAGGCAAATTGCATTACCGTAGACGTTACGAGAACCTAGTTCGAGCCGAACCAACAACGGGCAATAACAACTTTTGCGAGGCCGACGCGACGCCGCTATTTCGAGATGCATCACGGCACTGCCAAACGTATCCTCCCAAGGTCGTACCGTGGATGTCACGTCTTTTCTCCCCCGGCGCGTTACATAACGCGGTCTTAATCGATTTTCGTAGCCCGTTCGCGCTTCTTTTCCTCGCCGTTTTTCACGAATTTACTCATTAAATGTTTCATAATCTTAATTTAATACATTTTTTTTTTTTTTAATTCGATATATTCAAATAATATGTATGAACTGTCGTATTTTTCCAAGCTTTCTGTTCGAGAAGAAGAACTATACATATATATTTCTCGCGAATTACTCATTAAATATTTCATAATCTTAATTTAATATTTTTCCTTAAATACGATATATATTCAAATAATATGTATGAATTGTCGAATTTTTCCAAGGTTTCTGTTCGAGGAGAAGAGCTCTATATATATATATATATATATATGGTGGCTCTATATATATATATGTATATTTCTCGCGTTTCTCAAGATGAGATGTAGCTTTAATCTTATTTTATAATCTTATCTCAAGAAGCTCAAAGAGAAACGATTAAACATTAAACAGGATACTGACAATGAACGAGATAATGAAGCAAGCTGGTAATGGGAAACTTGGCGAAATCTGTTCTAATTTAGGAAGCGCAAAATTAATTTTAGCTCAGCAAATAGTAATTCGCAAAATGGTTTCCCCGCTACGTGGCATTGTGTGACGTATAATTTCCGAACTTTTCTGTGTAAATAAATGGGCGAGATGCGTGCCCGTGCCTCCTTCAAGTCGAGCATACGCGACGAGTATTTAATCCACTACCCGTTAGAAAGAGGTCGGAATCTGGCACGCGCGATCGATTTTACGTTGCATCAATTTTCATAAACGGTAATCGGCTTTACGGGAAGAGAAAAAGCATGAGCCATTTTAGAAGATTCGGATTTTCGTACTAACCGTGAGCTTATTCTCTATCCGGACCTTTTAATAATCATTTCCGGCTTTATTGTAAAATAGACTCTTTTGTGATGAAATATAAAGTATTAGGTAAGCATTTGTTTTAATTATAAAAATCGCAAACTATTTAATATTTAAGATGCTTAAATATTTCACAAGGAAAGATCTTTTAGAGACGTTCAAAGTTTTCCGAGCTTTCAAGATCTCCAAAACATTTAAAGCTTTTAAGAAGCTCGATTTCGATTCAAAACGAATTTAGATGGATTCACTCGTCCATTAATAACCATTGATTGACAGCTGTTTGAAGCCGCCGACGTTAACGCGAATTTATTCCGGAATATGAGCGCGTCCCGAGATAATCGCGCGTTCGCGGCGACGCGGAATCGCCACCGGAAAAATTCGTCCCGGAGAATGCATCGCGTTTGACCGACTTCCCGCGTGCGTGCGTACCTCCACCCGTATGTGTGTAAAATAATCTTTCGGATGGCGCCACCATCGCCGCCCTACCTACGGGCGGGTCCATACTGGGTCACGGGTCGATCTTCGCAACGTAACGTTCCAATTCGCGCTTGATATTGATCTCAGCTTTTCCGCCCACGTTACAAAAGCTCCCGGCGACCTGGCTTCCTACGTACGTCCCCGGCGCAGATAGAGAAGAGAATTACCAAAGGGAGAAACAGTCGCAGAGCTCGCGCAGAAATGCCTCCAAAGAAGCCGGTAGTGTTATCTCCGTAATGACCTATCGGACTGCCCTAGATTTCCTCACTAGGCGACGGGACTTTTCCTTTTTTTTTTAAACGATTTCCGAACGGATATTCTTTAAAATATTTTATATATATATATAGAATCTCTGAGCCTTTAAAATAAAAAATTCGAAATTAAGAGAGCAGTACTCACTAAACTGAGCGTAACTTGTACATTTGTAGTCTCAATATTTCGGTAGCTTCTGCTTTAAAAAAACGTTAGGAATTTATTTTTAAATATTATTAGAGTCTTTTTCTGACATTCTAGAATGGACTTTATTTTTGATAATATAAGTTGACTTGAATTCATATGGTTTTCTTCCAAATTAATTCTTCTACTTATTTTGTATATAAAGACAATCATTTATGTTCCGATTTACATTCTGAAGCAAAACTAAATATTTTATGAAGTGTCTCATAAAATATTCATTTTTGATGATCTCGTATTGATTTGTATTCAAAATAATTGAAGGATTTATTTAACAGATGAAAACAGATCGACAATTTATTCAAATCTTTAATAAGATTAATTTTGCTAATCTATCTGTGTTAATTGAATATTTCTTTAATTTATTATTTATATTATTTGCGATCGAATACTTGATTAAATTAATGCAAGAGCACATTGCATTATATATTAAATACGTCTAATGTGTGCCAAAGACATAAACTCAAAGTGATCACATCTTTAGTTGATCAAAGAATTTGTAGATAAAGAGTAAGCCTAGAAAAACGCTATGTATAACCATTATTATTAATCACACATTTATATCTACTTATATCTACTTAAGCAACCTACTAACGTTTCTTACATAATATTAGATATTGGAATAATGAACCTCGATAGTTTGCGTACGAAGTAATGGGGAAGAATTTCCATGCGATCGACGTGTACACGAATCGAGTTGCCGGCACACAGCCAGCGCTCTCAGGTTTAATTTCGCGATTCCGATCAATTTCGGTTGATGCGGGCGTGTTCCGGCTCGGACGGGGAACTTAAACTCGACGGCAGTGAAACTTACTCTCCGGCACCGTGACCGAACGCGGTTCAATAACCTCGCGTGCCACGACCCGAAATTGCGAATAAGAGAGGTACACAGGCAAATGGAAGATCGCGATAGCGCAGCGGGAGCAACTACGAAATATTCCGCCGCCCGCCGGCGCTTTTCGTGGTGGTTGGTACGATGCCCGCGCGCGCGCGATCGATCACCTATGTCCGCTCGTTAAAATAGACCACTCACCCTCCCTCTCTACGTCACCGCCGTGTCCTTGAGAATTCAACCCTCGTACGACCTCCGTTCGTACGTCTAAATATGACATGAGCACCCTTAACGATTCCTCATAATTCCCCGTCTGTCGACCCTCCGCACGCTCTCCGTGCAGTATCTGGGGCACTCGGGTATGTGTGTCGTATTTGTTAAAGAATTACACGAATTTGTCATCAGTTAATTACCCCGCTCGTCGGAGCGCCGCAACGCACGTAACGGGCTAGGGAGCTGCGACGAGAAAGGAGAGAACCAATATTTTCTTCTTTTAGGTTCTTCTTTTTTTTTTTAGGTTGCACTCGACTAGGAATCATTTCCAGGGAGATATTGGTAATGCCGATGGAAGCCTCCTCGTTTCCTCATTTTTTTCCGCCACCCTACAATAACCATTATGTACAATTTGTGTGTCGCAATTTTCTCGAGCAAATACCTTCGCTGTTAGATTGCCCTCGCTCACGACAGATTTCGAAGAGCTGTCGCCGCTGATTTAAATCACGACGACGCAGTCGGAGCGTCTTGATTCGGATACGTCGATACTCGGCGTTCGAATAAATTTTCTCTCGCGAGATATATATGTATACGATCCAGCCCCGATTCTTCTGTGTTTTTTTTTTTCTTCTCTCTTTGCTGCCGACGGGAGAGATGCAGGAGGAAGATCCAGTTTCTGGAGCGAATGTTTTCCGTACGATCAATATGTCTCTCCTCGTCGTCCTTCTTCTCCCCGTCGCCATGGTCGGAACTACCCTCGTGTCCCTTAAAGGGTCGTTCTGTCAAAAGCCTCTTGTACTTTCCCTTATTGCCGAGTCGTGAAGACCAGCCTTAATGCCCGGTTGGCCTCTTTTGCGTCTACCCGACGTACTGTTGACCCTGGTGGACTCGAGTGCGAGAAAGTTGATTACGCGAGATGGCTCTTGCATTTTCGCCTGCACGCGACTACTTCGAACATTATTGCGAGTGTCTATCGCGTCATGATTTGTTGTTGCACGAAGATAAAATCGTGTACTTTCCCGTATTTCATACCCGTTACGCAAAGAGATTTTCTTATAATCTCAAACAATATTATTGGATTAGAACGGTATGTTTTATTTCAGATCATTATTATATTATTTACATTTTATCACGGTTTTTTTTTTAATTTTAGATTACTTAGTGTTTATTATTATTAGCTTACAAAGGAGCCTGTCGTCGAAAAGTGATTATCGATTGCCTTTTGCGTCACTCGCGAAAAATAGCAAATAAGAACGGCAGGCGGAAATGATAATTCTTTTTTCGCCGGTGAAAATGCGATTTCGTGGTACAAATGAAATTATTTCCCAGGTCCAGAACGAAGTCCATTGTCCAATCGGACGATGACTGTCGACAGACGATTGTATCATACCGCAGCGACAGCAAAAAAAAAGAGCATTCTACTTTATTGACGGACGGACCGCCGATCACTTTCCCGCGCGCCGTGTCACTCACTCTTGAAACCTCTGGTCTAGCAAGAAATGCATCACGACGGCTGTAACACGTTCACTATTATGAAAGCGATCGTTGCCACTTTGCATAAAACCCCGGAATTTCGCTCGATGAAAGAGACTGGCGCTATTACGTTAACAGTGTAGCTCGACTTCCTATTTATTTCGATCAGATCAATTTTGATATTGTCGTCATCGTCAATACATATGTTGTCTTCGATAGTTAGTCACGGCGATACCGAATCTTGATTTTATCATATCGATTATGCAATAATATTCCCCGGAATTTTAACGGTTCACCGAAAACAATTACACGCAAAAAAATGATTAGCCAAGGAAGCTAAAATATACTTGTGGTAGTTAAGATATTTCATTAAAATAGAGACAGCTAATGTTGTCACTACCAAAGCTCAATTTTATAGTTGTTCAAATTTTGATCCTACAGTAAAAAATATTCGCTGCCTTGAACCAAATAATGTTTAGATAAATCCATTAAGCTAATTTCTCTTCGCTTTCTATAATAGTAACTATCATAAATCGAATTGAATATTCAGTTTCACGTAAGATAATGAGGAATAGCACTTTGTTAGTTATTCATATTAAAGAACATTTTTAACTTCAGCCAATAAAATTGTATTTCATAGCAAACGTATTTTATTTTTAACAGCTAATTTTTAACAATAACAGCAAACTTTGAACTAGTTAATGACATTTAGTTAATATTACTAAATTATTGATTAGTATTAAGTTAACATAACTAAATTATTTTTTTGCGTGCAGATATCATGTCGCAACGAGGAAACTTCCTCTCGGTATTTCGGTAAAGTATCGTGCACCGATAATCTGTGACACGACGCACTCGTTCCATCACCGTTTCAGAACCTTTCTTGTAAGATGTGCTACGTATGTTATTTCGGAGACTTACGACAGGCGTCCGCTTTTTCCCCTTCCGATTGTATTTCGTCGCGAGAGTGCTCTTTTTTCTTTCTTTCGGGGAATATTTCGAAATTGGATCAGGTCAGCCGTCGGGGGAACATGATTCATACTCACGGGTGTATTTCGCGAAATTTCCTCGGCGACTCGTCGGGCGGAGATTACGGCATTCCTCCGTGCGAACGTCACGAAATCGCATTAAGAGCCGTTGTTTTTTAAGAGCGTCGGCGGCTTCGCCACATCACCTGTTCTTCCTAAATGCCCAATAATACGCGCAAACAAGCGATAACGGGAAGTCTATTGTTTATATTGACACGCGCATTGCTGAATCACTATTGATACTATCGCGAAGGAAGTTGTAAAATCGAAAGAGTAGAATGTACGCGCAATGTATTTTACCGAACATATTGAATTAGAAACTTACGTCAATAACTTTTTTTCTGTATTTTATCGAGTGTTCTTTCGCAAGCTTTTAGGAGGAAAGAGAGTGTATGTGTACATTGCAAAAATTAAATTATTATGAAAGTAAAATTCTGTAAAAACTATTTGAAAAACTCTTCTTTTAAATTCTTTCAAACATTTTATTGAAATTTATTATTGGAATTGTTCAAATTTAAATGTTTCAATAAATGTTTTATTTTTTGCACATTAATTAAAACAACAAATGTAAAACTCTTCTAGAAATAAATTAAAGACAGATCAGCGAAAATAAAAATTCGGAAGCACATGTATTATCCATGAATTCTCAATGAGAACGATCGTTTCGCGTAGTCATTCATACAAATACCTCACGTAAACAGCTTTGATAGCCGCAACACGCGACTACACACGCATAGTCGCACGAACTTCAATTTGTGAACTTTGTTAATAACACTTGGCGACTGCTTGGGGTTCACGGTCGCGATAATTATGAGCTCTGCTTTTTTTTTCTGCGATCAAGCAACTTTTTCCCATTTTTTGTTGAATGGCTTTTTTTAAGGGAACTTTACACATTCTTTGATATTGGTTCGCTCGATCCAATTTAAACAGTTTTCGAAAGTGAAATAGTTTGCGACTCCGCCGTGTCTGTTGCAATTTTGAACAGCGTGCGACAAATGTTATTTGTTATGTCTTGCCAAAACTTCTCTACGCTCGTATCTAAGAATCTGGCGCACGCGTTTGGAATTGGTCGGCTGTTATACGCGAGCAAACGAGAATACCTCGCGACTTGGTCGCGATGATGGCGGAGGAGAAGAAAAAGACGCGGGGATTAAATCTCGGGGACCTTTATGGCACCTTGTAAAAAATCTCTAGCGGAGCATAAAGTAGATATAATTACATTCTTTTATTAAGCGGAGCCGCGCGGTTCTGCCGCGGTAAAAATTGATCTCATGCGTGCGATTGATAATCGATATGCACAATTTAACCGTTTAACATGTTAACGCCGCAAATGTATAACCAGCAATTCTTTATGTGTGCTTGCAGCTGAAGGACGTGCTCGAAACTCAAGAATAGAACAGAGGCAGATCTCCACAGGCGAACAATAAGGTAACTTTCCTGCCGCAGATAATGGAATAGCCGCGTCGCACCGTCGCGTGCGTGAATGCGCCGCGTGTACGTACAAAGAGCCGCGGAAACTCTCTCGCGTTCGATCTCGCGCCTTCTCAGATGACGGAGTGCTCGGCGCGGCGCGGCGCGGCGCTTCCTACAAGATAACGAAATACACGATCCTACGGAAAAGCCTTGCAATTAACCTTTGGCGCGCTCATGGTGCGCTCATTAGCGCTCTCGTCTATCGCGTCGACGCGGATTTATTCCATGTTATGTAAATCCCAGCGGAGAAATCACAATGATACACATTAGCGTTTATCATTGCGATCTCTTCGCGGAAATGGCAACCGGTATCGTCGATTTGAATTCGCGATAAACGGCACTTCTTGAACGCTCAACGTCGGGACGAGTCGATTGTGCGCGATGATTTATTTTTCCTTCGCATCGCAGGAAAAAAAGTACGACATGTATATCAATCTGATAAGACCGATTTGCAATTATGAAAATGAAGCGTAATTACGAAGTGAAGCGTAGTATGGTCTTTGATATCAACTTATCGATTCCTGATAAAACGTTTAACCAGCGGGACATTACCATTGATCTCGGTCTACCGCAAATCCAGTTGACCAACGACATTCGGTTGATAAGCGGAATTTACGAGCTCGATCATATGCCGCTTATCAACGACAAAAGTACGATATTTAAACCGCATGGGCCACCACATATCCGCGACGATATTTGCGTATACCTTGTGGAAATTGTCGAGATGAGTATGAACAGATTGTAGGTATAGTTAATATACGCGGACGCATTGTCTCTCATAAAGCGCGAGATGTAAACTGGATGTTTAATTTACTAAATTAATTCATTAATTAATTTGTCAAATTTAGAAATTTATTAATTATGTATTTAAATTTATATGATCAAGCTCCACAGGTTTATTAAATGGAGTATATAAATACTGTAATATTTTAATTTCAATTAAGAAGTTAAATTTAAAATTTTAATTTTAATTTAGCTTGAAATACAATATATTATTAAATTAGTCAACGTTGTTATGTAAATTACAATTGCGGCGATTTTGCATCTGTATTCATGCATTATTCCTCGTCGAAAGTCACATCCTCAATCACATGCCGCGGCATTTTTTTCTACCAGTTACCAGTTACTATCGCGTTGGTACCTCGCTGATTATAATTCCTTCACTTTGCACGAGGGCCACTACGAGCATCCGTTCGCCACAACAACGCTATTTATGCCACTTGCTCTCTGGAAATAGTTTCACTGGCTGACTTCCAGATGGTATTTTTCACTTCTACGTTAAGCCTGTGACGCATAAAGTTAACAGAGCGGCAGACAATCGATGACCTATCTGACACACGCATAATGCAGAAAAACGCGTACGAGGTAAAAACAACGTTGTATAATCGCGATGGCAACATCGCAGGCCGGGAGTAGAAGCAACTTGTATTTCAGCGTGAAATTCATTTCACTCGTAGATTAAACCGAAAACTCGAATTCGCTGAAATCAATTATTCAATTCTTTCTTTCTCTGCATAATCTTTCTCCATCTGAATGTAGATTGACGAATTAAAAGTAAGTTCGTAATTGACGTTTCTCGCATTAATAGAAGTTGTGAATATTTCACAATGTTTAACTTATACGGCTATAATCTTTATTATTGCAAAAATTTAATATCATGGAAAACTATAAAAATCCAGAGCTTAGAAAAAGATCGTATACACACAGTATTATAACATGCCATTTAATATCTCAATGTTTAATACTTTATGTCTTGCCTCGGCACTACAATATTATTTTCGTCATTTGTATGAAAAAATATCAGATAAAATTACCCAAAATAAAACAGCCACGATCTATTAGGAATCTTTACCTCATATTTCTCAAACTATTCGTCCGTTGAGTGATCCATTAAACAGTAACATGAAATAAACATTAGAGATATATCACTCCTTTCAAAGAGGTATATCTAACATTTTTTCCCTTTATTTATTTTTTATCTTTTTATCTCTACGAGCGCTTCGCTCAGGGAATTCTTTCTGCACTACAAATCTCTAAACACGTTTGCGAGACCTAGTGCCTCGTCCACTGGCAATGACTTCGAAGGTTTACAGCGCACGCGATTGGAACGAAGCGACGCCGCAGCGTCGAAGAGACACGCGTACACATCGTCACGTAATGCAGATATATAATAATGCCTCTAATAATACGGCGAGGTCGTTCTTCCCCAATCTATCGTGGATGCTCGCGAGTCTCGCGGCCGTTACGACACACCACGTTGATTTAAATTTCAGCTGTATCGCCAAGAGGATCCCTAATGTCCCCGCGGCGCGATGATAAATCACCATAGCGGCGTTCCTCGCGCCAGCATCGTCGCGCACAAAGTGCCGCTGGCACGCGTTCGCTTTTATTACGAAGGAAATCGTAAGATTTTCTCTCTAATGTCCTCTTGAGCGATCGCAGGCTCGCGACGCAACCCAGAAATGATTAGGAATTTATCATTCTGTATTTCGTCATTCGTGAGTTATGGGTGTATTAAATAGAAGAGAATGGGGGGGTAAACGCGACCGATATTTTTGCGCAAAACTTGATTGAATTTTGTACGTGTCCAATTGCTGAACAAGCAAAGCCAAATGTCAAATCTGTAATAAAAATATTGAATTTAGATCATTATATAATTTTACTATTTCTATAAAATGTGAGGCTGCTCGATATTCTACGCGATATTTGAGATAATAATAAATATTTCTTCGCAAGATCAATTTTTCTTCGGTCATCGCGTGGTCCATGATCGTGAGCTCTATCTCTTTCGCCGTGTCCGTTATGTAATCGACGTGGCACAGCCAAAGACAACAGAAGCGTTACGCATTCCGTTACGGAATTGTTTTTGCACTATATATCTGGTCTGATTTTTCACGGGGTTCACGCTGCGGATTTCGCGCGCGCGCGAGCGTCCAGATCCAGATTTACACGGCGAATCGCGGCTGTTTGCTCATGCGAAACGGAATTTATTCAATCTAGATGAATAGAAACGCGTGACTTCTGTGTGTAAATTTAATTTTAGTCAGATATGAGTAATTATTAGATTAACTGTGGAATTGTAGCCAGAAAAGAGATATTCTTATCTTATATACATTTTACATTGTACGCCGCGTTATATGCACACACGGCACGCATGCACGCGTGCAACGGAGTCTCATTCACGCTGACACAGCCGGTCACTCGGTCGGCCGTGATATTCCTGGGATGACACACGGCGCGCACCTTCGCCTCGTCGGAGATGAGACCTCTCTATTTATAAATGTGGGTCGACGTGGCACGGCGCGTTTCGTCATTATTACGACTTCGAGAGAACGCGCGGAAACGAGACAGACAGCAGCCGGGCCGTCGCGCGACGCGGATCGATCGAGATGTTTTGGATCGAGAACGATTTTTGGCGTTGTTCAAAGTTCCAAAGATAGAGCAGCGGGCCGCGACCGCGAACGCCGTTGTCAATCTGCGCGGCGAATTAATCAGGCGAGGCATTATCTATCGGTCAAAGATAGGGGAAAGAGTGGACACACGAGATACGCATTTTACAATCTCGTAAATAATGCATGGATCCGTCTCAAGTGCGATTTTTCAAAGCTATCGTGTTTTTTTTTCGTCTAGTTCTATTTCGGTATCTCGGTTTCCATCCCATTTTATATCACTGTCCCATTTACGGACGTCCGATGTCACTTGAAACAATTTCTTTCTACATTTATCGTCGTCGTCTGTATTTCATTATTGCATACGTCGTTGCGGTCGCGAATGGACTTTCTAAGCAAGTTACTTCGGCCGTCGTGCGCATCGCCATTCTGCCGGCCCATCAACTTTCGCAGGAGTGACGGCGGTCACGAAGCGTACCCTAAAGAAAAAAAAAAAAAGAAAGAAAAATATATTCGCTCTAATTCGCTCGGCGCGGTTATATTTTACGCCGTCGGGTAGCGGCAACAAGGTTAGCGTAGTCCTCGGAGTTCTCGTCAGTCGCATTCGCTCGTAACTGGAAATTGCACCTCTGCTTCGCGCGTGAAGGCACGAGAAGGGAGCCAGAAGAGTCATGAGCGAAAGGAAGAGAGAACACGCTCGTAAACACGATTAAAACGGATTGGCACGAATTTCGCCGGGCGCGTTTCCCACTCAAGCACGGAGATTTCTGGAGTCTCTCCTTAAGCCTATTAAAATGCCCAGAAGTGGTAGCGTTGTTTCGGGCACTTCTCGTCTGACGTTATACGTGCACCATTTAATCCATCACGACAAATGTACTTGCTTCTTTTATTGCTTCTTTTCCCGCTCGTTCGTTCATCCGTGTTTATTGCGCTTTTGCAAAAAAATGAAATTTTTTTATAGTCATCGATGGATGCCTCAAGCACGCGTCGGCGTGTTAACGAGCTCGCCTCGTTAACGTCGTAATTATTAATTACATTTTTTTTTGTACTCCGACCTAAGTGATGCATTGCGGTAAAATTGATTATTAAATCCCATAATCGAATAAAAGGAAGAAGCACGTTGCGTCTCGTCGAGAATTTTATGAGACATTTCTGACCGTGGAATGTAGACCGTGTTTTCGCGCAGAGAGATCTGCGAGATCGTGGTCGAAAACAAATTAGCGAAATCTGGCTTTTGTTAGCGCGCGATGCGTTTGACGAGGAACAGGGCGGAAACCGTCGGGTACGAGAAACATCGGCACACAATCGTCAGACAACAGTGGGTGTCTACATGAAAGCGATGTTTTCAATCTCGCAGCGAAGCAGCGCGGAACGGAATGCGTATTCGTGACATTTGAAGGGGTGGTCTTAAATTAAAACGGTTAGAGCGGAGGAGCCGAGCTGGTAGAGCGTTAAAGAATTGCCACACCGCTGCTTTTGGCTGTAGTTCACTCTAAACGACCGCCTTCTGCTTCTTCTTCTTCTTCTTCTTCTTCTTCTTTCGCCACGACAATATGTTCGATTGACCAATCGCAAGTACGTCTGGCTTGCCATGTTTTTCGGTACCGATATTTTTAGAGGTGCGCCTCGATAATCGATTCAACGCTTGATAAAAATAAATTTGTTTCTGCGACGCGATGACAGATTCATTGAATTTCAAGTCTTCCCATAATAATTGACGCATCAAATCAATTTGATTTATTATTAATTTTATTTACATGAAATGTTGAGCTATCTATTAGATAAATGATTTACCGAATCTTATTTATCAGTGTGAATCTAGTCATTTTCTTATAATGTCATATGGTTCATGTACATTAATATGTGTCAGCAAACTCTTTTAAAGTCTCTTTCTGCAACAAAGATTTATTATTTTCTGACGTAACAATTGTGGGATGTTATCTGTCATTTTATTTTCTAATTACGTATGACCTTGTATCCAAAATTAGTCGATTAAAAATGCCGAGACAATCATTAAAAAGTATTTCTGTCGTGTTGAAAGGAAGATTAAATACCGTCTAGCCACTATATTTTTCATTTTGCAATATTCGCTTACAAGTGTATAATAATATAATACATGTAAAAACGTAAACCATTATAAATGCCTCGAAGAAAAAAAATTTTACAGCCTTTGTGATTTCAACCGTGTAATTGTCGTCTCATAAACATTAAGGGTGTTTGGAAGGAAATTAATTTCGATTTTAGAGCATCGTTAAAATCCGGATTTATATGAACCATTTACGAGTATCTTTTATATAGAAATCTTGTAATGGACGATGAATAATTACTCAAAATGTCGCGTGAAAACGTGCCATTGTAAGAAAATTCGTAATAAGTGACGTCGTCACGCTGAATTAAGATACCACGTCCGATTGCGAGGCAAGCTAATCGTTACCGGTACTATTCCACCACTATCTAGCCGCCACCGCTTTTATCGCTCTGCGCTTTATTGCACACATCGCAGGCTGGCTGCTGCCAGTACTATTCCACTGGATCGAAAAGAGTCTTGCCTTTTGCAGCACATTTTCAGACATAAAACGACACTTCGCGGTACTACCGTGAATTAGATGATGTCCGTATTATCTTGCATAACGAGCTGTGACGAATACAAAAATTTTTTAGTGTCCACTTTATATTCAGTCGGATTAAATTTGTTGAGACATCAAGAAGATGAAACAGTAAAAAACATCATACACATTGTCATAATATATTTAGAAAAATCGCGAATATATGAAATATGTGAATATACATCTTTTTAACTGATTAAAATCAATGTTAATCCTTTTTCCTCTCTCTTTCTCTCATGGACAATTATATGTCCTGAATTTAATATACCTCGCGTGTATACGAGGGGGCTAATAAGAAAACAATTGGCTTTATGAGGACGTGCTTGCGGTACTTACCACAATATTGCTGAAATACATAACTAATGACATAATTTCCTTTCGTGGGCGCCGAACAATAGACGCATCGTACGTCACAAGCTTATTTCCTACTGTCAAAATTTATGACACGACCGGAAGGAAAAATTCAAGGACGCCGATCCACATCGCGCGACGAGCGCGATCGAGGAGAGGGGATACGATACGCCGCACTATAGTGTAACATCGTAAATTATGCTGTTGTTACGTCGACGACGCTTATGCCGTTGCGTCAAACAATCGTCAGGACGACTGCAAGCGTGCGCTAGCTCAAGGTCGTTCACGCGAGAACACGAATGCTCGATCCGCCTCATCATTAATAATGCAACGTATCAATTAAAATATTTTTTTCCTATCAAATTAAATATATGTGTTTTCGCACATTATTCGTCTATTTGTTATGAAGGTGTGAATAATTATCTTATTGTTTTATATACATATATGATAATAATTATCTATATACTCCATTTTTCACACTTTAACGCGCTCTCGATCTGCATAACAGATTTCCTGTTACATTAATTTCGGTTACCGTCGTATCAATATTAGCTACTCGATGTTAATTCAATAGCCAATAATCATAAATGTAACGTTATAAACAATTAATTATATAATTCGTGATACATTTTGATGTAAATATAATTTATAATTTATATTGTAAATTACATTTGCAACAATCTTTTATGTGCTACATTTGCAATTGATACAAACTCGATATGCGTAGATTTAAAGCAAATTGGTACAAAATATAGGTTGATTAAATTTACACACACTGAAAACAGATGACGTTTTGAGCAATTTTAAAAAGTATTTGTACTTCGATCAAATGAATAATTACGATCGACTTGACACGTCGCGATATAATTTATATCGCGTCGTATAAATCGTTAGAAGTACGACAAACTATAGTAGTTTAATCTAGTTTCTCGTGCGAAATAAATTGGATTTTATCGTGTTGATAACAGCCAATCCCGGTCAAGAGAGCGCTGGAGTACCTTTCAATAAGAATTCGTTAATCAATTCTGGATTCGTTATCGCTCGAAGAAGTGAAGTTGAAAATCGTATCCGTTTTCGATTGCGCGAACGAAAAGTTTCTTTTTACACACATATTTCTTATTGGGAGAATATCGTTCTATTTCTTTTCACCTCATTTGCTATATCTTAATACAAATTCTGGTCGAGGGTTGGGACTCTGAAAAGTTTCGAGGTTTAGTTGAAGTGATCGAAAGAGTTTCAAACTTTTTTTTATTACGTTGGTGCAAAACGTTTATCATTTGTACATTAAGCTTTGTGTTAAACAAAGTTGGAAAGCTGAAAAGTTCCTTGGAAAGAAAAATAAAAATTTTTCTCTAAAAAAACAATATGCTGAAGCTCCTGATGGCAAGTTTTGTTGATCAATTTTATTAAAGTTTTTTTTTCAACTTTATTTGACAAATATTGCAAATCTTTTACACTACTAATACATTTTCAAGTAATGTGTATTTCTTTTATTCCTGGTTGGTTTTTATTATTTCTTGTATTACACTTACATATTAGATATCGATGGACGAATGAATCAAGCGTTTATATCTTGGGATCGTCGGGTCAAAAAATAAGTATTTAACGTAGGCGTCAGTGACTTGCGCTGCTAAATTCATTTTCATGTTTAACAGAGCTCTGTTTTCGCACATTTTTCAATTCCATTACCATCGAATACGAATTTCGTTAATTTTGCACTAGTTAATCAGATCCGTCGCGTTTAATAGTGTCGCAAATAATCCTTCGACTAAACGACGTATTGTACATTGTGACCCACTAATCGTGGAACCTTGGACGCATTGGACTCCCGCAGGTACGTTGTGCGCAATATTTCAACGTTCGAAGGTCGATCGGCAACCGATCGATTATTAGCGCGAGTCAAGTGACACATCCATAGATGCCAATGGTAACTTTCCTTTTTAGCTGTCGTGCGACACATCACTCCTACTTCATACCTCGTTAGTGCTGCATAACGAAAATACTCAGCGTCATTATCATCAAAGTATTAACTTTTATTAGCTTCGTGTTACTATTAATAAAGTCACCAAATCACCAGTTTTACTTTATTCAAAATAATTTATATGTTAATTTTTTTTTGCTTCAAATAATTTTGCCGTCTTAATATATGAGAAAAAAAGTCTTTATTCGGAATCTTACATCCCAAAAAAAATTTGGATATACGTGGAATCCTCTAAATCTTAGAGGATTTTACTCTTATACTGATCTCAAAAAGATTTCTCTGAAATCAAGAGAAAAATGGTACAACCAAGAGTATTCAAGAGAGAAAAAAGTATTTTTTACTTTACCGAAAGAGGAATATGTATTTGCTGTAAAACAGTAAGCTTAGAATATGAGAGTATAGGAAAAATTACTTTGAACGTAAAATACTTTTTTGGGGTGTATAGGAGAGAAATTAAACTATTGGGAGAAAATACAATTTGACTGAACTGTATTTAGAAATCTAAGTCGACACAGATGTTTAACGAGAAGCTGTTAAATCTGGCAGATTACGTTAGAGTCGACCGTTAATCGATCACCGAGTTAAAAGAACGTTCGACTAATACCGAGCGGCGCGTTGGTATCAACGTCGTTAAATCGCGAGAGCGATACTACGCTCCGAATTACATAAGCGACAAGCAACGGCATTTCGCCATGGTCGTTTTCGCGAGAGACCTCGCGGTGGGAGCCGCGCCGATGGGAGTCAAGAGCTCGGTTGCTCTCTGATAAGTACGCGCCAATAATCGATAATCGCATTTCAGGTTTGCTGCATGATCGCGCGTCGTTATATTCCTCTACGCTCGACATCACTCCGCTCGATGGATCGTCTCGTCGGCGCGGCGTGTTTGTAACACTTTTACTTTTTATCGTCAGCGTTTCCAGCGCTTTCGGAATTGCTCGAGGGAAAAAACCCAATTTTGCAAATGAATTCACCGCGCGATAAGAACCATATCTCTCGTGCATTTCTCGTATTCATCGTATGCAATCGGCCAAATCGTGGTCGATAAATTAGCCGCTTCCTCCGTGGCAAGTTATGTATCAATCCACATTTTTTCCGATATAAGTATCGTTCGAGATAACTATTTTTAACGTATATCGCGCCTTCGCGCGAGAACAGATTGTTCTGTCGTTACCGCTTTTGAAAAATGATGGCATCGCAATTATATTCGAGAACTCGACCAGCGATTTATCGTCTGTTTCATCGCGGCTGCTTGCTTCCGTCAGATATCAATAAGTAAAATAAGTTACGAAAATAATATCGCGTCGCGCGGACCGCGATGCTTCAACAATTGCGAAATTTTGTCCGGCTTGTCCGGCGTTGTCCGGGTTATTCCCGCGTTTATGAATGGCGAGAGATCTATTAAATGTTGTGCGGGGAAGAGGCGAGAGAGTGGTCGGTTGGCTATTGGAACTCGCCAGTCGCCGAGCCGTTGCGTTGCAGTCTACGCGCGACGCTCGCAATTGCACCGCCGTTGCGTAATCCGTCTCGTGAACGTACGCGTATCGCGGACCGTGCGTGTGAGTGGCTGCGCAAGAAGGTCCCGAGATGACCGTGGCCGAGCCGGCATACGCCGGTAATACCCTGGTGCTGGCATGGCCCCCGCGTGTACGTACACACGTGCACCGTACACGCATCGCTCCGCGCGCCCAGAGTCGGTTAATTTCGTGCCATGTGAGGCCATACATCGCGATAAAAATGGAATTCCTCTTTCGACCTTCTTCGAAAAAAAAAAAAGATCATTATATAACAGTAATCAGTTAAATCACTTAGCGGAAAAAATAAGGATGTTGGAAATTTGGAATGTCGATTTTTTTAGCTTTTGAAAATATAAAAATTTGAAATGATAAATGTATAAAGTAAATTTGATGAACCATCAAGTTTAAGTTCATGTACATATATATTATGTTTACGTAAAAGAGATGATTTATGTTACGTAATTATATAAAAAGATCACAAAATTTTATTTTTCTAATAATGAAAAATATTTTTAATTCTCTGCTCCTAAAACATAAGACTTTTATATCTCTTATACCCTATTTTATATCTCTTATACCCTATGTTACCCTATGTTCATTTATCGTATAAAGATTATTTAAATCCTCACAGTATAAGGTTCCTCTCAGAAAGAGAAGAACAATTTAAGATATAATCATAAATGTAACAATATATAAATATGTAATATATAAATTATATATAATCGCCATATGGCAAATACATATAGTTGAAATCCTATAGAATGCGAAAGACGCTAAACACATCCAAGCTTAATAGCCTCGTAAAGTCTTGCCGAAGCAATTCGATGACTTGCTCGCATCGTCACGAAAGGCCGAGAGAATGCTACGTCATTTCGCAACAGCGCGCGATTCAGCAATTTGTACGGCAAACATCGCTTATTTAGAGAAGCGACGGTGCAGCAACACAACAGCAGGAAGACAATGACGAGTGCTCCGCGATATATTCGACGAGCGCTCGGAACCGGGGACCTTGAGCGCGAGCACTCTCTCGTTGGCACGTCCCTGGGCTGCAAACAGGAACACGACGATTATCCGGCAAATGAATGAAATCGAGTGAACCGACCGACCGGTCAGCCGGCCGACGCGCTCTCTCGTACGCGTGCAACCGGCCGAGCCGAGCGGAGCCGAGCCGCCTGAAGAATGCGTCTCGGGCCTGGACTTCATGAATGACCAGTGCGTACTCGCTGAAGCGTGGCCTCGCGTTACGTCCGAATTACGCGCGCGTGTGTCTTAACAACATCGCGCATATATCGCGCGATCGTTCGTCCCGCTGTGAGTCAGATTGCCGCGGCGCGGGTTTCCGCCGCAGCCGACACTTCCGACATCGAGTATATTCGACGATAGCGATATTCGCGGACTGGACATGTATTTAAATTTTGTAATAACACCTGGAATATTAGGTAACCAACAATTATCGAATATTTAGTAATATTGTCGACATCTTTCGAGTAATTTCTACAGCATGTTTTTATGCGCAAGATGAACCACAGAACATTCATCTCCGCTTTACGCTTCACAGATCGTAAAATTCACCTACGTATGAATGCCCACGCGCACCAAGTGCTTCACGATTGTATATAATAATCTGAATATAAGATAATCTCTCTCTTTCTCTTTGGAAATAGTGTCTAGAGTTCTTTGGAAAGAACAGATAGATATTTAGCAACGGCTTCAATCTTTCTCTCCTGTTGAAGCGTCAGAATTGGGGTGAGAATCGAAAAGAGAGGAGTCGAAGGTCGCGAACGCTCACATACGCCTATGTCATGTACGTACTTGTCGTGCTTCCGCGCCGATACGATTACGTTGTCGCGTTGTCGCCGTCGTCCGGTTCCTTACGGTCCTTATGCAACGCGCGTGTAACGCGCGGATATGATTTCCGTTCGCGGCAGAAACGCCCCGTTCCTCTCGCGCGTTGCGTATCGCGTTACGTAAGACGCAAAACGAGACGCGTTCGTGCATGCGCTCGGATCTGCGCACCTTGCGACAATCGGACGTTCCGAAACGATGCGTTTCCAGCTTGCACTTTCCGGTACTTTCCACGAAGTCGCCGTCGCCGGCGCGATGATACACCTCCGGCCTGTCGCGAAAGCCTCCTTTCAATTCCCTTATATTCCCTTAATGAATAATTCAGTCGAGTTGAAAAGTTAAACCAGGACCACGTCATATTTATCGCGTTGAACAAATATTTATTATTACTATATTGATGATTCGATAAAATTTTGAGAGTGATTGCAATCTCTTCTTAAATTAATTTGATTTCATTATATCGTGATCAACCACGATCGTACTTGAATACTATTTTTATTGTTGGATTATTTTAGCCCATATTTCTTGATGTACAGGGCATTATACCAAATATAATTCAATACAGCTCATTTGTTTATGGCGGTATTATAATAATAAACATGGCATCAATTTATAATGTAATGTGTATATTGCACGATATATTACGTTACGCTTTTCTCACAAACGCTAACTAGCACTATTGGTGCAATACGATTGCATTTATCGGTCACACGTACTTCACATGAGCACATTGAATGAATCACAATGCGTCTTGATTATACACGGCTTCCAGCATTTTCTCGAATTTTTTTCCAATCAGGCAAAGATTCGCACAGAAAAATCGATTATTTCTTGAGCACAGATTAAACGAACGCAAGGCGAGGCGTAATCACAATTCGAGTTATCGTCGAGCGCATAAATTTCTGGCGTGAACACGATGGCGTAAGCGAGAGACGCGGGTATGTATTGTCTCGTTGTTTTATGGCCGCGAAGTGGCCTTATCGCTCGGCGTATCGTCCGCGAGCCAAACGTCTTATCTTCGCGTGCACTCCTCACATTATTCATGCACGGAGCACATAAGCAATACATGCGTCTTACGTCGAACGTGTCTTTTTATTATCCGTCTCCGTTTCCGCCTCCGAATCGCTTGTGACTCGGCGACGATCACGGCGCGCCACAAATGCAATTTACGATTACGTCTCGGTCCACGCGACATTGGCCTTTCTTGTCAAACATGATGTTCATATTCATGATTTATCTTTCATTCCGTACTTTCATTCCCGCCGAGATCGTTCAGCGCAGGCGATTTTTCAACTTTAATATTTGTGCCCGGATTCTCCGGGCGCAAAGAGATATTATATAGTCTTTGCGATTTTTCTTTATTTTATCTCTTTTTTTTTGTTTTTCGTTTATATCGAGCACGCAAACTGGAGCCCGTCGAAATGCGCACGTGACCACGTTCGTATTTTGACACGCAATTGTTACGTTCAAATATTTGCACTGTTCGCGCGCGAGGAGCTCACTTCCCGCATCCCGAAGCGTATTTTCCCCCATTTCTTTTTTTTTTTCGTCTCGCCTCCCTTGCTTGCTTGCCCGCCGGGCGATTTCTCCCAATTTATTTTTGTCGCGAGCCAATGCGCGGCCGCGCTGCACGCGGAAAAAAAACGCGCCGCGCACGTACACGTTGATGAATCTCTCTCTTTGTTTCTCTCTTTCTCTCTCGATGGTATCGGCGGATTGCCTCGTTGACCCGCAAACAAAATTGCAATATCGCAAGAAGGAAATCGGTCGAGGCATCGACCCGTTATTTTTCATATTTGCGGAGAAGAAACGAGAGCGAAAAAAATAACTGATGCGGGACGGATATCGGTTGCAGCTCCGAATCTAAATTGGCCGGCCGGGACCGTTATTGGAGATACTAAACATTCCCCGGTTTGAAACAGGGCCCTTAATAGTCATAACTACCGACCCTGCGGGTAGGATCGGCCCTGGAACGACTCGATCGCAGGGAAAGGTGGAAACGTGCGCGATGTATACGGGCGGCGCGGAGGAAGACGTGAGCGGAAGCGCGATAAGGCGGCGGCCACACGGCGGGGCTCCGTTAAACCGTGATATATAATCGCGGTGATGGGCAGCGCGATGCGCCGCGAAGCTCGCGCCGGCGAGCACGTGCCGGTTTCCACGGCACCTTCAACCCCGTAAATTGTGCGGTGAGATTTCACGGATGCGCGTGCACGGACGCACGACTCGCGCCGTGACGACGAAAATTACCCGGCGATTTCGGCCGAAAAAGAAACACCACGGTAGCGGAAACAACGTTGGCAGCTCGTTCCCACGACGAGGATCGTCGTTTTTGCCTTGTTGCGTGCCTGAGATACCCGGGTCCAACAAAGGACCGATGCCCGCGGAGCTATCAATTTTACCACTCGAATCGAAATACAGTAATTCCCAGCGAAATCGGTTGCGATACCTCATCAAGTGTAATCTCTCGTCGAGTAATTAAGTCGCCGAGGCGTTGCTCAAACCCGTAACTTAACCGCGCATGTCCGGAAACATGAGAATAATTTTATGGCCCTCTCCCCCCCCCTTCCCTTCAACGCGAAACGACGGACGGATGCGACGTTAATTAACAATTAATATTACCGTCGCGCGAACCGTGCGAACGCGCGGGACAACAGGCAATAAAATTAAGAAAACATCGCGCCCGCTATAGTATTTACTTCCCGCCGAACTTTCCACTCGTGCCTAAACTTTGCTCCCACGAGAGTACGTGCACGCATCGCGAGAGACACATCGGGCGTGTAGAGTGAAAAGTTGTACTCTCTCTTTCAGCGTTCCGCTTCGCGGAAGAGGGTTTTATCGCATCGGACAAATTGTCGAATGCTTACACGGCACGTACCGATGTATCTCGGCGGGACGTACCGCGACGTAATCCGAGGAACTCGTCGCTTTCGCGTCATTGTCTCGCTCGCGGCGCGAACAACAAAGATCCCTGGTGAGTGAAACGGACACGGAGGTGAATTCGCGCGCGCGCGCGCGCGCGCGCCCGAGGTGCGAGTTAATGCTCGGGCGGCACAAAGCGGCGGGAACGACTTGCAATTGCTTCCGCGGCGAGAGCGAGCGTGTCGCGCGCGCGAGCATACGGTGCACGGGATCCCCTCGTTATCACGGCACCAGACAAAACGTACGTCTCTCCGCGTTCCCTGTGCCCGCCCGCCTCTCTAAGAAAGGGACTCGTTTCCTCCGGCTGGCTTTGAATGTCGGCAATATGCGTGGCAATCGCGCGCACCTCCCGCCGCGATCTCCGCGATTCATCGCGGAAGTCCCGCGACGCATCTTCTTCCGCCGCGCCCGGTAATTTTCCTCTCGCGTTCGCGAGCGCGTTACGCTTTGATTCGCGCTACTTCGCGGCGGCTCTAGGCCAAGTCACGGCCGGCGGAAAATAGAAATTAAAAATCCGACGACACGTCCACGCGCCGCGTGCCCGTTCTGCAACGCAGACTCGCGGAGAGAGAGAGAGAGAGAGAGAGAGAGACCACCTTCTCATCGTAGCCAAGTTTCGAATTTAATCTCTCGCGATCCATTGTTTTGCATTACACCTAGCGTTCCTTTGTCAACATACTTCTATGCAAATGTATCAAGATATTCATTTCCACGCCAAGTTTTGAAACATGAAGCGTTAAAATTTACAATTTTCTTCAAGCGTATTTATATAAAATATATTTAAAATTTATATATCGTATGCGTGTGTAAACATACTCATTAAAATGTAATGGAAGGAAAAGAAACTGGGCCATCAAGACAGAAAAAGAAAAACACAAGGCAGATAGAGAAATAAAATAATTGTATATCAAACAAAATCCTCGGGGAGCGTACAGAAAGGAATGCAGCGAGCGCAAGAATGCCTCGAGATACAATGAGAAATTAAAGATAATAGAAAAGGGCTGGAAAGAGGGACGGAGCGCCGAAGCGGCCACCGAGACGACAGCGAGTCAAGTGCGCTCGCCGCTTGCTCGCGGCTGACGCGACTCGTGCGTCGCCGGACTCCGGAGCCCCGCGTCCTTGCCAGCCCTCTCTACTCCGATCCGAGTTCTCTCCTCGAGGTAGTGGGAGACCGGAGCATCCCTACTACGGCGGCCTCGCCACCCTCTCCTTCGTCCCACCACTGTGCCGCGCTATGTAAGAGCCCGCACATGTTACCCCGCGTTCCAGTCCCGCAGCGGCACTCGCGAGCGTTGTTTCGCACATTGGTAACGCGGTACGGATCGCCTGGCGGGCAGGAAGGGGCGATAAAACGCTCTCTCTCTCTCTCTCCCTTTCTATCGCTCTCTCTCTCTCTCTCTCTCTCTCTCTCTCTCGCGTGCGCACACGGGCAACACTGAGGGAGAGAGACACCCACGTAACTACAGACACCGCGCACAGGTACCGAGAGGGGGAGGGCCCGGTGTGTGTGTATTGTGCGCGTGTGTGTACGTAACGTGTACGCGTGCGCGCGCGACGAGTTCCCTTTTCAGTGCCTCGCGCGGAGCCGCCGCGACCTCGTCGTCGTCGAATCGCCACGTTCGCCGAAGGCCGAAGAGCAGTTAATCGGGCGGAGTGATAGGAAGAAGAAGAGGAGAGGAGCGAGAGTCCGCCGCCGTTTCCGTGCCCACTCAGCATCCCGCATCAGCACTCTTCCCTTTTCCCTCGTCGTTTTATCTTTTTTTCCCTTCCCCCGAGTCTCCCTTTTTTTTACTTTTGTACGTACGAACTCCGCGACGCGTGTGGAATTACTCGAGCGGGAAGCGCTCGCCTCTCCGCGCCGCCGGATTGACCTGTCGTCCGCCCCCTCGTCTCGGCGCGAGTGTTTGAGAGAGTGTGGAAGAGAAAAGGAAGTAGTTCCGTTCTCGAGGGAACTCCTCCTCGCCGTGTGGAATAAATCGCGACCGGTGCGTCAGGCGTGGAACCGAAGGGAGAGACCTTCGTCGAAGGATAACGGGAGAGCGAGGCGACGTGTTGCCCAAGAAACACGTGAGTATCCCGAGAATTTCTAAAGTGCGATTGTTTCTCGTAGGCTCGGCCTTCGGCGGGATGATCTTGACACGCGCGCGGGCGCGCGTGGGTGCGACGAGTAACGCACACGTAACGTTGGTGCACGCGCCGCATACCGCGCGTTGCGTAATCTCGCGCGGTCTTTTTTTTTTTTTTTTTTTCCGCGAACGATATTTATAACCGAGAGAGGGATACACCGCGAAAGCACCCGCGGAGCAAAGTCGAGCGCGGGGAAACGTGCTTAACATTCGTTATCGCTTTTCCAGCTAGCGATTGTTGCCGATGGACTCGGAGGCAAAGAGCGACTTTTTGCCCCCTTCGATTTTCTCGCGTTTTATTTACGCGATTTTCCGATTCGCAGAAGTCGAGCGCGCGCGGCACACAGAGCGAAATAGACGGTCGCGCGATATTCGCGCCACTCGATACCTCGACGCGCGCGCTTATCTCCCACGCTTGTCACCCATGAATGTTGATAAGCTCGCGGCCAAACTACAAGCTTACGTAAAATTACGACCGCGGACCAAATTAATTGCGCAGAAAGCTGACCGAGTGACATTTCTCGCCCCGAAGACTCGTCATCGTCTTCGTTGCAACACTCCAGTTCAACTGGAATTTCTGGAGCGTCTCGAAAAATTAGCCGACGGATTAATTAGCCTGAATGGCGATAGACGGTTATCGAGAAACTGTCAATCAGTTGTTATCAGGTGTCCTTACTCGGCAGCCAGCGGGCGTGAGATTCGAAGCTATTTCGTAGTTCCGCGACGTCGATTTTTAAAAGGCTAAAAATAATTAAGAGAAAGAGAGAGAGAGACGTGCTTCGATTCACGCGAGCGAATCGACCGTTCGATCGAACCGTTGGCGAGTAATCGCTCACGACTCACAAACTGGCCGTCACGCGCGGCACGGGTGCGTAAAGCGGTCCCGTCCTCACGCGTGCGATACGCCGTGGCGTGACGCTGTAGCGCGGCGCATGCACGCGGTCGCGTGCTATTACGTGACAACCGAGCGCGGCTCGAGTTCCGTGCCACGCCGGCGACGTATGTATGTATGTACATATCTGCGACGTAATACACCCGCCGTCGGCGTCGCCGCTGCTCGATTTTACTCCGTTCCGCGGCCGCAATTATGTAGCGCAAGAACAGGTGACGACAGTCGCGGCCTTGATACCATATCGCGTGGCTTCACGAAAAGGACACAACTAACGGTTGACGTATGAGAATCCTTCCTGCGAATATTTCTAAAACGATTCAATCATGTGACTCGAGTTACTTCCCGTACGTCATGCGCGAGGAGTTCTTGGGATTTTTCAATATCCTGAGACTTGAGAACATTTAAACGATTTTGCCGCGAAAGTATTTTAATATTTAAAATGTAAAATAACGATAAAATAGCAATAAAACAAAAATAGAAAATTGGGTGATATTAAAAATATAATAAATTACAATAATAACATAAAATATTCCAAAATAGTGATAAAACAGCAATAAAACGAAAATAAAATAGTAATAAAACGAAAATAAAAAAAACTTCATATATTACGTAAAAGTTTCAGAAAAATTATAATATTTCGAAGTTTTCGTATTATATTTAATTCTTGATCACATAGCTAAACGTAACGTGATCGATGCGATAAAGTTGAGGTGGATTGTTCTTTTTATTTTCCGATTTTACTTTACGATTAATTCTTGTGTACTGCATATAACGCTTGCAATAGTAGAGGTATAATCGGATGAATTTCAATCGTGTTTTCGCGATTTGGTCAAAATAGATAAACGAAACTCGTTCCATGTCCCATTCAGCCTGCAATGTAACCGAATGTATTAAGTAAGCTGTTAAGCAAGTTTCCCTTTATTTGTCCGTTAAAATATCTTTGATAATGAACGCAAACGGTGACTTTATTTATCAGCATAATGTTAAATATGGGCAACCGTATTTTCGCCTCGCTCGTATATCGGAAATTTCTTTCACACAAACGTGGATAGTTTAGGTATCGAATAACTGGTTTACGCGAGGTAACGCGGCGCGCGAGAGGAGAGAAATAAATCCATTTCTTCCTTCAATCCATTTAAATTCGCTTTCCCTCTCGGATTATGAGACAGCAAAACATACGCGCGCCTGTCATCGGTTTAATTCCATTAGAGCGTCAAACGCTCGCTCGCTCGCTCGCTCGCGCACACGAGAACAAGACGATTAATTTCTTCAAGGCTTAATCCGTTGAGGACAACAATCTGGAGCTAATGCCGCGTGACTCACAGCTCCTCCGCGTGCGTTCACTTTACACGAACGCGGTCGTTACGGCGAGTTACGTTAAAGATCGAGACCGACGGAAAGCCGGTTTTTCGCGATAGCGTCTGTTATCAAGATACACGTGTCATTCGGCGATCGACTAATAGTTGTCGTTCGCTTTCCAAAGAAAGTGACCCGCCACCGATTTATCGCGCGAGTTGATAATATTCTCGATTATAATAATTCCTCGCGATATTAATATTTTGCCATAATCCGAGCGAATGACTCATTTAAGATGAGACGAAAAGTGACTTTTCGCGAAAGCGGCATTTTGTTTTCCTCGACAAAAATTTCTAAACAAAACGGTGCTTATAGCGGGAATGAATCGCGGACAGCGACGGAGCTCCGCGAGCGGATACGCAAATTTATTTGCACAGCTGGTACACATCTATCAATCCGTTGCGCGGTACTCGCGTCCGCTCGTTCCCACTGCGCGTTCGCGCACTTGCCGCTGTCGGAAAAAAAGGCTTGATGTACCGTAAATTCCGTTCGGCTGTGCCGTACTCCGGCGTGCGTTGTTAAAGCATTAACGGGATAACGCGTCGCTTATCGGAGTAAACGCTCCAGGTTCGCCGATATACAATGTATATACGTATCTCTTCGCGGCGCATACGCGCTTTTCCAGAGCTGTGCAAATTGTCCGCCCCGCTCGACTACCGAAATCAGATTAACGTCGATTTCCCGTTCATCGATCTTCTCCGCGTTTTCGCCTTCTCTATCCATCCAACTCTCTCCGTCCCGCTTGCCCTGTCCCTCCCTCTCATCCTCTCTCGACTTCTTTCGTTTCCGCTGTAAACAACCGGGCGCACGTTCTGACCGTCCGTCACGGAATTAATCACAGTTTAATTGGAAAATCTCAGCGCGCAAATACCGTCGCCCGTAGATAGGCAAATACACGGGTCGTCGGAATCGGTGGCAGTCACGTAATATGCGAACTGCATCGTCGTCGCTCGACTATGTCGCTCGCGTTGTTGAATCGATCGACCCACACTCAAAGTACGTGAAAAGTACTTCCCGGTGCATCTTTCGGGCAATCCTTGGGTACATTATCGAGTGAACGATCTCGCGGTCTTTGATCCTTTTTTTTTCTTACGCCAAAGGCTCACATTACCGCGATGGGGCTTATTTAATCCTTCGATGCCATTTAGATACATCGTCTCAACCGTAATTATGATTAAATACTATAATTATATCGAACGCACGTAGAACGAACAAGAACGTTACGTTGCTTCGATATTAATACGTATCTGAAGCAACTTGATTCAATGATTACAGTAATAAATTAACCCAGTCTAATGTAAGCTTGAAGATATCGCATTCACTCCGGTCTCTCGGGCGCAGCGTCGCTGCAAGTATCAATTCGCTAACTCGGCGTGAAAGTCAAACGTCTCCGATGATATCATGGAAAGTCTCTCTCTCTCTCTCTCTCTTCTTCTTCTTTCTCTCCGTTTGAACGGCAACTTTTTCGTCTCAAGGAACACTCTCATCCATCACTGGCAAAATCGCTACTTCTAGGCGACGTTTCCGCGTGAGAAGCGCGAAATATCCTTTTGTGCGACGCGCACGCCTGTGTAACTCGTCAGCAGGAGCGAGATTATTTCACACTCTCCCCCCTCTCTCTCTCTCTCTCTCTCTCTCTCTCTCTGTCTTTCTCTGTCTCTCTTGGCAGCGCCTTCATTAATTTCGCAGCTGCTTCGCCTAAGAATAACATTGTCGAACGAGAGCGGAATACCGACTCGTGCTCCTTCAATAGAGGATCGTTAATCTTCCATTCTCGCGAGAGCCGCTGCTCACGAGTCCGCTTTTCCGAGTCTTCGTTATATCGGTGAAGGGGTTATCGTGCGGCATTCTTCCTTTTTGGATTACGACGATGCGTCTTTTGCGTCAGCGCGTCCCATCGATCGATCGACGATTATCTCGCGCGAGACTTATTCGCTGATTCGAATCTCTGTTTAGAATTGACATTTTATATTTATGACCCGTCGACGATCTTTTTATGCGTGACGGAATACGCGCTTTTTTCCCCCCATCCTTTTTTTTTTTGCAGACACACGATAGACTCGGTATCGTAGACTCGGTGTCCACGAAATTGCCTCATTAAATTCGTATTACTGTCTACCACTTGTCATCATTGCCGCACTCGAATGCAACATTTTCATATAATAAATATTCCAATTAGATGATTGCGACATCGTATCGCAACGCAGAATAATAAATTCAAACACTCAAAATTCGTCGATTCTCGACAGTATATATATATTTATGTATTAATTATAATTATTATCATATCGTGAAGAATATACATGTATTTCAATAATTATTGATATTGACGGACAAGACTCTTGCCTTTATTGATATAGTAACCAGCGAAACGAGAGTCGATTGGACGACCGCCAAAGCGAATTATGAAAATTGTCGGAAATTTCTGCGACCCGAGTTCCGCGAGTGTTTTCATTGTGCGCGACGTTTTATCCGCCCGTTATTGCGGGCACGCTACATTAAGATCCAGCGGGTTGTGACGCGAGCGAGGTTTATTGATTCGTAGAATCCAGCGCAGGAGCCCAAATCCCCAGCTACCCGGGTACCTACCGCATTTTTATAGACCGCTTGTACGACTGATGAAAATCGCTTAAATTAACTTTTTTTTCGTGCGATACTCGAAGATAATTCTCGAATATTGCACGAAAATTGAAATAAAAATTTCTGCCCGATGCAAGACGTTTGGGAAATAAGCTGTAAAAATGCTTCGAGACGAAGGAAGTTATGCAATTAATTACGAAACATTTATCACGTTATATCACGTTATATCACGTTATATCACGTAGAATTTATAACCTCGACAATAAAGGAGCGATTAGGACTTTATAAAAATTCTCGGAACGCGCGGAAATTAAGCTGACAAATTATTCGACGTCGTCGCGCAGCTGTCGTAACAATCACGGCGATATATAATGCGAACAATGTGATATAGTGCGTTCGTAGATAATGTGCCGACATCACCGCGTATTCCGTACGCAGCGCAAGTCGGTACCTCCGAACTGCGTTGCACAAGCGAGATTTTGGCCCTGCTTGAAAGGGATCTAGATTTTTGGGAGGGTGCGGAGAAAGGCAGAGCGATGTTAAAGAGAAGAGAACTCGTTAAGGGCTTCCCCGCCAAGGGGAAATGACAGGGTGGCCAAACGAATCTTCAGTTGCCCTGTGGTTAAACGTAATTTCACTCCGTCGCGTCTCAAGAAGCGCCGCGCTATTTCGGCGGTACAAACGGCGATGATTTTCAATTACCTACTTGGTAACTTGGTCGCGTTTTCGAGACGGCCGCCTGACTTTACAGCGCCGTGTGTTTTTCCCACTCTCGCGATATTTATTTATCGCGCGTCGTCCAATCGCGCGATTTCGCCGTCGTCATCACCTCCGTTGGGTATCGATCCGCTGACGTCGTGAAAAAGCGGCGACTCGGAATAGAAAGGGACAGCCGGTTCTCCTCGGCTCGGAGAAATGCCAAACGGATGCCTCTCGAACGCAGCAGCCGACGATCGAGCGACCTACTACCCTGTTTTCCATGCGATTTGCGAGATCCACCAAGTTCAAAGTGGTTGGAGCAAGTCGTGCGTAGCGAGCATTATTGGCTGCCACGTTAGCCGTACAGGCATATCGCGGTATATCGAACGAAAACGAAACGCGCATCACGTGAGCCTATGTACGGCGGTGTCTAAAATTGGCGTGCCTGTGCAGCAAGGTTGAGCAAACACGATCGTAATGGCTATTTCAAGTATGAACGCGATTAATGTGAAATTATCTATGAACTACTACTATCGGAATTTGTGTCGCGTATCCTAATCGTCTTTCTGTCCGGCATTCCTCCGGAATAGCGCCGTCAACGCGATCGTATCAGGTGATATTTCACTAGTCGCAGCGTTATCGTTTTTTTTTTTCCCTCTCTTTTTGCATCGGGATTGCGAAGAATGCTAACTCATACGCGCGAGCGTTCGTCACGAGTTACGGGTACAAATATCAGACTGATAACGAGTCTCGTCGAAGCTAACGACGATTGTTTGAACAGTTTGTCAGCATGAGCATGTAATACGTCCGTGGTATAACAATCGCGAATCTTCGGGATTAATTATGAAGCCTTGAGACGCAGGCACGTGGAGTTTCTAACTGTATAATTACCGCGATCTTTTAGCACATGTCATTGTCGAACATATTATTAAGACGACGAATACAGTTACACTTGTCGATAAAAATGATATTTAGATGTCATAATTACTGCGTTAATTGGAATATTATTATGAGATAATTGGGGATACTATCGTAAATTGGAGTATTTTGTTGTTTCAGTTTGTTATTAAAGAAAGTGTCAATATCAATGAGTGTGCGATGATAAAATATTAGTTTCACAATTACATCATATAATTATAGCATGAGACATATGTCATCCTACGCACTGTGACGTAATAATTATATTTCTCTGTCCTCCTTGTTAATTGAATCGATATTGTTGCTAAAGGCTCGAGGATATGTTGCTATAGAGTATATTGTTTTGAAATCGCAAAAAGATGGCAGCGACGCGCCTTTGTTCGTATTGCGGTTATTCCATCCGCGTTACGCTCGAATATTCAAATAGCAATTATTCGGACAATGACCTCCCCAATCGACGCGTCAGCTAAAAGAGGAGCGTTACCGAATACGTATATGTCCACGTGTACAACGATTAAAGTATCTGTACTACGTAGTATATTTTAAGAATATACTTGTTTGAATTGCGGTACTCGATTCGACGAAGTTTTCAACGCACTATTTCTATCTTATCTCCACCTGCTTGCAATATATTTTTTGTTCGTAAGGGGTAGAAAAATGAGAGATGATTAAAGACAGATAACGTTTGATTACAAATAATTACAAATGTTATTAGTATTGTGAAACAGCGTAATTTGTGTTTGTACATATTTCTTTTCACTTAATCTGTACTTCAGAAAAACAGCAATCATTTTTGAGAAAACGAATTTTGTAAAAATTTAAAAAAAGAATAAGTACCTATCTTTTTTTCTGCTGATGGAATTTTCTAGATCGTTGTTGCATTGTTCCTCGCGGATAATAACGTGGAAAAAAAAGAAGGGGAAATGTCGTGTGGTCGTTTCCTCTCAGACTAGACGGAAGTCATTAGCAGCGGCACTTAGGAAGCACTACAAGAGCTGCGTAATCACTTTGAGTAGAGGAGCATCTTGCGGATGCTAGAGCCAATTGACGTACACCTCCGTGATTGTTTCTATTCGCGGAAATAGATCCAACCTTATCGCGGTCGCTAAAATGTTGCGTTGAGTGGAACGGTATGTAGTCTTCGGAATAGATAACTCTCGCGAGGCTCAAGGCTCTCGCGTGTAAGAGCCGATCGATGATATCAGGAAATTGGGATCGCCGGTGCACGTGATGCTTAAGTCGTGTACATTGTCCTCCTCCTCATGTGTGCCTGCTCTGTCGGTCTATCCCGCCCCTCGGTTCCGATCCAAAGCCGCGACTGCGTAATATCGGACGCCGGTGGGCGACGTTAATCGCGATAAAGCCATTATCGCGATGACCGTCGTGCGTGCACGCGCATAAAGCGCCGCGATAAACTCCCGCTTGAATAATTTTCACCTTGTGCATGGTTTCAAAAAGGAGGTAAAGGCTTTCAATAGACGGCACGTATTCGCGAGGAGCGTTCCGCAAACTGCCGCGAATATTGAAATTGCGTGAATGTGAAGGAGAAAAATAGAACAGTAAATATTGAAAGGAAAGTAATATATATCTAATTTTAAGCCGAGTTATAATGAAAGCATTAAAATCCGTTTTGTTACTTTATTACTAATCCTATATGAATATAAAAAAAATCGATCGCAATGTCGTATGTCGCGAAAATACGAAGTGTGCAAGCAGACGATGCGCGAATGTGAAGATTTCAACGTTAAAATATAAATAAGATGTCGACACGTAAATAATTAAAGCATAACAGAGTTAAAAATAAATTAATGCTCTTATAAAACGAGATACAAACGCCTGAAACAATTTTATCGCCAAAGCGTTAATGAATATTTAAATGTCTCCCGTGTTATTGTTACATTTGAATTTGTTCTTTCTTGTTATTGTTACATTAATTTTTTCCTGTCGCTTTCTTTGCGGTGCTCTCTTACTACGTTAAACGCTCTGTAAATTCCGCGTCACAGGCACGCCGGAATCCTTCCGTGATGATACGTGTCCGCCGCAGCATCCAGCTGCAAGGTAACACAGCGTTTGTACGCGCTTACTCCCGCCGGCACACATAACAATCTTAATTATATAACGAGCGTGTAATCGAGCACTTTCATTGTTGCCAACCGGCGGCCGACGCAGGAAGCGCCAGAAGCACGATTCTCCGATGAGCGACCGTTGAACAAGCTTTTATCGGCACGCCGATACTTCCGCGACCAGTTCAGCTAGCCGTGCCAGATGTGATCGAAGATCGTGCATTCGTGATTCTCCATCGCCGGAGCGGAAGTCCTCCGATCCGTCGGCTCGCCGTTCGTTGTGTAAGCATGGCAGACGAGCCGTGCCGGTTACTCGACGGCACGTTGAACCTTCGAATCCGCCGATGATTATTCGCCGATAACGGGGTTAATCCGATCCACGAATGATTTAACGACGAGGACACCATTTAGGATTTGCGTGTGCGATATAAATAGATCGGCGATGCCAGCAGGCAGGGTCAATGCCGATAGAAATCGAAAGGATTAATCTCTCGCACGCTCGCGCGCGCACTTTCCATTGACCCCGTTCATTAATCGGCATGCGCGACCGCGTTGGAATCGCCGGATACCTTCGACGGAGAAATCGTAGTAAGAAAGATTCTCCGAGACGTGTGTGTTCAGCATTTCTTGCGGCGGTGAAAATTATATATAGGACAGAATATAGAAATTATGTATACGAGAGAGATATCTTGTGTTATCAAGATCTTAACTTTTAGAATCGATAATTTTATAATTACTATGATTTTGCGAGCAATCGAAAGAGTTCGAACATAGCCTTTATAAATTGAAACGACTCTAATAATAATTAAGCTTTCATTATCGTTTCCCGTCAGGTTGATAAGGAACGTTTATATCAGTGCGATCGTGACTTGCTTGTCAATATTTTCGGCGAACATCCGCTTGCGCTCGATTTCGTCATACTTACTTTTAATTCAATAATATTATATTTTATCAGCTGGAGCTGAAGATTCATTTAAATTCTGGAAAAAAATGTACATATTTAACAAAGAAACCTTTCAATTCGACGCTGTTTTGTAACATCTGGAATTTTGTAGTCTTCCATTTGGGAAAAATCGCCCCGTAACTTTCCATACCATTTTATTCCATGCAGCTTTTAAAGTAACAACATTTTCTATATCGCCGTTTCGAGTTACGCTTCGACGTATTCGTATATTCCTAAAGTATCGGCAGTATATTGAGCGGGAACTATCTTTCCCCGCCGGCGTATCGAACCATACGATAATTACAGCCGAGCTCGGGGAACGGTTAATTAAAGTTACATCCATAGAGTACGGCTAACGCGATATCTGGCTCTTCTGGAATTATCGAAACTATACCGATACGGGGCCCGTCTGCCTCGAAATATCGTTAAACGTGAGCGAGGGGAAATTATAGCGGTGTTTCTACGATTCCAATGTGTCTCACGAGCAGCATATACTGTGGACAATTAATTACATAACAATAATAATAATGATGATAATAATCACAACAATAAAGATGTCTGTCTATCGGAGGGCGTATCTCGATTTCAACGATCGTGGTCGATAAACTCGGCCACTTTAATTATACCGAAAATGTATTTTCGGGGGTATTACTCATTCGTCGGCGATTAATATTCCGTTCTAAATCCGTCGCGCGTTTCGTGTCTTACGGTAGAGGAACGCGTTCGCGTCACCCGCGCGAATTACGCGCAGAAAGCGGAGACAAACACGCCAAAAGCAACAGAGAGTACATTTCCGGTTTTTAGAATCCGTAAATCTTATCTTGCAATAATTCCGTGACGTATGGTCACATTGTACGAGGCGATCACCGTTATAAATCTATGAGATACGGAGCGATTATCTCAGTCAACAGGGGAATTTTTACGGGCGATATGCGTCATCTTCCTTGCTTTCCCCTCGACTTCCCCCGAATGAGGGGGGAGGGGGGGGGACTTCGTCCATTCCGGATGGGCTTCGCCGCGGGCTGTCCTCGGACGCGAGGGAACTTTCCACGTCAGCGTGGAATTAATTCGCAGCTAAGCTAAGCCCCCGACCTCGCTCTTTCTCCATGTGATCCAATTACGACGGAACGGGATTAGGTCGAGACACGTGAACTCGCATTCCCTACGTTCCCCACGTTTTCCTCGACGTCGCCCGATTAATCCGCCATTATTCTTTCCCGAGCTCTCATCTTTACTTCAGCCGGTCTCTCGAATCGTCGTCATCAGGGCCGTGCGCGCCGCCGTTTTCGAAATCCTGTGGCGCGCATTTTTAGTCTGGCGGATATTCCCCGGAAAAGGTCACGCGGGGTGAGAGATCGATTGTCGGAGCTCTACTTGGCAATGGTGCCGGAGTTTTTGCTCCGAATATAAAATTAGGTGCGTTCGGGCCGGCCGCGAGCTGGGATTTCGGGTAGCAGTGGACGTAAATAGATCACCGTTAGAATGCGGCACGTCTTATTCATACTTACGTAAACAGGTCTTGAGGACGCCCGGCTCGAAGGCATCACGGCTGAACGAATAAGGAAGTGAACCCGTGAACAAGAATTCTTCCTTTCCCTTTGCATAATATTGTAATACGCCTGTTAATACTTAACGAGGTATTTAAGGTAACGAGAGAATCTCGTAAAGTTTACATAATTTATCAAGAAAGTACACACGTGAACGAAACATACGTGAACACACGTACGTCATTAATTAAATTTAATCTTCTAATGACAGTATTATTTTGAAGATAAATATCAGGCTCGAACCAATTTAGCTTTAAGTAGCCAATTAACTTGGAGAACATAATTCCCAAGGTTCAGGCTACTAGAAAATTACGCAGCCGCTTCGTCGCGCACGATGGATGCCTACGCCCTCGTGTCGAACCGTGGAATTTTCATTCGCGGAGGGGGGGGAGGGAGGGAGGGAAATACGAGTGCGAGGAAATGAAAAAGTGCATTTTGGACGACACGGTAGTCAGGTCACGTTCCCGTCGCGCGTACTTTTCCACCGCCATCGTCATTATTGCCGTTGTTTACCAACACTTTTCCACGTTTTAGCGCTCCCCCGTGCGCGCCTTCGCCTTTACTTTTCTCGGGAGGAAGCTCGTACGTGCCACGGTAAAACGCTCTCGAGTGCGCGAATAAAACAAGTTATGGCACATGGAACGAAGCTGTTTCCGCGCGGAGCGGTTACGGTCTCACGCACCGTGAGCGTTTCGAAAGACCGCCCTCCGAATCGCCGATGCCCTTCCGGGTTATGCGCGCGTATTGCCAGTAGGAAATACCAGAAATTCTTAGACTAAAATGCCAGCCAACCAGGCACTAACCTTGGCTTGGAAATATGCTACGAGCTAGTTATAGTTTATAAAGGTACTGCGCCACGAAACCGCAATCACAGATTTCTCTCTCTCTCTCTCTTTCTCTCTCTCTCTCTCTCTCTCTCTCTCTCTCTCGTCTTCGAATAGAACATTTCGCAATTAAGCATTAATAGTTCGTCCAATTAGACGCGCAGAAATTCGGTTGATATTTACGTAACGCCGGATATATTATTGACAGTCTGAGTTCTCGTAACTTATAGCGATTGTATATAAAAATGGAGATACATTTAGATTAGAAAAAGCGAGAAGAAAAAGAAGCGAGTAAAACGTATCCCTCACTTGTCATCGTAAGAGTAAGAAAAGCGGATAAAAAATGCTCGACCTCGAGGAAGCAGAACTAGATTATGAGATTGTCCTAAAAAAAAAAAATAAACTGCTCGTGTAATTGTGAATATTTTATGCGACGCGTAGACGTGAGCTCCTCTTCGTGAACAACGAGCTTTTCGCGGTACATTTTATTAATGCGCGCCGATCTAGTCCCGTGGAATTTTAATGCGGGGCTCCGCTCGCGCGGGTACACGAAGACACTCGCGAGACAGGATCGCATTTGCAGCCGAGCACCGTCGGTGACGTCGTCGGTGCAGGGTGCGTCCGTTGCATGGGAAGAAGTATCGATCGGTCTATGTCTTCGAGGCATTTTATTTTTCTTCCCACCGTTCTCCTTCCGGTCGTCCTCCCTTCTCGCGCACTCGCGCGATCTCAGACGGACAATAAAACAGGAACCTCTGATCTTGGGATCTAATTCAGCTCGAGCGATGCGGGAGTATTAATTTTTTTGTGCAGGTAACTTTTAGATGGAGATAACCGCTGGCGCTTTTTGAAGTCAGAAATATCGACGAGATGGTTAAAAGGATAAAATTTTCGCGTTTATTTTGCAATTTCCGTACGAGGCTCCCAATGTTACGGTGGAAGTAATCCGTGTTAGTGCAATCCTCCTGAGATCGTTGGCTCGTGTCCATCGCAAATCTCGGTCTGGTGCTATCGTTGAAATATCTGTGACTTCAAAATCCACTTGCTTGCCACGTAGTTCCTCGTTCGCTCTCCTTCCGTATTTCCTCATAGGTGGAATTCTATATCCTTTTGAAAAATATTCCCAGGGAAGAGTCTGTCTTACAGCACAGATTCTTTCTAACGTTATGTAAATATTGTATTACATTAATACTTTATTCCTATATTTCCCCTTTGAGAAAAATGTTGGTACGAACATACATATATTCGCGATCCTACATGAATTGCAGTAGAAATTGACAATAACTCTAGAAAATTTTTAATATTTTTATTATTGTAATAATATTGTTGTAATCGATGTTTAATATTACAAATGAAATAGTTTCAAATTAAGTGCAAGGAGAACGGTATGTACAGCCTTGCTGCTATCAAAATTACGCCCGTTCGCACAGAGGAGATTCTCCATCCATTTTCCAATCTTGAAATCTCCAAAGTAATCGGAGCTGGTCCAGCTCCGTGGCGATGCGCAGCATTTGGTTCGTGCCTCGTCGCAAATCCAGATCGTGAAACGTGGTCGGATATCAGTGAGATATCGCCGATGTCGAATCCCTTTTCTCTTTCCCGCTACTAGCTACTACTTGCTCTTTCGCTTTCCCTGCGAGAGCACCTCTCTCTCTCTCTCTCTCTCTCTCTCTCTCATTTCCACCCCTTCCTTCCGCCCAGAAAGGGTAGGAGAGCGGAGGCGGCCACCAACGATCGATCACCACCTCGCCCATGTTTCTTCCTTCCGCTTTTCGCAATGGAAACCGCACGAACATTCACGGCTTCGAAAACGGCATTTTTTTGTCGAACGCACCGGCCACTCTGAAAGAGTTTTTACGAGATACTCATATGTACTTACGGATCTCACGGGAAAACACGCGACTTACGTTCCTCTCGTAGCGTGACTTACTCTGTCCAGAATTATTAGGAGGTAACTATTCCACTTATGTGAGATATTTAGAAAAGTATTTCTTGGAAGTCCATTAAGATAATGCTATGTAGAAACTATTACTGCGGTTACGTAGCTGGCGCGCAATGAATCGAAGGTCCGTCTTCGTTTAAGTTTTGTTCTCAGTCACGTCGTGAAAGCGAATTAATTCATATTCATGGTGTTATAATCTCAGACCTTCGATAATTTCTTTCTATTTTAATAGTGCCGTTCGTAATACAGAAATGAACGCAGACGGCTAATCTCGAGAGTAACGCTACATGCTCTCATCGGAATCCTCATTTTTCATAACGTCAGCTTATTAAAGTAAATTAACCGGCAATGGAATATCTGAATATATTAATTATGCATTCGACAACGAAGGCAGCGAAGTGAGCGGCACAATATGCTCGTCCGGCCGGATATAATATCGCGATTACATTGGATACCATGTTCGAGCGGATATAATTTACATATACGGAGGCCCTTCGTGTTGTACCTTCAATATTTAAAAAGTATATTCTATCTGTCTGCAATAACAAACGTGATATTCCAGCTCAGCGATTGGAATTTACACGGATTTTATGCGAGATTATTATTATTTTCATTAATGAGAAAACGATCCTTTAGCGTAATCAAGATACGCATAAGCACAATAGAGGAAAAAGAAAATATAAGATAAAAATAGAGATTCATCCAAAGTAATTACAGCAACCAGAATATCATTGAAAATAATGAATCAGTGAACAACCAAATGTGAAATGTGTTTTACGAGAAATGTTAACTTCGTTGAGATGATTATTGATTAAATGCATAATATGTTAAAATTGTGCACCGTATGTAGTGCCCGATGTAATCTTGCATGAAATTGTACAATAATTATCGTAAATCTTATTTTTTCTCGACAGTCTATACATGATTAATTTCCAAATTATTATCTCATTCGATTCAGCGTTGTGGCTCATAATAATAACACGAATATATCAGGATAATAATATATCAGCCGCGATCATTTTTAAGCTCTCAAAGCGCGGTCGGCCGAGCAAAAGTCAATACTATAACGGCGATTAGTGAAAGTGTAAAATCGTATTATTTGGGAACGTCAAAAACCGCTAATATACATAAAAATCAGAAGAAAGGCAGTTCTACGTCGTAAACGACGATCAGTGAGAGAAATTCTTCATTCATCCGTACCCAAGCTGCTCAAGGAAATCCTGTCGGCGTTTGCTCTAGCGTATCAGGATAGAAATACTAGACAGATAAGAAAGAAAAGGAGAGATGTTTTCGCGCTTTCGGTTTTCCGTAAGCAATTGCGTGTATCCGCGTATGGTCAACCAATAATCGCGGAATTCCCCTCTATGATTGTTTCTCGCGATTATCGATGGATTCGAGGAAAAGCAGAGTCTCTGTAATGACATTTAGATCGTGATATTAAATATCCTCATGTACGGAGAATTCGTTTCATAATAGTGGTCCTCGTAAAGAGGAAGACCTCACCTTTTCTCACCTTCAAGGATTTCCCCTATTGCAAGCGAGGAACAAAAAATTTTAATTCGTTTCTTTATGTGTTAAGAATCGAACGGAAACAAATGTCTTAAAAATTATGTTACATAATGTTATATTATTATATTATTAAATTATATTATTAATTATATTGTATTATTAATATTATCAAATTACTAAATTATTAAATTACGATAAATGAAAAGGAGCTTAAATGTCATTAATCGTCATGTACGTACATAGGATACGCTATTAAAAATAAAACTTAAATGGCTTTTGTGGAATTGAAAAAGAAAAATATGAGAAACAATTTAAATCACTTTAAATATTTCTAAACATTTTAATGTACTCTACTTAACTTTATATTCACTCCTGAACATCTATAAAAACAATGTGTGCTTTTATTGAATATAATTATAAAACCTTAAGAGAAATATTTCTCTATTGAAGAAACATTTATGTATTAATGAGAGATTTCCTGGAAATTATTATTTTATACGCCAATCGGATTATATGCAGTTGTCGGATAACATTTAACATAAGCGCTGAAGTAATCATTTCCTCGAGAGGAGCGGAAATTCCAAGATAAGCCGATACGAAAAGAAGGGAAGGAGATAATTGGTCACCGCAATCCTTATCGAATCTTCTAACACTTTAAACTCTCATTACGTAATAACGAACGCGCATTTTTTTGCGACGTAATGAAAATATAATAAATGCTTACTAATGTTAATTATTAATAATATTCAATTGTAGAAATGTAAGATTCTCTTGATCGTGACTCACGTTTATTACAATCATACTTTTTTTACACAACATTCAACGCATAGCGTTTTTTTCTCGCATTAAATACGATTGATCCCGCATTTATCATTATTAAGGTTTTCCGATGGTTTTTCTGTTGACTACGAACGATGAAAAGTATCTCGCTATGATATTTCCCCAAGTTTTATTATCCAGACACATACGATAAGCCCGCACTTTCCTCCACACGTGTATCTAACAACAGCAAAAGACGATGATACAATCAACGATACGTCGTAATCTTGCGCAGCATGTTTTATAAAGAAGAAAAAAAAAGAAAGAAAGAAAAAAAAAGCGGCGAAAACATGTTACGCGTTGGAAGCTCGGCGACTGACGCCACGCTGACAAAGTTGCGTGATATTTCGTTTCCGAGATTCGTTTTATCGCAAAATCAACAGACTGCCTACATGGATTATCTGGAACGTAGGAAGATACTTGGAGTCGCGCCGAGATAACAAATACGTGAATTTTAGCGAGGAGTTAGTAGGGCGACCGTATGGGCCGTAGATCGTCCCGCAATCGTCGTACAAATTGGTCATAAAATCCCTAAACGACGATGCAGTTTCTCCTCTTAAAAGGCGCCACGACGGAAAAGAATGATATAACCCGCGAATCGCGTTGTCCGACCGTCTCTCTCGAGCGAGTCCTGAAGATGACAACCGGCCGTATTTTCGCGGATAATGGCTTTCTTGGCTCTTTCTTCTCTCCTCCCGTCTCGGCCTCAGCTGCTTCTTTGCCATTAAGTTCCCTCACTCGATTCAAACGTTCCCCGCAGACGACGAAATTATCGGCGAGCAAAGAGACGCGCTCGGTTTACTTCCGCATGCGTCGGCGTCGCCCGTAAATTTTCGCCGTACAAGCGCCGCACTCGAACGCACTCGCCCGCCGAAATTAATTCCGCACGAGTGTCACAATCCGGCCGATGAAAAACCCAGACGTAAAAATCGCCGTTTCATTCCCGGAAATGAAAAAAAATGTCCCCTCGCGCTCCTTTCGTCCCGTTGCCGCCGATATCTTCATCTCCGCCGTATATAGCTGTCAATTTCCATTCAATGATTTATAACTTACCAAGTTCCTTTTCGTTTCATTATCACACAAGTATCAATTCTGGAGTAATTACGCTTACTGTTTCGCCTGTTTACTTTGAACTTCCTAAAACTATTTTAGGAACTATTTGTTCAAGTTCGTGCAAGTCTCATCGACCTGTTATAATCCTACGATCTCACTCCGAAAAACTTGCGTCAATATTAGCGTATTGCACTGCTCTTCGCGAAGCATGTCCAACTGTTTAATCAAGCGCTTGTCTCTTGACGTTACTGCGTATTACGATTGTTCTTACCGATCGATCGGAATAGTAAAGCAAATATTGACGATAAACGCGATGGAAGTTTCGTACGTTGCCGGGGTCGTTTCGATGCTTATGGTAAATGGTCACGGACAAGCGTTTGTGGAAAGGGTTTGCGAAACATCTTCGTTCATGGCTTATTCTCGGAAGTTTTAATTTTAATCTCGCTTACGCGAGTCGCACAAAATTAATGATGGGTCGTTATATCGTTGCGTTTATAAGTGTCGTTTTGCGCGCAATAAGGTCGATATGGCGCCATTCGATTTGATAGCACAAACTATAAAATTTGTTCTCCTGCACTCGAACAATTCACATACCTCGCGTGCCCACGCGTGTAATCAAAATGCATTTTATTTTTTTTAATTGTCGTACGACGGCGCGACGTTTGATTGAATTGTCAAGATGAATGATTACGAACGAATCGTTTATCGTGAAAGTGACAGACTTTTAAAAGTTTCGCCTTTCTGAAGTAAATTCTATTTCGCATTTCTGTCATAGGCGGCTAAAAATAACTTGACTTTTACAGAGAAATATAATTACATATCTTAAAATTTCTGCATAATTTCATTTTTCATAATAAAATGTTTTTAAATATAAATATTATAAACATATAAAGTTTTTAAACATAAAAACACATTTTCCAATTTTCTACTTTCAATTTTTTTTAATGTTAAATAAATTTTTTAAATGTTATAATTATGAATTTAATACATACAAAAATTAATCCATTATTTTGTTTGTAACTTGAGATGTTTCACAAAAGATTAGCTTTAGAAAACTTACAATGGCGATGGAATAAAAGGAATAACACAATGCCAGTTTGACCCAGGTCCGGGTATTCAATGGGGGCCCTTCGGAGGGGGGAGGGTCGGCATCTCTGCCTGGGAGGGGCAGACCTACCTACGTATTTGGGGCGCTATTTAAATGGAGGCTTATAGGGCAGGTCTGCGTTCTCGCCTTGCTATCTGGAGCAGCAGCGCCTGTGTCTGCAGAGACTGTGTCGTATTGATCTGTCGGTCCGCCTGGCACCGTGCTCGAGAAAGAGCGACGAGCGGCAGGAAGACAGGGGCAGAGAGGGAAGGGTGATGGAAGGAGGACGAGAGGTAGTGTCCGAAAGGGGGCGAGGCACGGTTTATTATAACCCGCACAATAAAGTTCAATAAGAATCTTCTCCAGAGTGGAGTAGGACGATCCATAATGGCCGTTGGATGGAAGTCCGCATTCTCGATAAATAAGACGTCCAATAAGCGTTATGAGGAAAACACTTCCGAAGATTCCGCGGAGTGTTGTATTCCCGTACAATTTTGCGGGATAGCTCGCGCCGGTGAGTGAGCTCTTTCCCCTCTGGAAGATCCTTCGTGAAGATTCCCGTCTTATTTACGTTACGTATAAATTGTCAGAGATTGGCAATTATTCGCACTCATTACGAATACGATAAGAAAAAGAGTTATATGTAGCGAACACCCACACGTTATCGATTATGCGAGAAATTTATCGCAATTCGAACGACCCACCTGCGTCACGGATATAGAAAACGAGATCAGGCGAACGTCACGCGAGCCGGGTCGGACACGTGTTCAAAAGGAACGTCAGAGATTGCAGGCGCAAAGTGAGGATTCGTGCCCGTTCGAGTCAAAGGGTTTCTCGATCGCACAAGGGATTCCTCATAATTTGCGGATAAAAATGTTCCGATAAAAATATAATTATATAAATAAATATAGTCTCGGAGTTACGTTCACAGGAAAATGCGTCAAGACACGTAGCCGAGTGTGCATTTTCTTCTTCTTTGAGCTTGATATCTTCAAGCAGATAATTTCTAAACTGTAAATTAATGCATAAATGATTCAGTAGTCTTATTCAGTTTCTTTCTGAATTTATTCGGTATAACACTTTCAATTAAAAACAGCGCCAGCCTGACACTTCACCGACGAGACCTCCATCTGTTCACAAAAGTTCCGTCATCGGGGATTTGCGGAACGAATGCGTGTCTTCATCCAGCGAGCTTTTAATCATCTCGACTGCAGTGATAAATGCTACGACGCGCGCACGTGACTCGCCGGTTGATTCGTTGTATAACCCGGGCGGACGGAGTTACGCAACGTGATTCCGCACGGTTTCCTCCCGTCGTACTCATCGTCGTGGAGTGAGGTAATCGCCGCGGCAAGAACGCGTGCCTATCCCTCCTCTTCTGACTCCGTAAGGCTGGAGTAATCCTCAAACAGGTACGACGAATTGATTACGACGCCGCGCGCACACTCTTCCACCAGTGTCTCTCCCGGCTCGACTTCAGACCTTTCTCGTGCGTGTCTCGCTTAAAGCCTCATCGACGACAACGACGCTTCTTATCCGATCTGAAGGATACAGGCGTCGCCCCCGGGACGGGCGGCGACGCCCCGGGACACCGGGCGGCGGGGCGTCGTCTTGACCCAATTTGCACAGGCTGGCGTAATTAAATCAGCTCTCCCTCGCGCACTCTCTCTCTCTCTCTCTCTCTCTCTCTCTCTCTCTCCGCTGTTTCTTCGGGGATCGATTAAGCGAATATATATACGCAAACTGAGCGCGCGCACTGACGGATTTAATCCATCTCGCTGAATTCTGAATTCGGAGACCGCTTCGTGTTACTATAATTGATTCAGGCATTTGGAATCAGGTGCGCGCTTGCAAATCAGGTGCGGAATTTGGAAAATTATTGTCACGGTTAATTCATTTCTACTCTTGGAACAATTCATGTGTATGGAACAAAGTGTTGAAGGAAACAGATGTTATTTGAACAGAATATTGTTTCATTATTGCGTATTTGTTTTTTCTATTGTCAATAATAATTTGCAACTAATTATTTAAATAATATACAGTTACTAGTTTTCAAATGGAAGGAGATATAATTTGAAAAATATATTATTAATAAACATTTTTTTCAAAAATTCAGTAAATATACGCTTCTCTTTAAAAGTCTATTACTAAAATTTCATGTAATACTCTTGAAATTTTTATTTCTTGTGATTGAATCTTATCTTCTAGATAAATCCAATTAGTAAATAATAATTTCACTCTATATATTTTTCATCATGATATCAGATATAATCTATAGATATACATATATAAAAAGACTTGATAATATCATCCTGTATTAATATCTTAACCCTTTAGCTCCTAGTAGCAAATTTGCTACATTCACTTTAAAGTGAATTTAAGAGTAATAAAAGTATAAAACGTATAAATTTTTTATATTAGCCTCTTAGATATGCTACATAAAAAAAAACCATTTTTAGTTCTCAAATAAGGAAAAGTTTCAAACAAAAAAGTCATATTTATCATTTTCTGTAACATATTAAAAGGATAGAATTTTCTTCTAACGTTTAAGAGGTCTGGGAGTTAAAGGGTTAAGTAAGGATTATTCTTTACTAAAAATTGAGTTTTTTTTCTTTATATAGTATCTCCTTGTTCGGTTGCATTCCATGTTTAATTCGTAAAGAGTAATTGCTATTCTATATCATTCGCATCTTAACGTCTACCGCGACGGGTAGAGATGACGTCGGGAATCACTTTGTTCGCGTCGTCTTTGTCGCGCTGCGATACGTCACATTTCACGTGTCGCGTGGGTATCTCGCTCGAGTACATCGATCGACGTCCGACGAGCGATCAAACGGCCGCTCGCATTGCGAGCGAGTAGCGGGATAATTAGCCGGGGTACGCCAGCTTCTTTGTCTCGGCGTGATCGCGTGTCGACGTTGCCCCACCGCTTCGCGCACACGTCGAGAATATCGGGGATCACTCCCGGACTGTACGCGGGGAACCCCCCGCGCTCCATTGACTTCATTCGCCGAAGGACGTTTTATCTCCGGCCCACATATCGGCACCTCTTCTACCACGCGACCTCCATTCAGTCCGGCGTAAATACAAAGGGCGCCGGCATCGCCCCGAGCTCGATTGCACTCCCGTGAGAGGGAGAGAGAGAGAGAGAGAGAGAGAGACTGGCTGAGAAAAATCCCTTTGACACTTTGACACCTGCCGCGAACCGATCTCGCCGACTCGTGGATAATTACTCGGATAATAAAATTAGCATAACTGCACCGATGAGAATTTCGTAAAATTGGATCCGTCCTATTTTTACTTTGTTTAAAATATAATTTATTTATCCCGAGACGAGGTAAAACTTTATCAAATAGACACAAGGGGAGAAAGATGGGGAAAATCGAATGAAACAATGACGCGATTGTTTTTTTAAATGTCAAACCTCGACAAACTCCGGATAAACATTGCGGTCGGGAAATATCGCGGGAAAATCAAGGTGGCGGAAATTACGGGCACTTCGCGAGGCACTTGGTCAGGCACGGGAGCCGCAAGGCCGTATATTTTTAACCTGAGAACCTTCCGGCAACCCTGCCGCGGGATCAATACCTACAACCACCCCCGTCTCGCCGTCGTGTACTACTGCTAGAAGTGGAAACCACCGCTAACTTTAACCTACATATCCGCCGCCTCTGGCTGGGAGCCCACCGGTGGAAACTTGCCACCGAGTCAAGTACAGGAAGAGGCCGAGGAGGGGAAAAAAAATGCGGGTACACGATGCAGATGCGCCGGGTAAAGCCGCCTGCGAGGAAACGAGCCGCGGGGCCGCGAGTGCAACGAAATGTTTCTCGATAAGAAAGTTGGAAAACCCATTTCCGCTATCTTGCCTCGTCGAAATATTTCATCACGATTCATGCGCCGTTGCGCGTGAAATGCAAATTGCCTCCGTCCCTGTAACGTTTATACTAAATGTAATCCATATTTTCCATTAAATAATTATATTTCACTATCTCAAACTGGTAAAATACTGAAAGCATCTTTCAGTATCTTTTGCAGAATAGGTACTGTGCATGCTGGAACTTAAATAATTGACTGTAACTCATCTCTAGAAAAAGAATTTCCAAAACTTTGTTAAATTCTGAATCGTTAAATTCTTCTAAAAACGAATAATAATTGCAAAATTATATTACATACACTACTTTGAGAAATAAAATCCGTGTAAAAGGAAAAGGTGGAAAAACTTGGTAGAAGTGAATATCACGTTCCAAGTCTCGCTTGTTCGGAGGGTCACCGGCCCGAAAGTCGTGAAAACTTTTTTTGCGGTTTTCGTCTTTCTTTCTCTTCCTCCCCATCTCAGATCAAGCTCCATTTTCCCCCGCGACGTCGCGGGGGGTTGGAGGAGAGAAGCTACGAGTAGACGGGCAATCGAGTTCCGAGATTCTCAGCCCGAGGTCGCCGGATATACCCGATACCTACTCGTAGAGGAATCCTTGATAGACGCCCAAGAATCTCTATTTTCGAGAAAAGAGTGAAGAGAGAAAGATAGAGACAGAGAGAGAGAGAGAGAGAGAGGAAAGAGTAAGAGGGTGAAAGGAGAGCATCGAGGAAAGAAGAATACCTTTCGCTCTCGGTGCCATTCAGAGAAAGAGCGACTTCCGCAATTGCGGCGGCGCTCGCGAATGGCGGATAGTCGCCTGCGCAATCTCGTCGCTTCTAAGAGCAATCTCTTTTATCACCTCTCACCCCGTTTCTTCTCCCTCGTTTGCGTCACAGGACTGTTTGCGGACGTGGGCATTTTTATACGGCCAACGCCGTGTGACGCGCGTGTCGGTTTCGCGGCGTGCATAATTTACGGGATGGGCGCTCGGCGACGCGCGTAAACAGGCTCGAACGTAAAAGTACGCGACGGTAAAAGAATGACAGAATTACGAGAGCTTGATTCAGACTCATGAACACGGCGGTGAAAAAGGAGATGAAATGGACATAAATAAAAGTATAAAACTCAATTGGTCTATTCTATAAATAATACCGTGCAGTCTCGATAAGTAAGAAAAAAAAAATAAGTGCCAATAAAGTAACGTGAGTCAACTTTAACGTCGATTGTTAATTAATTGCAATTATGCGGAATTCTTTTTAACATTCATTTCACTTAGCGTAACGCATTATACAAATACTTTGCAAAATAAATATTTTACGTTATTATTTTATTCCCGTCTACAATAGGGATCTATAACATCTTTATTGAGCGTGCACATAATTTTAAATTACTATTGAACTTATACACGTGAGGTGAATTAAGTCGCACGTGATAATGAAGGGATAGACTCGTTAAATTATGAATGAGAATAATTCTTGAGAGATTCTCGGGAAGATCCGCCCTTTGTCGATAATTGTGAATTTTCGGAGGTATTATCTCTCGCGGACGCCTCTCGGTGCGAGGAGAACGATCCAGCTCTCTGTTTCGGTTCCCTGAGCGTGCGGGGTCGAGAAACGGCGGAGCGAGTAACCGGAAGCCGTGTTCCATTTCAATGCGCGAGCCTCGCTCGTGAAAGGAACCGATAACGCCTGTCGACCGAGAGCCGGCCGAGGCGAGCCCTTTTCTAGGCGAGATAGTCGAGCGCGTTCCTTTGACGCGATTTCGCATTTCCCGCACTGAATCCTCGCCACGATCTTCGCATGCAACTCGTGAGAGGGAGAAGACGCGGGCGCACGACCTATTGTCGGCCTCTGATAATGCGTGCAAGCAGACGCCGCTCCACGCGATAATATTCCTATTCGGCAGTCAACAAACTTCGCCATTCATTTGTGAATCGAGGGACGAATGCGGGTAATTAAGATTCGCAGTCGAGGAGTGGAATAGATACGTCGAAGTGCGTTTGAATTGAAATTGCACGGAATTTGTCAACCATCACATCGATATGATAGGATTTTCTACGAGAATGTAGATATATCTTAAATTACTTTTTATTAAAAAAAAATCGGAAATTAGTCTTTTTGAAGAATTCTCAAGATACGATCGATATATAGCACACTTTTAACATAGTCTCTCTGTTTGTGGATGTTGCAGATCCCCGGACTTGTAACTCGGAAGACGGTAGTCCGCGCGCTTTGAAAACTCGGCCGTCGGGTCGCGGAGCGTCGGCAGCATCCGGCAGCTCCGTTAGCCAGGCATATACCACCACCCGGAACAATCCCCCGCTCGTGGCAAGACGGCCGATCGGGCGGACGTCCCCGGTGCTATCCCGGCGCGGCCGCTACGTGCGACGACAACAGCCCAAAGATTCTCCCACCGAAGGCCAAGATGCATATCGAGGTGCAGGTGGCGCTTAACTTCGTGATATCGTACCTCTACAATAAACTGCCGCGCAGACGGGTCAACATCTTCGGCGAGGAGCTCGAGAAGGCGCTCAAGGACAAGTTCAAGGGTCACTGGTACCCGGAGAAGCCGTTCAAGGGCTCGGCATTCAGGTGCCTCAAGACCGGCGACCCGGTTGATCCGGTGCTGGAGCGCGCCGCGAAGGAAAGCGGCGTGCCGATCCAGGATATCCTCGAGAACCTGCCGGCCGAGCTCGCCGTCTGGGTCGATCCCGGTGAGGTGAGCTATCGTATCGGCGAGCTGAACGCCGTCAAGATTCTCTACTCGGAGACCGGCGACCCGCACGACGAGACCTCGGCCGATCGCGAGGTCACCAAGACCTTCAACCCGGAGGCTCAGTGCTTCAGGCCGATCGAGGCCGTGAGCACGTCCTTGAACGGTCTCAGTCTCAGCCCGAAGTCGACCTCGCCGTTCTCGAGCTCCCTCGGCAGCAACGCCAGCAACGGCTCGTCCAACAACCAGCAGAACGGCCACGGATCCGGTTCCTCGTCTGCGCCCTCACCCACGCCCATCACCAGCTCCTTCAAGGGCTCGCCCAGCCCGGTGCCGGCCTTCATCCCGCGTACCACCGCCCCGCTCACCTTTACCACCGCCACCTTCGCCCAGACCAAGTTCGGCAGCACCAAGCTCAAGACTAGCAGCAAACGCGCCAACAGGTTGGTACCGGCCGTTTGATGTTTCCTCCCGTTCTTTCGTTCAGCCGAATTGAATCCAACTTATTATTAAAGCTTATGAACCTTTGAAACCACGCTTGTCCTCAATTTTTTGCTGTCATCGTGAAAATAAAGTTTATTTGTTTGAGACGTTTAAAGACAAAGGCCATTTAAGGTTTCAATATGATTAATCGGCGCAAAAATCGATGGATACAAATAAACTTTAGTTTTCTAAATGATAATTATGCGAGTTTACGCAACGGAAGATTTTGCAATGAAAATAATTATTTCCTTTTTGCTGATGATATAAACATAATTATTGCGATAGAGAGTTGTATGCGAAATAGCTAAATTTTGTTGCTACTCGAGGAGTGTCACATTGAAAAGACAATAATACGAAACATTATTTAATAAATTACATACAATTTATTCATAAAGAACATTGCAAAAATTGATCGTTTCTTCGATATTACGCTTCTCGAGTTTCCTTCATAACACAATCTGTATGTGTATTCGTGGAATGCTGCTTGCAATTGTCTCAGGTATACCTTCACGTATTTACCATCGCTAGAAACTAACATTACTTACAATTCCCGCGGTATAAAAAAACAAATTGAACGGTGGGATCGTCATTAGTGAATCGCTTCGCAATCAAATAACCGTAGAAATAGCCAAGCATGCTCGAAGTTAGAGAATAACGCATAACGGAGCGTGCGATCTATCGTAAGAGATCGCGCATTGCCGATAGGATTTAATTTTAGCACGCGCGTTATCCCATTTCCCAAACAGACACGTACGCACACACACATAAGCACGACAGAACAAAACGCGCGTACTAACCAGGTCGCGACGATGTACCACTCCCGGATCCACGCACACGCGTGCATACACAGAGCCACTGATGAACCGCACGGTACCGCTCGGTTTCAGGATGTCGCCCACCGAGTTCTCAAACTATATAAAGCAGCGCGCAGCGATGCAGCAGCAGATTCACCATCACCACCATCATCAGCAGCAACAGCAGCACCAGTCGCAGCAGCAGCAGCACCAGTCGCAGCAGCAGCAGCAGCAGCAGCAACAGCAGCAGCAACAGCAGCAGCAGCAGCAGCAACAGGCGACCGCGGCCGGCGCAGGATTGCCAGTCTCGCAGAGCTCGCCGCGCAGTCGTAGCCTATCGCCCGGCAGCATAGTCGCCGGTACCGGACAGCAACACGCGGACCCGAGCGCGTACTTCTTCCAGCACGGCCCGGCCGCGGCCGCGGCGGCGTACCACGCGCAATTCCCTCATCGCAACATCTTCGACTCGTCGGCGAGCCACGGCGGCTACCTGCCGGCCGATCTCTACGCCGGCACCAAATTCCCGTCATCGTACCTCGACCCGACCACCCTGGCTGGCCATCAGTTCTACGGCGGCAGTATGAACGGTACCGGCGCCGGTTCCGGCGGCGCCGTCAACGGCACCACCGGCACCGGGGCCGGTACCCAGGGCACCGGTAGCGCCGGCACCGGCAACCTCGGCCCGATCGGCTCCGCGACGACCAACGGCAACGTCAACGCCGGCGCGGCCGCCGCGGCGCAGCAGCAGGACAAAAGCGCCCTGGTCGAGGGCCTCAACAACTTCGGCCTCGGCTCGGTCGCGCCCTACCCGGCCAGCCAGTATCAGCACCTGCTTGTGGCCAACTAATACCTCGCGCGTGCACGTCAAGTCGTCAAGACCACCGCCGCCGCGCCCCGCGGCGGTAGTAGCGACGTCCTCGTTTTCGGTGCCGCTGGTACGGCGGCGAACAAGAAGGAGAGAAGGCTATCACCTCTGAGACTCCGTCGTCGGGACGTTGTTCAGGGTCCAGCTTCCTGAAGACGAACGTCCATCAATCCCGCTCTATCTCTCCTCTTCCGATCGGAGTTCGTCAGTTACAGTTGACGATATCCACCTGTCCTCTCCCGCAATCCCTATTCAGACGCTTCTCAGAAACGCGCTTTCGTTCGATCTTTCCTAATCCAACAAGTCCGTGACATTCTGTACATACATTATCGATAGCTATCGACGAACAGGGGAGAGATAGAGAACGAGCAGAAAGGAAAAAGAGAAAGAGAAAGACAGCAGGCCGCCGAACAATCGGCACCGATGACGATCACGAAAGCGATCGAGACGGGGAAAGAAGGCGCGATAGGACGGAGAGAAAGAGAGGGAGAGATAGCGTGTGCGTGTGGAGACGATGCCTGGTTCTGAGGTACGCCTGATTGCGAGGTAGCGTGTGCGTGCAGAAACGTTTTAGGCGTGGAGGAGAGAAGAGGAGACGGAAGGAAGCGGCTAACGGCTAACGAGAGCGTGTATATGTGTTAAAACCCGATAAGGACTCGATTGGCGATGGCGCGAGACGCTCGTTCGAGACGGAAGCCATCGTGTGGCTACCTTCGACACACATACACACAAAACACACGCGCAAATGGTATACCGCATGCATGTAGCGCACCGGCGGACATTCGAACGACGCGTCGAGCGCGCATCTGGGACAGTAAAAACACACATTCGACACATTATAGGGATATACACACGTAACATACATACACATACATACGGAATGCAGATATACATATTATACCGATCTTCCCTTAATATACATCCCGTACATGCGATACGAATCCATGCGGGCACACGTAAAGCCACCACACACGTCACACGCGAGCATCACCCATGCACGAAGACACACGTACGTATTAATGAAACAAAAAAAAGAAAAAGAGGAAAACCACATATACGCGACATTGACCCACACAGATATTACCAACGTGTAATAATTTATTTTTTCACTGGTATATAGTCGGAGAATTGAATAATGAATATATATCTGTAGAGCCTATGTATTATATTCAAGATGCACTCACTCTTCACCGGGTTCTCGCGAAACGGTAGGAACTACACACTTGTCCCCCAACTCGTGTCGAGCGAGCCGTCGGTGTCGGAAGAGAGAGAAAGGGAGAGATCCGTGGACCGATAAAAGATTGGAAAGGTAAGGTGTCTTCCAAGTCTTTTTTTCCTCCATCGAGCGCCGATACGAGGCGACACGCGCGCGTGTCGTCTCGTTTCGCGCGAGAATCGTGGGCCGGATGTGCGATCTCGGACAACGCGGAAAGCTATTCAGGCACTAAATACGTAAAGCTCCTTCAGACGAGTCCAAGATCGAATCGCGAATAGCTTTCGCCCGCGCGGAAGACCTTTACGTCGAACTGAGAGATTTAAACCGAGAAGACGGCCCGTTCACTCACACGAGATGAGTAAATAAAAACGAGAAGGAACAACGCGATCAAGGAACGAAGGATCGATCCTTCCGCGAGTATAGTGATAATGTAGAGAAAGAGAGAAACGAGCTCGCAGTTTTATACCGTTCGGAAAACTCGTCCTCGGTACGATTTTACATTTTATTTTTATAATAAATGCAGTAGAATGTAGGAGAAATCGAGAGCGAAAGAGAGTGAGAAAGAGAGAAAGAGAGGGAGAGAAAGAGAGAGTGCAGCGAGTGATGTGCAAGGGAAGAAGGCGGAGACGTAGAAGGTGAGATAGAAAAAGAGCCAGCCGGTGTGTTCGCGAGGGACGTAAGTGGCCTCGTTGCAGGCCCCTCGATATTTGCTCGGCTGCGCCGCAGACCTGCGAGCTGGTCCCCGCCCGTCCATCCGCCGCGCCGCAGAAAAACCATCGGGAATCGATTTCCTTTCGAGATATTACCTTTCGATTTGACATCCGGAGTCGATGACCCTCCGAGCTGTCGAGGGAACCTCTTCGAATCGTTAAACCTCGGCAATACGCCGCTATGCGTTTAAACTTTGAACCCGGAAATTCTTTCTAATTATTTTCCGATCGCCGCAGGCACCGCTCGCGAATCGCTCATAAACAAGTTTTCAAGCAGCTGATGAGATCTTTATCGATTAAGATAAATTACTCGGAATGTGAGAACATTAATTAGTGACTTAACGATCATTTATGGTGGCAATCGATCCCTTTGACAGGTATCTCTTTTTCGATCATACAGAAACGTCCGCAGAGCTTTAGCGGTGCGCTAAGAAAAAAAAGTCAAGTACAAAAATAACGAGAGTCAATCAGAAGCAGGATGAACGGCGGGTGGGATAGTTTCGAGGGAGCAACGTCGTCGCTTATCGTTCACGAGGTTAATTAGGTGATTACGTAATTAAAAGGCCGCGCGTTATTGTCCTTGTCGGCGAGGCGACGGCTCGTTCGGTTGCGAAAATAAAATTTTTCGATACATTATGGAGACAAGTACTAAATTTTCAGCAACAGCTATTTTATCTTTCGGAGTTTAATGAATGTATTTAAAAATTGCTGACTCTTTCGCGATTTAATTTTAATCGACGCGGTCGACCTGAATTACAGGATGTTCATTGTAAAACGCTACCGAAGCTTCGCTTCGTAATGTTATGTCACTATAAACTTTTAGTATAAAGTAAATGATTATCGACATCACTTTACAACGAAAATTCCGCTTTCGTCAGTCAGAACCGTCTTCCTTTCTCAAAAATCGCCTACAAAAGAGAATTGTCGGTCGCGTTTTAAAATAAACATGCTTCTCGAGATTTCAAAATTTATTTATGAATTAATTCGATAATACGCCTTGTAATTTCCAAGATAATAATTACGCTAATCCTCAAGAGAATTAGTAACGTTTATACGAGGTACAAAATTTATTGAAAATTTCACGGAAATTAACATGAATGCTTTGCGATAAATCTCCTACCGTTCGCGTCTTACATGTATTTAGTTTCCTTCGCAAGTCGTGCCTCGCCGACGAGTATCCCGCGACTATTCGACGTGACAGTAACGGCGGCGGAGGTGCCGTGAGCCGCAGGCCGCGGGCACTAGGTGCTAAAAGTATTCAAAAGTGTTAATCCTGTGACCGTAGGACAAAACGCAAGGATACGGGCCCGAGGACAATCCGGAGACCACGGCTGACATCGATCCGCGCCACCGATCAGCCGCGTCCGCGCGCGTCCTGTCCTTAGACACTAATTTCCACGACATTCTCATAGCGTGTCGATGTAGCCGTAGCGTGTAAATGTCTAGCGTGTAATTTCTAAGTATGTATGTTTACTCGTTCTTTCTTACGGACTTTTGTATAGGCCTTTTTGTAAATTATCCTCGCACCCGGTCGCGGCCGTCGAAGCGGGATCGATGTTGGACGCGACCTTCCCGGAACGCGTCCGAATCGGAGGATTCGGTGCGAGAAGGAGGCGAGTTCGTGACTTGTGAGATCCGCTTTAAATCCGGGGGATCGTACCTAAAACAAACGTTGTGAACAACGGACTTGCATCCTGCGTTCTTACGCGCTGAAACTTTCGATCTCGTCGCGAATTTCGGGAAGCTGAAGAATCGTTTTTTATATGATACCTCGGTCCACAAAGTGAAAATGTAATTGAAAATTTAGTCAAATTGATGTCGGCTCGTACATGCGGAGAATTTAGTCGACTGAGTGGTGGTCTCCGGACGGGTCGGGGGGTGCGAAACAAGTTTTAACCGTGGAACTAACTACTAAAGTAGACGTGAGAAGACGCTGATGAAGAACAGAACCCTTTAGTAATATCTAAACTCTAATTATAACTATTATAACGATACGTACGACTGTGGTAGCTATGCTAGTACCTGCTATTGTTAAAGAGAAAGTGATGCGAATAAGGTAGGGACGACCGAAGGAACAGAGGGGGATGCCGCTGGAAAAAACAAACTACAGCATAGTGCCTCAGTGCGTGTCGACATTCGCTCATCTACTCGACTTTTACATTGATTTTCCTACATCTCTCGTAGCCGCAAGTATTTCTGTTTAACGTTTCCGAAATCAATCAGTTTCGATAATTTTATCCCAAATTCAATTTGATTGCTGTTACAAAGTCACAAAGAATATTAAACTTGCAAAGAACCGTCAACATTTTTATCAGATTCTAAAATATTGATTTTATAAATGGACTGTATTTTTTTTTTTATAAATATTAACTTGTGTGTTTCTTTTTTTTAATGATACGCACTCGAGTCATTGTGCATCGAGGCAAGTTTCGCACCGCGTTCTGTCAGTGAGCCTCGCAAACGATCCAAAGTCTATCTTACGATATCTTGTTTCTTTCGCGTCGACATGCAGGATGCCCTTCGTTTCCGTCGCCCCCGCGCCAGCCTACGTCGCGATCGTCAAGAAGCATACAATGTTGTTTATTCTTGTAATTTTTCTAATCGTCCACGCACGATCGGGTTCAAGCGGCGCGGATTTTTCTACACCTCGCGGCGGCGAAAATTAGATCGGAAATCCGTCGGTCGTGTTTTTCGTGTCGCGATCTGAAAGTAACGTCCTCTCGCATGCGAGAGGAAATCCCAAACGGGCACGGGAGAAAGGGAAAGAGAGAGATTCTTTCTTCGTGACGCGAGATCGCGAAAGTTTCGACAGTTCGCAGTCGCACCTCGCTGACAGTTGAGGCAGCTGGACGGAGGATAACGACGTCGACGACGGTTGAAGTGGAGGAGACGATGAAAGGAACTCGATGGGCGGAAACTTTCGAAATCATTGCGACCGCGGAAACTTCGTAGACTTTAAACGGGTTTCGTCCGGACTTTCGAATGCGAGTAACGCGATCGGCCGGCCGGCCGGCGGCGTTTATAAAAGCCGACGACTTACGGGTACACGAGCCGAAAGTTTCGCGCTTCGGCGAATTCCATGGCGTTATACGGGGGCGATAGAAAGGGGGTGGCGGTAGGAGAAGACGGAGCGCAAACGGCGAAACGGCGAGGGTAGAACGAGCGAGCGAGCGAGAGAGTGAGAGAGAACGGAAAAGAGTGGCAACTCAATGCAATAAGTCGCGAATCAAATGGATCTCTGCTTGAGACGAGAGGCTCAGATTAGCGAAGAATCAAACATGATGTATACTCTTTAAAACAAACAAACAAAAGTGAAACTAAGAGACGAGAGAATAAAGGGGGATATTAAACTAGGAGAGACGCGCGCGCGTAAAGTGCGCAACGGGGCGCGAATAAAGCGGCGCGAATCAACGTTGGGTGAGAAAGAGAAGGAGAGTGAGGGAGGGAGAGAAAGAGAAGTTAAGTGAATCTAATTAATACTGATAGAGCATACACATTGAGATACACAAAAAAAACATGTAGTGTTATACGTTTTACGATACGATTGTAATGAACACTTTGTAAGCAAAGGAAAAAAACAAGTTACGCATAGTTTTCCATACCCCCCGTAATGAATGTAATTCGTTGAAAGGGAAAGTTCAGACAGAAAAATACACGGCACACACACACACACACACATACACACATACACACGCGCACACAGACGGACGGTCAAAAGGAGTGTACAAGACGCCCAATACATACATATACATACACGTTCGAAGTCGCTCGGGTACACACAAGAATTTATAAGAAAAAAAAAGAAGTCAGTAATCTGTCTTTAAAGTATCATGTGTCTATAAACTATAGCGATCGATATTGTCTTTTAAATAAATGGCAAAAAAAATACAAATAACCATGATAACGTCGTGTAAGGTAGCGATAAACAAACACTCTGCAATATAATGACATAATATATATTCTTACATTTATAACGGCGGAACATATGAAGGATTATATGTGACGAGAGCGGACAGCGGGAAGCCCGAAAGATCGTGTAGAATGCGCGTCGGGGAGTATCGGAGGAATGCCGTCGCGAGAATTGAATCGGTCCCCTACCCTCGAAATCATCCGAACGAAAGGGAGAAGAAAAGAAAATGGCGTATTTCGATACTGCCGAACGCGCATGGAGATATCACATGGATACCCACGAAACACACACCCACATACACACATAGATACACAAAGTACACAAAGAGAGATCCAAAAAAAAAAAAGAAACTATCGATTATTCTACCAAGTAAAATGAATTAACAAGAGGATGATAATTAGATTTGTAATTAATTACATATATATTTTTCAATACTTTAACTACTTGCTGAATGTAAACTATATACATATATAATTATATATATTATATACATATATTATATATATATTATATACATACACACCTCTAATGCGCGCGATGCCGCGCGCGAAAGGGTGAAGAAGGGTACGACGATGAAGGCAGCCTCGCAGAGAATCTCTAAAGGAACGTTGAGAGAGAAAATTCAAATAGTGAAATCAGGATCACCCGAGAAACAGAAATTCTTGGGAGGACCATCGGCTAAAATAATAGTCCTCCGATTTTTTTCGATGTTTTCCGGAAGACTTTCAGCGATGCCTTTCATCGACGCGATGGCTCATTTCCGGCTCGGCCGCAGCTCGCGAGATTTGAGAGGGAAAAGAACGAGTAAACGTAAACATCTGGGAAAGGGAGCGGTGAGGGATTGTCTTTCGTCGTGGCGGATCACGTGCCGAGCGGAAACGAGCGATGGGTACCCTTCTTCTGGCCGTTCCCCTCGGGAAAGCGAAAGAGTTTCTGCGAGATCTTTTTGTACCCCACCCAAGTTACACTCTCGGTGTCGAAAAAAAACTACGTTACACTACGTGTAAGTGCATCCTAAATGTAACTGTTAATTGCCCCTACTCCAAAGCCCCCAACCCACGCCATTTGTAGAGAGAAGAAAAATCATGAGTGTGAAAGAGAGAAAGAGAGAGAGAGAGAGATATGTGTGTAAGACGGAGCGATTGGTTGTGTGGATCAATTACGTGGTATTGCGTGAATGTGTAGCAAAGTGTGAAGACACGTTCGTTCGCCTTAGTTACTTTTTTCCTGGATGCAAAATGGGAAAAATGGAGATCCTTTCGAATGATTTTTGCACGCCTATGATTGTTATGTATAGATCGTATACTTACGATTATTACTATTACGATTATAATTATTATCTTCACCCCTTAGACGAAAAAGAAAGAGACAGACACACTGCGCGCCTATATATATATATATACATATTTGTATATAGGTCTTTTCTCACCTCACCTTGTTTCTTTTCTTTTTTCTTCGTCCGTTAATTTTTCTTTCTCTTTTTTACGTACATACATATATATATATTAGAGATGTATTTTCTGTTGGCTCGTTAGATTTTGTTCCTTTATTTTTGTACGAAAACGCAACATCGACGACGACGCGTCGTCGATTTTTATCTATATATATACATATAAATATGAATATTATAATTGTAGCTCGCTTATAAGATTATCGTTCAACCCTCCTTTTGATATAGTTTGTTATTGTTGTTTTTGTATGATATTTGATTATATATACCGGCGCGCGCGTGTCGCGCGTCAAAAAATAATATATATAAATATATACTACCATATTATATATATAATATATATTTTTGTTAATAATACAGTGGTTTGATAACTACATTAGCCTGTTAATGATGAATTTGTTTCTCTGTTTCTTACGGCCCGTGAATATACATAGATAGACACACGTGCATATACATAGATATATATATTATACATATATACATACCTATATATATATATATAAATATCGATTATATATATATACATATACCGCTACATTATATTTTGTTTAACAGTGTGACGAAGCGACAATGAAGCGTTTCTTGAAATTTGTCGAGCGACTTTACAAGGGGCTCCGACACGAAATATTGAATATCGAAACTCGCGTGTAATATAACTTATAATATCATTTTGTAAATTATTTTTTGTATTTTTATATATATACATATATAAATAACGAAAGCATACAAAAGAGAGTCGCGGAACAGTGTTATGCGCACGGCGAGAAATCGAGAGAGTTTGAGAGAAAGAGAGAGAGAGAGAAAGAAAGACCGAGCGAGAGGGAGGGAGAGAAAGGGAGCGAGAGAATGTATCGGAGATGAGAGAACATTTATGATGAAAGGAGGGATAAAAACAAAAAAAAACCTCGTGACGCATTAATTAACACTGACGATACTTAATCAGTCGCTGACAGTCCTTTCGTTGATCGAGAGCAGCGCCAAGAAGATTATTATTCGAACGACTACCAGAGATCGCATACGGCGCGTATGCAACGTTTGTAAAACTATAAACGTATACACGAGTACACACACATGTGCATACACACCAACACATACACACAGACACACGGCGCAAAGTTTAATTTAATACGACACGCCAGTCCCGAAGATTGCGATTGTTCCCGATTATTTGTACCTCTCTGTATGTATTTTGCAGCTTGTCAGTGCTTTTTGTTTATTATTACATTACCTTATAAATATTAATTCACCGTCTTTTTGTACCAGTCTACTCTTGCGTGTCTACTCGACGCGTAATGCGAGCTTTAACTGTTGATTCAACCTAGCGGACATAGTGCAACGCAACTCCAAAGAAAACGCGGCCACGGCCCGCCGATCTCGGGCCGATCGCTCGCGATCGTTGGTGACCTCGCAAGCAACTTAGTATAATAGCATACCAGATATTACTTTTCTCAAAGATCAAGCAGACACGAGCAGATATGGACAGCGAGTAACTGAGAGAGTTACATGCTGGTTCCAGTTACCTCCGACCGCGGCTTTGGATGATTTAACCCTTTCCATACTTTCGCTAACATAGATTTCGCAATATTTATCCAAACGTTATTTATATGTAACTACACAAAGTGTAACTACATTATTGATTTATTTTCCAGCGTTCCGAATATAAAATACGAAGTCAAACACGAGTTGGAAGGGGTTGTTGGCTGCGACGATACTTTTCTCCAAAAGCCCAAAGCGCAGTATTACGTTCAATTTACATAATTATGATTAGCGAAATATTTGGCCGCGTCAAGAATTGGCATATCCCTCGAAACATGTGTACGTTTACGCGGTCGGGGGTTGGACTCCGTGTTCGCGCACACGGAGAAAGATTTATCGTCCCTCGCCGGTCGGGGAACAGAGCGCCACGCGCGGGATTATCCCCGCGGCATGTAAGATGCTATCGGTCTTATGTAAATTAACCACCATTCAAGCCGTAACGGAGTCTGAGTAATTATGACAGATAATTGCCTCGTATCTCATAACGAAATTATCCCCCTCCCCCTCCCCTAATCGATTCTGTATTCCCCCGCGAGCGTGCGAGCGCCTGTCCGTGATTTTCGCTTCGGCCGATAGCGCAATTCTCCCGATGAAACCCACGACCGGCGGGGATAAGTCTCTCCGCTGAAGTGTAATAATCAAAAAGCGCGCACGCGGCGATTCGCGTGTCGTCGTAATTCGCTGTAATTCGCCTCCATCCTTGGGTCGGCTTTTAGAAAGCTGCTTGGAAGAGATCCGTCGAGAAGTTTCAAGAAATTTCGTTTCACGCGCATGGGAAAACGAGAGGAGAGCCAAAGGAAGCTAGAGCAACGAGAGATGTTTGATTCTCGCGTCTGAGTGTGCGTGTCTGTGTGAAAGAGTGCGAGAGAAAAAGAGCCTGCGAGAAGATGAGAGAGAAAGAGCGAAAGAGAGTGAGAGAGACGTATATTTTTCGTGAACGTTCTTTCTTAGTTTTCTCATGCAAGCACAGTGGATGAGGGCGGTTGCCGATCGATTCGATTGTTTTGGATCAAAGCCATCGTCGGTCGATCTTTCGTCGTTCTTCGACGTCGCCATCGCTGGTCGAGCGAATCTCTCGAAGTCTCCCACGATTCTATAATTGAGTTCTAGAAGCCATAATTTGGCGATTGAGCGATGATCCGATCGTCGAAGGGTACAGGAAATCAGGTCGATATACATTACGATTTCTTCTGGAAATCGCATAAACAACGAGATTGGAGATATCCGCTAGAAGAGAGGAGATCATTTGCATTTCTGATTAGCCTTTAATTAGATGTTAAACAAATCAAGATCGGATATTACGAAGGACGTAATAAAGTAGGCTTTAGTGATAATCTAAAATTCGTACGACAAAATTCTTTCTTTATCTTTAGATAAATTAGAAGCACGACAAGTCCTTAAGACTCGAGGTGGGAATATAAATATCGAACACGGCCGTGAACCAATCGGTCAAATGGCGTCGAGGGATCGAGAGAAAACGACAAGAGATCGACGGACTAGAGAGAACTAAGGACGAGATCCAGGACGATGATCGACGGTGAGGTGAAGGGCAGGGCGCCTGGTATTAGTACACATTAGTTTTTTGGCTAGAGGGGGCGCCCAATTAGTTGTTGGAATTTTATAGTCTAGGTAATAATTCTCGATATAGTTCAATGTTGTCGAGTTTTCTATTAGTTGAGCGTGGCGAGGAGAACGCGAGAGGAACAATAGGGGAAAGCCGGAAGGACTTCACCCGACCGGCGATTGCCGCAATCGCCGGGAACGACAAATTAACTATTTATACGATTGTTCAGAAAATATATTCTCGATGTGCGAATAAAGTGTTTTATATACTTATATACGTTAAACGGATTTAATTAGACTGGAAAAGCGCGAGATGTTTTCAAGACAGTTTTCAATACTCGTAGAGCTTCAATGGGAATTTAGTATCGGAGCGGTAATCGGAACTCGCTGAAGTATCAAAACTTTTTGTTAGATTTAGGACGAGCGCACTTGGCGCTGAAAGTCGCGATATTAGTCGTTTCGTGCCGGCGATGAAATTTTCCTGGGAATATGAAAATTTGCGATTTTGCAGCGCGCGTTAAACATTAATTATTGAAACGGTAATATCACGTTCGCTGAAACCGCCACCGCCGCCGCCGCCGCCGCCGCCTGGTAAATCGATAAACCGTTAGTGCGGATGTGCACGTCGCTTCGCTCGTTCCGTTCGCTCATTTTAGCGTGCCCTTAACGCGAGCTTACGCCCGGCCGTAAATTTTCGACGCGCTAATTACACGGTGTTCTTCCGTCGAAATGGACGCGTTTTAATTGATTTACGCGGAAATCGCGGGCGATCGCTCCCTACGCAACGATGTGGGATCGCCGAAAGGGAATAACCAAAATCACGTGAGGTCACGCTTATGTCAAGTTTATGCAACTGTATAAACTACGAAATGTATAAACTTTTGAGCAAAGATGATAACGTTGGCTAATTGTATATATACATGCACAACCTACGGATAGTACAAACGAGACAGAATTATCACAAATACTAGCTAATAAAAATACTTGTGAAATTATATTGACACCAAAATTTGATAACGACATCGTAGATGCGTTTCACCTTTCTCATTAATGGGTATACTGTATGTGTTACCACTGATTTAGAAATCTTTATAAATTTTAATAGCGAATTTAGTAAATTGTATATTACGGGGAGACTTTTCTTACAATCCCTTTTTTGAAAACTTTTCTGAAAAGAATGATGTTTAGTCGAGAAGAAAGAATGGATAAACTATGATATTTAATATACTTTGCACGAAATTCTTATTTCAAACAGGCAGTTCTCAAAAATAAATTTATTGCCGACAACAACAATTTGGGACTTTATCCAGAGAAGTTCAAGAGTAGCTTCAGGCTTTCCTCGATTCTCGACTCGTCCTCGTCACCGATGTGTGGTTAGTCACGACGATTTCGAGTTACTAATAGCGTCTGTGTGGAGTATTGGAGTACCGGATACTTCCGGCAACTGTCCAGGCGGATTCTCACCTAGGAACTAGAATCGTCGTCCCTCGGCGGAGCTGGACGAACAGACGATTTCCGGTTAACAACTTTGAGCTTGGAAAACAAGCTGTCCAATGAATCTCTAATTTCCAGTCAATAAATTATTCCAGCAAAGGCAATGACATAAAGTGACGAACCTGGTTCTTTTGCTCTATGGTTTCCTTGCGCACGATTACGTAATAGAAATAAATAAATAAATAAAAGCTGTTTGGGTGACAATATTGATCGATCACGACAATGCCGAGGAACGTTTCGCTCAGCTCCGACGATGCTCCTCGCGAAAACTTTCCTGAGCGAGTTCGTCATTCCTCCCATCGCCCACCGTCGCGGGAGGCGTGAGAGAGAGAGAGAGAGAGAGAGAGAGTGATTCTATGAGGTGCTCTTCGAAAGTTTTCCGATGGGGACGATGGGATGCATTGCGAATGGCCGATCGGTAAATAGGGAGACAGCGTAGAGAGACGCGTATTGGCAGAGTCGCTGTCTATGACGTGCGAGCGATAAACGAGAACTTTATCTATATATTTGCCACGATATTTAATATGTGAATGAGTATATCTATTGAATATATAACATTGACATATAATATAGATATATATAAATATATATGAGAGAGAAGCGAGAGAAAAAAAGCGATAGAGAGAGTGTGCGTGTGTGTGTGAGAGAGAGTGAGAAAGAGAGAATGCGAGATGAAGAGCGAGCGTAAAAGAGTGTATGGTAATATCATAAAATTATTATTCTCTTTGTTACTTCTTTATAATTAAAACAATAAAAAAGCTACTGAATAAAAAGACGTTGTGCACGTTGTTATTTAAGCCGGATGTGGACGGCGGTGTTCTCTTCTGTGTGTCTATCGGTGTGTAACTGTAGAGCGCTACGTTCCTTCTTTCCGATTTCCTCGAAATTATCGAGCTATTTGTCGCGTTGCATAATTCGATTGGTAGCGAAACGTCAGAGTTTATCCTTAAAAAAGTTAATGGGCAGCACGTTAGATTAGTGGCCATATAATGTTTACAATAATGCTAGTCACGGATGCGCTTATCTATTAATTTCCGTTTGTTATCGGTGTTTTATATCGAATATAATCTTTTTGTAACTTGACGATAATGTTGATGATAACCGTGTATCTTGGAATTGGAGCATGATAAATTCACAAAGCAATAGGCTTTCTTTAAATCGTTCTTGGAAGTGTTCTTTGTGCGTTTTAACGCGTTATAAAGAAATATCTCTGATCTCTGATCTTTAAGGTCATCACTTTTATATAATATAATTTTTATCCTCTCTGATAATACTTTATAAATAATATTTTTAAAATTGTACAGATCAATCCTAATTTAATTACATGAGAGCAATTAATTTGTAACATAGCCTATTATATAGTTTTGAAGATTCATATCATTTGATTTTTGTAAATTAGATCATGCGATTTTCAATGACTTGATGAAACTCATGTTTTCAAGAAAACGATAGCATAATGCGCCTTGGATATTATCTAATTTCAAAATTCATTCTTGTTTTCATTTCGTACATGTATGTGTATAACGATGAGAACGTTTCATGTAATCCTCTAATTTATCCTACAACGTAGTATTTGTTCAGTTCTTCACGATTACACTGTGTTTCTACATGCAAAGATTATAAGGGTGATTAGGCTATTTGAAAAAAAAACATAGATAAGGGAACACGAAAGGGTATGATTGAACGGAGGAACAAAAATCGAGCTAACAAAAAAAAAGGAACCAGTATTTCGTACGTACATGTATCCTGTCGTTATCGTCTAAAAGTAAAAGTGAGATAAAGGAGAAATAATTAAGTATCAATGGCCAAAAAAAAAAAAGAGACGCGTTTTTCATCCTTCCTACTCTTGCGTACGTTTATATACCTCTTGAAACTTAATTATCTGCGGTGTAACTGCGCCGGTGGAATGCATGAGAAGCGAGAGAGCACGGTGGAGACGAAAATTAAGCGAGTTATATTTTTCACTCGGAGAGAAAAGGCGGCGAGAAGGAGAGAATCGTTGAACGAAAGTGATCGTTTAGTTAAAACGACCGTGCGGGCTGAGAATGTGAGTGTAACGATGCATTTCGCGGCATATTGCACGTATACACATATAATAAACATATATATATATATAGATATGGGAATGCGCTGGAAAATCTATTTTGCGTCGTTCCGGAAAGACCCTCGTATTACGATGTAAAAACAGGCATATTCAATTTTATATTCTAAAGTAAACGTTAAGGGACGTATACTTTTTACGCCGTAGGACGTGCACCTACCGTTAAACATGTGAATATTATGAATACATGTAATATCCTTGGCATTATTAAGTCGAATCTATCGAATCTCTCTTGGTTGATGCGGGAAAATAAAGGGAATTGCTGTAAATATTTTCCGCGGAAATTAAAAGTCTTATTATTCTTCTTATTCATTGGCAATGTGACAAAGGGCTTGAGAGCTCTGCTCGTTTAATCGCCGCTCGATTGATAAGATCGATCGAAAGACATTACTTTTTCTCGCGTAACGCATCAAAAACTAAGTATAAAAGGAATTTGCATACAGGATTATGCTTTTAAAGAGATAAAAGCATTTTGTACGCGCGTGATACTTTGATCCAGGTACTTAATTTAAGGAAGTTATTTTCCCCACAATTTTGAGAAATCGACAGGTCAGTCGTCTTTCGCGACTTTCGTGACTAGCACATACGTGACGACCGTTGTTCTACCGCTGCGAAAGGAGAGAGAGAGAGAGATGTGTGTGTCCCTTGTATAATATTCGTACCGTGTCTGTGTTTTGTGTCCACCTACGTACTCTATATCTATTTGCCTACCCGCCTGTATCAATCTCGCACATTCGCACACCTGTTGTGTCGCTACGAAATCAAAATATATAAATCAATCGGACAGAGCAGGTCGGCTGAAGGGAGAACGGCCGAGAGAGAAATTCCGATTGAACTCGGCGGGTTCGCGGCATGTAAAACGATCTCGCGACCTGCGCGATATCAATTTACATGGGATTAATCCAGCGGGATTGAGGACTTTGGAATTCTATTACAAAGACGGAAAAAAAAATTCGAGAAGCGTTCGACGCGACACGTAATGTTGCAATCTATCATATCGCTCGGTATACATAATTCGTTGTGATCGTTTATTCCGCGCCGTAGGCTCGAATCCATAAATGTCCGCCCGAGAAATCCATCTTCTGTATATTTTATCGAGTTTACTTCGCCCTTACGTGTGAGTTATTAGAGGAAAAACGGGTCTCTCCAAAGAGCATTTGCAAAGAGCGTATGCATTTTCTCTTCAGCCGATCGACAGTGTCGTGTTTGGAGTTTCTGGATTGATCAAACAGCACCTGTCTCAGCGCTTTTTAATCCTCAGGATGTATCTTATAGCTACACGGCGAGATATACGCGCGTCTCCGCGTGTAGACAAAATGACAGAACACGAAGTGCATATACGATACACACGCACGCACAGACACAAGCACATTCTCACACGATGGAAAGCAGTAGAAAATAGGGCAGAAGCCAGAAGAGCGAGACGCAGAGAGATTATAATAGAAGCCGTGGGGCTGGACACGGCAGCTAGATACTTTTTTCACGGATTTAAATAGTTGTACGATATTCGTAGTTCGTAAGTATTGATATCCTTAAGTATATCGTAAGATCACATTAAAACAAACAAATGAATATATATATACGCGTGTATTCTATCGGGGGACGTAGGTATTTAGCGATAATTTCCTAGAAAAAAATTCTCGCGTATTCTCGTAAGACGATATATGCACGGCGAAGCGAGAAAAAGGAAACGAAGGATGGCGTATCTTAATTTCTCAATAAGGCGACTCTCTCTATGGTACGAAATAGCTCGCACCATGGAAATCATTCCAATAATCGATTAGCACGTCGTGCAGCTACTTTCGCAAAAACGTTCACGTGAGAACTGCGAGAGACACAGAGAGAAAGAGAGAGATAAGAGCCGAGGAAGTCTGCACGACAATAGCGAGTAAAATGATAGTGATCAAACGACGACAAGTTCGAAATCCGGAAGACCTTAAGTGCCAAAGAACGCCAAGGGCGACTTAAGTGTAAGAGGAATTTTCTGAAGTAACGTTTCAGAAGTACATCGACGATCGACCGGAGGCAATTGCTTATCATTTCCGAAATATTTTTAGCGTTTGGATTTCCTTATGCGCGCGTATGTGTGGCTGTGTGTGTGGGTGTGTGTGTGTGTGTGTGTGTGTGTGTATGTGTATGTATTGTAATTTCACGTCCTTTTCTATTATGCTAATATAATTTTCGTATGAATAATTTAATTTCCGTATGAATAATTTAACTCAGTGTCCTCAACTTCGGAAACCTCACGAAAGAGAATCCCCGATAAAATATTTCTGGAATAATCTCCAAGAATAACATCTGAATGGAGTGACCGAGAATCGCAAATTTGCTTTCCATGGATATTATTCTTTTGTCGACGACTTTTTTTTACGACGTATGTACATTATGAAGTAATTGGAAATATCATTTTAACTGACATGGTTAGTTAGCCATGATTAATTGATGTATTTCTTTTCACGTGTCCCGGATTACTGTAATTAGCCGCGAATATCGATCACGACCATGCAAGCATCCGATGAGCGTATTCGAGCTTATCATCCGAATGACGAACTGAAAAAACGAATCTGGTTTTATCGAGAGGATGAAACGGACCCTTCCTTCAATAAACGCGCGAGCGGCGGCAGCGTCGAACACCTTTGACGTTAATTATCCAGTTTCCCGTGACGCTCGTGCATCCTTACTCGAACGCAACAGTCGAGAACGGATGTACCAGAGAGACGAGGCTTGTCCCGCTCGTGGTGAAAACCAGGAAACGTTAATTAGTATCGCGATAGTTGACGCTGTTGCGTTCACGTCATTTGTCTTCGCCGACGGAGACAGAGACGGAGAAAATGAACGCAAGAACAGGATGAAATTCAGAACTTTAGTATCTGTTGAACAGATCACTACAATATCGATTTGATCGCTAAAAATCGTACATATTTCACAGCAGATTATTTATACTACTACGTAAATCATATATCTGAGTTAAAACTCGTGTTAAAACTGTTCAGGTCTCCAAATCGATCGCTTTTTTAAAATAGCATTTTTCGATTTATGTTATTATCGTTCGCAAACTCTTTAATTAAAGAATTTTTAATGTATTATTATGTATAATAATTATGTACAATGTATTTAAATGTATAAGAATTTTTATTATTGAGGAAACTGATAGTTTTAAAATTGAAAAAATATTAGAATCTGTATCGAGTGATTATTTGTAAAAATTTGCGTTCGTCTCCGAGCGTAAATTGCAGCAACTGAGATAATTTGCCGACTTAGTTTAGAATTGAGGATCTCATATTCGTTCGAGTTGCATGGAGTTAGATTGTCAGTATTACTAATTAAATATTATATGCAAATGTAGCAAGAATACCTTGTGTAAATAAGTTCAAAGCGGTTTAACGTAGCATTAAGTAAACGCGATCCGTACATCATCGTATATTACGATCACGCCGGCGAAATATCTTGGCGATTCTGCGATTCTATCAGCTCGTTTCAACGCAATCATAGCGTCAGCTAGAACAACAGTACTACAGATACGACAGGTGAATTGAATCAAAAGATTGATCGAACTTTTAAATTACCCGCTCACCGCGATTACTTCCGCTCATTTCATCTTGCGCCACTAATTATTGCTGAGAGAAATAGTTCATTTTCTCGCTCCATTATTACGCTTTCTCCGGAGGAAAACCAAGCTCCTGCATCTTACACATGCTCGCCCTTCGATTCCATTCATCCGTCGTTCAGCCGATTGTTTCTCGCGAAGCGACTGGTGTGCTCCACGAATCGGATCTTCGTAAATAATCCGCGAGCGAACGGAGAATCGAGATACCCGATGGTGCAAACGAATCCCGGGCGAGAGAAGATCGTAAAATGAAGGACCGCGTGAAAAATCGATATCGCTCTTCAATCAGAGCCACGATCGACATTAACAACGCGCGTTACCTCGCTCGTCCTTCGGCCAGGACTCCGACTCGCTCGTAGGACGCGTAAATGTAGCGCACCTGTAGGATAAACGCGCGTGCAAGTTTCGCAAGCAATCCCGCGCTCAAAGTATGATTAGCAGGTATCGATTAATCAGCGTTCACCTTGTCACAGTATCGGATGTATCGAGAGAGGGAGGGAGAAGGAGGAAGAAAGAGGGAGATGGAGAGAAACGACGAATGATCGCATTAGCCGCCCGAGGGGACCGAGTCTCTGCGTTCTCCAATGCGAGAAGACTCGCCAGAAGTATGGCGAGGTCGGGCCCCGCGGGCCCTTCTTCTGCCGCAATGGCGTCGCAATTCGTGGGACCGGGCGTTGATTCTTTTCTCCTCCTTTCTCGTGCCGTTAAGAAGTCGTTCGCACCTCGGAATAATTTAGGAAGCGCGTGCTAATATGTAAGATGACGGAAATTACGAAACTTGGAGATCGCCTCTCGAGAGCGAGAGCGTGAAATTCTCTCGCGGTATATCGGCGAGAGAGGTGCGAGTTTCGACGTTATTGCGAATGAAAAATGAGGGAGAAGAGATACGTCGTGATTAAATCTCTCGGGCGAGAGATATGCGATCGTTTCTCATTCAATAGCGATCAATCATGCGTTCCTGTCATGACGCGCAATTATGTCCGGTCTCAGTTGTATACGGACGGATAAGAAAAATGAATAAAAGAGAAAGAGAGACCTACACTTAACAGCTAATCGCGTTACCTTTAAGAAAACTACTGTTGATTCGATATCGATGTCGTATCTACCTACATCTAAATTGCGATCTCTTTAGAATTAATGAGTGTGACGTAATAATGTTCGATAGTCAGTGTTATTAGCGTATACCTAATAGCGCTATGATTAATTGCAAACTGCCCTCGCGTAAATCGTCGTGTTAGCTTTTTTCCCTCCCCCATTTTTTTCGCCCCCCCCCCCCCACGCGATAGAGGTCGGAGAAAGGCTGACTAAGGATCGATTAACTTATAACGATCGTCAAACGAACGTGTAATCAGAATACCGATACGTATCTTTGGTACTTTAATTGTACGCTAGATCTCATGTATACTTTATTCTCGATGAAGCGCTCACCGTCAAGGATTAAGGGCGGTGTTCGTAGGCTGAAACTAAACACGGGTACAGCCGTTCGCGGCGTCGAGCAATTAATTAAGCAGCGACACACGACGCGTTACTCAAGGGCGCCTGATTAATCGGGCAGTCTCGAACAGCGCAGCTACACCTCGTACATGATCTTAAGGGTTAAAGTACACTTACGCTATAGATAATGATTAAAGTTAGGCGGCGAAGTCGACTCGTCGCGATAATCGGCTATCCAAATGTAAATCGCGAGTTCATGAAAAAAAAAATAAATAAAAAAATAACAGCCGCCGATGCAGGAAACCGACGTCGATCGCGTCGCGAAATATCTAATTATTCCGTAGTCACCCGCGAGTATTATATTTTATTTTGAAATTGATTTGTATCATTCGTACATCTTGGCTTTACATTTTCTATTGTATTTCAAGTCGTACGCGCGCGGCTGCGGCTGTGCACGTAGTTCCTTCGATTGAGCTTCCAACGGGAGTTCATCAGCGAAATACATACGATACCCGCGCGGGACGCGCCGAATCAATTTTCTGGAAGCCTTAATTCGCCCGTAACGTCGCGATTCGTTACACCGGGATTTCTCTCCCGCGGTATATATCACATCGTGGATTAGCCTCGACACGATCGGACGGCGGTGACGTAACGGCACTTTGTATGCAAACTGCGTTCTCGCCGGGACTTTTTCAGCGTGCGGTGCCGTTCCAGAAAAATAGAAAAAAAAAAGAGCCGCGAGGAAATTTCGCAGAGAAGCGGGAGAGCGCAGAGAAACGAATAATCCAGGATCCCAAGAACCGTCGACGAAACCGTTTAATATAGTATATATATATACATATATATCTCTGATGTATATATAATGTATACTGTGTGTGTCACGCATTCCTAGATGTACTTTTCTCGTACGAGCGAATATTTGTTCAGCTTCGCTAAACGACCGGAGGAAACGCCGCGCGAGAGCGAGACGTCCGCGAGTGCAAACGTTCCCGTTTAGAGACGGACGAGACCTACTACGGGTATTTTCGCGAGCGGCTATCGATTGCGGTCGGTTTTAGTTGCACACGGCGGATGAGCGACGGCGGCTGCGGGTAATATTACGGCAGGGGAGAGGCGGGGAGGGTGACCGGAAGTGGGCCGGAAATCATCAAAGTGTAAAGGGAACGACGATAGAACACGATCGCGCCGATTAGAAAGCCGATTCCGCATGCATACGGAGCGACGGACTAGTTAAAAATTCGATCGATAGACCGCCTCTAACTTAACTCCCGTATGCTGAATAATTAAATCGCGATGGTGGCCCTTCGCGGAACGCCAGGGCGAACGTGCTTGTTAAGAAGCGGGGCTACTTTTCGTGATTTCCCCCAGGATAGAAAAGCATAGCGAATCATCCATCGTGTGAACCGATAAAGCTTCGTTTTCGAAAAAAAAAATTCCGCCTTGTGTATTTCTAGTGTCCGACCGAAACTACCTTTTTTAGTTTCGGCGGAAACCGAAAACGAATATTCGGTTTATTCTCAATTTCGGCCGAAAACGAAACCGAAATCGAAACTACAGAAGTCTTACAAAAGCAATATAATTAAAAAAAAAGTCGTTAGAAATTTATGTACACTTTTACAATCTTATTAAAATATAAAGTTGTTTATTAAGTATTTTAATATTACAAAATAATATAAAGCACTATAATTAGATTTTCAATTTTTAAATTATAAAAACACAGTTATCATTGAGATCACATAAATGCTTGTACTTAGGATGTTTTTACTTATTGTTAAACTTAATAACTAGTAATTAAAATCAAACAATTGACGCCGACCGGCACGGCGTGTTGCGATTTGTACAGCGATTTGCTTACAGCAAAATTTTCTCTTAATTTCGACCGAAACCGAAATCAAGCCGAAACCAAGATTTTTGGCCGAAAATGGCCGTAATCGAAACCGAAATTCGGTCAGACACTACATACTTCCCGTTGAAGAAAGAACTTTCTTCGTACCCCGAAGTACCGCAGCTAAGCTATAATAACAGGACAGTGTAGGTATATCGTTCTTATTCATTAAATTGGCAAAGCGGCTCTTTTCCGCGCAAAGCGCTTTCGTTCATCCGGACGCTATTTCTGCTGCCGCTATTTTCTCGAAACTGTGTCTCCGCGGTATATTTACGTCCCGACACGGGAAAATTCATCCGGGAATGTTTCACTCGCTCGAGCGCCACTCCAGCCTGATTATCCTTCTGATTGTGAAAGATACACGCGAGATACTCACTTCTCTGTATTTTCATCCGAGCCTGATAACAGCACAACGACATACCTCTCCTCTTTACTCTTTGTAAAGCTCTTTGTATGTAGCGTTATTCTAATGTACTCGGGAGAGAAAGTGAAATTTTTCTTCGGAACCGCGATCGAAGACGCATACGCGAGGTGTATCCCTTCGACGTCTTGATCTATCGATCGCGCTTCATACGATCGTAACTTGCAATTCGCCGCGTTGCGACGCGGATCTAATCAGATCCAAGCCATTGCAAACATTCTCGTACCTGAATGAATTATTGAGCTTGCAAACAAGCCTGAAAAGCTAAATCGGAAAAATGGCGTTGATGAGAAATTCTAATTACAAATTAAAATTGAAAAAAAAAACTTTGTAAAAATAAAAAAAATCCGAAATTTACGAGATACATTCCCAATGCGTGGGAAGTTTTACAACGCGCGTCAGACTGAACGTTACACAATGCTACCGAATTTTACAACGCAATTTATAAACTTTATATCACTTATTCGAAATTATTTCCCATTTTCGAAAGGAAAGTTCTACATCGTGATTTCTAAATTAAAGATAAACGTCAACTACAACCAACACAGTTCCACTTACTTCGAAAGGATACACCTACGGTTTAGATGAGACGGAGCAACAATACGACCGCGAGAGAGACTCGCATATATCAAGTTGCAAAAATGGCTAACGATCGTGCCGCACGGCGCGCCAAGGCGCGAAGACAGGAAGACAAAGAAGAGACAGAGAAGATTTGGCCTAATCTACGTCATCTATCGATGTATGTTATCTACTGTTTAAATCCACGTCGCTGTGCGTATACACGCAGCCCGAGCGGTGCGTCGCGGGTCCTGGGGCGGGAAAGAAAGCGCCGCGGCGTTTTTGCATTAAAATCCTCTCCCCCGGCGCCCGTCGTTATCCATCGCTACGCAGGTATACCGCATAATGTGTTAACAGCGTTCACCTGACATCTGACATCGCGCACACACTCGTCCGCGCACACGTACATGCATACACGTGACACGTACATACACGCGCGCAGACACACACACACACGTGGCTCACTCGATGCACTCCGGCGATGATGATCACACAGCGTGTTGCGACACAAGACGCACGCAGACTCGAGGCACTCGCGATACGAACGATCCGACGAGCGTGAGCGCGACGTTCGCGTACCTTTTCTCTCGTCATCCTATCGTGAAAAAGAAGGGAAAAAAAAAGTAAAAAAAAAAAACCAAGAAATACCTTCCCGACGTGTTGTTACGAGATAAACTATGCGCGTATCCCGACCCCTTCCCTCACCCCCCTCATCGCTAATTACTGTCGTTGTTAATGATTAATTGTCGGCGTTACCGCAAGTACGATTATCGATATACAATTATTGTCTCTGAATTTAGCGAGTTGATACACTCTGATTGTAAGACACGAACGCGGAATCGTGCAACGGTTCACTTTATATTTCTACATTAATATATATATATATATATACCTATAATAATAATAAAAATAATAATGATAGTAATAATACTCTAATAATAATATATACATAATATACATATACTTAGTGAGAGACGGAAGTTTTCCATCCCGTTATAATAAAAAAAGATATATAGCAAAGGAGTATAAATAAATAAATATATATATATATATATATTGATAAACCCGGAAAATGGAAAAAATAAAAAGTACGACATATAAATATATATATCTATATACATGTGTATAATAGTCTATAATTTTTCATATTGTTGTACGGATTTTTAAGTTTATATTAAAATGTTTTGTGCATTCATAAAAAAAAGGAAGTACCAAATATTCGTGTGATGAATTCTTTACCTGTCTTCCTTAATCCCTACCGCATCTGAACCCTTACCATCGCCAAATGTATCATTAATGGGACACGATGTTACGTTATTGTCTCTCGGCGTGTCACTCATAGAGATAATGAGACTCGAGTTTGAAAAATTGTTGATACTTGAAATGTAGATATTCATATTTCACAGAGTGCTGGATCATTCAGTATTAGAATAGTCGCTTTTCAAACAGAAATTCCAGTTCGATTCTTGGAATTGCTATCCTGCGTATAAGACACTGGAAATTTTAAGTAAGAAAATATTTAATTGTGATAAAAGCAAAGTAGTAAAAATTTAACTAAGGTTAAAATAATCTGCGCTGTCTACCTTGATGAGATTTATTCTTCATCTAAGCATTGCAATTGCAATGAAATTAGGAGAAAACCAAGATGTGCAAAGAACGGCTTTTCTTCAAAAGACCAAGACTCAATTTGAATTAAAACTATTGATGATAATGATGATAATTTAATTGAAACATAATAACTTATTCAATATTTATTTAGTTATGTACACAAAATTTCACAAAGTTTTATCCTCTCGTAGCTTATTTTTTGATTGCAACAATTTCTTTTTTTTTTGTTTATACTGAATTATTATATATTATATTTAAAATTGACTATATTTAAAATTGAATTAATCTACACATAATCTCACAATAGAAAAAGAATGGAACTTTATCTAATTAGTCCCAGAAATTCAATAATAAGAATCAATAATTCTTTTTTTTCTTTTATTGCTATAATTCATACATTCAAAATACAAATAAGCAGTTAGTAATAAAACTAATATAACTAATACAACTAATTGCTAATATAACCAGACAAGAAGATGAAAGGAAGGAACGAGAGGAATAGCAGATACGTAAAATGTTTAAGCGAAATAAAACAAACAAAACAATGAAAGGAATATTCTTAATAAATACTGTTATCGTAAGCAAGATATTTACGATTTTTATTTGCATACCATACATAATAATAATAGTTGTAATTATACCCAATGTATTTATAGTATAGATAAAGAAATCTAAGCAATAGTATCCCCAAGGCGGTTATCATTATTATCGCTGCAATCAAGCCAAGATATTGGAAGGCTTAACATACTATTGGTGACAACTGTGTACTTAAAATTATTTTTCTCATTACATTTTTTGGAAAAAAATACGAAAACATACACACACTAAAGGTCGAGAAGCGATAACGTGATACATGTGAACAAAGTTTAATCTCGTGAAAAATTTGCAGACATACCTGATTGCAGCGATCAACTTATAATTGCACCGAGAGATTTCCACGTTTCATGAACTCACCATACATATAGTTTATTCGTTTCGATATTTACATATTTCATTGGTCGTAGTTACACAGGCGCTATATGAATAGGTAACGAATTATTCTTAAACATCACCTGTAGAAATATCAAAAAACTGAAAGCTTGATCAAAGTAATAATATGTACAGGATAACCAAATTTTAATTGCACACTTCAAATATTTTAATTGCTTTTTATGCTAGAAAAAATATTCTTTTCTACAATAAACAACTAAGATATATATGAAGTATGTAATTAAAATAACATACTTCCTGTATCTGGAGATAAAGTATTTGTTTTTTAAACTAATTTTACTTAATCTCATAATTATAGCTCAACGATACTTGCAAGAGTACTTACAAACCTGATTTAATCATAAAGATTCGGAATTTATCCCAAGAATTAGAAACGTAAGAAGTCACTTGATTCATTAAGGAAACAAATTAAAATATTCTGCATGAAAATCTTAACGTCAGAGGCATACAAAGAGAATCATGATTTGAGAATTGTCTCTCAACCTTTTGTTATAATTTAAAAATCTTTCTACCTGGCGGAGTCAATGTCCAGACCCTCATTTTTAATCGGCATTCTCGTGGAACTTAATATAGTGTATTTTCAGAGCTCTATTATTAGGATATTTAACGTCACATTCCGGACAAGTAGCTGCGATCGCGTGCTTCACTGTGTAAGTGCTCAGATTGATCTCCCTATGGAACGTCTTACTGTCTGCCTGATACACTGCGTTGTGCACGTTGGTGATATGGCTCGTGATAGATTCTTTATTGAAGACGTGGCACTGCTTGCACAGTTTGCAGCTGTACATCACGTTATTATAGGCCATCTCGTAGTCCTTTAGCCGTTCGGGTGACGGGAGCTGCTCCACTCTGTCATTTCTCGGCATGCTAGCGGCGGCTTCGGATGTTTTCTTGTGTTTGATCGTGAAATGCTGTCGCAGATTCGATAAACCGGGAAATTCCTTGAAGCAGATGTTGCATGAAAACTTGCCATCCTGAGTCGACATCGGAATGCATTCGGGCACGTCATTTACTTTTTTTACACGGGCCTTGTGAACCGCTTGCTTATGCATGTACAGCACGCTCATATTGGGGAACATTTTCTTGCAAACGTGGCACATGACCGGTTTCCTCTTCTCACCGGCGAAGTCCATGGCGAAAGGCGACAACTTGGCCTGCGAATTGTCACTGTCGACCTCCAATTTCATGCGCTTTGGTCTCGGCTCGTCCTCGAACGATGCTCGATTGCTGTTGTATAATTGTTGCTGAGCGCGTTGTTGGGCCTGTATCTGTAAATCACTGTGAAAGGAAAGCTTGTGCCGTTGTAGAGACTGGCTGCTCGAGAAGACCTTACGGCAAAAGGTGCACAGGAATTGCGAGGCCATCGGTTTTCTGGCTAAAGACTGGAACTTGATCGAGGCTACAACTGTAGCCTTGTGAAGTCTCTTGTGCTTCCATAGAACCTTCTTCGAACTGTAAGACTTGCCGCATATCTCGCAGGTGAACGTCTTTTGTATGTTACTAAGAATAGGATTGGCCTTGTGCCATTGCATATGAGATGCCAGGGTTTCCTGATCGGGGAATATGTTTGTGCAGAGTTCGCATTGAAGCTCATCATTGGAGAAACTTTTCTCTGCTTTGTTACGGGCGCAGTGGACGTCCCACAAATGGGTTCTTAGCTCGATAACATCATTAAATTTGTCATTGCATACTTGACACTGGAAATTTCCCGATGTCTTCACTGGCGATTGAGGTGGAGGATTAGGGAAAGACTTTCGTGCTCTCGCCGGCCGTTCTGAATTCTCACCAGACTCGACACTACTCGATTCTTTCTGCGCGCTATTGGACGTCTTCCGATTGCCTAATATGAATCGAGTACTCAGACGCGAGTTTGCACGATTGTGCCAGCCTCTGTGTATTTTCAAAGAAGCTTCCTCTTCGAAGACTTTGCCGCAGATGTCGCAGGCATAACCATTCTGCGATTTCTCAACGTGGGCAGTACGGAAGTGAGAGGTGAAGTTTGACTGGAAGACGAAACTCTTGGGGCATTGCGGACACTGTAGCATTGTCTTGGTAAAGTTGTGCTTGAGCTGCATATGGTGATCGTACAGATCTTTACGCATGAACATACGTGAGCACTTGACACAATCGTACATCTTACAATTCCGATGAGCGATCTTAGCATGTCGCCGAAGATTAGCGTAACTTGATAGCACCTTACCGCACTCGCCACACTCATGAACTTGCGTACCAGGATCCGAGATAGAACTAGCATTCATTACATCTTTCTCGATCCTCACGTCTTCGTCCAAGCTGCCGTATTCCACGCAGGAAATATTGGCGTTTCTTTCATTCGGGTCCTCGATTCCGTGATCCTTCATATGAATCTCCAAGGCGCCGGCACTGCTGAACATACTACGACAAATAGCACACGAGTATATCTTCACTTTGAGATGGAGAGTCCGATGCTCATTCATCTCGGCTCTTGTGGAGAACTCTTGGGTGCAAAGGGGGCAGCTGTACTTCTGATTTGACATTCGCGAGCTGATTCTCGACTTGGCATTTGTTTCGTATGCATTGCGTTCCTTCAGTGGTGCTTGAACATTCTGCGAGGTATCATCATGCTGCATTTGTCGATTATCTTGCACTGTCGTGCGATGGGTCTCATGATGGGTCAGGAAGTCACTGGGCGAACGAAATTGGGAAAAGCATAAGGAACAAGTAAAGTCCTTCTTCTTGTGTTCGGCCGTGACGTGATAGTGGAACTTCTTGAACACGATGAACGTCATGAAACAATGTACGCATCTGTACAACGTTCTGTTTTCCGGATCTTGTCGCGCGCAAAGCGCCTTGTGCTTGAGCATATTCGGCCGATATCGGTAAATCATACCGCACAAGTCGCAGGCATGATTATGCGCCGGATCGCCGTTCTTGTAGGGTCCGCTCATAATCTTATCATAAAGGCTGTTTTTCGGTGGTAACGGCGCCATTGGCTTCAGCTTTGGCGGTGCTCGCATTGGCGACATCATCTCTTCATACTGTTTGTCAGAGTGCTTCGATAAGTGGCTGAGCAACTCCTTTCTACCTTGCATCGAGCGCAGACACATGTTGCATGTAAAGTATCGTTCGCTACCATGTTTCGGTATCACTAAGGCGATCTTCATGGCGCATTCGAAGGACGCGCCGCAATGTAATTGATACATTGATCGATCATGAAATTCGGTCAGACAAGCGACACACGTGTACGGTCTCAAATCAGGCATATGTTGACGTATGTGAGCCAGAGTACTGCGTCTATCGTTGAACGTCTGTTCGCAAGAGTAGCAAGAGAAAGTTTTCAGTTGACTAATAATATCCTGTTGGACTTGTGTCAGCGGTGAGTCCTTTTCCATGCTGACCAGTTCATCTTCTAGATCTTCAATCATCTCCTCGTCATCATCGTTCTGCCCCAAATTTTCGATACCGTTTTCTTTACTGTGAAATCTCTTCATGTGCTTCATGTAAGAGTACTTAGAGTGCAGGAATATCTGGCAGTGCGTGCATTTCTTCTTAAAAACACGCGTTCCTCTAAAATGAGTGTGAGGACCGCGTCTCAATTTCTTTTTAGACGGTAAACCGGTCGCATTAGACTTCTGCGTGGAGTCAGCTTCCATGACTGTATCTTCTGTTCCGCTGGTTGCCATAGGATTCAATAGCAATTCACTACTGTTCGAGGATTCGATTTCTATAGTATCGATATCGCCATCATCCTGTGGCTCGCTTTTAACGGAACACAAAGCTACAGAATCCTGCTGATCCGTTTGATTTTCTTCCTTGTCAGTTTCCTTTTCCACTGTAAGTGAGTCTGTCTCACGGTTAGTATCATTCGCATCATTGTTATCTGTTACATCTTGCGCTTTCTCAGTATTAGATTTGTTTCTAATGTTATCGTCCTCTACTGTTTGAATTGGTGATTGCTGAAGAACAGATAATATTTATATAGAGAAATCTTATTAATTATAATAGGTTTACCATGTGAAAAAATTATACTTACTGATTTTTCTACATTATTGGTGATCTCTGAGATAATCTCTACATTATCTTCATAATCTACATCCATTGGTTCATCTTTGATCGTGATAATCTGCAAATATTAGAAACATATAAAAATACGAGAACACAGTAAAAATGATAAGCTATTGTGTTCATTTAAAAATATATACCTTAGGATTTGATTGCAATTGATTTGCTAGCCATTCTTGCAGCTTCTCTTGAGTGCGCAGACAAGACTCCTTATAGGTATGCCATTGATTAACGTTTTTCACGCAACTTTCGCATATCAGCGTAGACAATTTATCGGTTGTTAAAATCTAAAAAAATTAAGCATATTAAGATAATTATATTAATTATTAGATAAAAATCTCAAATTTAAATCCCAAGTCAAATATACACTGCGTGTCACTGATCATCACTGATAGTTTTTTCCGTGTAGTAGAATATACCATCTGTAGACTTCCTATTGGTCTTTGAATTCAAGCCCCCCAATGGAAGGCCTAGACTTTTCTAGAAGACGCACTTATCTATACTGAAAGAGATATCAATCAGTGACACGCAGCATACAGATTTGTTCTTTTTAGTTCAATTTCTTGTACTTTTCAACATGGAGAAAAAAAAGAGAAAAGATGACGCAAGAAGTTCAGCTAAAGATAACAGGTTCATGATTGCAAATCTAGTTGCAATCTTGTGCTATTTTACATTTTATTTTATTCTATAATTATCTTGCTTTGTCTCTTTTTTCCTTGAAATTTTGTACATACATTTGTTTATTTCATCTTAAACGCACAAAATATAATTTTAAAACGCATAAATAAAAAATGTTCAATAAATTATATTGCATTAATTAATGCAATAAATTACATTGCATTCTTCATTTCTGATACACATATCCACATTTCAAGAAAAAACATTTAAATTATTTAATTTCCTGATTTCATAAAATTTACAATATTTGACTTACATTTATTAATAATATCGTTTTAATATCATAATGCACACTCTGAAATCATATCATGCCACCTCAAAATATCCCACTTTTATTTCAAACTTCAAGTATTTGAGTATCCAATAAAGTATCCAATATTTAAAACTCTCTGCTCGCTTATTCACCTCGGAAATGAAATAGACGCTACAATTGCGCTTCCGCGTAAAGAGAAGGAAGATTACGAAAGGCAGCATATGAGTAATGCGGCCGAGAAAGAAGCAGCCCGACCCTCGGCTCGACGCCGTGTCGGCGCTCGTACGATTATAACCTCGAAACGTGTCGGGCGGCGCATTCCGGCGAGACTCGCCCTCCGTCGCGGGGCGAGCCCCGGTGCCCCCGAGGTCCCGGTCGGGGCTCGCGCCGCGGAAACGCGAGTCGCGGGCGTGCGGATCGACTTACCTGAATCGACAGGCAGGCCTGAATCTTGGCGGCCAGCGGTACGCCGGACGACTCCTCCTTCTCCCCGTCCTCCTGCTTGGCGAACACCGAGGACCTGGGCCCGTCCGTGGAAAGGCACAGTCTGCAGACGGTCTCCGCGTTCCGGATCTCCACCACGTCCTCGTCCATCGTGGGCTACGCCAACTACGGCGCGGGACGACAAGCACGGCCAGGACGCCGTCGCTGACGCAGACGCACGCACACGCCACGTACGCCTCTCCCGAAGGCTCTCTCAGGTTAGGGACGCAGCGTTTTGTTTGCGGCTAACGGAAGATGAGAAGTGGCCTGCGCGAGCCGGGAAGTGGCAGGAAAGAGCTGCTTCCGTCCAACTTGCCGCCAGCGCGTCAAGATGGCGCGATCGGACGCTTATGCGACGGCAAATCCCCGTCGGGTCCGATCGGATTCAGCGTTGGACAGACGCTGCGTACATGCGCGGGAAAACAAATGCTAACAGGCGTTATTAGTGCCCCAGTCGCGTACGTATCTCATTGTGAGAAGGAATAGCGTTGCATTATGTAACGAGAGAAAATGATAAAAAACGATAATAAGAAATCTTTTATGAAATTGCAGTTTATGGATAGAAATAATTTATTATTTTGTTGCATCCGTAGTCGACTCGTCGGACAAAAATATCAACATTTAATGCAAAGAGGTGAGAGAAATTGCGGAAACTTTTATTAATATTCCGATAAATATAAAATTATATAAACTAACATGAATATATAAACTCTAATATGAATATTTTACGAACATGTAAATATTAATTCAATATTTTGAATAACTTATGGGGGAATACATTCCAGTCGATACGGAGCATCAGTGACATTACATCTATGTTATAATTTCGCACTCAACAATGTAAATATTGAAATATAACACACGTTGTTATATTACATTTATATTGTTGAGTGCGAAATAATAACATAGATATAATGTAATTGATGCTCTGTGTCCACTGGAATTATACGTAAAAATTAATACTTCGAATTAGATACAAATTATTATAATTAATTAATTAAAAATTAACGGGTAATTAATGGAAAACCCACACTTCGATTTTCGCAACAAGTTCTTAAATTGCTTTGCTTGCACTTCTTGTATTTTGTTCTCTTCTTTTTCACCTAAAAAAGAAAAAAAAAACGGTTGGCCCATATCTTAATGCGCGATTAATTGAGATTGCAAAATAAAAAATTAGGACTGATATAAATTTACTTTCCCCCATTTGCGATGAAACTTTTCCGAAATTTGTCATCAATATGTTTCGAGAAATTGCAAAGAGTCATTTATACACTATTTTTATTGAAAACAACCGATTGAGGAAGTTTCTTTGTATTTTTAATCTCAAAAACACAAAACGTATAACAGATAAATAAATAAACAAATAAATTCAATGATTTTGTTTTCATTCGAGTTCACATCGGAAAACATTTTATTTTCATTTTACTCGCGATAATTGTCGATAATCAGAATGGGAATATTAAAAAGGTATATCATATATCGGTACGTTTGGTCGACTTTTATTTTATATATTTCTTCAATATACACTTGATACACGAAATTGTCGTTTGTACACTGCAGGTAAGACAACGTGCATGTCATATACACCAGGATGTAACATACGCGATATATTCCTTCAACCTTCTGCCGACTTTAAATTCTTCTCGGATTTCCGTTCGCTATAAAATTAACGTTAGCGTCTCTGGTACTTCCGTTAATTCTATCGCAAAATAGAGATTTAGAAAAATCAAGAGTGATCAAACGGTCCTTTGCAGTAACATCGATAGAGCTTTGTCAAACAGTGTTAAGTTTATTGACTCTTCAACAGCGATCCTCAACTTTACTTAGAACTCTGATACGATAACGATTGATAAATCTCCTTGATTCCTACATTACGTTGCGGATAACCATTTTCCCTTGACCAATTGGCATTAATGTATTTCTCTCTCTTTCTCTAGTATTACATAAATATCAGTTTGTCGATTACAAAACATACTCATGACGATCACGAAACGCCACAGATTCTACATCTAGATCGCCAACAGTGTCGCAGTGTCGTTTGTCACGAGTCGAGGCAAACAGCATCCGACGAAGTTATTGGTAGTAAACACCATCTGCTCTAAAAAAAGATTTCACGGCTCGGCGATGACGGCGACGACGATTTTGGACTCGTTGAAAATGACCATCATCCTTCTCTCGTTTGCCTCACTTTTCGTCTTTCAGAACTAGCAGTTTATTTGGCGGTATTTGTACAGAAGTGACATTCTCTCTCGTCGGCTAGAAAAAAAGAAAAGAGAAAAGAAGGAGAAAAGAAAGGGGGGGGGAAGCGACCGCTTTTTAGGAAAACTTGAGCGCGTGTTCGCACGCCACTCCGTTCGACGGAGGCCACAAAATCGTTCTTCCTACGAAATCTAAACTTCTCCCTGTTCCTCCCTCCCCCCCTTTCTCTCTTTCGACACGCACTACTTCGCAACTTGCTACGTCGATCGTCGAGCTTGCATTGACATTTTATTCGCTCACGCAGGCACCGGGCGAAGAGAAATGCAACCGCGCCGAGCTATGACTCGTAACAAGTACATTGTATGCAAATCGAAGATTATCCGCGCTCCTTTGTTGCGAACAGCGAACGCTAATGGAGCACAACGTAACGAACGATTACAGAATCGATGTACGACAATCGACGTTACAACTTATGCTCAACGATCGTTTAATAATCGCACTGAGCGCTTAATGATATACAATATGTATGCATATGTACGCGGATGTGGCGTACATACAGAAATTAGAACCATCAAGCTAAAGCCTTACCTATGGAGGTATTCCCCCCTCTGCGTGTGAAACTTTCTCTATCCTCTTAGAACTATTCACATTAATATACAGCGTGTGCGAGTAACCATTGACACATGTTTGCTTACGTTTAACGAGAACTCCGCGTTCTTCTCTTGGCGCTACGCTAAAAAAAAATTTCAACCTTGATTCTTCTAAAAGCGCAATTTCATACTCGTCGATCCTTCGATATCGCAGTTTGCGATTTCTCCAATTGAACGAAGTAATACTTCGCATTTCTCAAAAATATTGACCACTCTTCGCACTTCCGATTCTAATTCACCCGACGAACTCGGATCGATCTGTCTACGTTGTCGTTTATTCGCAAAGTTACTCTACGATGAATCGAGTATAAAATTTATATCGTCCTGCAATACGAATATTACACCGTATGTCCTCTTACGCGGAAATCAAATAAATGGCCTGGCTCACGATGGCAATTTCACGTCGTATCTCCTCGCGACTGGCGCGGCTCCGCAGTACGCGTATCCTCTTAATTTAACGTAAAAAAAGGAAAGCAGTTCAGGTTGTCAGGCAGCTGGAGTTGAAGCAGGAGCTTCGCTGCGACTGCTGCCGCACGTAGTCCTGAACGTTGAATTTCGTCCCATCAGGATCGTTGCTTTTTTTAGCCTTCAAGTCTCTGAAATCAATCGGAATCGGTTTAATTCTATCGATTTATCGTACGCATCTAGCTCTTCCTTCCAAAAGCATACGAAGCACTTTATCAAAACTCGATTAATTTTTATTTCAGCTTATCTATTTTTTAACCGTTTCGAATTTTCAAAAAACTTTTCCTTCTTTCCTAGGAATGATTAAATTAAGATTAGGATTAATCAAGTGTGAAAGTGAAAGCGACTAAAAATCAAAAGTGCAATTTCAAGCTTTGTTCGTTCAAAGATTCGTCGATTTTGTCGATACCGTACCGAGCAACGGCGAGAAACGCCAATTCGACATTGAGGCCAGTCTTGGCAGACGTTTCCATGAACGGCACTTTGTACTCCTGCGCTAATCGCTCACCGTCTTCCCGCTTAACGGCACGCTCCGTTCCGCAGTCCGACTTGTTACCTGCGGTTTAATACAGCAACGAGAAGATAAATTACCGTAAAATATCCAGTTTTTCCATAACGAAGCTAATAGTGTTCTCGATCGATGCGATCTGGACCGCCCGTGAGCAATTAAGGTCAATTTACGATTGAGCCGACAGTCCGTACGAGATACATTCGGATCGAAATTGGATTTCGAATTAAAAGCTAAAAATTTCACGCAAAATTGCGAGAGGTCGAAAATATTTATATTTCTTTTTTACTTTCATTAAATGCATTTTCTAGTCGAACGCGAGCTCGCGAAGATTTGTCTTAATTGCTTTTCAAAGCGATACAAATTGCATTAAGCGAAAACGCTGCGAGTTGAATTTGATCTTCCCCGGAAGCTGAATTGTTAGTTCTCAATCTCTGATTTAAATCGGATTCGATAGTTGGATGTATATCAACCTGGGACAATCTGGCCAATACTGTTGAAATCAAATCTGGGTCATCCAGATAACTCTCCCGAGGTCTTATCTCCGCTAAACCATTATTGCGGCCCTTATTTCTGGCGTTTAGCTTCCCGGAGATCGAAGTCCCCAGTTTAGAACGCGAGGATCCCAAGTGGGCAGATCTACTATCGGATCGGTACGGAAACCATAAATATAAACGCGACTCACCCAACAGCATGATGACGACATCTTCGTTCGCGTGTTCCCGGATTTCGCTTAGCCAAGCCCTGATGTTGTCGTAACTCGTCTTATTCGTCACGTCGTACAGCAGCAAAAGCGCTGGAACACGCAGTCGTGTGAATTGCTTCTTTTTTATCAACTACCAAAATCGAATTCGTCACGCGATGGTCAGAAGCTTTTTATGAAGTATGTAAATGCATCCCCATTTAGATATATTAAATATATAAATATGTATACACTTATAAAATATATATTTATTTTTATGTTATAAATATATATATTTATAAAATATATATATTTTTTTATACATGTAAAACTTTAATATTTTAAACAATAATCGAATTCAAAGTAAAAATGCAAAAAATTATAATCTATAAATGCATGATTTTCTTACATTTTTGAACATTATTCGGAACCGAGTGTTATATTATACTTAAATCTTTAGCTAGACTATTTAATTATTTTATATTTAAATTATAGTAAAAAAAATGCGAATTATAAAAGTTAATTTATTCTTGCCTTGAACGCCTCAATTCTGTAATATGATCTCAATGGTCGCTATCTAATCTTCTAGATGGGTGACGCGTCTAATTATTGTCGAATTCACTCGACCGAAATGATTACTTCCGAAGTTGAAATGCAACGCAGCATTATTGTTGCAGCAACTTGAGAACTCACAGACGGATAAACAATAAGGTTCCCCTTTCAAACTTCCCCGTACTCCTTCCTCGTATCTATATACGCGAATCGGGTTTGGCACCTGGCCAAAACTGGCGGAGCAACAAAATCGGAAACAGCGGCTAGGGTTCGAGTTAGGAAGTTACAAATGGTTCATGCATTGTAAAGTCGAGTTGTGCCGCGAGTGATGGCGGTAATGTTCCAAATTGATCATCTCAAGTCCACGGAACGGACCGCATTTCGAATTCAAATGTGAACAACTACGAGTCGAGCAATTAAGATTTCCCCAGAGGCGCAATATAACGCTGCTATTCTACGCTGCTTAGAAAGTTCGTTGTTACATGCGCAAGAGTACACAAATTCCCAGTCCCAAAACCAATTTGACATATATGAATAAATTCTTGTGAAAAAAAAAATAGAAAAGATCTAAGAAAACTCGAGTTCTAGAGCAAAAGTTAACTTAAAATTACATTCCGTATAATCTTCATACATACATCTTAATATTTCAAGATAAATTCATTACATTATTTTAATTAAGTATATATATAATTAATTACCAATGTTATTCATTAATCTTGTTAATTAAAATGATTGAAAATTATTATAGAAAAGTCAATTTTAAATCGATCAACGAATTTACAAATTAAGAAAAGTTTAGAGAATATCTTGCGCAAGGCAATTAATAACAATAATCGGGTTAAAATTCGCGTTTTGTAATGCCAAATTGTCTTAAGAGAAAAGCGCCTCGATAAAACCAAGCATGCATTAAATATTCGACCCACAAAAACGCGTTATCTCTTGCCTAGAGAGAGATATATTTCTCATTATTTTCTACTGTGTAAAACGCGGAGTCAGTAAAACATACGCACGGCTTCGAGATTGCGTCGGCGTTTGCAATGCGAGAATTAAATCGTTACGAGATATCGGCAAAACGCGTGAAAATTATCGCCAACAATAGTGTATTTATTACACGATGCTATTGTAATAAACATGCTTCTGTTAAGAATGCCATTACATCGATTTAACATATTACGATTTTATCGTAATATGTTAAATTAATTGTAATATATACACATATATGTACACATATATAGGTACACATTATACATATCTACACATACATGTATATCCGAAAATGATCAAATAATTCGAGTATGATTTATGTGATGTTTGCATAATATTAGCGACAAAATGTTCAAATTAAAAAAATATCAATATTAATTAATTAATTCTTATTAATTGTAATTCAATCTATTTATTAATTTGTACTAGGCGAGTATCGTCCTGTTTCTGATTGAATCAAGGCAGATTCGTGATGTGAGGGAAAAAAGTTTACCGTGTGCGTCTCGGTAGTAAGCATGCGTTACGCTTCGGAACCTCTCCTGGCCGGCTGTGTCCCATATCTGCAGCTTGATCGGCGTGTCGTCGACGGTGACAACTTTGTTCTGCAAAGGTACGAAAAGACATTTTTTTGAATTTTTGTGCCTTTACGGCGGCCTTACAAATCACGAAGGAATCGTCGTCCAATGTGAGCAACACACACTTCGTTATTAGAGAATCATTAACGAAAGGTTCATCGGCACGATAGCATTCTCTGTTAATCGCGTACGTAAATACAAGGTGCAATAACCCTAAAGTCTCACCCTAAAGTCAATGCCGACGGTCGTTATGTAGTTTCCCGACAGGAAGCGGCCGTCGCGGAAACGCGTCAGAAGACAGGTTTTCCCAACGCCGCTGTCACCGAGTAACATCACCTGCATCGAGCAACGATTGTTCAAGTAATCATTTCATTCTTATTCCGGCTCGCTCATCTGTCCGCGTTAATGTCCATTTCAAATCTTAATTTCGAACTAATTGGAAAGATAAAAAAAAAAAGCGAAAGCGAGATAATGTCATTTATTAATCATCCAAATTTAAAAACACGCCAGAGTTCCCAAAGAATAAAATTTCTTAAGAGTAAAACAAATAAAAGAAAATGATCGAGATTGCATTTGACTTGCGGGGAGCAAGGAGCGATTGGTCGCGCTCGGCGAGCGAGCGGAGCAAGAGGAAGAGGAAGAAAAAAAGAAACGCCGGCGTATCGTCGCGTGAGATGAGCGAGCGCGCGCGCTCGGAAGCGGGTATCAGGGGGCAAGGTAGAGGACCTTGAAGAGAAGGTCCGCGTGATCAGGTGGGGTGTGCTGGCCGGCGGAGTCGACGCTGTCGCGCGAGGACTGGCGCCTGGTCGGGCCCGTGATGTCCTGGGGCCTGGCGAAGGCGGTGGACGTGGCGGCCGGCGCAGCGACGGGGGTCGGCTGGGCCGGGCCCCGCGCGGCCGCCGCGGACCAATCGGCGCCGGTCGTGCCGCCGCCGCGCGGGCCGTGCCTGCTGCGCCTCGACACGTTGCGTAACGTTTCCTCCACGGCGCTCATGGGCCCCTGCTACCGGGAGCACCAATTTGCTCTTCTTCTTCTCGGCCACTCCTCGTCGTCTCGTTGCGCCTCGGCGTCGTCGTGCGCCCGTGGCTGCTCGTACCCGTCGCCGTCGACGTCGTCCTCCTACTCCCTCTGCTTCTCCTTAGGACGACGACGACGACGACACGCCGAGGTCACTAAACCTCTCCCCGGAGCTCTCTCGCGAGCGCCTACTCGATTCGTTTCGTTCGTTCGTCCGTTCGTCGTACGTGCCTACGTGCCTACGTGCGTGCGTGCGTGCGTGCGTGCGTGTGCGCTTCCTCTTCTCGCGTTTCTCCTTCTGCCCGGAGCCTCCTCTCCCTTCTCGCGCCGCGCGTAGTCCCGAGCGCCTTCTCCTCTTCGCCTTTACGGCGGCGAGAGCCGACGAGGTACGGGACTGGCGATCGAGTGAAAGTACGGTCCGCCGTTCGAATCGTGCAAATGCGACCCGGCTCTTTCGAAGGGTCCTCCACTTTAGCGGGAGCGAAGCGCCGTGCCGTGCCGGCGCGATCGAGAGTACGCGCGGAAAATTCCGCGGAACTGCCCGGCTGGACGGCGGAGTCACGGACTGCGCTCACCTAAATTGACGCAAATTTTCAGGATAACTCCACATTAGATACTGCTGGCAGGATACTTCTGCTATTGAAATCAGAACAGAGAAACGTAGCGCTGCGTTGTCAAGAATTTTTCCAAATATTTTGCTTTATTGCGTTTGTTATTATCCACGCGCTTTGAACCGCGATCGAATATCGCTAAAATAACATTTGCCCCTGTTACGCGTTGTGACGGAGCACGGTGTTTGTACAATGCGCGTCACGCGGAATCGGGAGCGATCGCTAACCGGAGTAAGATTGGAAAATTTTTTACGCGCTGTCAGAGCGTGAATAGCCGGGGCGCTTTAATGGCCAGCCGGCCGACAGCTTTGCAGCACTGCGATTTCGCGAATATTAAATGGAAATCCAGTCGATGAGTGCAAAAGGAAAAGTATTCTCTTTGACCCCCGGTTACGCGTTGGCCATGTGAAGCCGAGCTGGTTATTGAAATATTCCCGACGTTTGACGTGCGGGAGTTGTAATTCGCAGCGTCAGGCTAATACGGATTCTATTTATTCACAATCAGTATAACGGCGCAAGCGTCCGCCAGCAAAATTTCTCTATAGCCCTCCTTGTATTTCTTGGATATGTCTACGCTTACTGTCGAATTTTTTTAAATTTTTATTGATGTTGTTAATAAAATTCGAAAGCTTGTGAGACATGGAATTGTTATAAATAAAAATAATGAAGAAAAAAAGATTTTTTCAAATTATGTTTTGTAACGTGTTGTCGTAAATCACTTATCAAGCGTCGAATCAAATATAAACCTGGGCAACTATTAATTATTACGTTACCTAATTGAAATGAATAATGTTGCAGTTTTACTGATTACGTCTTTAGAATGACAAGCTAGAAAATTTATTTTGAAATAGATAATTAAAAAAAAATTTTTTCCTTCCAGATGGCAAACTGTCTTGAAGGAATATATGATCGGACCGCAATGTTTCGTCTTGTAAAATAATCTGAATAGTAATTCTAACTCTCAAGGAACTAGAATTTGTCTCGAAAATGGTTGCACATGTCCTCCGGATTTTTCAGGAGACACATGTTCTAAATGTAAGTATTAAAATGTCATTAGCATTTTATTTCGATGCCAGAAGTTGCCGACGACACGAATCGTCTTACAAGAAGACGCACTCATTGGAGCGCGAATTATCGTTTAAAAAAGTCAGCGTCAAGCCACTCGGTGCACGAATAATTAATGCATAAGGAACTCGGCTCGAGTACAGTACTAGCTGTTATTAAATGCTTAAATGATAAGATACTGTAGCGTGAGATGGGCGAGTAGAGATATTTCAATCCCTAATGTCACGATATATAGATCTATAAAGATCCTCTGTGACTTTCCGCTGAAAATTCTATGTGGGATGAGGGGATCTAAACTCGGGGCCTCTCCATTAGCAATCACTCGCGTTGGCACGGAGCCACGCGTCATCCCAGGCTAGTAGATTCAACAATTCGCATATCGCGAGCAACGAATTGAACTGTCTAGAGCGCGTCACGACAATAGACATAGTAAGAATATATGTAGACTGCGCTTTCGGATGAAAAGTTGTACAAATTTTTAGAAAGTAACAATATGCTTTGGATCGCCAATCTCTCTCTCTGTCTATGTTATGTCCGTTCTCTGTTATATTTTCTCCCTACTGCTTTACTAGACAAAGATTAAGTAACTGCTCAACATCAACTATTTCTTCCTAAAATTTGTACATTTTCTCAACACGAGAGAGGTTGGGAACGCGCAGTCTATTCTTACTGTCTATGGCACGACCGGTTACGTAAACGTAATCGTGAGCGGCTTTAATAAATTCGCGAAACACAGGAATGTCAGTTACATTCGCCCGCAACGAGCCTCCTAGAAATCGATCGAGACGCGTAATCCATCACTGTTAAAACAAATGTGTGAATGTTCACACATTTTTTGAAAATTCACACACTCGTAGATGTCTTAACGCGGGGGACACGCATCACACGCAAAAAGTGTGCGATATTCACACATTCGTTTTAACAGTGATTCGAAGGAGCGCATCTGATCAATTCCGATCGTGCGTCCTCCTGAAACTGAAACTCTCCTTTCTCTCGCTCCTCGGATAAAAATCCGCGAGATTATCGCGTCGTAAACGACTTCAGCTTCGACGTAGACCCGCGAGGGATTAAATCTTCGCTGGTCTTCGACTTAATCTCTAGCTCGCAAAGCTGACGTCCTCTGCCGTGTTACACGGCAAAGCTAGACCGAGGCAATTACAAATCCGTCGCGGTGCACAGTGCCTGCCGCGATAACGAGCTGCTGCCTCGCGCGTAAATCGAAAGCGGAAACGGCCTTTGTTTCGAGGAGAAAACATCGGGGCGCTAATGGATACACTCGGCGCGTTCGCCGGCTTACGGCTGAATTCTTTTACGTTCTCATAAACTACTATCCTCCGATAATATCGTACGTCGCGTTGCACAGCGCAGAAGGAAATACTCGTATAAAACTCCGAAATATACTTCGCGTTTTCTGTCGCGCTCGTAAAAAAAAGAGAAGTTGCGAAACTCATCGACCGCGGATCACCTCTAGTTCGAGCCATCCCTTCGCGATTCGATATATCGGCGACCGTTTTATGCCGCAACGCGGCAAAATCTCCTCCCCTTGTTGGAAAAAAAAGATCTTTAGAGCCTAAAATAGTCCCGATATACTCGCCGTCGAGTTTTCAGGTATCGATTATTTTCCAGCTTTTATTATCGCGCAATACAATACCGTCCTACGTATACCTGTCTCCACTTTTTTTTTTATTTATCCGCATCGTTCGCGGCAGTAAAATCGCACGGAAATGCACCTTTCGCCGTCGTTTCGCCAACGACAGGAAGTAAAAGCTTTCCCCGTGGCCGTCGCAAGCGGATTAACGTATATCCGGCGCGGAAATAAAGCGCGCGGCCCTTTTACTTTCAGACGCCGGCGCAAGATGCTGAAAACGTGCGAACATTGCAATTCGCGGGAGATGCGTTATGCGGTTTACCGTCCGCCCGATAATTCCGACGTGTTACATTCTTTTTTTCGCCTGTTTGCCGAACAACGCTTATCGACCTGAACTCTCGGCAGGCGTTAAACACTCTCACGCCCGACCGCCCGATCATTTCCTGTTTCATCGGGCACGAAATAGCGCGAACGATGGCAATCGACATTCGCTCGCTCTGACTGCGACACGTGCGAATTGGCGGACGTGCAATTGCGGAAAAGAGCTCGCCGACGACTCGACGATTGCATTTGGTGGCCAGAATGCTTGACCGTCCATTTACAGCGCGCGTTTTGAGGGAAAGGGGCTCTGGTTTGAATAATTTAACGCGCGAACGCGCCGCGCGTATTCGACTAATGCATAATACAACATACATCGTGCGAATAAATGAAAATATTCGCGAAAAAGATTCCGAATAATTTATCATTCGCGGTTACCCAAGTGCGGAAAGTCTTTATAAGCGGAATCCAGTGCACTGAGAGAAAAATATTACTTTTTTAGTCTCAACCATAATTTTATAATATTTTTAACACGATTAACTTAACTATATGCATTATATATGTTAACCATAATTGTCGTTGGAAATATTATAAAATTGTGGTCGAGGCCAAAAGTAACTATATTTTTCTCTCAGTGTGTTACTGCATTTAATTAACGCAGATAAGTTTATAACTTCCCGAGAAGTTCAAGGACATTTCCCGAGGATTTCCCGGAACTGCCGATGTTTCGCACCGCGATCCGAATCTCCGTAAAAAATTCCTTTGCGTCGGCGTCGGCCGTGTTGCAAAAACCGGTACAGATACGAGGCCGGGAGGCCCAGCCTACCGCTTTGGGCCCACCCACGCTGCGGCCGGCACCCAAAAGGCCTCGCATCGTGAACCCACCGGTTACCCGACTGGTGGCGCCCTTTTACCAGCATTCCTTCGGAGAGGAAACGGGAAGCCGGGATCCGCATACGCGCGTCACGATCACCGGGCGCGATTAATTAATTAACTATGTCGGCGTGATTAATCAAGCCGCCGAACGAATTGTCCGCGCGCACCGCCGGTTACTGACACCATCTTCTCTCGCGTGACCCTCTCGTGACTTGTAATTGCGTCATGCACGGTCACGCGCCGGTGACTCGCTTCTCCCATGCCGCCCATGCGATTCTTCAACTTTCCCGACTCCGATGGTGACATTCTAGCGTCACATAATTAACACGCATAATATCGTGCAATTTATATATACTTTGATATGGCTTATATTAGAAATTCATCAATTATTTATAAATTATTGTATTGTAATAATGAATGCGTTAGTGCATGTGCACATTATATATTATATAAAAAATAAAATTATACAACATTATATATAAAGTTTTATACACTGAAAAAAAAAAAGTTCTGGTTAAAAACGGACAAATCAGAGAATCTTGTAGGATTGATCAAATATTCTGGTTATCATAATAAGGAACTCAATATTTTATAACTTATAATAACTATAGAATTTCTATTATAATAATCAGAATATTTTATCAATCCTACAAGATTCTCTGATTCGTTCGTTTTTAACCAGAACTTTTTTTTCAGTATATGTATAATGAATATAGATGTTTCTCAAATACATATAAAATATATAATGTTATATATTTTCTATAAGAGATTATTAAGTCATATATTTTTTTAAAAAATGTATATTCATATACAAACTATAATATATTGTATTTTTATAATATATATGTATTTTTCATGTATTTTAATATGTTTCTATATTACTATTTCTATATCATAAAGATACATATTTTGTATTCTTTTTTTGTAAAAGCAAAAATGAAATTATTTTTACTTTTTAAAGTTCAAAACTGATTAATATATACGCGTGATTAATATACGCGTGTTTTTTTTTTTAACGCTATCGCGATTGCTGCATTACATGAGATACATTACGTGAGAAGAATCCGATGAAGCGCACGCTGCGCGTGCATGTATGATGTATTCAGTATAGTTGAAAGGTTAAGAATTCACGTGGAATAATAAAAATGCAAGATCTGTGTGATGTAACCGGATGTCTTTATGTAAGCAGCGCTGCCAGGTAAAGGAAGGATGTTGAACCCGGACTGATTTCGGCTGCGATCGCGAGAGCTCACGTGGGGTTCTTGACACGTGTCGACGTCCTCGATGTAACGAAAACATCACAAAGTTCGCAACGAGGCATGAAGAGAAGAATTAACGTTCGTTTACTCCATGAATATTCACAATGAAGAAAATAAAACTTAAACCTAACGAATCGTTCAAGATCGTTCAATTTCTCGCGCTTAATTTATCATATCATTTGTCACACTGATCAACGTGGAAGTAACAAATAAAAAAATATCACATTTTCGGGTGATTTCGCACGCACTACAATTCTATTTTCTTTATCCTAAACACGCTTCGCGTAAATGAAAAAGCACGAAAAAACGAATTCGCTTCAGCGCCTTCCATATTGGCTCACGACCCGACTGTAGATAAGATAAGGTAAACAGTATCACTGCGGAGTGGCAAAAAGTATATTCGCCAATCGCAAATTCATATCTATATTCTAAAAATCTGCAAAAATGCCTCCTATTCAGAGAATTTTATACTTCAAATAAAGTGACGCGGCTATGGCACGAAAATTCTTTTAATGAAAAAAACTTTTTCCCGTTATTCCCTTTGATCTCATGATTTTTCCATTGAGCCGAGATGCTAGATAAGATTGATCGCGCCCGCCTAGTCACAGTATCGATAACAGTTCTATTCGGCACATTATGCTGGCTTGCCGGAAAGCTGCTTTATCAAAGTCAATAGCTGCCTACATCTGCAGAGTTGAAGCGCCGACCGTACTTATCTCTATGAAAGAGTGTCGCCCTTCATTTTTCTCCCGCACGGTTGATGGCCAACGACTGTCCGACAAAGCGCACTCATTAAGTCGATGCAGCGGCCATTATAAGAATTAATCACGCCCTTTCGGAGGGTGCCATTGGACATTACGGACGCAACGACCGTGCAATTGCAAGACAACTACCGGCACGATAAAGGCTAATGTGACTGCTTCCGGCCTCGGCCCTGGAGAAGAAGAAAAAAAGGAAGCGCGAAGTTTAAGGTCGATTCGCGAAAGGTCAACTCGCAGAGACATCGCCGTAGCGCAGTAGCAGTTTCGCTAATTAACATGCTAATTAACGTGCTGATTGGATCGAACGCTCTTGGCATTCTTCATTTATTGCTGCCTTTAGTTCACTCCGTAGTTTTCTTTATTTCAACTTATAGCGAATTCAGTTGGTCGCACTAGTGCGTATTCAGTGCACATTAAAGCCGTTGTACACTGATCTAATCTAAATGAATAAAATAAAATAATAAAATGCCCAATAAATATTTAAAAAAAGCATGATAAAATGAATTAAAGATTTCGGTTTTTAACATGTTTCTATATTTATGTTAAACATTCGTTCTTACAATTTATATACAATGGTTTTAATGAGAATTAAGTACGCACTAGTGCGATCAACTGGATTCGCTATTAGACTGCTGTTTCTCAAAATAATCCTCAATTAATTGTAAGAAAATGTTATACGCGGAATTTTGTTATTTCTTTTCGAGCGATAATTTTTTTTGTGGCCTATTGGAAAATAACAATTTATATAAATATATTCAAGATATGCATTCTGCAATAATACGTGCCAATTAGAATACATAATAATGTAATAAAATAAAAAAAATGAAAAAAAAAAAAACCATTAAGCACCATTTTCTTCTTTCAATATCCGTTACAAAAAACATTAATGAATTTCACGCTCAGAGTAACTATGACACACTCAACCTCACTGACTCTGACGAAAGCCATTTTCGTCAAAACCTCGAGTAAACGTTAAAACATCATCATTGCATGAAATTCTCAAACCAGAGAGAAAGAGAACCCACACAAATGTTTCTCCTTCTCAGAGAGAGCTAAAGTCTCTTCTCTTTGTACGCGGTGGGATTCGAACCCACGACTCTGCACAAGTGTGTATTACTACACGTTGCCGGCGAGGCACGCTGGTTGCACAGCCAAACACGGCTAGTGGATCACTGTCCTTAAATGACTACATTTAATCAGATTTTGCAATTACAATAATGAAAACAGTGATAAAGAAGCAATACATACGATATATGCGCGAGAATAAATACATAAAAAAAAAATATATATATATCATTAGTTTCATTGATTTCAAAAGATATTTGTTTTCGAAGTTATTGAGAATCCTATGAGTTATATTTCATTGTATTAAATTGGCACGAAGTATTCGTTGTTTTTCCATCAAGTTTTAAATAAAGTTATTGATTGAAATTTTTTAAGAGAAGATTGGAAAATGTTCTTCTAAATGGAAAAAATGTATTGAAGCTGATAACAATCGTTTGAAAAATATGCAAATGTAATTTCCTTTTCAGTTTATGTACCAGAGCTACAAATCTTTTGTGTATACGATTGATTATTGATATAATAAATTAGTGTATATTAATGATCAAACACTTTGTTAATATATATTAATATAATGTCTGATTAAACCTGCTAATTTAAAGACATGTTTAAATCTTCCATTCTACGAAATAGAATATTTCCTGATAGAAAAATTAATAATTTCATGTAAATTGATAATAGAATAAAATAAGATCGCGGAAGATATATATAGCTATAATCAGATCCGGCTTATTTTACCACTGCTAATCGCTCGTACGGCATCGAGAAAAGGAAAAGGAAGAAGGAAAAGAGCATTGGAAGCGATAAGTTGCCGACGGAAATTCCGACGTATGCGCGTATACGAATGGAAAATAAACCGAAACTAAATTACCTCCGGTAATTGAAACGAATCGAAGCCCACCGGGGAAATTTTGCTCGAGGGATACCGGTAAAAGTATGAGCCGTATCTCGTGCGCGGATTGCGAATTTTAATCGGGACGTGCATCCGAATAAATATGGCTTCTGTCTCGCGATTTCGATCTTGCCTCAATAAAATATTTCACTCGAGGGATTTTTCCAATAAATTTTAGTATAGATACATTACGTTTTTCGCATTACATCTTATCTTACAAATTAGCGACAATGTATGACGGATTGCTACCTGTTTCAATCCGCATACCATTTTGAAGAAAGAACGGTTGCCGCGAGAAACGAAGAAACATTTGAATTAATTAATTAAAAGGTTGATTTAATGTTGGTTTTTTTTACTTCAATGCAATATTACTTCATAAATGTAACAAAATTCTATTCACAAGGGTTGAATAAATAACTTTTTAGATACATAGCTACTTAATACACAATGAAATTCTCATTTTGTCGAAATGCTAAAACCATAGCTATATCTAAGACTAACGTGAATGCATCTTTTGTCCGTTAATGGCAGCTATTACTGACTGAAGCGGTATGACCCGTTGATTTAATCGCAAATATCGTCATGTGATGCACTGAAATAGATCGTGGTTGTCGTGGATCGACCGCGAATTCAGACTCCCGATTGAGATCAAATAAAAAAGTAAATATAGATTTTTTTTTCGTGTTGCGCGCGTATTCTGCGATTCGGTTGCTTCGGTCAAAATTATTAATCACTGGATTTTTAAACCCCGAGTCCGGCTATCGGGCGTGCCGGTACAATAGGCGACGCTCGCCGAAGTGAATATCAATCTAGGTGGATTGATGAATGAATATTTGTACTATTATGCCGGCACGAATCTAACGCTTTCGATAAATATTCACAAACATTGCGAACGCACGTTATCAAGGCCGTGACGCTTTCCACGTGAGCTTTCCTTTCGCCTTCTTTTTATCGCGATCGAAACGCGGATATCAAATCTCAGCTAAGAGATGTGTAATAAGAGATTTCATTTTCATAAATTTTAAATGTCATTTGGAGTTTTCCTATTCGCAATTGTTTCATATAATCATGAATACACGCAAAGAAAGTATAAATTATATAAAAAAAGACTTCCTTTTAACCATAATTGGTAAAGCTGGAATATAACGACATTATATAACACATGAAAACTTGCAAACAATTATAAGTGCATCTTTTCATTAATTACAGTTAGAAAAAATTACAGTGCACATCGGAAAAATGTGATGATATATGTATGTGAAATAATATTTGATATGCGAGACAGGGGCTTGTTATATGTAAATGCAGATACGTTTGAGAATTTCGGAAATGCAGGAAATAATATTGGCTTTCGGGCAGATGGCGAAATGCCGCATTTCACATATAAATTTACATATTATGTGATAATTTTCAATCGACCGCGTGACCGCCAATATGACATAAATAGAAATTAATTGCAATTGTCAGTCTGATCGATCACCTGATCATCAACCGATTATGCGAACGTTGCAATAAATCCATCGGCAGTTGACGTTTATATATACATAAGTCACATTAACATTTATCTATGTCAGTTTAATGTACTGCTGTTGTGAAATACGCTGTTTGCCGATAACGAGGTGTAATGTAATACGATTATCGGTTCGATCCGGCATAAATATTATAAACAATAAATAAAATATGAAATATACGAGTAAATATAAGGATGTATTGCACGTACATTCTATTTGTTATGAATACAAAATGTGTATAACATAATAAACACTCGTCGTATAATTAATTATACTAATTCCTGGAGGCCGCATTCATTAGCAAATTTGGAAATATATTCGTGCTTTTAATTATGTCTTCCCGCAATATTTATTAACACATAATCATTTCATCGGTAATATATCTTAATTGTGAAAGTTGTTAGCCGCTAGAAAAATATAGACAAAGACTTACCCCAAGTATGAATTTTAGCTCAACAGATGCGACAGATCCTTACTTCACTAATTATTTTGCAAGACTGGGAAACGTTACATATACCAAAAGAAGGAACGCGGTAATTTGGTGCGTTAACGGAGACTGCCAAATCCACCTGCGCTTCCTGATGAAAAGGTGCAACGCGAAATGCAGTCAATCACTTAGGTCGACAAGTTACGTAATGAGAGAACGGCCACACCCCACATTAGCAGTTAAGAGTCGCTCGCGTAATTTCTGTCGTACCCTTCATAAATCACTCGCGTAACGTACCGGCTGACAGAACTCGGTACGTCGCCACGCCGAGGACCGATTGACATAGACAAATCTGGCTGCTAACGATAAATGGCGGCTACGTAATCGATAGCTCCTGTATAGATTTTACATTTCACACTGACGCCGTATAATCTCCGTGAGCAGACAATTAAGGCTGTATTACAGCCCGTGTTTTACAGCACATAAAATAATAAACAAAAAATCGTTCTGAAAAACTCGTTCGGAAATTACAGATTTTTTAATTCAATATTGTTTAATTAACGGATAATTACGGGAATTATTAATTTAAAATTCAAATATTGACGAGAGAATTATTACTTTAAAATTAAAACATTGACGAGAGTTATTACTTCAAAATTAAAACGTTGACGAGAATTATTACTTCAAAATTAAAACATTGACGAGATTACTTGTTAATATACAAGTCGTGACAATAATCTTGATATTAAGTAATGTTAAATGTTTAAAAATGCTTTCTACTTTGAAATTCCAATTTAATCTAATTAAAGTGAAAATATTACCTTTGATTCTCTCCCGTGTTTTTTATCATTTTCCATCGCTAATATGTACAGCGTAATATTTTAAGAAGTGCATAAAGTACGAAAGTAGAGAAACATCTAAAGTGCCTTGTTGCTAATTAGCTGATTTCAGGAGTTCGAACGTGCCACTGCACCGCGCGCGGCATCCAGATCGTTACGCGCGAGATAATTATCGCTTTAAATCATATTAATGCGACAGACAGTGGATCGCGTTCTTATCCGACTCGTTTCGCGAGAACTGGTTCTCTCATGGAGTTTTCCGTGATTCTCGATCTCGTCTCTTTTTGCTCGACACTCCGAGTCCCCGTCGAACCCGCCGCGCTTTCATGTGGTCGGCTTCTGTTCTTTACGTTACCACACCGTCTCTAGGAACGATAATGAATCTGGCATGCACCCTTCTAGCAGCAAGAAACGGTACAACTATTGAAACTAGAAGTACCGACGATTGAATTCTTATCAACGAATGCCGGCGCGTTAAAGCAGCGAAATGAGATCTCGCGAGAACGTGAAAATAGATTAAAAGGTAGAGAGGAAAAAAAAAGAGGAGAAACGCTTTCTGCGTTCAGAGTTCTTTCTCAAATGATATTTCGCATTCTGCATAAGTTCATTTAGCGCACAAATATATCCCTTTACGTTCAAGTTTAAAAACCACAACTTTGTGATTTCTGCGCAACAGGAAACAACCTTGTCCCGCGCAGAAGGCTGCAGGTTGACTTTAATTCAATAATTTAAGAATTTTTAAGGCTTTGAAGAAATAAGGGAGGTGGAGACATAAATTGTTGCGGGTCAGCCGGGAGAATGCAGCTACCGTGTGGCGCATTCACATTCTGTCACATTTTGTGCTTTCCTCGCTCCCGAGGACAATATTGTGTTTCAAGACGGTAGATTTTACGCGCAGCAGACATTTTCTTTTTCGTAAAGTCCTGCTTTTACAGCATAATTGCGGAGTTCTCGTATTTAAACCCATTCGTAAGATCAGAGAACGCTGAAAATGAATTTCGCAGTCAAAATAAGGTACAATCGCATTCCAGTAACTGCAGTTACGTGTCTCCGTTTCTTCCCTGAAGTGGGATACCATAAGCGTACGTACGGAGATTTAAGACTATCGATCGTCATGAAACTACCGCTAACAATTTCTAAACAATCCTTTTAAGGACTGCATCGGTAACTTAGTAACAGAAGTTCCTCTTCAACAACATCGTTTCGCCCTCGTTAATGCAGAATAAAAATACTATAAATCTTCAACTTTAAAGATATTTTTAGTATTGAATCTCGAATCTATATTCGAAAAAAAAATTGCATTTGAGACATAAAAATATCACAAAGTTATATAATAAGTATTTCGATAAAAGTATACTGAGAGGAAAACATAATTACTTTTGGCCTCAACCATAATTTTATAATATTTCTAACAAAAAATATGATGAACTTAACCATAATTATTATTAGAAATTGTAAAATAGTGATTGAGGCCAAAAGCAACTATATTTTTCTCTCACAGTATGTGGCTATTTTATCGTATATATAGACAGAACACTTTGTCACATGAAAAACTTTAATTATACATCTTCGGATTGGTTTTTGTGCGAGGAATCGCTTGTTTTCCGGATATACGTGGGCTGCACTCTGCGGTATCCCGCATAGTTTCGGAAACAATTGTGGCTGCGTTGCATTCAGAGAAGCCAAAAGCCGAGCTACCGCCGGAGCGATCGCGTTAACATGTCTGAATGTGAAGTCCGACATGCATTATAGGCCTATAATCTGTAGACTGTATATCACAACGTCGTTATCAGCACGAGTACAGGAATAGACGGTGTGTGCCCGTGGGCAGGCTCCGAGGTAGCGCGAGAGGCGCGCTCTCAGTCGCACTCACTTCAGCTTAAATGTGACAGTTAAGTCAGTTTAGGCATTTAATAAATCGCGACGTCGTGCTCGCCGATTCGATCAATATCGATAAGGAATCAATATTCAATTACAGAGGAACGGACATCGAAGCTCCGGGAGCGATATCGAACGGGTTAACGTAGTTCGACGGGCTAACGAGCAAGACGGCTTAATATATTATCCGTCCCGATATAGGATACATATTTTGCGATATCAAGTGCCCCGCGACAGGACAGCTGTCGCCCGGGGCGACATGTGAAGCAGGCGTGCGCGCGCGCGCGCGCGCGCGTTCACGCGATACTATCGCGGGGCTCGTCAAGACAATTTTTCTCGTGATGAGAGCTAAAAACGTCATGAGGTACCCCGAAATTAAGCGACTTTATCGAACGATCTACTTTCTACGTATAAGATATGATACGATACGATACGATGCGGCGCGGGTAACCTGAATGTGCGGCGAGATGAATATGCAAGGCCCGCGGCAGCATTATGCTAATTCACCGAATAGAAGAGGAATAGCCCCTGTCTGGATGAAGAATCAATAGATGATAAGGGAAACTGCTAAGGCATTACCTGAGTGATCTATTCAGCGCGAGTTGATGACTCCGCGCGAGATTCGTAACTTTGAGTAGCGATTAGATCGCTCGTGTAACTCACGCGAAGTTCTATTACTTTCTTATCCGATTTAAAGCTGCTGATAACGGTTAATTCAAAAATCAGTGTTTGACAAGAAAGAAAAGGATTTTATAAGTATTGTTTTATCTTTTTAACGTGTGAACTGTCTGGTGCTATTGAAATATTTTTAAACCGCTTGTAAAGAATAAATGCAATTAATATAAAATTTTAAACGACATAAAATAGCTAGATAATAATATAAAATAAAAAGTATACTATTCAACAATTAATAATTTTTAATTTTAATTAAATTACACAGTATTTTATTATTATAATATATATTTATGAAATTTCTATTGCAGCATACACGATAAGCGTTAAATAGATAATGTACCGAAGGTTTTGTATGATAGAACCGAAGTTGATAATCGAACGTTTTCTTCTTACAGTCGAGCGGCTGATGATCGAAACAATAGATAGAGCGACCGGACTTTCCGCCCGAGCCGCAAGAGTTCATCGGACAAAATATCTTTAAGCTAACGAGAGAGGGCTGACCGGCGGACCGTGAGAAAGGAAGCAAAAGTCGCCTGGCGCCGAATGGGAAAAACTCGTTAAGGTCGACGGGAGCCGTTCGAGAGCGAAAGAGAGAGAGGGGGAGGAGAAAAGGCAGAGAGAAAGGGAACTCGCGATCGAAATCGGCCTCAACTGTGATTAAATGAAACCATCTCGTGCCGCCTCGCGTAACACGTGCCGGTCGGTCGTACCGGAAGGAGAGAAGGAAAAACGATAGGACGATATCTTTCCGTAAGTAAAGAACGACTGCGTTCTTCGGTGTACGTGAAAAGCCGAAGGTGCAAAAAGACGGGAAAAACTAGCGTACCGATGGTACGAGCTAGTGCAAACAACCTAATTACGCGCGCAACGCAAACCGAGCGATAAACGGCGATACAATTTTACGTGTTCGCCGTTTTGCGTGCGCGCGACCGCGGGATGAATGTGAAAATTGCTCTCGTATTTTACAGAGGCTGCGTAAATTGCGCAAAGTTTGCCTTCGCCTCTGCATAAATGAAAAATAATTGCGGTCGTGCATAGACGATTACTGGAATTTACTTCAAAAAGGGCATAACAAGGTAGTCTGATCCGGTTTTCGAGCTCTATCTCATCTCGAAGCACGCGAAGAAACTTCGGCGCGATTTGTCGCGCGAAAGTCCCCGCGAATCGTCGATCAATTGGAAAGTATGTCTCGTCGGTATTTTCGATTCTAGAAAAGTGTGGCATTCTTAATTGGAATGGATACTAGGAATAAAAAAACAAATAAATGAAGAAAAGTCTGAAAGTAAGAGCTCTTTTCTCCACTATACAATCATTAGCACTTTGCTAGAATTTTGTTTTAAAATAGGATTTATCTTCTTCTGTGCTTCAATTACAAATTTTCGAAAGATTTATGAAAGAAAGATGGAAGATAAATATTTGACTTTCTGACTTTCTTCACCGAGAAGCTCGAAATATGTATTAAGAAAATAAAACGTTTCCTTCTCTTTGCGAATTTATCATCGAAAGTACTATTTTCGTGGGTTGGGCAAGCCCTCAAGGCGCATAAGACATTCGTCACAAACGCGAACGTATTTGGATATTCTAATATTTCCCTTTTTCCATAATGGAACTCTTAACGTCCGGAATAATGTAACGCGGATCCTTGGCAAAGACTGTGGGAAGTCGACTACGGAAGCACCGGTGAAGTCGAAGGACGCCGCGTGACGAGTGCGCGCGAACGTGCAGAAATGATGAACGAGTGATGGCGACACGAAAGACGTATAGAAAGATAAGAAGCTCCCGAAATATGAGAGTTTCGTGAAGAGTACCATCCGCGCTGCGCGTCAAGAATTAAATTTCGAGCTTAAAGTACTTCTCCGGAGAGACACTGTCGCCAAATATTGCATCGCAATCATGTAAATAGGAAACGACGAATCGATATCTATCAAGATTCAGATAGATATACTTGTATAGAATATTTTATATACTTATACACAGAATTAATATTAATTCGCACTCTTGTCTTGCGCCAAAAGCATAAAGAAGTGCGTGTTGAAATATCGTCACATACTCAAGGCGTAATGAGCATGTGTCTGTGAAAGCCGAGCTGTGAAAGATGACACGTGCTTTCATTACGCTTCCACGTGTGACAACGTTTGAACAAGTGCCGCCTGTCCTCTAACGCAAGGCTGTTCACAGAGAACGTTTACGTCCAGCTGGTCCCCCCACCGTTTATGACGCTGCGACACCGCGTGTCGTGCAAGACCACGGTGTGCAGTCGCGGAGCAGTGTACGGCGCACACATTGCACGTATTGTCACGTGCATCGCAGTTCGCAGTCTCATGCTGCACATCGGAGTGACGCGCAACCGGATGCGACGCGGCACTTAGGGACACGAAATTCATTCCATTTATTCGTCAAATAAATCGTTGGTCACGTCCTTAGACAGTCACAGCCGATCCTTTCAGCGTAGCCAATCGTGTGCGACCATTATGATTCGTCATTATATTTTCCATTATATCAGAAATTAAGAATTTTAATTAATGATCTTCAGCTCGAATTCAATGTCCATATAAAATTCTAAATACTAGTTTCTTTATTAAATAAATATTATTTACAATTTATAATGTTTGTTCAATCATTTGAAAGGAGCAAAAGTTACAATCCAAAATAATCCAATAAAAACAATTAGCGAATTGTCAGATAAAAATTAATTATTTAAATAAAGGGAAATAATTTTATGTCTTTTGATATTTTCGAATATTTTCATTGAATTTAAACAATTTTAAACTACAGCTGATTTTTAATTTCTCTTATCTGTTCAATTTATTTTCTATATATAAAAAAATGTATAGTATTATTTATACTAACAAATGCAAAACATAATACAAGAAAAAGAACTTGGAACAAGTTACAATGCTGCTTCGAGAAAGGATATAAAATAATTTTATCTCGATTTAATGTCGTTATAATTTCACATTACGATACTTATTATAAAAGTGAAATATAATTAAATGCTCGATTGCTAGCTAAACTGCATCAAAATAATCTCCAAATTAACTTCGTGAAATATATAACTTTAGAATCTGCTATTCGTCGAATCGGAAGAAGTAGATCGCGGCTCGCCTTATCGCAAACATGTGAATTGGATAATGGCGTCGCGATCAATGGAACGATTGCCTTACACGAAAGTAGGTTAATGCAAGACAAATTGTGGTACAATTTCGTATCGCAAAAAGCGAACGCTGCTCGTTGAAAACTCTGGTCGAGAAGGGGCGAGTAAGACATAATTAGAAGACACAAAAGTTTATCCAACGAGCGGCGCAGGCAAACAAATGACACGGTTGCAGAGTCCAGGAGAGACAAATCGAATTAAATGAACAAATCCTGTAAAGCGTTACCGTGTAAATTGTGAAACTCTCGCGAGACTAGCGAGGTGTCCCGGTGCAACAACAACGGCGTACTACACGCTAATTGGAATTAAACGCTAATTCGTTAAGTGAACGGGACAGAATTGGGAGGTGGCTCTTAACTCTCTCTGCTGCTGTATCTTGTTTATCTCTTGCAAGCGAGCGGAAAAACGGAATAAAATATTGGAATAAATGGAAATTTCGCCCGCGTCGGATCTTCCGAGTGGAAAAAGATATCATTACTCCTAACGGACTCCGAATTTATCTGCCGAGGACTGCGACGTGTCTTAATCCCCGTAACGAAATTTTTAATTTCCTTTCTCATCAATTCCTTGTTAATTGACTGCACACTTTTTTTTAAATATCAATATAATCTTCCAATTCGTTTCACAATTCGTTAATTATCCGATCTCGACGTTTCATTAGGCTATCGATTGCTAAACCAGCCAAGTTCTTTGACATCGCTCTCATCGGAAACTCGCCCACCCACACGGCGCTTTTATCGTAAAGCCGAGATTTTATCGACGAAACAACGCTGGATCATCCGTGTCGTAATTCCCGGTGATTATCGTATGAATACCCTTTCGCACCCACGACAGTTTAAACGAGTTTCATTCGCTCGCCCTGAGGCACGCGATAAACCCGGAGAGTTGCGGCGAGCCACCCTTTACTATGTCCTGATTATCATTGGTTTCGAGCCACACTTCCTGCTCTGCGTCGCGACGGGACCGAAGCAAACGGGGTTGGAAATTAATGGCACAAACAACCCTTCCACTATCTACGGAGGATGGATAGAGAGAAAGAGAGAGAGAGAGAGATATGTCATTTTGATTCCGCTTGCGGTTCATTAACAGTCCTTCGGTCGGGTAACATGTTACCCAATATATTATACACATATGGAAATGTATCAACACCCGATACAATTCCTAGCAATCAAACGCTGCGTATTATCACGCATTATGGCGTGAATCAAAATTGTTCGCGAGAGATTTCGATATGAGCCGTGATACGGACTATCGATTGTTTTCACATAAATAAAAGAGAAATGTTACATCGAGTATCTTAATATCCGGTTAATCCTCGCGATCCCGAGCTATCTTTCGGTCTGTACATCGAGTACATCACGCACGTACATCAGATTTTTATCATCCGTTCATTATCCTTCACTCAAACATGTGGATCTCTATATTTTCGCTGAAGGGCCTCTATGAAATACAGGGAGGAGATTGCGTGCTTTTACTTTGATCGGAAAGGAGGTTGCCCGGTTAAGGGTTAAGAGCACATAGAGAGCGAGAGAGAGAGAGAGAGAAATCTTCTCGATGTGTGTCTCCCTTCCTCCGTTTATCCATCCCAGCGACTAACGAGCACACACCTCCGACACGGATCCTGAGCGCTCGAGTGAGCGCAGTCGCGTATCGGGCCGATTATCGGTAATATCGATGCTTCTATCCGCCGCGAATAATATATGAATAAAGTGCCACTTCTCTTTCTAAGAGACTGTCGTAATACGCGTGGCGGCAGCGATATTCAATCACCGGCACGTAATGCACATCGCTCACTGGGTTATCCACGTGTGCCTCCGTTTATAACGAAGTACGCGAGTAATCATTTTTCACTGTCCAGTTGAAATCGTGATCGACTCTCGTGACGACTGTCACTCACTTTGTGTGACGAATTCAATGGCTTTCCGTCGCCACTCAATTTTTGTCGATTTTCGATTGATGGAATGAAAGAATATAATTTTTTCATCTTTGGAACTAAGCGCATTTATCGTTGGCGTAATGTCGATAAACGGAAACTTATATCACCGAATGAAATATATATATTATTAATTAACACGAATAAAAACAAAATTTATATACAATTCGGAAGTGGATGTTGAAGCGAAAAATTGAATGATTTGCTTTTTAAATTCGCTATACGTATATAAGAAAATATATAAAATAATTTTATAATTATTACATACAGTTTTACAACCTTTTCTGCGTGTACTTGTTGTCATCGCATTCGCCGCTCGCAGATCTGCGTCGTGTCGCATGTTTGCGATAAAATTCAGCAGCTTTCACATTCTAGGTGAACCGAATATTCTGTCAGATATAGAAGTGCACTCTCTTCAAAAGCCGATTAAAGACGGTCGAAATGAATGGGAAACGAGAGCTGCGACGAGGGTAGAGTTTCACGATGCACATACAAGGAACGAGCAGCTATAGAGATCCAAACAAGGACGATTAGTCATTATCGTTGCACAATTTGATAAGGCGCGTAATATTACAACGGAAATATCGTCGCTTTTAAAAACTTGCGCCGACACCTTCGCCACATCGAGTTTTCCCGCGTAGCCGCGAAAATCTCTCGACGAACGCCGGTTCGCCCGTCCAGGAAATCATCTTCGCGTCGCTCGCGCTGTAATCTCCGTCATCGACCGCTCTTTTTTGACGACCGGAGAACGAAAGAGAGCGGCTCGGCAATCACGTCGACGGCACGATATGCACGGTGAGTCGCTTTGTAGCGACTATTTCCAGAGACAGGCGTCGTCACTCGTAGGTGAGCGAAGGGTAGACGAGTGGGGTGACGGACGAAAGAAGGTAGATGGTGTATGTGTGTATGTGACCGGACACGGGATGGAAGTGGGGTAGCGCACGGAGGGGTAGATCGTCGTCGTCGGTATTGTATAGGGTGCAACGCGCGCGGAAAGGGTGCGCGCGAGGGTAAGTGCATCGGCACGGAAAATGTGTCGGTCGCAGGACGCGTTTGCCGGACGCCGCAACGCGTTGTTCAAGTGCTCCACCCTCTTCCACTCTTCTCTCTCTTTCTCTGTCACTCTTTTTCTAACGCTTTTTTTCCCCTTTCCTTCGCCGCTGCGAACGAACGGATCGCCGCAGCTAGTTTGGCGACCGACGAGATGCTCTTCAGTTAACATTCGATTTGCATTGTGAGTGAAAAACGAAAGAGCGAGGAGGAAATTAGCCGAAATGGAAAGGCGATAGCTCAGAATGTCGAAAGTAATTATCGATGAAAGTTACTGAATATATTAATCGGAGTAAAGAATGTATAGAGATAATTGAAAAATATCTCGTTGAAGTTAAGACAGATAATTCTGAAAGCCCCTGCTGACGGATGACACGTATATCCCGGATTGTAAATAATGCTCTGTTTTAAATGATAGATTGTAAACCTTCCTGAAGTGACATGATATTTAAAGTATAAAAGTGCATTACCTTTGATACTTGATGGTATAAACTAACACAGCAGATAGAGATAGATTGACGCCTTGATGTTTCGTGAATTTTATAGCAGTTTTACCCGCTTTATGCGATAATACGAAAGGTAGGCAAAAGTAATATGCAGTTGTCGCGACAGCGGTTTAAATCTGGAATTTAACTCTGCAAGGTATAAATCGTCTATTATTCGATGTAACGAGTGAGTCACATGAATTACAAAATAGAATGTATACATCCCCGAAGCTATATTACAATGAATATTTGCACTCATATCAAAAGTATATTTGCGACTATGTATATATATATGTGTGTGTGTGTGTGTGTGTGTGTGTGTGTGTGTGTGTGTGTGTGTGTGTGTATTCGCGAACATAATATATACATATATGTGTGTTGTGTGTAACAACCTGATTTATTCAGTTATTAGTCAATACCCGAACACAACTATTATCACGTAGCAATTTCATAAATATTGATCGAGAGAGAAATCCGATTAATTACAATATATGCAATATTTTCCTCCATGTCGTGCGAGAATAAACATCCGGTTCATCAATGCATTTATTTATTTACTTATATGAGGATTATTCCGATGAATACTCCTTTATTCAGGACAATCATTATATATCACGTAAAAAAAAATATTTTAAATATACATCGGAACTAAGAAAATACGGCGTAAAAATACGGCGAATTATCACCTTGTCAATAACATTAACATGTTAATTGAGAAGATTAATGGCGACTCTCATCGTTAGGTCACTTTCGCGTCGGATGTCGGAAATTAATGATTGCTTACAAGGTCGTTTGTGAACCAGGAGAGTTGAGATATCACGGCTGATATTATGTTATATCGTAACAAAAGCACGAGAGATATTAAAATGTCACGTTGCTCCGGCAATGTATAACGCGAATATGTTAATTACGCAAAAATCGTACTTGAACGGTTTTTGATTTGGGCAGTATCGTCGCACTGTGGGTCGCAATTTACCCCTTTCGCGAATCGATGTTCCTTGCACGCGTCCGTTTGCCGACGAACGAAACCGCGAAACGATCCGCGGGAGAGGACGTACAACGTTTCCTGCGTTACGCGCGACTGATGCATGCGAAACGGGCGCATGCCAGCCTTTTCTCTTCCCTCCGACCGGCCTCGCGCCACAAACTGACGACACACGCGGCTCGAGTGGCCGCTCTCCAGCGTGCGCCGGCCGATGAAATTAACTCTTATCGCCTTTATTGCCCATTGTTCGCATTGCACGGGCGAGCAAAAGCCGATTTCCTACGGTCGCATTCACACCAACCGGACCAAACAGACATCCCCGACAGCTTGTCCAACCTATTACCTAGTTGCTAATGCTCGGCTCTTTTGGCGAATTAAATTGGAAAAACATTCCTAATCCATTCCTAATTTTTTTTATTATTCGTTATATCAGAATATAACTGTTAACATAAAATCTGCGATTAAATGAAATATTCTGAAATTTAATCAGTTATCACTTCAGTGAATTCTTGACGTATTATTGATGCACCAATTACGATAATACTTGTAAAAAATATCGTCGCGCACAAATCGACATGACTGATAAAATATCGCGCCAGAGAATCTTACCATTAAAATGAGAACACGGTGACGGATAATCCCTAAAAACAGGTTAAGCGTGAATGTCGCGGCAAGAGTGGTAGAAATAATAATAATAATAAAAAAAGATAAAACAATATTACTTGCAGAATGGGAGAAAACGAATTTGCGAGGCTCTGCAAGTTTGAGCGTGGCACACGGCCTTATTTCTTTCGTGAAAATAAGTTACTGTCTACGAAATGAGATACCGCTCGGATTTGACGTATAAAGACGACGGAGAAATTTTGCAATTTATATGATAAACCATAATTCGCGAAGAGGCTTCGGCAAGTCGATTGACATTAACGGAAGAGTTTACATTGAAAATTCGCTTGCAACAAATACGCGCGCCCGACCACCGATAACGCGGCTGCGAATTCATAACCGATAATGTTTCGATCGAATCGAACGTATTGACGATCACTCGATATTCTCGCAAAAGCGTCGATAAGAAAACACGTCGGAATAAACTCAAATCGCTTGCTCTTCTTGTCGCTCGTATCTGCTTACGATCGCGATACCTGAAAGACGATCGATGAAAGGCGAATGGGAACCCGACAAGCGTATCGGAGCAGCGAAACGAAGCTCCTTTCTTATCAAGATGCTATCATTATGCACGCGCCAGACGCGGATCGCATCGTAAAGTTGAAGGGCACCGATTTGCAATACCTCGGGGATAACACTATCGATGCGAAGTCCACATTAAATCGCCAAAGAAATTCTTTGAAACAAATGCGGCGGATTTCCGAAAATTCTCTCTCTCTCTCTCTTTCTCTTTTTCTCTAGAAAAAGAAGAAACCTAGACTTGCAAGACACATGTGTCCGAAAATCCCCGGGGATACATTTTGTGCACGCTCGGGGTTCCCGAGGCAAATCCTATTGTTACATGATGGATGAAACAAGATGTGGTTGTACTCGTAAGCATAAGTGCTGCGATGTTTTGCATCGCAGACCGGATCACTGCAACTTGAAGGGACGCCGTAACATGATGGGTCACGCGTTACGCTAACGATTGATTAAGCAAACACGCTTCACCGTTCGCCGACGATTGATTAATGCAATAATTATCATGCGAGAAACGCGTAAGTTCTATTCAATGGAAATATTTATTCTCAAAACAAATAACAATGCATCGCTCACATACAGTGATATAGCACGAAGATATTAGATTTCTTGTGAAAATGCACTGCAAAAGTAGCGATTTAACTCGCTGAATGCAATAGTCGATATGTTTACATTGCGCATAATAATGAAAAGGGACTTTTCAAGCCACAAATCGGATATTTAACGATCTGTTATACCTCCATTGTAGTCGTTGTGTCAGAAAACTTGGTGGTTCTTTGAAGAATTTAGATTGTCTCGGATTTCACTTTTATAAAGACATTCCTCTGTGTAATAATGTGAAATGCGAAGCCATCACTTTATGGCACACTCCCGCCTCGCCCCTCTCCTCTCACTCTCTCTCTCTTGTACGAAGTTAATTTCAATTGCAGGACTCACGACGTGACACCCTCAACATCTTAATCGGTGTTACGGTGCTGAAAGCTATCGAATTCCGTTTGACATATGATTCTAGTTACTATTGGCCGAATAATACAAGATTAATACCCACGATCTATGTAATGTTCAAGATCAATTGCGTCAATCTGAAACAACACTTTACACGTATTATAAAGTAATTTCTAAATAGCAATCAATCCTTAAATTAATTACTATAAGTAATAAAAGTTGTTTCATCATATTGTTATCAAAACTTTCATTAGTAAAAAGAAAAAATTATAAGAGTAACTGTAGTCTCTATTGTTAATTCTATTTATTAACGATATAATTTTACGAACGATCTCGTAAATTGTGAAGAATGATCATATTTATATTGGATTTACCGAAATGTTCTCAGGCTGACAATAAATATATTTAAATATCTTGGAGGTTGACACACTAACACAAAGATAGTAGGTGTTGGGAAAATTCAAACATTTTTCATATAAAAATATAAAAATAAGTAATAACTATTTCTTTGACACACTATAGGTATAAATCGATTTTCAGATTCAGTTCGAAAATATTCCGTTATTTTAACTTTGTCTTTCTCCGCAAAGCGCTTTGTGCGGAACTACCGAATATACACTCGTCTTCCAATAAATATATTCTACATATATCTGTGTGTATATCTACCTTTTTGTACGAGCGCAAAAATCCTGTAGCTTCCGACCGGAATACGCGGATGACGTAGGTACTGTATCCGCTACGAAAGCAGAGGCTTACGGTAAAATAAACCTTCGGCTGTCTTTGGCCATTTATTTGATAAATAACTTCGTCCGTTCTTCAAAGTTCGTTATAACGTCGCGAATATTGCGATGTACGGGTTCACGTGTCCCACGGCATTTTTTTTATATTATCACTTTTATCAATCAAAGACCCCTTTGTTGCCTTTCGAACGTATTCGCAAATAAATAAAACGGATCGTCCCTTCTAGAGAAATAATCGCCGTCGCCAAAATTATGGCCGGTAGCCAAACGCGACGATCGTCCGCCATAAATTTCGACGATCGGTCGGCTCGAGGGGTCAGCTCTGCGATTATTCACCCCCTGATCTCCGTTCTTACATTCTCTCGATCGCGATCCCTACGGGATAAAATGTTGCGCGAAAGGCGGAGGCGACCTGAAAAATAGTCGTCCTACGACCTGAAACGCCCTTCTAGAAGGTGATGACGGAACAGCGATGCGTATACGGCAAGGTCGGCGACCGTGTCGACAGTCTCACCCCTTGGAAATGCAACGCCTGGAAGGAGCGGTAAGGTCGAAGCCCTTTCATCTCGAAGAAAGAACCAGGAAGTGCGGTCTCTATGACGCGATCGCGAAGGGGACCCCTCCTTACCCGCCCAAGTACAGCCACATCTGGGAGGGAAAAGCATGCGGTAATTAACGCGTCGACCGTAGCGCGGCAAAGTTTCCGTTTTGCCTGCGAGAAAATAGTGCTCGCGATGACAACATGCCTCTATCTCGCGAGAAATACGTCTGCGAAGGAAGAAAAGAATCGCAAGAAACTTGCAGAGAAAAAGTGTTAAAAAGAGCAAAGTGCGAAATAAATAATTGGAGCATTCCACGGAGAGAGTTCTTCAGTATCGAATCGTTTCTATATAAATCTCAGTTTTACATATATTAAGTGTCGAATTTTTGTGAGATATCTCTACAATGGGCAAATCTCTAAACAAACGTTATGAGATACGTAGCGCAATTTTCAAGCGGGAAAAATATTTGTCATTCCGAAAACGCAAATAAATCCAAGAACATGCAACTTAGCGAAACTTTACTCCCAGCGAAGTGTCATCGATTCTACGTATTTGCAAGCGACAAAGTTCGGCCGTTAAAGCGAACTGTTTATCTTCTACGGAGTTGCGAGTCTTCACAAACAGCGTAGAATGTCACGATTTGCACCACAATTTCCGCTAAATGTTTACCACAACCATGTACGCATATGGTCGCTCCGTTTTTTTTTTCATCTCGGACTGTTTCACAGTGTAACATTTTCGTACTTAAAATAAAGCGTATACGACAAACGTGATGCTGTTCGCGTTATGAATGTCAACGTTTTATAGCAAAAGAAAGAAATCTCAGCGTTTTATAGCAAAAGAAAAAAAAACTCGTATACACGATATGTTCTGCGTGACAATTAATTTTTTAAATTGTTTTGCGTATTTCTCGACAGTTTTTATCACATTTTATTTTTTATCTTAAAAATAAAATTATCTTAAATAAATGTATCTTACAAATAATTTAAATTATGTAATAATTGATATATAATAATTACATAATAATTATAAAATAAAATCCAATTAATAATAAGTCAGCTTTACATGCACATAGACTATAACTTCTCCTAATCCAAACATGGATTATCAAGTAGACAAAACAATCTTTAAAAAAAAAAGTTACCAAGAGTAATCATAACACTCTGAAATTACAAGTTGCCAATTATAAGTTTATTGCTTGCGTTGAATCTTTCGCTTGCGTAACATCAAGTATATCGCGGGAAGTCACAGCGATAACCGCGTCAAGGTGATTTCTTTTCCGCGTTTCGACCTGATTTTACATCCTCAGCGCAATAAGATAAAAAGATGGCCTGCTATGTAACGTCCGCGACAAACGTTTCATAGCGACGAAATTATGCGCCGCTCCGCGCTGATCGTGCGAGAATTCCATTTGCACTCAGCGGAATAGGCTAATCCCGATTTAATAACTTCCGAGTACCGGCTTATAGTAATAATCCATAACCTGGTAATATCTGTTGGAGTTTCGCGTACATTAACGATTATTTCTTCAGGAAAATTAGCGGCAGCGGTTCCCGGGTAATTATAATTTACTGTGCAAAGCAGATGTATATATGCATGTTTGGTGAAATTTATGGATTAAAGTTCTTTAGTTCTCCGCTGCGCACCATGTATAATCTAAATGGCATTGAAAGTAAAGTACTACAACATATCATTTTCGATTCCTGTTACATTTTCATAATTATTAAGAAGTTAATAAAAATTGAAGATCTGTCGATAACTGGGACGCAGATGTTCAATTTTGTGCGAGCCAATTCAGCCTATGCACTTTCTTTCGGATGAATTCTAAAGCACGACGTCTCTAACAATCTTCTATTTAAAGATGACCTTTCTTTATCGAAACCATCAAATAAGCTGTCATCGTTACTTTTCCAATTTCTATACTTGACATTGTTACATTTGTACGACTATGCTTCGTCAAAATTTTATTACAGTGAAAATATGTATTATATGAAAATCATTCAAATAATTCAAAAATATGATTTTGTCATCTTTTTTCTCAAAAATTATCTTTGCAAAGGTTTATTTTCGTAAGTTACAGAAATTAAAACACTTTAAGTCTCGTATATAAAATCGATCAGAGGATTAATGAATTATTTTTGGAAAAGTGACCGCGTAACTTTGATGTTGATTGACAATCTTTGATACCATCAGCATCTTACGATTCAACACTTAGCTCATAGGAATACTTCTATCCCATCTGACTAATTAAATTGCTAACGAAATGGTAATGGTGGCTCAAAGTTCCTCCGGCCTCTACTGTTTTCAACGACGGGAAACGCGCACATATCCGAGTTGTATCAGTTGTTCTTTTGTTCGACCATCATGAAAGTAATTAATTAGATACCGACGGATCGTTCATCCGTTAACGAAATCAATTTTTAAATTTCCCTCCTTTTTATCTCGCTTTAATTTAACAGTATTTATCAGTACTGCGCTGAGACGCGGATCGAATCGAGAAGATATTTATTACCGCTAAAATACTTTTGCAGTAATACCGAATCACGAAATGCCGACGCACGCGATAAGATCCATTTTTTAATTGTTGTGCATTTGAAGGATATAAAATTGATTGTGTCAATAACGTATAAACGACGCGATGAAATTGTAAATATTTCGCGCTCGTACGTTTTGAATTTTACACAGCATGATAATCGATCTAGCGCAAAATTAATTATTGAATATGTAACAATATGTAATTAATGAATGAATTTTCATTATTCCGAAACTTGAATTAATCCCTGAAGTTACAATGTAAAAGCATTTGCACGTCGGCCAAATTTTAATTGCTATACACGTTCGATATTGAATCTCAAAGCGCTAACATTCGCGGCTTCATTTTATAAATCCAAACTCTGAATACATAATTATCAAAGTAAATACTGACTATCGTAGATCGTAATAGCTATCTACTACGTGCCTACAATTTCCGGCAGGATGTCGTCCTATTCAACGAACGGTGAAATAATAACTAATCCGCGAATTCGACGGAGTTAGCGCGACCCTAGGGTCCAGATTGATAGGAATTATTCGCTAACTGAATCAGTTACGATTACAATCTGTCCACAAATTGGGGAAATTGGATCTCGATAGAGCGACGCATAGAATTGGAGAGTTGCACCGGGCGAAAGAAAAATGCACGCTTCGCCGTGCGGCACCGACGGCTCCAAATTTAATCCAACCATCTATTTCGTCAGATTCTGAATTCTTCATTCGCGCGTAATCAAAGAAAAAATAATTTAGAGAACCTTCAATTCTTTCACCGAGCGAACAAAGGCGATTTGTCGATGTTTGCACATTTTCTGAGACATATTCTCCATAATTTTCGTTGGCTGTACTTTATCAACAAAACTTGGCATGTAAATCATTCTGAATAATGGAAATTCTCATAAACTCAATATGCGGATAAACGTTCTGTTTATTTAATATTTACGATAACAAACGTAAGTAGAGAGAAATATGATTTGAAGTTTAATTATAATTCCCGCGAATTTTCCCCTTGCTGAAATTATAAGATCGTTAACGATGTAAAAGCTTTTGAGGAACGTCTCATCGCGAGCGTACTTTGAGCCAGGCAAAGGACAATTAGCTCATGATTAACATCGTTAAATCGGGAAAACAAGATAGCTCGAGCCCCGCGATGCAGAGTATTTTGATCTGAAAGCCTTTCTCGAGAGCGAACTTAAACTTTCCGCAACTGACTGAGATTGCCAACTACATCGAGCGAAATTGACCGATAAAAACTGGTTACACCTAACTTTCAGCAGCTAGTTCGGCAGCCCATAATTACTCGGGATTTATCGCTACGACTTCCGCGATGGCAAAATGGACGATTGCGTCGACCTCGGACTCGGAATTAACCAGATAGGCGTCAAGAACACGCGAGGCTCAATGTCGTTTTTCAAATGCAAAAATATGCCCCTTCTTCTGTCCGTCCAACGTCATGGGAATTTGTATAAGCATGCAACGAATATCCTTCGTTATATATATTCCATATTATCGTAAACTTTTTCGCAACCAATGTCTCATAATTGCATTATTCAATAAGATATGGCACGAATGTAACAGATAGTCTTTCATCGATCATTATTATATATCATCGTACAAATCCATTGTAATACAAATTGCGATATTTGTATGTACATTAATCAAATATGTAGAGAGAACATCACTGTGATGATCGGAAAGGATTATAATATGTATACTGTCCAAATTAATTAATGTAACGTATCATCAAAGAATCAAATTAAGCATCGAAAAATGCGTAATTTTAAGAAAAATTGAATTTACATAAACACACTTATCGAAAATTTAAATTTTATAAAAAGTATTCGTCAGAAGTGTTTTTTAATAAATGACATGGATATCTAATAATTATCGGATTATTTGAGACAGTGTATGACTGTAAAATGAAATTATATCACATATTATATCTGAAATATAGCACTATATGATAACAAACGTTCTCAACAAAAAGGAAATCAGGGCACAACTTACACTGATTACCCAAGAAATATTTCAATACACCAGCGAAAAAAAGAGAGCGGAAATTTTCGACTAATTAATAAAATGTACGACTAGAGCCATTACGTGTCACCCGCGTGAGAAGAACCGAGGTGCCGATATGCCCTTTCCGTCTCGCGAGAGAGCATCGGAAGGCGCGAGAGTCCGCGAGGTGTCGCGGAACGGGCGCGAGTTCGGGAACTGCCGACTTCGACAGTTCGGGGAAACTGTCGGCGCTCTGTGTGCGACGGGGGTTTCCTACCCCCCTCTATAGCGCGCGCCGGGCACCTGACGTCCCTTCAGGGGCAGGGGAAGGAGAGGGAGATTCCGTCTCCGCACCCGTTTCGCCGCTGCTCACCCACGCAGGCAACAAGAGTGTCTCGGCACTCTGTGCGTTCATCAGCCAGGAACCGCTCACGTTCCCATGACGACACGCGTGCGATTCCATCCCTTTTCCCTCCCCCGCCCCTTCCCCGTCCATCCCTCTCGACCGTCCCGTCCCGACGCACCCTCGCGAGCGCACGCGCCACCGGGTGCCTCGTGGCAACAGGTTTTAGATCCCGCGCTGCGAAGCGCGGCCTGCTCGGCATCGCGTACGGCCGAATACCGGGACGGGGGATAATCGATATAGATCAACGAGCCGCGAGATACGGGAGACGAGAGAAAGAGGGAGAAGAGAGAGAGAACTTGGCAAGAGGAATCTCGGACCGCAGCGGGTTTGCGGCGCGGCAGGATCTGGATTATCGTGGCCTCGTGACATGGATTTCGAGAAAATGATGTATGCCGTGGAGGGAAAAGGTCTGGCGGGGATTATTATGAGATATCGAGGTGGTTTTGCGAGCAAGTTTTGCCCGGGCCCTTCCTTTTAAAGTTTTAGGGCGTTAATATAACCGAGGGGTTTTTTTTTCAAAAGTAGAGTCGAGTTGCTACAGCGAAAATACCGATAAACTTTACGATTTCATCTTCAGTTTATTTTCATCTGGCTTACTCTGAATATATTTCGTAAAAAACACAATTAATTTTTATGGATTTCTCGTCATGTAATTTCGTTATATCGTGATACTTGATACTATCGAAATAACAACAGAGAAAAGCTCATTATGACTTTAACACGTTAAACAATTCACAACTTGTTAAAGCTATTAAATCACTATAAAAATTGGAAAACAATTTTGAGAGTCTAATACAGATTTTTTACAAATATTAATAACTATATTTTTTTTTACTTTTTTAAACATGATATAAAAATAATTAATAATATAAGTTTATGATACTAAAACACAAAGATTTGATTTTCAAAGATTTATAAAAATTTAAAATTTATTTTCTAAAAATCCTAAAACTAATTTGTCACGGTAATAAGCTTTGATACACAGGACTCTATCTATCCCGAAAAAAGTTCCAAAAGAAAACGATGTCCATTCAAAAGAAAAATGCCGAATAAACTCGGTTATACGGACTTTTCTCTTGTCTGCTCAAATTAGGTGAAACGAAGAAAATAACCAAAGATAATTCGCAAGAACTTCCGAATGGTCGATCAACACAAAAGCATTGTCGACCTCTCGACTTCGGTTGTTAAGAGGAAATTGTAAGAACAACAGAAAAAAACATCCGAGCCTTTATCGCCTTATGGTCATTTCGGGATGGTTCGATAGGTTGTAGCGAGGTCAGTGATTTTCTCCGAATTAGTTTTTTAAGGAAGCCAAGTGCCTCTCAAGGGTGGCCAGAAAGTGACAGGTACAAGAGAAGACCTTTGACTGGTCTCGCGTTATTGCCGTACAATTGCTTAGATTTCGACCTTGTAATCACTGCGTACTTGACACGGTTACAGCGCGCACGCACGTTCCTCCATCGATCCTCGTGAAATCGCAGTTTATTGGCTCTCATAGGAGATTACGCGTGCTGCGTAGCATGATAATCAATGTATTATGTACAACCGTAAATCCGTAATTAAGGAGAAATGAGTTATTAATTTATCCTCCAAAACGATTTGCGCATTACGAGGAATATATCAATAAATAATTGTGAAACAAGTATACTTGTATTGTTTGACGAATACGAGACAATAATATAAACGATGTTATAATGTTAAATAATTTAAGTAATTTACTTTTTTCACATTCGTGCTCTTTCCCTGGCAATTTCATGGATAATGTATCGAAAGATAGATCGCTATATAGGAATGAATCGATCTTTTATTTAGATAACTCGTTTCGCGTTCTTAGACACACCTGAGATGCTTTCTCTTGATTGGACTTTTTTCAATCGAACTCTTGCGGACCATCTGGTGCATTGGTATTACTGCTGTACTGATACTATTTGTAGAATCTGCGATTACAACTAAAGCATTATAGATATCTTTAAAAAAAACATGCAATCTTCTGAAGATCTTCTATATTCAAAGTCTAAATTGTTATCGATTGTATTGCACGTGTATAATTTTTACGCATCATTTTTATTAGTAAGTATATTTAAAAAAAAGTGCTATTTCCTAAAAAAAAATCATCAGCTTTGGACAAAAAATTTCTAGTAAAATTTCTTTATGAATCAAGCAAAAATAATTATTTTAGATAATTAAATTGTATTTGTGAAAAATCTCAATGTAACGAAAAAAAGTACGCGAGCTCTGACACAATATTTACGTTGGAATCTCAATCATCAACTCTCAATTAACGTCGAAATAGTGGATTGGTTGTGTCATCGAAGGAATCGATACAGCACCTATTAGTATGTCAAAACATCAAATAGAAAAAAAGTCGCCTTTCGTCTATCAGTGCTTTTCTCGATCGACGTCCGTGGGGAACGCAGGATGCGAACAAATTGGCCCGAATCTTTCTCCGTGGAAATCATTTTTTTTCTGGTTTTCCTCATTCCAGGAGGAGGAGCAAAAAAGCTGTTTGTAACTCGTTTCTTTTCGGCGAAGCGATTTATATGGTTTCCAATGTTTCTCTTTTCGCGCTTGGGAAATTCATATGTCTTTTTACTCTTCGCTGTTCAAATAAAATATTTGCTAAGCAAACAAAGTTATAATGCAATTGACTTTGCTTCTGGATATGATCTCTCCTTTTACAGAAGATAATCTTCGAAATAGAAATCGCGAAAAATATTTATGAATTTTTCTCGAACGTATAAAGGATATGATTCATTGCAAATCCGTAAAAAATAATGGATCATTTATACTATTATATGGAATAATTAAAAATACCATGTATATATTCATATCATTCACGGCAAGCGATCATATTTTTAATAAAAATATGTTATTTGAATTCGATACATTTTTCGTCCGATTTGAAAAATATTTGAACAGCTCTTGAGTTTTAGATATTTCATAAACGAGTTCCGTAGAATGTTAATAGCCAGTTTCGTGTTTCATTTAATTTGCAAATATTTTAGATTGAAATGTCATCTGTGAAAACAGAATCTTTTTTTTTTTTTTGTAAAAATTGCACTAGAGTATTGGCCTGGGTATGACAATATTGATCATTTTCCAAAGCGCGATGTCATTAGCAAAGCATGAATTATATATGCTGTGGTATTTACAATCAATAGCTGTATTTTCTCGTTAAATAAATGAGCTGCATAGCCGGATATGAATAATGGCAATCATAATTGTACGAGTGTGTACAATCTCATTTCAATTATTACAATCTGCCATTACGAAATGGGCATTATTTAGAACTGTTGATATGCATATTCGGAAGGACATTCTCTCTTTCTCTCCCTTTGTGTGACATTTGTAGTTGTATTGTATAGAAGATATGCCAAATCTGCTAATTATAACCATATTTTCCAATATTTCTTAAATTAGGAATTATTAGATTAATTACTAATAACCTTTACCATTAAAATATTGAAGATGATATCTACAAATTCCATATACGTTAAACAATGCAATACGAAATCATATCGTTGATGGAAGAAATAAATTCTATTAGAACAGGTATAATTTATTTTATGCCACGAATTAAAATACATAACTGTACTAATTAAATTTTATGCGTAATTGTAGATAGACAATCTTATTTAAAATAGAGTTTCTTCATCCGTTTAATTAATGAAATGCATCCGATATTAATAACTAAATAAGAAAAACGCAATCAATCAATATTTTCATTCTCAATTTGCATATAAACTGCGCCTTAGTTTACCACTAAATTTTGCTTACACTTTGCAATGCAAATCGATTTACCGCTGACTCCACAGGCAAACTCCCTTATAAACAGATAGAGAATGAAAATTTAGTTCACCTCGAGCTGCTGCCATGGATGTTTATGCAATCCTAATTATACAAGCTTTAATATACTATCTCAAAGTGATTACTCATGCACAGCGGGCAATTGTCAGCAATTATGCGACGTGTTACTACGTCGAGTTCAGTGCGTGTACTAATACATCCTTAAGTCCCGACAACTATTGCACACGACGTTGCAAATAGCGTCCAATACAATAGCAATGAAGTACAGCAAGCGAGTGAGCTTGCATCGTCCTACTAATATTAAGCCTGCTTCAAACGCACCAATAGAAATTACGTTCGAATGCTTCGAGGGACCAATAGTATCGGATGCCAATCTCCGCTACGTTCCTCATACCACCCTTCGCCGTTTCCCATAACAACATTCGACAATGCAAGCTTCAGTTAAGAAGCTTCCCTTATCAGCAAATCTCGATGCAATATCATCGATCACTCGGAGAGATAAATTTGTAATATTCTGCTTCATCGTTGTTTACTCCCGTCTTCAAAATTTTATATTTAAGACTTTTATAAAATTATAAAAGTGGAAGAAGATAAATATAAAATAAATCCAAAAAACATATATTAAACATATATTAAAATTGTACAACTAAATATAATTACAATTGTACAAATTGTACATTAAAATTGTACATTAAAATTGTACAACTAAATAAAATTGTACAATTAAAAATAATGTTTTCGTTTTATTAACATAAATATAATAAAAAATAGAAAACAATTCGTTTTATTTTCATTTTTATATTTTTTAGTAAATCGAATTATGAAAAGAATCAAGGATTAATCTACGGTTCAAATAAATTCGGACTGTATTGTCGAGTAATAGACGAAAGTTTAGTATAAAGCGTCGGAACTTATCGCGACAAAATCTGCGCAGTGAAATGGAAAATATATTATGTTGGATACGTGTTCGCTGAGCTTTATATCGTAAAGAACTTGCGTAGAACTGCGACGAACATATTTCGCGTCACATAGCGCTTAAATTTTCGCAGAGCTCCCTGTACCAACCACGAAATTGTAAAACTCGTTTTATAACAAATTCCGATCTGCGAACCTCGCAGTTTCGCAATTTATGCATTTGACAGCTCCTAGCCCGCCCAGGTTTTGTACATCTTGCATCAATCTACTGCAGACCAGTGTTTCCACCGGTGAATATCCTTCGCCGTTTTTATTCCTATTTATTACATACCCGTACCTCGCTTCGGACACGCCATTATATATTGCATATAATCAATATCATTTAAAACGATCAATTAATCTTTAAGCGGTGTCTTTATATCTGGCTTTCACATCTTATAAATTTACAAATCATTCCTTCTTTCATCCCTATTTTTCTTTTTCTTTATTTAGGACAAAATTGAAGACCTTCGTTTTCATTGTGTCTGTCTTGTCTTGTTGTTATTCTATTGTACAATTTTATTCAAAGTAGCTCCGGATTTTTGTCGTGGAAATCTCAGTATACGTTCACGGGGAATACACTATCAGGGCTTTTAATATACGTGTCTTTCTCTTCCTGTCCTATCGACTCTTTCTTTTGTCTTATGTATAGGTGTTTAAATGTACGTGGTTCATATATATACATACATACACACATACAGACAGAAAAGACGAAGTGGGCAAAGTCTGCTATCGGGCGTCCCACTGTGAGGGGAACCCCGGAGGCCGGAGTTTATTAGCTCAACCCCCGGTCAGCGATGGCAGTGACGTAGTAACGCGTATAAAAAGACAAGTGTCATCAACTAAAAAAATTAATAAAGCATAAAAAGAGGAGGGTAGAGCGCACGATATGTCGGCGCGGCGTGGTCGACACGGTAGACTGAAGGTTGTTGATTTCAACGAACGAAAGGTTAACTAAATGCCAACCGCTGCACTAGCATACTAGCTCGACGCTAAAATAATAAAACGGCAAACCCGAAGAAACTCGTAAAAGACGCGACGGTGCGTCGACCTCTATTACAAAATCTTCGTTTTCCACGAAGAAGAATGCGGTCGCGCTGGTTGCTCTTGGTAAAAACTGACGGTACTTTTATTAACAAACATTACCGTTTCGAGCAAAAGTATGTTCATGACGAACGACGACTCCAATCCATTGCTACCGAAAGGATGCCCCACCGAGATCCTGTCCCCTTCCGCCGCTCTAACAACATGGAACTCGGGATACGGAAAACATAGGGGCGCCTCCAGCCATATAAACGAAGCGTATTTCACTATCGCGACGGGGATAGGGGAAGCGGAGCCTCCTTTAGCAAGAAGGAAAGAGGGGAAACGCGGGAGGGGAAATAAGAGAGCGGCTATTTGCACACCGCGAGCGGTCAGATGACTTCGTTTGTGCCACCCCTTGTCGACAGATGTTGGATGTCTTTCTGACATGGGACCGTATACAGGTCTCTCGTTCCCACTTGGTCTCTCCTTCCTCGCTTGTTTTCAAAATGGCAGAAATACAAAGTACTTAAGGGCGTGGGCCGTTCCGACTGTTCACGCCTGACCTTTTCATCCGTGGGTCCGTGCGAGGGGATAGGAGCGATGGGCCTTACGCATGAATCCATAGGATCCGCCGGAGTGGGAAGGATCGTTTCGAAACAGTCGCCTGTGCGGTCGCCTCCGGTTTGCACAATCATCTTCTCGCGGTCATCCAGACGCGCGATAATGAAAGGTAAACACACGTAACGGGATTTTAAATGAGAATTCAAGAACCGAGAAATATAAAAGCCAAAGCTGACGAACATGAGGCTGAGGAAACCATAGCGAAACGATGCCATAAAACGAAAAAGAGAGAAAGAGACATTTTATAAATTCAACAAGAAAGATTGAAGAGAAAAGTTTTCGCGATCATTTATGATTGACGAGCCAAATATTGCTCGTTCATGCGACGCCGGGGAAACGAAAATTTCCCCGCGGGAAATAAAGCCGTCCGCAACAACGATCGTCTATCGGCGACAGGTCAAAATAAAATATTAACTTCGATCAAACACCCGTCGATCGGAGGGGAAAATCTGCAAACAAGAAAACAAGGAAATTCGTGTGCATTGCACGACGAAATCGCACGTCAAACAATAGAACGCGCACGCGGCACTAATTTAATCCCTCTAATCGATCCGGCAGTGCGGCCGCACGTGGCCGATTATTTTCGAGGCAAAACGCGGTTGACGCGCTTCGGAAACGCGCGCAGCAACAATATCGAAAACCAATAATCAACGACAAATGTTGTTCGACGCCCCGCCGCCCGCTGTCGTGCCGGTCCCCTCGCCCTCGCGCGGCCCGATCTTCCAGCGATGTAGTTTACACCCGGCCACGATTAGATTACGCGGGGCAGAGCAACAGGCAGATGTGGTATTAATCCCCGGCGCAATTTATCGCGCTCATGCCGTCTGAAAGAGTAATTCGATATCGTCGACAGCGGACACCGCGCGCTCGCGCCTTCGCGTTCCGTTCCGCGCGAATTCGCTATTTGCGTTCATGATTTATGGAAAACTAAATGATCGTCGATTACATCGCCGTGATAAGAAACATGAGAAATGTATACGCGATGCCCTCTTAATCGATACTGACCTTTGAGGGATAACGACGTGAGTATAACTATCTTGTTTGAAAAAAGAAAAATACGAACGCTCGCATTCCTCTCGCATTAAAACGAGACTCGACGTAGACTTTGCAAACTGTGCAATATTGTTTCAGAGTGCCGCGTCTCGCTAATCAGATGTAAATAAGACATTAATCTTTCCAAGAAAACATTTATCCAAGACTTCGATTGTTTGAATCTCGCAAGTTTTTTTTCCTTCTTTCGATTCTTTTTTTACTTCCTTTTTCTTTAAAAAGGAAAAACTTCTCAGTAAGCGAAATAGCAACGAATAGACAAGTCGAAAAGTCTTTTTCATGAAAACAAATCGGCATAAATATTGATAAGCGATGTGGAGCTACGACGAAGCAGCAGTCGTAGCATCAGCGGAAGAAGTGGAAGAACATGAGCGAAGAGGCGGAGTGGAGCAAGAAGAACGGAGAGCGAGAAGAGGGAGGGGGGGAGGGATCCGAGTTCGTGACCAGAATAACGTCTGAGCCTCTCTCGTACAGCTCGTACTGCCGGTGCATGCAAGAGCAAAAGATCCGAAACGATTCGAGCAACACCGGCACCGTCCGGAGAGTCGGGCGATCCTCTGCGCAAACCGCGCGTTTGGATGCAACGACGATGCGCATCGCCTCTCTCGCAGCGAGGCGCTCCATCGAGGGAAGCCACCGCGGCGAGGAGACCGCCGATAAATTGCGCTTTCGGACTATCTCGTAGCGGTAAGCGAACGGTAGGTTCGCCTTTGCATCGCGTACGCCACGATAGAAACGGACGCGTATAGGCGGATCAAGGGCGGAAGCGGATTACGCGGAGGGTAAACACACAGACCAGAAACGCATACATCGAAGGCGTATGGCGATAAATCTGAAGTCGGTGGGGTATGGATTTACCTGCGGACAGTAGATAGATTATTACGATTAATCCGAAACGAGTTCGAATAATGAGACGGGACGTGAATGCAATTAATCCGTAAAATTCGGACGCGAGGTAAACGGACCGCTCTCTGCATGGCCGCGATTAAACGCGGAGTCAATTATTTCGATCATGAAACGACATGAAACGAATGGACGCCGCTAACGTAACGAGCGACATCCAACATCCCTCCCAGCGAATAGCCATTTTTCCACGCCGGGGAGAGAAAATTCTATGGATGGTTGCTCCATAGTGTTTCGGAATTCATTTAATACCGCTCTTCATAATCAAGCCGGAGATCCGGAATAATTTTATTGAAGTGCCACGAGCACTAGTTAATCAACGTCCTGTCTAATGAAGTAGAGCAGTCGCGCATCTCGACGTATATTTCCCTCTCGCTTTTCTCGCGTTACGTGTTTCGTATCATTTTCTTCCATCACAAATACCGACACGCGCGATCATAAGCTCTCACAGGTACTTGCTTCAAACAGATCGGCGGGGTTGCGCGTAATTAAAATCTTCTTTACGGCCACCGCCGAGCATGCGAGCGATTCCGCTTGCTCTATAATTATATCACCTGGATGTCGTAAAACAGATCGGAAATTTCCCTCAATCTTCGAATACTCAAGTACTCTCGATCCAGTATGAACTTCATTACTGGAGAATTAAAAAAAATGAAAAAGAGATAAGATAACGCGCATTACAATTATTTTAGATTATATAGCATTTGTATGAGGGTCTCTCAGATAAACTCATATAAGCATCGTAAATAAACGTTCACTAAAAAAACAGCTTTTTAAATAAACAGACGTTTAAATAGGCATCCAACACATTCTGTGTACAACATATTAAAATAATGCAAAATAAAAAAAATTGTTTTCATATTTCTATTTGTTACTTTCTCTTTAAGCGTTGTTCGATGAAAAATGAGAAAACTTTAACGAGTATGTGCGGCAAAATTGATATTCCTAAGTATAGGCAATTTGATAAATATCATGGAAATCGGTACAGTTTCGCCTCGGGACTTTCCTCCACGTGTAAGGAGAGGAACTTGGAGCAGGGAAAAGGAGCAGAAGGACCGAATCTGCTTCGTCACGTGGCGCAGCCTAACTTGGCACTGTCGGCCCGAGTGATTTATTGCTCACCTTCCCCTCACCGTTCCTTTAACCCTCGATATTCCGGTTACGCACAATGAAAGAGAGAAAGAGAGAGCGTGCGCCTACCTCCATCTTGCCCGCCTCTTAAAATTATAATCAGTTTTACTCTTACTCCCGCCTTTCACTCCTTATTTCGCGGGGAGATGCTGATTATCGGAGCGACTTGATATTATGCCGTAAAATCGACATCAGAAAAATTATGGAGCGTGCAAGTTTCTATATATAATCAGTATTATCGAATCGCGTTTGTTTTATATTAGATTTCTCCATCTAATCTATTTTATCTTTTATGAAAAAAATATATACATATATGTATAGATTTAACTCATCGCATGAGATATTTGAAACGAGAGAAACGGCAGAACATATTCAAATCTTTTTACTATCTCAGATATCTTTAGATCTTTAGATATCCCTGAGGTATCTCACAATTTTTCGAAAAAGAGGCCACCACTTTTTTCCATACCTAACATCGCACGTACGACTTCTTTCGGTTTCCTTTATTCATCCCCCGGTCCGCAATCCCTCGATTCTTTTAGCTTTTTGCCTAAGCGCCTCAATGCAGAATGGACGCCAGCGTACGCTTTGTCTTCTCTTCTTTCGCATCTTGTCAAAGATCGCTCCGACGTTTTCTCACATTCTCTGCTTTATACCCTGGCAAGCTCTAACGTGATCACGTGATCTATTTTACTTTGTCGTTGCAAAGCGCACAGACGCTGGGTCCATTCGACTTTTCTTCTTATATTTATAATGAATTTTGTGTTTATCTTTAAGAGACAAGAATTAAAAATGAAAATAAAGTGGCGATATTAATCAAAATTTTAATTTGAAAGAAAATGCATTAATTTTTTTTCATCCAAGCAGCTAAATAATGTGCAATTTACGTAATAGAAACGGCTATCGATACAGATTCAACCAGAATTACATCAATCGCGGAACATGGATAACCGTCAAATGCAGGCAGTAATTACGTAATGAGAATCGTACAGAGCCGATTAATGTAATTTCAAAATCGAGCTCAATACTAATTATTTTCACGAGTACGCCTGACTGATATGTATCAATTCAATTGATATTTTTTATTATTTCGCTACCGCCGGGATAAAGCTAATTAACGAGTATGATCTCGTATTCGCACATATTTAAGTAATAACACTCGTATTATACACGACGTATTAAAGGTAATGTTGAGACTTCGCGGGATACACTTAATTGAGCGAGCCGGGATTAATTAACAAGATGGACGTTCGGTACGCATAAGCGTTTAATTAGTACTGCACGGACTCTTCCTCGTCGAGCGAACACTGATTAACGGTTTTTAACTTGAGCTGAAATTCGCAGTAATTAATTAGCTCTGACCATCAACTCTTTCTCAGGACGGATTAAATTTATAGAAAAGGACACTCCCGTACTGATTACAGGACATATTCAATTTGTTTCTTCCTTCTCTCTCATTTGCATTATATAACAAGATTATTATTACGCAAAGCTGTTATAAGCATATATAGGATTTTAAATTAAAATAGCAACTCATATAATTAACGTCCTTGTGCGAATACTCATTTATAAACTTTAATAGGCTTAAAATACGGTCAGATAAAACCACTTATAAAAAGAATTTGTATAACAAGATAAAGAGTTAGTAGAGACAAAATGAGAGACAGAGAAGGAGAAAGAGGGATTCTATTTAAGCGAAAAGTTTCAATCGCATAATTCATTCAAAGCTGTGCTCCACGCTCAAATATGATATTCGAACTAGATCAGCATAAAACGCGTGACTCGCGACTAATTCCAGTCGCATGCACGTGGACTTTTAAATGAAATATTAATTACCATTCCTCGAGAGGAAAAATGGTGCTAGCGATTTCTCTGGGTCGCGCATACGTCTGTCCGCGACGTTCCTCGGCTCGTAATGAAATGAAACTTTCATGCGCGGGAGAGCGTCTAAGATAGACTCTCTCGCGTTACCGGAGAAATCCGCAGCGGGACGGTCGTTTTGATAGAGCAATTTCAACTTTCTCGAACTGTTAGCGAAACGACGGTCGCTGGCGCGCGAGCGCGAGAGAGGAGGTGCGAGACATGTTCTCGTAATTGGAAAGTGCAGCGACTCGATGCCCTATAATCAACGGGTCAACACATCCATATTTTATGCTTCATTTCGTCGCGGAAATGAAGCCTCTTGCAGCGGAAACACAACAAAGCCTTCGGCGCGTGGAGTACACAAATCGACTGCGTAAACGTACTTGTAGTAATAGTTTTACGACCCTCTATTTCTGCGTGTTCGAAAAATCCCTGTATTACTTAATTGTTTTTATCGAGATATTTTTCTGTGCAAAGTATCTTTCTGCCAACAAGATTCGTGTGGCGAAGAAGCCGCCTTCGGATAATCGAGTCGACGATGAAGAATTATGACCGACAGACGCGTGCTATGCGCTTGATAAATGCCAAGGTCGCGTTGAAGCTACTCCCCGGACGATTCACAAGTCCGGCCGCTACCGACGCTTCCTCCCCCGTAATTGCATAGTTTATCACAAAGACTTTCTCTCTGCCAGCGTTTCCATCAAAGGCGGGTAACCAACCACCTGAAAACCTCAATACAAACGCCTCTGTAAATCCCACCGACCTCTCGTCCTTCTCTCTCTCTCTCTCTCTCTTTTGTCCCTACATCTCTCTTCATCTTTTCGACGACTCGTGAAAGCTCGTGCCGTCAGGGCGATCGGGGAATCGAGTGCTGAACAAAAGGGAGGGGCCCCTGTTCGCTCGAACGGCTCTTTTTCGTGGCTGGTGCCCCCGATAATCGTCGGCCCGGCTGCGAAAATATCAAATGCAAATGGCTCTCTGACAGCCCCGAGGTCCCGCAATGTTTCTCGCGGGATTCTTTCTCTCGCCTTCAAATCGGTGACGTAGCCATAAATCGAATTTCTCTCTGACAAGACTAAAGGAGATGCCATAAATATTCATTTGACGCAGCGCGATGGCAAACGACGCCGACGTTTTAGACGCGCGTGCAGAATCTACACGATGTCTGCGATATGCATAGAACGGCGTTGGCGACGTCTCTTTCTTTTCCCCCCCGCCTTCGGGAGGATTACTAAGCCGTTCATAGGGCGAGTATGGCGAATGATGTATCGCTGGTATTTGGGACACAAAAGTAGCAACGTTACTTACAGCGATACAGAGACAGGAATTCGCAAATGGTGCACGTTTACTTTTGCTTCTTGTCGGCTCATCCAAAGTTTACCTTAAGTTGAGAACTCGAAGTCAAACGCGAGAGAGAACGCGTATAACTCAGCCTTAAGAATCTCTATCTAGATATGTCGGATGATGAACAAAATTCGTATTTGTGATGCAAACCGAACATATTATAAAAACTGTAGTCGTTTAAAATAATTAGATTTATTGCAGGCTTATATTAATTTATGAGAAAAGAACTTCGGTTTAAATAGTTATTGATTAAATTTAAGAGACAAAATGTCATGTTAGGCTCCTTTTGTCTTCAATCCTTTTTATTTGGGTATCGTTATATGTGATCTGAGATCTCCAAAGTCGCAGTTAATATATAACGTATCGAAACAAAGCTTTCATAGAACGCACGCAAACGCATCTCATGGCCGTTGGACTCGTGCATAAATGCATTGCTCACATTGTCAGACGTTGATACGTCATCGTATGGCGACATTGTAATTCTGCTCGACATGTGTTGCGCGGTATTGCAACTAATAGTCTACCGGACAAAGAGCATACAACTGTAGAAATTCGCACTAATACTTTCCAGCTCGATACATCAATCTTTATAAAAAGAAAGCACATTATTATTTAACGTAAACAATTAAAAATAATTGTAACTTTAATATATGAATGTTAAATATAAATCTTGAAAATAATTACAAGCTGACAAAGATGGTAGGTCACTAATAGGACTGCGAGAGCGAATAAAAAAAGTGGAGATGGAAATTAAATGCAGATAGGAGGCTCCCGTTGAATTTAACTTCGCAAAATAATAGTGAAGAGCATTCATTGCATTCCACGGTTTCATCGAGCTGGAAAGCTTTAATTAAATATCTTGGTGCAGTATTGCTTACCGTAAAACCGATACCCACGGTGGCCGCGAAGTTTCCCGGCTGGAATCTTCCGGTATCGAACTGGACCAATAACGAAGTCTTACCAACGCCGCTATCACCGAGAAGGATTGTCTGCAAGCACACATGTGAATACATTTAGATTATTTTAAGAAAACTTTAATGATTGGATAAGAGCGTTCTATTTGTTGTAAAAAAACACAATGCAATTTATATTTCAATCACGAAGTTCATTTTCTAATTAATATACACACACACGTTTTTCATTTCTGAATCATAAATATTTCTTCAAAAGTTTATTTTCCGATTAATGTATTCTTTCGCATGTACATTCTCCATTTTCCCTGAACATGTCCTCGACTGTATTTTGCATTTTAGCGTGGGCGGAAATACAAAAAAAAGCGTTCATGAATGCGATTACAAGGAACTATCAGTTTTATAGCAGTCAAGTCGATGTTTCTCCAAGCGCAATCACGGTCCTATTTTGAGATTGTTTTGTCCATTGGATACCAATGAACAAGAGAGAAAGAGAAAGAGAAACAAGGCAGTGATAGTGCACATCGAGTGTGCAATAAATCACGGCAGTTCGCACAATCGGTAGCAATGTCGAAGTCGATTGCGACGATAAGCGATCGAGCGTAGTAACGCACTGGAGTCGATCTTCCATCCAATATCAATTCGCATTGGCTCGAAATCTAGAGAGACGTTTGTTGAAAATGGATCGATGCTACGGACCATCAACATTGTTCTCGATGGCAAACCAAACGGCGATTTGTTAAATGAGTACGTCACTCGATATCGGACCTAATATGAAGACTACGTTAAAAACATAGTAGAGAAAATTAATTTAAAAACATAGTAGAGACCCTGCAATTTTTTTGATCAATATTAAATTTTTTATGATGGAATTTAATGTAGTCCTGCTTCACTGCATCTCGTATGCGCGATTTTATGTCTTTTCTTGTTTTATTCATATTGCTCACGATTTATATCATGTGTGAATATCTCGGTTAAAATATCGGAAAGCGTGTATATTGCAAAGCGGGGAATATAACAACTTTGTGGCAGATAATATATAACGAGAAGAAAGAAACTTGCAGAAACGATCTCTCCCACTTATTATTCCGTACCAGGAGCCACCGTCGTCGTCAGACAATGGCAGTTCTGGCAGAAGATTGATACGTGCGCTTCGAGTGTTTGCGCCGCGCGCGCGAGAATATCAGTGCCATCGCTAACGGTGGAATAAAGAATAAGGGTTGCAATAACGCAGGTACGACTGTGCCACGGTGCACCGACGGACTAGCAGGTGCGCCTCCATTTCTCCTGACAATGGAGGCGCAGGATCGCTGTCCTTCCCTCGTAAAATGTCAGCGAGCGGGCAATAAGTGGTTAAATAACACAAATGTTCTCGACACCCTTGCGCGCCGTTCGTTGTTTTACGACGAACGGCGAATAAAAAAGAGAGAAAAAAAACACCCGTGTACGCCAGATATTGAAATATAAATGCACTTTTTATGGACATGCCGGAGATATTATTTTGGACTTGACATTCGCGTATCGTGTCACGTGATTCTCTCGAATTTGTATCTATATGATCCGCCGCATCCAAAATTTAGAGAGTCATTATTATTGATAGTATTCGCGTTACGTTCGAGGTATATAAATCCTCTCGGACTAATCAAATGAATGTACAATTCATCGTAGTACTACAACGCAAATGATATTCAACTAAATATTCTACAGATTGGAAAATTATTGCAACCGCAAGAATTTCGTGTATATAAAAAAATTAAACACGTGAATGATAGCTGCAGCTGTTTTATGAAAACAAGAAATAAAGTTGATGTAATATGAATGTTCAATTCCTCTCGTCACGGAAAAACCTTTTTCATCTCTCATCGAGACCAACCTCTATCGAGGAAACAAAACTTATCGTTCTAAGGACGTGGTTGGTATTCGCAAAAGGGTGCGTAGCGTACAGCCACGCGCGAATAAAAAATGCGTGAGGAATGGCAAATGAAAAATGCAAAGAGCTATCAAAAAATCCGCGAAGCTTCAATTTGAATCTGCTCTCGGAATCTCGTTCTCCAAATGGTATATTTCCGGGCTGCCGAGATCTTAAACCGTGTCACCGTGGATTTATAATCCCGGAGCGCCTCGAGGCGCGGCGCGGCGTCCCCTTCGCGACAGAATTTCTATTGAAAGATTCGCGGTACCCTCAGGGGGTGGTCGTGACGAGTGTCGGCGAATGTGTCGGCCTCAGGGGCGGAGAAACTTAATTCACTGCCCTCCCTATCCCGTTTCTCTTTCTCGCTCTCTCCTGCATGATCTCCCTTCTTCCGTTCTCTCCTTCTCTCTCTCCCTCTCCTCCACCCCTCTCATTCTCTCTCCGCTGTTGTAATCTACCTCTGTGTTCTCCCCATTTCCTCCACCCTCGATGGAACCCTATTGTTTCTTTGTCGATGGTTGTGCCACCGCCGCCGCCGCCGCCGTGCGTTTTCAATTAATTGCCAGTAATCGCGGTGGTGAACGAACGTTAAAAGCTTACTGTGAGTCGGAGAGGATTTCGTTGTGCGACAATTGTGCTGCGCGAAAATGCTTTTTAGAAGTTATTATTATACCGTGGGTTGAATGACCGGAAGAGTATTTTAGTCATAAATAAATTTTTGAAAATAAAACATAAAGACGTAAAATATGCAAAACTAACAAATGTAGCATCAAAATTTTACGACTTATAAAATGTAATATTTTTTTATTTTAAAGATTGTAACGAGTCGAATATTTTCTCTAGTGTCAATTAACGCTGCAAATAATGCAGCGCGTTTAATCAATTATTCAAAAGTTAAAGATTGTGATATGGTAAATCTATTGTTACATGTCTATTTTATTTTCTGAAATTTTTTATGCCGTAAAATTTACACTTTCAATCGTCAATTATGCGAAAACTATTTTGACGTTCTCATACACATCGAATGAATTAATTAAGAATTAAAGAATGCCTAAAAATATCTGATAGTTTTAGTAACATTCTATTATAGCGTGTCGATGCTATATAAATTTCTATGTAAAATACCGAGTGAATTTTAGCTCTTCGGACAAGAGTACGAGATCAACAAACTTCGTCTATCTTTATCGGTGACGGAGAATTTATCGACGACCATAAAAAGTCCGGCTACTGTTCACTTCTTGCAACGAACGCGTTCTCGCAGCCACCGTGGAACACTGTCGATTAACGATCTCGTGCAATCAGTTACGATCATTGTTTCTTCGCATCTCATTAATCAGCAGCGATTTATGGTCGTGCTTTTCGGAATACGTAAATACATAATTATCTCTCTCACGATCATACTCGTTACAGTAAAGATTTGATATGTATCACATCACATTGGAGCATCAAAATCGAAATGATATAAATCGAAGATCCGTAGCTTTACCTGTCACATTATGTTACAACAAAAATTAATTTAGCAGGTAATGTCGCGATTTTACGGAAAATTATACACTAAAGAATGTGGTACTAAAATTAAGGATGTAAGTTAAATCGACGTGATCGTCGGGTAATCCGCCTTAAACCTGTTAGTCCTTCCGGTGAGAGAACGCGGGACTGTCAATTATTAATAATACCTACGGGCCCTTCTTAGTCGAGTACATCTCGGAACGACTCGTAACCGCGACGGAAGTGTAAAGCTGGGTACGCGATCGGTTACGGAGCCGTCATAAAAGTACGATCGTAAAACCGACGTACCATGAAGACAAGCCATAAAGATTTACGAACGAGATGTTGCGGGATTCGCAGGCCATCGCGATCGCCGATAGTACTCGAATCCTGCCGAACAAGTCCTTCTTGCATGGTTTCCGATGAAGAGCGGAGGACCGTCTTGTGATCCTCAGCCGAACGTTTTGTCATAAGCATTGGCTTCGTATCGTGCTATTCGCATGGTAAAAAGTATTTTCACGGAATATGGAAGTACGGATGTATTCTTCTTTGTAGAGTGGCGCCATAAAAAAATATATAATTATGATGCAAGTACCTTCGTGAGCATTAAATTCTAAGTTCTTTCCTAGAGTATCGCCGAGGAAAAGGAAATAATTACATAGTGAGTATCTTTCGTGAGTTCTAAATTGATGGACTTTCAGAAACGCAACGTCAGTTCCTCAGAGAATCCTGGCAGTCGAAAAGAAGTCGCTCGTTAACAAGCGAACGCCTAATACACGCTGCGTATCGCATACGGGTCGCGTATTGCGATTTGCATGAGGCGGTTGCGTTCAAACATGTGCACGTGCGACCGCAGTGCGTGCACGCGTGTGCGTATGCATGTGCAGCGTGCATCGCGGTACGACAGTCGCGTTCGAGAACGCATGAGATATCGCGTTACGCACGCATTTAACGGCGACACACTCGAAGCTCGTAAAAAAAAGAAAAAAAAAAACATGTATACATGGTATGGCGTGCAAAAGAGGTGTCATGTATGCAGCGGTGTTCGATAAGCACCGCTCTTTAGAAGAAAGTAGACGTTAAATGGGCAAATAAATGATGAAAAAAAGAAATCCCACGCCTTTTTTAGGCGACAATATTTAACGGGGAATTTCACCGTGCCGTTCGCGCAAGCTGTGCAGCACGAAGTGCTCTCCATCCGATAAATGGATCTAGAGACTTGTCAATGGATAAAGATCTGTCGGCGAGGTTGCGCGACGACCGGAAACCCTACCGCGAAGAAAATGCTCACGACGGAAATTTAGAGAACGCAAGACGTGCGAGAAGGAACAAAGGGACAACGCGGAATGCGGGAATTCCAGTTGGAGAATGATTTTATGTTTCGCATTCTGGTTGTGCGAAATCTACCATGAAGAAAAACATAGTGAACGGCTATATAGATTCAGAAGAATATTCGATATTTATAAAAATGCAGGATATCCGCCAGAAAATCCAACAAAAAAAGAGAAAAAGAATATTCTACTCATATAAAAGTTTAGAGAATTATTTAAAAAATAATTCTTATTTTTAAAAATTTATTGTATCAATACCGATTAATAATGAAAATACTCTCTAAGAATAAATTCTACTGTTAGCAAGATATCTTTTTTTTTCGAGCTAAATAATGTTATCGATGTACCATATGGTATTACCATAGTTCCTATTACCATGAGTTTTCCATGCGCGATTCTAAAGACTTTTGGAGATTCTGATCGTTCACATTTTCATATCCAGCGGCAGTGCCGCGCACAATGCTGCTTTTCGTATGTCGCGACATCCAATGGTGCGACAAGGTCGTGTACATTCGTATGCTAATCGTCGACGAGGCAGAAGGAGAGAAACGCGCGGACGAAACAGAGGAGACTACGACGATTCGCGCTCGATACGACCGATAAACGCGAGCACGGCTTGTGATTCGCGTGTTACCTTGAGCATCAATGCGCTATATAGCAATGCAAATCAATCAGACAATCGATGCGAGCGTTAATGTCGCGTTGCATACAAATGTAAAATGAACGTAAATGGATATTTAAGTATGTTCGTTATTCAAGTTCTAAAATCAAATGACAATTTTTTAATCGAAGATAAATCGATTGTAACTAAATTGTAACAATTAATTGTAAGTAAATCCATTATTAAAATCGCATACTTTTCTACTTCTAGATCGTAAAAACGTGATGCTGGCTGTGTTTTGCTTTCCAAACATGTACTACAGTATACGTTCCACATATTAAAAGAATTTTTCAAATTTTACAATTTTCGTAAATAAAAAAAAAATTTCAAAAATACTTTTTTAAAGGCGTAAAATTTAAAAAATTTTGCTCCAGGCCTCTTTAATCTGATTCCTGACTAGATTAACACCCTTCAATATAGAAGGAAAAGCAAGTAATCGTCGGTACGTGAAAATGTGATCGATCACGTGTCGTTCGCTGTCAAAGCAATTTCGCGCGCGGTTATCCAGTGCAAGCTCGGTGTCGGTGCTCGGTTACGGTATTAAAAGCCCCAACGGTATTTTGCGATTACGAATACGAGCTGCGTGATCGTGGATCGGTTTCAGAGTACGCCGCAATGAATCGAGCCATTTGCAAGTGCACGTGCATGCGCTGGTGGTGCTCAATGACGACGCGAGAGGCAGTGGGCACGCATCGCTGCACGTACGCACATGCACATTGCACATATACCGCCTATTATAATCCGTTTTAATTTTGCGACATCTGACATTTGTTATTCGTATTTATCATTTGTCTCTCATAAAAAACTGAAGGACGCTAATTCTCGCGCCGTTGAACTCCTCCTGCTACCCCCGAGGCAGACATATTTTAATGCTTTTTTTTACATAATTCCGACAACTTTTTAAGTATAAATAAGATTGATCGAATATTAAAAATATCATTATAAAAATAATTTTTATGAAAACCGTGCACTGTTCATCACGCATACTTTTACGTTTCGTTTAGAATTTCCCATTGTTACATAGTATAACATTTAATTTTCAATTTACACCGTAAATTTTGTTAAATATGAAATTTCTAATACCAACTCTAAATTCTTCCTCGAATAACAGACGTTTTTAGCTGCAGATTTTCATGCCGCAATTTAAACCTTAATCTTACCTTAAAATTTTAAGTTTCTTAAATTTTTACATTTTTTAAATATTTTTAACGTAACCCATAAAATCTCATCGGATTCTTTGTATCTGCTGATTCTTACCTCCGATTATTCTACTTCCAGATAAAACACAATAAAATTCTTTTGTCTCACGAATGAATCACTAATGATTTGAGAGAAATTCCATCTATTCTCGAAAGCAAAAATCGTTATTCGTAACAACCATTTTTGCGTCCGGCGCATACGAGTACTGTTTCGATATAAACCTTGCCAAATTACTCGTCGCTGTAGTACAGCAAGAGGACAATTTCTCGTTTTATTTTACCCTTTCAAATATTACGTAGCGCTTCGCACGTAACAGTACCATGTGCCGGCGACGCACAAGTTCCTCTTCCTCCTTCGTCGTCGAGAAATCTCACGAGTAGACAACGCCGTGCGCGATAAAAATAACTCGAGCCGCACCGTCGCGGTCGTCGAGCGCTTGTTTAATAGAGGCTCGCTGTTCCTCGATGCAACAGCTGCGGGTGGTTAGATTATTACCGAACGGGATTGAATCAGCCAAGCACAAAATGAACTCGAGTCCGTGCGATCGAGTGTACCATCGCGCACGTTCCTTGCAAATGGGACAAACTTGACACCATTAAAGGAAATAAAAAGAGAGAAAGATCATTTACAAAGTTTGGAATTACATTAAACATTCGCGTGTTATTAAAGAGCCAATTTATTCTCCCTTTGAACGTGGTGAGATTGCAAACGAGAGGGATATTTATTTTCCACGAATCGGTAAAAGGAAGAGATGGAAATTCGTCATTTCTCATTCGATAAATGATAAATATCTATCGATTCATGATAAATATCTATCATAAAAATTATGATTTCAGTAAGGACACGTAGCGAATATACTTATCTCTTTGCTTGGCAACTCTAATTCGAATAATTTATCAACTTATTAAGCTTCTCGATGCAACAAACTCAACCAGAGTATCGGAAATTAGTTTACCTAAAAATTCCCTTCAGTATTTCGATATTTACCGATAAAGATCGAGAAATGTAACAATTATAAAGTTACTGTTTCTCAGAAAGCCTACTCTTGCAAATCTACTTAATGTCCAATGTTTTTTTAACTTTCAGATAAATAAAAAAATTTTGAAGATATTACACGAGGGATAATCCTTCTGTATAATATTCTTCTAATATCTTTAATCAATTTTTTTCTCTTTTATAACTGTAGAAAAAATTTAAGACTATCGATAATATTTAATTAAAAATTATCAAAATCATATAATATTATTTTGATTTTTTTCAAAATTTATTAAACAGGTGTGTATAAAAATTAATTCTAAAAACTCCAGAAAAATATAAGCAGCAGAAATAATAATCACAATCAAGCATATTTCACGATTCGATTTGCTGTTCTTGAAAACAAGTATGATCACGTGTCGATCATTTACTGTTTAAATTTCACTGTTTACGTTTCTCGTGTGCTTACAATTTTCGAGAGATCGTTCATTATTTTCCGGCAAGAAGTATCAACATTTTGGGAAAACGCAAAATTTTCTGATAAACATTCCGAAGATCCCAAGCGCGGGTCAAAGTGACAATCCTTAGGAAATTTTATTATTTTATCTTATCGTCTTTCCTGAATTACTACAATCACACGGTTGCGTATCTACAAGCGTAAGTTCTCTTATTCGTTCCGCCGTTTCCGGGGACGATTCGTAGCGGTGTACTATCGCCACGACCGTCACGACCGACGAGATCTAACGAGCGTACGCGAAAAGATCGCGCATCTCCCTCGCGGCGATCGTAAAACCGCGAAGGACGTTGCGATTTCTCGCGGTGGATGCGGTTACTCTTCGACGCAGCTCTGTTCTTTCCTTTCTGTCATCGTTCTTGTCATATAACTCGCTCTCAACGGCAAACATCATCAATAAAAAATATCGTAACTGCATTCGTTTTTCGCTCAAAATTAACTAAAAGATTGCATTGTCTTAAAAAAATAATTCCACGTCCCCCGGTTGAATTTGAGTAAAATTTAGGACTTCTGAGATTCTATTTTCGAAAAGAAAGTTGTGCTTGCGTGGCTAAAGCTCGATTCCACAACTCACTTTAACCAAAGTCTAACAATATCCAGTAGACGAGTTCGTTTTATATAAAACAAACTTTTCTATTGGATACTGTTAGCTAAACTTCGGTTAAAGTAAGTTGTGGAATTGGACGTTAGTCTCTCAATTGAAAAGATTAAACTCAAAAGACTAGATTCAAAAGAATCAGTTTCGCAGTTACTTTTCATTGGCGTCGCCGATACGTGGATCAAGGGTAAAGCCGGAAATCGGTTGAATCGAGATAGCTCACCCCGCGAACGGAATGCCTCGATGTCTACGTGTACATGCCGTTGGTCTCGCCGCTTCGTCCTCCCGCCGTCTTTCAGCATTACCACACGGCCGCTAACTCAATTGGTATGCGACTGCGCGAGCCCGCCAGATGCACGACCGCCGTTGAGGTCAGTGTGCGGTGCGTTGTCTAGCCGAGTTTCAACCGAGTATGCGTGCTGTATCGTGAAAAAAAAAAAAAGAGAAAGAAAAATTACGCACGCTTCTCGCCCGCGAATCTCGGAAAATCAATCTCGACCTCGCCGATAGGAACCAAATCCTCTGCCAATAGGAACCAAAAGTTCTTAGCATTTTTGCACATGGCGGAATAAACGTCGAATAAACAATACGTATGCGAATTTATCACGTGCGAAAAGATCGAAGACGGAGTCTAATCGAGGCCGTTGAACGCAAAACAAGATGAAACGCACGTGGGTGGGAAAAGAGGGGAAAGGCTCTTCTCTATATGGTTCTCTCCCCTTAATTCGATATTTATCTTCCCCTTCCCGAGGAGAATCTGCAAAAATCAAGCTGGTTGCTGCGCTGGGGTCTTCAATTATCCTTTATAGGCGGTACGAAGTGAGTACTGACGAGGTGCCCGGACGGCCGAAGAAAGTGCAAGGCAAGAACCGGCTCGAGAGATGGTAGACCCCCTACCGGTTTTACTTGGTCCCCCTGTGTAGTAGCTTATTCAAACCCGCCGCCCCTCTCTGACCCCCCCCCCTCCTCCCGCTGCTCTTCCGTCCCACGTTGAGTAGTCACGAGAGAGAACCCTCTCCTTAATTGCAACGAGGCGACCGGAAAAAAATGCTCGATGGCTTCTGGGTTCTACTTTATTGCGCGCTGAGTCGCGCATACAGCTCGGAACATAAAATTAAATGTCACGCGCGGAAAAGTGCAACGGGGACCCCGATCGCGTCCTATATTTAGCGCCTGTCGCGCGAAACGTTATCGCTCTTGGCTGATCTAAGCTGAAACCGATCGAGAATTCAGACTCCGATGGATCTCGGCGATTTGGTGTTTGTCCGCCGCGAATATTCATCGCGCATAATGCGACACGTCGCATGCAATTATCAACGAGATTTATCAAGGACGATATCAAATTTTTAAAAGTTTTATCATTAAGATATTAGACATCTTGCCCAATCCTTATAATAGTTCCAGAATGACTAAGAATTCGCTTTAATATATTATTATTTTTAGTTTAATAATAGAAACATATTTAACCATTTTATCTTTCTTTTTTACTACGTCATGTATTGATAATGCTTATATTTTTTTTGTTATCAAAGTTATCACATCCTGTTATACTTCGCATTTGCATTTGTCATTTAAATATGAAACTTAAACGAAAAGAAAGCTTTTTAAATATACCGAGTGTTGCGACTTTTATAAAAAAGTAAGAATAATTGTAAAAATATATATTATTGAAAAAGATGATTTTGCCTATAGACGATCAAACGACAAGCTTAGGACGCTACAGGTGTTATCTAACACGTGTAAATTTATCCGCGAATCGCGTTCCACCGGATGCGAATGAAGACAACGAAAGAACAGATAAGAAGACGGCGAAGACAGAGGAATCTTACGACGAGCTGGAAGCTCGCGACGTGCTCGCACGCTTGCGAACGAGGCAAGAAGAAGGACGTGACGAAGTGCAGAAAAAGACGGAAGAGAGTGGATGGCGGGAGAGAGAAGCTGCGAGAAGCGAAGAAGAGAACGAAGACGCGAAATGAAGGACGGGGGAATCGTCTCGGGGGCCGTACCACGGCTGCCACGGACCTTCTGGCATTCCCGATCATTATTCCACGGGTTTGCCAAGGGAGAGGAGGCCGGCTTGTCCTTGGCACGGAAGGCAAGGTTAATCCCATTGCATCTCGGAAGCGTGGTGATCTACCGATCGACGACGAGTCGATTTTGCGGACGCGCGCGCATTTCGTCGCCGAATTACGCGTGTTCGACGATATCACGTCAAAGTATGATTTATTTTATCGCAAAAGAGATGAGATTTCGTAAACAGACGAGGAGTGTATTTCTTAATATTATTTATGGATAAGAGAAAATTCCGTTTGAAATTTTTTTATGTATTTCTGTAAGGGCTTACATTAAGCGACGTACATACCTTGTGAGCAAAATTATCATCTCTCTGCTGGTCCCTCTTCAAGGCGCTTCTTACGCTGTCGAAGTCGCTCGTTGTCCTAAAAGTCGTGCTGTAGTTGTTACTGAGCACTTCGGCAGGTGGCTTATAATCGCGGTATCCGGTAGGCGAGGGTGTCTTCTCGAGGGGTCGTTCAACGGTTGCCGGCGTGAGGCCTCCGGAAACGACATTCGTGACGGTAGAAGAGCGATCGTCGTCCATTTCGAATACGTCGTCGCTCATGCTATCCTCGGCCGTCAGAAACTGCGAATCATAATTAACGCAAAACTGTCTTTAAACAACTCTGATTGTGTCTAACGTATGTCGACACATAAAAAAATTTCAATTACATTTAATTTCAAAAGTTTTTTAATTATTTATAAAAAATATTCGGGTCACAGAGAAAATTATTAATTCTAAAATTAACTAACATAAACGACTTTAAGAAATATAAAGAATAATATTTAGCTGTTCAAATCCTGATCGTAGTGTACAATTCTTGGATTCTTGGAATCCAAACGGACAATCGAAAAAATTGTTATTTTACAATAATCTCAAACTGTTTGATCACTTTCGAGGGTCGTATCAATCGAAGAAATCGCTCGCAGAATTTTTACCCGCAATAACTTTCCGTGAAACGAGTGCCGCTTGCCGCATTATCGAAGCCTACCGGAGAAAACCAGTTCGGCGGATGCTCTCCGTAAATGCCATTGCCGCGCTGCGAATGCTGAAATAACTGTCCTTCGATCGACCGACATCTCCATCTCCGAGGAACGTGCCGTAACGCCGCGGCTTTGCGTAGTACTTAAAGCCAATTAGTAACTAGTCCCCGACAGCCCCAATATAGTGGCTAGATCGCTACGTGGTCGCGTGCAATCATAAAGTGACATGAGGATGGATATACCTGGACTTTTATGGAGTTGCAAATGCGCGACGATTAACTCGCGTGACATCGTGTGAGCATCGTTGACTCAATCGCAGATGAAAATTGTCATAAACACTCTTAATTTGTAGAAGCGTTTGCTGCTTCGTGGCATGATAACGCGAATGACTTGTCACGTAAACATGTCCATGACGTCTCCGTCCTGACGTCGTAACGTCGACGGCGTCGCCTCTTGAAATTGAAAGGCTCGCGTGGAATCGATAAATTTACATAGCGGAAGGCGACTGGCATACATGATTTATGGCACTGTTCCCCGCGAAGAGGCACCGAAGAAGTCCGATATAATCTCCCGAGTAGCCAGCTCCCCGCTGAATATTTTAGCGGGTATGCTCCACGAAGGTTACTTTAGCGACGTCTGACTACTTCGATTCTTCACGTCGCGCGTCTTAATGGCCTTTATCGATAGCACGTATAAATGATAGCGTAGCGACAGATTATTACTGTTATTAGCTTCCATATCTCGAGTTATTGAAGTTAGAAATTCAATATCTCGGAACTATATTTTACAGGGGAATATATTTTATGTATAGAAAGATATTTTATATGGAAGTATATATTTTGTATTTTATTCTGTATTTTACTTTATATATCACATAAATATAAAATTTTCTACTGTTTTTCTGATCTTTTTCTCTTCCTCTTACTCTCGACATACTTTATATAAAATGATGATATCAAGTTTGCAGAATTATGTTGATCTTGAAATTTGAATTAATTTACACTATAGTTACCCAATGTTGATGGAACAAAGTGACAGAGGTGTCATGCTAATGAATACGCACATTGTCCCAAACTTGCTTCCCTTCCGAGCTAGTTGTCCCCTATTTCACTTTACCCCATAAATCGCCCCGCATTAATCCCATCTCTGAGAATGTCACGTAGCATGCGACCTTGATTTACGCGAAATCAAATACTCAAATATTAATATCAAATAGACTTGTTTTCGTTGTGTATATAATAGGCTAATGTGATATAATGAAACATAATAAAATAAAATATTTATCAATTCTCAATATTAAAATGAACAATTTTTATGCGCAGATATTGACACAACTTCTGGAAAAAGCGATTCTGTTAATAGACGGCCGAGATACGAAATAGTCTGTCTCGGTGTGTGTAAGAGGTAAGAAGAATCGGTGAAGCAAAAAAGGAGATGGAAATTGCAGCTTTAAAAGAGCACTATTGATCGAGCCAGACGCTTAATCGAACACGATCGATGGTGACCTGCGTACGACTACCGGACTCTTGGGATACTTGTTGCACCGGTTCTCCATGCTCATTACTCAACTGACGGTTGCCCATATACTGGTGATAAAGTCGGCAGCGATAATTGGGTTGCGAAAGCACCGTCGCGATACTACGACACCTTTTGCGTGGTCGATCGATTCTTCCAAGAATAAATCCACAGTAAGTCGTGAAATTGATCAAATGTTTTAAAAATTTCCTAAAAATTTTTGATATGGAAAACAAAAAAAAAGAAAATAATATCAAAACAAATTTTTATAATTTGTATATTACAAAGAAATCCAAATAAATTATCTATAAAGTAACTTAATTGAGTGGACGCTTAATAAATGTCTCTCAAAACACTTGATCAATCACGCGAGTCACTGTACATTGAATAAAGCTGTACTTACATTAAGGGATGCCGAAGCGGGAACGGTAACCATAGATGGACCCACCTCACCATCACCAGCACCACCTCTCATCGTTCTCTTCTAAATGCGAATATCGTCCCTCATTGGACAACTGCGAACAGCAAAATGACGGCATCCGTTAGTACGGTCTATTTAATCAATGAATAAAAATAAACAGCATATTGTAAGAAATTTTAATGTAGAATCTCAATCTTTTCAAGTTATATCTATATTGAAAAAAATATTCTTCTCCTTCGATGCTTTAAAAATAAAGTATAGTTGCATAATTATTACTACAATAAATCTTTTAATCATTTTATCGTGACACGTTACAAAAAGATCGGATTTCATATATCTCAATCACTTTATACTCTCTTCCACAAAAAGTTTATACAATACAAAGGCGTTATCGCTCTTCTAGGCGACCGATTTTAGTTCAAGCGTAAATTTGTTCGAAGGGTGCGAGCTTGCTTCGCACTGTCGAGATCAAAGTTCGACCAGAGATATATATCGCGGCGGAGTTATCGCAATGTTGTGAGCGAGGAAAATCGAGGAGCTGTATTCTCCGAAGCTCTCTGCCTGATGAGTGATTCTATCCATTCAATTTCAACCCTCCTTCGTCTCACAATCACGCAACCGCGTGGATTTTCACGCAACGTCACAATAAGCGTTCGTGAGATCATCTCTCTATCTCTTTTTGATCGACACTCCATCGATACATGCATCTCTCTTTCGACAGCACAGCCCCCTCTCTCTCTTTCTCTCTCGCTCTCTTTTTCTCCCCTCAGCAGCGCATTTTACAACCTAACGCGTTCTTCTATACTTCCTCCGCTCGTCCTGCCATCCCACTCTCTCCCTCCTTCAACACGTGCGCTTTCTCATCGTCCTTCTCTTCCCAACCATCTCCAACATGCAATCACGCACGCATCATCTTCACACACTCACGCATACATGCACACATAAAATGTCCCGCATGACGTTCTATCCCTCTCAGGTGCACACACTTAGCCTAACTACATTCGAGTGTCGTTCGTCACACGCCCGACAACAGGACCACTCTTCTGTTCTTTCTCACTTGCTCTCGCAGCCGCAGCATCTCCACGCTCCGTTTCATCGTTTGTCTCCCGCGCCCTCTCGCACTCGCTCGCGCCACGGCGGCTCTTCATCCTCTTTGTCACGCGCACGATCAGAGGAACCGGCGTGCCGTTCATCTCTGTCACACGCTCTCTCTATCTCTCGGCGTGGCCCACCCACCGCAATAAGTTCCACCCGCCCACGTTACCTTTCACACACTTCTCGCCGGCCGATCATCCGTTGCGGATCGGGAAGCAGGCGATTCGCTTATCTCGCCGGCCGATCTTCCGGCGACCGACCGATCGGCCGACCAGCCGACCGAAAAAATGAGACAAAGGAGCATTTTTTTTTCTTCGCCGGAGCCAATCGGGTTACTACCGCCGTGATATCCAACAGTAATTACGCACGTGTAAATTTGCGAATACATCTCGAAATGTGAAAGCGATTCATCAAACCCAATTAATCCTTTTAAACAAATTTTCTTTTTCTTCAAATAATATAAATTCTTCTCAAATCATATAAATTTTTATCAACTTTAGCTTAAATTAAACCATCTCGAATCGCTGCGATATGATAACAGAACTTGATAAAGGCAGATCAGATCAGAACACAAAGCGGTTCTTCTAATAGAATGCTTCGTTGATTTTGTAGGGAAATTATTTGTCCTTGAAGTCGATCTCGGTACGCTTTCTCGGTCTCCTGGTTTCTTCTTCGATTTTCATGACCAGTCGAGCGAAACGTACTCACGGTCGGAGACATTACTAGAATCAGTACGCTCGAAGAGAACAAAGGATGTCATTTTAATCGATAAAGTTATCGACGAGTTTGTAATGATGCTTACAGGATAGACTTTATTAAATCGGATTGATTGATTAAATGTTCACTCAATCAACAACGATTGAAGAAATCAAATATTTCAGATACATAATAAACGCTGGCATTTACGGAAAAAATCATTATATAAACTACAAAATTTTTCTAATTCTCTACATTTTTTAGATTCTTATATAAAAGTTCAATGCCATGCATAATTTTTGAATATTTTTTGTAACATCTGATAAGATAATCTTCAGCAAATTTGATATTTCTTTAATCGGTCTTCTTGGTAAATACCATTTTCCGGAATACATCACATTTTCAGCGAAAAGTCACAGAAAAACTTTTTGCCCTGTATTCAGAATACGCTTCTAAAGATGTTAGCGCGTTTTTATATCTTTCTATCCTTTTTTTACGTTTACTGAAGGATAAAGATAGAATGGCATAAAAACGTGCTAACATCTTTAGAAACGCGTTCTGAATACGGACCTTTAAGTTTAGGTGACATTTTAGGGACTATTATACCTATCCCATCTTATACTGCTACTTAATTAATCTCAAAGAAAATAAAAATTACATATTTGCCGCATTACATAAAAGTGTAAAGTAATGCGAATAATCGTATCTCTTGTTTTAATCATCTCTAAATCAAGTACAATATATTCCATTTACGACGAGACCGCAAACTTTTTCTTCTCTCGTAATGTAATACCCGCTTATACAATTTTACATAGCATATCAACCGCGTGTGCAGGAAGTATCAGCGGTGCATTATATATCCGAGACATAATAGCATTGCGATTCCACGTTTCGTCATTTCGATATTTTCTACGGTTGTATTCCAGCTTCGCGCGGAATCGAGCCGACGATCCCGTGCTACGAAATCACGTCGAGAATTTGATTGCACGACGCGCCTCGCGCTGGCCTTAATGAGAGCGAGCCTCCGATCGAGTAAAGGCCATCGGGGTCCGTCGGATCCTCACGACCCGCGCGCCCCATAAAAGCGCCTCTCTATATTTAGCCACAGCTTCGTATATACCTATATTCTCCACCTACATCGCCGCCCTCTCGTTTGTTTTACGAGTCCGCGCCGGGCTTTCATTATGTTTACACGCGCCGCAAAATTGTCGCGCGACGCAAATTATTAGACCAGTTTATCGAGCGTCGCGTTAAATGATTACGGAACGGCCGGTTGTTCAAATATCTCGTGCACGGATATATTATCCTTTCTTCAGTACGCACGCAGTCTTGGATATTGATTTATCCGCGGGTACGATCCGCCATGTGTGTGTCGTGCAGGTTATCGCGATCGGGTACGAAATTAACGACGGCGTGTAACATCTCTGAGAACGAGGAGATCGCATCGAGTCCTCCTATTGTTGTCGTCATTTCGAAGTCACGTCTATGACCTCGGCGCAGCGCACCCGCGATCGGTGCTTTCTAATCTGCATCTCCGCGACTTTTAACCACAGATTCTACCGGCGTAATAAATTATTTCACGTTTCTCCGTCTGTGCACAGTTTAGTTACCGGCCCGTAGGGAGATTTCTCTGCGATCGATCGCGTTTAAAGCCGCGATTAGCGCAGCCAGGAAGTAGGTAATCGTAATCATTACGATGTGATCGCCACGAGCGAACATCACTCTCCTATATTTCTCTGCATCTCAAAAAGGCTGTTGAAGCACCCGAGAAGACAGCGTTATCATTAACGCGTTAATCTTATTGCTGTAAATTTTTATTTATTTTAAGTTCAAACGCCGAGAAAAATGAAACTACGTTCTAACGAACGGAAACTCGGTCAAACGCCTCAACTGGAGTTATGAATGCTCGACTACTTGTTACACTTTTCGCTGCACATGCGCACTGCCGGAAACGACCACAATTACAAAAGATAACGTGTGTACTTTCGTGTTGTGTTGCTCTCGTTTGTCCTATTTTTATGGATGACAATTTAATGTGCGATTTAAACAATTTCAATGAATACCCAATTAAAAGCATCGTAAGGAGAGAGAATAAGATTTGTAACTGATACCTGATATATTTTAGATAGTAGAAAACCAAATCATGGAAAAATACATTAAATCGTAAATTCAGTTCGCTCAGCCTTTGTTTTTTTTCTACACTATTGCGAAGAGACGTGCCGCGTAAGTATAGGTGGTGACTTTGAAACAGCGCTTCGATATTGATTAAATGCCATTACGAAAGTCTATGTCCGTCCCTATGCGTGCTGTTCCATCGACAGTGGACGCCAAGGTCGCGTATTAACATTACGAACTTCTATTTCCAGCATTACGTGCGTGCACACGATAGCATTACGAGGCAAACAGACGGAGATTAAATCTCGCCTGAAGTAACGCTATCGCGCGGAATGCATCTTTGCCGGATATTTCTGTCAGGAAATTACCCCGAAGTCGCTATCGGATGCCATCAACCATGCGTTGGTTCTTACACGCCTGACGAAACCGATCACAAAGATATACTCTCATTTATGGCATAAACTCACTCGCGCGCGATGTAACGTCGTTCAGGATAATCGTTGGCGACATCGCGAATATTTCCAGTAAATAAGATCGTCGAGAGTGACAGCCATGCTTATCGCGAGCACGGCGAGCGCGCCAAGGAGCTCACTCACTTAAATGGAAGAAACGCGAAGAGGCTGACGTTACACGCTTCAGTTGCTCTGTAATTATCCTAATTGACCCTACCTCCGGTGGCTCGCGCCCCTGCCGGGGGTGCGCTGTCGGAATTCGCCGCGGTGACGCGCACGCACCTCCCAATTGGAAATCGCACGTTGACACACCTACGAGAGAGTGTGAAGTCCTCTCTCACCGGAGAGCCTATACACTCGTGCCGAGAGAGCACCTCGGCACCGCGCGACTTCCCCGCGATAACGCGCGACTCCGTTTCTGGCCGATAACGTGGCAGTGACGTAACCCAACGGAGACACTCACCTTCCACCAACGTGCGGTAGGTCGACCCACTTTTCCCATGAACGGCCGACGAACGGCAAGCGAAATACGGGAGCCGCCGCGCTCCCTCGTACTCCCTTATCGATCTCGCCGCGTATTTACGCCGTCCCGCTGCCCTCGGCCGAATAAATCGGCCCTCCCGAGGACTCGAGTAGTTAGACACACGGCGTTACGTCGTTTCGCGACACCCGGGAGGACAAGGGTGGTCTCCTCCACCCTTCGAGACTCTTAGTGACAAGCTTCGGTGTCGCGTCGCGACGGTGTGTCGTCGTCACGTGACAACACACAGGCCTGACCGACGCACACTCGCGGCAGTCACGGTCGTCGCGCAGCTGTCTGACGGCCGGCAGCGCAGTGGAATGAGGTGGAGCGTGGCGCGACGATTGTGTGTACGGGACGTATATGCGAGGGCGATACGAGAGTTTCCGCGAGACGGGAGACGTATCCCTACGGGGTGCAAGCAGCGTGAAAGATGACGGATACGCGCGCACGCTCCCCGATATGCGGTGTATACTTGTGTGTATAAGAGGAGAGAACGAGGGCGCACGCAAGCGCAGCCCGCAGCGTCATCGTCGCTCCGTTGTGCTCCGTTGTTGTCGACGACTCGTTACTTCGACTCGATATCGCGCGCGTCTCTCTTCCTTCTTTCTCTTTCCCTCTTTTTTTCTCTCTCTCTCTCTCTCTCTCTCTCTCTTACGCGATCACCGTCGTTACGTCACCGCGTACATGTTGCGTCACCGAATGCGTGCGCGCACGTGGTCGGACACGTTCATTCGACATATGTATGTGACGATTCTGCGTGATCCAAACTATGGAATACGAGAGAGAGGTATTGAGATCCAACAGAAAATCGAAATGTCAGAAACGCTTTCTATCAAACGTTTTTTATTTTTCAAAAATTTTTTCTTTATTTAAATTGAACTTTTCCGAAGAGAAAGATAAGAAGAAATAACAAGTGCGGAAAACATAATTAAAAGAAACAGACCTAATGAATCGATTCTTGCTATGTGATGCAATCAAAAGTAAAGAGAATACTAAAAAGTAAATTTATTTCTTGATAACACTCTTATCATAATATAGTATTTCTTCGATCATTCTTTCTTTCTTTTTTTTATTTCTATCCATATAAATTGTACTATTTGCTTCTTTGTAGATATCAAGTACAATGACACGTATAAATGAAGTATAATAATAAAAATTAATGAGAGAGAGGGAGAGAACTTGTAAAAAATTTCTTAATACTTAAAAATAGGCTTTTCGTGAAAATAATTTAGTAATTAATCCTATTTGTTAATTATTTACTCTTTTAAAAGAAGAAAAAAAGAGTTAATTTTTTCCGAATACATTGATACGGTTGCTTGCACCAACATTATTTTTGTTCTTTAGAGTAAGAGAGTTGTTTTAAAGTTGCAGTATTATCTTCACATAGATCGAACTTACGGAGACTGCAAACATCCCGCGTTAATTTAATACCGTTTCATCATGAATTATGTATAGCTACTGACGAGAATAACTATTCCGTAGTTTTCCAAAGCTATCTAGGAGATAGATATCAGATAACTATCCTGTAATTTTCCAAAGCTATTTGGGAGACTTCATTAGCATTTAGGAAGTTCTTCAAACCTCGATAGAATTTGCAAAAGAAATCGCATTAGACAAACTATCAATGTGGTATAAAACTAGAAAAAATAGAGAAAAGACATTGCAAATATGTCTTGATCATTTATAAAGTTCCATTGCAAAAATAATGCATTCTATGATTATCTTCATACATTGTTAAAGTAAATGGCAAAACAATATTCGGATTTACATAGAACCGGGCCTAGTCGAGGCAAAATGTTTTTCAAGCGTTTTCTAATTAAGCAGAATGTAGAAAACACGGTAGGATATGTTTAATTTTACAAATTTATTAATTTTACAAATTAAATGTCCCATCGAGAGACAAGCAGAGCCATCGTCATCCCCCGCGAGCTTTTTCACAAGTCAACCCTCGCGTATTCGCGGCCGATAAAATCGCGCTCCTGCCAGAAATTACCAACCCCTCAGCGCCGAAATAGGGGTAGCCCGAGGAAGAGGGTGGAGAGTCCAAGCGCAGAGGGTGGGCTTGATGAATAATTCGCTTGCGAGGGGCTTTCCGTGCTTTGGCGGCTCACCACAGGATGGCGACGCTTCTCCGGCACGGCAGGAAATGCTTTCGACCCCCTGCGAGAACCAAGGACGAATCGGCCAATCGGCGTGGCAGGAGCGAGGGCCGAGCTCGCTAGTTTCTAGAATTCAACGACGGCACGACCGCCATTTTCGGCCGTTCCTCCCAATCGCCGTTCGACACGACGTTCCTCATTCTCGCGACAACGATTTCGCTATGTTACGCAACTCGGCAAATACATTATGCAGACGCACAGCTGCGCAGCGATTGCATGATGCAAATACTGCGGGCAGGCAGGCGAGCAGACATACGAGATGCCATCGCTCGCCGCGACGAAGAAATCTTGGCGAACACCGATCTATGATCGCAACAGAATGTACACGATCTAATTTTTATCCTGCACAACATGTGGAAGAAATAAAAATTGAAAAATGAAAAATTTAGACGGAAACTCGTGACAGATTAAGATACATATCTCGATTCACGAATATCTCGTAATACGCAATCTTGCGCGAGCTGCTCGCAACCGTCCATCCATATTAGTTAAACTGATGCACAGCTCTATTTTTCTAAGTCGTAATAAACGGATATAATCTCTCGTAAAACAAGACAGAAAGTTTGAAAATTAATAAAATAAAATAAGTATGTATTCGCATCGATCAATACTGGTGAAAAGTTGCGATTTGCAAATCATTAGCAATTCGTTCGCGAAGAAAGATCTTCGATATACATGTAACCAAAGCGTATATGATTTATTAGATCAAATTTGCGATCGTATTTTTTATCCTGCTTAATGCTGCATTATAAATATCATAAAATTTAAATGAAAACAGCACTTTCTTTTTCCCATCTACACCTAATGATGGCGAAGTTTTATTCTCGCAGTCTCTCTGCGCCTATTAAATTTTCATCGGCGTTCTTCTCTTTTATTTATCTTGCATTTTCAAGCTTCGGTCGCGACGAAAGAACGAGACGCGTCGACACATGAAATCTCCGAGGAGAGTCGCGGATTCCGTCCGTCCGTCGTCTCAATTATGTAAATCCGCCGGTGTGAAACAACGCTGTTACAGCGGCAACAACGGGAAGAAATGATTTACATATCGCGAAAATATGCATGCTGCAGAGATGTAAATTGTACGACCGCGCAAGCAGCGACGACGTGACGTCGAGGTCTACGGAGAGCGGCATTTTGCACCGCGAAAGGGGGAACAGCGCAATCGAGAAATCGAGGAGACCGCGAACAAAGGAAAAATCGAATGGTCGAATGCACAGAGGAAAGACAGGAAAGCTTGAAATAGAAGCTTTCCAATCAGCATAAGATACCGCAATTGGACAATAGATTTAACAATTCAATCAAAATTCTATAGATAGAAATTCGAAGAGAAGTCGAAGTCGAGCAAGATACGTTTTACTACTTTTTACTGCATATTTTTCTACATCGCTTGCCTTATCTGAATGCAAAAAGAACAAAGAAATGTCTAGCCGGTTAATTCTTATCAGTCATTAATTAACATATCATCGATTTTCAAAATCTTACGTACTACTGGCAAAAATCTGTAATGTATAGCATAGTATTTCTAATCAAAACCTGCTCTGCTTATAAACCAATTTGCTCTTTGCAAATATTAATTTGTCACTTGTTTTTTCAAATAATCAAAAAGTCTATAAATTTTCATTTTTCATAAAAGTTGACATACATAGAGATCAAAGAAAACTTTAAGAAATGTTCTATGTAGCGATGCACTTTTATAATGATGACGTCTTTTTAACACTAGACTATCAAAGCAGTCACAACGATTGATTTGTAATATTTTTTTTAATTACTAAAATTTAAAATGCATTTTCTAAGCTTTCCCATGACTTTTATAGCAATATATAAATTATTAAATTGATTAATTTACTTTTTCTCTTCATGTCTTTTTTCGAGATATATAATAATATTTATACTTCTTACTAATTATACAGTATACTTAAGTAGTAAAAATTAATCATTAGTTCTAGCGATCAAATCACACCTTTGGCATGAGCTTACGTCAATCTTTACAACTCATTTCTTATCTGCGTCATTGAAAGAAAAATCTCGAAATTACCTTAGTTTTTAACGCATTATATACAACGGATATTTTTTTCGTAAACCTCTTTTTAGAATCCAGCGATCCTCGACAAAACTAAAAAACTAGTTTTGAATTAATGAAATTGGAGTCGCTCGGCGATTGCGCTACAGCGGCGGAAATCGATTTTCCGCAAGCTCGAGGCTCGATTCCGATGCGGACGCAAGATCGCAAGACCGCAGCGCTATGACGGCGCGGTATCGCTCGGCGCTGCGCGAGTGCGCACGCGGCGGCATTATCACTATTATTAGCTGGCCATGCCAGCGCTAGCGGCGTCACTCGCGATAGCGAAGGCCGTGCGTGATCGCGGGAACACCACGACGAGACACCATGGCCGGCATATGCGATCCTGTTGCCGTGGCGGCTGCCAGCATCGACGGCGTCTGCGTGGCGACAGCTGGGCGTGCCATCTTGCACGTCTGCGTCCGGCTGCCCATGGTACCAGGCGAGCATAACGCGAGCCAGGTCATCGCGCGAACAGCGCGCGCGGAGAGAAATAGCCGGGAGAAAATTACATCGTCGCTCAGGCAAAAGAGCGCGGGGCCGTCCAACTGTCCCGTCATCGAGGCGAGTTACCTCCTCGTTACCAACTGTAACCGCGAAGTGCATGCGCGCCAAACACACGTACGTATACATATTAGGGGGGGAGAGAGAGAGAGAGACCAGAGCTCTGCTGGATGTCCGGAAGCAGGAATAAAAATCGATATGACATAGCGATCGGCGAGCTCAATTTTTCACTGCTTTAAATAACAAAAGACAGTCGTATCTCGCATCGATTATTGCTGTTATCTATCGTCACGCGAGAGCTAACGTAGCGATTTTGCAGTTAACAATACGAATCTAAACTCGCCACGTATCTAATTCCGTATTATGTTACAACAATAGGACAGTCTGACTTGAATATGATAATCGGATCTCCGACGGAGACGTAACGCCTGCACGTCGTTACGAGCTAGAAAATACGTCCGACGTGGCGATGGTGGAGGTCTACTTCGGCGTAGGGAGGAAGGAAGCGGAGCTGGAAAGGAGCACGAGCGGGCGACCTCTTCCTCGTGGGATCGTTAAGACCAAACCGGTGCTGCCACGCGGGAGAGAGTCACGCTCTCTCTACCGTGTACACGGTAGAAACGAGGAGAGGGCCTGTGCTAGAGCAAGATCGCAGGAGCGACAAGAAGTCGTTGGGAGCTTCATACGATCGACTAGGTCCTACGGGCTGCGGATGGCTGATTAAGGTCGGCCATCCACAGCTCCCCCCCCTCCCCCCACCGTTGCGTTGCGAAGCGTTTCGCGATCGAACAATATTCCGTCGAGAACCGAGGATCACGTTTATCAGCGATCTAAACGCAATCGATATGTCTATCTATATCGATGTATCTCTTCAATTTACACATGAAACGTAACGAATTGTGTCTAAAAAGTCGCATGGCAAAAATTAAATGAAATGTAGGAGTACGTGTAAATTGCATTTAATCGTTGTATTATCAGATGTACGATTTTTAATTAAACTTTCGAACAAATATGCGAAATAAATACGTTCCATGCGTAAACTGAAAAATGGAGATGTATAAATCAAAAGATGTAACATGAATATGGAAATTTAAGACTAAAATGTAAATCAAAACAGAGTAAATAAATGATATAGTAAAATGCATCGTAAAGTTGCATCAAAAGTTTTACATATATTCTTAAAGATTAGAAAATATAAATGGTTGTCAATTCTAGTATCATGAATAAAAAATATATTCCTTATTCCTTATTTACTCCTTTTATTTTTCTGGAAAAAAAAAACTAAGTTAGAATGATGTTCAAAATTTATGCGTGGAATCAGCAAACTGATGAAAACACCAGTAAAACTATTATTAAGATAAAAATGAACGCGAGTGATTGAATTTTTGAAGCAAATGTTCTTTAATATAGAACATCGTGGTGAAAAATTAATATGAAACTGGAAATGTTATACGATCTTTCCTTCACCCAAGATCTGTTTCATCTTTAACGGCTTCATTTTCGCTCTGTCACCCGTAAACGTCTGTCCGAGATGCACCTCGCGAAATGGAAAATAATTCCTGACGACATACTAAAAAAGCGCATATATCGCGACCGCGATCGATACTCATCGACAAAGAAATTCGCAGCGTGCGCGATTCGCGACCTATTTCAACGACGGCTCGCACCACGAACAATGAACGAGCGAACGGACGAACGAACGGTTATTCGATTCGACAATCGCGATCATCGCGCATAAAAAAGTGCACGTCGTCCTCGCGGAAATTTGTGAACGTTGGGAGAGGTCGACGCTCGAGGGAGCGGAAACGCGGCGTCGTGATCGAAGCACGGCCGGTCCGCGGTATCGGTTTACGGTATTTTTGACGTTGCCGCGCGCAGTGCAGCCGACGACGAGATTTCCGGCAGCGGCTGCAATTTTATCAAACGGCAGTCGTCGGGGTGTCAGTGACCCCGAGAGAGAGAGAGAGAGCGCGGTGGTCGGTCGGCCGCAGTAGGAAAACGCGAAACTCGTTGCACCGCGCTGAGTAGCGATATCGATTTGTCCGTGTCTGCGTTCGATGCGACGTGAAAAAAAAAGAAGTTGGTCGCGGCCTCCTGATGTTCGTCGGTACCGCCCCGCAAGTCCACGCTGATGCACCGGTTACTCGATCTGTCCGTCACCTTCTTTTCTCAAAATCTTTTCGAGAAGATCCTTTCTTATTCGTCAATTTGGAGACTCGCTCGATCAAAGTAGCTCGCAAAGATTCATTCAGTGTGAGACACTGATAAGTTTGTTACAGTGCAAGAATTGCAATTACAAGATTGACAATCTGATGGAAACACACTAGCGTCTTTTACGTTCTTTTGCAAGGAATTTCGCTTCTGAATTATCGAATTTTGAAAGTAAAAACGCTTTGTTGTATTTTGCGCGTGCTTTGATCAACTGAGAAAGACGACATGCCTGGTCGAAAAAGTTTGATTTTTATAATGCCTGGTCAGGTTGAGCATTAGAGACAACTGCCATTCAAACTTCGAAAATAAATCCTATTTTTTCCAAAAAGTCCAATATAAAGTCCTGAAAATGATATCGCCGCACGGCATGTCATAACCATAAACCGGAACTCCCACCCGTTGAACTACGATTATACATCATCATTTACTACGTCCAATGTAAGCTAACTGAATCAATCAACCAACGGATCTTATTCTTCACTTTCAATGATCATAAATGGAGAACTCATTTTACTTCGACATTGTAAATTTTAATTTTAAATATATTATAGAATTGCATTTTTATAAGAAAATTTTATCTATTTATCTACTTATAATTTTTTAACAAAGTAAGACATTAAATATAACTCAAACATTTTGCATAATTCGTACATTTAATACATTTTTAGTTTTCCTCCATACAATTCGACGACTCAAAATAGTTGAAAATTGTTCGAAAAAAAAAAAACTATCGAGTGATATGTAATATAATGGAGGATGAACCAAGAAATTTAAAAAAATTCCAGATCGACATCTAGGTGAGTTTATTTTCCGAGAATAGAAACAAAGGATCGCGTTTCAGAGAAGCTGGCCTCGCAAGACGCACGAAGATCAGGAAAAGGTCTTAATGAAGATCCGTGGGAAGCGGAGAGGAAACACATCCGTCATTGCTCGGCAATGGCGGCGTTCAGGCAGTGCGATTGAGATTTCTACGAGCAGGTGGTCCCACGTAATAAATCGTATTGTAAGCGATCCCCCTGGGCAGCCACCTGCGAATCGATATCTCGACCGGTCCAAGGCGGCCTCGCATGCAAATTCGGGGAGAATCATGAGAGGAAAGGGAGCCTAGCTCTTCCTGTCACTTCGTCCCACTCTCCCCATCTCATTTCATCTTGCTCTCGCTTTTTCTACCCAAGCTCCCTCCCCATGTCGGCTCCATGAAGAACACAAAGAGGGCTCTTTTCGGCCGGTTACAATGTCACCGCGAGGATGCCTTCTACATCCTTTCATTTTAGGACTCATACTCGCTGAAATTAATCTGAAGAATAACTGAAGAAATTTAGGCTTATATTTTCATATATATTTTTTCTATATATTTTCATTGTTTCATTTTTACTGTTAAACACGCGTTAAATTTTTCTTTTGTTTTTTCACTTTACTTTATTTACTTTTTAATGCATTTGCGTTACATAAAAATGTATTATCTCAAGCTAAGAATTACCACACTTAGCATTAAATATACCATATGAATGTGAAAAATAAACCTTGAACTAAATTGATAAATATGAATCATTATATTACGATAAACGCATAATCTTAATTTTGCACAGCGATATGTTTGTCTATTCTATCAATATTAATTATATTGATAATAATTCATATAATCATGCGCACATCTTTAACACAGAGAGTAATTAATGATATATGTGAGAACAATATTCCATTGATTTATTCATAATGGGGCATTGATGATCCCCGAGGCTACGAGAATTAAAACATATATGCGCTCGTAATTTAGTTAATCGTAAACCCAATATATGAGGGAAATGCGTCGACAAACAATAATATTTGCTTATTGCGCATATGATAATAACTACAGAAATGACCCGATATATCTTGATACGAGTCGACAGGACTCGGGCAATAGTTTTTAGTTCGCGATCGCGCCTTCTCCGAGGGTGCACACTGAAAAGTAAGCCGGGATGAATGAGCGTTCCTGATATATAACGCGGAGCTCGCGCGGTGCAAAAGGACGAGCGACGAGCAGAAAAAGAGGAGAGGCCCGCGCGGTGGCAGCCGGTCCGGCGAGTTTTTGACCGTCTGGCGCTAACTGTTGGCCCCCGTACCACCTTCGCAGGTACCACGGTGCCGTCCCACACGTCGTCCCACTCCAACCGCGCGCGGGCCCTTTCATGGACCCTTCCCTCGATCCCCGACCGCTCGATCCCCCGGACGCCCACAATTCGCAATCTCGGATGCTTCGTGATTCACGAACACTCGCGTGCAACCGCGGGATGTTCCCCGAAAAATTCGATTAACTCCGTGTCCCGCGCCGACCGTGCGAATTGCGATTTTTTTAGGCGAAATCAGCCCGCGGTTAAAAGAAAGAGGATGTCATTGAAAACGGAAACTTGTTGAGAAAATCTCTACTACTGTGGAAACGCTATCTTGTCACTTTTCGCCGCATTATCCATAATCGCATCGCATTATAATGTATGCTTTTCCGTAGAGTTAGTCTCTCGATTGGAGAAGTACGGAGGTACTCTTTCTGCGGCTTTCAACCGCACGATAAATCAAGCCTATGCGTTGCACCGAGCACGCAAAGATATGCGACGCTAAGGCGTCCGCCACGAATGCGTGTTTATGTATGCGTGGGCACCGTTTAACGGGGTTTAGCGCCAAACGGTCCCGGACCCCTCGCGAAATAAATCTCAGTTATTTCGGTCCCGCATCGGCGTTGTTGCCTGCCTCCCGGGTCCCGTCGTCGCTTCTACGTAGGGAAACTCGCGTAAATTCCCTCGTTAACCCTCCTCTTAACCGTCGTAGCGACTAACAACTAATTTCCGGATTGTAGGAAGGCGGAATGGTGACGACGCACCCATCGTAATGCGATGCGATTTAACTTTTATCTATGTACACTTTAGATGCTACTAATTGGAAATTCGTCTTGTTGTGAAAGCTTCGGAAAATATATTGTCGTTGTCACTTTTCTGATATTTTAGATTTACGTGGAATGATAATGTAAAATATTTATTGTCTATTGCAATGTCTAATAATGTCTAAATACTATAAGTATACATTTATTATATAAAAATGCTGCATCCAGCATATATTGTTTTACAGTTAAATAAACCTTATTCATAATATCGAACACACAGACTAATTTTAGATAAATTCTTTTTAGAGATAGGATATATAACTTCAAAAATCCAAAATATAAATACTGATCAAAATATTGACCAGTAAGCGGTTTAAAGTAAATGTCGAGAAGAAAAAGCTTTTGCTGAGAAATGAGTAATATACGTGGAAGGTATATAATTCCGCACGTATGCTCGCCACGGTAAGCCAAATTGCTCAGTTTACTCGACGAACACGCTTGGAATCCTGGATGAAACTCACGGGAAACATTACGACCCGAAAGAGAAAGAAAAAAGATGATGTTCACGCTATCATATGGACTTACATTCTATAAGTCATGCGCGCGTGCCACTTTTGGCGTAAATCTGAAAACTTCCAATTTCCTCGCAAACGGTTAAGGATATTAGAAATCGCGGTCATTCTATTTTTTTCCAACCCACATTAAACCGTACTTAAAAAAAAAAAGACAAAAACAGAAACAAATTATTTCTAAATTGTTCCAAATATCTCGGATTTTAATCAAAATTAGAAATAATGTCACGATATGAAAATAAAAAATTTTACTTTTAAATTGTTTGCATTTATTTTTGAAAAATTTATGATTCCTCATTCACTCTTTAGAAAAAAATTTATTTTACAAAGTCATAAAGTATTATAATAAACGTCAAAATTATAATTTTCTCTCTCTTTAAAGATAAGGGCTTAAAAGATTTTGGAAATAAGGATTTCAATTACATTTTTGATTTTCCGACTTGATTACTTATGTAATTCAATAATAATTTCTTTTTAAGTAAATTTATTCTTTAATATTTAATAATTTTTATAGAATATAAATAATATTATTATCATTAATATAACAAGTTTTTTTTAGCCAAATTGTTTATCTGACAATTTTGCTACGACGTATTACGATAGCTTAGATAGACTTCATTGTGGTTAATGGATACTCCCATTTACTCTCCACGAATTTATCGTCATTCAACCCTATGGTGTTTCACCCCTAACGCATTATTGGACTTTACGGCGGTCGAAAGGATGGCCCGATGATCTGCACACGGAATGTTCGACTCGATGTTTATGCCGACGCGTAGGCGCCGGCGCTTATGGCACCCCGATTTTCATCTTCTACCCTTACATCGCCTATGTCGCTGTCTATTTCATTTAAAACCCGTGTGACATGGACATATGTCAAACAAATGGCGCGCGGATAAAACATCTAAATATGAAAACTTCGCGAAAAATGTATGTTTTAATTATTGAACTATATATGTACTGTATAATATAAGTTTCTCTTTATCTCGCATATAACTTTGGTATTATATCTCGGCGATATAAAACTGAATTCGGGTGAAACTGAACACCGATCGATGATCGCGTCTCGAAGACGACGCCTGAATCTGTCAAGCGGAAATATCACCGGCCGTGCCTTTTACTCTCGTACGTCCTTTATATTCTTTGTTGGATCGCTTCCAGAAGCGATTTGCATTTAACGAAGCTACTTTGTCCTCGTTGCCCGCGCTGTCGGGGCTCTTTCCCGGGACATAGATTACCACGGAGCATGTAAATATTGAAAACTTGTAGGGACGATGATTAACAAAAAAGGGAAAATTTGCAAGAAAAAAATATACGTATGTGATATAACTATGGGGAAGACATAACACGCGTGGTATCATGTTATTTAGCTGTTCGATACTCGTGACACCCGGAAACTATTCGGTCGTTTTTTGACGGGTTAATTAATGAACAGAACTATTATTGTAACTGATTAATAGACAGAAATGTTTCTGCAACACACAAAGATGACTTTATAAGGAAATAGGAGACACCCGCTTAAAATTACGCCATTGAGTTTGGAGAGCATCAGCTGAATGCACGAGACTCATTAAAACCGTACAGCGCTGAGGACCGCGGTTTTCTCTGGAAAAAAAGGGAGAAATTTCAGACTTTACGAGGGTGAAGAGTGTTACTGGTGCCTCCGCAAGGCACTTCAAACAACGACCAACATTGGGAAGGGAAAACACTTGTAAATACTTCTGATACATATAACCCTATATTAATTTTGCTATTCAGGATTCCTGTATTTTTAATATAGGGGAGAAGGGGGCAGCTTTGAACGTCATAAATTAAAAACTAACTATAAATTTTTTTCGATCATAAATTATAATTTTGAAATAGTAATGCAGTCATAAATTATCGTTAAGTGATGATTATCGTACTTTCAACTTTCAATCTAACCTAGTGCTTTCATGTTTTTGCCTCTTCATATTGAACTCTTCGTCTCGCGAACGTAAGCAGTTTAAAATTAAGTCATTAATTGATTTTCATTTTGTTAGTGTTTATTCTTATGTCTTATGTCTACATCTACGTAATGAAAATAGAACATTTAGTTTTTATTACTGTTTTGGTAAACAAAATAAGATTTTACAAAGTGGCCCAGATTTGAACAAGAAGGGGGCACCTTAGAATAAGTTCAAATGTACTCGCCGTTGTCTTTTACATTATCTTATATATATTGTTTTTGTCTAGATATTAATATATTTATATTTTGTTAATGTCTATACTTAGTATAGATTTAGTATAGATATTAATATATTTATATTTTGTTTTTGTTTTAAAATTATCTATTAAAAACAGTTATTTAAATTATTTAAATAATTTTATTATTAAAAATAATTAATTTTGTTTCGCATTATAGTTTACTCGACTAAATTATTTTTTTTCAAAAATAGTTCTTAAGAGGATCCTGTAACCGTCCGCGGTACTGAATTTTTGTAAAAGGATTTTAACAAAAAAAAAATTTTTTTATTAAAAATTTGTTTTCAGAATAAATACTACCGAGCAGACACATATTAATGTCTTTTATTCTGAAAACAAATTTTTAATAAAAAAAATTTTTTTTATTTCAGAATAAATATTACCGAGCAGACACATATTAATGTATATACTTTTATTTTGTAAAAGGATTTCCAAATCTATGAAAGTAATACGAAGAAATCCTTTTAGAAAAATTCAATACCGCGAATGGCCATAGGATCCCATTAACCTTAGTAGTCATAAGATCTTCAACTATATTATTATATGTATATATCATATGTATATACACATAAAAAATCTTTCATTTTTATAACCCATTCAAAACTGCCCCAGGGTAGTTCAAAACCCACGGGAGGTACCTTTGAACATAAAGAATACTTTTTGTAAATACAAATAAAGTATATATATATACCGTTATAATATTTGTTTCTAAATGATCTATTATTAAACATTAATATCTATAGCAACTCCTAGCACAAAAGAAACGTCAATAATTTTATTATATAAAAATTGATGAGCCTGAAAAGAAAAAGTGTTCAAAGGTGCCCCCTTCTCCCCTATACATATATGTGTGTGAATTATACAATCCCTTTGCGCATAACAATTAATATTGTTTTACAATTTTATATTTTAGTGAAACAAGAGTGAGATATACGAAACATTGCTAATAATTAGAATTATTATTTTGCACAGCGAAAAAACTTCGAGATTTGTTTAGAGCAAATAATGATCAACTGTAATAAAATCTGTTTAACAACAATTCATCGACGATTTTCTAAGGAGCATGCCTATCGAAAAGAAAAATCCGTTCAAGACGTATCTTTATACTCCATTGATTATGATAATCGTTCTGTTCGCAACTGCTCGTTAGCAGCTCGTTAACCTTACTCACCAAAGAACCCTTAATTATTGCGAACCAAATAACGAAGGTTCGACCGCTTGTGATAGTTAAACGTTTTGAACGCGCCGCTGCTAGAGAATCCTGAAATTTGCTATGCAGGTTCCACGCATATCTTTTTATTTATTTAATGCAATTTCTTAATGCGCATGATAGTTTAGATTTGGAATTTTAATATTTGATTCATCAGTAAATGCGATTTTCTCTGTGCGATATTTAACATACTTTTTTTACTTGTTTAGCATATTTTATTAGTTAATTATCGGCATGGAGATTAAGACATTAAGACGTGTCCAACGAATTATTAAATAGAGTCGAACTCATTAATCGTGATGACTGACACAAAGAGGTGTATAGAAACGGTGTAAAGAAGTAATAAATAAATAAAATGCTAACATAAAGCCAAAAATTTTTGTCCGCCGTATTCCATCACGATTAACTTGAGCATTCTCATAGGAAACGATACGGCAATGCATGGCGCAAAGAAAATGATTCACTCCGTAGCTCGGCCGTATTTAATAACTTCACGCGGCTGAGCAATATCGATCCGGAAGCCCCGACGAACGCGGAGTCCTCCTAGCGCAGGATAACAGGTGCGTCTCGCCCCTCCCTTCCAGAGAGACCCACACTCACGCGCCGCCGAGTAGACCTTCGTGAGCCCAACCGGTCTCCCGGCTTTGGAACAGTTTCGAACTCGCTCCTCGCGCTACCACGTGCCAATATTTATCAGGATACCACGAGAGAGGATTTCTGCTCCTGCGTAGGGATCGTGTGGTCAGAAGTCAGAGGCAGCCTGTACGGCAATAAGAGGAGAAAGGTTCGCCTCTCGACACGCGATAGGAGGGAGAGGACACGCCGAGTTAGAAGGATAAGCGGATCGGGAGAACTGCTCGTGGCGAAGATCGCCAAGGACAATAGAATCCTTGGCGAAGGATCAGAGGAGCAGGACGCTGGGCTGGTATACGAAACGACGCCGCGCTTTCGTGCACGTTGCTGATTGGAGGAACAGGGGGGATGCCTCCCTCCGATTCGGGTTTCGTTCGAGCGGGTCGTATGATACGTCGGCCTTAGGTCGATTGACTTTTAATCAATTCCGCCAGGACTTAATCGAATTATGTGTCTTTCTCACTTTTAAATGAACAATAGCATATCACGATCGTCGTACCGCACCGGATATGACAAATATATTTCGGTATTCTGAAACGAGTAAAGAATTAAACAGCTAGTCGACGATCGATACCCGAGAGCGATTATATCACAAAAAAACTCTGGCTAAATAAACTGAGATTTCGAAAAAAGAATTACGTGCGAAACATTTTTCTTCTCTTTTATTTATGAAACTATATCTAAAATCATTGAAATAACTTACAATGAATATTTTAATTTTCTTTACAAAGCTTGTTCTACATGTGTACCGCAGAAACGCATGAAAAATAAATATCAAATAACAAAAACAAAGGAAATATTAAATAACACGTGAATAAAATACGAATTAAATGCCGGATAATTGAACTTGTTATTATTATTGTTGTTATGACTAACTACTATTGTGGAGCAAGGAATCGATATATTTCACTACACGCGACATATTTTTCCTCTAATATATACTGTATTTTTTATTTAAAAAATCATAGCTGTTTGTCAGTAGAAAAAGATTTGGCGCCATTTCCCTAGCATACAATAACTATTCCTTCTACATTCTCGGTTGTATTGTTTGTTCACCGAGAAAGCTGTCAAAAAAGACAGACGCGAAGTCCAGTGTTTCTCAGAAAGGTCCGTCATCGTTCAACATGTCTGGACAACAACACGCCACTGAATACACGCGTAGGAGTACACCCGGTAGGCACCCAAGTAGCGGGGAACCGAGACCCTTTCTCCGGTTCGCGCCACGTACAGCTACAGCGTACAGTAGATCGTGCGATCCCCTCGTTCCTTATTCTAATGAATCCGGTTAGCCTTAAATATGGTCGGGGGGGGCCTCCCCTTTTATTGGTTCCCGGATCGAGGGATTCCCCGGGGCCCAGAGTCACGCGATACCGACCCCCCTTTCCGCGGCAGCGGCAACACACCGCAACGTATCGATAGTGAATTACGAAAATCCAGACGAAGGAGCACCCACCGCGTGCGCGTAATCGAAGAAGCGCCGCTAATTATTGCCATAATCAAGCGATTACGGCCGTTTACCGAGCGCGTTTCTCGGCGAATCTTAATTACGTATATCGCCTCTGCAATGCTCATCCTCGAGTGATATAATCGAGATCGTTATAAGCCTTCCCTTCCGCGGATTCTATTAAACCTTTGCAAAAGAAACGGACATATCATTCACAAAAAGCGATAAATAATATTACTATTTAATGTATAATAAAGACATATGTAACATCGTCTATCATATAACGTTAGTAATTGTTACAAATAATATAGTATTAAATTCCAGTTAATGTTACAATTCGTTGTTTTCCTTGTCATCTATACACATACGCATTTTCACCCCACGCTTTATTTCATTGATTGTACTTTTACTTGTGTACCTTTTGCTTCTATCTATCGGGAATCATGTAGAAATCGCTGATATAAAATCGACATTTTACATATAATGACCTAATAGGGTAGCGCTATAGATGATAACCAAGGATCTATAGACAATCCGGAAATATGAAGAAGAATTCTCCCTATAGACAATCGTAGCGCGACGAAAGGATTAATCTCGTATATGATAATATGAACACATTGCACGTTCTCAGTGCTAGAAGCTCAGCTTGTTATCGCCGTTGAAAGACATATCGTCTACAAGCGGTCTGACATGTGGCTTATATGTATATCCAGCTGCAAAGGCGCAACAACGTGCAACGGCGGAGATCGTACGAGAATCGGGCGATGAGCCAAGTAATGGAAACTATGGCCGAAACGCATCACGATGGGAACACGATCGAGGTCACAATAACACGTTATTTCGAGATCTCTTTCGCGGGCATCGGCCGTAATAATACCGCGTAATAATTCATTATGCGAACAAGCGCGACCGCGCTGACCGTGGGCAGCCGTACCTGTAACGTCGATATTGCGCGTTTTTCGCCGATATTGGGCGAAATTTATGCAGCCGCGCTCAAATTGCAATAACCCGTATATTCGCGGATACATCGCGTGTCAAATAAATTCATATTCGGTAGCAAAAAAATTAGAGAACTCATCCTGACAGACCGTAGTTTGATACTGTACCATGGCGGACTATGGCGGGAAAGAAGATAGATATTATCCAGATGGTAGAAATATTTTTCAATTTAATTCCGAACGAGACGTAAATCAAACATCACCATCCCCGCGCATCGTAGAATATATTTATTACATTTATAATGAAAATTATAAATAACGTTATAGCGCAAAGCTCGAGAAAGCTCAAGGAAGAATTATTACTAAATAATGTAACTAGCTCTGATATTCGTCATAAATATTCAAAATATTTTCTAATCTCCGTTGAAACCACTGAAGAGTTTTCTAATTTTCAATGTATATAAATGCTGACAGAATTGAGATACTGAAATCCAGAAGCAAATCGAGGATAAAATGTATTTAAAAAAAATTGTAATTTCGTTCGCGCGCATACTTGAGATACTGGTCGACGACAAGTATCCTCTCTATCTGGCGATAAAACGCTTAGCCGGTGAAAAAGGCTGCGGTTGCAAGCGCAACGTTTAACGCCAGTGCCGTATTTCGCTGAAACGATACTGGGTATACGAGTGGATATGAAAGCGTCAAGTCGATAAGAAGGGGGGAATATGTGTTCGTGCCCGCGCACAATTTTCTAGTACGTGGACTTATCGATCGCCCGGTAACGTTCCTTGGTACGCGGACAAGACATTGGCGGTATCGCGATAAATAAGTTATGTTTTTCCACAATTCACTCGAGCCGACTATTATCAATCGCGTTTATCGCACACAATTTCTTTCCATTACGAAAGACATGCCCAGAAATGATAGAATTCACAGAGAAGGAACGGTCTCTATCTCGATCTCGTTTTGATTTGTCGTATATCACATGAGCAAATGATGGACAATAAAACACTTTGTTGCTTTGTGATAATCTAGTCAGTCATTGTGTGAACATTGCGAGATTAATTTATCGCAGCGATAAAATGATATGGATCTAAATTATAGCAAAGTTTTTTTTAATTCTATTAGTACTTTTATATCAAATGAAATTTTATATCAAAATGAAATTTTTATGAAGCTATATAAAATTTACGATAATGACGATGATCAGAATTTAAAATACTGTTATTTACATTATTTAATTAATTAATAGTAGTATTATTATTTTATACTAGAAGATAATAGGTATATAGATAATATTAAAATATTTACAAATTTAATGATAACAAAGTGATGTGTAAAGAAGATAGTAGAAGATAGAGACAGAGTTTCGGTTGACACTAATGATGAAATATTGTCCGTGAAGAAGATCATGATACACGAAAAAGCAAGCGAAGAAGATCATAATACACTAAGAAAGAAGCGAAGAATTTTGAAAAATCGAGCACGACTTATTTTTCGGAAATTTATTTATATAGTTTATCAATGATTTCTATTAACATATCGAAGAAAAAAACTGCATAAATAATAATAAATTTATTCTAAACACGTTATTGATCCGGCAAGATAGATCTAGAATCACCGACTTGGTTGCGAAACGTACGTTGTGGAACTCTGATGGGGGCTGTTCCGTAAACGGTCAACCCTCTTGCAAAGAATTCCGAAGTGTCTTCTTATATGCCAACGATAGCTTATGATGTACCGACTTTAAGTCAAATCACCGCGAGTAGGGTGAAAGCTCACTCTCGACGATAATCATTGTTGTATATTTAAGACACTGTGGCCCCCTTTTCAAATTGTACTATGCGAAATACTTGTAAATGCGGTGATCTAGGAACTCTATAAAGTGTGTGATATAAAATAATGCTCGATATAATAACACAAAATCCTATAAAATATGAAAACTTTAAACATTTTAAGGTGCTTGCTACATTTAGAATTAATAATATTTTAACACATTTAATCATCTGTTTAATATATGTATAATAAGAAATTGAAATAAATGTTTTACTCGAGAATTTTTAAAGGACGGACAACCCTAGATATTTATTAGCGACTTTATTTGCAAGTGGCTCGATCACGTTACTACATGGCTTATCGAACCACAAATCGAAAACCAATGCATTATCTCATCCTAATCATTATCATTTTATTACTCATTTTCTATTATGTATTATTATTATTTCCGTTCGAATAAATTGGAAATTTTCTTATTTTCATACTATTTTACAAAGTTTGCAAGCTAGAATTACCGTCACTAATTAGAGCTTCGATTACAAACCGTCATTTGTTCGAGCAGTAAAAATGTAGGTGTGGAAATTGCAAATAAAAGAGCCTTGTGAAGAATATAGGAAGGAATTGTTAGAAGAGATAATGTTTCTCTATATACTACTGCTCTGCTATTTCACACTATCGATGTAGTACAGGACAGTTTACTCAAGGCAAACGCGCGCGACGGTTTGTTGAACGAGATAAACGCTCGTAGGCGTGACGTTCCATTGGCATTATTGTTATTTAGCGACAACGATAACGAGCAAGATTTTACACTGTGCGGCGCGTTACCCGATACGGCATTGCCCTCTCTTGCGCGTGCAATTCGTTCGTTCGCCGATACTGTGACGATATCTGACGCTGAAAAGCACTCACGAGTGAAAGTCGATTCGCGATCGACGAACGTCGAATCAATTACGGGCGAACGCTGTTAACCTTTTCCACAGCGCGCGTCAATGAGAAAAATTAATTTCTTCTCTGCATGCCGCGTCGGTCATTCGTCGCGCGAAAATGCGAAATAAATAATCGCCAAGCGCAGAACCAATAACCTAGCAGTCGCGAAGTTCTATATGCTCGCAATGCGGCGGTTCGACGATTTGGAAAAAAATGCTACGTCGCGTTTTTTAATTATTATTATTAATTTCGCAACGAATCAATATTGGTTGCACGTTGAAATATTATTGGATTATGCATTGTACAACTTATGCTTGAACGCCATATTCGATTTAATATCTTATAATATAAAATGTTTAGCTCTCAGTAAAAATATAAAAAATTTAGCTCTCAATAAAAATATAAAAAATAATTTAATAAATGAACAAGACGTACCAAATGCTGCGGGATTACTAAATGTTTCCTCGCTTAAGAATTCCAGAGCTCTAAATTCACCATTGCACAAAAGAATTGATCTTTCAAATATAGAATAAACTGATATGACAACTGATTTCGGAGTATTTTAAGCAAATGTTTCTGCAACTAAAATCTAGGTATATATTTCTGTTGTATTTTTGGAGAAGAAAATTATATCTTTCATTTCATTTCGAGTCCTCCAAAATTATACCAAATTTTTAGCTAAATTTCAATCGTATTATCAGCTACTTCTTATTTTAATGCAGTAGCCGATTTAGTAACCGCAACGTTCCCCGTGAAAGAAATTTCATTTGTTCTCGCGCAGATGCAGGCTTGAAGAAATCCATAGGTAGCTCTCGCTCGTGAGATGAAACACGACAGTAGGAGAGAACGGTCACCATATTGTAGTTAACCGAGGAGCCGAGAAAGTCGGGCAATAAAAGAGCCAGTAGTCGAACGAAGGCGCGGCAGTTCAAGCCGGTAGTCGAACGTGCCGGATAAGATAAGTTTTCTTTCTTTCTCTAGCTCACTCGTCGGTTCGAGCGATTTCCTGCCGCGGAAATAAGGACATCCTCGCTTGCGCGCGCGCTCCTGCCTTCCCCACGTCCGCCTGTCTTTAATCAACTGGCGCGCGCGGCCGCGATTATCTCGCGCCGATGTATAAACTTCCTCTCCTACGGATGGACGGCATCGCCATAGGCGTAGACGGAATGCGCCCGGGAATGTAACCGGGCCGCATCAGAAGGCCTGGACGCTCATCCTGCTTCTCATTGGGCGATATTTCTTCGGCTCGTTATGCGCCGTATCTCGTGGGCAAGATGAATTACGTTGTCAGACATCGCATTCGTACGGACACAGCGCGTGTCGGGCAGAACTCCGATCTAGTCTGAGTCGGATAATTTACGAATAATTATAGATCACCGTTCACTCCCCGCTATTCACCAGAAATTTAATCAAGTTACGACGCGTTACATTGTTGCAATTTCTTCACCGTACGTTTTATAATTGTTTCTTAAAGACCATCCACTAATTACATAATGTTATTCCTTATCAAAAATTAAGTTGAAAAGTCCTGAACCATTTTTTTCTATAATGCTTAACAAAACCGTAATTAATGAATAGAGTTAATCCAATCAGTATCATTCTTTAGATGGACATATATCAATGAGCTGCGCGTTTAATAGTATTCGTGGCGAATTTAACAGCAAAGTGCTCACTACCAAGCGCGTGACTCGCTGACACATGTCTGTTTAAAGAACGACGCTGATTGCATTAACTTTATTTAATAATCATTGCTTTATTAAGCATTATATAGAAAAAAATGATTCAGACTTTTCGACTCAATTTGTAATTAGTGGGCTTTAAGAAACACCCTGTATAAAATGCTTTCATATATAGGACATGAAAAATTGTACGTTGCTTCGATATTGTTTTCGCAGATCACATTTCCACAACAGTCTCTGGAACACGGTGGTATAAGCGGAACACTGTTCCGATAAAAGGTAAAGCATAAATTCCACACTAATGCCCTTTTACTCATCTCGCAGAGATACATTTCCGGCATGGAATTCCGATGGATTTAATGACAAAAGCCTATACAACAGCATCCGTACGTTGCGCCGTATTCGGCAAGCGAGCCAGTTACCTATGGGATTATCGACGAAGAAGGTAGAAAGAGGGAAGCCGGATTCGCCATTAAAATTAATGAAAGCGACACACGAGACATGAATGGAAACACGATCCGCGTGGAATATATGTATATTCTAAAACCTATGCCGATGTATCCCCTCGAATTTCCATGTTGGCTCGACGCTTGTCTTTCGAATCGTCGTGCTAATACTTTATTGCAAGTACAATTCTCTTTGTAAAAAAAAAAAAAATAAAATCAATGATCCCCTTGTTTAAAAAAATGATATAAGTCAGTGTGCAGATAATACGGATGTTAAATTCGCCGTAGGGAATAACCTCGGTGAAACGTTCGCACGAGCAGATTAATGCGTCTGACAAGCAACGCGGAAATCAACACGTTCTAACACGAATTAAGACCCGTGAATAACCGTTTCGTGTTATTTACGAGCACGGCGTTAGCTGACCGGCGGAGTAACGTAGCGTTAATTTACGAAAATCTGCAGTTACGATGACGTTGCGTGCGGCAGGCCGAAGATCGCACGTGTGCCCTCATAATATTGCCTAGTTGCATACTAGAGCGAACTCGTGTCGGGCATAGACCGATTTCCTTGGCCGACTGCCAGAGGATAATGTATGTCTTCTTTTGAAGTTCCGCCGGGACTCCTCGTGGAATCCTCGGCGGATATAGATATATCTGGAGTCTACCGAATGGATAAAGAATGAAACGGACGGATGGCCTGATTCTTGAAATCGCAAATTTCACAGACGCGAATTATCGCGAACGTATCTAGGGCGTCACTAATTTGCGAATAGAAACATATAACATGATAACACGTTTCACAGCGCTTTAATATTTCGAATAAAAAGAACGTTTCACTCCAATTTGTCACGCGCGTAATTAATTCGCCTAAGTAATCCAATGATACAGTGATACAATACATCCAGTGATACAAAAAATAATCTCCATAATTGTATAGCTTCTATAAATGCATGCTGTTAAGTAATTGAGATAATAAAAAATTTTACGTGCACGTGTTGCATATATTTATTATACAATAATGTAATACTATGTATGTATGCGTATTTAAGTATATAAGTATTGTATACATGTATATTATATATAGACGTTGATAAATACTAATATATTATACGTACATTAACACAAATTTTATAAATATTGTAAGTATATATTATACGTATATTAACACAAATTTGCACAATTAAGTATTTCTTACAATGTAATTATTATAATTGTGTTATTAAAAAATGTCATTCAAAAAACACGAGACCAGTTCTTCAGATTTTCAATTTTATGTCTAAATATCATCAGATCTAAAGTCATCATGATGTGAGACGCCATTCATAGTTACAGCCCCACGTTGGCGCGCATCGCCATAACGACGGAATGCGGGAATGTCCCGAAAAAACAAAATCAGCTGCCGCTGTAACTATTAAAATAATGCATCGCAATATTATATCTATCGCGTAGGTTAAGGGGAAAAAAGGCGAGGGGAAAAAACCGTTGGTAGCGCGAAATAGAAACGAGGAAAGCGATGAGAAAAAAAGACGAAAGGAAAGAGAAAAGAATCGTCCGGCGGGTCAGCGTAAACGGAATCTCGAAGAGCCGATACATATTTTTCTCGTCTTGCCCACGACTTTCGTGCGCCGGCTGGAACCGGTTTTTTTTTATCCACCCAGTTTGCATACGCCATTATGCGGCGTGGCCGGTATCGGACGACCGTAGAAAATTCTGTAACTAATGGCGCACGTCAAACGATGCGTCTTACGTGCGTCTTACGTGCGTGTACGCTTACGCACACACGCAGATTGTGCGTACGCGCGGATACCGCGCGCGGTCGGATGAGCGAGTTGGCCGAACCGAGGCGTACTCGCTGGAGAAACGGTCTGCATTGGGATTGCGTTTAAGACGAGACACGTAATCGCAATTACGTAAACGCCCGTGGCGTTCGTACAATCTGCGCCCGACGAAGCTGCGCCGCGAGCGTTACCGTCGCGAACGAATTACGTTTTGCCGCGCGCGGTTGACTCCGAACTCGCGTTACGGCCTCTTTCGCCGCGGTGCGCCTTCCGTGCATCATCTCACGGTTTCAAACATTTCTGAAGTTACAGAAATTTATTCGGTTACGATGACTCCAGTCAATGTAGACATACAATCATAATCGTCGGAGATAATTATTTCGATTTGTTAAAAAAATAATTATAATTCTCTATGTGTATTATAGAGTACACTGTTAAACTCGTAGTGTCAAATTATACTCAATTTGAGTCATTTTTAACTATTCCATAGGTCGCCATTGCTTCTACTCAACATTTCATTAATTTTCACTAAAAGGAAGGTAAAATTTTGACATGGAAGTTAAATTATCAACATATTGAGTAAGGCTTACTCAATAATTCGGTAATTTTATCTCATTATTTTAGTCAAATTAACCGAATATTGAGTAGAAGCAGTGGCAACCCATAGGAGTTTACAGTGAATTATAGGTATTATAAAGAATCAATTAAAAATCTATATTTTTTACTAAAATATATGCACGAATATATTATTATTCTATCTCATAATCGACACAAGCTTGACAAAAAATTACAGTATAACACGAGTAGTGTTCGTTCGTTCTGTGCAAACGGTCGATTATTTACAAGATTGAATAATTAAAACTTGCTTATCATCTTAGATATAAATGCATGTAATTCATGTACAACTGGTTTTCCTATGGAAACAACTTTCGGACGCCGCATGCGATCTGTGCATCGTTCGCCGGATACGCAAATATATTCGCGCTAAATGACTTGCATAATTATTAAGTGCATAATTGACATCGCACTCGCCAGATAAAAGACGATCGTCATTGCCGGCACGAGATCGGTGCCGTTCACCGCCTATCCAGATTCCGCCGGGGACCTGACATTGGCATCTATTATACAGGTTTCGCGATGGGAACGAGTTATTGCTTTCGTACATTACCTCCACTCGCGGTAGAACCACCGGCGACCTTCGACCCCGGGACACCGCAACGTCCATCGGCTTCCTACATGCTTGCCGCTATTGACTTTGCTTCGACTCGAGCGAGAACCCTCGCGGTTAGGTTTTGAGACTCGTGATAATTTAACTCATTGCGTCTCGACGAGAGACTCTGAGATTCCAAGAGACAGCGAAAGAGAGAGAAAGAGAGAGAGAGAGAGAGAGAGAGAAAAGAGTTGGAAGAGAGAGGAAGAAATAAAGTGGAAGAGACGAGCCTCGACGTCGCTCATAAAGCCAGGTCCCAGAGCTCGAGTCGAGGATGATTGACGTTGGGTGCACCGCGTCCCCGTGTTCTCGGTGAAAGCGCGATAAATTATTTTTTCCTATCATCCCGATAGCTAACGCGATAATTCGAGGAATGTCGAAAACGATCGACGGCGCCGCGGGCGCGTCATAAAACACGCTTCGAGATCTCCCTGGTTCTCTCGCCGCGTGACGCACGTCATCTCCTCTCCTCGCTGACGACCGTTCGCACGATATTTTTCCGCGATGATATTCGTGAGCAATTATTATCTAGAGGGATACACTACGGCGAACTCGGGCTAAATTATGGCAAATCTCGTACCGAGCGCATATTTATAGTTGTGGCTGAAACGCACGCACGTGACACTTTGAACCATATTTCTAGCGCGGACGTGTCATAAATACAGTCAGCGCACGATGCATGCGTGTTATAAATATTCATCCATTCGCCGGGAGAACGGATTTTTAATTCGCATCGTGATAGAAATATGATTCGAAACGTAATGGTATCTTACGGGAACCGCGATTCAGCTTCAGGAAACAACCGATTGATTTTTCAACAGATCGCCGAATTAATTATTGCGTATGTTTAATAGCTGCTAAAAAAATACTTATTATAAATTAGTAAAAAACTTTTTAAAAAAATGTATACATATGCCGCAAAATATTTGACAGATATAATGAATAATATATTAAAAATGTTAAATGAATGTTTATCTATATATTCCAATATTCTTAAGTAAAAGTTAAGTAAAAAGATGTAAATAATCCGTAATAAAGTATTTTTTCGTAACTTTTATAAATCATTTTTCTAGTTTGAAAATTATATCTTTAAAAATTGCTTTCGTATGAAATAGCAAAAAATTCGACGCCAGTAAAGCCTCCCGCACGCCCACTTGAGTCGACTCGTCAAGTGGTCTATTATCTTCGAGTAGTCCGATAACCGTATTGACATGAGAACAGTAATCTACCGGGTGACCCACGATAGCACCATGAAGTTATAAATGCGTTGATTGGAAATGAAGAATATCGAACAACTATGCATATACATATTGAAGTACGAGAATTAATAAGTTCATAAAGTAACTTTTTATCAAAGAACATCCTTCATATTTTTATGCTAATTTCCGCTGTGTCAAGATATACACTGTATATGAAAGAAAAAAAATACATTGATGTTATATCAAAAAAACTAAAAAAGAACCGGACATAGTTTTACAATATGTAAGGGATATCGCTAATATTGATTACAAGATGTCGATAAATGTCTTTTAAGGCTTTCAAATTACAATCATGCTTTCCTTAATAAACTTAATAAAGACTAAAATACTACAACTGCAATTATAGTAAAAATTGATCGAGAGAGTATAAATTTTTCAAGCGCGCAATCCGAAATGAAGTCCCCAACCGACAACGCACGCAGCTTACCCCGAGCTTGGTTTTTCTCGAGCGAGAATAATTAGATTATCGGGATATATTCGCGAACGGTGATATAGGAGAGGTCGATGCCATCGCGAGACACAGATAAAATAGACGCGATATTTTATGAGTTCAAGAAACGGGAATCTTAACTTTAGCTGTGCATCTGAATAAATATAGATTTCCGGATGGCGACATATCGACTCGTTAAATTTAACGAGAGTCTTAACGATAACGAGAAAAGGGAAAACTCGAAGAAAGAAAAATGTATTCTAATAAGGTATTGTAAAGCGACTCGCTTCCTTCCTTTTTTTACAAATCGTCTTATCGAAATCTACGCGCGATGTTACTGTGTCGCAAGGGAAGGTAACCCCTGCGCCACTTGCACTTATTTGTCGCCAATGAGGGTTTTCTCGAGGGTCCCGAGATTTGTAATGGTGTGAATTCATGACGGTCGAAAACAGTTTAGCCATTTGAGATACTCCCATTATTTCTCATTCATGGTTTCCACATTTTACATATGGATAATTACTACTGTACATATATTGTCTGAGTTTTAAGATAAATTATATTCCGGATCTCATTTAATTCATGAAACTGATCTAATATAATACGCAAAAATCAGTTACAACTAATTAATCTGAAGAAGGTAATCGAAAAGTATGACTTATTAATATAACATATAAATAAAGAAAAAATATCTATGATTTTTTTACAGATCTTCGTTCACAAGTTTTCGAAAAAAATTCGTAACAACGATTTGATCAATTTCGTGAGTCACTGTAGGTGTTAAATATTTTCTTCATAGTCATGATGCATTTAAAAACTCGAAAAATTTTACTTTCCGTTTTCTTTTATAAATTGTAATAATAATAAATAACAAAAGCATTTATAAATCTATCATTATTTGTTATTGTATTAACTACGAAAATGAACTTCAGCGTACAATTAATGCTTCATCGCAAAATATTCCAAAGAGAGTTCATTTACGGTACGCAATAAATGATCTACATAATTTTAATCGGAATTTCAGATTATCTTTGGAATTTTACACCTGTATGTGTAAGATGCAGCACTATCGTGTGTCGCGATCGTGAGGATGGTACGATGGGAAGCGACGAGTTCTCAGCAAGCCGGTGGCTTGCAATTACGCGACATTGTGTACCGGAATCGTATCTATTCCCACCTGAGCCGGCGCTGGCGAGAAAAAACATTCGATCGGTATTAGAACGATTACAATGCGACATAGCGGGGTGACTGTCTCTCCCGCGTGTGTGTAACTAGCAGAAAAAGTGGCCTAACTTTCAGCCCGAGGGTACGTCAGCTCAGCCTACCTCCTGACATATGTCACTCACACCCAAATCTGCAAATTTCCCCACGATCTGCCAATCCCCTTTCGACAAGGTCAAAAATAAAAAGAAAAGAAAGACGAACGGGAGGATTCTTTTCAAGTTTTCTCACGAACGAAATTGACCGAAATAATACTCGACATTATTCCAATAATAAATAACAAAAATCATTTTCAAAAAATTGTCCAATTATAATAGCGACGCCTATATTATAGATTATTATGACACAACTACATTCGGGAAAATAAAAACTATTTTTTTCAAAGATCATCGATTTATATATATATTTTTTAATAATCTCCAAACAAACATTTTCAAGTGCATCCTAAAAAAAGAATCTTATTCCAACACGGGAGGATTCTCTTCGAGTTTTCTCACGAACGAAATTAATCGAAATGGTACTCAAACGCATTACTCCAATGATAAATAATAAAAATTATTTGAAGAATCGTTTGATTATAACAGCAACGCATGGTTTATAAATTATTATAATATTAGATTAAATATGATTTCGGTGAATCATTGTTTCAAAGATCACCGGTTCGTTGAATGGCCGTTATGCAGATGCTTTCAACAAGTACGTCCTAAAACTTGTATCAATTTACACAGTGTTAAAACTGAAAATGAGACCTCTAAGTCCTCTCACGTTTAGCCCGACGATCCTATAACAACGTGTCGTCTCGCCCGTCATCCCGCATAATTTTACAGCGGTTGCCGTCCGCCTCCGGGCGACCTTATGGCACTCGTTACTCTCCCAGGATTCTCCTTCTCCGGAGGATGCGCGGTCAAGATTCGCCGTAAGTACGTAATCACTGAGATGCCTCGAAACCTGCTCCTTCTTCCCATCTTGATGGGTGCGTTCATTGAGTCCTCATTCATATGCATACCCGGTCGCGTAAGTAGGCATAGCGTAAAGCGGCTTATTATTGCCGCTTGCCTCGCACGATACTGTTCCAAAGTTACGATCGGCATGTCTGCGCGAGATAATGATTGCCATTGATAAGACGTCGAGAAAAATGTTAATTCACTCGTTATTATCAAAAAACGTGTTTCTGATGGAATGGAATGATGCCCATTATAATAGATCATCTTTTTTTTTAAATATACCCATTTCTTTAGCTTGTACGTAATAATCATTATTCCTGAAAATCATATTCTCTATCATATGCTACAAATTTATAATACACTAAAAATCCTACTTTGTCATATGAACAAAATAGAAGTCTCATTGTCAGTGTAGGTTATATACATATATACTTATTGCTATCACATATCGTACGCATTTAGCAATCGTAGAGTAATTCCAATGGAATACCTAAGCATTCGCGGTATGCGGTCGTTCTCTTACAATCGATTACGTTCGCCTCTTTATATCTTGAAATCGCGGCGGTTCGTGATATCGAGGATCGCCCGAGTCGCAAGGCACGCCGCGGAAAGTTCTATGCGCCGCGGAACCGCGGCGGACGTTAATGAACCGATCGAACGAACGCAAACGATGCCGCCGCTTGGTTGCGCCCCTTCGTGTGCGGTGGCGTGCATCCGCCGCGCGGTTCGCCGCTCTCCACGCTCGTTTCTTCCTCCACGTTCTTCTTCCCCGACGAGACGTCCGTTCCCGTTTCTCTCTTTCTCTCCTCGGCAGGAGAGATTTATTAACGCGCCGCGGCGCGAGCGTGCACGGGGATACGCGCTTTGGGAGTCACAGACGTCCGCGAGAAAGACGCGAGAAAGTATTACCCCCTGTGTATTTACACACAATAGCGAGCACGAATGGCTTATGAAAAATATATGGATTAAACCAACGGTTTTAACATGTCGCCCGGTCATTGTTGGTTCTGCGCCGATGTTAAATCACCATCCAGGATGAGAAGGGGGATGGGAGAGAATTGTGACCAATCTATATAACAGACTTCGTAGTCACGATCAATGATTGTTAAAGATTAAGAGTGTCGACAGTTACAAAAACGTTGCAATTTACATAATTAATTAATCAAGCGTTACTTTAACGTTCATAATCGACAATTGTAAAAAAAAATGATATATATTTTAACACGATAATGTATTCGGAAAATTTTACAACTATGTGTAACTTTTTTCTCCCAAATATTTATAATGATATTATAAATAGAATACTTGCGTTAGAATTAATGTACTAAAACACAATTGTATATTTAAAAAATTGCTTATATACTCAAGATCTAATATCTTGAAACACTGTATTTGTAGCGGGATTTGTATTTCTAGATCGTTCGCGAGAGTTAATTCAGGGCAACTAATGGCTATTCATAAGATCGGTGATTTATATATCCCGCGTAAGATTAATTGAAACGCGTACACACGAGAACTGCAGTCTACTTTTCATTAGGTCGTTGTACTCTTCTACGCAATTAGCGTCACTATTCCTTACTTAGGGATTTTCCTGCATGCGTTTTCGTATAAACGAAACTGAACAATGTCTATGGCCGCATGTTCGATCAAAAGATCAATGAAAGAAGAGAATTGACTGCTTCTCATACGATTCGTGTAAACAATCCTCCTTCCCATAGTATTTACATATGTTATCGAAATCGCGAGAAAAGAGAACAACATCAAACATGTTGAGAGAAGCGCGTCATGCCTCATTAAGCTTTCTGATATAGATGCCTCGACGAGGTGCGAGGCGATATCTTCGCGCTCGTAATAGACAATCACCTCTCTTCGGCACGTCCCTGATTCATCCCGAAAACCACCCCTTCTCTCTCTTTCTATTCCGATCGTCCCCTTTGCGCAGGAGAACGCGCAATTACAAATTCCCACAGTGAACCGACGATTCTCTCGCGTGCTCTCCCTCTCTCTTCTTTTCCCTTCCTTCACTTTTTCGTCCCCCTCCGACCCCTACAACCTTCTTTTCCCTCTTTCACCACTGTCCGGACTTTCTCGGAGAACTCTCACTGTTCCTCCTTCTCTTTCTTTGTCTCTTTCTCGCTTTCTCACGGGTCCCCGATTCGCATATCCTCGACCGTGGTTCTTTCTCTCTTTCTCTTCTCTCTCTCTCTCTCTCTCTCTCTCTCTCTCTCTCTCTCTCTCTCTGCCTTACTCCTCTTTCGCTCAATCCGCATCCGGTCTTTCTCGTTATACGCGGGTACTTAATCCCTCGTGAATGGAAAAGGAGAGCAAACGGCAAAGAAGAATGAGAGACGAATATATCTGACATATACGTATATATACTTAACGCGAAAAGATGGTGGAATGGAGCACGTGCGCGGGGGCAAGAGAGGCTGGAGGATAAATGGATGCACTGTAAAGGTCTGGTGCAGTGATAACGAACAAAAAACAGACAGATTTCGCGACGCAGTCGACATCGCGATGTCGCATGGCGCTGTCAAATAATATGCAAGTCGAATTTGAATTTCGAAAGAATAGCAATTTCCTCGTCCATAAAGAAAGAAGGGGAGGAAGGGGAGAAGTCCCTTGCGACGTATATGGACGGAATTCAAAGCTCGGGCATTTGCTACGTGTCGCCGAGGGGATGTCGTCGCTGTCAATAAAATCGTTTTAATTTGGCGCGCGGTATCGCGATATCCGAGTTGGCAGAAACAGATGTCATTGTTCTGTGAGATGCGGTATAATTAAGCTTCGCGAGAGAGGCGTATCGGTGCCTTTCATCAAAAATGACATTTCCGGCAGTGTTTCTATCAAAATTATAATAAATTATTTGAATTAATTTAATCAAAATAAGGGCTGTTTTCACACACATGCAAAATTTTTTCTATTTAAATATTTCTCAATTGACATTCAACGTATTAGATATGTCGAGATTCTGGTTAAAAAACATCTATTAATATATATTTAAAATTAATTACATTTAAGTTTAATTAATCATATTTTCATCATTCTTCTTTTGTCTATGGTTACATTTTCAAGTGTTTCGCGATTATCTATCAATTATCTAGTTTTTAAGATAATCGATTGTGAGACGGATGAAGAGAGAAGAGTAATCGGGACAAAGGTGAAAACGAGGGAAAGAAAGGAAGGACGATGGAAATTGTGTTGGTGAAAGAAGAGAAGAAGAGAGAAAGAAAATCGGCGCCGGGAGCCAGAAAAAGAGAAGCAGAGAAATCACGCTCTCTCCCACTCGAATGCGCGGTTCTTATGAATCGAGGGGAAGGCGTAACCCAGATTACTGCTCACCGGACTATAATATTACGCGAACAGATCGGTCGGCATATATAACGGGTGACTAAGTTAAAATATCTCACTATACCACCTACTTAAAATTTTAAATTATTTCTTAAATTAATGTCATTCTACAAAATATCCTAATTATTATCCCCAATTAAGAGGCAGTATATATTTAATTTATTAACTGAAAAAAACAATGTGTCATACTGCTGTGCTTGTCAATCAATTGTTACTCAATTTGTCATTTATTTGTTAATAAATATTATTTAATAAATAATCAATGCTCCATTTTTCTCCAATGGTTGTACAAATGTACATTATTTATAAAAAAATCACTGCCGTTATACATTCTTTCTTAGAGACTCCATTTCCCATTTTAAAAGATATTTCCCTAATCGACACATTTACTCGGGATCACCCGCTAGATATTCCCGAAGGATAACCTCGGAACGGAACGAGAGGATATGGTCCCCCCTCCCCTCTTTCGCTCCCCTTCCTTTCTCCCTGCGTCTCTCCCACTCTCCGCGAGCCGAGTCTCCCTCCAGGTTCGGGCAGTGTCAGAATTCTGGCGCAGTACGGAGGGATGGGAACCCTTCATGGTCCGAATTCCCAACCCCGACACGACCTTGCGCTTGCCACATACCTGCACAACGAGCCGCGCGCGCGTCGGCGAGCATGTATGCGTCCGTGTGCATGAGCATTCGTGTGCGTAGCCCGACGAACATTCGCGCACGCACGCGCGTACTCCTAGGATTTGTATATGCCTCGAATGCATCGTCAGCTATGTCTTGGACGAGCATTCCGCTGCACTTATGTACTCTCGCACGCGGGCGTATGTAGTAGCGGGTGTGTGGCGAAAACTACACAAAGATGTATCCTTCAGACTTCTGAATGAGAATAAACGCAGACAAGCGAGAAGAACAATGTCTACTCGGTCTGAAAAACAGATTCTGACACGCTTTGCATTAAGAAAAATCCTTCTGAATCTCTCGCATTTATCTCGCGAAATTTCTCTAATACAATAAATGATTTAAATAATAATATGTGATAATGAGATATTATGATTATTTCTTTTCTATTAGTACTTTGCGAATAAAAATGTTACATTCAAAAAGTTGGATGGAACGCTCCTAAAAAATAAATAATTTTCTAACATTAAATATTATCATTTCAGTAATATGAATTCATAAAAATATATCACAATTTTTGCGAAACAATTTGTCCGAAACATTTTCAAATTTTTGAATTACAGTAACTTTGTTAGAAAATTGAAAAATTTGAATATTTTATTTTTAACTCAAATATTATAGAAATATTTTATACAAATTCTATACGGAAGAATGTGAAAAACACTACTAAATTTCATCAGTTTAATATTGTTTTTTCTCGGATGTTATTTAAGTATTGTTTATGTAAAAACGACATGTTATGTGGACAACCATCAGATACATATTTCATAACAGAACAACAAGTATTCATAGCTATTGTTATCAACATTCAACGTGGTTTTTAGTTTTTGAAAAAAACAAAAGACACAATGTCATGTTATATAATAATGTTAATAAAAGCGTAATATAGAGCAGACACATTTAACACTAAATATGAAATAAGAATGTAGTTCTGAAATATAGTGCAGGCTTCAAAAAAGGTACATAGAACTTTTGGTAAATATTCAATTTTCATATTCAGCGATACACACCATAGCTTAGCGTGACGATCGAGTCAAATCGATATTATAATGCTCTAGGTGCAATATGCTTTTCATTCAAATGAAACGCGTAGTACTGCGTCGTGAGCATATTTCAAGGTTTACTTCAAGGCACGTGTATATGTTTATGCATCGCCTCTCGCCATGCACGGCCATATACATACATATACAAGCGTAAGTCAGGTCACACGCTTGACCTAGATAGGAGGACCGTACGGAGCGAAACGCGATTGAAAAAAGACGTTCTAGATTTCGCCGCGTTTATCATTTCCTCGTGTGTCATCTCGATCACTCATCATCGATTAACGACCGATGACGATATTGTCACCGGAGATCGTATCTGCCCGATGGTGTCCGGCGACGCGAACATGAAATCGGCAATTTATTCGATTAAAATATGATACGCTTGACAAAATTGTTGTCTAGAACAACACCGCAGAATGACACGATGATAGCGTATCGCAAATTGTGATTTACAACATCAAAGCGAAAAAAGAATATTGAAGCTTGAAAACTACACAACTGCGATAAAATAGAATTAAATACTGTTATTTAAACATCAATTTCATTTTCTATCATGTTATCGCCCCGAGTATTAAAGTGACAGAAAATTTACGATACGCGCTTTGTGAAAAAGCGCCAGTATGCGCCAGTATTGCAACTTATTCAATAAAAAGACAAAAGTTTATACCAGTTGCGCACAGAAAGGCGGATACTTTTCAGATGCGACTTTGGCGCGATGATGCGTCGTTTAAAACGCAATATCCATTACCTTGCGAGCCTTTTCGTTCCGGATAGACGCGATTTGCGCCACAGCAGACAATACCAATTAAAAGTGGCGAAAGAGGAATAGGTAGACTAAGAGAACAGAGAGGAACTATGCAGCGAGCGAGCCGACAAAGAGACAAGATTGATTACCGGGGACACCGAGGGTGGATGCGGAGACAAAACAGATCGAAATACCATGGGGCTCGGGGTTTAGTTTCTATTTGAGCACCCTCTCGCACGCCCGAGTGCCTTACTAATTCCATTAAACGACTTCGCGTTCAGGCCTTCCATACTCTCCCCATCACACACGGGACCTAAATTAGCGCGCAATTATTTCCCTGGCATAACGAACGCACGCGTACCGCGGAATGCATCTACTTCTGCGAACTGAATAAAATATGACAGTCTTCATATCGCTCTCAAAACTGTGCCGACGACGACGATGTCGACCCTTTCGAAAACACTCGTACGCGATATTCAGCGCACGTTTTGCGAGCCAGTCAAGTCTCTGCGCTCATACCATTTCATCGACGGAATTTAATGTTTCCTTTCGTGAACTATACGTGTTGCAACGTCAAATACGTGGCATCGTATTATGCGTTGTCTCGATCATAAATTCAAATGACTATCTTGAAAAGATTGCATAATTTTTCTGTAATTGGCACCTTTGGTACGACTATTTTATAAACTTTAATAGAGATTTTAATATGAAAAATTTTTAATTTAATTTAATATCTAAAAAATTAAATAACTACATTTGATATTACATGATGTTACTTTCTTTCGTGTCATGATTGAAAATCATGGATAATAAAGGAGATATTTCTCTAAATGTTTCTTATTGTTATGTGTAAAATGTTAAAGATAAGTTTAAATATTAGTACTAAAATAATGTTAATCGCCGGCGAAAATTAAAAAAATTTCGCCGATGTTCTACGCTACGAACGTGAGAGAGTGGAAGATAGGAGAAACACAATAAGCGGAAGCGCTATTGCCGCATCCATCGTAATGAATTGCAGTGACGTACACACGGATTCACGATAATGTACTCGGTGAGCTGGCGTAACGGCGACAAGCTCTGTCGAACCTGTAAAAATTGCGGCAAACGGCGCCGTCGTGATTATGGCAGCGAATGAATACAGCGCACGACGAGGAGCCACTTCGTACAGAATTAGTATCATTGTAATGTAAAAGAGCAAGAGAGAAGAAATGTCCGGCGCTTGGTGTTGAATCAAACGCTTCGAAGTGCGTTGCTGCCCTAATCTACGATGATATCGCGCAGTCTATCTTATGAGCAGGCGACAGTCGGATAATCGATACGCGTCTCGATTAATTGGTTCTCGTTTATATACTGATTCGATTTGCATTAACATACATCAGTGACACGTTCGACATTTGTCCCTCTGCTTTTCACTTTTTTTACCTTTTAATCGCGCGGACGCGTGTCGCAGCGTCGTGACGATAGAATCGAGCGTGTTATTGCCGTTTTTTTCGGAATAACAACGCTGTTTCGCGGTCCGTCCGCACGTCACGTTGACGTTACAAAGCCGCCCGTGGCCGTTTGCGTCACAACGTTCCGTAATTGGCAGCAAATGGGCTCAGCAAATGGGCTTTAATTCCATTTGCGCAATCAACGGCCCGTAAACGTAACGGCCATGCCAAGAGAGGATCGACAGTCGATGCCTGTCAGAAGCGTCGACCAGTCGCCCCGCGTTAGATAACAAAATTACCTGCCACTTTTTGCGGCTTGCATTTAATTAACGCACCTTCGATCCGATTTTCACGACGGTAGTATGCAGGAAATCCGTGCAGATTCTTCGAACAGTATAAAGTAAGATCGCAAATGTTTTCCGTTTATTATATTATATTTCTTCTTCATTATATTATAGTATTTTTCAATAAAAAATAAATCGTTACTAATAGTATAAGAATAAATATAATTTAGTAGAACAAATAAAAATAAATCTTGGACGCAAAATTTTAATAACAAGAAATAAATAGGCCTAAAATTAATAATTTATAATAATTAAATATTACAATATAAAGATTAAGAACAAATAAATGTTATAAATTGCTACAACCTTTCTGTAAAATTGAGAAAAATTGTCTGAATTATAAATGGTAATCAAATGGGATAAAAACGCTGGTCATAAATTAGAGCATATTAACTTAATCAATTTTTTAAATATGATATGAGTAATAATTTATACTTCCGATCACGAAGATACATTCGCGAATACATTCAACGATATGACTGAATACTTCTTTATGAAAAATGCACCTCGGATTATCGTACAATGAAAAATGTAGTGCAAAAGAGATAAATGAGGATGATTATATCAAAGTCGCTCCGACATGAAAAGCATAATATTCCGCAGCAAAGCGATTCTTTTTCGCAACGATATGTAAAAATTCCTCCTAATTAAATACAAGTATTAAAATTAAAAAAGCACCGGACACTTTCTCACATTTTCACACTTCGCTGTCCGACTGCAAAAAATTGTGCTTTAAATCGGTCCGTCGCGTGTCAGATAAATCGATCGCCGAGGTACATCATTAATATCCATTGATTCCCCATGAATTCAGACACCGGATATTAACAGTTTATTAATGTGCTCGAAACGCATGTTATTTCCGTGTTATTCCTATTGGCGAGGAAAAAAAATCACGCGCGATACGAGAGAAAAGCGACGTGTAAACTTTCGCACCTGGGAATCGTACAGAACTCATAAAGAAACAAGATGCCGAGAGCAAGGTTTAATCGTTCTTGTCTACGTCGTCCGCCAGTGCCGGGAGTAAAAGTCGATTTCCCGTTACCATCCATAATTGACGCGTCGCACCGTAATTGGTCATCGTCGTAATGTCGCCGTTCGGGAATCGATTGTTCGGTGCGTGCGAAAGCCGACATCGGCTGTTAACTCCGCGTCCGTTCCCCGTCCGGAAATCAATGGCTGCGTCTCTCTATTCTTAGGAGGCAGAATGTGTATCGCACGGACATGTAAATTCGTTCCAGCATAGTCCTACACGTTGGTCAATTAATTAGAATCTCGTTAAACGAACTCTACTACCGGGGCTTGAAATTGAATTTGATGTACCAAAACATCGTTATATTAATTTGCCCGCATATTGACCGCATTGGCGAGTAATTTAATGACATTCTGGGGAAAAGTTTGCGTGTTGCATATTTTATATTCGAGAAATGAGGACAGCTTTTGTCAATGAAATTTTTTCTCTTTATTATTTAAGCTAATTGTCGCGTTTCCACATAAGAGCGATTCAATAACGCGACGCGCGTAATTTGTGAAAGTACATAGATTGTGAAAGTACGTAATATATAATGCATTGAAAATTCATCTTGTGATAATCGTTAATTTCGCTCGCGTTCGATATCGCTGAAAAATGCGTAAGTACGCGTACATATGCGTCAAAATGGCTATGCGGATAACAGAACCTTTTATGCCTGGTAAATGGCGATACTGTAACGCGATTTTTCCCGTGTAATCGAGCTTAACTAAACATTCAATTAAGAGAACGAGTTTCCAAGGAGAGATTCGATAACCGATCATTTCGACCTGATGATGGATTCTACTGTGCATTTACCAGCTGTGTAAGCGGCTTGCGCGATGCGCCGTTTTGCTTGTTTTCTGCATCACTCATTTTTTTACGGTCTTTTAATTTGCCATTAAAGATATTTATTTTTATGACAAACCGTTCATGAGTCTGAAAAAGAATAAAGAAAAAAGCACTTTAGAATTTTCACGAGAAATAAGCCTATTATCTCTATTCATCTTGTATTTATCCTTCTTATACACACAGATAATAATTAATTATTTGTTTTATAAAAAAATAAAAGATTAAATATTATCTTCATTATATTGTTCTATTAAATATTTTACTTTCAAAATTGTATTAATATATGTTATAAATTTAAAAAATGTGAAATAACTATCGCTACCTAATCACGCTACCTAAACTTGAAGCTTAAAACAACAATAGGGACAATCGCGATGTTTCCGTCTCGCAAAATCTCTTTCGCTGATAAACTCGAAAGGTCATTGAGAAGCGTCTCATACAGTGGCTTCCAATAATAGCTCATGCGTGCATTAAAACTCAACAGGTCTAACGATGAAGGCAAAACGCGGTCCGGATTACTTCGTGAGAGTGGATCCCCTTTGATCCGAAAAAGCAGTCGACTCCCTCCGCCCTTCCGCTGTCGGCTGGCACCGATCGCGCCCCGTCTGCAGCTTTTAAAAGTCCGATCGAACCGCGCCACAAAGAGGATAAATGCGACTGACAGACAACGAAGTTCGGAGAACAAGTGGACGGCCCTACGAGCCGAACCGGTGCAGGAAAACACAGCGGAGGTGCCAAAGGCATAGGAAAGAAGAGAAAGCGAAAGGGGCAAGGGGAAAGAAAAAGAGGGAGAGAGCCTATTCATGACTGTGCTATCGTAAATGGGTTAAATGGCAGGTCGAGAGGGCAACCAATTTAAATCACCGCCAATTCTGTGCAGTCCAATTCGATTCAGCCGAGATCGTTTTGAAACCGCCCAACATCACTTCCATTTTCACTTTCCCTGTTTTCCGCCTTCCCGCCCTCCGACCTCACCTGCGTATTCACGAGCATCATAAGCTCGATATCATTCCCGATTGTAATAATAATGAGTTAACTTTCGGATAATTTTCTCACTGTCTGACTCGCACTTTGACATTCGCGAAAAAACTCGGTACGTTCAAAGCGACGATATCTGTTTTCGAATAATCAATGTTCAAATGCGCTCGCCACCGCAAAAGTCATTCGGTTCGCATGCTGGTACTTACTCGCTATAATTTCGATTACAGGTGTAGCCCCTCGTCGCGCAAATGTAATTGCGACGCGTGTGTGCATAAATGCGGGTCGATTTATGCGTAACGCAATGTCGTGTGTTATGACTGGAGACACACAATTTTTTAAAGTCGTTTTTATCGCCCGTTATGCCTGCAGGCATTTCTCGAACAACTATAATGATGACGCAAATAACTATCATCACTTGCCAGCTAATAAGTATCAGATCCAATTAATATTTGAAGTTAGAGAGAAGTTAGAGGCTTTTAAGAATAAAACACGCAATAAACTTTATACTCTAATTAATGTAATTACAGAATCTTTATTTTTCATAATTAACATTAATGCATCTAGAATAATCAAACTGTCAAATATTAATGCCGTCATAATTACGATAGTCATTTTAAAGTATAACACCTTGAAACCACATGTATCATATCGGATTAGGTTTATGCGCGTTCTCGATATCCAGTGCACCGCGAAAAATCGACAACAAGGAGCAAAAAGGCAGAAAGAGGGCGGATAGGGAACGGGTAGGGTCGAAGAGGCTGAACCCTCTGGAACTCTCGTTGGCAGCGGGCCAGCCTCGATTCGCATCGTCATCGTGTACTTTCGGTGTATAGGATTGTGTACGTAATAGAGATCGCCCGGGCACTCCATTAAATTGGCACTCTGACGGTTTAACAATCCGCGCGGAAAAAACCCCGGGGGAAAATTGGCTGTTTCTAAGAATAGACGTGGCGTATCTTTACCCTTGAAAATGGCTAATGTCTTTCTTTGCAAATTTGAAATGCTTTCCTCAAATCCATCACTAATTTCTTAAGAGTACACGTATCTTTTCATTAATAAAGATGATTAAGATCATCTCAATTATATATATGTATAGATTTACATAATTCTATATGTTTCAATATTCTAAAAGTTATCTAACGCACGAGGAACGCCCATCAAATTTAATCATATCTAAAAGAATCAAGAGTTCACGTATCATAAATTCAACAGAAATGCGTTCTTTCATTCTCTCATCTATTCGTAATCGATATCGCCTTTACATATATTTATATACATTTATAAACATGTATATTGTGCAGCTAATTATTAATAATTATTAACAAGATTCTATATTACTATTTTAAATTATTGGGATTAGAAAACTGGCGCAAATTTCTTCAAACAAAGAACGTATTAATTTCAACCTTTACGTAACCACGCTCAATGTTCCTCTAACCTAATTGTAACAGCAGAAAGTGTTATAAACTCCTATGAAACACATACCGAGCGATTAATCGTCGTGACACGTTTTTGCTGCCCTAAATACATTCATAGAACAAACCGCACCGTATGTAAAATACATAGAAAAACAAATATATTATACACATGACAGTAAAACGTCGATGTCACGCAGTTGTTTACAATGCAATGCTTAATATTGAATCGTTAAATGAAGCGTTTAGCGCACGAGCAGCGCACACTGAACCGCAGGCAGTCGATTTATTTCCTTTCGGCTGCGCTCGCGTTTACAGCTGCGATAAGATCGCCGAGAGGGGTTGCGCATCGTCTACTATGGGCGTGGCTCCTAGACGTATCATTTATTTACATTACCATTCGCGAATGATAGCTCATATATGACAAAGATACAAAATCCCTATTCTTAATTGATTAAAAATAATGATTATTTGCTAATTATTGTTATCCCTGTATAAGCGAGAATTTATTGTCGTATATAGATAAGCTACATTTTTAAACCTGGGTTATAATTTCTATAAATGTATGTGTTTGGGCATATCTAGCATTCTATAATAATTTGAAAGTTACACAGTATACGCAGCACTAACACATCTTAAGAAATTAATTACATTGCGCTATTCTGTCGAATTTTGTTGAATATTGGAACATCAGTAAAATTATTATCCCGACAGTAATATTGTACGCACTTTGATATTAATGCAACCGTTTCTCTCGCTTTATTTGCATCGATAATTTTCGCCATCCGCACGCACGGCGAAGAGAGATTAATTAATTGTCGTTCGCCCCCGTTCAAAGAGCCATCGTCTATCGCCGTGAGTGATAATTTAAATAAATTGTGCGATTGTGAGATACGCCTGTGGAGGGAAGGACGAATGCAGTTTCACGGCGATCTTATCTTCTCGCGTCAATTAACATTGTACTGTCGCGAGCGTATGAATCGCGAGGAAAATATTCACCGTCCGTCGTAAGCGACTCGTTACGACCGTTACATTGTAACTCATTTCGTGTAATAATGGAGCAATTACGAAGGATATTATCTGTATCCGTTTCCAGTTATAATTCCGGTCGTTTTCCGGTCGTTGTCCCTCAAGGCGACGCGTTCAATGGAAGATCCATAATGTGACTTTAAAAAGGAGTAAGGTGTGAAATTATTATTTTAAAAAAATTCTAAAACTCGAACAAATTCACTTTTATCACGAGCGAAATTTATCCGTGGATGTTGAAGCCAAATATAGAAAAATTGCGTTAATAATAGTTTTAGAGGTGATTCATTATTGCCCGAAGATATTGCTGCTTATATGAATTTATAAAACAAAGATAAAGCGGAGGTGACTAACATCTTTCTCGGAATAATGTAGATTTGGTATTCGCATGCACGTATATCTGTGTGTCCTCCAAATGATAACGCTTCTCTGAAACACATTGTATCACCCGTAAGCTCAGACGGTCATAGGCAAATTTAACCACCGATGATTTCACGCATCATCGACAACGTACGCGACGGGCGCGTTAAGGCTGACGCCACACTTGGCTGCATCTCCGGATATGGTATTCCCGTTCGCGATGGAAGAGCGGGTATCGTTCGTGAATGATAATTTAAATAAGTAATACTGCTTTTCTGGAGAAAAGCCACGCCTATATCGCAGCAGGTAAATGCCGATCGCGAATTGAATAATTGTGTGCAAAAGTTTCGACAGAATTACGCGAAATCATTACGAACACGATTTGTACACAAATGCAACTGAAAAATATTTTTTTTTTTAGATTATTTTGACTATCAGTTATTTTTTTAATGTAATATGCGTATAGATACTGTTAATTGTTTCAATTCGATATAAAGTCTTCTTCATCCTTTTCATCCTCAATTTCCCTAATTCTTCCTATTATTTGTCCACTGTTTCAATTTGTCTTTTAATTTTAACATAAACAATACATATAACTGCCAATATTCCATAAATTTCTGTTACACTATATATTTACCTTGTGCAAGGTAATGTAATTATACAGTTTTCGTTTTTCTTTAATTAATCGCTTACACGTGTAAATAATTCCAAATAAGAGGCACATGCTGCCTCATTAAAGAAAAAATGTCTTAATTTTTAAAAAATTGAATTATGTTCATATTATGGTTTTTGGATTCATTTTCTAGGATTTTTCTAGATAAAAAAGTCCACTCTTCTAATGCTTCTAAATTGCTAACAAAATACGTCTTAAGTACCAAACTTAATTTAATTTAAAACTAAAGAAAAACAACTCAAGTAATATTTTTAAAGTATGCCTTATGGCCAGATTGAATTGAGCTATAATATAAGTTATTTTTGAGCTAATATAAGTTATTTTCCTTTAATATGTTACACTATCTGCTTATTTACTTGGTATATTAATTAAATACTAAATTTGATTGTCTTGAAAAATTTTCATTTCTGTAGTTAAAGTCTTCTTTCTTAGAAAAGTTGCGTAAATATACGATAGCCAATTTCAATTTCCATAATCGAAGAGAACCGATTCGGCGCAAGGTAGCAAAGTGAAACTCGATTGTTGCTTTCTACAAAATTAATCATGCTATTTGGCAATAAGCTTCAGCGGCAAGCGTATATCCAACGTTTTCACGTACGCATCGTCAACGCGCCACCGCCGATCGTGTTTATGTAACAAGATTTATTATAAAATCGCGGAAGAGTATGTACGCCGGTGCTTACTTTCCAACATTAACGAGCGCGGTTCATTGCATGCTGTTTTTACGGACAATCCCGTACCGTCAAATCATACGCGAAACAAGAAGTGAAGATGTTCATTCATACGATACGGTTTTTTCGCACGCACAAAAAAGCGCATCAAATCTATTACGTACCATGTTACTCGCGTAATCATTTCTTCTAGAAATTCGCTATTTTTATCCGTGATTATTTAACACGACGCATTAAGTCCCAATAACGTATCATATCAAATGAATTTGTTTAATGCGTATTATGCGTATGCAAAACCCGTGTTGAATGCCGTGAATGATTAAACGCGAACTCTGTTTTCTTCGGTACGTATCTTTATGCGAGATGTACCATACCTTTTGAATACGCCAGTCTAAGGCCAGACGTTGGAGAGAAAGAGGCGGGGAGGGCGAGGAATGATTCGAGAGTATAGTGCGAGACTCGGGAGGGAATTATACTTGCATGAGCCAGGCCTCCCTCCGGCCCTCCGGCCTGAATGGTAATTAAAGCGTGCGAGACTTTCTTACAATGCTCTTAATTCCCAAGGAGGACAACTCGTCGAATCTCTGTTTTGCGAAGAAGCGATCGAAATGTTATTTTTCAAAACTCATAGATGCATATCTGATAATAAATACATGATCTTGAAATAATATAAACATACAAATTTCATATCAAAAGAATATTTGGAGAAGAATAAGAGATATTTTATCGTATTGTTTCATAAATATAAGGTATGTAAGATACACTTTTTTATAATTATATACATATAAAACTGAACGTGTTTAAAGTCATAAGGTAAAAATATTGGTTGACAACATTAATTTCTAATTAATTGTAGGAAGTAATCTTTATAATTAATTCAGATACTGATTGAGCTAATATGTATCTTTGAATTTTTGAGCTGATAAATAACAAGTTGAATTTAAATTGCGCGGAAAAAATGTTCGTGATTGTACGCACTCCATAACACGAGAAAGAGCACGCGCTCGAAAAGCCGGAAGTATCGAATTTGTTTTTATTTCCGACATACAGGGAACACGTATGTCTCGCGATCAACAGGTGACCAGTTGAATATTGGGTAGGTCGACGTTTCGCAGGAAACGCACGATTGCCACACTCGCAATCTGTGGTCGTGGGTCATGAATTTCAAAGATGTCCATCAACTTAAAGTCCGATGAAAACTGTTTAAATTGCGTATACAGTATATATAATAGTTCATCGCATATAAATTAATACAACGATATAAAGATAAATTTTGTAGATCCTTTACCGTGTTCATTTATTGTCATACATGTTCTACTAATATTTAGAAGTTAATTGTAACATATTTTACAACGAATATTTAAACTATTAGTTCATAATATAAACCAATTGCACAAAATTCTTCGACGAATGACTTTCAGGTCTCCCAATTTAGTTCATTCGTCGCACGCAATGATGTTCAACGCAGAAATACGAGTCGCGAACGGTCTCGCGTTATAAATCACGTCCACGTAGTGGCGACTCTCTTCGAAACGTCGACACCATAAATATCACGCACGCAAAATAAACAATCCGGAAAGAGATCGATTTGTCCCATCGAACCATTCCGGTCGATCGACTTTCCGTTACTCTCATTCGCTCTCCACCCACTTCATCCGACTTTTCCCTAAACGACATCGGGAATTCCGAAGAACTTGAAATCTCTCGCACAAGCCGTCGACCAGATAAATCATGCGACTCCCGCCCGCGTTCGTCTACTTTCGTCTTTGGCTCTCTTAAGTCGCTTCTGTCCACGCGTCGCGTCGGTATGCAAGTCGTGTAAACTTTCAATGTGTGCATGTGTGATATATACGTATGTATGTCGAGTTAAGATTACATATCCACGAGTGTTCACAATAGATGAAACCAATGCAGAGGCAATAGTTTACGAAAATCTACGAAATACTAACACTAACATTTTTTCATTTATTATTGATTAAAATCGCAGTAATCTCTTTCCTCGTAACAGAACAATTTATATGGCATTTTTCTTTTCCTTACATAGATAAATAAACAAGAAATAAAAAATATCGACATGCATGCGGTAAATGAACTTCAGAATTAAATTCGATTAACTTCGATTGATCGAGATACAGGATAATCTTTAGCCCTCGATAGAACAAAACTGTTAAAATACGAAACGATTGAGCTTAATTATGAGAGATACGTACTAATGTATCTCACAAATTGCTAATTAGAGTCAATTTTTTTAAAAAAATGTCAATATTTTTATAAAAGTTATAAGAAAGATCTAGATAATTTAGACACAAATAGAAAATTTTATCTATATATTCATTATCGAAGTGGATATTATAAAACAGAATTGATACTGCTTTTTAACTTAATAAAATAAATCATTGCAAAACATAAGTGTATTTTTTTTCTTGCTGCACGCGTATCTTGCAAATAGGATTCAAATAATTGCAGTATAAAATTATTAAATAACACATACTTGTGAATACTTTCATTTAAATATCAAATCGATGTTCTAAATTATGTTTATCGTTTACGGAGTGGAGCGCAAAGCAGAGACAAGCATGAGGAAACTTTTCGATCATCAATGTCGTCATCATATTTGACTACAAGTCTAATCAGATATGGAGCTAACAATGTGATATCTAGTGAAGAGAAATATATGTATACAAGGGAGAAGGGAAAGGAGAAAGAGAGAGAAAAGAAAGAGAGAAAAAGAGAACAACTGTGCCGCACGAGTGCACGCAAAGTCGAAGCGTCGCCGTTCGGTATCCGTCGATCCCTCGGTGTTGCGGTCGCCTGTACGTGCGAGCTTCGCGATGTTACGATCCGATAAGCATCCCCCCTTGGGCCCCTCGACCGCTCTCTGCCACCCCTCCGTGCCCCTCTCCAAATCGACTGAACGATCCCTCACGCGCGCCGCTCGTCGTGCACAGCCTCCTCTTCGGCCTCACCGCGACCTCACCACGGTCGTAAACGCGGAGATAGAGAGAGAGAGAGAGAGAGAGAGAGAGAAAGAGCGAGATCTCATCGACGTGTCTTCGTTCCACACGATCGCTCCTCGTCTCACCTTGCGGTCTCGCCGCGCACCTCCCCCTCCCACGCGAGTCCGATTTCTCCTTCTCCTTCTTCTCCACCACCCAACCTCGAGATACTCTCGCATAGACCTCCTGCCGCAACAGCTATTCTTGCTTTCGCCGTCCTCGTCGCACCGCTCGTCGCCGAAGGATCCGAGGGTCGTACCGTCGGGCTCCACTCCCGTCGGGCCGGTTCCCTCCTTCGAGATTCGAGGCAGCCTGCTACGGTTATCCTCTTCCAGCAGCAGAGGGTCAGCGTGATGTGCTCCTTCTTCTTTGCTCACTTTGTTCCACTCAATCTTATCCCTTTCGCTTCATCTTTATTTAAATAAAGAGAGAAAGAGAAAGAAAACACTCACGCGCGCGTCGTGCGTCCTTCTTTATCGATTAAGGATGATAGCACAGGTTTGTCATGTGTCTCTGTTTCCGACTGTCTTTTCTTTAATCCTGGATTGATCTCGTCAAAATAAAAAACAGTCCGATGAGTGACTCTAGAATCATTTTTCTCTTTAAAAATCGGGCTCTTTTTATCTCTCTCTTTCTTTTTCTCTTTCTCTCTTCATTCCCTTTCACTGCCTGTATCCTCTTCTTCGTCTTCTTGCTGTCGCACTGCATTTTTCTTTCGCGGAATACGTTTCTGTTCTTCTTGTATTTCTTCCCTTGTCACTTTTCTGCGTTAGTTCTCTTCACAAGGGACTGTTTCTATCGTTCAGTCAGGTAGAGTTCTTTCTCTCTCCTTCTCTCTTTCATTTCACCAGATAGATTTGTCTCTCTCACGCACATTTCTTCCCCCTCTCGTTGTTCTTGACTGGTTCTGTCTTCGTCGTTCCACCGGATATATCTGACGTTCTACTCATTCCTTCTGACTCGCGCGTTGTATTTCATGCGTACCCTCTCACTCCATTCTTACTAACACTCTTCTCTTTCTCCTTCTTTCTCCTTCTCTCTCTCTCTCTCTCTCTCTCGTATACATACATATATCCATTTGGACGTGTATGTGCCAACCTCGCCTTGGCTCAACGAAATACGCACGCGTGTCTCCACGGGCGACGCTCGTGATACCTCAAGCGTGTGCGTTACGCGTATACACGTAGTACATATATATGCACGTGCAGACTCGTCACGGTCGCATTTATACGCGCGTAAACGCGGCAACATGGACAAGGGACGGCCAAACCCCCGAGATCCTCACCGATCTCAATATCGTGTCGAAGTCCGCTTGCAAGCAGTTGTGACTCTAGATTTTTCCCTCACGCATCGTCTGATTAGACAATTAGATTAAAATCGTTTAATCCTTAACATACAATATTTTACCCGAACATATGAAATTCAAACATATTCGGATACGTTCATATTTGAATATGTTCTTCTTTTACCGTAACTCTGTATAATATTCTGTAATGATTTGCAACTAAATTCGAAATTAAATACGTGGTACCATTTGTGTATATGTACGTATCTCTGCGTAAAATAAACAAATATTTTAAAAAAATCTATACAGTTTTATCATATACCTTTCCAGTTTTATAATAACTTGACATAAAGTTTTCCGACATCCTCATATAATTATTTAAAAGAAAACGACGTACATATATCATATCGCATATCGTGAGAGGTAGATAAACTTTGAATTAAACGTGATGTGCACAGTCGATTTGATTTGATAAGATTCATTGATTAGCTCATCTTACGATTACGAACAATTCCGCTTGATCAAACCGAATTTACGTCTTGCCATGTATTAACCGAATGACATTATACAGATATATTAACAATCTGATATTTCATAAAATTGAAAGAATGGTCGATGATGTTTCGATAGTCCGGAATATCTTAGGATATTCGCAAATATTCAAGCGACACTTAATCTCGGAACGAGCTATCAATCGGCGAGCTTTTCGTTGCATTTTCAACTTTCATGAGTGATGCGGATCGCGTCAATTATCCAAACAACTCCGCGATTCTCCCCGTTAATCGCGCGCGTCGTAATACTTCACATTTTCAATCTACAATCTAGCGAACCTTTTTCATCGTGTCATATCAGATACATATCGGCCAAACGATTTCCTGATTTCCTTTTACAGCGGATACACGAACAGTTTCCCGCGTGTTTCACATATCCGCGAAAGATCACAGATTATAAATAAAAACACAATATATTAATATAATTTATGTTTGGTATATATCCACAGTATTGATACATTCACGCCATACTGCACATCAATAGAATCTGCCAAAAATAAACTAATTCATGGTTCATCGAGTTATAATTTCTTCAAACATAATTTAAATACATTGATAGTAAAGTTGAATATCAGATAGAGCTAATAACAAATAATCACAGCTTCATACGAAAAATGGTGATAGAGCGACGTATCGGCGAAACGAAACAGCGTCGCTTTACGAAGTGGCATTCACCAAAACACCATACGTCGCACGGACGTGCACTCATGCGAATCGACGAGATAGTGTCATCTACCACGATCCTTTCGATTCCGACCGCTTCGGGGACTCGGCTAAACGGGGAAGGTAAACGGGGAATAGGTAAGAGGCTCTCGAGGAATTTTAGCCTCAGAAAGGGACATATCGACCTATCTCGCGAGCTATCGGTTACCTCCATGACGGCTATTCGGTGTTCTTCGGTGAACATAGAGGTAACGCGTGGCTCTGTGCTAATGCGAGTGATTAGTAACGGAAGGGTCTTCGAGTTCAAATCCCGACCTTCATCCCACATACAATTTTTAGCGGGAAGTCACAGAAAATCTTATAAATCTAGGTGAGACATTAGGGACTGAAATATAATATATAATAGCTCTACTTGTCCAATTTCCTACTATAAATTATACTATACTATTTCGACTGTATTCATCTTTACGCCGTAAGCAAAAAGACAGTTAATATTTATGTCAATTAATAACTTGCACAACAATTTGAAAATTAAAAAAGAAAGCAGAGGATAATAGGCATATAGATTATATTAAAATATTTACGAATCTAATGATAACAAAGTGATGTGTAAAGCAGAAGATAGAGACAGAGTTTCGGTTGACAATAGTGACGAAATATTGTTCCTGAAGAAGATCATGATATACAAAAAAACCAAACGATTAAGAAAAAAGCGAAGAAGAATTTTGAAATATCGAGTACGACTTATTTTTCGGAAATTTATTTATATAATTCATCAATGATTTCTATTAACATATCGAAGAAAAAAAGAACGTAAAAGACTGCGTAAATAATAATGATAAATTTATTCCAAAGATGTTATTGATCCGGCAAGATACATCTAGAATCACCGACTTGGTTGCGAAACATACATTGTGGAACTCTGATGGGGGCTGTCCCATAAACGGTCAACCCTCTTGCAAAGAATTTCGAAGTCTCCATATAAACCAACGATAACTTATAATCCTATAAAATATGAAAACTTTAAACGTTTTGAGGTGCTTGCTACATTTAGAATTAATAATACTTTAACACCTTTACATATCTATACATGTATAATGAATTAAATTGAAGTAAATGTTTCTCTCGAAAATTTTCAAAGAACAGACGGCCCTAGATATTTATTAGCAACTTTATTGGCAAGTGACTCGATCACTACATGGCTTATCGAACTGCCACAAATCGAAGACAAATGCATTATCCATCCCTCATACAATTTTTAAGCGAGAAATCACAGAAGGCGATCTTTATAGATCTTAGGTGACATTAGGGACTGAAATAACTCTACTTGCCCATCTTATACTACTAGGATAAATTGTTCTGTTTTTTAATATATTTGAATCTATTTCTATACATGTACCATAATATTAAAAAACATTTTATGTAAGTGAAATGAATAGATGTAAATTAGATTGGGCTAAAGATGTAGAGAAAGAATATAAATTGTATTTAAAAAATATAATAAAAACAATATATTAATATAATTTGTGTTTGATATATCCACAATATTGTTATACTCACGCCATGGACTGCACATCAATAGAACCAAAAAATAAAATAATTTATAGTTCGAGTTATAATTTCTTTAAATATAATATATTAATAGTAAAGTTATGTATTAGATAGAGCTAATAACAAATAATCACAACGCTTCATACAAAAGTATGAGTGGTGATGAATGTATTAAATCGTCATTAAGTATATTTAAATAAAAAATATTTTTTAAAAATGAAGATCATATTTTACAGAATCAGTTCTCTGTAAGAGTTGATCTAATTCTCCTTCTTAACACAGAAGTCGATATCTCATTGCTTCCTAAATAAGCTTATATATTTGCGTTTATTCTTTTATCGAAACACGTACGAAAAACTTATATTTTTAAACTTGTAAAATTATCAAAGTATGTTCTTTCAGAATTTATCTTTGCATGAAAATTATATATTCCAATTTTAAATATAGAACTGTACATTTTATTGAGATAAACTAAAATGAAATGACGATTTTCCAATGTTTACTCCAAAATTGGAGTAAACTAGAATAATTTGAGTTCATTTCATGTATTATTTATTTGAGGGATACATTAGAAATTGTTAAATATCTATGGACTAAATATCTATGGTACTTATTATCGTATCGCACCGTAAATGATTAAGTCTACTCTTTTCCTCGCTTCAAGACGCAATATCTTATTAACCGTTTACGCGATAGAAACTTGCATGACGACGTCCCGATTTTTTTAGATAAAAATTAAACGTGACAAGCAGGTAATACACAGCACATTTAAATATTGTGTAATAATATACGTGATACATTATTATATATGTTAGTGATGTGGGAATCGGAGCTTGCGCAATTTTCATGCAAGATCAACAAACAGTCAAATGAATATAAAACCGGTTTTTGAATTTATATGGAAACGAGAAACAACCGGGTTAAGTTGAGTCAATTGTTTCGCCTGGCAGAAATTAACTGTGAATTCCTAAATATTAATTTAACGTGCTATTGGCAGACAGTAACATTCCATATGTAGAAATATTTCATTTGCTTAAAGCACCGCGCAAATACCTCCTGTATTCCGATTGTTATTCTTTATTTAACTGTGAACTTTCAAAAAGTAGTGAGAATTTTGTTCTCTTAAAATGGAAAAAGCCTTTAGTGAACAAAGTAAATCCATAATTTATAAGACTCGTTTTAACCACGGCTTCACGGTTAAAGGACTCCGTTTACAAATTATAGGCTTACTTCACCCTCACTTACTAATCCCTCCGTGTTTTTGCCCGAATAATCTCACGGACGACAGTTCACGAATACGAAAACGCTATTCTTACAATACACGTAGTTTACAAGGGCCGGGAGTCAACGTCGCGCGCCTGCGGGGCTTGATATCCGCGCCAACGCGGATACCACCTGAATAGGAAGGTCGCAGGTCGGTGGAGGGATCCCTGCAACGTCGTGGATAACTTTCATCGTGAGTACCGGCGCTATTGTGTATACATACATACGAGGAGAAGAGAAGCCGTAGGGGTTATTACGCCGCGCTTTCTGCGCGCCTCTCCGCGTCGCTCTTTCTGGAGCCTTCCTGGAAGTTCCGAGTCGGGGAAGGCAGGAGATGAGGAGAGCGACGAGAAGGACGGAAACCGGGTAGGATGGAGTACCGAAAGGGGAAGGAGAGGCCTACCGTGGAGAGGAGTTACGGCTTACAGAGCTAAATCTCATCTCGTCCGCCAGAGAAGAGAGAGAAAGAGAAGGATAAATACAGATAAATAGCAGGAATGCGCAAACATTGGACAAATGGTAACGTAAGGCGGAACGCCGAGATAAGCGCCCCCTCAGCCTTAGTGATTAACGATTAGAATACACATAACGTCTTCACCATGTTAAATAATCGAAGAGACACGGAGTGTGTCTCGATACTAATAACCCTTTAACCTCATCGATATGAGCATTTATTCGTTTGTGCCACGCATATAAATTTGATATTATACAGAACAAAACATGCAATATTGAGATATGTAATAAAATAAAAAATAATAATGATAAAGAACAGAAATAAAAAGTTGATAAATCAGAAATACTATGCAGTCGATGTATGATTATTTTATACAATTGAAGCTTTTTGCTGAAGAATTGCACGTTTAAAAAATTTACGAAACACAAAATTATATCGACCCTTAAATGAATATAATTTTTTTTAAGAAATATACATTAAAGCGAGTATATGAGCTAAAAAGAAAAATGGAAGGTAATTTCGTATGTACGAAGTATGTCTTTCGAACGAGCACAGTACGTCGTCAGAAGGGTCAAAGATGGCGGAGAGTCATAAATCTCTGGTCAATCGGCTCTCGATGGTATCCACAAAGGCACTGAAGAGCTTAGGCGAAGAAGCCATTCGGCGAAGAGAGGGAGAGACAGGAAAACGAAGATAGAGAGAAGAAATGTCCCAGAGAACGGAAGTCACAAAAGCGCCGTGAAAACCGGACAACTATTATATTATAATATCCAGCCCGATGTTCATAATTGCAGTATGCACAGAAAAAGCTCATTGAATACCGTTAATAACGATTCCGGATACGGATAATGATCACCTTATATTATCTCGCGTGTTAATTTAACGAACGCAACAAGACAATCGTTATTAGATTAAAATCTTTTAAAAAGTCACGTGTTATATTAATATTTTCAAGATTATAAATATTTATTACCGAGGAATCAAGAGAAAATTCAGTGGGAGAAATTGATATCGAACAAATATCACAAACCTGACGGTACTGGTACGTAAACAAAAAGATGCCAGCAATAACTCCAAAGAATTTCCAGTTTTATTTAAACAAATAAAACAGAGAAAGAATCCAGAAGAAATCAGATCCATTTTAGACAATAATGATCTTTGGGCCTGTTAACTTTCGGTGCGAGCCTTTGACACGAAGAATAAAAATCGCCAACTATTTATTCTATCAGAAGTGTTCTTGCCACGCCAGGAGGTGGATCCTAACTTGAATAACAACCCAAGAATAATAAAACAGCAGACTACACCGTCCTGCTGCTTTGTATTATTTTGCTGCCATAACAAAGAGAACCCAATAAATTTTGAAATCATCAGTATTTTTGGCAAAATAAATCAGATTTTTACTTTCTGCGAAATAAGAGAAAATTACTAGCAAGCATTTGTCCGAAAAAAAAAAAAAAAACTGAGCAAATTCTGTAGTACATATTAATATTATCAAAATAAAAAACAATTTAGATAAGTTTAATTTATAAATGGATAAATATGCGAGCTAATAATAAATAAAATATATGTTAGGTTTTATTTAACCTTTAATTATTTTCACGTGCAATTTCGAAGATTCCACTCCCTTTTTAATGCAGTATGCAATAAGATTTAATTGGTTTGTCGTTAAATTATAGTAATTATTTGAAACATTCCATCTTGAGTTAAAAATATAAATGTAGAAAGATAAAGAGTATTATATATTTGACAAGATGAAAAAAGGAACTGAACTCGACTTAAAATTCAACAACCATATCTTCTATTTTCCCCGAAATCCCTGCATCTCTAGAACGTAGTCTCTTACGAAGCGCAGCGAGAGCTGCACGAGAAAAATCAATAGTCCGGTCGCGGTCGAGGAAGAAGCAGCACATCAAATAGTCTACCCCGTTTTTTTCACAACGAATTAGGGATTTTGCCGAGGTATGGCAAGGCCATTCGTGATATTCGCAGTATCTTTTTACAAGGTAAACGCCACGCGTGATTTTTTGCCAGTAAGATTCGAGGTGTATATGCGGAAATAGTTCAACAAATTCGAAATAGATGATTGACATGTACAATAATAATTTACAGCGTACCACGACGTGACATGACGACTGGTGGATAAACGCGATCGACTACACGCGATCGACCCACTCTACGAAATCTCAACGGCCGGTCACCGGAACATCCGACACACGTCCTCGGCCTCGTTAAGCTGCCGACGATATTTCAACTGCCAGGACAATGACTACGATTAACGTCTGTGCGAAATTGTGACGGCGGATCGTACTTACTCGCACGGCGTTACCGCGCCCACCGATTTACGACCAAGGCCGTAATTTCGAGATCTAGCGCGCTGGCCGTTATTTCGGAAAATGTCCCCGCACGCTGGTCCATTTCGCGCTTCGCAATGTCGCATACCGACATACACATTTGCTCCGTTATGGCCAATCGCGAGAATTTATTTCGCCACACTTGGCACGTTGGTGCGCGCGCGCGGCTTTCGGGCAGGATGGATGAATCTTCCTCTCCGAATTTTTCGTTTATTTGTATATTAATAAACAAACTAGATCAAAATCGATATATTAAATCTTGTCCGGTTGCATCTATCCATACATAATCCCTTCAGCCTGATTTAACTGCGAAAAATCAAATAGGATTGTAAATACTCGACATTCCTTCAGTTCGCAAATGATTATAACTCGAACTGGCTGAAGTCCGTAACTCGAAAACACGGAATCCAATGCACTCCACGAAGTTTTAATCTCGTTATTATTCATTTCTAAATATATCGCGAGTTGACGCTTGTTATTATCTGTTTAGAAAATAATTTTATTATATTTATAAATAAAATTAAGAACGAAATTTCAGTTTGTTTCTCATTTTCTTACTTCTCTTTCAATCTCTTGTTCAAAGAACTCCGACTTTTTAATCTTATATGCCTATATATAATAAAGGAAAGTCAATACAGAAATGACAAATCTTTCATATCAATTTAATAGCATTCAATTGATATTTTTCTACATAATAATCTGATCTAAAAAAATCAGCTAATTATTCTTCAAAGTACCAAGTTCGCACCAAACCAAATGACTATTCTAGTTTAAAAATGTTTCATTCTCCGCAGATACTTAAGGTCTATAAGAGAATCAATATCACTGCCACTTCGTATGTGAAGAATAATTATAGTTATCTATCGACACAATAAGAAACATAAAAAAAACAAGAGTTCTATTTCTTTTTCTTGTACCCATTTATATATTCATAGAGATTTGTCACTGATAACGTCCGTCAATGTGTAAAGCAGATCCGAACGCGATCTGAGAGGCCACGCGAACGCAGTCTAATGGCCGTGCGCGCACGCTGGAAATCCGATATTCCCGCGACCTCGTTAGGTTCGTATCGTGGAAAGATCTTCAGCACGTACAACGCAGGTTCCGAGAGTGCACTTGCCACCTGGCGAAGAGATGTCTTTCTCTCTCTCTCTCTCTCTCTCTCCCTCTTTCTTTCTCTCTCTTCCTTTCTTCTCATTCCTCTCTCTGCCTTTCGCAGTTACACGACAAAAACTAGTCGCATGCTTAGCTAAATGCTCTCCCTTGTCCTTGGTCCTCATCCTTTTAGATACGAAGCCTCGGCCGTTCCTGCGGTCGCCACCGTCTCCTACTACCGTTTCTATCACTCACGTTTCTGGTCCAACTCCAATAGAAGAAAATGCACGATATGGTAATCGCATGTAAAGAAGATGACTAGTATCTCTCTAATTTTCGAACGAGAAAAATATCTTGCGAATGATCATGCGATATTTATTTGAGTACAACTGCCCGTATATCGTTTATAATTGCGAGGATATCTATGTAGAAAAGTAATGAAAAACCTTGATATTCCAAAGAATTATTTAATAACGAATGATACAGAATGAAATGTGTAATAATTTGGAGAGCAACAATGAATTACGGATTACAAAATAAATAAAATAATAAGGAAATAATAGATCTTTGTAATTCTATGAAACAATACATACACCTATGTTTTAAAAACGATAAACGATGGTTTTATTTCTAGATTTGTGAAATGTTCTGCAAAAGCGATGAAAACGCGCTGCTCTATTCTATTTCGCAATTTGATTTGACATTATGAGACATATCGCATGGTGTAATCGATATAATTGCATCAATTACATTCTGCCTTCCCCGCAGAAGTATTTTTAGAGGAAAGTATCTCTTCACGATGTTATGTCTATCTGCGCTATCGATTTGCCCACTATCCACATTGTCATTCGAATAATTTGATTTTATCTTTTCGTGTCGATGGATCGCGATAATGTATTTATTACGATAAATATTAAACATTAAACAGATAATTTACAATATTATACAATTTGGCACAATGAGGAACCCTTTACATTAACTCTGGTATCACTAAAATTAAATAGAAACGCATGATCCTCCGAAGAACATTAAATGCCTGTTTGAGAAATGGCGCTCAAACGCGTCTTGATAAATATTTCAAGAAATAAGACGTTCAATGAATAAAATATGGTTCATTAAAAATATCGCATTATGAGGCACTCTACTGATATTCCATTTAGATAAAAAAAATTGACTCCGAACTTCTCCAACATTAAAAAGTAATATTTAGATAATTATTACGCACTGAAAGAAAATTCTGGTTAAAAACGGACGAATCAGAAAATCTTGTAGATTGATCAAATATTCTGGTTATTATAAGTTATAAAGTATTGAGTTCTATTGTAATAACCAGAATTTCTATTATAATAACCAGAATATTTGATCAATCCTACAAGATTTTCAGATTCGTCCGTTTTTAACCAGAATTTTTTTCAGTGCGAGTATATAATTCATAATCTTACTACATTAGATCATTGCAACATTGAACTATGGCGGTTCGCGAATTTTCTTCGGCGCTAATCGACCTCCTCGAGGACAAGGCCGCGAGGAGAATCGCAAGTTACGAGGGCGAACAAACGGGAACAGCGCACCGTTATGCCATCTGGCACGGTGCGCGAAGCGGCACGACTATGAATCGCATAGTCGCGACTATGGATTGTGACGTCATTTCGTCACGCGCTATCAAGCATCACGATCGCTGATTGCACTTCCTTCTTCCTCGTCTGTCGCGTCGCATCGCATCGCATCGCATCGCGTCGCTTCGCGGCTAGGCAGCGGAAGCGCAAGAGGACGATGTCCGAGGGAAGAAGAACGGCGAGAATGACTATTACGGCAATTGTAAACGAGACCAATTATCGTTGTAACCGACAAATAAGGATACGCCGATTTTGTCCCGAGAATTGATCTCCAGATAGTACTTAATTACGGGCTACATCGACGATCGGTGATCCTCAGTTATCTGCGACTCGTTAGTATCGGCGACTCCCCGCCGGAGACGCGCATCGCGACGCTGCCGTCAAAATGGAGTCTCGCGTCCGCCGTCCCCCCAACATTCCCTGTTAATACGTATACACGCCTTATACTTCATTTCTATCTATTCCCGCGCATATTATAATCTCTAATAACGTAATAAATCATTCAAAATTTAACACTTATTCTTGTTACATACAAAAATAAATAACAGAAATATTGGAACTATTTGAGAACGATTATACATGAAATATTAAATTTGCGAAATCGTTAAACAATTACGAAAGAAACTACACGGTATTCGACAAATAATAGTCATCTATTGTTAATAATGATAATCGGAATGTCGCAACTATTCACGATCGCTATGCATTTCGAATGTATGCGTAGTTTATAAGATGATTAATATTGCGTGAAGCTGCGAATGTCTGACAAATCATGATAATTAAAAGTTCGAAAAACACGACAGTTACATAAAGTTTATTCAACTCTTTCGCACTCTCGGCGCTCCTCGAAAGCTACTTGTATCTTTTTCTTTCTCTCCCTCTCTCTCTCTTTCATTCTCTCTTAGCCCATCCTTTTCACTGCGAGAAAAGATCGCCACGTCATCGCCATTCTCGCCACAATGGTCAGTATGTCTAATTAATGGTTGCCGGCTAGTGGCGTTCACGATAGAGAGCAGAAAAACGAAAGAATCCACTTTTTTTCACGGAGGAAAAACTGGTTCGGCGGAGATTACAGGCTACTGTTTGAAACGAATGAAATGGCGCTACAACATTCTGAATAAAGAAAACAAAATCGAAAACGTAAGAAAATTCATAAATAGTGAATAGTCCTTAAACCATAATTTTTAAACTATGACATAAATATGTATCTATAATGCAGAAACAATATTATCTCGGTTTACCGAATCTCATTTCGGAATTGATTTATGCTATTATTGTTTCTTAATATTGATCGAACGTTAGGTACCATAATGTGTACCATAATTTAATTATAAATTTGTTAATTATAATTCTCATATACAATAAGCTTCTACCGGAACAGAATACAGTTACTCGCGATTCATTATAATCACATGTGCAATCATCTTTCTTCTGTGTGTATCTACAGAATAGATGTAAACTTTCTAAGTAAACTAAATTTCAAGCCAACTACTCGAGATATATGAAATATTTCTCCCTCATAGAGAAAGAAAAGTACAGTACGCGAAGAACTTGGAGGGCTTTCAAGAAGCGCAACGCGACTTATTTGTCGTAGCGATCACGCATTCGTTGGATTCGTTGGTAGGGACGAGGGTGGTACCACCCCTGATGAATGGATGAAGGGATCGAGACCTTCTATCTTTCCCGGCAAGCCGCATGACTGGTGTTTCGGGACACAATAGGGTGTGTCGATACACCTACATAAGATATACTGACTCGTACCTGCGTGAAGAAGATTAAGAGAAATTTTCCGCTTTTGACTTTCCCGAAAAATCAACAGATAATTTTTAATGTCCAAAAAAATTTGTTAATCTCTGCGATTTGAAATATTCTGAGAATCAGTACAAATTTCTTTATTTTTAAAAGAACTTTCTAATTTCTTTTCCTAAGAAATTAATCTTATCTCTCTTCACGAAGAGAATTTGTTTCTCTCTGAATATAATAATCAATTTTTTGTAATATTTCGCAGAAAAATCAGATAATAAACATAATAATTTATAGATCATAATTACATACTATCTTAGACATATCTGATAAAACACGTTTGATGAATTTTTAAACATCGCAGTCATTAACATTATGGCAAGTTAATATCGAAATAAACTTCAATGATGATTTATATTTATAAATAAAATAATTATTTCTTTGTCGTGCAATTTCTATGCGCTGTGTTCAATACAGCAAACTTTGAGAAAAAAATAAGCAGGGTAACTGAATCGACTTTGCAAAACGTTCCGACTACAAAGGGTGTTGCTCCAAGTTGCTATCGTTAGTCAAAGAGGCGAATTGCTCTGATTTACAGCTTACTAAATAGAGACGGCTCTTCGCGACGCTCGTGCCTCGGAATGCAGAGGAACGAAGTGGCAGGGGCGTTGTAGAAGGACGGCCGTAGAGGAGAGAGAAAGAGAAAAGAGCGCGGTGAGGAGACAGAGATCGACAGGGACGGCAAATGAATGAGTACCGCCGCGCTGGCGCGGGAGAGAAAGAGCGAACGAGATATACCGGGTGGGGCAGCAGAACGGAGAAAGATGAGAATGAGTGAGTGAGTAAATGAGTGAAAGAGAGAAAGCCAGAGAGAGAGAGAGAGAGAAAGAGAGAAGGAAAGGGTATCGCCAAGCGATTGGTTAAGTGGGGTCCACACGGGTAAGCGAGGTCACATTTCGAGTACGTTTCAGACACGCTAAAAGAGACCCTGTCGTGAATTCTTCGACAGTTGATCACCGATATTTTCTGCCGGGCAAATATTTATAGCAGTCGTATAATTTTTTCTTTTCCGAGCGACGGACGATTCGCGGATTAAGATATGAGGTAACAAGCTCCACACGAGTGCTGGAATTTCAAAGCGATATAGTTACTGGATGCTATTTCGATGCGTAAGAACCATCACGCGAGCGATGAAAAGGATCGTAGAATCTATCGCCGATCTTTGCGACGTATTTGCGTCCGCGAGAGAATTTTCACGCTCTATCGCCTTCAGCAAAACGCGATTAAATATCGCTCATAAATAATGCAAATATAAGAAAACGGACGGGTTATGCTTTGCCGTGGAGATACATATCTGTGCTAATATGCCTCACGTATAACCGACTCGCACAAAGGTGTATTGCACTTGAACGGAGAAGATGCGAAGATCGAAAAACACGATAGAAAGCTGCGAACGCGGCCATATTCGAAGAAATAGTTGAATCTCGCGAATACGGGTGGCAAGCCTAACGTAACGTGCGAACAAAGAGGAAAGAGAAAAGAGGAGATAACATTCAAGAGTCGGTCGTTTTATTGCGGTGAAGCGCCGCGCCGCGCAGTGCAATTCTGCGACGCGACGCTGCGCGCAATCGTCACGGTCCCTCGCGAGGCGAGGACTTTAGAGGTCTTATGCTCGGTTTTCACGAGTCTCCGGTGTCGCTGAGTAATCCTATCCCCAGGCACATCTAGCCAACATAATGTCGCCCGACTGGTACCGCAAGGAGCGGCGACTAGTAGCCGTCATATTAAAAAAAAAAATCATTAAAGCACTCCGCCGAGTGTGTCGGCGCGCGATCGTGAATAATAAACGCGCGAGCGCGAACTTCACATGCTCGATGCTCCACTGTCTGTGAGCCGAGAGACACAAAATGTTCCGGAGTGTCCCACATTTAAAGATACATACTTTTCGCGCAATCGGAAAATCAATTTTTCCTCAGCTAACTTTAACTGCAAAATGTGAAGAGTTCTAAAATTTTATGTGATTAAAAATAAAAAATGTTTTCAAACGTCGTACGAATAAAATTCTTCACAGATTTTACAATTTCAATTTTAACGCGAATCGTAATCATCAAAATTTTTCGCGTCAGTTATTAAAAAAATAGATATCAGTATCTTCTCCAAAACTTTGTTAAAATCGTTAAAACTGAAATCGATAAAAAAGATTGAGATGTATTTTATATAGAGTAATTTTTGTGCACAATTTTAAGGAGTGGATTTGTATACGGTATACAGGTTTCATTCGATTTAAATTCATTCGGCTAACTTCCCTTGCCTGTACACCCTTCGCCGCCATATCCGACTCTATAGATATCCCTTCATCCCCCCTCATGATGCCTCACCATTATAACTTTGGGCCCGTGCCGAAACATTTTCCCGCACGCATGTGTGCGTGCGACTACCTGAGGATCTCACTAGTAAATTCTTGGCCCGTGCCACTGTCGGAAAATATCTAATAAAATTGGTAACAGCTGCATTGATTGCGATTCGTAAAAAAGATTTATATTTTTATATATTATTAATATTTTAAACAATAAGTAAAACAGGATTAATATGTGCGATAAGTACCAATTAAATAATCCGATAAATAATCGGCGCACAGTTTTCTGAGTTGGAAAAAATATACAAAATTCACCCGGAAATATTATTAAATTACTAAGAGAGCTCCAGCTCGGCGTGGCACTTCTCTCTAATTAATTATTAATATTTTGTTTTTTCTCTTTTTATAATTTAGAACAGTTGTAATTTTATAAAAAAATTAAATAAAAAAGGAAAGAAAGGCAAAATAAAATGTGAAATAGAATAGAAATTTCAAGCACAAAATGAGATAAATTTTGTTAAAAAAAGTGAATATGAGAATTAAAAATGTTAATTCTGTGTAAAATTTTTATAGTCTAAGAAACGAAATTTCTTATTTGCCGTCTCAATAACTCATACTCAACCTAATCCAGTCCCCGCTCGATCTTCGCAGTGTGCCCTTTTCTCTCCGTGCAGGGATAAAATTAGGGAGGAAAGAGTTATAATCTACGACAGCTCCGGAGATGTGTGATCCGGGGCTTTTCAAAGATTATGCCGCTTCGACTTAAACGCATGCCATTGCAGTGTATCTAATACCGTACGTATTTATACTTCGCGCGCATATGTGGAAGTACCTAACCGGGATGAATGTAAGAGTTCGAGAACGAACAGGAGCTGTAGTATAGAATGGAAAAGCCCGTTCGCGTGTACAAGCTGCGACCGTGCGTCGTTGGCGCGTGTCACCGGAGGCAGCTGCCGGTTCGTCCTTTCATTGTGTTCGTGGAAAAAAAGGGGGAAGAGGGAAAACGGTCCCCGGGGGAGAGTGGCGGAGGGGCCCGTTGGATATATCGCGCATAAAGGTTCGAAATGGCCAAATTATAGAGCGAATTTCGAGTGTGCTGGCCGGAACGCGAGCACACACGATCGGACTACGCGGAGTAAAATTAATCGCTGGGGAATCACCGGTCTTTCAAGCGCACCAATTTCAAGCATTGCGTAAGGCGAACCGTCTATTTCGCATCTACATCTAGTAATCGACGAGCGACATGTGTGAAGCACGAATCCAACGAGAGCGCAGCTAAATAAATAAAGATCATACTTTGCTCATTTTGCGAACGAGAGCAGTTAAGTTCGAATTTAGAATTGAACTCGCCTTGAAGCTACCTCGAAATGTCACCTATTCGAAAACCCAGAAAAGACGATGATTCTTGCAATTTTCACGTCGGGAGTATTTTTATTCCTATCACAAATACCAGATGACAACTTCTTGATTGTATAGCAGAAAGTTTTCATCACAAGATACAATTTCCCGGGTAATAATTGATGAGCAATAACTCGTTTTCCAAGGCAATCGGGCGTACCCGCGATACGTCTTGCGTAAATAAAAAAAAAAAAAGAAAAAATAATTTGTGAGAGGAAGAAGTCGACTGTATTTGTGCCCAATAAAATGCAATAATGGGATCGCGCAGGATCATAAAACAAATTCTAAGGACGCGTCTCGCGCAGCATCTCCGATAGGCGGCAGCGGTATTTATCGGACAAAAAAGTTGTGGGCAAACTGCTCGTCGCCGTGCGGCGAGACACAGTGGTTTCGTTAATAAGTGCGTGCACTGCCCGATGAAAATTAGAGGTTACATTCCCCGTCCTCATAACCGTACCACGGGCGTACTATTTTCTTTGCTATTACTACCATGCGAGAGTATATTCCAGTAGTATCTTTTATTATTAGCAACCCGGTAGTTTCGATAGTTTATTAGTCGAGCGGATGGCATCGATTGCCGGGGCGACAGGTGCGAAGTACTCGACGGTCGGATTATGCGCCAAGGAAATCTTAATCGATGTGATTAACGCCACGTACTCTTCCAATTGCAATTTATTGACTACTAATGGCCGGTTGCGCGAGTAAGAACAGGTCACGCGTTTATAATCGCGGTATTTTATAATAGATAAATATATATTCTGCGAATATGTATTTATGAACTTTAATGAACGACACGTATCTGTCGACACGACAGATACGTAATTCAATTTTTATTTTTGGCAAATAGATTCAAAAGAAAAAAAAATTCAACGAAAATCAAGAAAATCGTAGGCTCGGAATTACTATCTTGAAACATCGAGAGACATCGTATATCCCGATATAAATACAGGGCGTTGATCCTAATGAGAAAATACGATGGACTATCAAAATTAAATCGCACTACTCAATTAACGTGTCCTTCCATCCAATTCTCTTATCAGACAAAAAAATTGATCTACTTAATCATTTTACTCATTTTTAGAGCACTTTTTTAAGAAAAGATTTAATTATATCTTTTTTAACTGTTAACAAGAGAGATATTGTAAAGACGTTTACATTAACAATTGCATTTGATACGAGAAAAACAAGCAAATTAATATAATATACGAAACATTAGTAATTGTATATAAAAAGGCACGTGCCGCCAACTATGTCGCGTTCTCTGTTTTCGTGCCGACTTCTCGTTCCCTCTCATGTGAATGTGAGTGTAATACACCCGAGCAAGGCCGCAGCGGCGTACCATGCCATAGATACGATCGATCGCCTCTGGAGCCACGAACGCAGCAATTTAGGCTACGGTACCTGGTTCTCTAGCGTAATAGTTTCCTGGAAAGTTACGTCTACGTAGCTAATCCTGGCACGCGGTTAATCTGCAGTGGTCTTTCTGTGATCTAAGAAAGCGCATCCTTTTAAAGTAATAGAAAAATTATCAAGAATTTTTTTTTAGAGAATTTATCAGCTAATCCTTTAGTAATAATAATAAGATTGAAATCTTTTACAATCAAAATGCAACGATAAAAAATAAAAACTGCTACTAAGTGATTGAATATTTCGCACATTAAAATATAATACGGTTTCTTATTGCAGTTATCCATTCGAAAAATAAAATGGAGGCGAGAGAGAAAGAGAGAGAGAAGTCAAGATTATAAGACTAATCGTCTCTATAAAAGATATATTATTTTCATAAAAGGAACATAAAAAAGAGATAATCACATTCCGGAGATAATTATAACGATCTTATAAATTTACTATGGAAAAGACTTAATCTCCTTTCATGTGTGACTTTTGCTTGATCGAGCAACAGGTGGCGGATTTGACCTTCGCGGAAGGTTCCTTCTACGCAGATTGAAAAGTTCTCAATGTTCTTCTAATTAAGATGAAGACGAAGTAAGATGAAGATGTCTTTCATCCGTATTGTTTGCCATCATTTCTACATCTATTCATTTTTACGAGGTTATAAATAATGAACGTTGATTCGACAATCTCTCAACGCTCTTTCAAAAAGCGTAGAAATTATTAAATTAGCGTAAGAGAAAAAAAATTACAAAATAAAACTATTTGAAAATGATCTTTATAAAGACATCGCATTTATTTATCGTATATTCACGCGCTATTCCACATGGAGTAATACACTGTACAGTTAACTATGTAAAAGCTGACTTTTTTTTCAACAACTTGCCGCACTCAATATGTGTATTGTGTATCAGCCGCATTCTATACAAATTAAAAACTCAATAGTTATCATTCGCGCGAAAATTTGTCTGTTTTTTACGTAATGGAAAAACGCGTGTTTGACTCGGAACGATATAAACGGGTATGAGAAATCTCATAAAAATTCATCGCATGTGCAAGTTTTGCATAGAACCGGCTATCGAATCTGCAACAATAATAATTCGTCATATCGATAGATTTTTACCCTTTGAAGTGCAATACAAAATTATTCCTCAATTTTTTTTTCTCTAACGTTGTGTATGTGTTTCATACGGCAAACATTTTATATAAACCTCCTATTTCTTATGTTTAATTAATTAATTAGAAATGTATTTTTATCATAATATCAATTTTACCTTGTAATTATAGATTACATATAAATAAAATAAAATTTACTTATTGACCTAATTAATATTTTGTTATTTGCTCTCGACACATTTTCAATGTCTCCTTCAAATCCCGAAATTTCGATCAAATAATCTAGACTTCATGCAGACATCGTGCCAGTTAAAATAGCAAATCGCCTTGAAGCGAGTCCTTTTCTCTTTTCTCTCTTTCTCTCTCTTCCTCTCACTTTTAGCTCTTTTTTTCGTTGCTGCTTCCTCATCGTTGTCGGCTATCTCCCTCCCTCTCATCAACAACACTAACTCGATCACCGTACCCCTGGACTTCTCCCGGTCGGTTTTAGCTCGTTGATTAATCCGGCAAACGGAGGCGTCATGACAGGCGAGACGCGACAGACGACAGTGACACAAAAAAGGGGAAACGAGGGTCTCGCTAGAGCGCGATAATCATTAGCAGGTTGCTGCTCTAAAACGCATAGCGATAACGCATCCATCATACTAGCGCCTACAAGACTGGAATGAAAGCACGAGGGCACACAAAGCTGGAAAACGTTGCTCAATCCTTCTTTGTTGCCCCGATCATTTACCTCTACTAAGATCATCTATAATGATTTAACGACAGAACTCCCACACGAGTTCCCTCAGCGCAACGACCCCAAACTTGAGAATGTTGAGACGACAATCGGAAATTCAATGCTGAAAACAATGAATACTGCTCTCCGCAATAATAGCATCAACTATATTGGAAATCGGTAACGATGTTGCAACCGGGGAACGAGAAATTATCTAACGACCGACCTACGACCATCACAATAGCCATTATAATACCTGCTCGTGCAAACGTAATTAATAATAGACTGCTCGGCGTAAAATTTGTTTCATTACTCTGAATAGAATGTACACGAAAGTGTGTGACTGCATTGAAAAGCAATAAAGCCGAAGTAATAGCTGAATGCAAATTCTGGAAATTATATTTTAATCCTATAAGAAATTTTTACAACTACAAAATATCTTTCCATTATTTACCTTCCAGAAAAAAAATTCTAAATTCATAATATTTTATCCATTGTGCAGTTCTTTCTTTCTTTATTTTTAAATTGAATTTTAAATACTCACATCATTTTTCGTTCACGTCCCAGTTATCTATTTGCAGAATATAACTTCGTTAAAATTGAGAACTTGAAATCACTTTTACGCGCGCCAATTATCTAATTGCACGACATAAGCTTGATTCATTGTCAGGATTTGCGAAAACACGATTGTAAAAGGTCCGGCGAACGAAGAAGCTTGTTGATAAGAAGGATCCAAAGGTCCGGAGGCATGCCGTTAATGATTCTCTTATCGCCGTGAGGAACTTATTTGTCGATCGTTGGTAGCCGGTCGCGGCTTGCACGTATCCTTGATTACTGATAAGCCATGCGAGTTTTCTAGTGAATCCCAGTCGCATTTATACGGTAAAAAGCGTCGCACAACGTAAGCGAACGCAAACACCTTGTATTATTTACAATACAACACAAAGCAATTGTAATACAAATAAGGTGTATGCTTTTCAAAATGGTTCCCAGGGTCATGCCTCGCGAGTCTCTTGCTTCGAATTATTTATCCGTGGCAGTGGTATGTGTTGATCGGCGCAGTACCTTTCAAGATTAATATTTCACTAGTTTAATTATCATTGTATTCGTTGGATAGATTATTAGGCCTGATGACACGCTGAAATGTTTATTTATTTCTCTTAAATATATGTTTTTTGTACAGACGTTGGCTCTTTTACTGTTTTATAATTTAATTTGATAAATGTTCGATATATTTCGTTGAGTAACTAATTTGTCTAACAATTATAAACCAGCGAATCAAATATCAATCACTAATAATGTCAAATTATCACGTATAATTGCTTCATATAAATAAATCAAAGATAGTTAAAGATAACGAAAATACATATTGGGAAATTAATGTACGAAAAAAACAAGAGGAATTTCGGTAGCAATATGGTTGTCTCTAATAAAAAATAGGAGTAACATTTTTAAAGAGTTCAGTGAGAAAGAAAAGACGATTATCGGGCCGTGTCATGCTTTTCCTCTGGCTAATTCGGCCCGGTCTCCGTATATTTTTGAAAGCCGTCGACAGGATCATCGCAGCTGGCGCGAGGATATATAGGACCAGATGGTCCTTCCTCGTCGCCTGGTCCCGACGTTGCCGAGCTTGCGGCACTGGCGTAATACGAATGAACCAGCCGAACGAAGGAGAACGTGCTGGACAGAGAGAAATAGAGAGACAGGGACAGACCGAGAGAAAAGGAATACGGAAAAGAAAGCGGGGCGAGGGGGAGGCTGGGGAACGAAGGCGAGAAAGAAAGAGAGAAAGAGAGACAGGAACGAAACGGTGGGCCCTCGAGTGGGCTGTTCTCCAAATAGCTCCACCTGCCCTCGAGACGCCAGCAACAACATTGTGCTCATCTCGAGGCATCGGCGAGGCTCAAGACCGCCGAATTTTTGACCCGTGCCAGGACGAGTAATGATCGCGACGTGATCGGTAGGATCCGGGCCGGGAAGCCCCCGTATGAGTGGTTTCACGTGGCGTGCACCTGGCCCCGGAAGCGAAGCGGCGTTCCGCGAAGAAAATTTTTATCGCGCCGTTCGCATCGAGAGAAAGAGAAAGAGAGAACTCTCTCGCGCGCGCGCGCGCTCGCGAAGATCTTGCGTGATAAGGCCGCTAAGAGATTCGATGGTATCACCGTTAACGCGCGAAATTGCGGCACAGTGCAGCGCGGTCTGTCATGTAAATCGAGCGTACTTTCGGCGGCCGCGTTACAGTTACGGTAATTTAATAACTAGTGATTATAAGACTTAAATGTCGCCTGATGAGAAGGAAATTTATATCGCGCGCCAAAAAATGCGTAAAGAGCGAATTTTGCTTGATTATTATACTTAACGATTAATTTAATCGATCCGAAGATTAACTTACTCTTTTTTTCCGATACCATATCTTCCTTATCATGATCAGTGAATTTATAAGCATTAATTTTAAATCTAAAAGTAGAATACAATCTAAATCTACGGAGAAAAGCCGATATTAGATATTACTTTTTCTACATCATGAAAGAGTATTGTAATTTTAATCGTATCTCGCAATTTATACGTTTATCTATTCAAAAACAATGATTGCCTGAAACAATTATCTATGTGATGGATTATACAGATAGCATAAGAATCACGCATCGATCCTGTGGGAAAGATAAAAGGGTAATTTTCATTTATTGTGTAATTAATTCGCCACGTTTACGGGATTAGCTAGATCGGACAGAGATTACATCCGAGAAGGTGCTTATGAATCAATAGAAAACACAACACACACCACCTTTTCCAATTCTCCTACTTTCCTCCCACCTTCTACTTTCGTTGTATCTCTGCCTAGTTGTATTCTGATATCCAGCGGAGCGATGGAGGGTACACGATCCGCTGTATTGGCATGTTGGGGCACGGGGCGCGTTCGAAGCGCCGGCAGCCGTCGGGATATTGATTTACAATGCTTACTCCGCTCTATAGCTACTCCCCATAACTACAGAGCCCTCCGCGCGTCTCACTCTCCCTTCCTTCCCTGCTCGCCTCTCCTTCTCTTTCTCCCTTCTGTGTCTCTTTTCCGCACGCATCCCGTTCCCTCGCTCATTTCCTCGCCGTGCTCCGCCACTCTCGTTAGCGATTACCAATACCGTCGCAGATGTATTATCGTTTTTCTCTATCTCTTTTTTTTCGTCGAGAAAAATTCGTCGAAAATGACGAGAGCTTGAACAACACGCGACAACAATGCTTGACTTTCGAATGATCTAAATTTCTAAGCGTCTAAATTCCTAGACAAAGTTAAGAAACTTGGAAACAAATACTTGATTGGAAATTCTATGACATGTTACATTCTTTTCGTCAGCAGTAAAAAACATCTAGTGTCCATTTCTCTTTATTTATCTTTAATCTGAGTTTAATTTATTATCTTTTTCTAATTCTAAACATTATAAAAAAAGATTTATTTTTTGACACACAATTAAGAATGAAATTATGTCAAAGTTGATTTCTTTTCTTGATAAATTAGTTCCTCTATTAGCTGCGTTATTATGTTGGTTTCATCTTGAAGTGTCAATGAGATGAGTAGATAAAAAGAAAAAGTAACTATTTCGAGAAAAAGAATGATGGACCGAGATAAGACTTGACTATTAAAGAAGTGAAGTTCCTTCCCCCTCCCTCCCGAAAACAGTGACTATGATAAATATCTTTGCACCGACCTCGTCACGGTAATATCTCTGACTCTCTCTCCTGAGCAACTCGCACGATCGTCCACGTGGGGGGTCCGGCCGGAAGTTTATTGCTCGGTTATCCGGCCAGTAACTCATTTTACGCCTCGCCGTAAAACTTATGCCGCGACGAAAGAGCGGACGAATCCCAACCGAGCTCCAGTAAATCGTGTAAATTTCGCGGGCGATTTCTGTCTAATAAATGTCGCAAGCTAGTTTCCGCTGTCGCCCGCAGACACGAGGGTTTTTAAGTGGCCGACGCAGTTGAATTTCGAGAGTGAAATGATTACCATTATCGTAAACTACGAACTAAATCATTTTGAAATGATGGCATATGTCGAGATGCAAGAATCTTTCATAAAACACACAGAGAAACATTGCCGCTGTAACACTTGTCATTTTAATTTACTAGTAAAATACTTAGACATTTCTAATATGGTAATAAATTAATAATTATTATTATAACCACAACGAGCAAAAGTTTGTAAAACGTGTAATACAAAAGAAATGGTAAGATTTATTGTGTGAGCTTTTTTACGAAAAAGACGAATTCTGAAAATCAAATACTGGTATATTCTTAGCAAATAAGCGCCCAAATTCTTCTTTTCAAAGTTACCAAAAAATTTGATTATATAAGTGGATGCGAGTCGCTCCGAAAATTATTTGAAACTATTTCTTCAAAGTCTAAGAAAATCCCGAGATTTGAAATATCTTAAAATTCTTGAAAATATTGTATTTTCTTAGAAATATCTGAACATTTGTGTATTTAAATATAAAATTGCAGAAATAATACATTTAATATTAAGAATTGAATTGTTATTTATGTCTGTACATAAAGTAAAGAATGAGTTAAAATATGGGATGACGCGTGGCTTCATGCTAACGAGACTAATTAAAAACGAAAAGAAGTTTTGGATTCAAATCAATGGTCCCTCATCGCGCATATATTCCATTTTTAGCGAAAAGTCAGAAGAACTTTTTAAGTCTAGGTGACATTAAGGACTATTATACCCATATATCCCTATACTCTAGGGAGTAGATATATGTTCTTATAATCTTATAATTAAATTTCTTTAAATAATAATAATAATAATAAAATTTACATATCTTCTTTGCACATGTCTTTCTCACAATTTTATCCCTAATAAGTGTAATAAGCCTAAACAATGTTACACAGATGAGCACAACAATCAAATGTGAGGCGAGAACAAGATAGATCGATAGATCAATTTCTTTATTCGATTTAAGGTAACAGTTATTTCATAAATCGGAGCTAATGAATTAAAATATTTTACGCTATAAATTAATATTACATTAATTTTTATTTTTAATGTTCTGTTTATAAGTAGTTTATAAGTTATCAATGCGAAACTTGCAATTAGTATTATTATATTCTTGCAAATTATATTTTCCTTTCTAATATTAAATAACAAAATGTGGATGATTAAAGTTTGTAAGATTTCAAGAATTCGCGAAACATCGCGACTTGGAATGATCGAGATGCAACGGCGCACCGTAGCAAGGTGTCACCTGTTGAATCGTTCCGTTTAACGCACGTTTTCCTGGAAATTGTGCGCTCTATAGTAAGAAAACACGCGACAATAGGAAACAGAATGCGAAATGAAAAGTAGTGCAAAGAAGTATGGAAATACTGTTTTATAAAAGATTTTGTGTATATACGAAAAAAATAAATAAATTAACTCGATGCGTTTTTCTTTGCGTATTTTTTTTTTCTCATTTTTCTCACGTACGCACCCCCGTGGAACATATGGTTATAAACAACTATGAAAGAGAAGGGAACAACGCTCTAGACTTACGGCAATTAGTAACCGTACGGTCCTCGGTATCATATAAATATAGAATATGCAGGTAAACAGTAAACGAGATGATACCGGGGGAGAGAGAGGGAATTGAGTTAAGGGGCGGAGAAGGTTACGCACGCGTGCACGCGCGTGTCGGCACGCATATGCATGCATGCACGCACGAACGCACGAGCGCGCGTACATCCACGCGCATCGCGCCGCTCTTTCTTCCTTAGTTTACCACCCCCGTCGTCCTGAGATCCCGCCTTCTCCCCGTCTGGCTCGTTCCGAAGCCACTGCACAATTTATGCCCAATTACATCCTAATTACCGTAATGGCATCGACTCGGGCACAGATGGTGTCACGAGGTTAAGCTACTTTCACGATCCGCGACTTTGATCGTCTCACTAAATATAAGAATGTCAATAGTACATCAATATTATTTAAAATATATATGTACACTAATGAAAATCATTACTTTTCTTCTTTAATCATCTCACTCTCTCAGAATCGGCGAATACGTTTGATGGAGTAATCTATAAAATTTACGAAAACGTTTTGCCCTTAATGGGCAAGTAAACATGAATTTTAATGGCCGTTCAATATTCATCGCGGCATCGAGACTTGAAATAAAATAATGAATTTTATGTAATGATTCGTTATAATTTCAAAACACTTGAAGCGAAAAATAAATAATAATTCAATTTAAGTATCACAAAAATAAATTAAATACAGATGAATTTGACAAAGTCTTCTTGCCAAAACTTTTCAGCTGTGCGTATATTTCTAGTAACTTTTAACTAATAACTTTTCCTCAATAACTAATAACTTTCTCTACTATGTACGAACACGGTTCTCCAACTGCGAAATGTTCACGCAAATATATTGTCCCTATTTCTTTTTCAGAGTAATAGAGCAGCTAATCGTACGTGACGAGGATCATGAATGGGCAAACAAACCGACAAAGACACAATAACATGGCATGTGGATAACACGTGCCCTAAACCGCTCTAACCCGGAAAATTCAGAGTTCTCGAGATTGACATTTTGATTGACACAGTAAATTCTGTATCAGTTTTCCATTTAAATTTTTCACTTGTTCTCTCTCTCTCTCTCTCTCCCCGTTTCTTCTTCCGGATATACATAACGAATATCTAATTAAAATTAAATTTAAAAATGCGATTATTTTTTCGACAAACATTTTGTTTAAATAACATACGCGTGTTCGAGTTTGTTAATAATATAGTATAATTACGAATTAAAACAAGATATTTAAATATACCAAATTAATCAATAACAATTTACATTCGATGATTATAAATTAATTCGAATCGAGGTACTATTGGTCAGTGCTAATTAAACAGCGTTTGATGGAAGCTTTTCAACGGGAACTTCAGCTATTGATAAATTTCGCGAAAATAAACGTGGTAATGAACGTCACGAGGGACAGCGACGGCAAGTGGCACCCTAGCGTTCAGGACCTCACCCTTCGGTACTCATCGATGTTTAATGAGACAATCGAGTAGGGGAAGACGACTCCCGTACTCAGTTACTGAAAAATTTAACTTACAGCTCCGCAAAAGGGAAACTGATTTCGCTTGTAGCGTTATAAAGCAAAATTGATATAACTAATATCCATTGTATTTTTTCTTTCAAAAAAAATTCTTTAAACTTTCCTCTCTTAAAAAGGAGATGTAGAAAGTTAACTGTTGCCGCTTTTCCGCGATGATAGCTACTCTCGCAGTACGAAATGAGCCAAGCGAGAGAAGCAATCAGCATCGTGGAAAAGCGGCAACAATTAAGGCTGCGTTCCGAAATTCACTGTCAGTACTGCAAATCTATAATGTGTAACATAAACTATAGATTTGCAGTACTGTCAGTGAATATCAATCTAAATCTCTACATCTCCTTTTTAAGAGAGGAGGAGAGGAAAGTAACGCGTACAACACCACTAGTTACTTAAAAAGATAAAAATAAATTCACAAATATTTCAATAAATTTTTTGGATGGGATATAGAGAGAGGCTTTTTGAATCAGGGGGCTCAACAAACATGTAAGGAATGTGTGAAAATTACTTTCAAGATTTTTAGCTGCCTCGAAAATTTATCTGATTTTTTTTTAACCGACAAATAGTCCTTCTCTGCATTGTTGAATTAAAGACATTAAAAACATTGTAAATCACTAAAAACTAATTGTACTTGAATACCAAACTTTTCCATGACGGAAACATTTGCTCGGCAGAGCAAAAGAGCTGAAAAAGCGGTGCGAAAAATCTTGACAAAAGGAAGCGGCGGTTGTCGAGGGTTATACAGTTCTCTCTCGTCGACGTTTATTCAGAATTATTGAATATTCATCAGCGTTATTGACGAAGCGACACGTGAAGGTACACGCCCGGCGCATCCTATAACACGTGTCGCGCACCCAGAGGAAAAGTTGCCCGTGAAAACGGCCCTCGTGAGCGAGAGAGAGAGAGCCGCGGAGTCGTTATCGAGTCGCGTTATACGTCGAATTAAAGGGGTACGGTGAAACGCTATGGGGTCGTGCTCAAAGCCACGCCTCGCATTCTCCGGCTCTATTACTTCTCTCCCTCTCTGCACGACGCGGACGAAAAAGCCAAACTCGGACTGATTTGCCGGGGAGTGAAAACGTCTCATTAAATATTCGTCTCGAAAAGAAGATTCTCGGCAAAGACTAAAATATTGTCGCTTCGCAAATACGAAAATATGAAAGCATCTTTATGAAATTTATTGTTGTTACTTTCTCTACTTTGCCGATTTATTTTCGACAGCCGTGCCGTATTTTCGTATATCGCGCACATTTTACGAGGACGTAATAAATAACATATCTCTTTTAATAAATAATTTTATAAATTCAATGTAATTTTATGTTTCGCGATGTTTCATTCAATCTGAGAAGATTCTCTTTACTCGCGTCTTCTACGTCACGATTTTGTTTTTAACAACACATTCCATAGAAACGTAAACATCACACAACATTCGCACATATAAATTTATTAACTGAAAAATACTTGATCGCCGTAGGATTCAAATGCAAAACAAGATCGGGGGATATCCCGAGGCGAGTTGCATCGCGCATTCCGATCATCTACTTAATGTCGCAATTCTGCTTTCGAGTATTTCCTAACAACATACAAATGAGGCAATCAGTATCAGTAAATACGGTTTTCTTATTAATCATGCTCCGTGCGGACCAGCTTCGTGATTATATAATTATGCGCTCAAGGTGCAAATTAATGATACTCCCGCCCAACATGTTCTACCCCCTTATTAATCGTCTGTTATTTCAGACATCAAAGTGAGAAAAGAGATATCGCGAATTCGATCTTGCCTCATCGGCAAGGTGTGATTACAAGTAATCAACGCGCCGTTACGTATTAATTGTTGAGACTTTCACGAAATTAACTCGACGCGTTAAGATCTCGAAAAACATTTCTCAAAGAAATATCGAGATTCAATACCGTTTCCGGAAACGAAAGGTCGCGGAGAGCGCGACAAACAAAATAACTCGTTAAATAAATAAAATAATATAAATATTACTGTCCAAAGAAAAAAATTGCAAATTTAATCGTTTTAATCGCAATCAAACGTCGGGGTTTCAGAGACGAAGCCTTGCGGGATCCAAATTATCAAATAAGAAGCGGGATAAATCTTATTTGCCGATTAAAATTGTCGACTTACTCGCAATAAAATAAAAATGGCGAAGTGCAATCGCAATCTCATAATATTAAATCATCATGAAGAAAATTAATGCGTTCACTCACCGATCGCTGCATGGCCGGCGCATCCTCTCGCGAAATGCCTCTGCAAAACAATTTTTCATAATTAAAATTTATCTAGTCATATACCCCTCGGCATTTCCGCGTAATTAAGCTTTACTATAGAATCCTTAATTTTCAGGCGTGACTAAAATCAAAAACAATTCTCTCTTATTACTGACATTTTAATGTTCACGTGCTTTTTATTTAACAGAGACATAGAAGTTGAATTACGAATTATTTCGCGTTACCTAATAACGTATAACGAAGTATCAAATAATAATGTAAAAAAATTAATTACGCAAATGCAATTGGTAGCCGGGTATTCGGCACTTACCAGCCATTGCGCCGCCGTCGCATTCATCCAGGCCGCAGCTGCAAACCGAGCCGAGTCCTCGTCGAAATACTCCAATCTTTTTTTGGTCACATTATCACACTAACACTTCACTCATTATTTTCGTCGTTTCATCACGTACGTACACACACACGCGCGCGCGCGCATCACACGAATACGATCGACCGATAACGATCGTGAATTAATTAACGCGGCACAATCATCGCGCGATGTATTAATCGGCTCTCCTGATATTTACGAGCGCACATTTCGTCTCGAACGAATGAGATGTAATTAAAAACACGTAGACGGTTTTGTACGCCAAACGCGAGGTACGCGCGAGAAAAATCTGTGACCTAACCTATAACCCTTCGCGCCGCGATACCGTCGGACTTCCGTATTCTTTTTGCATCGGGAACTCGTTACAGGCCGACGGTTCCTGATTTTAATACAACGGACATGAACGAAGATCGATCGGGAGAGTCAAAAAGCCAACTCGATCTCTGTCAGGAAAGAATGCGAATAAAATTTGATCGTAAATTAAATCGTAACGACTGCAGGACGAAGTAGCGACGGTTTATTCGGCTCGCCCGACGTCTAATTATCTCGATGGCTGATTATATTTCGCGAGCCGACGAAGTTCGCGGACGCATCGCGCATCGAAACGATGTGTACGTTGTACGCGGGATTGACACTATTTAATGCACGAATTCGCGGTCTAGCTTGCAATCAAAAAGACTCGAGTAATGCGTTATCATGGAAGTAATCGAGGCGACGGATTCGCGCAGGGATTTTAGGATTTTGTGCGACGCGACGCGTAGGATCCACATAACCTCGCGAATGCGAAAAAGACACGTTTTGTGGAAAAAGATTGTTAATCGCAATGATATCGATTAGCGCGATGTGTGCCGACAGTTTAACATACTTCACTTTCACCCCCGCGTGTTTCCTCGACACCGCAGATTTAATTAATCGCGCACCGATTTACTTTCGACGAGGAAGAAAGGAAGGATTCGCGACCGCGGTGCGCGGCATACTTCACGCGATCGGAACGACCACTGTACACGGGGTCGACAGCACTTAATACACGAATTCGCGAGTAGCTTGCAACCCGAAAGTCTCGATTACTTGCCTTTAATGACGCATCATAGCTACGATCCATGCTCGCCGTTCGCAATATTTCCCGCGTTTTCTCATTTCGCGATTCGGTGCGATTCGTTCTTCTTAAAAAAGGAAATCCAGGAGCACAATGAAATAATCGAGACGACTGATTCGCGCACGGAATTTTACGCGAAATCCATAACCTTCGCGAATACGAAAAAAGACGTTAATTGTAACGATACCGATTAGTGCGATGTGGGATAACAATTTAACATGCTTCATCTTGCGCCCCCGATTATTTCTCCGACGCTGCCGATCCTTAATTATCGCCTGCCGATTTACATTTAACGAACAAGGAGAGAAAAATCCGCGGCGCGATGTGTCGTATTTCACGCGATCGGGACGACTGCTGTATGTATATAAACAGGGTCAACAGTATTTAATACACAAATTCGTGATCTAGCTCGCAACCCGAAAGCCTCGATTACTTGCCTTTAATGACGCATTATAGCTGCGATTCATGCTCGTCGTTCGCAATATTTCCCACGATTGCGCATTTCGCGACGCGATTCGTTTTTCTTAAAAAAGAAAATCCACGAGTGCAGTAAAATAATCGAGGCGACTGATTCGGGCACGGAATTTTCCGCGACGCGACGCGCGGAATCCATAACCTACGCGAATGCGAAAGCGCGATTAATCGTAACGACACCGATTAGGGCGATGTAATGCCACTGCTCGACAAAGTTTGTTTTACGCATTCGATCACTTTCTCGGTACTTACTTATCGCGATTCGCTCTATTTTCAGCAAGGTGGAAGTGAGAAACGGCCAATTCCGCCGCGAGCGCGCCGTAAATCGTTTGCGCGAGCGAAACGACTGTGTCCACGGGGTCCACGTTACTTAAAGCAGAAAATAGAAGGCTAGCTTGTAAACCAGACACCCCTCCCCCGCGGTTATTCGCCCGCGTTAATATCATAAAATCACGAACCGCGGCCGCGAATCTTTCTTCTCTTCCTCGTCGAAAGTAAATCGGTACGCGGTTAATTAAATCTGCGGTGTCGAGGAAGCACGCGGGGGTGAAAGTGAAATATGTTAAATTGTCGGCACACATCGCGCTAATCGATATCATTACGATTAACAATCTTTTACCATAAAGGTGTCTTTTTCGCATTTTGCGAGGTTATGTGGATCCTACGCGTCGCGCCGCACAAAATCCTGAAATCCCTGCGCGAATTCTGTTCTCGCCGTTCATTTTCTCCGATTCTTATTTATCTTATCAGAGGATAAATATCTCGTTAGAAGATTTAACTAATAATGTTTCCAACAATCCCGAAACTTTCTCAATCGAACGGAACTCGTTAATGACTCGGAAATAACGATATGTTAACATCCGTAAAATAAGGCGCGAGATGTTGCGATAACATATATAAATTTATATCAAAATTAATTTTACTGATATATTAATTTATTAATTAGCTACGATTAATATAACGTTGAAAATATTCTGCGTGTTCCGCGTTTCAAATTGATTTCGTTGTATGCTTCGATAAGTTTACGAACGGCTAATCCAAATGGAATATAATAACGCGGGCTCGTAATCGCTAGCTATAATGAATGCTTTCTATTTAATGACGCAAGTCGACACTTCAAAATATCAATTCTATTTTTCATTCAATAAGTAACAAAGACAGAACGCGTCACTAACGTCCATCTCTACATTAATTATAATTAAAATTAACAATTTACGACGCATCTTTTTCCAATTTCTTAGAATTTATTGAATCGATTCGAGATCAATGACAATCTGCATAATGACATAGGAGGCATTCAATATAAAGAAATTTTCGCGTCTCCTAAAACTTGTCGCGTCTCGAAGGATAATACGCGGAGCGGCACGCATCGTCGCTCGTCTGCCCGAAGCTCGTCGCGCGAATGACAAGGCGACCTTGTGGAAACACAACAGTACGGCGCGCCGTGCCGGCTGTGATTTGTATATCTCTCGTACTCTCGTGTGTACACAAGGTCGCCGTGACTATCATTCGTCTGGCGAGCTTCGGGCAGACAACGCACGTACCGTTCCGCGTGCCATATTATCCTTCGTGATCGCGGCCTGGTATTACGAGACGCGATCGTTTTTCTTGCGAACCGTTAGCGGTTATCAATCCGTGCGATTAAATTATCTACTCCAATTAATGTCTAAACATATTGAGGTTTTCTAACCGAACAGTCTTCTATCTCGCGCAATTTAATTTCGTTTTTTGAAGTAGAAATCGAAATAATATTATATCGGATAAAAGTTATAAATTATTGTTGCATTTCCGTGTTTCATATTATAGTAATAATTATAACTTTGCAAAACTTCTCTATAATATTTTCACTTTTTAAATCATTTATTAAAATATTTTATTAATCTCTTTTATATATTTTCACTCGCATGCGATACTAGAACAGAGTACTCATGCTATTTTCGGAATTTTTCCGGAAAGTATAATCAGAAACGAAAAGTCACGAGAATAAAACGGATCGAGCCGAATTCGAATAATGATTTAAATAATGAATGCAATCACAATTAAATATGCATTTTGACATTCATTAACCAGCTCGTATAAATTCAGTATTCGGTAATTTGTTTAATCTTTCATCGTTCGAAATTTATTCGCCGTATCAATTTGCGCGGCGTTCGCACAATTTTCACAGCTTCGTGCTTTTCTCACGTTACGATGGTTAAAATTCTGTTTTCATGCAATTAACGTCGAGAATGCCGTACAAAGTGTCACGCAGTCGTCTGATCATCAGTGCGGGTGCAAATAATTAATAGTTCGCATTCGCGAGTGGGTGTCGTGTGAGTGCCCTGAAGGAACAAAGAGTAAGAAAGCGGCCTGGGAGGCATCAGGTAACGACGGAGCCGATAATCATAAGGTAAGTTGTTGTACAATATATATTATTTAATGCTTGCTGCGAATACCATGACAAATTGTATTTGTTGCTAAACTGGATGGAATCGTTTTCCGTCTTGAGACACGAAATCTCATTTTCCGTCAAAATATTTCATACGTTCTCAAACCGAGATTCAAGTAATGACTATAAATACGAGCCTTAATAATGTTCGCAGTGTGTTTATATTTAGGAAAAAGCATAGTTTCCAGCTTCTGCTGTCTCACGTAGCCATATCGCTTTATGAAACCAGAAACACAATCTAGAATTTTTCCTCGCAATACACGCGGAAGTAAAATGATATTTTAGCATCGCTTCAAAACTTCTCAGCCCAAATATTCTGTATATATTTCTGATTCTTATATTTCCTCGGACCAAATCGGCGCTCGATCGGAGATCATTCTTTATACCTTTAGCCGTATTAATTGGACACCTAGTTAAGTACAGTAGCACGCTTATTTAGTCCCCAACTAATGGCTAATGGATAAAAGCGGACGAGTTATGCTAATAAGCATGTGCGGGCGCACCAGAGCGCATGCTCTCATGAATATTCACGCTGCTATCTGATTACGTCACTGATTGCCGGCATTCGAAAGTGTTTGCACGCCAGAATCCACCGCCGTATCGCGCTGATCGATGATCCTACCGATATATCGTTCTCTGTCGCGCAGAAAACGATTAAATCAATTTTATTTAATTCGTGAAAAGTATTATCACGAACGATCGAATTACGACTGTTTTACATTCTTATTGCCTTTATTCCTATTAATTTATCTACACGTGTACGCGATATTTAATATATCAGAAAAAATAATTAAATATATATAAAACTCAGATGATTCACAAAAATAAGAAAATTGAAATTTGCGTCACTGCTAAAAGCAGCTGTGTTTTTTTAAATAATCGTAAAAGCGATCGCGTGTCGATTTTTAGAATAAACGATAAGAATAAAAATTCAATATGAAACGAAATTTGTAGAGCGGATACGGATAACCGGACATGGTGGCAGTGATATTTCACATGTTAAACGTGAGGCAATAAAGATTGTCGGCAAAAGAATTAATCGCGGTGTATCTCGATTGAACTATATGGACGTGACTGATCCTGTTTAACAAGCTATTAATGTTACGGTACCTAATAAATACGGTTTGGTTGCAATGTCAATTAAAAGAAACGTTACGATTTCCTCAATTGCTATTTGCATCTAGCGCAGAACTGAACATCGTCACGCTGTACCCGAGTGCTGTCTGTTTACTTAACACACCGACAGTAAATTTAAATTTCTATTAACAGCGCAATTAAGATTACATTTCTTACTTAGCTGTCCGATAAATATTCAATTCGCAAAGACATACAATGTGCCGACAACGTTTCGATGAATTTAATCTCGAATAAAACGCTTAAACCATGTTTATAATATTACGCCCTGTTATTACCGGCACGCTGCGTATGTAAAAGTATAAAAATTATTAGACGCTTATCCCTGAAAAAATTGCCACTTTTTTTTCTCCACCGGAGAAAAAGAGAGGAGCTTTGAGAAAGAGGGAGGGAGGGAAAAAATTTCACAAGAAAAATCTGCAGTCTTGTACGTTTTATCGTTTCCGCTGTCGCAGCACGCGCGTTTTGCCGGCCGATGCATCGTAAAAACGCCGTTCCTTTACAGCACGCGCCAAGAGCGTTACGCGCGCAATTAACTTTCGCGTAGCCGTGATTAAACCGTCGTCGTGAGGGAGAGGAAGGCGGCGGGGGAGGGGAGAGAGAGCGAGCAGGGAGGTGAGGGTAAATAATTGTCTCTCCCCGGTAGCAGGGCGCGAAAATAGAAAATCCGATTGGCCGTGGCGAAAGAGAGCGGAACAAAAGCCTCATGCAGAATTCAGTGTCGGCCGCTCCTCTATAATCGGAGCGAGGTATCGACCGGTTAGCCGAGCCAGGCCAAGCCAGGCAGCAAGCAGGCAGGCAGGCAGGCAGGCAGGCAGGTACACCTGCTCGGCGTGCGAGGCTTTCCCTTAGCGGTAACGCTATTGTGCCGGCACGGCCTCTCTCGCCTTCGGGTGTTTCACCCCAGGCCACCTCGTTAATCTCGCCCACCACGACGTCGCCATCTTTACGCCCGGCGGCCCGGCCGAGAGATCGCGGTCGATACGAACGGCCGAACCTGCGAATAATGCGCCATTAGGACGGCCACTTCGCGTATGATTGGAAGGCGGACCGCCGGGAAGTTTAATAGATCGTGCACGCGCGGCGAACGATCCCGTAATACGCGTGATTTGCGAAAACGGCCGGCCCGAAAGTCGCATTACTCGCGACGCCGCGCCGCGCGCTTAAATTGTTGACGCTCCTTTCAGATCGAGACCAGACGTTTGCGGAAAGCGTCGAGATTTTAATACTCGAGAAATAGACTCGTACATTAACTTTGTCATTTTTAGAGTTCCATATAGAGACGTTGCGTATTGACTCCGTTAGCGAAGATATGCAAGATTGTTCAGTCTTCTGTAGAGATTAGGAAACGAACGATGCGCAGAATATTGGTCCAAGGACGTAAAACACTCTTGGTCAACGTACGTTCGCTTCGTGTCGAACTTTTCGGGAAATACATACTATCTAACGAGCCGACAAATTAAGATCCTAATATATCCTTGTTCAAGTTGGACAGAAGGTTTCAACGCGTTTACCGTTGTATTAATGAAATTTTCGTAGAATATTGGTCCAAGGACGTAAAACACTCTTGGTCAATGTACGTTCGCTTCGTGTCAATCTTTTCGGGAAATACATACTATCTAACGAGCCGACAAATTAAGATCCTAATATATCCTTGTTCAAGTTGGACAGAAGGTTTCAACGCGTTTACCGTTATATCAATGAAATTTTCGTAGAATATTGGTCCAAGGACGTAAAACACTCTTGGTCAATGTACGTTCGCTTCGTGTCAATCTTTTCGGGAAATACATACTATCTAACGAGCCGACAAATTAAGATCCTAATATATCCTTGTTCAAGTTGGACAGAAGGTTTCAACGCGTTTACCGTTATATTAATGAAATGTTCGCATTCTCGTGATAGAGGAAAATGAAGAGAGCGATCGTCCCAAACGCAAAGTGTATTCCAAGCCCGATATGCACGCTCCGATCGACTATTTTCTCGCACGAAAATACTTTATTATTCCCGGCGGCATTGCGCACGCGAAACGCGGCGCGTTCCCAAATTAGAGACTGTTTTTTGCCCGCGTTGCCTCGGCCGGTTAAGCGCGGGGAGGCGCGGTGCGACCGCACCTGGAGACGGTCCAAGAGACACGCTCGCTCTCGCGGGCGCGACGCGATGCGTAACATTGTTGAGACGCAGATTTTCGAGCGGCACGAACGTGGGTGTCGCCGTCGCGCGTGGGCCGCCATTTTTTCGGGACTCGCTCGCGCGGCCCCTCTCACATGCACGTCTCGTTCTGTATTCTGCCTTCCTTACACACGACGTTCCGCAGACCCGCCGAAAATTATTTTCACATATTTTCATGTATAACGCTCGTTGTTCCTTCTTAATCCGCGACGTTAAATTCTTTAGCAAATGAGGATCATACGAAATTTATGCGCTCGACCGAAAAGCGAAGTACCATTATCCATTTAAATTCATGACGTTTAATCCGTAAAAACCATCTGTTGAAATAAAATATTTAATAACTTTATCATCTCGTGGGAAATTTTTGCTAAGGAAAAACATCGACTCAAAACTGCTCCGTTCCGAAAATACTTTCAAATATTTCTGATGCGTCGTACATAATGAAGAACGAGCAAAAATGATATTCGATTTTCCTCATTTTTCCAAAGTTCGAAGTGAAAATTCTCTCGAAGAATTAAGTTGTCAACAAAAGTAATCGAGTACAAATATTCCAGGCGTTTTCAGCCGCAGTTATGTAACTTGGTAAAATTGGCGTTACTTAAGTGACGTTGGACAAAGGCGGTAAGGAGAGGCATAAAAAGAAGTCCCGGGATTCGAGCGGACAAGAGCGCGAGAGCGGAAGTCGAGAATGTGGGGCGGTGATGGGCCGCTTCCGGTGGTCCCCGGTGTACAGCTCGTGAACCAAGTCAGTCGGACTGTGACTGTCTGTCGGCGAAACCGCAGACAGCCCGTCTGTCTCATCATTCCATTAAGCGATACGATGCTTCGGTTGTATGCCGGTGCCGGTGGAGGAAGCCCGTGTCTTAACGGCGAAAACACAGTCTTGGAAACCCCGTTTTACGATGGTATCAAAGATCGGCCATCACTCGCGAACTGCAATTAAAACGACGCGGATTCGATACTCCGGGTTACTCACCAGAACGCGTCTTCCGTGATTATATAACGGAGCGTTGCACATAAAAGATGGATAAAAAAAAAAACGCTCGGGTAAAACGATGATGTATTACATAATTCCATTTTCTGCATCGATTCAAATATTAAAGCAAAGCCGTCGGAGACGTACTCGATCAAATTCGACAAAAAAAAAAAAAAACAAATTATTTTACAGATCGATGAAAAAGAGCAAACCGCGGATGCAAAAGCGCGAGAGGAAATGACAGAAATCAGGGTGGAAAGGGCACGCGGCTCGTTGCATGAGGAGGTCACGTGAGCGAGTCGGGTCACTTAACTCTCTCGTTCACTCGCGTGCACTTCGTTTCGGCTTTCCGGTATGCATGCGCGCGTGTCTGTCCGTCCGTCCGTCCGTTCGTGTTCGCGTTCGTCACGCGCGCGCTCGTACGCGGACGCATCGCTGGCTCCAACCATGAGAAGAGGGCTGAGCGCAAGAAAAAAAAAAGGAGGAAAGAAAAAGAAAAGAGGGAAACCGCGCGCGCGAGGCTGCGAGCGAGAAAGAGGAGAGGCGGGAGGGAGGGAAAAAAGAAGGAGTGCCGAGAAGATAAGCGAGCGAACGCGGAAGCTAGAAAAAGAACGACAGGCTGCGAGGGCTTCCCTGTACATAAAAGCTAAGATAATTATAAGCGTCCCTGTCTCTCCTCTTATCTTCCCCTCTCTCTGTCTATCTTATCTTTCGCCCGGTGTCTCCGTCTCGCTCGCTGCTTCGCGATGGGGGAGTCGCGGCCGAAAGGGAGAGAGAGAGAGAGAGAGAGAAAGATGGAACGAGAAAGAGAAAGAGAGAGGGAGAGACGACTGCCGGGTGCCACTCATAGGAGCGTAACAATGGCTTTCCATGCCGGCTCAACCAACCAGACGACCGACTGACGATCATGACGAATCGTTCCCGTAGGATTAGTGGGATCGGCTTGGTGGGTTTTCTCTCCGATCTTCTTCTTCCAAGGTCCATCGTTAATCTCTCTCATCTTGCCGGAAATCGCAGGTAATCTCACCTCCGTCGAACGTCTTCGCTGCACTGTTTTTCTTAGAACAGGTTGTTTACTGATTGTAATTTCGTTGACTAAATATCGTTCTCGTTATAATATTCTGGGCTTACCGATTATACAATTTTTCTTTTATATCAAATTAATAATAGAATTTTAATACATTTAAATGCATCGCGGCGCCTTTAGAAGTGAGGCAAATTACGATTAGCAGATACAAAAAATAAATACATTATTGAGAGTGTTTTGTATATGCTATATTATGAAGAGATCGCAAGACATAATTCTTATAATTATATTTTCTGGTATACCCGTTGCTTACACATAAATTAATTTTCTTGAACATGCAGGCATTGAGCGCGTGAGGACGCGACGTGTCAAAAAGCAGATACCCCAGAAACAATCTTCTACCGCGACTTCAATTTTCCACGGTAAACGACTGTGTCTGAAACTCCCGCTCGAGAGACTTCTTCTTGCCTTCCTAATAGTTTCTTCATAAAGTTGACAGATTCCTCTCTTGATTTGAACATCTCTTCCCATCTGGCTCTCGTTATTCAGCCTTAAGAATAATAATAGAACGTAGGAATTATCTAATCATAACTTAACGCAGTCACACGCGACAGTCGTTTGCAAGTCACATCCGCATTTTCTTGAAGGCAATGGCATTCGCATACAGTTAGCATCTTATTTAATTCACGCTATCTATGAATAAATACGAATATGAATGAAAAATAAAGTCCTCGCATTCTGGTAGTCATCATTATACATGTAGCAGTTGGAGTATCAAGAATCAATGTCGTCCGCCAAAGAGAGACATCGATTAACAACAAGCAACTGTATCAATCGATTACGTATGCGATTTACTATATTCATTCGTTACAATGTACCAAGAAATATTTTATTTAGACACATTATCTACGCGCTTCACTATTCTGATTAAGAGACTTTCGAAGCAAAATGTAATCGTGAATCATTCTTAAGCATCCATGTCTACTTAGAATACACGATAAAATTGTTCGGGATGTGAAATTGACGATACAATTCTTGCTACTTTCGACAGGTTTTATACGTGTTCCACATCTCGCGTATAACAATATGCAGAATTTGCAACTTGCACTAGAAAGTAAGTATCGGAAAGTGATATGGCCGTAAAGTTTCTATGAAAAGAAGATGCATTCGTAAATTATTTGTAAGTGTCATTGCGCGAGAGATACTAGATTACTAAAGCACTAAAGTCTCTCAAACAAGAAGTTCTTTCACACAATGAGCGCAAATTTCATCTCAGATAATTCGCTTTGAAATATTCCCTCGATCTTTCGAAATTGAAAGGAATGATTTTTAATTCTAAGTCAGAAAAGTCACGCAGGCATTGAGCGCGTGAGGACGCGACGTGTCAAGAAGCAGGTATCCCAGAAAGAATCTTCTACCGCAACTTCAATTTTCCACGGTAAACAATTCTGTCTGAAACCTCCGCTCGAGTTTCATTGAAAACTCTGCGTAATAAAACTGTAAAAATTAGATCTTATCTATAATAATGTATGTGAAATATTTTGATTTCTTTCTTAATAAACAAATTTTTAATTTCAAATCAGAAAGATCGCTTGAAAATATTCTATACCTATAATAAATTCGTAATAATTAATAACTAGATCTTTCATGAAATGAAATGTTCTCAAAATGTTTCCTCGATCTTTCTGAATTAAAAAAAATGATCTTAGCTCCAGGCCAGAAGAATTGATAAAAATACTTTGTATAATAAAGCTATGCCGACTGTCTTGAGAGAAAGATTATGAAATCCCAGGGTTTGGCTAAAGTGGGACATAAAAGATCTTTGAGTTCGCTGTCGACGAGATCAGTGGGTCGATTAATGTATTTCACACGCAAACGCGATTCTCTGTGGCGCGCTAAGAAGCGCTGCTAAAAATAAAAGTACAAAGTTCGGGTGTCTCGGCGCGTTAAGCGGCTCGGCTAAACTTTCTTCGCTCGCAGACTTCGCATATCTAATGAGCGGCGGTCATTACACATATACATATACATACACACACACGCGCGCGCGCGCGAATTTAGTCGCGAGTCCCCACGAATCTCTTCACGTTTAGATATCCGTGCTACGAGCCTCCGGCGCTCCCGCTCCGTCGTCGCTCTGCACATCGGCGCTCGGCCCGTGAATCCTGCAACAAACGGAGCTCATCGCATCGCGTCGTACGCGGTGAAAGCGAGGGAGACGGTCGGGCGGACGAGCGAGATGGAAACAAGAGTTTCTTTATCGTAGCTGATGAAGTGCCGGTCGGAGAAAAAGCATCGGAGAGAGAGAGAGAGAGAGGAGGGGGAAGGGGACAAACGCGTTCGTTTATGAAAGAGTAAAAATGAGAATAGAAATATATAACATTTGAAGAAAAGGCGAAAGAATTAAACTTTGAGGTCAAGATGTACGGATTTTAATAAGAGTCTTGATTTCACTTAATAAGAGTCTTTCTATTTAATTGAATAATTCGCGAGTTTTACATTTACACTTTAGTTTTTTTCGATTGTCGAGAAATCATTCGATATCTCATACTTGCAGAAAATCTGGAAGATTGTTAATTTTTTTTTATTTTCACGCGTGCTGCTATTCGTTTTAAGCAAATATTAAACGGCTCAATCTCTTATGAAATTGTGAATCTTTCCAACTTCGTTTTCGCTCATAAAAGGATTATCGTTATAATTTTAACCAATCGTAGCCGCGAGAGTAGAATAAAACTAAATATAAGTACACGCGTGATTCAGAAAGTAAGATGGAAAATAATAGGAAAAGGATCTAAATAATATTTCGTACTTCTATTTGAATAATTTCGTTCAAGTAAAACCGGCAAAGTTGATCGCAGCGGAGAATGCGAGAGAAAGAGAGAGAGAGAGAGAGAGTGATGGGAAGAGATGGATGCAGTTTATTAATAGGCTGAGAGCAGTTTGATGACATAAATAGAGCTACATATATAATAAGAGTACACAAATAGTTCACGTGTCTCATATGACAGCAAATTAATCGATGACTCCATTACGCAATAAACCAATTATTGCACATTATTACCGTGTAAACAAGAAAAAAGCCAGAGATTTTCTCTATCGACAATTCCTCGATGTAACGTTACAACACCGGAACAAACAGAATTAATTATCCGGGTTTTGAGTAATATTTCATATAATTTTTCTGCGAAAATTACTCCGCACGGAAGGCATATTACGAAGTTCATCTGCAAGATTATTCCAAAGCCTCCGCGCGCAACATATAAACGCAAGAGAGAAAGAGAGAGAGAAAGAGAGAGAGGCTCTCACGTACTGCGAAACGCAAGAACGAGAAGGAACGAGAAGGACAGGAAGGGGAAAGAGACGCGGACTAGAGAAGGAAACTGGCGAAGCGGCGAGGAAAAAGAGAGAAGGAGAGAGAGAAAGAGACGGCCAATACGAGCAAAGTGAAACAGAGGAGCGAACGTAATACGAGAGAGAGCCGAGAGGGCTGGCAAAAGAGCCGAAGGTCTCGCGCTCTCTTGGCGTAGCTGCAGACAGATAATACACCGCGCGCGCGGGTGTGCGTGTGTACGTGCGCGCGCGTCTCTCCTTCTCTCTCTCTCTCTCTACGTGCATGCTTGTGTATGAAAGCGCCAACGTTACCCACTGACGCTTAGAGACTTGTGGAATATCGTAAAGCTGCCTGCCTGCCTGCCTGCCTGCCTCCTCTTGCTCTTGCACGACGCGTCGCGCGTTATTGCCTAAACTTTCTTGCGCCGTACCTTCGCGAATCTGATGTGGTACTCGATACTCACCCCTTCCACTGAAGAATTCCACCGACAATAGTCCTTTGCGAAAGTGTGAATGAAAGACTCGAAATTTGCTAAGTACTATTAGACTCATTTCGAAGAGAAAGATGAATATGAAATTTTATTTTTTAATGGTCTTTGCAGCATCATGTTTGTAAAATATTTTTGAAATATGCATGTGTATATGACCATATGTAAATATTATTTGCGAAATTAACTGTTTAAGCGTATAATGAGGTATTAGAATAGGTAAAGTTCTGTATTTCCTTATCACCGCTTTGCGTTATCGCAAAACCGCGACGAAGCCATCGCTCAATAAAGGTTCCTTTATTAGGCTATCGCATATGTGTGAGCGTTAAAGAGCTGTACTGGTCTCTAATGAAAACCAAATTCCTTTTCGCCGTCCACGAGTTTGCACGAGTTATCTTAGGAATGTTATTTACCCTGCATTTCGGCAAGCGAAATTTCGCGAGAGGCCTCGCGCGGCCGAGAAAGTCCTTGAATCGGCACCAAACGCAACAACGAGCGACGACCGCGGCCGCTCCGTTAGAATTCCTCTAGCCAGAGAGAGATGCGCGAAAGTGAGAGAAAGAGGGCGGGAGGGGAGGATGAAGTGTTCGTGTGTATGTGCGAAATAGAACGAGAGCAACGAGCGGACCGCCGCGCTGCGCGGCACCGACGAGAGGGATCCGACAAGATGAGGTGAAGGAACAGGAGGAAGTGGGAAAAGCGGGAGGTAGGGAAGGTTAGACCTTATTACGCCGCGTACCTCGTGGCTTACGATGCAGCCGGGGCCGAAGTCACGACCGAGGTGGAATAGACGTCTGAAAAACACGGTATATCGACCGCGCGATTGCTGGATGGCAAGAGACACGTCGCACGAAATGATGCGCGTGTAAATGTTTTGAGCAATTTGACGCTCCGTTTCGGCAAGTGAATTTTCACGAGAGGCCTCGCGTGGTCGAGAAAATTACGTATACTTCGACAGCAGCGGAAAGATCACGCGAAAAGTCCGCCACCATGGTATCCACTCGCGGATTTATCCTACCAGTTGATTATGAGATAAAAATCAGTCGAACGAAATATGTGTCATCAGTTTTTCTCTTTAATATCTCGGTCCGATGAGAAAATCCGCGATTTAAATAATATTCCCAACAAAGTAAACTTCGCGATTTAATAACTTTATTATTTTATGCTCGGCAGGTGTCGCGGAAATAGAACACGCGAGATATTTAAGGAAAATAAATATTTCGACGCGCATGACAATCACATAAATTACACGATCGTTTCTATTACTTTTTGCATTACAATCGCTTGAAACTTTGCTGGTTGCAAATGGCGTGCGACCAAATAATTATTCACGAACTTTCAGATTGGTATTCAAAGTTTCCTGCTGTATGTTGTTGAATTTTACATCCAATGTAACTACTTCATAACATGATGATGGTAAATTAATTTCAAGGTACTTTTCACATACGACGGTGCGACTGTGTATTCGTACCAGCGGAAGGAACCAACCTCGCAGTGAGAACTTTATACTCGGTCGCAGGAAGCTCCACATTAACGAGCAAGGTCGACCGATGCAACCAAGTCTCGTGTAAAGCGGCGAATGATAGCGGGAACAAACCGAGACCCAATAAAGCGTGATTTTTAATAGCGAATAGGGAGGCGTGGAGAAATTGACGGTGGCGTGAGACTCGGGAAAAGGGGAGTCTTGAGAGAAACCAAGTAGAACGGGGCATTAGATTCGAATGCACGAGATACAGAAAGAGAGCGAGAGATGAGAAAGAGAAGGGCAGGAAGAGGGGGAGAAAGCGCGCGAGAGTGATAGCAGACGATCTCGTTGTCAGTAGCACTCCCCGTAGAATACGTAGGACCTCGAACTCGTCCGCGGATCGATACGGGTTCCTGGTGGACTCGCGCGAAGGGGGCTTCGGCAGGCGGTTCGGGGTGGAAGAAGTAACGAGGAGGGACGAAGGCAAGGGGGCTAGAGGCGAGGGTGAGTACCGAAGAGAACGAGAGAGCGGCGGTGGTGTTTGTGCGGTGCGGGGGTGGCTTGGCACGCGGGGACGCCTCGGGGGTGTTTCTATGGTGACGGGCATTACTGGCAGGGGTGGCCTAGCGCACGAGGGGGAACCCCTCGTCTCTCCACCCTTCTCTCTCTCTCTCTCTCTCTCCCTCCCTCTCTTTTTCTCTCTTTCTCTCTCCCTCCTTCTCGGATTTGGTTTTCCTCTCTTTCTCGTCGTGGTGAACGTCTGATTTTGCAATGTTGATTCCGTCGCTGGTCCTCGAAAGAGTTCTCTCTTTTTTTCTTTTTATCAGCGGAAAAGAATGTCGCGAACGGCACACCACGTCAATCAGCCGAGAGTTCTTCTGCTTGTCGAGGTCTTGCGAATAATCGAAGAATTTGATTTGTAAGTGCGACAATAGAAACTGGTGACTATGCACGGCTTCAGTCGCAATTGTTTCGATATATTTGATCGACAATTTGGAAACAATGATTATTTTCAATAAATTACTTGTTCAATTTAAGAATATCGAGCGTTTTTTCACTCTCTCTCTCTCTCTCTCTCTCTCTCTCTCTCTCTATCACTAATCTGATCGGGATAATTTTGTAAGAATAATGTTGAATATTGTGTGACTTAACAATCAGGGCGCATCAACAACATACTGAAATTATTGGTCGGTTAGACGAATAATGATTACAGTAATCGTCATTTCCAAAAACCTAAGTGTTAGCGACAGATAATAAATTCAAGCATCAAATTCTCCGAAGCGCAGCATTCTCGTTAAAGTTAACTACTCACAAATATCCATTCCTGTGCGATCAGATCTCTTTCTCATTGCAGATGTACATTCTGTCAAGACAAAGTGTACGTGAAACGTAAGTTACAACAATTTATAAGAGTTCATTCGATGCGCATCTCGAAGAAAGACAATAGCGAGAAGTCGCCGTCGAAGGAGATCGTTACAGCCAGGACTACGCGATTATCGTCGATCTAAAGAACGACAATCTAAGAAAGGATACAGGCCATCTCTAATCCTTCTGTCTATTTTTAATCTTTGCCCATGTGCCGACACAAAAAAATGCCGCACTTTGTTCAGTTGGTTTCGGTGGAAAGGCAAACACGCTTCGCAGATAATTTATTATTTACAACACCGATTGCTAACAAGCGAACGTGATTACTGTTATCTGTTTGACTTAACATCGCTAATTCCGTAACACGCTATCGAAGTCGTGGTGAAAGCGATAATGTTAGTTCTTTTGCATTTTTCGACTTGCTTTTAATAACGCATGTTCCCCATGAAAATATCCAACAAATTTGTCATCCAATTCAAAGAATCTCCAAGAATTTTGAGAGATTCTTATACGATAGAAGATATATCCTTACGTTTTCTACTCTTAAAATGGCGTATATAGGCATTGAAAGAAAGAAAAAGGAGAAAGGAGGAAAATATAATAAACGTGTGATATTAATTTTTACTTCAACGTATTTAGATATTCATTGTTTTGGATCTGTTTTACGATCCATTTCGGTTTGATATTTCGCTAAATCCCTACTAAATACTTCTCATTATTTTGGATAGGAAAAGAATATTCTACAGGATGATGTCTCTCAAGCGTTCGCAACAATTACGATGTTGCATCGCGAAGCGAATAAAAAGCATGCGGGAAAATGCGACAAGCAATGTTTTACCGGAGCGCGCAAATTCGTTGCATCAACACTCATGTTTTTATATTCATGTGACACAAATATATGGAAAGATATGAATGTACAGGAATTTTTCTAGTGAACGTTTTCCGAGTTGTCTCGTAACTCATTCGCTCTCTTCTCTCTCTCTCTCTCTACCTATTAGATTTCGCGATTCCTGTGAAAGATTATTGTGATGATTATGACGCACATATTTTTATAAGAACACTATACTTAATAGTATAGTATTAATATATGTATTATCAATAACGAGCTAAAAACAAAAAAGACCGTCGATGTGATAGGCACAAAGTCATAACAGTTAACAAGAAACATTGTATCGTAAAACGCGTCCGTAGATTCTTGTAATATACCAACAAAAAGCGCACGTTTCAAAGTTAATTATTAATATCAAATAATTTCACATTTAATTAAACGTACGTCTCTTAGCAACATATTCCGCGGCACAAATAGATTAACTCTCGCTCGCAAAATTCTCGCAAAATAACGATACAACCATATATTTATTAAAATCTCTCTGGTTATTCAGAGAAATTATACTTTTACATCGTCAATCGCTATTGATTTTCGGACAAGGCCTGGCAATGTAGAGCATGTTGCCGTATAATTTTTGCATTTTCCAGGAAGGTGGAGATTAAAAAAAATTATCAAATTTGGACTCGCAATTCCGAGGGGGAGGGAAGAAAGAGGAAAGAATCGGATCGATGATCTCACCTCAAGGTATCGATACTGAGGCCGAGGTTGTCGGGTCTCGTGCCGTGGAAAGTTCCACTCGCTCGAGAGAGGCAGGCAACATGCGCAACGTAGTGCGCGATTTCGACTCTTCGCGCGCAGGCGAAAAACGACCAATTTATATCTCGGCTTTCAGGCGTGATAGCGACTTCGCGTTTTTTGCATACGATTCTACACCATTTCGCAGCTCTACCATTCAAATTTCATTCCAATCGCACCGACGGAAGCCGAGTTATAACGGTCGCGCGGAATGCGTCTTTCTGCCTCATGCGCGCGACATTTTTCGGAAATCATCGACTTTTTAAGCTCAAATAGAATTTGATGAAGACTGAAGACGCTATTAGCAACTTGCTACCATGCAAATATTACCGAATATCGCTTAAATATCGAATATTAATTTACGCTTGACTTCGATCGAAAAAGTCAAGGTGTATGCTTATTTATTTTGTATATTATTATTAAATATTTGCTGTTTACGGAAACGCGTGTCAAGTATCATCATTTTTTAAACGGCCGGTTTTTCAAGTTATTCCCGCTTCTCAAATTAAAACAAAATAAAGACATCAAAATTGCCATTGTCCGATCATCGTGGTTGACGATGGCTGAATTGTGCGAAAATAAAAAAAAAAGATTGTCCTAAAAATTTCGCCTTTCGCACGCAAGATGTATCGAAAATCCTTGTAAAGATCAAACGTGTTTTCAGAAATTATTTGTGACCATAGTTTACCGAAATAGGTTTATCGATATATTGCCATCTTTGATATGGCATCCATTAGAGAGAAAGATTAGATTCATACAGATTTTAACTATTATCGTTGTCCTAGGATATTAATAACCAATAGTCAACTCAGAAAGGTCTCAAGCCGGAATACTTCTTAGATTTCTTAAAGCGGTATTTCTGCTAACAAAAAAAAAAAGCGAAAAAATTTACCAAAATTAAGAGTCATTAGCAGGCGGTAAAGAAAGGATGCACTTTAGATCTACCGCATTTGTGTAGGTCAGTTTCAAGAGAAGGTTCGACCTGCCAAGCCAACAAAATGGTAGGACCGATCCTAATGCGGACATATCGTTTCCGGCGAGTGTAGAAAATGAAAATGAACCGTGAGTTCTGAGTAAGTAACTAAATCTTACGAAAAGTCGGGTCTAAAGGATTGTAGAATAATACTTAGATTATTCGTTACATCAGCGATATTCAGTGGTTCGTTAATTGAAGAATGAATATAGTAAATGATGAAGATTCCAAAAATTTCAATTTCCATTTTTTTTGCGTCTAATGGTAGTATGATACATTTTATAACATTTATAATATGAACATGTAAAGTGCAAAAATTCGATTTAGTTAGAATTTAAAGTAGCCGATAAATGTACCCGCAAAATGAGATCAAGTGTCTTGGCTAGGCGCGCCGCCATGCCATGTAAGATATCTTAATAAAATATGTGGAAATGGTAATCGATAAAAGGACGAGAATTTTGGAAAAATACTGTTTTTGCGAGATTTTCACATATTTTATTTGTGACACTTTTATCATTTACCATATTCAATCTTCAATTGTAATGTAATATTCACCGTGTGGATTTCAATGCAAGATATGTCGAGATTTATCGAGAATCATAGAGAGCAAACAACTATTGCCCGGTGTCATATGTAGCATATTAGTGATTAAAAATTGATACTTGAAAATTATTATCACATGGTCGTTCGTAAATATCCATTTTACTGAGAAAGTTTTGAATAATTAAAAATATATCGGTTGCGTCTCGCATAGCGGAGATTGCAAGAATAAATTTCCTGTCTTAATAGCCCTGATAAATTAACGTGCTAAAAATACGATTAAAACATCCAAGACGGACTTTCAATTCGTTTCGCTAAAGTCTCCTGCCTCAAACAGCATATTTATCGGCTTTTTCAAGATGGAGGATTAATATTGTGAATCATTGCACACTTTCGGGAGATTAGTTCGCCAATGTTTCATCCAATTCCCTCATCTAATTTTTTAGAATTCCGAACGGACTGTACGAGAGTCGTCGCGTTCGTTGCATTGCAGCAAAGCGTACTTAAATGCCGCGAGGCGAGTCCGATAAGACAGGCCCGATAACGCGACGACGCGGAGCCGCGGGCAGCCGCATTACAAAACAGACGCACGCGCGCGCATATGTATGCGTGCACGTACACGTGGCATACGTGCTATATGTGAATCAACATTGTGCCTGAGGAATAGCACACGCATCAGACTTTGCCGTCAGGCCGCACGCGTTCGCCGATGAATCGAGGCGGTAACCAAAAGAAGAATCTTACCAGTATCGTATTCCAGAAGCGCTTGCGTTCCGAATACTTTCGGAGATTGTCATACAAAATGGTGGTACAGATTCAACTCTCCAATTTGAATTTTAGTTTGAGGAGAATGAAAAATTGAGAATGAAAAAATTACATGTCCTCGAATCTATCGCAAACAGCCTTTGTTTCTTAATGCGATTTAAAAAATCATTTACTTTACATTGTTGTCGAGATTTGCATTGCTCGCACAGTATGTTTGCCTTTTAAATTTATACACTGATTGATATTAACATATTTTGTTCTTGAAGATTTTTTAGAAAAGGAAGTCGCAAGGATTCAGAATCTTACTTCAATTACCTGTTTTCGATAAATTTGAACTTATTTACGACTTAGGTATACTATTTGCCAGATCTGTTTTCTCTCGTATCATTGCTCTCAATCGTATTCAAAAAAATTCTTCGAATATCTATGCTGTGACCAAAACTTTTTTCCAAATAGAAGATGAGAAGACGCAAGATCACCATCGTTGAGAACCAAAATTTTACGAATTTCGATTAATACATTGCTAAGCAAATTTAATATATCTTATCGCATGTTCGATAGTAAAATTATCATTATTATCAGTATTATATGCTATTATATAATATAAAAATGTTATGTAATATAATTAAATAATACTACATCTTCACATAGCCAATGCGTTGAAAAGTGCACTTTTTACATTACTATCTAGGTATGTATGCACTGAAAGAAAATTCTGGTTAAAAACGGATCAGAAAAATCTTGTAGGATTGATCAAATATTCTGGTTATTATAATAGAATTCAATACTTTATAACTTATAGTTGTATATACAAGATTTTTCTGATTCGTCCGTTTTTAACCAGAATTTTTTTCAGTGTACTATTAAGGCCATTGAAAAGTTAGAGGCCGGTCACGGATGACCATCATGACAGTCAAAGTGTTAGACGTTAAAACGTATAGGTTCAACGTCTCATCATCTTGTGCGCTTTGTTTTCAATCTATCTATTATCAGCACATCCTTGATCCCTTGCGTACAACTCTTCGCTCGAAAAGAACAGAGGGACTAGCTTATTCAAAAGGTTCGGTATTCCGTTCAGCATGCTCAGGAACAAAGAAGAGAAGCGAGAGATGAAACGAGAAGGAAGAAACGGAGCAGAGAAGCACGGAGTATACCCGTTCAGTGCATGTGGTCCCTCCTCGAAGTGCCGATACGGCCCGAGGGCAGGGACGATAACCGAGCCCACAAATGCCGGTGAGCATGCCAGCCGGAGTCGCATGCTAATGCCCATGTTGCTGGACCACGTCGTGTTCAGCGAGATCCATGGATAGGGAAATATCTCGAATCTGCAGAGAAATATCTCGAATATGTATGTACGTGTATGCGACAGCCTCATCTCGGTGCGATCGTAATTGCATTATCGGACCTCCGGATTTATTACGCGCCGCGTATCTTTCGTATCGTTAAAGGTTGTACCTTTCTTTCTCTCTCTCTCTTCTTGCTTTTGCATTCATGCTTTCGGCTTTTCATGTATTCGTATCATCGTTACTTGACGAGAACAGTCATAATTTCATAAATATTATACAACTGTTCATATATGGACTATATTTATTCCTTTTAATAATTCATTGTGCCCAAAATAATCTCCGATTCAGGAAATGCGGATAAATCGCAGGTATTTCGTTCGTCGGATGAACAGATTTAATCGTCCATTATTAAGTGAATGTATATTTAATGTACATCTTTTCGTGATATTATCTTCTTCTCTATGTAATCTTCATATATAAAATTAATCATTAATATCTATTTGAAATACTATAACGACAGGTTTGCGGATAAATAAGCGATCTGCCAAATCAAATTCCAAGTATTGCTTTCCTGCTATTTATTCAGATAATAATTACTTTCGAACAACGCGAATTCTTTGATTAAGTCTATAATAATCTATTGTTTTAAGGTTGCAGATTAGGACAAATATATCCAAGCGACAAAAGATATTCCAATAATAGAAACACGAGAATATATTAAATACATTCACTTGAATAACGGAACAAACAAAAGCTGGTTATTCCTGTTTGCAGTGAATACATTCCATTTTCGCTCAAATTTTTTATTGGCTATTGGTTCAGTTCGAGCTGCATGAGCTGTCCTAGAACTTCGTTGCTATTCTTTCAGCTGTTTGAATATTTCGATCGTACAAATCTTTTTTTTTTTAGTTTGTCAAGTAAAAAAATGGATTTTATTTTAATTATGAGGAATTATCGATAAACTTTTTCAAATCTTTACGTAAAATTGATAATTTTGTCATATGCGAGTTAATATATTTGTACAAACGCGACTGTATTCGATTGAGAAAGTACCACAGCGCGCTTATTTAATAACTCACGGTGGAGCATTTTCCATGAAAATTATTAATAATAACACAGGAGCTTTTTAGATAGACAGAGAGAGACTAATAAATCCACGATAAGAGCTATTCACAAAAGAATCAATCTAATTAATGTAATGCTACACAAATTGCTACGTGATATTACTTTGTTTATAACAGATCAGGTTTATAAGAGATTAAGTTGTCTGTAAAAACGAGTGTGACCGTTAGGATGATGAAAATGACTGACAACAGTAAGTATCGAAAGAGTTATAATTCTCGCCTTGGTTTTATCTTCCGCGCGGCGATCCGTTTGAATCGCTCGATTATCTTTATCAGGAGGTACTTTTTACATTCGCGTCGCGTCGCCGCACGCAAAGGCCGCATAATTTCGCAACGCGCATATCGATGAAAGTTTTGCGACTGCATAGAACCATCCGGCATACATCTCTCGGCCGACGTGAAAGCACGGGTTCGTACAAGAGCGAGAAGGATCTGACGATAAATCGATAATTCGTTGGAAAAGCATAGGTTGAAGCGGTTGAAGCTGTCGGCGAGTTTCGTTTATTTCTCTTCGATCAGCTCGTGTAGCTGGTACTGGTACAGTCCGGCGAGCAAGTAATCATCTCGTGTGCCTTGTTATGCCGAGAAATCGCCCGGTATATGAATGATACTTCCTCGACGGAGAGCCAGTTTCGACACTAAAATCATTGCTCGTCCGGACGTCTCATCGAATATAAGAAGTACGATCGAATATTTGTGATAGGATCTAAACGCGACGGTTCAATTAGATACAGCGAAATGTTACACGAAAATCGTTGCTCTCTCCGATCGGTTTAAAAAAGAAGTGAGTTTTCGAGAGATGAAGAGCTAAATAAAAAATTTGTTTACGGGGAAAACTGGAACATGTATATATGTTACATGTTACGTAAACTAGAATTTGTAATTACTTTATAAGCCAGCCGTTTATTTTTCTTTATTTATGAAAAAAATTTTACGTGGATTATTTTCGCGTGTTATCCTTTGATCGTAGGGAAAAGATTTTTCCCGATGCCATTTCATTCGTCATGCGCGAATAACAACGAATGCACGATGAGTCGCGAACGTTGGTTTATCTAAAGCTGGCGCTAGACTATGCGTTATTTGCAATTCGCGATTTACGATTCGTAATAATTCATTGAAAATTTGTTATCCACCAGTGCGAATTCTCCATATTTCCCGTGATTCATATTTCATCAATATTTCGTACCGATGATTCGCGCGTCCTTTAATTTCATAGAAAAACCACTCCGCTGGCAAATCAGGACGAATGGCGAATCGCGAATTTGACAAATTTGACAAATTTTCTCTCCGCAATATTCGCAAATCATAAACCGCAAATCGCGAATACGCGCAGTTTGGCAGTTTTAAAGGATTCGCGTTAATTCGCTGGCGGAGTTAATTTTTCAACGAAATCAAAGGATGCGAATTATGAAATAATGATAAAGTACGAATCGCGAATAGTATAGAAGATCCACACTGGTAAATAACAAATTTTGTGACGAATTACGATTACGAACAGCGAATAACGCAGTCTAACGTTAGCTTTAACGAAATATCCCAGATAGACTTGTGTAGTAATATTCAAAACGTCCCTCGTCCGCCAGAACGTTGTTAGGCGAAAAGTCGGGAAAAAAAAACGTCGACCGGTGCTCCGTAAAGCGCATGCGTCCCGTCGCCGGAGCGCGAACCTCGGAACGCGTTTCACGCGAAAACTATCGGCGCGATCGGGCTCGCGGCCAAAAAAATAAGCATGACAAACGGTAGAGAATCGTCCGGTGAAGGTTTCATCTCGATATCTCGCGCCGTTCCCGAGATATTAAATGGCCACTTTTGGCGAGAGAGCAGCGCGCGAAGCAGGGCACGGGGCGCTCTTCCCGACATGGCAACGCGCGCGCCATCGACATCGCTCGCGGCAGAAGCATGTCAGGGCCTCTCGCTCCCAGCTACGAATGTAGCCTTTGTAGCGTGTCTGCACGTTGTACGCGATTTTTGAATAATGTCGCACTGTATGTACATCGATTCACCCGAGGATAATTATTTTCCCGTTTTCCATTAGTTTTTGTTCGCGTCGTATCTTGAATCCGTTCATTTCGGCTGCGTTCTCCTGCCCTGCAGAAAAGTTTAGCTTGTGGGAAGAGAAAGAGGAAAGCAACACGTAGAAAGAAATCAACCAATTTCTTTGAGAAAACTGCGATCTGATAATAACTGCAAATTCATCAGCTTAACGTGGAAAATTTGTCAAATTTTGTCATATTTGCCAAACAAAGTTAAAGATATAATTTCAGTGAAATTGTAGCAAAGTCACCGGGCAATATATCTTTTCCATCATCGAAAGAGAATCCATTCAATGCCTTTTTCAAAAAATTTCGGTTTTACGTCATTTGATACGAAGCTTGGAGAAACGATAAACTTTTTGCGCCAAGTAATGCCATATTTAATGATTAGCATTGGCTATCATAGCGGCTCTTGCGCACAGAAAACGATAACGTGTTTCTCGCGGTAAAAAGTGACGCGATAATTCTATTCTTTTTCCATTATATATATGTTTATTACTTTCGGAAAAACGACCGTACGACATGTACTGTTGTACAAGAGTCATCAGCCATGTTACGATATAGTACACGTTGTAGATTACGGAACGAGTTCAAATCGATATCGTAACTAATTTGCGTATTATGAAAGAGCCACTGACGTTTCCGAGCCGCCTTTTTGTTTTCATGTCATAATTGCAGTAATTTTCCATGCTTACGTCATCATTCTATCGCCGGTTGCCTTTGAGTATCGAAAGATTTCATTCAGTGATAAGTCCATGTAATTTTGTTAATTATTCGAAATAATAATTGTAAGATGCAGAATCGCGTACAGCAAGCCGCTTTTTTCAATAATCGAGTTACCGACAAATTCGCCCGTTACATATCTGTTTTAATCCCTTTCTAGATCCGCTTATATGTTTATTCTTTCAACGTAACTGCGTTTAATTAACTGTTTCGAAACAAAATAAATACTTGAGAAGTATGCATTTTGTGATTTACGAACGTAGATCTGTTTAGCTCGCGAATTTTTACACTTGTTGAATTATTACAAATAACAATTTAATTCTTCTCACAAGTTAAACAGGTTAAACAAATCAAGCTGAGCACGTTGCGAGAAAATGGCGATGATTAATTAGTTATAATTACTAGAAAAACGTGAAGTGCGAAGGATGCTTTAACATTGGTTTCAGCGCTGTTTACGATACGTTTTCGGAGTCGAAAAGTATCGTTTATATATCCTGAATAATTGCTAATATTTCCGATTTTTCTCAAATAAAGAATGCGGTATATATTGTACAAGGCACTTTTACATTTCCTACATTACGTTCCATACATGAGATTTTGACAAATGAGAATTGTATATTCAAGCAAGATACGTACTTGTTTAACAATTCAACACCAATTGAATCATGTCCGATACTTTGTACGTATCGGATTGAGTCCAAAATATTCGTTTCTAACAACTTATGACGCATTCTATCGTATCATTTGATTACATAGCAGTCAGCAGTGGATGTATCTATGTAAAAATCTATTATCTGAAATTGCAGTAGAATGGAACATCGTGATAGGCACGAAGTGAAGTAGGCGAGGCGCGGTAAAAAAGCCCGCGATTAATGACGTGCGCGACGGCGACGGCGGGCGTCGACGTCGTCGAGGAACAAAGGGGAACGTCGGCCCGGCCCGGGCGAAGGAGGGGAACGGGGACGCGATCGTGCGTACTCATACACGCGACACGCCATCTACGTGGTGGATCTGGCTCCGCGTGTATTCCAGGGTTGCGCAATTCGGTGCAGCGTACGCGGGCGCGGGCGCGGGCGCGCGCGCGCGCGTGACCGAACGGCGGCCGAAAGTGCGAGAAACGCGTGTGTGTCGCCAGGCGCTTTCCAATTTACGAATCGCTCGCAGGGTTGCGCAGCGTTTCGTGCACGGCGATTGATTGCGCTCCGAAGGGAGGCGAATCTCGCGTCGGAGGGAGCGCCCGAGTAGGTGGAGCGGGCGGAGGGGCTGACAGGGGGTAACAGGGGAAGAGAACGGAACGGAAATTCTGAAAGGGGGTACGCGCGCGAGCACGAGCGGACGGTGCGAAAGCGGGAGCGACGGAGAGATGACACGCGAGAGCGAGTCGGAGCCAAGGGTTGGGGGAGAAAGAGGGCTGCGAGGTCGGAGCGAGCGCAGGAGCCGGGAAAGATATGAAACACAAAGAGAGAACGAGAAAAGGGAAGAGGTGCATGGAGACGGTGGGAGGGAGAGGAAGAGCGAGAGGAAGAAACAATGAGTTGGAGAGTACGGGAGAAGAGAATCGCGCGCGCAATATAGTGGTCGTGGAAAGAAGCGGCATCGCCGCACGGCTACTTGGCTCTCCAGGGCCAGGATATTTCAATACCGACGGTGGTCGGCCACCGACGTGGGACTGAACAAGGAGGGGGAGCGCGGTGGCGGCGGCAGCGGCGACGGCGGCGACGACGACGACGACGACGACGACGACGACGGCGCAACGCGACCTATGTATGCATACGTGTGTGTATTCGCGCGCTCATATGCCTATATACACGCGCGCGCCACTATATACGTCCCTTCCCGTCGCCCGTCCGCGTCCCTCGTCTATGTGCCCGCCCTTCGCGGCCGGTACACACGCTTCGCGTCTCGTACGGTTTTACACGGTCGTTCGGCGACGAGAAGGCAGAGAGATAGAGAGAAAGAAAAAGATAGAGACCCCTCGATGATACGGTAGCCGCGCTCCGCTATTCGGGTTTTCCTGCATCAAGGGAAGCGCGAGAGGGGCCAAGGGGAAGAGGGATTGCCACTTTTGCCTCTGTCTCTCTCTCTCTCTCTGCCGGCGTGGAGAGGGGGTAGGCTCTCTCGCCGAGAGAAACACCGGAGACTTTACTCAACGCGATGGTCCGGGGGAGAATGGGGAGGGGAAAGGGAGAGGCCCGACGGTGGCCGATGGGTTCGTCGGTAATGCCCGCCTTCGCGACACGTCGAGGGGAACCGGAGTGGGCCGTGCCAGGCGCCGATTGGCCGGGCGAGACGAGTGGGGCGCGGGAGATCGGTGGCGCCTCGCGGCCTCCGCCAATCGCGCACGCTCGCCGGGAGTTTTTTATCCCGCTATTTACGCCGAGGACGGAGAAGACGGTTCCCCATATCCCTCCCGCCCTACCCGCGGGTCGCGGTGTCTCGCTCGCACCCGGCCAGTGAGCGCTCTCCGTCCCGTTCGCGCGCGCTCTCCCTGTGCGTCCGTCGGCGCAGGAGAGGACACTCTCGTTTCGGGATCCGTTGAGGCAGCACGCGTCTCACTCTCCACGGGGGCCGAGATAGAAAAGTGCTCCGGAGCCGAGTGTTCGCGCATCTAGCTCTCCTATTATCCGAAAACTTGTGAATCAGGGCGCACGCTTTCGCTCGTTTTCCAACGTCAGTATTCGAGCCGCTCGCAGGAATACACAAGAACCTTACTACGAACTGCCGTGCTAATAGTGTGTGTGTGTGTGCGCGCGCGCGCGCGTGTCGAGTACAGTGAACGTGAACGTGAACGTGTGTATGTGTGCGTGTGACAGAACGTCGCAGGAGGATGCGGCGTTGCCGGATGTTCTAGGCGCGAATACGCGTACGTAGTGTACTGTATGGTGCGGCGCGAGGCCGCCGACGAGAGGAATAGAGACGCGCGCGCGTTCGACGGAAAGGGAGAGAGCGTGCGGCGTCGTCGATCGATCGATTTCGACTCGTTGCCGGAGGTGGAAAATCGTGAGCTGTTGGCGTTGCTGGCTACCGCCGCTACCGCCGCCGTCGCCGCGTACGACGTCGCGAGCATCGTTGCGGTGGTACGCCACAGTGACATTTGCGGTGCGGTGCTATCGATGAAACAGACTTGGCAACGCCGCGGTGCCCTCGCACACTAACGCGCGCGCATACACGTACCTAGAAGGGAACTTGGGGTGGCTGGCTGGTTGGCTGGCTGGTTCGCTGGCTGGCAAGCAGGCTAGCGGACAAGCAAACAGGGCAGGCAGGCAGGCAGGCAGGCCAGGCAGACGGCTTTCTTGTTCCGAGGACGGTGCTCCTGGTCGCGCCGTCTCTCTTTTCTACCTCCATTGCGCTTACTCTTGCTCCCCCTCGGCCCCACGCCTCCTCTCCCTTGTCTCGGTCAACTCAATTGCGCTCTCGTTCTCTCCCTTTCTCCCTCCCTCTCCACGGCCTCTCGCTCTCTTTGTCGCGCTTCGGCCGCACGTACCGTTGAGAGCCTCTCCCTTCCCTTGCCGCGCTCTTTCTCTGCCTCCCTATCCCCTCTCCCCTCCTTACCTCGAACGGATCGGGCGAGTCCACTAGGCTTGCGAGGGGTGTTGGGCAGACCTCGTCTCTAGTCGGCCTCGATCCGCAGAGTGCGTTAGACGCCGCGAGTCGATCGCTCCGGTGCACGGATATTCGCGAACCGTAGCATACGTGAGGACGTCGTGGGGCCCGCGGATGCCATTGCGCGTTACCTGCGCATAGCCGCGGCCCGCGGCAGCTCGTCGTGCCGCTAATTTATCCGTTCAGCCTGGGACGCACTCGATCAGCGTATATCCGTACGACGGCCATGTTTGGTGTTTACGACGTGAGGGGGAGTCGCTGACGTCACGTACGAGCGAGCGGCCGATCTCGCCCGAGCGGCGCGGCGATTACGGGCGACGGACGACGGGCGGCAGCAGCGACAGGCAAGGGACGACCAACAGCGGCGACGGCGGCGGCGGGACGACAACGACGAAGAAGACGAGGTGGAAAAACGTGCTGCCGCGCCACGCCGGTAGCCCACCACCGCGACGCGCGCCCGCGCACTACGACCGGTGTCGTCGTCGACGACCAACGTCGACGGAGAGGTTCCGCGTGTCCGTGTACGCGCGCATCCACGAAACTGGAATCGCTTGCCGGACTTAGCTGCCGCTGTCCGGCTGCCTTTTTCCCGATGGGACGCGCCAACCCGCCGGTCCCGCTCACCGCTGCTACTGGCTTTTCAAAAAACATCGCGCGCCTCGCCGCGGCCTCCTCCGCTGCTTCCTCCGTCATTATGCCGCTAGCATTCCGCCTGTAAAGCGACTTGCCGCGAAAAGGAGCAGCAGTCGGGCGATGCCGAGCAACGTCGTCGCGCGGTTCGAGCAGACGACGACGACGACGACGACGACGACGACGACAGTGACGGTGACGCGTCGCGACTGACAACGCGTGTCAAACGATGCGCGACGCGGCGTCGCGAGCAGACTGACTCGATCATCGAACACGGTCGTAGTAGATACGATCGCGCCCACGTGGTAATCGCGCACGTGTGTCCCACACGTCTCGGCCGCAGGCAGCACATGCCGGTGTCCGCGCTGCGATTGATCGGAGCGGACGATCGTTCTCTCGCGCGACAGCTCAACGTACGACACACGTGCACCCAGTGATCGCTCTCGGCTTACCTGCGCGTGTGTGTATGTGTGTTTGTGCGCGCGCGTGTCTGTGATCGATCCGCCCGCCGCGCCGGTGTGTCGTGCCGGGTTTACATATGGTGTTTCGCGGGATACCGCGCGCGACACGCAGCCACAAGCCGCACCGGGATCGTCCAGGACGTCAGGATTAAAGGCCGCTCCATCATTGTCGAGCCATGGAGCTGGGCGACAGAGTTTACGCCGCGGAGCGGATCACGAAAAAGAGGGAAAAGCGGGTTAGTATCGTGGCCAGCCGCATCCAGATGGCGCCACCAGGCGGAATCGTCCGCGCGCCGTTCCCGCCCCCTCTGTCTCTCCCGCCTCCCCCCTACCTCTCGCCTCCCGTCGCTCCTTTTTTCTTCTTTCTCTCTTGCGCTGACAGCCGGCTTCGCGCTGCTGCCGTCGCCGCTGCCGCCGCTTCTTCTGCGACGCTTGCGAGCTTCGCGATATCGGACATTATGCACCGACAGGTATACAGGCCCTTCCCCTCCTCGTTACCCGGCACACAATGCCGTTCACGTCGTGTACTTGTCGAATCGCGGGAGCACGCTCGGACCATCGATCGTTGCCGATCCACGCACCGGTTTTGCCATCGGCGAGATTATCGATTCGCTCCCGTTAACGAAACCGCGATTCCGCGCCCCGTTACGTTGCGACACCGTTGACGGGAAGAATAATAACGGCGTGTCCTTTTCGGAACGGTTATTTCCGTTATTTCGAACGTAGAACGAAGGCTGCAAAAAAGGAAAAAGAGAGAGAGGGAGTAAAAACATGAATAGAACTTTCCTCGAAAGGCGGCTTATTTCTAGCGCGCGATAACATCTCGGAGCAGCTTCCCGATTATCATCTATTTTTCTTATTTGTTACATGCATCTCGCACTTGAAAACATTAGGCACCGCCTCTTAGTTGATTGCATTCAGTAAACAGCTCGCATCTGTTAAAGGCGATATAAATAATCACGTAATCGTGTACGACTAGAGGGAGAAACTTTCATTCGTCGCACGCTTCATTGAAACGTTAATATGATAATCTCGGCTCGGCGAATACATGAATACGCTTCGCGTCTTTATTGTTGTCCCCGATTAATGGCAGATTGAGAGAGCTGCTAGGAAAGGAAGGTATCCCAACCACGCACATTCTAACAGCGACTATACAATTTCTGGTTAACGGGAGTCCCCGGAGGCGGACAACGGTTGGGTACGCTGACGGATAGGAGAAAGGCTCCGTATGGCACGGCGCGATCAGCTGGTAGCCGGCGGCGTGTTTCTATGAAATGTGCGCGCCGTGGAACTCCGTGAAACTCCCCGTAAAAAATTCTTTGCGGAACTTGCGTCAATTGCGTCCTTGTTTTTCCCGCTCGGAAATCGCCAAGTAAACAAACTTGCTGACCGTGAATTAAATCCCACGATAATGCAGAACAATGCGAAATCGCCTTAATCCTTTGCGATCCTGTGGACTGGACATCATGTGACGCTAATCTTCCGCACGTGATTCTTTAAGCGATTAATCGCCGCATAATTACAATCAGCAAGTTACGTTCGTAAACATTTTCACAAGTGCTCTAAAATAATAAAGACTTTGGCCGGTATGTACACTCAAAAAAAATTCTGGTTAAAAACGGACGAATTAGAAAATCTTGGTATTATAACAATCAGAATGTTTGATCAATCCTATAAAACTTTTCTGATTCATCTGTTTTTAATCAGAATTTTTTTTCAGTGTATATCAGTTCTTATATTTAGGATCAGCTTAAGTATAGTCTTAAGATACTCTAAACCAATCACAAAGCCGTATTCATCTTAAGACGATCTTAAACATTAAACATTACTTAAGACGATCTTAAAATAACTATGAATACCGGCCTCAGATTCGTATTAGAATCGCCAGTTGGAAATACTTGATCTCTCGGAAATAATTTGAATCGCAGGAAGTAAAACGACATCAGTTTCATACCGAAACTACTTGAAGAGAAGACCCTACGATTTTGTATTCAGGCCGCGTCCGCGAGATTTCCTTTCAATGCAATTTAAATTATCCCGCGTCGTCTGTTGGCGTGCCATATCAGATCGCCGTTTCACATCGTCCGGTTTCGAAAACCAAGAGCAAATCGTACTCCGCGCAGTGACTCGGTGCGCGTAACGCGTGGTAAAGCGCATTTTCTCCCGCGAATCGATGACACGATTGTTACACTATCGACACGTAACAATATCGGGTAACGGAGGGACGACAACCTGCTCCGCGTTATCACGTCGATCATGTCGTCCGCCAGCTTCATTCGTAGGGCTTCATTCGCGACGTATCGCGCGTGTCATTGTTTTCCAACTGTCACGCCTGTGCATCGCGATGGGGCAGCGGCGTGCCGTTTCTGTCATTGGCCCACCGCCAATGGGTGAGCTGCCCATGGTACATCAAGCCGGCCGTGCTATCGACCGTGCTTTGCGTCGCGAGACTCTTTCGAAAATTCACATTCGTTTTCCAGTCGCTCAAGCGAGATCTCTCATTCTTTCTTTTTTCTCTTTCCTTTTTCTCATAATTTCAATTAATTAATTTTAAGAAGCAATGTTAAATTTTTCTTTGACTTTTAAGCTATGATTTAAGAACAGGGAAAAATTTTCTTTATTCTTTCTTACGAAAATTATTTGTATGTTTTCACGTACAGGGGGTCGATTATGTATTTTTGAAGAAGTGAAAGTGTGAAAAGTGAGCAGCACTGATTGGTGTATATCGTTAATCCTAAAAGTATACTTTTTTCAGAAATATACAATCGATCCCCTGATATCTTAACCAACAGGCTGCGTTTTTATGGTAGATTGTGTATATGTATACCCCTTTTAATATTGTGCAATAAAAAACAATTTTTAATGATTTTAGGAACACGCGAGGATATTACATTGATAAGATGTATACTAGACGCGCTGAAAATTTAAGATTATATGAATTGAAAAGAATTTAGAATTAATGAAACAACATTGATCTTATTTGATTGGTCCTGATGGAATTTTATTTAAAACTTTGAAAAAGAATAAATTTTTTAATTGTCAAAAATTTTGTTTTATGCGTGAAAACTATAGGTAATTTAATGTATGTTAAAGATTGTGCAATTGGTAAAAAATTAATGTGATAATTTTTTGAAAATTGCGTTTTTCAAAATGCGCCCACAATAAAAATGTTTTAAATTATGTATACATATTAGATATGTTTATATATCTATATATATATTAGATATGTTTATGTAATATCTGATTGATTAACAATTTTTTGATAGTTTTTCTGTACCAACAAAATTAGTGCAATATATCGATACATTTTTTATTTATAAAATAAAATTTAGTAAATTTACGACATTTATTTTAAAAATGAAATAAATATTAATCTTAAAAGAAAAAAATTGAATTTAAACTAAGGAATAGAGGAAAAAATTAATGTTGAAATTATCGCATTGTTTTGATTTTTTTCATTCTTTCGACCTCGATCGACATTCATTCTTTTTGCATGTGAATTTGTGCGCATATCAGAGCATATTCCATGCGTGAAATTCCTGTCTAAATATTCATACAACTGAGTTATCCGAGAAACATTATTATTGTTATATTATTAATTATTATTGTTATTCATCAAACATTGATACATCGAACTGCGAAATATCAGCTGCTCTAGCTGCTTTGAAATAGCATTGCGGTCTCTCGAACAACCAACAGTCATTAATGCGCGAATATTTAGACAGGAAGCACGCGCCCCGAATATGCCTCCGATATGCGAGCAATTCATGCGTTAGGCATTTCTGATTCCCCGTTGTGCATACATTCACTTCATACATTTATTACTAAGAGGCTCAAATAATTAAAAATCAACAGAATAAAAAAGGGGCTTAGAACCGCAACTAAGTGTTTGTATCAATTAAATTTATTATAAATAAAACTACATATCACAAACATTTCACTCTAAATTTAGACCATCTTCAGTGTTAAGTAATTAAAATCGGAAAAAATAAACTCGCAAAGAGACGCAAAACATGTTTTTTTCGGAAATGGTCGAAATGATAAAAACTGTAAAGAAAAGACATACAAAAATTATCGCATCAAAAATTAAAAAGAAAAAATAAAATAGAAATACATACGTATAAACTGAGATAAAATTCATACTGATATACGTTACATGTTAATCTAGTGATAATATGTAAAAATTTTTTAAAAACAACATTGCTAATAAGCACAAGAGCACGCGTTCATACGTATAAAAAAGAAAAGAAGGATGGGAGAGGTTGAGGAAGGAAGAAAATTGTGAGGAATACAGGGTTACAAAGGATAAGGAACCGTTTTAAACTGTAACGATAGGACTTTGGATAGGAATTCGGTATTAACATACTACATATCTTCTAGGTGGAATCTGTCCCTTACCCCTTTGAAACTCTACGCACCCTTCCTTTCTCTTCTTACTTTTCTACCCTCCACTTCTCACATCTATCAAGTGACGGATTATTAACATGTACATACTACTGCAGTGTATACCAGTATCAATTTTATCTCTTATATCTATGCGTTTATATTTTATTTCTTTTTAATTTTTGACGCGATAGTTTTAGCACTTTACAGTTTTGACCATTTCTAAAAAAAATGTTTCGCATCTCGTGCGAGTCTTATTTATTTATTTATTTATCTTTATAATGCGAACCGTTGAACATCTATGTCTTTTCATATTTTAATTAAATACAATAATTATTTATATAAATAATTTATATAAATAATAATTATTATTAATATAATAATAAATAATTATATAAATATAAATTATATATATTTAATAATAATTATTATTATTTGTATTTTACATGGTTAGATATATTGATGAATGTAACAAGTACGATCTCAATTTTTACTTTGATCCGATTCGCCTCGGTCTACCCTATAGTTGTGGTCCTTTTTTTATTCTGTTAATTTATTACTAAATTCATTACATTGTCTTGACTCAATTTTCCTCATCACTTTTTCTTTGTTAATGATCTCAACTTTTATATAATTTATTCTATTCATACTTTTATCCGTTAAGAGATCCATCGATCCCGAAATATAAATAAACACATTCTATCTGTTAATCTTGCATGCGTTTATCTAAAACCTGACTTAATTGATTGACGATCGAGCTTTCACCGATTTATTTCACCCGGTTCGATCAGCCCGATTGACAAAACGTGAAGGATCGATCGTAATGGCGTGACTCCCGCGTCGAATTAATTATCGCACCGTGATAGCCCATAATTACGCGTGCTGATAAGCGAGTCGGTTCCTACCGATTGGCAGATCTTATCGGCTGTAACGATCTGTCCAGCATGCGCACGGGCGCGCAACACGTGGGCGCAACGGCCACGATAAATCTGACGCTGATGCGTAGCTGGATACAGGATAATGGTAGATCTAATTACGAGCAAATGTGAAAGTGATTAATGCGCGATTACATGCGTCAATGGTGGTTGCGCGTGGAGCAGAAATTGACGTCGGAACATAATGTTGGCAGATAATATACGCGGGTCAGAAAAACGTAAACATCTTCGGCTTAAAGATTTTTCTCTCTCATTCTCATAATTGTATATTGAAGGGAAATCAGAGTTAACCAGTGTTATATCCCGTAATTGGAGATACACGAATTTTTTTTATTTTCCTCCGTCAATTGTCGCTGTTTTATACGACGTTAATATTTTACACAGATATTCCTCATTCCTCTCTGTGTTTTTTATAAATACAGCAGTCCGATTGTAAATTCTCACAGATAGACAGATATCCATGGCGGTGACGCCGCGATAATTGAGAATAATGAAACGACAACTCGCGTATGTACGCTTTCTCACGTGTCGCTCGACGCAGTGACGCCTATCGTATTTGCCGTCAATGCATTTGTATTAAATGATTCAATAATTTCTTTTTATTCTCACATTTTGGATTGAATCAATATTTGTAAATTTTTACCGCGGAGCGCAGCTTTAATCTTTCATTCATTAAAATACACGTGTTCATATTGTACATAAAAAATACTATGATTGACGACGATGTTCATAGAATTAATTGTTCTTTCCTTCTTTTTAGGGCAAGATCGAATACTATGTCAAATGGAAAGGCTGGAGCAAGAAGTGAGTATGAAATTGGAGAAATTTGTCATCAGACGGAACAACGCTCGTGAGTGGAATGTGCAATTTCTCTTGTTTTTCAGATACAACACGTGGGAGCCAGAAGAAAATATTTTGGATGTCAGATTAATCGAATTGTACGAGGAAAGCCAAAAAAATGCAGAAGTAGTAGTGCCCACTACTAGGAGGCCGAGGCGAAGGGATACTAGATACAACGTAAGAGCATTTGATTGAGTATTGTCTCTAAGAAATACAATTACTAAATACAAACGGCAAGAAATTATCGTATGTATGTTCTTTTAAAGAAAACAAGTTTATTTATACATTATCGTGTAAATGCTTTCCAAGCACGGAATGTATTCTACTTGTTGTAAATAGTACTTAAATTTAAAAGTTTTTAAACTTATAAATTTTATAAATAAATATATATATATATAGTGTATGTTATTATCATGTTTGTGAATTATAAAGATAACTGAAAAGACCATTTATCACTTCCGCATTACACTGAATCACTTTAATAGCTTAGTATCTCAGCAAACTTTATGGTGTTCTTCGCCGAGTATAGCTCATAAAATCTTTCTTCATTTTGTGAAACAGTCGTAACTTAAACTCGAGAGTTAATAGGATCATAAAGTTGGATTAGAGTGTTTTCTTGCGCATAACTTAATCGTCGACACAATTCTCATTTTCAGGAACAACTGTCTAATCTTGTTGTCGATGAGGAGCCCGGTGGAGACGAAAGGGTGGGCGAAGACAGTCAAGATGAATCGACGACGGGCAGCACTTCAGCGTCTCGTTTAAATTCAGTAGCCCCTGACGAGGACACACTCCCAAGTTCCTTAGACAGCCATGAGTCTCCGACACCGCCCGAATTGGGATCGACGTACAGCGTCGATTCTGACAGTTCAAACAGCAGTATGGACATACCCCTATTGCCTAGAAAAGAACGTATGAAAAGGAAGGCGGAGCTCCTCAGTCAATCCTCAGGCAAGATCGGCGTGACAATTACCACGAGCAGTCCTAGTAGTGGCAGTGGTAGCCCACCTCCGAGCAAAGTTCCTCGGTTATTGCCTTTGAAAAACAACTCGACAAATCCGTCTTATCATGTAAGTTTCGACAATTATGCGATAAATTATTGTCGCCGCGTTGAACACCGTGCTAAAATTAAGTTATGACATTACAGGATTTTGTAATTTTCTACATGTTTATGAAAATTAAAAATACATAGAATAAGATTGTCAAACTACCTAATGTTGCGTGAAAAAATTAAATGTCTGATTGATACATACAAAACTCATATAACTTATAAATTACAATCTATTTATAATAGAGAAAAGAATTTTTTTTTATAGAAAAATATAAATATAAATATATCACTGATGGACATATATAATGCTTAAGAAAGAAATAATTGAAAATATCAATCACTAATAGTTGTTAATATTGTGTTTTCGTAATTGATAATATACAAGCAAAACATTTTACATTACAGAGTCACAAAGCTAATGGTCAAAATCAGAGAAGGCCGTCATCCTCCAACAATGTGAAGTCGACACCGGAGGAGCCTCTGCCGGCAGTGCCAACGACGCCGGCACCGGCAGTACAAGACAAAAAGCGTCCCGAAGCTGATGTACCTCATGGTCCGCCACCTTCTCTTCCGCGTGCACCTCCGGCACCATTGTCTCCTCAGATAGATACACCTCTGGAGCAAGTTTCAACGAAGAAAAAGCAGTTATCGGAGCAAAAGCAGGACAAGTCGAACGCAGTCGCTGCCGAGAAAGCCAACGGTCACAAATCACCTAGCCCTACGGACTCTTATACAAATAACAATAGGTTACCCACTGTCGTGAATGGACACCACAGCCCTAACAATAACAATAATAACAACAACAATAATAACAACAATAATAATAATAGTTCAAACATCAAACAAACCGAGATTCCGAGGTCAGAGATCTACGTTCCACTTACAAATCCCGGCACGGATTATTGGCACGCAAGGAATCCCGTGGCGGATCAAGTGTTTATCACAGACGTTACCGTTAATCTGAAGACCGTTACCATCAGGGAATGTAAGACTGAAAAGGGTTTCTTTCGAGAGAGGGATCCTAAAGAAACCCTTTGAGCTTCAAAAACGATATCCGTCATCCTTGACGGTCCTACAGCGGGGATATCCGCTCTAAGTTGTATTGAATCACAATGTGTAAATATAAATTATTTTCACTCGTCGAATGTTAAGACGAGAATGTAATCATGATATCAAGTTTTCTGGCGATGAAGACGATGTCACGCAATATCGCTATGAAAATCACGAAAGCAGTCGGGCATCGCGCAAGGATACAATCTTGAGACACCGATTGGAGTCCCAAGAACATCGGATAGACGCTGAAACGAAAATCGATCGATCAGAGTTCACTGTATGAGAATCCGTGAGTCTTTTTCCCAAACTGAAAATTGATCGTTGTGTCCAGACGTGCGACTCTGTGTAATATGATTGTAAAGACTAGGCGGTATGATAAGTTCATTATCGAATATACATCATACCTGCTATCATGATATATTTTAAAATGCTTTTTAGATTTTAATCACACGCTAAAGATCTGGAAAACATTAGAGGATACATTTTCTAGTTGATTTTATCATTTGCTTATCTTAGAACGCTAAGAGAATGCTATAAAGTAAAATCTTAGCTTTCGTTTTTACACTACGGGATATATATTATATATACGAGATATACCTAGAAAAAGAGAAGTATTTTTCTAATTCGTTTTTAGACTATTGAAACTGCTTCGTGGAAGCAATTGGGGGAGAAAAGACGTTCCAAGTTATTTTGAAGGAAAAAAAAAAGAAGATAGTTTTCAATACGATGTTGTATCCTATTCATCGATGAATTTCTGCTATGTGCTGGAAAATAGAATACCGCGAAAGAAAAATTGTAAATTAGATTTCGAATGTACGTAATGAAGTGTATGATTCAAGAATTTCACCATTACAAAATATCATGTTTGATTCGGAGCAAGGCATAATTGCGCACAATATTTCAATCCATATGATGATGCGTTCTCGGTTTCAGTTCAGCTAATTCGTGATATATATACCGATTTGACAACAAATGCAATTCCGTGCCGTCGAATGCTTCGTTTGATTTTGTGTTATTCGTGTATAATTAAGTATTTTTTTTAGTGTAGAACGTCCCGCTTATATTGATTGTGACAGTCCCGCAAGATTATTGCATATCTCTTAGTGAATCTATTTTGTTTGTAGATTCCGATCGTCGAGCACCACCAAATGGACGTCCCCTTTGATGATAAAGGCGCGTCTCGAACGTTGAAATCAGTACAACAATCTGAATCTGATTATATTCAAGCTTACACACTCATGCTCCTTAGTACTCTGTTACCTCGTTTTAGCGATGCTGCACAGTGAATTTTACGTTTCATTATCATGGTATAGGTTAAATCTATTGTTTAAAATCGACATCAGTCAATCTTCCTCATTATCACTACTTCGTCTACAGTGCACTATTTATTCTTTCCTATGGTAAACGCTCCTATCACACAGCAGAGCTTAAGACTGCTTCGTGATTATATAAATGAGAATTTTATTCTCTCACTTGTGAGAATATAAATCTATTTTAAGGTGGTTGTAAAGTGATTCTCTAGTCAATACCACTATCTACGCGAAACTTTTTCAAATTTATTGTAATGATTCCTAAAAATCATTCGATAATTAAAATTGTCAATTTTATCGATCTTTCTATTGATTTTCGTTATTCATTTTGTAATAATTGAAAATAAATTTATCTCTCAAATGACGAACATTGCAACGTCAATAGTCGGTCTTTTCCAATAAAAAGTGTCAGAAGGGCATGCATAACATAGTCTGTTTATAAACAGCATCATGTCATTTCGCGTTTCAATATCTTTTTTGTTTGACTGGCAAAATCCTATGTGACTGATATCATTGGCTGCGTTCAGCAGAATAAACCGCTTAGTAAGCGCTTTGTGAATCTTTAAAATAATTGGCTCTTACCTTTGGTTTTTCTTTGGATATAAGTGTAGAAACAAATCGTATTAAAGAATCACAAAGCGCTTACTAAGCGGTTTGTTCTGCTGAACGCAGCCATTATAAAGCTTGTGATTTCAAGTTGAAATTTTGACAGAAGGTACATTTTACATTACATAACAACCTCCCCAAATCTCATTTCATTATCCAGTGTTTCATTTATCTATACAACCACCTTAAAAAGCTTTATTAAGAAAAGTAATTGAAAAAAAAAACTCGATTTACAGTTTGCCATACCTAACTGACATTTAGTAGATTGAAACAACTTCGAATCTTTCTTTCTCAAAACAAATTGAAGAAACAGTGTACTATTTTGAAGTATAGTATCATGTTTTTTCTTTCCTTATGTTTTTTTATTCTCTTTAATTATTTTTCTTATTGAAGATTGATTTTTTTTCTCCAATCATTAGATCTTTTTCATTTGTGTCTATACCGAACAAATTCCACCGCAGTGTTGTAGGAGCTACATAAGAAAGAATAAAAAATTCCGAGCAATTACTGAAGTCAATTCAAAAAAGATTGAGAAATATGTTTGAAGAGTGGTTACAAAAAAAGTAAGAATACACATAAAAACAATAAGCTAATAAGCTTATCAACTTTTATAACGATACAACATGATATTTTCTGGAAAATGTTCTGAACGCTTTTCAGTAAAAATCATGTATAGTTTTGCTGGCTTTATGTCTAGATAACAATGAATATTTGAATGAAATGTTTCACATAGGTTCCATTCTCGCGTATTTATAAGGATGGAAACTCAGCGAAATTACACCAGTGTCTGGTCTTGTTTCCGAGTTTCCTGACGTGTATTAGGCATGTATGTACAGCATCGCTGAAGCAAGCGCGGTTGCTTGATGGAGCGAAATACGACAGCGCGGTAGGGCCCCTGCTGTGAACAGCTTTATGTTAAAGAAAAAAAAGAAGTTTCTCAGGTTAAATATATATTAAATGCGATTTAATGAGATTTAATATATATTTAATACGCATATATACGTGTTAAATTTAAATATATATGTTGCTTATTTATTATTAATTAATATGATGATTTTTAGGTTTTTACATCCTTAATGTAATTGTAATTAGATTGTACATGCGCGATGTATCTCGTTTGAGAGCAGCGTGATCGATACGACGTTATTTTCTGCTTTAGCACGATATCGCATCAGACGACGTGGCCCAACAATTGTCGACTGTTGGGATCCGACGAGATTTTAGAGAAATTTATCAAAGATGAAAATTCCGACTTCTCTTTAACGACAAAAGAGATAGATCTGTGTGTGCGTGTTTGTTTCTTTTATTTTAGACGGGGCCACTTGCGTAAAATTAAGATTGACATATTCGTTGCGATCATCAATGCAGAAGATTGAAGTAACCATTTCAATTGTTGTGTAATGTAAACCACTGTATATATACATACGGAAAGAGCGTTTTCCTGTAAAAAAAAATTGTACATAGCTGAATGAAACTTGTATGTTTCGCCGTAGCGGGCGGAGCGCGTGAGAAGGATGGCTTATATAAATCTTTGAATTATCAGTTGTACATAGACAAAGAAAAGCGGAAACCCCTCCCTCCTACCCATTTAGTTGTAAACGTAAAATTGCAACTAATAGGTCTGTAGAGAGAAAGAGAGAGACAGCGAGAGAGGAATCCTTTTTCTTAGCTTTAGAACTTCAAGATAGACTGTGCGCGTACCTTCGATATTGTTTCTGTACTTATAAATATATTCAGACTACTTATACGATAAAGGAGGAAAAGAGAAGAAGGGAGGGGGGGAAAAAAAGGAAACATGAAACGATAACGCAGTGATTACGCAGGCATATACGATACGTGAACCCCGGTAGCACCAAATTCAACGGTAATTTTAGTTCTGTCTGGTACAGATTCCTTATATTTCAATAAAATCTCTACTTGAAGTCAGGTGGTTTCTAGATCCTAGATCATTTCTTCCTCGCAAATCTCGACGGCACTCGCGTGCCGTAGTGTCATACGTTTGCCTTGTTTAATATAATAATTACGCATAACTCGTATATATATTGCCTTGTATATATAATGGTTACATATACATAATTCGTACAATAGTTGCATATAACTTGTTTTCTCGATCCTTGAGCAAACAAAACTGAATGCGATCATCAAAAGTGAGACGATGATTTCCATTTATTTCTCCTATATAGCTTTTAATTAACTAGAAATAGAGTTAAATAAAAAATACTTTACAATTATACGAAAATAATTAAACAATTATTTTATTAACCTTATATATAGCTACATTTTAGAATATTCTTTTTATTTTTCATTTTTCCAGATGAAAAACTTGATTTTTTTTTTAAATGTAGACAATCGGAAAGCCGCTTTATTGCAGCTGCATCGAATAAATCGGTGTGGATCAAGCTTTACATATTTATGTATAATTTGTTCGCTCGAGGGCGCTTCCCGCGGCAACATTCGCACATGCATTTTTCGATCATCACGCTGAATTAGGTTATGGCAGTTCTTCGCGACACTTCGAAGTTCAGGAATGCGAAAGAAATATGAGTGAACGTGCCTGCGGTATTGTTACAAATGGCCATCACACTGATATTGTTTTAAAATCCTACAGGTACTAAACGTTTATCTGTACATCTTCTTGGGAGACGGTTTTGTTTATCGCGAGCTCTCTATCACGTTTTCCTTTTTACAGCAATCAAACGCTGCTGATCGTAACGCACTTCAAAAAGTTTGGCACATTGTTGATGATAAAACGTGAATCCGGAGTGAATGGATACAATAGCGATGTATTCTCGATAAAGTAAGGACAAAACTTCAGTATAACGTTCTCACCTCGGATTTTATTCTAATTTGGCAAATCAGCTTCTTTTCAAAAACAATTCCTTGAGAAGAAAATTGCCCGCTCGTATTTCTTTTTAATTTTATTTTTTCTTTTTTTAATGTCGATAAGTAGGAAATTGATAAGGAGTCGATTTGTCAAATTGGAACAAAATCCGAAGTAAGGGTATTATACTGAAGTTTTACCAAAATAAGTAACAACGTAGTCATTAGTTAATAACAGTGTAGCGATTACAATATATTAGTTACTTTCCATTTACATTGATACTCGGATAATGCTCACTTGTGATGTCACAGCTCAGTTAAATAAATAATCTGTTGAATATTCCTTTTTATTCTGACAAATGAGATTCAACTTTTGAAGAACAACTAAGTTTTTACCTGTAATCTGCCCAAGCTCGAGACTGTGCTTTAGTGAGTCTTGTTAACTCACTTTAAAAAAGAGGTTTTAAACCTGTGTTGTTAATGATAGCTTTGTCACTTTGAATAAGTCATGAAGTGAGAATTATCTGAGTTTTGGTGTAAATGGAAAGTAACTATTATCATAATAATGTAAGGGCCTAAACAGAATGGCTGACTTATCATTTCAAGACATGTTTTATGGTTTAAGTCTTTGTCTTAAAGTAATGCACACTACTGTCTTATGTCTAAAGTCTTATGAATACAGATAGTGCAACGCTAAGACTTTAGACATAAGACAGTATTGTGCGTTACTTTGACTCTGTTCCAAAATTCATTGTCCATGCTGAAAATCTATAGTGCACATAACGTATATTATAGATTTTCAGTGCTGGCAGTGAATTTTGGAACATAGCCTATAAAACAAAGACTTAGGTCATAAAATATGTCTTGAAATAATAAGTCAGTCATTCTGCTTACGCCCTAAGTATAATAATTCACAGTTGCTTAATGCATTATCTACCTAATTCAAATTCTCTAAATTCTCTTAAAATTAGGACAATTTTTGGCAGCGACAACACTGACGCTCATGTAGCTGCCAGATACATAGCGCAACAAATTAACATTGAGAAACCATTGCTACTGTCAATAGCACTAAAAGATTACAACTTGGAGACCTTGAAATCCATTGTCGCTGCTGTGAATCAGATAAAATCATGGTAATATAATATCAATTGAATCACCATGAGCCTAATCTTTGGTCAACTTGTGATCGGCCCACCTGGCAGTGGGAAAACAACATATTGCAATGCAATGTCCAAATTCTTGGAGTCCATCGGGAGAAAAGTGGCTGTTATTAATATTGGTGTGCAAATTACATTTCAAAATTGCTTCCTTTCTGATTGAATCCAAAGCAAACGAGATTGTTACATTTTAGATCCGGCAAACGAAAATATGGAGTACACTCCAGCGGTAGATATATCTGAATTAATTAAACATGAAGAGGTCATGACGCACTTTGGACTTGGACCAAATGGAGCTTTAGTTTACTGCATGGAATTCTTAGAAACCAACATCAAGTGGCTTATCACAAAAATTTTGAATTTAAAAGATCACTACCTCATTTTTGATTGCCCTGGCCAAGTGAGTTGATTTCCTTTTTTTTAAATTATTCCTTTCTATTTTATGTCTAATAATGCCAAATATTAACGTGATAGGTCGAGTTATATACGCATCATAAATCAGTGAGCCAGATAGCGGAAAAATTGAATCAGAATTTAGTGAGATTATGCTGCGTACATCTTGTGGATTCACATCATTGTAGCGATCCTGGTAAGTATTAATGTTTGTTCGAATTAAATGAATAATTTCATTGTTTGATGTAATCATTATTATAATTTATAGGAAAATACCTGTCCTCTCTAATTCTTTGCACAACGGTGATGATACAAATAGAGTTGCCTCATGTAAATATCATGACAAAGTTTGATGAGATGAAAAAGTTCAGCGATCGCCTAACATTTAATATAGATTTTTATACCGAAGTTCTGGATTTAAAATATCTTTTGGAGCAATTGGATGAAAATCCCTTTACTGCAAAGTAAGTTAAGTATAGTTCAAGATAATTCGTTAAAAACCGAAATCTGCAGAAAGTTTTTAAACATATGTAATATTTTATAGGTATAAAAAACTTAATACTGCGCTAGTATCAATCATCGAAACCTACAGTCTTGTTAGTTTCATACCATTGGACGTTACCAATAAAGCATTATTGCTACAAGTGAAAAACACAGTGGATAAAGCCAATGGATATATTTTCGGTGGTAATGAACCACAAGATATTCAAACATTACTCGCATGTGCAGTAGGGGCGGTCAGTGAAACTGAAAAAATGTCAAAGTTTGAAGAATATTTATGAACATTCTCATAAAGTAACTCTAATATACAGTTATATTTCATTTTATGTAAGAATATCTTGATACAATTTTTATTGTATGTTTATAAATAATAAATGCCGAGTACGTTCATTGCTCTTATTATATACAAAGTGCTTTTATTATATACATAATTCTCAATCTAACTGATTGACAAAAATTTGCGCTAAATCGTCGTAGTCGTAGACTCTTTTTAAAAACGTGTCCGTAAGTTTTAAACCGGAAATAGTCTGTAAAAGAATGATATTTATATATACAGTAGTGTATCCTCTATTTTTGTAAATTACTCACGATAATGCCTGTATCCAGTGTAATAAAGCAGAGAGGTATATCCATGGCAGCGCCAGGCTTCAGAGTACCAATTATTGTATCAGACATTCCACACCAAGCTACGGAATTATTCGATTCTAAACTCAATAACAATTCCATACTTCTTTCTCTGTACAAAGAAATGAAAGAATTATTATTATATCCCCAATAATTATATGTACTTTTGATATAATCATACTTACGATGTATTTATTATATGGCATGTACAATTAACTGGTTCTTCAAGATGAGTCTTTAAAGGAATATTCTTTACGATAACCCTCAGATCTCCATACTCAGGTGCCTGAGACAATAATGGTACAATTTTTATATAAAATCATATTCGCTAAGAAATAATGCAAACATACCATTCTCTGCAATTGACTCGTTTGCAATCTTCCTCTTTCTCCCAAATTACTCCTCCACACGATATCCAGTTTGCCGATATTTGTGGCATTTTGCATCATTTTCGGATCTTTCAACAAGCTTGACTGTGGTTTTAAACAATATAGATATTGTCTACTGCAGCCTGTGTCTAATAAATTTACACTTCCGTAGATAGATTGTCCTTCGTCATCTGTATTCAATGTAGTCACTAAAATAAGATGCGTTTTGAATTTAAGGTTCTTAAATAACATCATAATCAGTAAGAACTTACCACTAAATAAATGAGATGATTCAAGAGCAACTTTTTCCAAGCAAATTGGTCCAGCTGTTAGATTCTGTATTTGTGCCTCGAGATATACCTCATCTGACTTTAAGAAATATTATCATGAAAATTCATTATCAGAACACAATCGTATATAAAGCACTAATACAACTAAAAATATAAATATTACTTCTGCATTATAAAATTTGGTCTTCACATCTAGTGGTTTAACCACCTGGAACTTGAAATACTTTCTAAATGATAGCGGAGGTCCAATCTGATTTGTATAAGATACTTCACAAACTAATCTGGAAAAACAAAAAACGACACATTTTCCATTTGAAGGTAAAAATGAATTTTTGTTTTATACTTGTATATAGAAACTTATAAACATCCTTACATATGTGTACCTATTTCCTTAACCTCATGATGAATGACTTCATCCACTGTACTGTCAGGAGCTAATTCTTTCCCTTCCAGACTACTACCAGAGAGTGGAATCACTTGTGTACTCGTTTGTAAATCTGCCTACGAAGTGCAAAAATGTACAATGTTAAAAAACATAGAAATGATACAATGTCAAATGAGATCATCTTAAGAAAAAAAAAAACCTTAATACATAACTTTGAACTTACTTTTACAGTAACATTTTTTACCACTTGATTACTGCCGTTATGAACACATAGGTAACTTGAGAATATCTCTCCTAAATATATATTTCTGAAATAATAAATATTACTTCCTATATATTATAGATTTGTGGCACAATATATTTGTGGCAATTAAGTGCAAAGAAAAATTCCTGAGAAGAGACATACCCAAAACTTTGAGGCAGTACCATAAACTGCCCTATAGCGAGTGCCTCCATACCTTGCAATGCCGTGCAATCGTTTTTAAGCTCGTTGTTTAACGTATTACCTGGTAAATCTGTAGAGTCACACGTAACAACCATGGGACTCGCCAGGGTAGGACGTGTCAATCTCATTACTGCAGAAAACAATTTGTATGCAATTTTAATACATTGTTAGTACGCTTATAATAACTCTTTCACATCATTTTTCAATTGGAATGTTATTCGTGTATTAATTAATTAACAGTTAATAAGTTCTAGTCTAAAAGATTAACAAGCAATATAATTCTTGCTTTTTCGCAATATTACCTTTCAAGGCTAGCAAGTGTTCACTCTTCGTCTTGGCCTCCATCTTTTTCCCAATAAATTACAACAAAAACGTTAAACAAAACACGCTATTAAATTATTTAAAAATTATTTGTGTATCACTGTTAGATTAACGTCACCAGGAACCTAACCTCGTTATATCAGATGTTTTTGTCAGCTGCACTACACAGTGCTTTCTGCACTTAAAATGAGATAAACACGTAATTGGACGTTGACGAGGAAAGGATAAAAGATACGAAAAGTTCATCTACGGAGAACAACTTATCGATGAGTCGAGAACTAATCGATTCAACTCGAGACGATTAAAATTTAATCGATATACCATTTGAAATGTTCTTTTGAAAGGAATTTTTAGTTCTTTATTTTTAATCCAGGAACAGTATTAAAATTAATATTAAAATAGTATTGTTCATTATTTGCAATGTTGCTATTTATCGAATTGATTCGATATTTTATACACAACAATTTTGTTAAAAATAATTCTCACTTTGCAATTTAGCCCTTACAGAAAATTTATTAGATAAAAGGAAAATGAAGATATAATGATTTACATTTAATTCATAACCTTTAAAATGGTCAATTTGATGCAGTTTCCGTCATTTCCGACGATTACGTTATCCTAAGTCGAGACCTCTATCGAATAAAGAAGTGAGATCGAAAATATGGCTATCCGACGAGATAATAATGTCGAGGGACCTTCGCAAATATAAACTTGACGATGTAGCTATGTTTGTTGTGATCTGTAGTTGTAATAACATACCTATTATCGCTTTGTAACATGTTTTCCGTCCTGTAGATCAAAGTCAATACTGTACTTGCTTGAGACGACTATCGAAAAGGTAACCTCTCTCGATAGTGTTTTGAATTTTGGGGAATCGTGCCAACGACCGGTGGATTTGCTAATTGTACGCCATATAATTACCATTTTGTACTTGCATATTACGTAACTATCGTTCGCGCGATATTGTTCATTCAACCTCGAATTCGCGATTCATCACATTTATTCGCCCTATATTTTGCATATATTGTATACATGTTGCATTCAGTCTCATACATATCCTTCATATATTTTTTAGAGTATTGAACGGACGACAATGTTTGACCAAAGAATCGTAGCAATCTGTTTCCTCGTGTGCTTTGCAATAGTATTTAATTTTTCCCTTCATCGCATCGAGGAGGGCCATGTAGGGGTGTATTTTCGAGTAAGTTTGTTTCAAATAACAGGTCCCATCCCCATTATCTCCAATAATCTCATTGCTTTTAACTGTATTTATCAGGGTGGCGCACTGTTGCCTCAAGTGAGCACTCCAGGATTTCATATGATGATACCATTTCTTACTTCATATCGTTCGGTTCAAGTGACTCTGCAGACGGACGAAGTAAAGAATGTGCCATGTGGGACCAGCGGTGGTGTTATGATTTATTTTGATCGTATAGAAGTTGTGAATATATTGGATGCGAATAGCGGTAAGCCATAGAGCAGATTATTTTGATTTTTGAAAATTTTGATATATATTTTGTTAATATATATATATATATATATATATATATATATATTATATATGTGTAGTTTACAGTATGGTGAGGAATTACACAGCGGATTATGATCGCACTTTGATTTTTGACAAAGTGCATCATGAATTAAATCAATTTTGTTCTGTACATACACTACATGAAGTATACATAGATCTGTTTGATCAGATTGATGAGAATCTGAAGACTGCACTTCAAAGAGATTTAAATGAATTAGCGCCTGGTCTTAATGTACAAGCTGTAAGAGTAACAAAGCCAAAAATTCCTGAAACAATCAGGAAGAACTATGAATTGATGTAAGTACTCTGTTAATTAAGTTGTTTTGCAGTTTAATTTTCTTTATATTTCTATAGTTTATATATTAACTTATTTTCATATATTCCAGGGAAGCAGAGAAAACAAAGCTATTGATATCTACACAACATCAGAAAGTAGTGGAGAAAGATGCTGAAACCGAGCGCAAGAAAGCCATTATTGAAGCTGAAAAAGAAGCTCAAGTTGCAAAGATTCAGTACAATCAAAAGATTATGGAGAAAGAATCCCTACAACAAATGGCTGCGATAGAAGATGAGATGCATTTAGCAAGACAAAAGAGTCGTTCGGATGCCGAATTTTATCAGATGAAAATGCAAGCCGAAGCGAACACATTACTCTTATCTAAGGATTTTTTAGAGCTCAAGAAATACGAAGCATTGGCACAGAACACGAAAATATATTACGGACAAGACATTCCAAAAATGTTTACATTTGATAGTTGCTTGAATAATGCCGATTTCAAATCTGGTATTGAACAAAAGAAATTATGAACTATAGATAGTACAATTCGTGTATCTTACTTTTGTGATTATTACTACACAAAATGAAACGTGAATAATTATCTTTTCGAACGAATACTTTTACAATAAGAGAATTGATAAACTTTGGAAAATTTACAACTTGTTCTTGTGCAGGCACATTTTTTCTATATACGTTACATAGAATATACTGTATGATTCTACAATTCCGGAGTGTTACTTATTCCTCCAAATTAACTGTACGTAATTAAAAATTTGTATGACTGTATTTATTAAATCTATATAGCTAGAAAGATATCTTATGAATACAAATACATCATCTGTCTTTTAATATAATACATAAAAAATAAGGTTTTTTCTTTACATAATACTAAACATGAGGAGATGCATAGTATTATGTAATAACTTAATTGAATGACTTAATGAATTATGAAAGTCACTTACTAATATAATTTATTGAGATATAAATGACTATAGAAAAAAAATAGGATTAGGCATCTAAATTAAAAAAAGTTTTGGTTTGGTTGTAATTAAGTACTAATAACTATTTTAGCATCAATTCTTCAACAAAGAAAATTTTCTTAAAATATTTTAATTACATTTTAAATTATGTTTTATGATTACAATTCTTCTAAAATATTTATGTTTCATTCAATAGTTTGTTAATTATACACCTTTATGTAAAAAGTCTAATCGTAAATAAAAAATTGCATAACTTTTGATAAAAACATAAATAATTGGTAAAATTATATTAGTGTTTATAATTGTAATTAATTTACCTTCCTTTAGTGTTTATAATTGTAATTAATTTATCTTCCTTTAGGAAAAAAATTAATACCAAATTCAAATTGACCAAATTTTTTGTTTATTTAGTACACATACATAATATATTGTTTCGATATTTACAAGGAAGATTAAATCATCTTTTATATCAAAACAAATTCAGAAAATATTAAGATATTATTGAAAGAGAATTATTTGATTTTTTTACGGTGTTCTCTTACTTTACGTACATGGACTTTGGATTCTTCCGACGGCAAAGATTTAACATCACTTATATTCTGATTTAGTGTTCGTAACTCCTCCAGCGCTCTCTTAGCCAATTTCCCTTCTGGCGTGGTCGGCGGTTCCAAAAGAAGCATAGTCAGTGCTTTCTTTAAAAGATTCTTGGCTTCTTCCAGTTGGCAGGCCAATTGCATTGAAGAAATCTCACGTGCAGAATAAGATCGATTCGCCAATATTATTACAGGCAAATGCATCTCATATAACATCATGCCTGAAACCGATATTTATAATAGTGATAAATATTTTTCTTAATCGCCAAAGATATTTATATAAAATCTTATAATATTAAAATATTATTTTTTCAGATATCTATGTTACTGGAATATTATACAGTATATAATTAGAATTAAATAAAAAATAAAATGTACCTTTTAAACGTGATATGCCCGGCTCTACTATGTCTAAGAGATTATAGACTTCCTTACATGTATTCAACATCTTTTGTACAATTTTTTTCTGAGGATTGGGAGATGTTATTTCTTTTCTGCAGGCCGTTAACAATTTTTGCTTTAAAGACAGCATTAAGAAATGATTCGTATGCAAAGATTGAGATAATCTTCTAAGTAAGCCATCTATCTTCTGAAAAATATTAGACTATTGCAATAATTATGGAAAAAAATTTAAAGCTCTGAATACATTTCTGATTCATATAATCACGAACTTTTATCTCAGTGTCTTCGCATTCGTCGATAAGTGTTCTGCATATGTTCAACGTAGCTCTGATGAGACGACCGCCGTAGGTTCTCTTGCACATCTGACATTGCCATCGACTCCGTTCGTATGGATCGACGATAGAAGTATCTTGCATGCCTACGAATCCTTTTTTACAACGTGGACATAGTAAACTACTCAAATGAGACTGCAATTCGTATGGGTCTATACAAAGAGAGCATTCGCATTCAAAATACTTTCCCTCTCGAAGATGTTCTTTTCTGTCAGCTGTACCCTAATAGTTAAATATATTAATACTATTATATAAAACAACGAAATTGCTTTTTAAAATTCACTCAACATATAGATAATAAATATTTCTTTTAGCTCTAATTACGATAAAAATGTTTTTAATAAAAAGCTGCAAGTTAAATTGTTAGATGATATTGTAATTTAAATTGAATCATCGAGAAATATTGAAATATTCATATAATGAAAGACAACAAAATATTAATTTTGTTAGCTTTTGTTATACTTATGTAACTAACTAACCAGCAACGACGAGGTATAATTAAATAGGATAGGTTCGTTCTGTTTAATCGCTACGCTTGCATAAATAGTCAGTTGGAAATTGTCGTCCACAGTGAGGTGAGTATTGCCTCTGCAGTCGTGAGCCATTAGGGTTGTTTCGATGTATAAACCTCGTAGAAGAAGATCGTCAACGGCACCAGGTGATCGCAACTCGAAAGCGTTCACATCCAAAATGCCGCATAATTTATGGATTAATTCCTCGCTCGGCGGCTCGATCTCAGCAGGCATGTGAAATCTTCGAATTACCTGTGCCACATACAGATACCACACATAGAATTGGACAATTGAACATCTTGGATTTCAAATAAATGAGGAAATCTAAATATCTTAAGAATATTTATTTTGTTCTTTTGCTTTGCATAACGGTATAAAGTAAATGTTCAATATGTGTAAAAATCTGATCTATGTGAAACTCACATCTACAACATTGATTTTTCTGTCCCTCCAAACGGGTGTGCCAATCCTTTTATCCAAATGAGCCTCCATACGATCAATTTTCTCCCACACAGTTGGATTCTTGTGTTTTATGAGCCATATCCGCAAGGTCAGTAAAATTCCCGCTGCATCAATCCCGTTTTCTGCCAATAGATTTCGATTATCTCTAAATATTTGGCATTCTTCATTCGTGTGATGATTCGTTCGTGCCTTCAAAGATACGAGAAAGAAGATTAAAAAAGTATTATTTAAAAAATGTAACTTTATATAATGCAACGATTCTCAAGCTTTATTTTTGTTTTGTAAAATGCTTGTTTTTTTATCTCTCCTTTTGAAATAAGTGTAGGTATAAGTTTCGTACAACTATTGATTGTATATATTTTTCATCAGTAATCTCGTTCACAGGAATTAAAGTTTTATTCAATCATCATGCAAAAATACTTCTTTTCTTCGTATGATAACAAATTCTTGTTCATGCATCTTTTTGAGAATCGCCGTTGTAACGTATTCTAACTTGTTACCTCGCATGCTACGCTGCACAGCGGTGCAAAGTTACATCTGGAACAAGCATACTGACTCTCTTTGACAATTTTTGGTAATGTTCGCATACAGGCAAAGCAGAAACAATTTTTATATATCATAGGACCGACTGCGATCGGTTCTTCTCGAATTATAACTTCTCCAGACGCTATGTTTTTAGCTGCTACGAGACACCTTATGAACAAAAGATACAGTTTACAATAATAATTACGGTCGTGCAATTGCTCCAGTAGCGCAGGCATATTTTGTAAATGCAGAGCCAAATTTATTTTAAGGATAAAATCATAAATATGTAAAGAATTAACTTCTTTCTATTATTTCTTTTTCTTTTAAAATTATTTAATGAAAGTTTTAATAACGTCAGTGATTTAATTGTAAAATAAAGAGCGTGCAAATGATGAGACAATGTTTTTTAATAAGCACAAAGTGTTTTTTGATTTCATCACAATTTGATTACAAGATAATGTGTAAATTGTACAGACAGAAATATTAGTATATTATGTTACCTTCCAAATTTTTCCGAATGTGTAACCTTGTACTTTGCAGTTGACGTCATATTTCCAGATTACTTCTTCCAAGTTAGCGATTGTCGATCCGTAACTGGTATCGGCAAGCAAACATCAGTAATATGAACCGTCTTCCTTAGGCACACACGCGACGCGTTGTATTATTAGACACCGCGTGGCATCACGCGCAATCTGTAATGTTAGTATAGAACGTGATGCACATAGTGGCAGTTACAATATAACGATGCAAAATTTCTTCTTTATTCTCGTTCAACAACTCTAAATTTAATTAATTCATTTTATTAAATATATTATATATATGTAACTAACAAGAAAGAAGACATCTCAATATCGCTAAGGAATTTCATGTAAATTTTTCATTGTATACATGCTATACAGAGAATTAGAAATTGCACAAATTTTCTTTATATAATTCCATTCTCTTAATGAGGCATTTTTTTATATGCTATATGAGAATAATTTAGTAATAATTAATAAATTGTACTTCATTGTAATATGAATATTCATTTCTTAATTTATCCTGTTTTGTTGTTTGTTTATCTGATTTTTATCGTAGATTTCCAGTCATTATTGTCGTAATTCTGCTGATCAAGCAAATTTTCTATACAACATTTTCTATACAATTTTCTCTTCTAGTTGCTTTATAAAATAATTTTTCTTCATTAATTATAAAACCAGAAAATTGGCACCTGTTAATAACGAAATGTCTCGAGAAATAAGGTATTTATTAATATAATACATTTGTACAAATATATATATCAATTTTACAGTAGATACTTATAAATCATTTATGGATTGTTCGAGTTGAACTATAGACTCTTTCGCAACGAGTCCTATTTGTCCTTCGGACGTCTCCGATGGTTCCAAGGTTAATATCGTAGCCGCCTCTTTTAAAATATTCGCTGCTTCTATCATTTTGGACTTCAGTCTGGCCTCGTCAATGACACCGGCATTCCACTGACCTTTCGCCAAGAATAGTAACGGTGCGTGTAACTCGTATAACGTCATGCCTGTCAAAAAGGTAAAGCAAAATTATTCATACATCATTCCTGTAATTGGGAATGTGTTTAAGAAACACATACCTCTTACACGACTGTACCCAGGTTCCACAACATCTAATACTTGAAGCAATAAACGGCACATATCGACCTTATGCTCCAATACAATATCCGGCAAATCGTCCAACAAATACTCGTCAACCCGGCCATACATTTGGGTCAATGAATGTCTAAGAAATAGTATATTTCACAATTTAGGAATTTTTAATAATATAATGTGAAAAGTGCATGCGCGAGAATATAATTAAAATTATTCGTTAATTCGTATTATTAGATTTTTAGTCAATTGCAAATTTGGAAAAATTAATTAAGCTCAGTAAAATTGACCTTGTCAAAATTAATTAATTTTATGTCATTATTAAAAATTTATTATCTGCCAATTGATTATACCTCAACATCGAAAGAAAGGCATGATGGGGATGTAAAACTGATCGGTACTTTCTCATAACGGTCTCTCTTTCGTGAATCGCATCGGCTCCGTCGGCTCCACTGATAGCTTCAGCGGCGTCTACTTCTGCTTGAATGATCCGGAAAACTTTTCGTACTGCTTGACTATTAGTAGAAAAATCGCAATGCGTACATTTCCATGTACTTTCTGAATCTGAAAAATATTTTTGTTCACGTTGATATAATCGCTATTTTTATATATTCTCAATGTTCATAAAATTATAACCGTTGTTAATATTATACACTATCATCAAATATTGAAATTGATATAATTTCAATTCCTGACATTGAAAGAACTTTATGTTGATTCTTGCACTTTGTTTAATCGTGAATAAATGTAAGAATCGTTATTGCTCGATTGCGATGTTTAAATCTCAACTTATCAAACCTGTTTTTCTTGATTTCTGCTTAATTAACGTTGTGCATACAACTTAAAGAAAGTAAGAAAAGATATTAATAGATATTATATTGCGGTACCTAAAGAATCCAACGGCAGAACGATTCCGTTGTCGCATTTGTTGCACTTCAGCGAAGACATGTGAGTACCCAGTTCCGTAGGATCTGAACATCGGGGGCATGCGCACGCGAAGTGTTTGCCCTCGAGTAGATGCTCTCTTCGTAGCATCGTCGGAAGTAACGAGTGCGTGTAACTCGCATAGAGTTCACCGCCCGCAGGAATTTTAAGCGTGGTACGCAGCCGTATCCTGTGGACGCAAGAACCGCGTGCATAATTGCTACTCGCATTTAATACAGGGCATATCTTCATCAGCATAATAAACCGCGTGAGATTTCCTGGGGATCGTGCGCAATGTGCGATTTAATTGCGGAAGAACAGTGCACGAGCGTGTAGCAAGTAAAGTAAGTAAATGAGGATCGCTGCCGCTTAAAATACCGCTTAGAACCTTTTGCCGGTCGCAGCTAGTGTACTGTATCATTACAAAGAATTGTATGTTTTCATTTCGTTCAAATAAATAACGATTTCTAATTGATGTACCTGTAATCAACTGGCGATATACTGTGAGATGTGTTCGAGACGCACGAGTGATTCATCATAGCAACTGTCGGATAGAGACCACGTGCGCTGAACCCTTTCGCTGTCCGTATTTCAAAAGTGTTAATCTCCAGGATACCGCATATTGTTTGTATGTATTCCTCTGAGAATCTACGACCGAAATATTTCTTTCGAAAAACAACAATTCCAAAACAAAGAAACATGTAAAGCTACTATGATATACCTATCAAGTTTTAGTCGTTTTCTCAGATAATCCACAATATTGACATGATCTGACTTCCATTGTGGTTTCTGACATCTTATCTTATTATGCGTCTCCATATCCTTCACCTCCTTGTTCCATCTTTCGACGTTTCTCTCCGACTCCAACAATAGTCTCAACGGCGTTATGCATTCTAATTGTGGAACACCGTTCTCGTTGTTCTCCTGCACGGCGTCTACGTTAAACTTCTCGTTCGCCTGTGCAAACACCTGTCGAAGAAAATAGGTCTTTAGACATGCAAAATACAATATCGAAACATTCGCAATTAAGAAAAGACCATTGCTCTCTACAACTTTATGGATTTAAAGATCAAAGAGCATGTACTGCAATCTTTAAAACTTTTCATAATCTTCATTTATTAAATAAGCATTTGCGGTCATAGGCCGCCTCCTTTCTGTAGGATTTAAGGTGGTATAAAAAAAAGCTCTTGATATTTCACTCACCTGACACTCGTAATCTCTATGTTGCGGAGCATTCTCGCATGCTTGATCACAGATAGGCCATCCGCACTTAGAACATAGCGGTTTGTCATCCGGTTTAGGAGGCCAAGGTGTATAACAGGAGAGACACAAGGGATAAGTGCATGCCTTCGGCCCAACAACGAAGGGCATTTCTGCGACAATTTCTTCACCAGCCTGTAATTCTCTACTCGCGATCATGTATCTGGGAACATCAAATGTAATTCTTCTAAATAAACGTGTAATTAGAACATACGTGATCAAAATAATTACATTTTAATCGTGCCGAAAAACGTTGCTTATATTATCATGCAAAAATCACGTGTATTCTTTAATTCGTTTAATTATTTTGATGAGATTTTGCAAATTTAATTTATTCCGAACGGTCTTAATGCACTGTACAGTTTCTCATTAAGAGAATACTTCCTACTCCAAATTATTCATAGAGACTTCTAATCCCATATTTTACCTCAGATTAGAATAATTTATCAATTCTACTTTTTCTTTTCTTCTCACCTGCCAACCTGATCATTCTGCAGCACTTCGTATGCTGGCGATGCGGATGCACTTTCCTAAAACGTTCACAATGTAACGAAATTATATGTTGCCAGAATTGAATTCAATTAGCAAATTCTACGAACTAACGTCAGAAAATTTTATGTCTTGTGAAGATACTTGTAAATAAATAAAAATAAAATAGTCCAAGAGATGATCTCTACCAAATTCCAATTGACTTGATTGGCGATTAATTCAACCGACAAAATTACTTGCAGTAAAATATCTAATTACGTGATTCGTCCCTAATCTTTCTTTCCACGTATCAATCAAAGAACATAAAACGTTATCCACATAGTACGGCTGTCATACAATAATAAGTCAATTAAGTCAATCAGAGTTTCATCCAAGTATCATTAGAAGAACATACCGATTCTTGCGACATGCTTGGTTGAAAATCAAGCCGGCGAAAAGCAGCTTTCCTCGTCAATGAGACGTTAATCGATTGGAAGTCTATGCTTGAACTGAGCCAAAGGCTGTGCTTGCCGCGCGCTTTATATTCTCGGCTTATTAAAAATATCGCGCGTAAGCCCTGCCAATGGTGCAATCTAATTTGTACCAGACGGGCAGAGAGATTTGTGCTGCTTTCGGACACGATGCGTCGCAATCAGGAACGTCGCGACCACGCGGCCGGTGTATTTTTGGGCCTCCAAACGTACAGAAGGATCCAGAAGCTTCCGTCATTTTCTGCATAACTGCGACTGTGTACCGCGAATACAATCTTCTTATCATTTATTCTTCGTTATTGCTTCTCAATGATGTACCTCCAAATTGCAATGTTTATATCCAACTTTAGAACTGTGGAATATAAAGAAAACATTGGGGAAACTAAAAACTTGACAAGATAGTGAAAGAAATACGCAATTACAAACTCTGGTTATTTTTGTTTACAATTCTGTTTTACGAATACTCACTACACGTGTCTCTCTCGAATGTTCATTCATTAGTTATTCATTAAAGTATTAATAATCCTGTGTGTACAAATTAATCTCAATCTGTTCGAAACTTGAACGTAATGTCGACTAAATCCCGATTAATTCATCAAATGATTATAAATGGATAAGTTGTCAATCTTTTGTTCTCCGACACGTGAGAAGGAAATTAGGGACGATGACGTGCTATAACTGAATTATGCTTATTTTTATTGTAGATTAACTTATAATCTTGATTTAATTTCTTTCTTTCTGTAATTCTAAGAATTGGAAAAAGATACAAGATAAGTTAAATCAAGATTAAAGTTAATCTACATTGGTAGAAATCAACATTCTAATCACTAATCTATTTCTATCAATGCAGATTGACTTTAATTTTGGTTTAACTTACGTTCTATCTTTTTTTAGTCCTAAGAATTAAAAAAAGATGAAAAATAAGTTAAATTGAGATTAAAGTTAATCTGCATTGGTAGAAATGGACATGATAATCCGAGTTTGGTCACTCTATAGAGCGCAGAATAATTCGAACTGTTCGAGCTATCGGACCTGACTGGACCTGACTTCAGATCGAAGTCGAATTCGTTTCCCGTCCATACGGCGTCATGCCCTTGTACGTGAAGTTGCTGTGTTCAGAACTTATCTTTCTCCTTCTACCGCCTTCAGGTACCTTTTCACGCTGACGCTCGACGCTCGTTTTCAGCGTCAAAAGACGTCACATGACCAAAAATAAAGATACCGATTCGTCATTATTGGTCACGTGACGTCTTTTGACGCTGAAAACGAGCGTCGAGCGTCAGCGTGAAAAGGTACCTTTCCACATTGGCGAAAAAAAAGATAAACTCTGAACGCGGCCAACTTCACGTGGAAAGGCACACCTGACAGCCGTGTGTATGTCCCCACGAGAGTTCGTACAAGCACGAACATCCCCCGCGCGAATTCGTTCCCAGTTCGATTGCAAAACTCGGTTCCAAACGATCGCCGCCGCAGGACGCGTCCGCGCGGAACGCCACCGCGCCGCGCCGCGCGCAGAAATAGCGGCCGGGCGCTTTTTCTCTCGCGCAACGTCGGCGCGCATGCGCGCCCACCGTCCGTGGGTCGCGGACTCTTTCTCTCCCTGCTCTCTCTCTGTCTCGTCCCTCGCAACGTTGCGCGACGTACCTGCGATAGAGTTGCGCATTTTTCCGTCTCGTGTCCACCAAGGCTGTAAGTATGTCGTCGCCGCGGAATTCAGCTTCCGCGACGGGGAATCCGTCGTGCCGGGAGCCGCGGGATTCGCGAGACGATCCCGAGTAGCGTGCCGGACGCGCGAGGGAAGCGAGTGCTCGCTCTCGTTGCGGGAGACCGGCACGGGATCGCCGATCGCAATGTCGTCTGCCGTGGCTCGTGGCACGCACTTCCCGGCCGAGCGTCGAGCGGCAGCGGATTCCTCGAGGGGACCCGCGCCGCCGGACGAGAGGAGGCTGGTTTCTTGACGCGCGGAGCGACTTCCAAGTTAGAATCCTCCTCGACGATCGTGGTATCGGTTGGTCGGGCTTATGTAATACTCGCGAGACAGGTCAATACTATTCCGTTCGTATGTACGTTGGCAGCCTCGCGATACCGCATCGCCGTGGATTTGTTTGTTCTAGTCTTAAGTGACAGTGACTCTCAGGTTTTCTTTTTTCAATCAGGAAAGTGCCTCCGTTCTCGTCAGATTTGCGAATATTTCAAGTTGCTCGGCGAATTCCACCGTGTGCAAACGTTTCCCTTTCGCTCCATGAATGAATTAATGTACAGGCATACGTCTATCTATTATGAAAAACAGAGTATATTGTTGGCATTTGTATCTCGGGTTAAATTTAGCCTGCTGTTTTATTGTGGTTGCCTGTATTGAGCCTTCTGTCTCCTTCCCGCGACGTTCTGAGCCAGATCTATTTGTCAATGGGCACAATAACGAGTCATTAAACCGATATTTTTACGTTGCAGAACATGGCTCCTCCGTCGTACAACGACCTAGGAAAGAGCGCTCGTGACGTGTTTGGTCAAGGCTACCACTTTGGTCTGTTTAAACTAGACGTGAAGACCAAGACTCATTCCGATGTAGAGTTCTCTTGCGGCGGTGTGTCCAACCAAGACACAGGAAAGGTGTTCGGAAACTTGGAAACTAAGTACAAGTTCAAGGAACATGGACTGACATTTAGTGAGAAGTGGAATACCGACAATACCCTTGGGACAGAAATCACCATTGCCAACAAGTTACTCAATGGTCTCACCGTTGGTTACAGCTGTACCTTCTCCCCACAAACCGGGTGAGATATTTTGCGAATATTGAGACCACCACAAGCGCATTGCGATTTGTAGTAATATTTGTATCTTTCATTTTTGTGTTTGCAGTTCGAAAACTGGAAAACTGAAGACGACTTATAAACATGAAAATGTATCTGCGACTGCTGATTTTGATCTTAGTCTGTCCGCTGGACCTCTAATTTATGCTTCGACCGTCGTAGGTTATCAAGGTAAATTTAAATAATAGATACATCCATAATATTAAAGCTTCAATATCTCTTTGATTGACATAAATTTGTTAAAAGAAATTTCAATTTAGATTTTGTATGTGCCCATTCCTTTGTCCCAAATACACATTTCCTTATTCTGAACAAGTGGAATGTTTTATGAATAAAAAAGAAGTAAGCTTGTCAATCAATTCAAATTTTAATTGTATCATCTAAAATTGTTTAAATCAACACGTTATATTTTGCAGGATGGTTGGGTGGCTATCAGGCATCCTTTGACTCGCAGAGAAACAAACTTACAAGAAACAACTTTGCTCTTGGATTTACTGCTTCTGACTTTACTCTTCATAGCGCCGTGTAAGTATAATAACAAAATTATAATACTATGAAACATTTCTCAATTTGTTTAATATTAAATACAATATTTAATATAATTTCAGGGATAATGGTCGCGAGTTTAATAGCTCCATTTATCATAAAATAAAGCCGGATTTGGAAGGAGCAATTAATTTGTTGTATAATTCCAGTAATAATATAACACAATTTGGTATTGGCGCAAAATATAATCTTGATAATGATGCTAGCATTAGAGCCAAAGTGAATTCTAATCTACAAATAGGTTTGGGATATCAACAGAAACTGCGGGAGGGTGAGTAATAATTTAAAAAAAAATTTTTTTTTAAGGTTGAACAGTAGAAGAGAATATCTTAAAATTTTCATAAACGCAAAGTGCAACGTAAATCCGTTGTAAATAGTTTTATGTATAAATTCGAAAATATTTGGTCATAGTACGCAAGTACAATGAGAAAAAAACATAATGTTTTTCATTCGCAGTATTAGCAAAACATTCTATTAATAACTTGTACTCTGAGAGTCAACTAAAGAGAATAAGCTTTTGGCAGAGTGACAACTTTACAATAGTCTATAATAATTTATGCAATATACAGTTACTAAGTTAACGATTTTTTTTACAAAAACCTATTCATGTATTAATCGCTAAATAACTGTATTTTTTTGCAGGGGTAACTTTGACACTTTCTACAAACATTGATGGGAAGAACTTTGGTTCTGGTGGCCACAAGTATGGTGTTGCATTAGATCTTCAGGCTTAAATATAAAGTGCTTATTATGAGAAGAAAAAACAAATTTATCCTATACGAATACATATTTCGTGACCTTTGTGTCATAAAATCGGCGTGACAGTACATGCTTCAAATAAAGTATTACTTGTAACATGTAGATAGATTGATCCTTTAATAGATGCTACAAAATATCATTTGAGATTAGTTGACGATCACAATAGTCTATATCATACACAATTATGACCATAAATCAGCAATATTTCTTGTGACAAAAATTGCAATTATGCTTACAAGTTTGTACTGTTAGTCGTATTAAAGTTCCATACAATTTTTTTTGTCAGAGTTCCTGTTAAATGAAATTTTTTTCATGATCAAAAATAATATCCTGGAATAATACGAAGCGAAAAGAGAAAAAAAATAGAGAATAGGCAATAGTATGAAAAATTAACATTTAATAAAAGCGGAGTATATAAAAAGGAGATATTTAACATAAAAATTTTGTCCGTTTGGCTTACAATAAATATACATATATACATATTCTTGTTATTAAAAATATTTTTATGTTATACTTTATATTTGACTATTATATTACTTCAAGTATGACTAATTTAATTTTCAAACAATGTAAAGTATTTTTATCAATCGTTATATTGTTTTAATCAGATAACTGACTTTGCAAATCACGAATCTTATCTTTTGCTGGATAGGACCAGATTAGACTGTATGATATGCATATTTTTATGCAAGCAAATAGTGTTAATGTGATTGATTGATAGTAAACATATGCGTATTTTTTTCGTTTAGTATCGTATATCAATATAAAAATATGATGCCTTCTCTAACGTATATAAATAATACAACAATTATACATATACTTGTATAGATTACAATATTAGAAATCATTCATGCCATTCTCTTATTATAAGGAACAGGTATTTCTAAATTTGTTCCTTGTTAAGAAGTACTGCCAGTTTGGCTAAATTATGATGTTCGCCTCAGATATCGAGGTATACACAAAGTATATTCCCTTACAGAATTTCATGTGTAGTTACACATATGTGTATATATATGTATATGTATATATACATATACACATGCATAAAATGATAATGGTCATATTTTCAAAAGACATGATGAGTACTGCATACATGTATAATTCCATTGCTTTATTTTATATAGGAAATAATGATTGTTTGTGAGATAAAAATGGTTTTTATTCTCCTCCAATTATTACAGTTCTTCATGTGCGGGTTCAGTAAAGAATGTTGTACGAAGTACGAATGATTTATTTACAAGAAAAACTTACATTTTTTTCTCATCTATAATGATTTTATCTAAATTGACTGCAAATAAACAATCATTTTTGTTTCTTTTGAATTCACTTGTGTATTGTGTGATAAAATTATATCAATCTTTAGTTATATTTTTTTAATAAGCGATATGAAATGATAAAATTTATATTGTAGAGCATTAACGAAATAATGTACATTTAACGTATTTTAAATACGTACAATGCTGACTACTGAATTCTAGAAACAATGCGGATATTTCTGAAACGAAGATTTTATGTAGAAAATAATCAAATATAATGAATGACGTGCATTGAGTGACATTCGTGTCTCAACAATGAGTTATATAAATAGTCACTATTTTGGCTGGTTGTGTATCGTGTACATATTGTAAATGATTCCCATATTTTTCATTTTACATTTCTCCGTGTTAAACAAAATTTATATTAATGCACCATCTGATCATCCATCGCTTTTGCGATCCATTCTGGCTCCGTTTGAGCTATTTTCTCGATTATTTGATTCACTTGATAACATAGCGATTGTATTTGCTTGTCCCATGTCGGTAAGGTCTCACGTGCTATGAAACAATAAAAGATATTACCTCCTAATTACATATAAAGAACAATACATATATTAAAATTCAAGAATTTGAAGCAACTTACTTTCGAAATGTACTATAGAATCAATTTGATCTATATATCCATTCATTCTACCTTCGGTAATCATTTGGCTAGCAATTTTTTCTGCCTTAGTAGGTGGAATATCCAATAATGCGCCTAATTCTTCGAACGAAATATTGTTGTACAATTTACTAGCGGACAATAAATTATGCTCGATAACGGCACGATCGAGTATAGTCGAGCCTAATCCATCGATGGTGCACGCTTTCTGATGAGGTTGCAATAATGCTTCAAACTCCTGCAATTCAGAGCGCCGAATAATACGGTCCAGATACATTTTCTCAAGAATTGAGTAAGCAGGAAGTTGCTGACAGCGTTCGTCTTTGAACAATGTGGCTAACATCCGACTTCTTTGTTGTCCTGTAAGAAGAATAATGTAAACAACGATATAAGAAATGTGGAATGCATGCAATGTTGATTAATCGCTTGCCTGCAGAAGCTAATACTGTGCAAATCAATGCGTTTCTAAGAGCAGTCATGCGTTCGTCTTCGTGAATGATGGACCTATATGATAACTCATTGTACCTCTGAGCTGCCTCTATAAACTTTCTTCTGTAATCTAGCACTCTTGCATAACATACTTTGTAATAAATTTGTAACTGTTCATTTTTAGATTCGGCCTATGGAACGATAGATAAAGAATTAAATACTGAAACAAGAAAAAGTAAGTTTGTGAGAGAGAGAGAGACAGAACAAAAAAACTACTTGTAAAAGCGATGCTCGATTGATAAACGCTTCAGCTTGGACTGGGTCGTCATCTTCCAAATATAATCTAGCAATTTTAAGGTAAGTATCGAGCTTGTAATCGATAGTATATTGCCTGAAATGATTATTTGTCAGTGTTACGTGTATAAATAATAGCAAGACTTAACTGTATATGTATATGTTACTTTTGCCCTGTTTCCAATGGTATGCCGACTAAAACATTTGCAGCTTCTCGCCAGTTCTGATTACGTTCGTAAATATCAGCTAAATGTTGCCTTATGCTAGCTACCTGTTCTTCAAAGGAGATTACACGTGGTTGAACCTGCAGAAACATTGCATTGTTTTAACCAAAATATGCTTTAATATTTAAATTATCCTTATTTTATCGCTTTATAATCAATGGAAGAATAAAGTTTACCTTGTCCAGCGTATAATGTGAAACAGCTTTTGATATCTCATCCGGTAAAAACATTAAACGGTTACTGACATCAGTCAATACTTGTCTCGAGATTACTAGGCTCACGTTTTCGTTCACAACTATAATAAAAATGTCTCTATTGTTAATCAAATTTCTCTGAACGTGAAATACATGTATTAACAAAAAAAAAAAAAAAAATTATCTGCGTCGTAATGCTTAATTATGATTGATATTTTAAGGTCTATTTCTTCTAGCTGAACTTTCATCATTTATTTTTTTTTCTTCCATAATGGAAACTGCTAGAAGTTCAACTAAAAAGAATACACTTCTAATCTTGTCTCATGTGCTTGTGTTTACATTAAAAACGATTACATTTTTGTTATATGTACATTTTGATATTATCTCAAAATGAATCATGTCATATTGTTATTACTACTTGTGGGGACCAAGGACCTCTTAAACTCATCCAAATCTAAGTGGTATTGGAGAAGCTCGAAAGAAGTGGCGAGTATCTTGAGTGCCAGATTCGCATTCCAAAGCAGGGCTCGTGAAATTCAGCGAATAAGGACGAGCTATCGTCTATTTTCTCCTCGCCGTTATCATACCACGATTTAACAAAAATCCGCGTTATCCTTCATAAATAAGAACAAGAAACATTCCACGTTTGTCTATTTCTACCTACAAATCCTAGACAGCCCTGAGAAGTTTCAGAGGAAGACAATAATAGATCTCACAACACGAGTCTCGATTAGAGATATATTTTATAATCGTAGTACTATTATAGTTTTAGGTTTGTTCATTTCGCATGCCCCAACAGGTTTCTATTTGCTTCAACGTGCTCCAATAAGCTGTATTATCCAATGGGTGCTGTAGCGCATTAGGGCAAATCAGAGCATGTTGGAGCATGCGATGCAAACAAATCTCTGTAATCATAGTACTATCTATCCTCCACATGTCCACACTCTAGGACCAGAGGATTGCGTTCCTTTTATAATCCGTCCTCAGCGTGTTAAACCGCGCAAATCTTGCGCAGATTTTTCGGAGACGATCCGAATCCCCGTCCAACGCTTCTGACGCGTCCGCGAGTGCGGAGAGCGCCAGCGAGATATAAATAACGTACTTGCTTCGATGAACATCTTCAGGGCATCGACCATCTCCTCGCCGGAGGACATCAATATCGTGTCCAGGGTTGCGCGGTATCTAAACAGAGAACGGTTCGCTCATGAATATACAATCGGATCGTGACTCGGTTGTACTCTGCGCACATACTTCTCGGCCTGGTCTTTGTGGGAACCGCCGGAATGCGCCAAATTGGTGAGTTGTTGACGCACGGAAGCCACCGTCACCACCATCTTCTCGCGCGATGATTTCACTTGCCACTGCTGCTGCTGCTGCCGACTTGCGTGCAGAGAGTGGTTCGAGAGATGCTCGTGGACATGCTCGCGTCAGAGAGAAACCTGAGAGCGGCCATCCCGGCCCCTTTTTCGTGGACCGATCGTTGGCCTAGCCGCCGCGCCAAACGTGGATGTGGAACTACGTTGCCACGTTCCGTGTCGATAAATCGCTTCCGTGCACGGTGTGTCGCCGTGCTAAGTCCACTTTTTGACCATGCGATCAAATCACTTCTTGCAGGCGTTTTTATGCCATATCTACACGAAGCGGTAGGTAGTAAAGTGAATTTGCTTTGTGTGTGTATCACGATGTCACGATGACACAACCAAATATCAGAAAGATTAATTGTTTTCTAGGTTTATTTGCCTATGCGACTGACTGATTCTCACCACGCGAACATGTCGAGGAGTTCGTCGGATTTATTCATAAAGACTGAAGGAGGAGACTAGGAGTACACTAACGTTCCAATTTTGATTTGACGACGATTATTTCTTAAAGGATAATTAAGTTTCAACATCGCACTTTGGATTTTTCATTCACACCAAAATAATTATGCGTAATATAAAATTTAACGTTAATTCATACATATTACCATTTTTTTTCTTATAACAGTCACAAGATGTTATCTTTCGTTGACATACAGAAGAGTATGTATAATCAGCGACAATTTTCGCGCATTGCATCTTAATTAATAAAATTAAGATTGATAAAATATCTCATTATTAATAACAATTTTTGTTTCATTATGCGATAATACGTTTGGAACGTCTATTCTGCGACTTTGCACGTCTTGTGCTCCAGGCACACGTCGTAACAACACTTTTCCCCCTCGTCGCATTCGTGATCGCTGTCGCAATGTTTAGGCGGCTTGTACCACTCGTAAGTCCTGGGACAGTGAGCCCTCAAGGGCGGGCAATTCTTCGGCTTCATCATGAGCTCGTGCCAAGACTGCTTGACGTGCGGCTCGACGTGCGGCTCGACGCCGGCGATACTGAACCAAAACCAGGGAAAGAGGAACGAGTGCCAGCTGTATCCCGACGAAGAATCGTCTTTCCCGTTCGGACAACAATAGTACCGATTCGGATGATCACCCATTTTACACCAGTACTTGCAAGATCTCATGTAGGCTTTCGTTAGAATGACGAATAATAACAGGAGGCACAACGAGTTTCCGCGCATCTTGAGGCGCTTCTAAAAACCATGATGAAAATAAACGTAATTCGATCATCAATTATTTCACTTGGTCTTGTTCCAAATAATAAAAATCTTGGTTAAAAAAGAAACAATATCAATTATTGTTAAACATAATAAAACATGATAATAATAAATACGTGCCACAATATATTTTTCAGAAACTTTTCGTCTTATGGACATTCTTCTATGATTAATTTAATATAATTCATTCAATTAATTTTATTTTTAATATTTTTTTGTTCAGAAATATAATACATGATAAAATGGGCTTTGATACAGTAGTTATTATCGATTAAAGTTTTTTTTATTATCAATTTTGTATTTCTTTACTGTAAGAATCTTTAGAAATATTTGGAGATTTTTCTTAAGGTTTGCGTACTTACTTGCAGTACGAAGGTCCATGAGCCAACCGACGACAATTGTTCGTTTACCGAAGTCTTATACACGAGGAAGAAACACGCCCCTACCCGGTGAGGAGGGTTGTAAATCGCGCGGCACCTCCAATATGTCCATCATCAATAACGAGCGAGGCACGCTTGCTCGTGCTCGATTTCACATGTCAGCTTTGTAAAGTCTCGTCTTCGACGGTTACTTGGAAAAATATCGGGAAACGGAGGACACGTCATGTGTTAGAACGGCCAGGGCCGAATCTACAAAGCAGACGAAACGATTTCAAGTTTTAACGCCGCGAATGATTGATTATGTAACTCTTTAAAATTTACAGGTATTTATTATCCCTTAATTCATCTCTCTTTATTCCTTTTCTCCGCGCTGTTAGATTGGAAGTCGATCGAAAGTGGAACGCAATATTTTGGTCTCCCAAATTCCTTGCATTTATTTTGCGAGCAAACTATTAAGTTTATTTTGCGCGTTTAACGATGATTAAGAGAAAAACACGAATTATAATAATTATAAATTATAATAAATCTCTGTGTTGTTAACACGTTGCCATGATGATCACTGATGATCAGCGCAAGTAAATTTTTAAAAACGCTTATAGTAAATAAATATCATCTAACATAGAATTTTATATAATATAAATAGATAAAAATATAAAATAAAAAGTGCACTATTCAACATAATATTTACGAAGGTGTAATCTTATTTAATCATATTACTCAATGTTTTAGCATCATATCATCCCTTTTATGTCAAAATCATGAATGTGCAAATTTTCACTTTTTAAATAATGGGCGACTCTTTTTTATTCTTAATTTTATTTTATTGTATGTAGCGATGAATATACGTTAGCAACGGATTGTAAGCTTTATTATAAGCTTGATTCATGAATATATTATGTTTTGTCCTGTTTCGCAACATAATTTTCAAAATTTATCGAATCGCATATTTATAGAATTGATATAACAGGGACGATCTAATTGTAATGATGGAAATTCTATGGTTTCAGGAGCCACAGGAAATCCTACAAAATTTGCGTGGCAGTCAATCAGCGAAATGCGTACGTGCGACCCTGAAAACGAAGGCGAGGTTGCACGGAAATTTTCCTTCCGCGATATTTCTCGAAGGAGCCGCCTGCGGAACATTAACATAATTGCCGGCCCTGATTTACTTCGTGCTAAGGAATCGCTAAGACATTTCTTCGGCGCTCGCTCGTTTCGAAGTGGCACAAGATAAAAACGTTAAACGGGTGAGCTCAGCCAACGCGGAATATTCTAATAATGCAACAAAAGCCTCGCGCGAGATTCCGAGTTCGTGAGATCTGTGAGATTTACATCAGTTTGATTCCGCTGAATTTGCAAGGAAAGACCATTAAATTTTGCGTCAAATATTGCGTCTTATTCGTTCTATCGCGTGTCAATGATACCTAAATATGAGCTCAGCGAAATAATACGGATACTAATTTTCGATAGGAAACTTTATAAGACACCCGGTGATGAAATGTAATCCAATTAACATTATTAGTTATTTATTTTCCCTACACTGAAAAAAAATTCCGGTTAAAAACAGGTGAATCAGAAAAATCATGTAGGATTGATCAAATATTCTGGTTATTAAGAATTTTTATTATAAATTATAAAGTATTGAGTTCTATTATAATAACCAGAATATTTGATCAATCCGTCTGTCTTTAACCACAATTTTTTCCAGTGTATAAATATGAATTTCTAATTTGCGTGCTCTAATTTTAATATCTTGATTCGTTTCTCTTCAAAGACTTCGAAATAAAAATAAAACAAAAAGATTCTGGCGACACCCGCCATAATTGACCGAATTGAAGTTGCAGCGGATCAGAGACGCGAAACTCCCGGCCAATCAGCGACGCGTATTTTGAACTTTTTCCATTTAGTTAACAAACGGTCGCCGTGTCGGTGGTACATACGCGGCTCGTTCGCTTAAACAATTATTGAAAATCGGCGCCAATCGTCGGGTTCGCGCGCGAATAAGTGATGAATCGCGAGTGTTCGCCTCGCGGAATACGTGACGGTGCTCGCGGCACGTCTCGCGCATCGCGTAGCGGCGACGAACGAGGACGAAGCGGGGACGAGGCGCCTTGGTAAGGAGGGTAGTCGCGAAATCCGGAGTTCGGGGGAACGGGAAGAAGCTGTGACTCGGAGATGCGCATAGGTAAGTCGTTCGACAGTAACATTATCCTCGAAATTTATTTCTTCGAAAGTCGCCACAAATAAATCCCCCCGATCTGTCCTCGCCCCCCCCCCTCCGGGGAGAGGGGGGGATGGTGAGATCTAGCTCGCGACGTGATTTACGGACAAGTGCAAACATGTCCGAAAACTTTCAGTATACGAAGTGGAGGTGTTATAGATAAAGTATGCGCGGTCATGTTGGGCGATTTTGCAATTATTCTAAGCGATCAATTTAATTATGCATTTAATAGCATTGTATGACAAAAAAACACGCACGAGAAGTCAGACATACATAATTATATATTAAATTAAAAATAAAATTCCATTTAGCTGGATAAAAATAATTTTTTTGTGTGTCATCGCTTTGAGTTTTTATTGTCAATTATTTATTTATTTTGCTTGCTTATCGATTATTATTTAAATATAGCACAATTTTAGTTTTGTATTGGATATCGAAAATTTTATTTAATTAAATATCTCACTGATCTATAATGATTTACCGGTAGATGAAGTGATACTTTATTAAAATATTGAGGTTTTGGATTATATAATTGATTGTAGTGTGGATGCTATATTGTAATATATTGAGAGGAAATAATACTTACATTATGCAACAATGACATGATAATAAAATACTATAACATCGCTGCGTACGCGTAACATACATATATTATAATATATACATACAGAGTCTGATATCTTCAAAAGATACCTTCCATCTAGAGAGAATTAATACTTCCATCGTTTGTTCCAAAAACGTTTTTGCTCTTAGAACGCTTTTGGTTTCAACACCTTGCCCTACTTCTAATATTTTTAAGATGTACAACAATGTGTTACGTTACGCGAAACATTCTAATAACTATAATCGATAAGATTAATATAGAAAGACTCTATCTCTTCGTCCATTGGAGAATCGTTTGCTTTTCTCTTTTAAGGTCACTCTATATTAGTCGCAAACCGCGACAACCACGGAGTGTTGCTTTTCTTCGTTCAAAGTTTGAACACTTGATTGTCGCAGGTCGCTTGCGACTAATGTAGAATGATCTTTAAGCGTTTGAAGGAAGTTTGAAACTATTAGCTTACATATTCACGCTTCTATCTCCTATAAATTTTCGATTATAAAAGACAGAAACTAATTGCACATCAAATTTCTATAAATTTATTACACGCGTGTAATAAATTGCATAAAAACTCCCTTACTCTATCAATCGTATGATACAACAGAATCGTCGCGATACATGCTTCACAGAAAATTTACACTGCGCTATAATTACGCCATTAATTACACATTTGTTATATTACAAACTACGTATAATTTTTTTTATACACAACTAACATACAGAAATAGGAAAGTAGAATTGTGCTCTCTTATTGAAACAATATTTTCAATTAATAAAAATCATTAGATAAATTTGTGCAGCTCCTTGCTCAAAATAACATTCTATGTAACGTCTGAGCGTTTGTGTGTAGAGAAAAACATGTGTGCTCGGCGCAAAAAAGAAATGTATATTACAGATACTATAGTGTGAAACACTTGCCATTAAATTATTCTAGATCAATGTGAGTGCTTTTGGTTCGAGTAGTTCTGCTGTCGGTTCGTTTATTATCATATCACAATATCATAGATAAAATATTAGGATTCTGTTTTACATCTTAAAATTGGCCGTCATTTGCGGATTAATTGTAAAACCCTGAGTAGTCATTAAATTAAACAAGTATAATACAACTTCTCTCTCTGTCTCGCTTTCTCTCACTCTCATATACAAGATTAAAAGATTCATAAATCAATATCAAATATTTTCAGAATACATTAACTGATAAATATCTTCTCTCTTTTATACATGCAAAAAAAATTTCGCAAGAATTTAATAATGTTATTATATCTGGCAATAAGATACGATAAACTATATATATATATATATATATATATATATATATATATATATCAGATTGTAATCTGTGGTCTTTTTTTTCTATTCTTAGCTAAATAATAATAGTTTTTAGTAGCTAAGTATCATTCGATAACTATTTACACTTGCTAATTAGTGTCTGTATAAATAATATCGGGTTTAAATATATTAGCCTGTTTGTATATAGGAATGGAACCAACACCATTTGCGATAATTTTCCGTATGGTATTCATAAAAAAATATGTCTTTGAATTGCGCTCATCGTAATATACTACAAACTACAATTCATTTATACTGAGGTCAATATATAATTATCATATAATTACATTCAAAATGGAATTGACAAGAATTAATAGAAATCAATGCCGATAAAAGTATTTAGCAAATGATTTCTTTTAATTCTGAATTCCATGATTCACTATTATCTTGGATCGATTTAATCCACTCATTTTGTCCTCTTTTATCATTTCATTGGAGTCGTGTAAGATTACACTAATTTTAATTTGGGATAAAAAATTTCTCTAAAAAAAAAATATTTAATTTTTTTAGTAAATATTAAATTAAAAAAGGATTCAGAACAGATTAATGTATGTCTAATAATATTATTCACAAATAATATTATTCGTAAATTTTGTAATCATAAAAGACATGTTATAAATTTTTGATTTATCATGAATAATTGATGCATACATGAATACAAACAACTCCAATTGAAGCTTCATAGAGAGGATCGATCGCATTTAACTATAGCATGCGGAAAATATTTCATCTCGTGGAAAAATACATTTTGTCTCTAAGCCGTCTGTCGCTTTATCTTCCAATACATTCGACGCCGTAGTTGTCATGTATGACCAAAACTTCGTACTCCAGGTAGGCCGTTTCCTGGCCGTTCAGCGGTATATAGCACACTTGGTGATTCGGTTGTATCTTGCCGATGTGATAGATACCCTCGTGCAATACTCTGCCAACGAATAGAGCATAACCATCCTCGGTTTCGCCGGCGGGTAAAGCGTGTAGAGGCACGCTGCCCTCCCAGGATTTCACCCAGTTCACGTCCTTGCCACACAGCACCTGGAATTCTCGTTTCTCGTGGGCATTGCCGCCCCAAGCGAGTGTGCAGACGTTATCGCGAATGCCACCCGGTGTCACTGTGCCCTGATGATGTGCTCGACCGATGTACAAACCGTCCTCAGAGGCCATTACTGCGTGCCGAGGTAATCCAAACGCCTCGTTGAAATCCACCCAGAAATGGCACGTGTCCATCAGTTGCTGTCTGATGGCGGGTGACGTGAACTGACACTCTAGTAGTATGAATTTAAGAAGAAATTTACGTTTCCCTCTCGTATACAATTTAGATTAATTCACATAAGACGTTAATGTACATTTATGATGCTTGATTATACAGTTTAGGAATTTTAGAAAACTTAAAGAAAAACAAATTCGTCATAATGAGTTGACATACCTTCAATTATCCATTCTCCAGTTGCACCCCAAGCAGTACTAACTCCTATATAATTGATGACAAATGGGCTTCTGTCTTTATAAGACATAAACGGCATGTCAAAATCATCTTCGCGGCTAACACTTAACAGTCCATCGCAAGACCATCTGTAGAATGGAATTCGATTAATAGAAAGATGTATGCGTAGTTTTGCGTATCTAAATTTATCTTGAGAGGTAGAATAATTTTCCTACTGTATGAAAATATCACATATTTCATCAGGGTTCAGTATGTCCCTCGTATCTGCTTCTGCCACATCTGGCTCTGTATTATTTCTTTTTATCGCCGACATAGTGTTTCCCCATCCACCGATAATAATCTAAAACAATATGAAATATCGTATGAGAAAAATATTTTCATTCTTTAAAAAATTGCCATAAACATACAATGTAAACATAACAAAAATAATTACTGTATAAAGCTAAATAGCATTACCTCATACAGATTGGAGTCGCCCCCAAGATGTGTCCGTAAGGCAATCCTTGCATCGTGGCTAGCTTTAATGCCTAAACTAACGCTGTTTTTTGTGATGGGTATGTAACGGTAATCGAGGCTGTCCGCAGTGGTGATTCTGACTGAGAGAGAATTATCAATCAATACAATTTGGGAGGGTAATTACTGTTTTGTTAAAAAAAACTAAGCTTTAAATAATTATGAGACATGATTTATAACAAAACTCACTCGGACTCATTTTTTGAAAAGCCTAGAATTCTTTAACCGTATACAGGAATCAATATCAAAATGACTCATGCTAGTCATGCACGGTTCATATTGTTGTATTGCCGTGCTGTCCACATATCTGACGAATCGTTATCTCTCATTATCTCGATCGATTTATCACTTAAAACAAATAAATAATCATATTAAAGTTCCGCATACAAACATATCGTTCGATATCGACTTAATACTGTATCGCGAATGTAATGTAACGTTTGTTTCTTATTTGTTTCTAACGATCTGTCTCTCTCGTCTAGCTTCTATCTCGAAAAAACCGTTTTATTTCCGTAAAAATAATTCATATTCATGCAAAGGGAACGAGTACAAGTCTTGTGATGAAAGACACAATATTCTCGCAAGAAACGATCGTGAAGCTCCGTTTTGTTTTGCAAAGCATCGAATCGGCCAGGTCGGCGCGACGTGCCGAGCAGCATTGCGTCCGAAATTATGCGGATGATGCAACATCGAAATACGAGCACGTGCACGCGCGGCTACGCCGAGACGTCGATTGGTCTGATCGCTCGCTCGGGCTCGGCGTGTCTTGCTACGAGGACAAACACAACGTCGGTGACTCACTGATAGGCATGACAGCTCCGGCATCGTCGCCGCTTATCGGGAATACTTGCGACGCGATTCGAGGCGAACAACGCACGAGAGAGAGAGAGAGCGAGCGAGCGACCCTATTTAATCGAGAAGACGCGAGCGGACAAGCGTCACGCGGTGATCGCGAATCGCGAGTTTTGTGATCCTCACATCTCCCACACGGGTGGACGTCCCAACTGTTGTTGGATCGTCGACTTGGGAATCTTGGGATGCCGACGACGACGTTGCGATTCTGTCGACGTATCGATACTTTCATCTCGATGTTCCCAGCGATAAGTGACCATCGGTAGTTTTCGCCCGTTGCTGGAAAAATACCGATTCCCTGTCCCGTTAATAATGTCACCCAAGCGCTCGGAAATACGTTAATTGTTACCAGCTTGATGTGAGATATTAGATTGCCGATGATATATCTCGTCTGGAGTAAAATATCTTTGGGTTTGCGATATATCGCGCGCCAAGTTAAATTTAGAATATTCTTTGAGATGTATGTATGTACTACATACAGAAATGTTATCTACGGCTTTAAACATTGTACATACAATGTTCGCTTGAAGATACGATCGTATCAGCTACTTTTTCTCGAAGGTCAAGATTTTACTTGCATTGGCTTAAAGAGAGTTTCATGCTCGGAATTAATTGCGTTCGACTTTCCATTCCGATTTTACTTTCTGTACTCTATGACGTGCACAGATGCGCGTTGTTACTAAAAGGTCATAAATTATTCAAGTCTTAATCGTCAAGAAACACAATTTAAGCACATAATATATTTAATAACAGGGCGTAATTACATCAATTAAAGCAATTTCTTAGCTTGTAACGATTTAATTTAAAGCTTAAGTATTTATATCTACTTATATCTCTATCTCTGCGTTAGATTTTTATATAAAGATAGAACTTTATTTATAAATTTATACTAGTTATAAATTTATATTATAATACTATTACATTGTATTATAATATTATATTATAATACTAGTTATAAATTTATATGTGTCACGTTTTTTCCCCGCAAACATATTTTTCGTATCATACAATACATGAAATTCTAGATTTTTATCCTGAATTCTGATCAGAATTATAAATCGTATAAAGTAAGCTTAATTTTAATTGTATCTATTTAAATGAATTTAAATCAAATTGAAAAATTTTCCTCCTCTCTTGTATTACAAATTAATTAATTAATAATACATCAAATATAATACACATTCAGAAATATATAGAATTATTTCAATGATTCGAAAAGATACACATTTTTATATCCAACGTTATCCGCATGCTAACGTCGAATATAGTACGCATGCAAAACAATAAAGACATTGACATTCAACTGCCTGGGTCATTGCCGTCCAAGTACTTATTGAAATACATCTGGTTAACTTAGGATCAGTGCGCTTGAATGAATACATGCGGACACACGTGCGTGCGCGGAAAGTAGAAAGCATTAAAAAGGACAACGAGCAAAACTATAAACGTTGGACAGTTGTACTTAGATATGTATGTACTATTCCGACTTCCGTGAACAAGTGACAAGGGATTGTAATTTTTTCTGCTTCGTTTACGGACTTTCAAGCTAGCTGCACGAACTTGATACGCCACAGATACATCCGGCAATTGTACATACACACGCGAATTGTTCCAATCGAGGTTTATTTCTAAAGCTATCTTTTATTTTGTAATCTATCGATGCTTTACCTATATTGACGTTATTAAAATTTACTTTATTCAATTTGTTTGAGATTGTAAACTATCTTTTACAGGGTAATGTAAAAACTTACGACAGTCGCGCTAACACAAATGTTATATATAAAGAATTAATTGATATATTATTTTCCTGTGAATAATAAAAAGAAAATTAAACGTTTGTGAGGGGAAATGCAACGCTTTCTACAGTAAAAGTTTCAAACCATGAGAAATAAAGTTCCCGCATTAGATTTGCTATATTTAAGGGAATGGTGAAAAACTTTCTTTTCCACATAGCAGCATTATTATTCAAGCAAGACACTCGGTATACGTATGTAAAATACATCTAAAATATCCTCCGGTTGGAATTTCAATTAGTTAAACTCAAAATTTCCGTATAAACACATATTTAGATATCTGGACAATTAGATAACAAATCGATAATATAATAAACTTATAATTACATATGTGAATAATTTGTTATCATACATGCAATTTTTATTTTAATAAGTTTAATTTATTTAATTAAATAAAAAAACAATTACAACTATATATTGCCATATAATTAAAATTGAAATTTAGTTCCAACAATAAATAATATCTTAATATTATCTTTAACAAGTGTCAGAAATTTTATTGATTTTATTTGGTATCAAATAAAATAGAACCATGTACATACAATTAAAAAATTATTAAAATAAAAAGAATTCTGTATAGAAATGATTTTTATCATATTACTTTAAATTTTTTTTATGGTCTACGATTAATTAAAATAATTCTAGTCTTCAGTAGTCTCTTTTATGCTATATTGAGGAAGTAGTAGACCTGTTAAGAGTTAACTTTGTTACTAGCTAATTTGCAAATGAGTAGATTGATAATAGTACAAATCATGCGTAATTCATGCGTGCGTCTCACTACTGCACCGTAAAATTTAACTGAAGAGATATCTATTTTTATAGGCCATTATGAAAATGACTAATTCATTATTATGTCGCGCAATCATAGTGATGCAAAGGGTAATACGGTTGATCATCGTAATGAGTAAAGGCGGGGAAAAATCCTTCCTAGATTTATTTCATGATTCCTTTGTGCATTAGGCATGTAGGTAGGTCATAATACTGCGTCTCGTACTTCACTATGCAGTTGCACAGAGTTGCACAGAGAGGTGACCCATTGCTTTCCCTGTAAAAGCGAAGAGTTAAATCAGGTTGACTCGTTTCTCTCCGCTCTGTATGGTCGGGTCCCGACCAATGTCACATCAGTATGTGCGCACCGAGATCGCTTTTACCTTTTCGTTAGGCGAGGGAGTGGGTTGCTGGGGGTATAAAACAGAAAACGGCGCTTTTGCCCGCCAATATGTGTATAGTTCCATTTTAGTAGACACCAGAAAGGTGTTTAGTTTTTACTCGATTGACACGGAGCTATTGTTGTGACGAGGCAAGAATCAGTATGTTGCTAGTAAGTAGATATCAATTGAATTTGTGTAGGGAATATCTGAGTAATTTTGAAGAATAAAGTAATTTAATGTGTTTATTATACATTCGTGCATAACGCTACGCATTGTTTGCCGACATTTAAGAATTGAATTTAGGAAAATAGAAAATACTATTCTCTTGTTAAGTATATTTAATTAATTATTTTCTCTTTCTCTTTCTCAAAATACGTAACGTGCTTTTGTGGTGTATTATTGTTTAGAGAAGATGTCTTGAATAAAATTTTGTTTTGTTATGTATATTTTGAAGTCGTGTACTTATATTACTTTGTTTTTGAAATTCTTTGCTTCTGAAATAAATTTTTATTGGAATAGTATAGATAGTATTCTCTCAATTTTATATTGAATCGATTAGTTTCTCATGAAATAATTATTTTTTTAGAGCGCAGTGATAATTTGTTGTATGATAATTGCAAATGCGGAGCCGCCTTTAAACAGTACGTATTGATAATTGAAGATTCTTACGCTATGATGCTTCATATACAATTTATATATTTTCATAAAAATTTTAATGCATGACTATTTACTAAATTAATCACAACATTGTTTGAGAATTCAGAGTAGTACATTAAAATTTTCAATTAGATATTATTAGAAATCAATTGTATCACATGTCAATCAAACGCCATTTCGTTGTAGGCTACTCGTTTACTAGCGATAGCAATGGGTACGATTACAGTAATACCGTTGCCAATAATGGATACTTGGGATCTAAGGATAGCTATCAAAATGGTGGGAGCTTTTACGGTACTGCAGACGCCAATCATAAGTTATCCAACCATGTCAGCAGTCACTCGTTAATTAACGTCGGTAGTCAGGATAATATAGGACAAGATGACGCAGGAAACAGTTACAACGGATATTCCGCGAACAATCACGGAAATGAATACGCAGGATATTCCAATACCTACGAGAATTCCGCTAGTGAGTCTTATAATACACCCACTCGCACAACGTCCATACCACTCAGAGGGTATATTGGTGGTAACAATAACGGGGAGTCGACCTTTACGTACTCAAGCGATTCGGTTCACAAAGACTCCGATTTTGGCCAATATGCAGCTAGCAGCAGCAGCAGCAGTAAAAGAATACCCGCTTATCCTGGATATTCCAGGCCAACTCGGGTATCAGAAAATTATCCCGACAGCTCTGTTGATAGTGTACAGGGATATCACGGTTCGTCTGGCTCGTCAAGTTATTCCGAAAGTGATCACATCTACGCGCCTTATTCGTCAGGCGGTCTGACTAGTGAATACTCGTTTGGAAAGCAGAAAAACGACCCGTTGAACTTGAAAGGAGGCAACAAGTATAACGGTGTCTATTCGATTCCGTCTGAGACGCGTTATACGCGAGGAAACGCTGGGCACGTGAGCTATAATCGTGACATACCATCATTCTTAGGAGGTGCGGTCATGTCCGGACTGAGCGGTCATTTCCCCAAGACACAGGGTACCTATTCTTCGGGAAAACCGAGTAAATACAGCTACAAATATTCGTCTCGCTACGCTCCGAATAGCGATGTAGCTTACATGTCGAGGGAACGCGATAGTTATTACGGGCCTTACGGCAAGGGGGGTGGGAAATTTCTCATAATTAAAGATAACAGCCCGAGTTACGCCGGTCGTGTTTACTCCGATGAGCCAGTTTACGCTGCCAGCAACGGTGGCTACAGGAGTAAGAGCGGTTTTGCGAATGGTTACTCCGCTTCGCCAAGTTTTGATGGATTCACTGGGAGTAGTAATTACGATAACAGTCCCACTATACTTAGACGATACAGGACCAGTAGTGGTCCTATGTTTATGCAAAAGTCTTATTATCCTTAATTTACTTATCATTTAAGATCGTATTTATAGCACGTTGATGTGTATTTGAGATTTGTATATATATTTATTCTATAAGTATTTTGGTAGGAAATTCAACAATGTGTTATTCAGAATAAAAATATTCTTCAAGTTTTCGTAATTATTCAAATTATCATTTACATTATTTCTCTTTTAATATGTCATACATACTTTTAAAAGTCCATAACTATTATTTATATTGCACATTGATAAGGTGTTTTTGATATTTTTTTTTGTTAAAAAGTCTTCTGTGAGAATTTCTTCTGTGTTTTTATAAAACCTAGAGATTATTGATTAAAGAAAAGATAAAGTTTTTGTAGATTAAATTTTTTAATAGTAAATATTATTTATTTAATATCGGTAAATTACATAAAGCAAATAAATACATTTAAGATCTATTTGTATTTATTTTTTAAATACTATTTAAAAATTACATTTATGTGTTATCTAAGTATACTGTGTAGGAGTTAATATTGTGTAATAAAAATATTTTAGTTATCACACAAACACACGTCTAATTCTACAATTTTTATATAATAAAAATATATAATATTTTAACGTTCAAAATTTCTTTGACGTAGTATTCATGGAGGAGTCCTTGATAATTTAGGCTTAGCTAAAAATGCTTCTTCTTCCTTAGCAAGTTCTGGATCATTTTTCCATGAGGCATCATTAATTATATTGCTGTTATAGTTATTATTACTATTCCTATAAACAATGCTATCACTAAATAGATTTGTATTAGTCAGGGAATTAGAAAAAGCATTATTAACAAATAATAAATATACAATTTATTCAATATCATTATTTAGTATAAAAATGTGTAAGTTGCTATAATAAAAAAAGACAATTATATATACAAATAATACAAAACATATAAATAATACAAAGCGTGTGCTCAAAAAATAAATATTCAAAAGCTGTGAGAGATGTACCGCAACTGCAACCATTGCATAAAGTATTACTCACAGCGATGCTATGCTACTGAATTTCTCCATTTCTGTAAAAATCAGATTTATAAATTTTACTAAAATTATCGATGTACAGTAAAAGATTAATTAATGTATTTTTTTATTATTTTCATGTTTTTAATGCCTCGTAAATAATATGAGAAAAAAGTGAATCAATTAATTTGAATTATTTAAATAAACAACATGATATATTCTAAACTATTATTTCCAATGACGCGAAGTGTTTTTTAATAGTTGCAACGATTTTGAAATGTGTCAACTAGTTAATATTTATCTAACTAGTTAATATTTATCTGAGTTTCCATCACTTTCGTTACGTGCTCCAATTTTCTCAAGGTTCTGCGTATATAGGGAAAGTTGTAAAGCTTTCACTGAATGTTGCTTGTGAATTATTCACTTAATGTGCCAAGTTCGTCATTTTTAAGTCAGTTCAAAACAGTATACTCTCTTCTGGATATGCTATTCAAACAATAGTTAAAAATGTGAAGTACGTACCTGCTTGGCCATTTTGACCGGATACAAGAATCGTAGAAGATGTCACTGCAGTTTCACTGCTATCCCTGTAAATGATAAATTGATCTGTTAATAACAAAATAACTATAGATAAAATGTTGACTACAAGATTAATTATAAAATAAGTTAATGTTTGTATTATATAACATTTTATATCAAATCACCATTTTGTGTCAAATTATTTTAATGAATTAATAACCTACGTGGAAGTCTGATTTTCATATAAATAAATTGTATCTTTAGGCATTCTTTCCGAGAAATTTTGTTTAAAAGGTTTTATTGTTTCTAAAGGCAATTTTTTGAATTCTGCTTGTCTAAATTTTCTGTAATGCAATTTTCTTGTATCGATCCTATTCTGCCATCTGCGTAATTTTATATAATTGATCTTTTTTACTATTATGTATTCTAAGTCGTTCTTCTGTTTTGGATTATCGTAATCAAATTCGTATCAATTATAGTTGCTTTTTCTGATCGCATTTAATGACCAAATTAGATTTTTATATGATTATATTTTCCTCCTATTTCTCATGCGGTTGTTTTTTTGTAACTTATAATCAAGGAGTCGAGATAAAGTTGACACCTCAAAATGCGAATTTTTACAAAATTAATATGGCATTTGATTGTCTACAATTTGTCCACATTTGTCCACAATAAATAATTATTTTTTATTCACTTTTTAATTTTCAAAGAAATTAAAAATAAATAAATAAATTTCATTATCGATTACCTCTATGAACTTTATCTACAAAAAGTAATTCTTTCGAGTCATTTACTGTTCTTTAAAATTATCATATCATGTAATAACATATGTATCGTTGAATATAAGTCGAGATCTATTTGGTCATTTTTTGTACACAGAAAGAGTAACTATAAAAAGAGTAACTATAATTTTAAAGGGCATATATTCTGTACATATACCTTAGCGCAGGAAATGATGGATGTTTATTACAGACATGATTATTGTGTTGATTATCGTAAAAGTTGATAGGGTTGAGTATAGATTTTTGCTGTAGGGCCATATCCGTGTTTACAGTCTCTTGAGAGATTTTCGGAGAAACGCTATAACACATTGCAAGCAACGTTTCGCCATTCAATTCGCCGATATAATTTTGTAGTGGATCGTTTTCATCTAATTCACTTTCCAACACATCTAAATCTTCCTACGGAAATGTTTAATATCTAAGTTCGGTATTCAGTAACAATATACGGATTTATATTTTTGTACTCGCATTGTACTTACGTTATCATCGTCCCCAGTCTCGTCATTCTGCGGTGTATTAACATTTTCATGTCTCTGTACCTTCAATACATGGTCTAGCTGTTTTCTATCATATCGAAATTATTATTGTTCAAGAAATAGAAGAAGTTTTATCTTTTAATGGCACACAGAGAGAAATGTTTCTTTGGATATAATAAATTTTATTAAAGTCAAAGAAATTTAATTATTGGAATAGGGTCAAACAAATTAATGTTTGAACAAACAAATATGATTGTTTGAAACTTTAAACAACATATATATTTACTTGAAATAAAATGTTGTTTGGAAGAATTTTAGTTTTTCGTGGAGTGAAACAATTGTATTGTACTGTTAAATAATTATGTTGGTTCTTGTAACAAAATTTTATTTTATTTTAAAAATTTAATTTTAAAAATTTATTATATTACTTTGAATAATTTTGTTATAATTTTTGCACATCTCATTCTCAAGTTCCAATTCTAATGCCGTTGGAAGTGTAACTTTCAAAACCTAATACACTTTATTAAGAAGTATACTTTAAGCTTACTTATATATGTTTCCAAGTAAATTTTAAATACGAGAAAGCTTATGGTCTTATGCGACGCCTATCGGCGTAGACGAATGGCGACTTTCGAAAAAAAAATGGTGACTAATTGAAAGAAATAATGCATTTGTTTCAATCAAACGTATTTACAATATTATTTCAAATAATACTTATTTTTCCGTCAAGGAAAATGATTTAGTGCAACGAAACAACTAAGTTTATATTCAATAAAATAATGTTTTGTATACTCAATTTTTTTTTTAGTCAAACAAATATAATTCAAACAAACACATTTACTAAATCCAAAGAAACGTGTTCTCTCTGTGCACTTACAAATATGAATATTCTAAATATCAAAGCAGAGACTTGCAATTTCGATAAAAAGAAATAATTACAAATGTATGAAATATAAATATTAATGTAAAAATTACTGTCTCCTTGACATTAAAATCTTCATATTTTATGTTAACATATACCTTATTTTCGCAGTTTTATGATTACTACCAAGATATTCTGATATATTCGAATTCTTAATTTTTCTTGCTTCCTCATTAATTATAGGATTGCTTAAAAAATTGTTTAGTGCTCCATTGATATATGGCAGTGACTAGTAAATGACATAAAAATTTTATAATTTATTAATTAATTAAATATAATTTTATAAATATATATATTAAATTGTTTAGATAAAATTTTTCTCTTGTGCAAATATTTTCATTAAATGCACGTGTAATTTTACTCACGGATGTATGATCTATTGAGAGAAGAACGAGCAAAGTAGAAACGAGCAACGAGGATATTTTGGACGCTCTGGCTTGTGCTAATCGATGTAACGACAGGTTCATTAAAAGTGCAGTAGCATATTCGAGCCTATATAAATTTATGATGCGACATTTATCGTGTAAATGATTGATCAACCATTCTAGCAATCCGCTCTCTATCATGTATATCCGTTGCTGTCTGCGTAAAGACAATTTTTGTAACATTGCCACCATCATGTCACACGCGAAGGGATCTACTCCGTCAATGTAATTGTTGTCGAGACAAGCAAAAGTCTGAAATACCGAGAATTGTAATTTTTGTTAATGTCTTTTTGTTAATTCAACTTTACGATTTTTTAGTACTTTCTAAATATGTTAAAGATTGCCTAATTAATTTTAATATTTATGATTTTTAATAGTTTCTGACAAATATATCAAAGCTTGTTTGATTACATCGTTAATTTATATAAAAACATACCACAGTTACGACAATGGATCCGACCGACAAATAATCTCTTCCGCATCTGAAGGATGCCAAAGTGTTTAGCAATCGTGCAGTGAATTGTTGCAAAAGATGTCTGGCATAAGCTTCTCCTGCAGTCAGCAAACATGGTAGAATCGATTTGCTATTGTCGTTAGCAATTTGTCCGTGAAGGCCCAACAAGTCGCGTTTTATATATTCATGTAGAACGTCATCTTGTTCTACTGATTGCACGAGCGTTATTTTCTAAAAATATAAATGAGATTTTTGCAAATGATACTATCGCCATTATAAAGCTATTGATTATATTATCTTACCCAACGCAATGCTTGTAATAGCAATAACTTTGTTTTCACATCCCCGTTAATTAGATGTAACTTGATCTTTTTATAATCCAATAATTTGGGAGGTATCGGCAGTGCTGCGCCATCAACTTTCGGTAGTGTAATTGCTTTTACATCAATACGATCGAGTTGTAACAAGGACGGCTATCGAAAAAATCATACATTAAAAATGTAAAAAATTTATAAAAAATTATAACACCAATCTACCTTTCTTTTTTCGTTTTTTACTTACATACGAAGTCTCTCTTATATTTTGGTTAAACAAATCTGGAAATATCTTCATGCAGATCTCGAGTGTTCGTTGCACATCAACATTTTTCCCTTTTACCGAATTTTCCAATGCTACCGTTAATTCCCCGGCAACGTCTATTAGTTTATGATAGTCCGCGTGTAATTTGTGAAATTTTACTTTTAATTTCTCATAATTTTTATGAATATTGCATAAACGAGACTTGGTTAATGCTAATTCACAATTATATTGAATCAGTTTTTTATCTGACTTGTGCGCCTTCAATAAACTGTTAACGTTCTCTATCGGACTCAATATATTTTCTTGTGAATTATTAATTGTAATTTGATTTCCAGTAATATGCGTTTGTGTGCCTCTGTAAATGATAATGTACAAATTAGACATTTTCTAATCTCTTTACTAACATATCGAAGGAAAGTTATTTTCGATTTTACTTCGATTTTAAATTTGTTTTGTTAAAAAAACTATATTGCTCCTCATTGATGTGATCTTCTTGAAACATGGGTATATCTCTGTCGTTTGGCACAATTGGCACATTATTCTTCCTAATCTTATTTTGCGTAACATCCGACTCCATAACTTTTGTTTCTGTTGCTGGCATGATTGTATGAACTTGTACTAGATTCTGCGATTCTTGCACTTTATTGGAGTTTATATTGTTTAAATCAGTCAAATCCTAGAAATTTCGTATTATTTGTAATTTTTATGCAATATTTTTTTGTATTATCATACATAAGAGTTCAAGTATTGAAATTTCTTACTTGTCTGTGACGTGCGATAAATGAATCTAGATTTTTTGATAGCTCATCCGACCAATCTTGTTCTAATACTTTGGAGAAAAAAGTATCTGCATAAAGATCTTCTATAAACGGCAGTGCATAAAACGTTTGTAATTCTGTATCATGTTCTAATTCCTTGCCATCCCCAGCCAAATAATCTTGCAATTGTTTCATGTTGCTATTTATATTTTTTTCGATGTCAGTCGTAATGTTCTGTTCGTTATTAATAATATCTTTAGGCTATTTATTTTTAAATTTTTAATTTTTTAATTTAAATTTAAATGAGCATATTAAATTTAAGCATTTGATATTAAATATAATAATAATAATAATAAAATATTTAGAAAAATAGAAAATAATTTTTGTTAAATATACTCTATTAAAAAAAGTTCAAATTACCTCCTTGAATTTTTCTGAAGTAAGATCTCTTTCTATTAAAGACAATCTCAATGTACTTATTTCTGATGCTAGATCTAATTTATAACAGAAATTTAAAATGTCATCTAAACATATAAAATTATGTGTATATAATGTACATAATATATATAATATAGCATTATCTTTTTTACCATATTCTTTAGATTGATCAGCGTGTAATTTACGTTTAGGTAGTACAGCAAAGTGTACGTGTAAATAAAATGTTAACTTTTTATATTCTTCACATTGCTTAATATTATCAGACAAGTCATTCCACAACTAAAAAAAAAAATAAATATAGCACAATGTAATCAGAGATATTCAATACCAATATACAAGTAACTCTTTACTTGAAAAAACGTTGAATAATCTCCAGTATTGTAGTATAGCATTAGATGATCATAGAGATCTGTTACTTCTCCTAATTTACATCTCAAATTTTGAAACCCCATTTTTGAAGCTTCTTGAATTAAAGCTTCAGCAGTGCTTTCAAAAGCATGATCCAAAAGAAACTGCGGATTATTTTTCAGTAGAAATTAAAGAAATATAGATCAGTCTAAATACAGTAATGTTATTGTTAATATTATATTAATTATACCTGATGGATTACTTTGATGTTTTTATCAGCCATTTGATTCTTCATGGACACAACTCAATATATACCTTGTTCTGCCTAGAAATATCATTATTAAAAAAAAAAACACAGTGAAACTTTATAATTCTGTGTAAGTTGTAAGTTTTTGTATTTCACAAAACAACTTAAGTAATTCAATTTAATTAATATCAAAATGATGATTAAAGTCAAATCATCATTTAATTAATATTTTTATTTTGCTTACTCCACTGGTATTCGGTTATTCACTTTATTCCGGCGCACATAATTCGTCAGGTATTTTTCTGACAAACTCATGCCGCGGAGAGTGTGTTAGTTTAGGTTCATTAATCGATTTTATGCAAATACACTATTGATCAGCACACGGCATTTGAGCAACAGCAGCAACGTGAATTCCGCGTTTGTCGCAACAGTGCTCCGATTTTATTTATTGATTAAAATTTGCGCTTATTAAACGGGATACATTTATCACGAGCGATTTCTGTATCACGACATCCCGACATCCGCCGCGTAAGGGGAGTTAGTAATTTGCCATCGCCATGTGATCCGCGGACGAAAACAAACGTTTTGACGTTTACGGCTGCGTACGACCGAGGAGGCGTCTGCTAGCTGTCAGGTTTCATCAATCCCCCTCGCACGCACGCGCACGTATGCACGCGGTTCTCGACTGTCACAGTTGTTTACATTATCGTTCATCGACACTTATCGATCCGCAAAATTGTATTCCAGAGGATTAATAAGGAATACGGCTTTTACAATTTAAGAAAATTATTTTAAAAATGACTGAGGAGCAGGGTTCTCTGCTGCACAACGCTGTCATTTCAGAGGTTTTCTCTCGTTAATTAGCTCGTACATTTAACTCGGAGGTTATATTTTATTAAGTATTCGTTTACAAATCATAGATACCAGACACTGCGTGTTACATACCGAATTTTATTACCGAGGAAGAAGAGAGGCAGATTATAAAATGCGTAAACAGTGTACCGCAACCGAAATGGACGCAATTAAGTCACCGTAGATTGCAAAATTGGGGCGGCATACCGCATCCCAAAGGGATGATAGCGGAAGAGATTCCAGATGTAGGTAGAGTGTGAAATGTTTTGAAATTGATTCAGAAATAGAAAAGTCGATAGCTTCTCTACCTTTATTACAATAATACTTTACATGTGTATCATTTACGACAATTATTATTAAAGGCAAGCATTAAACATTTATACTGATATTCCAGTGGCTTCAAAAATATATTGATAAAGTGGCAGCTTTAAATGCCTTCGAAAAAGGAGTGTTGCCTAATCATGTTTTAATTAACGAATATTTATCTGGGCAAGGAATAATGGTATGGAAATGTGAAAGATAGCGATACATTGTACTGTATGTCTTTATTATAAAGTATAAATTATATTTATCTATCTATACATCAGAATAGAGAAAATACAGAAGTATATACATATTAATAGCGCACATACTGAACCGTAACGTAATATCTTCACCAGGCACACTCGGATGGCCCACTTTTTTATCCTGTTGTAACTACTGTCAGTTGTGGTTCCCATACACTCCTCGACTTTTACAAACGGTTGGAAACAGCAGAGGTAGATACTGTAATATGTACAACGAAGAAAAAAACTGTTACATAATACTATATACTTTAATATGTATTATTCCTGCAGCAACAGCAACCCAAGTTAGAATTCAGTTTGCTATTAGAACGCAGAAGTCTGTTAGTCCTACAGAAGGATTTATACCACAATTATCTACATTCTATAGCAGAAAGAGACGCAGATATCATATCAGAATCTTCAATGAAAAATTTACACATGTGCGCAGAAAAATTTACAGAGGAAGAAACGATCAAACGTGATACTAGATTATCTTTAACTATTAGACACGTGCCGAAAACAAGCAAACTGAAATTAAAAATTTTTTGATACATACATGTATTATTGAAATTTGGAAGACACATAATTATAATAAATAATGACACAGAATGTATAATATTGCCTATCTCAATCCATGCGAGATAAACTTACTTTATGAATTGTCACATAATATTTGCACATCTGCGTTCCCTGCATCAGTCTCGAGGCTCACATCCATTATTTCCTCATCACTCTCGTCTAACATTCCTTGTAGAGAATGTATGGAGGATATTAAAACGTGGAATTGCTTACGACGCATTTCTAACTTGTGCTCCAACTGTTCTGACTTCTCCTGTGTAAGATAATTTTGAAATATAACATCTTTTTATATCTATTTCAAACAGAAAAGATTATATGGCAATGTATCTTCATACCTTTAAAGCGCCTAACTCTTGTTGTAACGTATCAAGCTTGATGTGTGTTTCCAGTCGGTCTGGCTGTTCGTTAATAACTTTAGCTAATACATCGTATTCTATTCTATTTTTTCTCACACGTTTGGCATCTTGCAGTTCTGCCTTAGTCTTTTCTATGTCTTCCTTGGTCTTTTCTATTTGGATTTCAATTTCCTTCGACAGCTGTTCGTAGCTCTTTAACTCCTCTCGACTCATGTTCGAGACCAGTCGGGATTTTTTCTGTGCAAATTCACATTGTGCCAGTTGTGATAGCATTCTTTCGTGCAGCGTATTGTCCACGTCGGAACTGTTGATCCATTTTATAAATGATTTCAGTAGCATATTAATTCTACGATCATCTCCTGTTCCATCACCGTCTATGAGCAGTCGCCGGCGTATTACTTCCTCTGTAGATGAAAAATTTATATAAATCATATATATTACGCCTGTATAATACATGGAATTTATTGAAAGAAAAATGCATAAATCTTTTATTGCTCGAACGCAACTTATAATTTTTTTAGAGCAGTATAGTAGTAGTATAGTAGTAGTTTTTAGAGCAGTAAATATTACAATTATAATATTATTTAAAAAATGCTACTTACCGTCAGACATCGTTAGACGCGTATTTATAACCTATTGAATTAAACGTGATATACATTTATACGATTACATCGATGAAATGCGCCCTCTTGGCATAGTATTATGGTTGGAAACTTGCAAGCCAAAATGTACGAGTACGGATGATAAAAGAGAAAAGAAATATACATTGAAAAAAAAAAAATGTGGTTATTTTTAAATATTGAAACTATTGTAACTTACAGGATAAATAATGTAAATTTAGCCATTAAAATGCTTTATACATATATCAAAAATATTATTAAAATTAATATTTATAAAAAAGATATAAAAAATAGAAGATAAAGGAGACTGTATTTTATCTAAATAAAATTGATAATTGAATTTGAACAGAATTACGATAAATAAGTCTGTGTAATCTATAAAGAGTAGTTTTTGAAAATCTTATTTATGTTTTATGTAAATGATTGCTGTTATATTCAGATAAAGTCAAAGTTAATAATTATGCATGAAAATAATTGAAAAATACTCGCTTATTTTTTTGTAAATAGTTATGAATTAATGGTTCGTAATGCATCTGTGATATTGCAAATAAATGTTCGGGTTTTGAAAATAAATGCGAAATTTCTCTTTTCTTTGTATAATATTATATTTTGACCTTCTTTCTCTTTCTCTCTCTCTTTCTTATTCTATAACTACATACGGGACGGCGATAATACGCCTGAATAGTACACAATTTTTTATATTGTTAAATACACTTTACATTTCGTAACATCATTCGTAACATCATTATCATAAGAAATGGTATAACGCTCCAGAATATATAATATTTCGTCCTTCTCATCAAAAAAATATGTCTATCTCTGGTACCTAATACATTAAGATCATTGGTCCCACTTATGGGTCTTCAAATATATAATATTTGCAACATATATTATGACATCTACAACTTAAACATATTACATTCATCCTCCTGGCATTTTAACGTCTCTATTGATAATTTTTAAATTAAAAAGGAAAAAAAGAAAAAGATAATCTCCGAAAACAGAAGTCATCCTACACACTTCGTTCTTAAAGTCAGGTACATCTCAAATAAACCCAGTAGTGGTCACCTCTTTTTTTTTGCATAATTGTAACTTTTTTTATATTACAAAACGTCATTGTATTTGTTGCGATATTCTTATAGATCTTCAGCACGTCAAATTCATTATTCAGTTATTGAATAATGTATGTACAATCGTAACAAAGTTTTATTACATCAGAAATTAACAATAAGTGTAAAAAATCAATGCTATGTGTATTTGTTCTTTTCAATACGATAATTGAAAAGTTTTATTATTTAACTGTCATAAAGAAGATATTGTAAAAGATCTTTAAAGTCTTTTCTACAAATTATTAATACAAAAATAAGTATATACTGCATATTTTTGTATTTTTCCTATCATACTAATTTTAATGTAAAAAAACTTATTGTAAAACATCATATCAATAATAATTTCTCAATCAATAATAAGTCTATAAAAAAGTATTCTATAATTTGAAGAATTTTATAATTCTTGGATTATGACAGTTAATAATCTAATTTTTCAATTTTTAGAGACATAAATATTAATTCTCTCATAAACATTATTTTTGTGTATACGATATACAAAGATCCATCAATAAAATCGAAAATCCCGATAATTCGCGATGTTATTTTAAGGCTCCATATTTTCGAAGAATATGAATTTCTGAATGATGAAAATTTTATTGATGAAAATCTGAATTTTAATTTTTATATTTGACTCTTTGATAATTTTTGATTTTTTTATTTATTTGTAAGTAAGACTATATTTTGATTATAATCAACAATCTCGATCGTGAATATCCGAATATTTGTTGCATATTTATTTACGTTTGCGATATCGAAATATAATGTATTAAAATCATTGCACAAAATGTAATGATTTTATATTTCTCACGAAAAGAAAAAGAAGTTTTGTACTGTTTAGCACAAGTGCCACATGGTATTTAAATTTCCGGTGATGTATTCGAGGAACTTTGTCGTTCGCTTTATGATGAAAATTGTTTTTTGCACCACATTTATATTAATAGCTCGTATGAAATAGTCAGAAAAACGATAGTTACAAAGGTGCTTCGTAAAAATTCCTGGAGGTTGCGTTACGATTGCGAAGGCTTTTTGCGCCTTCCAAATAGATTGCTCAATACGGAACTTCGTTTGTAATCGCGATCTTTCCGATTGCCGCCTGAGCTTTGCTCGCTTTCTGATCCACTCTCTGACGCTCTTCTATTATCCACCACTGTGATGTTTGGAGACGTTTGCGGAGCTGCTGGCGGAGCGACATAAGGCGGCAATGATGTCGGTCTGCCAGTGAAAGTATTATTCTGTTGCTGTCCACCCTGTAAAAGATTATAAATTTATTGTTCGGGCTTATAAATGAAATGTAGTGAGATAGATTGGTAATAACTTCATATTATTACTAATCATTCTAAGAAATCATTAGGATTGTTTTGCAGCTACCTTAATTTAAATATAGTATTTGATTCACAAAATAAAAAGAAAATAAAAAATTTTTTTCTCTCTTTTTAATTCTCAAAAAGTTTAATTTAACTTCATTTATTTAATACAAATTTGAAAAATAGAAAAGAAACTTACTTGTCTGATGTTTGGTACATTCCCGTATGCTGTAACACACGAAAAATGCAATTAAGACATTTCCATTCCATTAAATTGAGATTACAAATTGAACATTTAATTATAAAATTCAGCTAATAATTAAAATTATTTACAATGTTATTATTAATCATACAAATTGTGGAGTTAGAAAATCAAAGTGCAGATATATCAATAAAATGCAACATTAAATTAAAATTTTTGAAGTGTTTATGAATAAATAGCGGAGATCTGTTAGTATGAATTTTTTAAAATATATGCACGTGTCTCGGTTAAAAGTTTATATACATTTATAAATGTATTATAACTGTTTTACAATGCTTTAGCATTTTACATCCCTTGCCAAGCAATTTGTCAAATGCAAAAAAATTTCTTTTGATAAAATGCGGGTGTAAATGAGTGATAAAAACAAAAATCTAAACGCACAGATTACATGCGATCTTCACATCGATCTTTCTTTTATCGAATGTGAATGTTTTTTAATGACTGACCAGAATCACGAGGAATATTCCACTGAGCCATTCTAGTCGGCGGAGGGGCACTCGATGGCAATGGAGGTGCTAATTCTATAAAATGACGATGAATGTTCACGTGTCGACGAATCGAGTAGAATCTTCCTGAATCTTCTGAACTTTTTAACTTATGTCGTACAATAACATACCTTGATGTTGCGGAGGAAGATCCACGCTACTTTGTCGGTGCCATGTCGGTGGCTCGTTCGATGAATATTGGCCGGACCCATTGTGATTTAATGTTGCACTTCGCTGATAAACGTTGGGTCTTCCTTGCGGCAAATGATGTTCCACATCTATATACATATGATATTATTTAAACAAATTTTTATGGATATATAAAGGCACATAATTATAGATTATAATATATAAAGGAAAAATTATTGACATATACAAGATTGACGCAAGGTAATTTTTGTCTAAAAAGACATACCATTGCGCCTGTATTGCACCATATTTTCCGAACTGGGTGATCGCATAGGGATAGGTGGAGGAGCACCTCGTGGCGGTATAGGCGGTTTATCGGTTCCCAGCATTGCAGAATTCTGTTGATACTGATCCCGCTGAGTCGCCAATTGTTCTTGCTGTATTAACTGATGTTGCTGCTGCTGCGCGAGCAACTGCTGTTGCCTGTGCATCTGTAGAAATTCTGTCTGAGTTTGCGGCTCGGGTCTCTGCGATGCTAGGAACACCTCGGCGTTCTGCGCGTCGTTGCGTCGTTGCTGATTGTGCCGGTGCATCTGCAGGAACTCTATTTGTACCGAGCTGGGCGAGTGTTGATTCGGCGAGGTGGGATCGCGCCTGATCACAGAGTTCTTGCGTTCCATTTCCGGTGTGGAAGTGCGGCTACTTCCAGTTGATGCGTTGTCGTCCGCGTGCTCGAGCCTCGAGCTCTGTAGCCTTTGCAAGCTTTCTTGCTGCATTTTGAAAAATCAGGTTAATTGGAAGGTTTTATAATTCGAGTTTTATAGGATGTTGAAATAGAGTTCATGAAGGTTTAAAAGACTAAAAAAGTGAATAATTACAGATAGATAGATAATTATAGATTGTAGTAATATTTCCAAAGAGAGAAAAGTTAGAAACCTTTTGAGACTCATCGTAGCTTAACAGCTGTAGACTTGGTGGCAACTTTGCGTGAAACGAGATTTTATTAACCCAGTCTTCCATTTCCTCCTGACTTGGTGCTAAAAACAAGAATTCCGAACCGTCTGTGCATTTCAACCGAAATACGTTTTTCTTCTTCGTGTAATCGTCCGCTTTTTCGCATATAGCATTGAAAATGGTTATAGGAGCAGTGGCCGCTTTACTTGACGAGAAATCATCCATGTCCTTGAAGAAGCACAATAGTTGTCCGCACAATACTGAAACAGTCGCGAAAAAAAAAAATAGATTTGCAATTGAAGAAATACTTTACATTTATATAATTTCATGAATGATTAGATACCGGTGTAATATTGCTTCCACGATCGAACGGCTGCTTTTTTGCCGGCGCTTTGAAGCTCGTGCTTTCGTTCGAGAAGACCTTGAATCTCGACTGGACGAAGGGCGTCCATATTCTCCATTCGCTGCAATTTCCGGAAGCTTTGCGTTCTTCGCCTAGTTGTGAAACTCGGAGTTCGTTTTGGTTTCTTCGTATCCACTTTCATGCTTTCAGCTCTCTTGATGTCCGAAGTTGCTGAAGAAATTCATGTCATCACACAATTACACAATCAATTGAAAGATCTTATTAACAAGAGCGCAAATCAATTTTTTGCATAAAATTACCTCGTCTTAATTTTTCGCTAAACATGTGTGATAAACCGTATGGTTTCTGAGGTGTAGGTTCTGCTGTTTCGGAAGCGGTAGCACCTTTCAGCGGAGATAATCTAATGAACAAGACAGTAATATTTATGAAAACATCAAATTATTATTTAATATATTTTAGCTTTGAGTTGAATCTTAATTTTTACTCACATATTCGCAGACTCATGTTCGTCGACCGAGCCGTTAATTTCGTCATGTTGCGCGCGATGAGAATTATCTAGTAACCGCCTACGCTCTTCTTCGCGTTTCCGCTCCTCGGTTATCCTTTGTACCTCTTTACGCTTCCGTTCCTCGATTCTCGCACGTTCCGCACGTTCTTTTTCTGCTTGGCGTGCGGCCATTTCGGCCTCTTGCTGTTTTTGAAAGGCTTCTTCCAGCTATGTGAATATTTATAATATTAAATATTATATTATAAATTCTCTCTCTCAATAATAATCGTCAACAAATTTTGATCTTCATCGTATTAAAGAATAAACTTACCATTGTTATTCGATTCAGCGCGTTGAATCTTTCCTCTTGCGCTTGTACGGTCTTTTCAAAGTCTTCGTGCTTCCTTATCAGTTCCTCCACTTGCGAAATGCTCTCGCCTAATTTTTCGTCGTGTATCATCGGTTCCCTGTTGACTATCCAACTCTCCAAAATCTCGGCGTCCCTCTTGAACAGCTGCGTGTCCAAATTCTGTTCGTAAATATGCCTCCTCTGCTGCCAAGTATCTTTCAGGATCTGCTGACGTTGCTGCAGCACTGATATTTTATCCTCGATCTCCTTCGCCAAGAAGTGTCCTTGTTCGATTAGTTCCTGTCCAGTTCGGTAAAATTTCTCGAAGGTCTCTTCGCGCGTGTCGATCTCCGACTTATACTCGTTGTGTCTGGAAAGCAGCGCTTCGGCACCGGGGACGTCTCGCGCCAATTCTGGTGCTGTTACCTTGGCTACCATCTCATTTATCCAAGATATTAGCTCCCTGTACTCGCCCAAATAGGCCTGTAGCTGTTCCGCCTGGGCCAGTTTGCTTCGCCTCTGCGCCGCTTGCTCCAGCAGCTCAGCCCAGGCCGCTTCTGCCTCCTGATGCTTTACATTAATATGTATACGCGCGTCCGGGAACAACTCAATCAGCCTTGACGCTTCCTCCATCAAACTTTCCACTTGTTCCTTCACAGCCGCCAGATCAGTCTCGAATCCTTGATGTTTCCTTACCAATGCCTGAATTGTCTCCAAATCGTGGCCATAGCCGTCCGAACTGAGAGCCGCTTCCTTCTCCTGTATCCAGGAGATAGTCTCGTCGGCTGTTCTGTCAAACATATGAACCTGCTTGGCGCCCGCTAACGCGTCTTGTCGAGCGTGCGCCAGTTCCTTCAAATCCTCCCATTGTTGCTTCGTTTCGTCAATTTTCTGAAGTATCTTATTTTTTTCGGGATTATTTTGTTCGATCAGCCTTTGGCCCTCGTCAAGTACAGCCGATACACGACCTTCACTGGTCGTTAAGCCGGCTAGGAAATTGTCGAATATCTGGATCAGCAGTTCTACGTGTTCTACGTCACAACCGTAGTCCTCCGACGCGGCGATCTTTAATTATAATATTTAATAATTATTAATATCAATATTTAAATTAATATCAATTTTATAAATATATGTTATTGTATAAAAAGATGAAGTATAATTTTAATTAATTATCTAAGCTTACCGTTGTTTGATCCCCGATCCATTCGATCACTTCATCCGCCTGTCTGATAAATTTGTAAAACTTCTCGCTCTCTGATAATCTCTGCAGTCGATATTCTTTTAATCTTTGCAGTTCTTTGAATTTAAACTCGATATCCGCCTGTTTTTGCGCGATATTTTTGCTATCAAAGTGATGCCGCTCGACTAGGCCACGTGAAAGTTTCTTCAGATTATCAATTGTATTTTCGAAACCAGATAAATCGCGCTCGATGCCTTCTAGTTTTTTCAGCAGAGATTGCACAGAGTCTTCATCCTTGCCATGATCAGACGACGTCAGTTGTGGATGTTTCTCTCTAATCCACTGTTCAGCTTCCGCGGCTTCGGCATAAAACTATAAAATGCAAATTTTATTTTTTTATCGCATGTATAAAAATGACTAAAATTGCTGAAATTATTTACATTATTTTTACATAACTATTATTATAAATAGCAGTAGAATGATTATAATAATTAATTTCACATCAATAGAAATACATTTAATTTCTTACCATTTGTGATTCTACAGCGTCGAGCAATCTCAATTTCCTGACACTTGCCAGATCTCTGAGGTGTGATAATTCCTCTTGCAACTTTTTGGTCAACTGGTCAATTTTCTCTGCTGCGAAATGTCCACTTCTAATCATCACAGTCGCTCTGCTAACCAATGAAGCTACTACGGGCTCTCTAGATAACAATTCGGCTTCCAAAGCGTGATGTTTCTTTTGTAATCGCTGTACAGTAGTTAGAGAACTACCCAGATCGTTGCTCGCGGCTAACGGCTCCTTCTCTGATAACCAGTGCAATTCGTCCTCGACATCCCTCGCGAACTGATGCAGTAACTTCGCGTCTTCTAAATTGTCCCTTCGTATTTGCATCGGCTCCTGAAGACCGTGATATCTATTGATCGTAACCAACGCTCTCTTTTGAATCTCGTCGCTCAAGAAGTGATTCGATTTCTGAAAACTGGCGGCGGTATCCTTGATAGATTCGCACGCCTCGTTGTGACCGAGCACGTCGTTCTCCAAATTGGTGTGTCTCTTCAACAAATTTGCCACACTCGAGAGATCCTTGCCGTGATCCTCTGATTGCAACTGGGTTTCAATTTCGTCCATCCACGTCTCGAATTCGTCTAAACTGCGGCCAAATAGCAAAGCTTGATACGCATCATTCAGTCGATTCTTCTTCAGCTCGCTGGTTTCTTGCAAAAGACGCCATTCTGCCTCCAATTCATCCAAACGTTCTTGTATGTCCTTTGAAGCGTAGTGGTTTTCCTCGATAAGCGCTTCGCCCTCGTTTACTACCGCCGCAACTCTCCCTTTATTTGCCATCAACTCGCTTTCGAATGCAGCGTGTTTCTGTATCTTGCTTTGTAAATTCGAGGAATCTCTGTAATTTTCGTCGCTTGCCACCTGTTGCTTCTGATGCAGCCAGCCTTCCACCTCATATATGTTCCTGAGGAACTGATGCAAGTGGTGGCTCTCCAAAAGTTTCTTCCTTCTGGCTGTCGCGTTGTTTTTCAGTTTGTCCCTTCTGGTACAGACTGAGGCAAGTCGTTGCTTTATTATATCCGCGTCCACGTGTTCACGCGATAGGATTTCGTTGGCGAACTTTTCGAGCTCCTCGATACGTCCCAATTGAGGCGCCAACATCTTCTCGAATTCCTCATGCTTACGCAACAGTGTTTCGACGCCTGATAGCGATTCACCGAGATCGTCGTTGTTGAGGAACGCCTCTTTCGTTGCTAACCAACTGTCAGCCTGATCGGCTTGTTCCTTGAACAATTGCAATTTATGCGCTTGCGTTAATTTCTGCCTGCGATTGTCCCAGGCATTTCCCAAGGTTTGTCTGAGTTCTTCCAAATGCTCAAGATTATCTTTCACATCCTCGTTAATCGATAGGAGCTTATGACCGTGATCCTTTAAGCCTTTGAATGTATCTTGTCTACCGTCGATTTCGGCCTTCCTTTCTTGATGTAGTTCTAGCACAGCTTGGGCTTCGGAGATAGTAGACGGTGCTTCGGATTCATCCATGCGTTTGATAGTATCTGCTACCCAAATGTCCAATTCATGCAGATCAGCTTGGAATTTGTGCAGTGTGTAAGCTTGATTCAAAGCATCACGCCGATGTCGAGTCACACGTTGTAGATCATCCCAGTTAGATTGAAGTTCGGATAATATTCCGTTTATTTCGGATGCCTTGTCTGGATATTTGTGTGACAAGTTTCGCGCCTCTGTCTTGTGTTCCTAAAATAACGTACAGAAAGTTGAATATAAAATTTTCTTTATATTTAAAATCATATTTATGATTTCACAAAATATGAAATATTCATGATCACTAAAATTCTATTAATATACATGTATACAAAGTATATTAAAAATATTAATTATATGATGAATAAAATTATTGGTAAATTTACGATTAATTTTGAAGTAAAAAATTCATATAATTTTTACCTTTAATTTGCCTTCTATTGCTGTCATGTCTCGCTCCATAGCCTCTTGTTTTCTTTGTAACTGTTGGACAGCGGGTAAATCTTTTCCTGTATCACTTGTGTTCATGGCCACTGATTTCTCAATAACTCTTTGGTTTGTGTCATCTATATCTCGGTTAAATAGATGGATTTCTAATGCACCCGCTAATGTTTCGCGATACGTGCTTAGCGCACCTTGCAAACCTTTCCATTTATTGTTAAAGTTATCACGCCGCTGTTGAATTGCTTTTGATTCATTATCACGACCCTATTGTTCAAACATACAGCAAAATAATACGATTGTTTTTTTTAATAATAAAATTTATATTCCAGTAATATATTTCAATATGTTTAATTTTTCGAGCAAAAGATTTTACCTGTTTTATAAGCTTATCTGCCAAAGCATTGATCGATTTTATTCTGGAGTCATCTACTCGCATATCGCTATCTACATCGTCGAGTTTCCTCTGGAGACTCAAACAGTGCTCATAATCCTTTCCGGTATCACCAGCCTGAACCATCATTTCCTTATCTCTGATCCACGCTTCAATCTTCTCCACCTGATTATTGAATTCCAAGATATCTTGAGCCTCTTCCAAACCTCTTCCTCGGTTACCAGACTCCAATAACAATTTCCGCCAGGACGCATGTAAATGTTCTAATTGCTGACGAATTTCCGCGCTCGCCGGATGTTTCCGCGCTAACAACGTCTCTCCTTTTGCTATTTTGTAATAAATTTATTATTAATTTTTTATGCAAGTGAGAAAATTTTGTTAGTAATTTAGCGGCAAATTAATCATTAATTCATTACCTTTAATTTCTTCGATTCTACTTTGATTCGCTGCCAGTTCTGCTTGGAACGCCTGGTGTTTCTGTAGCTTCTTGATCTTGTCTTCTAAGCTGGACACCTCACCTTTCGATGCTTCCGCTTCCAATTTTTTCTGCTTTTCGCCTATCCAAGACTCGGCTTCACCGACGTCTCTAACAAATTGTGCGTGCAACAAACTAGCTTCCAATCTTCTCCTTCGCGCATCGCACAGATCACGGATTCTTGCGCGCCTTTGAATGACCTCGTTCAATCGCCGAGCGATTGTCGGCGAGTCGAAATGATTCTGAGTAAGAAGTTTACTTCCATGTTCTTGTAGCGCCGTCAACTTCTCCTCGTGGGTAACTAACAGTTTCTCGAATTCGTTATGCTTTTTCATCTGGGCATCTACCTCTTCGACTGAGACTCCAAAGTTGTCGCCGCTTAATGCGGCCTCTTGAGTGCTGGACAAGGTATCGAGTTGTTTGGCGTCTCGTAGGAAGAAATGCAAGTCGATCAGTTGATCCAAGTGCACCTTCTTTTGCTGCCAAGCGGTGTGCAGTCTCTGCCGCTCATCCAACAACTGATTACACTTTTCCTCAACCTCCTGAGAAGAATGTCGACGTGATTATTAATATCAATTTACAAGAGTTGATATTATCTTTGATAAATAGACTTACAATAGCAGCATAGTGACCGGTTTGTACCATGGCTTCGCCTAAGTCAAGCACCGAGCTGAAACTGTCCTCTCGTGCTTCGATTTCTCCTTTTAGAGCCTCATGCTCTGCCTTCAAGATCTGCGCGCTGGCCGCGTCTCGAACTTTTTCTTCCGTCGACATTGTAGCGCGGAGTCCAGCTGCCCAGTTCATTAGGTCTCTTACCTAAATGTTTCCTTCGTTAGTAAGTAATGTAAATTGTCAAATATAAATGATGTCAAATAGAAAATATAATTTAATACCTGAGTGAGGAATCGTTGTAAATCGCAGCTGGCTTGCAACTGATCTCTTCGATGAGCGGATCTTTCTTTCAATTCCTCCCAATGAGCAACAACGATTTGTTGTTGTTGATCGATGTGTACCGCGTTGTTCCCCGGATAATGAGTTTGTAATCTGGAGGCATCCTCGACTAATACTTGTAGCTGAGCCTCCAAAGCGACTAGATCATTCTCGAATCCTTCATGACGTCTAATTAATGCCAAAACGGAATTTAAATCGCGACCGAGATCCTCTGGCAAAGCAGCCTCTTTCTCCTGTATTCGTGATAGCGCTTCCGCCACATCGCGATGGAATCGATGAATTTCGCCTGCCGCTTGTAATCGTTGCTCGCGATTCCGAATGAGACCCAATAGGTGCTGCCATGATTCCCTACGATAAACAATTGTATTTCAAAGTTAATTTTACCTTATTTGGAAATTATGCCAAATTTTTAAGGAGAAAAGTACAGTTTAGAAAATTCAGAAAAATAATTTTATTTGTAACATAGTAAATAATTACGGTATTAACAAGTATATAAAAATGTACAAAAATTTCATCAGTTAGTATATAATAATTTCTACATTACAAGATCTAAGGATTAAAAAGTTTTAGTTTTAAAAGCAGATCTAAGAAAACTATGAACATTTCAAAGGTATAAGATAGCAAAGTTTTCTCCGAAAAAGAAGCATAGAAGATAAGTGAATTTTTAATTATAGCGACAATGTGAATTTTTAATTATAGAGACAACTTACTCGTCCTATATATACATGAATTAGTTCAAGTAATCAAGCATATACTCACTTCATTACTGCTTGTCGATTTTGTACGTCAAGCACCGGATCGTCTTCATCAGATCTATGTATTGAATACGTATACGGAAAAAAAGTTAATGACCCAACACCAAGAAAAAATAGACAAATAGATTTGTATATCGCAAAAAATATTACATGATATTAATTTGGATCGACAGGTATTAATCTATCAACGTCTTCTAATTACACCACCTTGTTAATTTATTGCATGCAAGTGACGACATACTAATATTCTACGAGAGTGATAAGAAAGTAATAAAATAGTAGAAATGAAAATAATAATAAAAATATCTTTACTGGATAAAATATGTTCAAGATAATTTACCCTAATTGTTCCTGGCGTTTTTCGATGTCCTGGATGTAAGGACTCTCGTTCGTGATCAGTTTTCTGGCTAATTCTTCGCACTGGTTGAATCTTTCAGAACCAGCCTCTATCCGATGCTTGAAATCGTTGAATTTTGCTTGCAATAGCAATAAATGTTCGTAATCTTGACCATAATCCTCCGACGCGGCTGCTTGTTCTTGCTCTTTAATCCATTGCTCCAATTCTCTGCTCTCGAGGAAATATTCATGGCGATACATGCTCTCCATTAAACGTTGTTGCCTTACGGTAGCCAGTCGTTGCAAAGCGCGTATTTGTTGAACGATCGCTTGCTGTTTGTTGGCTATTGCCTTGCTATCGGGATGCTTCGAGTTGATCATTGTGGAAGCTGTGTGTCCCATTTCCGTCACGATGCCATTGTACGTGTCTAATTCGAGCTCAACAGCCTGTAAATTATAGTTCATATATAATTATATATAATTATGATAATTCCAATTCTGTTAAATTCCGATCAAATAATGGAATGAATAATTTGTCTAATATCGTTTTGTATTTTGATTTATAAATACAATACCTTGTGTTTTGTCAATAATTTTGTAGCGGCATCGCGATCCCTGCCGTAATCGGTAGAGCTTAGTACATCGTTCTTCTCATTGAGCCAGCTTTCAACCTCGCCGGCTTCGAAAAAGAATTCTTGTGCTCTTAGGGACAAGTCCAATGCTCTGCTACGCTCTCCCGCTTTGTCTTGCAAATCTTTCCACGAGTCATCCAGAACATCGCACAGTTCTTGAATCTAGTAAAATTATTAAATACAATCAAATTACTTATTGCTATTTATTAACTCAATTAATGATATTTTCAACATGTTACTCGCGCGAAACAAATACGAATAATTCATTAAATAATTAATCGCTGATATCAATTATGCTGACACACAGCCCAAAGTTCCGTCGCTGTGGCAAAAGTATCAGTTTGCGTCTGCATGCAACAACATACGCCTTCTATCTTACAATTCCTGAGACTTATTTATTATACAGTAATAAAATCAGAAAGCTTGTTGCAATTGCACAGCTAAAAAATTGTATAAATATATTTTTTAATAATAGATTTTACGATCGATTTTTATTTTCAGTTTGAAATAAATAAAACAAATGTAAAACAAGTGAGATTACAATGAACAAATTAATTTTCCTATATACAAAAAAGTCCGATATAAGCGACTGATGCACAATAATATGTATAATATGTAATTAAATATGTATATCTAGGTATAAAAAAATTTTACTAAACAATTTTCATACATAAAAATTTTGCATTTCCATATATCGGAATACAATTTAATTTCGCAATATAATTTTAAATTGCATTAAAATTCTTTTCAAAAATTTTAGGAGAATCAATTGTGTAAATATACATACATAAAAATAGTTTGAGTAATTTTAGGAACTAAGCTACAGAAATAAAATAATTAGTTAATATCCTATAAAAACAATAATTTGTTAATTACGTGATGTCTAGGATATCTGGACTGCTAATAATTATCATTGATCACAGAAAAGCGATAAACATTTGTGATAACATTTCCCATGCGTTTGTGTGTCTACCTTACCTCCGTAAACGCGATACCCTTCGAGACGTTCCAGCTGTGCAAAAATCACAAGTTCTTACTCTAGTCTTGTATCAGCCGAGCATTGTACGAAATCACCAGAAAAAGATTATTATTATTAATTTGATAAAGAAATTCTCGTAATTTACCTTTTTCTTCTCTGGATGGGTCTGATCGATGAGTGTCTGTCCAGAAGCCAGAGTCTTGTCTATCATAGGCTGATGACCGGCGATCTCCGCTTCCAACTTCTTGTGTTTCTTGTGTAAAGTTTGGGCTTGATGCAGATTCTGTCCAAGCGTCGTCGAAGACGCTTGAGGTAAGTGGTCTTTGATCCACTGCAACTCTGCGTCCAGCTCGAAACCGAATTTATGGAAACGCAGACTTTCCTCCAATGCTTCTCGACGTCTCTTAGCTGGTTCCTTCAGACTGCGGAATCTATTAAATATAATGAATTTCGTGCGTTATTTGTATATCCACGATCATTTCGGTAATGAAACAGTTTAATCATTGAACAATCAGTTAAAAAAAAAGAAAATAGTATAATTTAATTGAAAAAGAAATTCTCACGTACTTTCTCTGGGTGGCTTGACTGGTTTTTAGAATGTTCACCGCATCGAAGTGACCCTCGTGTGCCATTTCCTGACCCATGGCTACTAGATCGTCCACCTTCTGCTCCCATTGACACATATCGCTCTCGAGGGTTTGATGCTTTTTCAGCAATTCTTTGCAACTACGGAGATCCGTGCCTACTTGCTTACTCTGAAGACAAGTCTCTATCTCTTCTAGTTTCAACCTAGCGTCTTCCATAGTGCGATTGTATCCGTGTTGCGAGGCTGCTTGTCGCAGTCTACGACCTTTTTCCAATGATAATGCTACCAATCGATCCCATTGATCATTTAGATCTTTCAAAGTCTTTCCTACATCGTCTGATCGGTAATTTTCTTCTGATATGAGTGCCTTGCCTGCCTTGTTGACTGCTCTCAATTGTCCCTCATTGGCACGCAGTTCTCGTTCGAAAGCTTCGTGTTTTTGCAATTTGCGCTCGAGATTATTCAAATCGCGATAACTTTCGTCAGATGCGGTCTTCATCTTGTCGCCCAACCAATCGCGCAAGTCATCCACTTCAGCTGAGAATTGTTGATAATGCTCGGACGCCTTTAAAGCTGCTCTTCGGCGTTGAGCGGCGTCCTTCACTGCCATGCGACGTGCTAGTACTTGGTTCCTTCTTTCGTTGATGCTAGATATAAATTGGATTTATATAGTTATTAATATATAATAGTATCTTTTTAATATACATATATTAAAACATTTTTTAATTTATTTTAATTCATTATAATGTTATAGTTTTAGTATAACTTACTTTTATAAGATTTTGCTTTGTATTTTTATCTGTAAGTGATCAATTTGACAAATTATTCTACTTACTAATCTTTGTCGTAGTGATTTTGGGCGATTAATTTGTCTGCAGTATCACTAAATGCCTTCAATCTATCATCTTGTGCATGAAGGGTGTTCTCGAATTTTTCATGTTGTTTTAATAAAGCCTCAACGTCATCCAAAGATTCTCCCAAGTCGGTGAAGTCAAGGAAGGCTTCATGAGAACTGGTAGTAGCTTCGATCTGATCGGCTTCTCGATTAAATTGTTGCAATTCCAAACATTGTCGTAACCATTTTTCTTTTGTCATCCAATCAGCTGTTACCGCAGGGTATAATCCATTTAGCTTATCCAGACGTTCACGTACATCCGTCAATGTCGGGTTACGACGTAATAATTCTCGACCAAGATCTTCAACTTCGCGGAATCTATAAACATACGGAAAAGAATATAATTTATAAAAATTAGTTTTTTACTGCAATATTACTAATTTAATGATAATATCATAACAATTATTTAAATAAACTCACTATTAATAATAAATTTTTAAAATTATATTTTAAGAAATTTGTAAATAAAAAGTTTATTAGACAATACTAGCAGTTACATACTCGTCTTCTTTGGTTCGTATTTCTTCTCCAAGTTCCATGTGCTGTTTTTTAAGTTGCTCGGCCGTGGCAACGTCTCTCACTGGTTCTTCGGCCTTTATTGCTTCTTGTACATCCGTGGCCCAGTTGATCAAATTCTTTGAACTATTCATGAATATTTGTTGACCGACCGCGTCTTCTAAACGAGATCGTCGCTCCTTGGCCTTTGTCTGGACTTTGTTCCACAGATCTTTGATCTCGTTTTGTCTCACATTGACATTGTTACATTCATGTGGATACGAATTCTTAACACTGTTGCCTAATAAATCCACTTTCCGTACCTGAGAGAATAAAATTAAATGAAAAAATTAAGAGTTATATATTATTTTCTATTATGTATTATCCATGTAAAAATGTAAAATTTTTTAACCTTTTCTTCAACTGGTGCCAATTCTCGTTCCAAGTGTTGATGTCTTCTCTGCAAAGCTTGTACAGTTTTTAGGTCAGGCCCCAATTCAGCTGTGTCTAATTGGGTGATCTTCTCTAGCATCCAATCATGAGCTTCGTCGCATGTTCTGTTAAACAACTCTACACTAGATGCTCCCTCCAAGCTTTTTTCTTTCTGTGTTTTCAACCAATTCAAATGATCCCACAGCTGATGAATGTGCCTCTGCCTAGCTTTGACTTTGTCTAGCTGACTGTGTCCTTGACGAACAAATTCGTCTACCGCTGCGTCTATTGCCTCTACTCGTTTTCCGGAGGCTGACAGGTCCGTAAGGAACTTCTCGTACTTTCTTCTCGCCGTCTCGACGTTGTCGCGAGGATCGTCGACTCTTAACATCTTCTCCTTGTCTTTGATCCATTTTTCGAAATCGTCACATTCCCGGTAAAAGCCGTAAAGCCTGATGGCGTCCTCCAGCAACGCGTGACGTTTCACAGCAAATTCCTGTAATTCGCTGTAAGTTTCGTTGATTTTCTTCTGTCGCTTCTCCACGCTGTCACCGTCGCTCACCGTCTTTCGCTTGATCGGCTTCACGGTAGACTTGATAGATTTTAATCGTCGAACCGGCACTACCTGCTTCACCATCTTCGTCTTCTTCACGCGTTGCGTCACTTTAACCTTCTCAGGTCTGCGTACTTGCACTTGTACGACCTTTGGCTCGATCTCGCGCACGTAATTAGCCGGCACAAATCCGTCCGTACCGTCAGCTTTCCTAACGCTCCACCAATCGGGATTCGTCTTGTTCAACAGGAACATCACTTCGCCCTTCGCCATGTTCATGCCCTGACCGTTAAATGGATATAAACTTTTTACTTGCGGTACCAATCTATCTTCATGAATGGTTTTCGGCTCGAGACGTTCGACTACCTCGTCCACCCACTCGTCTTGCGGCACTAATCTAATCTCCTTACTCCATTCTTCCTGCTCAAGCTCAGCGACCGGTTCCGGATCGGCAGACAATTCCAGAGTGGAGATGCCAGATTTGATCAGTTTTTCTGCTTGTGTGTTCAAGGACTGCACATCGCCTTTGTAGGCGTTCAGTTCGCCCTCTAAATCTTTATGCCTCTGCAACAAGGCCTGGGCGCTCGGTTCGTCCACTCCGTAATCCTCTGAGGCTACTAGAGCCATTTTCTCGTTCATCCACGAATCCGCCTCGTTTGCGTCGGCATAAAATTGGAACGCTTCGGCCGCGTCGTCTAATTGTTTTTTCCGCAATGCCGCCAATTCCTCTAAGACTCTCCAGTGTTCCTGCAATGAATCTATTCGATTCTGTATCTCCAACGCCGATGGATGATTGTCGGCTATCAGTTTTCTACCAGCATCGCAAAGTTGCTCGGATTTCGGCCTGCGCACTTTCATCTCATCTTGCAGGGCCTTGTGTTTTTGCTGCAATGATATCACGGCCCGTAAATCCTTCGCAGAAATGCCAGCTTTGCATATTCGTTGTTTCTCTACCAGCCACGACTCTTCGTCCTCGTGATCTTGAAGGAAGTGAAAGAAATTCCTGGCATCTTCTAGCCGAGCTTTACGCTCTTTACTGTTCTCCACGAGTTCGTCATAAGCGCTATTCAGTAGCTCCAATTTCTGCTGCAACAATGACGCCTCCTTATTCTGCGGCTGTGTCAGGTGTTGAGCGGCCTGTCTTCCGAGTCGTCTCTGACTCTCTCCTAGAGCCGTTACTTGCAGTTCCTGCAAACTGTGTTTTTGCAACAGATCCTCGACTCCGAGTAAATGTGGGCCCACGTCAGTACTCTGGAAGTTCAATTGAAGTTCTTGAATGGAAGCCAGCGTTGTATCGATTTCTCTCATCAAAGTCATTAGTGAACTGAGCGCGACCAAATTGGATTTGTGATGGTCCAGCAGTTCCAATAACTGTTTCCATCTTTGCAACACTTCTTGTTCTCTGCTGCGGACTCTCTCTAAACCGTGATAATTCTCTCGCACCAGTTCTTCGGACATGTTCGTCAGGTCGTGGAAGCGCTCCTCGCGTGCCAAGATATCGGCACTGATGGCCTCGTGCTTCTTTACTGTGGCGTCTACTTGCGCCAAATTACTGCCGTACCGTGGATCCGTCAGGACCTGAATCATCTCTTTTAAATAACCTTCTCTGAGTACGCTCTTTCTCTCGAACTTGTAATTCAGTTGCTCGAGCCTTTCTTGTCTCAACAGCTCGGTCCTTAGGGCGACTTCACGACGGTGCTCCGCTCTTTCCAATTCTACCCAATTTCTTTCGATGTCGTGGATCAGCTGGCCCTCTTGCGGGGTGAACGCTGGCTGATTCAGAGACTTCAACCGAGTGTTTATGTGAAAGTACAACGCTTCTATCTCGGACCGTTCCTTGTATTTTGGTGGTTTCTCCACTGTACGGTATTGCTTGAAGGCTAAGAGTTCTCGCTGAATACCTTCGAGCGAGTTCGGGAAGCTTCGACTCTCCAGCACTTCAGTTTTCATCTTGATCCATTCCAACAAGTCAGTTGTTAATTTCTCGTAGTGGACCTTCATCTTGTCGGCGTCCATCATCTGACCAACGATCTGTGAATATAAAAAAAATTAAGATGTGTAGTTGAGATATTTAATTAAATTTAATTGATTCTTGGATTCTTGAATTTGTAACTTTTCGAAACATAAGATGTTTTAATTATAAAATGTAATATATGGATATTCAAATACATTATACAAAATATTAGTTAAAAAACAAATTTAAATTTTAAAGTGATTTTTAAAGATTCTCTCAAATTTTTATATTAAAAAATTATTAAAACCAGATTCTCTGTGATTTTGATATAATCTTGATATTATCAGAAAGATATTTATGTTCTCAACTTCTTAGATCATCAGGTCTTCAAATTTTGCAAATATGGTTTGTTTTCTAATTTTATACATATGAAATGAGATTTTGAAATAATAGTCGTACATTTGCTATTCTTTTGCCGCTCTTTATTTCGTTTTTCATCCTGGCGAATGTGTGATAATAAGACGCAACATAGGTGATAATGGACTTCTCGTCTGGCCTGGCTGTATCCACGTCTTCTGCGTCCAACAGCCGCGGTATGCCGAGTTCTGAATTAGCAACGTCGAAGGCATAATTGAGATTATCGATGTTCTTATTTTGCTGTAATTCCGACCAATTGACCAAGTCCGGTCTGTGTGCGTGGATGAGAGCGTTGAAACCAAGTCCGTTCCTCCAAGAACCTATTGGTGTAATGTTTAAAATATATTTCAAGTTTTTCTTTTATTATTTTATTATATATATATATATATATATATATATATATATATATATATATTATAGTTATGTGAAAAAGTCAATGGCTAAAATATTAACCAAATAAAGATGTTGTTTATCTTAATATTTAAAACTGAGTACAATCAAAACATTCAATGTTTTTATTAAATTATTAAGAATAAATTAGATATCACTTTATAATAACATCTTTATTTCGCTCTATAAAAGATATATGAAATATAATAATTCTTATTTATAATTGTTTTCAATTATCTTATGAATTTTTAAATACTTAAAAGAGAATACAGGGTGAAGGTTTATAAACTAGCAAGGAGCATTCGCATATACAAAATTATGCTAAGTGTTTTCTAGATTCATAAATATCACAGGGTTTCTTCAAGCATCTTTTTGCGATATTCGAATACTTTAAATATTCATGCCGCGTAATTGTATGCAAGACGGAGAACTCGACTCACCGGTAAAGTCCTGGATGTTAACCCCGGGATAACCATTTGTCTTTCTCTGACACCAGAGTAGCAGAGCATCTTTGGCAGATTTCTTCTCACTGCTATCATTCTCTTCATCCACATCGATTTCGATCTCTTGGATTTGGAACCTCAGAATTATGGTCCAGATGAGACCAAGAATCAGTCTGGGATTACCATCCACAATATCTTCTGCACCGATACTTTCGAGGCGGACCTGAAAGAGAGAATGTAAGATTTGAGATTAGGAGAGAATATTAAAAAAAAGATAAAAAATTTTCTATGCGCAAATATTTTATTTAACAATTATCTCAATTCTGATAATATTAATATGTAGTAAATAAATTGATATTTTTTTCAGAAGTCCATGAAATTATATTTTATATATCTTTATGTCACAGGCGTAAAATGTCGGTAGAACTTTTTAACTGAACTTTCTTTTTCTTTCTTCGAAACTTCTCTCTCATAACTTATGCTAATATCGTAATATTTCCAAGTTTCTCCATTTAGGACTTTGTTGTTCCAATGTGCTAAGCTATGCGGTGAGATCTCGCAATGTTTTTTCGCGAAACTCATCGATTAGCAAGTGAATAATGTGCCCATATAATTTATCTGCGTTTACCTGCTGTTTGCAAGATTACTCGCATTCCGATCTATTGCACAGTTGCGACGCAACATTCGACGCAGGTTGCGTAAATGACAGGTTTTAACAACGAATGAGTAATTTATAAAAATAGAAAAACCGCGCAGCATAATCGCGATTCTGAGTAATCGAGAGTATCAAGGCGCTGCACTGTAATGATCATAAAGAATCATCGAGAAAATTTGGATAGATGTGCCTACCACCTTGTTATAGCGCTAATTAAACGCGTGCACTTGTCTCTTGTACTTTTTTATCGATTTTATACAAGAAAATCCAGTCATTATTTATTAATTTTTGAACCAATGAACGATTAAATAAAAATCTCAAAGTGTCAAAATATAATTGCGTCAGATATGTATAAATATAATTTAACGGCAATGTATTTGGTAATTGATTGTCATTGCCCGTGGTCCAAGAAAAACGAATACAAACATCGGTACTTAATACTAGTCTCTCTCAAGATTCCTGTTAATTTTACTTAAGTCATGCACAGCGGTTATGAAATTTATTTCGGACCATTAATTTTGAAGCGCGTAAAATCCCGTTGAGAGCGTCGACTCGGCGGAAGTAATTATGTGACCGTGCCGTATAATAAATTACAACTGATGCGATTTAATAATTGCATTTTATTCCGCGTGATCGAGGAGCATGCGGAACGGACGGAGAAATCTTTTTAGCCTCTTTTCTCCGCACGGCCTGCTTTCGTGTTTTACGGCCTCGTGTCTTGTAATTATACAAAATAACAAAGCTAGTCTTACATTAAGTCTTTAAAGCACGAATTAGACAAAATGATGTCTTTAGTTCTTCAATTTGTAGCAATTGTTTTTTCGAATAAAGTTTAAGTACCTCGTCGACATGTAAAGCGACTTGTAATTTATTGATCGAATAGTAACATATAATTTAGATGCAAAAAATAAGTCATAAATGCATTATAAAAAGATATATTCTAATTTAGTTAATTTCTCTCGACACTAGAGAGAGATTGAAGATACTGATGCCGCAGATGATAATTAATAGCTCGATTATTCCGCTCGTGAATCTCTTCGTCAGTAAAATTATTCTCGCGCGCATTACAGCCGGTGGCAACCGATTGCTATGTGTCACTACATTACGATTCATTCAAGCAATAATAGGGTCTTATTAATAATGCAACATTTGTTACTTCCAATCGGCAGCGACGCGACGTCAACCAAAGAGTGCCGAGCTGTTATTGATAATCTCTTGTCGATGGTGAAAGTAGAGCATTAGATCATTTGACGTCCGCGGTATTATATGTTTGCCGATCACTAATAATTCTACGATGATAGTCAATGTGTTTTTAATAGTCGCTCGTAGATGCAGACGCTGATGATATAATTGTAGGTACTGCGCTCGTATATGCATGGGAAACATGTATAAAGATCACAAACTAAACGCTTCCTCCTCGGAGAGTATCGCTCTTTTATACCACAGCTGGATATCGCGATGTCAGAGAAGTCATCAGAATACTCTTAAAGTAGAAGGCAATTTCTTTGAGCAATTTTTCAATCATATTCCGGCATACGGAAATGTTGCTTTGCCAATATTTTTGAAATGAAGTTTAATTAAGAAATGCATCTAAAGTTAAAATTTTAGAAATTCAAAAAAATGACGTTTAATAAAATTTTCACTACAATAAAAAAGATTAAGCCTGATAGCAAAATGGCGTCAGAAACAGTGCAAAATTTGCTAGCATAATCTAACAGCAAATCGATGGTAAAAACCGAGCAAGAATATGTACTATGCAATACAACAAATTAGCAGGAAATATCGATCAAAACTTATCGTTTGTGATGTGCCTTTTTAAATATCCTTAAATACTTTTGAGAATCATCTTACATATATTGCATATAAAGGTATTTAAAAAGACATATTGTGAATAATCGAGCCTTTTACATGCTTTTTTAAATAACTTTTAAATATTATCTTTAAGTATTATCTTAAATCGCATATCACATATTTAAAGATATTTAAAAAGATATAAAAACATCCGAATGATAAAAGTACGTAAAAAAAGTGCTTGCTCGATATTTGAAAATCAACCCCTCACATGAAGTTACATTTAAAACTAAATAACTTTTTGTACAATAATATATTCAAGACTAATGTATATTTTTAATATGTATCTAAAAGATACATATTAATATAGATATATTATAATGTACATGGTATTTAAAAATATTGCATCTACTTTTTACTAAAAATCAATATTTAAAAGTCGGCCTCGGTTTCTTCTATTAAAAACATTTTATTTTTATGTTCTAGGAATCGCTTGAAACTTCTAGGGTAAGTCCACATTTGACTACTGAAAGGGGTAAGTCGTCAACTTGTAATTCAGTTCTCGGTCATAACTTCGACAATATTATTTTTACGATATCAACCGCGAATCGATGGAATCGACGGTCTCGCTCGTGCTACTCGCTACGCTATTATAGTTAATCGCGGCACACGCCGGCGACGGACGTTTCCCGCGCGCGATTGCTGCTGCTGCTGGAATGCAGTCCGATCACTTGTACCGGGGGTTCTATCAAGGCCGCTGGGAAATGGAAATTATGGCGTTTGTCAGCCAGGGCGGCTGACAGCTCGCGGAATCCAAAACAAAGAGGACGCGTAGCGTCACCGTTACACGGCCGTCACCGGCAACGTCTTCGCGGACGAAGTTAACGAGCCGAGTCTGGTCGAGATCGCCGAGTACTGCTGGATCTCAACGTCATCTCGGCCGACCAGACCGGACTTCCTCATCTCCCGCAGGCTTCCAGCCACGTGCTCATCTTGGCTTATTTCGCGGTAACCGATTGCCAGATGTCCGAAGGGGAGCGGTTGCTACTTCGGACTCGGTTATTATTTAACTCGATTTTCTCTTGGCTCAAACCGTGAAATAGACTTAAATCATAGGTCGAGTTATTATATCCACGACTGTACATAGATAAGAAAATAATGCAAAAAAGCCGATTAGAGTCCAGTTAGAGTAACTAAATCGTCGATAAAAATTCAACTTTTTGTTTTATTCTGAGCAAAACATTAAATATTATTACATATTATCGCGGAAGAGAGATTATCATATGCATTTCTTGCCTCCTACTTGTTACACGCTGTTTTAAAATCGAGTCTTTCTAATATTTATGTTTTATATAATTAATGATACAATTAATGATATGTAGATATATGTACTAAGAATTATGTTCAGCTTTTAGTCACATCATTTTATTCGCTTCTTGACCTTTCATTAGCTTATCCCGTGTTCGGTATCATCAAGATAAAGAAGGAACATTCGTTAAACGTTTGTCTTATCATGCCCGACTCTTACTGTTACTTATGATGAATATACGTGTTCTCAAAGATGCATTCGCATGCGTTTCCTACACAGGAAGACAATCCCCTCGGCGAGACAAATAGCGAACAAGGCGCATTAAGCTGAGCAAACGCGCGCGGAATGTCGCAACCGATTTATCGTACCTGAAAAGTTCATCCCTTCCGGCGTGATTCACCGGCGGCGCGATAACGGGACAGGACGCACGACTAATGATCTACTTAGGCTAAACCGTGTGGCGAGAACACGCGGGCGAGAGTATTCCCGTCGCTGTCACCGTGCAATTTGCAGCTACCGCGCGCATTATGCACCTCGTCCGTAATAACAGCGAGCGGATAATATATCTACGAGCCGGTATCCATTCGATAATGATAGTGCGACGCTTCGCGTAACGATGTGCGACATACGCGCCGATCAGTGCAACCCGGTAGCCAGCCCGATCAGCTGATCTTGCGCTCCCTCCTCTCTCCTGCTTGTCGTTAACTTTGGAATTCTAATGCAATGTCAACGATATGTGATACGGCACGAGCGATACCGCTGTTCAACGGTGCATCGCGAGCTGAAATGCAATTCGGAGCGAAGCGCGACGAAGCCTGCGACAATGTAACGTTGCAGAGTAGCTCGCAACAATCGCGGGATTCGTGAACAATAAAATATAAATTAAATTACACGAGATCTCATAGAATGCAATTTCTTATAAAATACATGTGAAAACAAAACTGGATCAAAACGTGAAACAGAATTAAATAAAATTATATTTCGTATATCATTTCATGGTTCTTTGTTAAACTGTTTTTTTTTTAGAAATGTTTTTCTAGAAACAATTTATAGAGTGTATCATCACGCAACTTTATCCGAGACAAGTATAGCTGTATTTCTACCGCGACGTAGTCATGCAATGCAGCGAAGCGTATTACGGAATATTACAGAATATTAATTTTAAAGTGCAGTTTTAAAGTAAATTGTGGATTTTTTCTGCGTAAAAATCAAATCAAATATATTATTACAAGTTACGTAAAATAGAATATGATACGTACTTAAACGTTATTTGAAAAAAATGCTATATTCGAATGTGTTCCATATGTAAATAGAGTATCATATCACATATTTACATAAATGTGCAGAGCATTTTTTTACATGAATATGCAACACTTGCGTGTTTAAATCTTAATCTTTTAGTCTATACCATACGATGTAGAGTATTCGAACGTTGAATGTCATAAAACGAACGGTTAAATTAAATTTAGAACCCAAGTGTAAATAAAAACCGCCGTATGCGTTTAACCGTTCCATCGCATTCACCGTACGCGACGCAAGTCGCGTTCAACGATTCGCGAAATTAACCGCGAGGTATTTTTAAACATCCCTACGGGGTTTGAGAAATCGTACAAGAAACGAATAAGGATAAATATAGCACAGTCGTGACAAGTTACTAAGCGGCACGTTAAGAAAACTGCCTTTGATGAAATAATTGACTCTCGTTTCAAGTCGATGAAAGTCGACGTCGCAATTTATTTTCGATGCGCATTCATCATTACAAATATAGCTATCGCAGTATTTTTGTTCTGGTTTATACAATTGAAATTACAAGTATATTTTAGCGATAAACAATTTGCAACATTTTCGATAACTTAATCTTTCCAATTTCTAAATCTTCATCTGCATGGATTGCACGGTAGATTGATATTTTCCGATAAGTCTCCCTCTCGCTGCGTTTTTATCTTCATAATGACATAAACGCAATCCGTTAGCCAACGAAAACGGTGACAGGCATTAAAGAGAGGGCAGTGAAACGGACGGTACCCCGAACCTTCGAATTTTCGCCACGCCGAGGCGCGTGCACTCACGTTGCAAGTCGAGTTTCAGCGGCGCATGAATAATGAATGAGCGCCGTGGTTGCATAGCAAAACGCCGGAGAACGCGATACTGTTATGCGTCGTCGGCTAAAATGCGGGGTACGGTTAAAACTCGTGCAGGGAGACACACGGCGTCAATAACGGGCAACGGCGTTAAATAACTCAACCGGCCCGTTCTCCGCGCGGCAACGACGGCGACGGCGGTGATCGCTTTTTGCGCGCGCTGCGCATGGGCCCGACCGCAATTTGCGCGCGGTTTTAAAGCGCCTCAAGCGCCTCTTGTATAGCTCCCCTAATTGAGGTATTGTGCCGAAGCGTGCCCGATCGAGTAGATTAAATTTTCGAACCTCGACCTCGCCGTCGCCGCGATGAAATACGATCGCTTCAATTGATAATTGCATAATGCTGGGCGTTTTGCACAAGCGGAGAGCGCCAAGTCGTTACACGGTCCAGCGCCGCCAAGTACATGGTGGTCCCAAACCACCAGATCGAATGTCACTTCAAGTGCGAAACAGTTTCGCTTTTTAAGTGCGAAAAAGCTTAGCGGAGAGAATTTAACTTTAATTTCGACAAAACTTCAAATGCTTCGACTCTATATATGTATACTTGAAGGAAATATTTCGACTGATTTAATATTATCGAATAACAATGATGATCACGAAGATTATAGTCTTCGCAGTCATCGCATGGATCCTCGAGTCGAACGTGACTTTCTGTCCGAAGCGAAGCGGAACAGAAAAGCCTTTCCGCGGCATCTTTCAATTCACAGTTACTCGCGGAAGAAGTAGCCGTGAATTTATTGGCGTCGTCCGTGTCCGAGGAATGCATCCGCGCGACGCGAGTTAATAGAAACATTCGCGGGAATTAATTTCGCGAGGGGTTGCGGTATAACGCGGTCTAGTCGCGAGGTCCGTAACGCGTCGACGGAATGGGGATAGCAATTCTAAGGCATTTACCGTGGAATGCGACTCCTACGTACGGACATTCACTGGATCGCCGCCGCGCCGTAAGGTACCCGCTCGAAGACCGTGCTCGCTTCTCGAAGACAGTAACTGCACCATGGAAATGCAACGTAACGGGCTGCGTTCGTAAGATGACGTGGTTAACTTAACTCCTCATTCGGTAGCAAATTCGCAATCCTCCGTCAATAGATTCCTGTCTCGTTCTCCTTCTCTGAATATATTCTCTCCCTAAACACGCTCTCAATAAGCTTTATTCTTTTGAATGCCGTCTTTTGCTTCCTTTTGTGAGAAAAGGTGACGATGGTTATCGCCAGTTTCTAGGCAGGTTTTCTAGATAGGTAAGAAAAAGCAAGGAAAAGAAAGGTCTACTCTAATCTCTCATAGTATTCTCTATAATATTCGATTACAAAAACAAAAAGGTTGAAATCCTGGCTAATTGTATCTCTTCGAGCCTTCTATTTTAAGATAAGACTGACGTGAAAGGGGGACAGATTTAAAGAATAGAATCTACTTTCAAGAATTTTGCCGGAAAAGTGCTGATCGGTCGAGATAGGTCAGGGACCGCATAGCGGTATTCTTGTGGCAGCTGACCGCGCATTCTTGGCAGGGTTGCGGAATATCGATCGCAGGCATGCAGGAATGACAGCTGAAAGAGGAAACTCCCGCTCCTAACTTATGGCGACATTTAGCTACAAGATTCTCCGTGTGTTTCGTCATCGTTTCGAGAAAACGCATGGAGTTGAATCCCGCAGAACTCTCGTGGCCGCTCCGTCTATTGTAAGTGGGTTAATGAAGCTCTTGGGACGAGGTTTCCGACGATCACCGCGACTTCGATATAAGTGTCGCGCGTTAGATTTATGCTACAATAAAGCGCGAGGTAATAAAAAAGCCGATTACGTCGCTATCTTTCGTTCTATCGACACAGCGCGCCTCGCTGAAGAAATCTCGTGTACATCACCGTAAACATTGTAAGTTGCCGAGAGAAAAGTGACTCTAAATCTACTGATTGATATCACTCGAATAAACGGGATAATTGAGTTGTTCCTTCGCAATTAATTCAGCCGAAGAACTCACTTATGTTAATTATTAGTTTGTATATCTGTTATTACCATCTATTTTCGTTTCCTCTAAAATTGAGATGTATTTACTTGCGATAGAATTAATTCGAATGTATACATTCGAAAGACAGAGAAATCATATAAAACTTTCAAAATTAATAATTATATTATCAGAATCGTTGATACAATAATTGTATTATCTTCGTTTTTCTTTAAGATAGAGATGCAGTAAAACATGCAGTAAAAATGTTCTCGTAGCTTCTGTCAAGAGTAATCAAGTGCACGTTTCTTCTCTCAAATTGACTAACTGGAAAAGAACTTCATCCGCCGGCTGCTTCGAGACATCCTTGACGACGGATGTTTCGCGTTAGCATACTCCGCCGGTGAGTTTGGATGTCATTCAAGTCTCAGAGCGCGCGCACGTGCACGCCGTCGGCTTTTGCACTTTCCGTGAATGGTTATGGAGTACAAGGTTGAGCAACGTGTCCGCCTGCGACGGCTGAAGGATGATGATGCAGCCGCGGGGATGCCGCGGGTAGAGGGGTGGTCAAGGTAGAGCCCGTTAGAAGACACGTCCCTTGGCTTTTACGGCCGTATCTCATCCTTGCGGAGCCCGTTGCTCGTCTCGTAAAAACCCGCGAAAGTCCACGAATGCAGTTTCTAGGAGAGGGAGGAGGAAAGAGAGAGACAGAGAAAGAGAGGAAGAGCTCGTAATGGCATTGGAATCGTAAAATCGGGGAAACTCTGCGGGCGGGCGCAGTCGATGCTGTCGAACGAGGACACGAAGAAAGCTTTCTCTGCGACTACTCTGCTTAAAAGAGAAACGTGGGAAGTCTGCGTGCAGCACACGAGAAAAAGGAAGCGAAACATATGCAAATTCGCGATATCGATCGTCGAACATCTCTCAGAGATTCGCCGGCGGCTGAATATCTTGGGATCCTGGAAGTTTCGATCACACGTCACTCCAGCGAGTCACCTATCCTTCTTTCGATCAGCGATGCTTCGATTTCTTGGTTTTCATCGTCATATTTCTCTCCCATTTTCTATTCCCGATAAGTGCAGATAATAATTAATCGTAGAATATGCTAGAGCGAAATGTAAAATCAACGGACAGGCAACATAATCGCGGAGATAATAAATTATCTGTCTTATATTTCGTTCTCCGGCACATTCAGTTATTATCTATGTTGTTTCGAAAATAACAATCAGCTATCTACACGTTCGGGGCGGTTTTATATTTCCGAGGTCAGTTAGCTATTATCTAGTATGAAGTCAACAGAAACAGCGATTGTGAAATATTTGTAATGCGCTCTATTAATAATTTATAATTGATGATGACAATATGACAAGTGCAAAGTTCGAAAAAGAATTTGCACTAATATATTTTCATCTGCAGCGATCTTTGGCACCTCGTTATTTAAAGACAAAATACTGTCGGGAAAAGAGGATCCCATTTATTTTTTCTAAAGATCTACGATGCAAGGCGGGAAACGATCGACGAATATTTATTATCATAATGCAGCGGCGTTGTATGTATGTACGGACGCGTTATTTCGGGAAATATGATATTCATATGTTTCCGCTTAATTCTGTTTCATTGAAGTTTCACAAATAGCAGCAAGAATGCTTTCGCACAACTCACCGCTTCCGTCTTCGTGGTGATTCTTGTGAATCACCGCTATCGAAAGCCGATAATCGTACGTCGATTAAAGTATATTCAGAGAATATATGATGACTTTATAATATTTAATTGTATAGAAAGACGTAGATTTGGTTCTTTTAATATTTTGTACATCCAACATTCGCTGTTCAATTCACAATCGTGATCGAACGCATGCAGCCGCGTAAAGACGGAAATCAAATGTATGTCGTGTATACTCCGTGTGGACTATCATGCGGAATTAACGTAATTATGGGTTTCGGATGGAACGAGATGCTCTTAATTTGCGTGATTCGATTCTGTGGGAACAACGCGTAGAGGATACATAAGGACGAGACTGGTTCGCGCCGAACGCGCAATTTGTCGGATAAAAGGGCAAAAGGCTAGCTATCGAAATCCTCTTCGGGCACATGGCACGCTGATCGGCGATAACACATATTTGCGATAATTGACTCGATTGCTTTCCGCTATGCGATTGCCTCGCGTTTCAATTTATTCTCCTCTTACTTTGTCAGACAGATTAAAGGATTGTTGCGAAAAACTAAAAAAATGTAAAAGCTAAAGTATGCTGGATGATTATTTTTTTTATTTTGATTTGAAAAATTCTGGTAATAATTACAGTTGAGAAATTTAATATGTTAATAGTTTAATTTTTTTTAAACATCTAAATTAATGTACTTCGCACGCATTTAAGATAATAAAATTGAAAATAATTTTTGTAAGTTTTTCAAATAATTGAATTATTATTGTATATATTATTATTATATGAATAATTAAATTAGTGTTACAGTGAACTTTTTAAATTATAATAAATATAATAATTTGAGTAATTTAAATTATTCGAGATTTCTGAATTTTTCTGGATCATATTTGTATTGGAAACTGAAATCGTGTCGCCACTTGCTTTATTTTAATGTTTGCATTTCTCTGGTCGACTGTCACGTTTTACGCATAGATAATGCTATCTACAACTTATTAAATACGTGCACGTATATTATTCGATAAGGCGTTAAATCGAGCAAACAACAATCTTCTCTTATTATCGTCGCAATGGAAGTGGCGTAGGATTATCATCGGCAATGTCCATTTTTTTATTGATATCCTCCAATTGCAATCATCCCAGTTGTGCACGTCATTCTGATTTCTTATCGGAATAATTTTCTAATAGAACTCGTTTACTTACGCGCCATACTTTCACCTGCGTTTTTTGCAATGTTCGCTATCAGTAACTTGTTTTATCCAACTTTTTCAACCTGACATGCTACTACTTCATGATATTTCTTTAGTAGTAATTTAAAAATTTTTATTTCAACAATATAAAAATTAGAATTATTTATGAGTAGAAATTCACCTTCAGACCAAAAAAATTTTGCAACTACTATCTAGATCACGAGACGTCAAACAGTCATATTAGCATTAATAATAAATTACATCAGATGCACTTAATATCACGAGAGTAACCAATTGACTCGAAGAGTAATCAATCAAAACTTCTTGCAATTAGTAGGAATTATTTACTTCTTACGTGTTCGACTGCGTGTCCATTATTAATGTGTGTATTCTTCATAATGTGCATGACTAATATCATGACTAAAACTTTAGAAAGGATTCTTCTGAAAAGAACGATCGGCTCTTTTTCAAGCGCTATTATCTAACACGCAAGGATCGACTGTCTCGTTTCTCGAATATTGAAAACACGTATTTAATGGCTTCTTCGGTAAAATTTTATGGGATAATGCTTCGGGTTACAACGGACATCCTACATCAACGTCGATCAATCGCGTAATTTCGTATAATTTTTATATTACATGTAATTTTTATTATAATAAAAACCGTGACATGATTTGTGTGCAAAAAATGCGCAACAATTTGAAGCTTAATGAAGTCTTTAGTAATTAATCTTTCTCGATTATTAACAATAATATGAAGTATTAATATTTGATACAAAAATTAAAAAGTTAATAAACACGAATAAAAAATTAAAGCTAAAATAAGAGTCACAATTTTTGTTCAACTTATCGTCAAATAATTATATTCTACATTAGAAATTTACAATGAAATAATTAAATTAAATATATAATTATACTCGCAATAAAATCGACAATCAGATATGCCGAAATAAAATCGTTTCTTCCCGTTTCGTTATATTCATCTTTGACCATCGGTTTCCAATTGTGATGGAGACATCTTGTCAAGGATGAAGACGTAACGAACGTGGTTCAGACGAGGTCGGGTTCTAAACAGTTCTAAACGCTATTGTCTAACACGCAAAGATCAGCATAGGTCGACGTGTCTGCAGGCATAAAAATACAACAGAACGGAGAGAATAGCGAAGGAATAGGGGAATGAAGCCTGAGGGGCAGCAGGAAATTGCGGTCTGTGCAACGTGTCTGAAGCCTAAATCAGACAACCGAGAGCCACCGCAAATTAGAAATTTCAGATCGAGGATATAATTTTCACGGATATCTCCATACATTAATTCCGAAATAAAAATAGCAGAGCATACCAATTACAATCAATTCAAACAATGCGGTCGATCATTTTAGTAACGAGCATAAGCCACGGAAGAAACTGTGATATTCAGAATCACGATTCACTCTTAATACAGCCATCGCTTCGCTCTTTTCTCTCAGACTTCGTACCTTTTATCTAAATAGGTACCTTCGTGTGCTCCCTCTTGTTATGTTCCTCTGTCTATGGCGGTGCCGTCTGGTTTCATTTCACATCTGCAAGGCCTCGCGCGACGGTCTAGCAAGTTTTGCCAGCCGGTCGCTGACCTCCACCTCTCGTCCTTCTTCCTCCCTTGTCCTCCATCGACTACCCCGCACTCTTGTCTTTCCCGTTCTTCCTCTTCGTTTTCTTCCTCCTTGGCTCTTATCGGTCCCACGTTTTCCTCGCCGCACTCGCTCGCACCTTCCTGTCCTACCTTCCGATTTATAGGTCGCCGAAAATTGGCCGAAAAGAAGCAGGAAAAGCAGGAGGGGGTCCGATCTGCCGTCGCATTTTTCTTCTTTCTCTTCTTCTTCAGCATTTTCTGCTTCATCTTTCTTCCTTCCTTCTTTTCGCGCACGATTTCCTACGTATGCGTGCAACGCGCGCCGACAGCTTCGCGCGAGACGGGTCGCCTCTCTTCTCAGAACATCCAACGGATACCTCCCTAATTACTTCGGGGTTGGATTCCTGTGGGTGCCTGAGAAGAGCCCCTGGGCGAGACACGGGAACCGTGACGCCGCGCTTCTGGCAAGCCTCTCGAGAATTCCAAACCTCTGCGGTCTCCTCCGTCGTCTTCTCATCCTTTCTGGACAACTTTGTACTTTGCGATACGACAAGTGATGCTAAGTGTCATAAATGTCCAGACATTGATCGAGCGTTCTCTAAATAATTCTGCAGTCCTCGATGTAATACGTTTTATATTACAATAATAATCTTAACGTGTGTACGAGCATTACCGTTTTATTTGAAATTCTCTTCATCCTTACATCACTCTTACATCAAGAGTCTCGTTAATTTAAAAAAAATTTTACTGATTTTATGTTGATATAACACGAATTCTAACATGCACTCAAAGGAAAACTCGTGCAGGTATTACAGGCATGATGTAGCTAATTCTGCCGTAACGAGAGCTCATTATTTAAATCGTTCGTCTACCAGCATCATTATTACAACACCGTGCGAGAGGCAGGAAGAAACTCGCGCTAGATCGTGACTTTTCTTCATGAATAACTTTCGATGCGCGAAAACACAAGCCTTTCATCACATCGATCGTATCATGCCGTGAAAATTTCCTCGACTTTCTATGTAAACGTATAAAAGAAAAGTAAAAGAGTGATTAAACTTAAAGGACTGTCGATGCTCTAAATAAATTAGTTTTATTCAAAACATAGTTACGACTTTTCCACATCATGATCTTAATTATTATTCATAAGAAATATCAGCTTTTCATACGATGCTTAATTTGACTTAATTTGACGTTTAACTTGATATCGGAAGTAAATCATTGGTAGCGTCAAAGCGTCCTTAGGCGAAAGCGAGGAAGGATTTGCTTGAAGCACGCACTCGCCCGCGGAATGTTTGTTCGTAACGGACGGCACCGTCGTATCATCCTCCAGAAATAACTCGTGTCCTTTTTCGAGAGGTCCGCGGTGGGAGGTGAGATCGTCACCGTAAAGACAGCCGCGCGATAAGACCGTGATCGATTCAACGTGCGACATTCGAATGCACGGACCAAATTTGATATACGCTCGGGCGTGGCCGCCGGTGTGGCCTTTATTCAATCCTTTCGCGTCTAATGGCTTTTGTAAACGCCTTTCCTTTCGCGAGGATACAGGGACCGAACTGAGAAGAGTAACGGTTGTCCCGACGCCAAGTTTCTAGAGTTATTGCCGGCAATTAAAACGTTTCGGCGAATCAAGCTTTAGAGATACGAACGAGAAATAGAGGATGAAATCTTGTATTCCAATTAATTTTAAAATGAGTATTACTTTAATTTAACAAGCATTTCATTCAAGATTTAAGCATCACGATTGGAATGTTTTCTTAATAATAAAGTATAGTAATCTTAAGGCATGTAGCCTGTTATAATTAATTTCAGATTTAGTTTTATTATCTATATTGATCTTATCATTTAATATAGCGTTATTTTATTTTCTGGAGAAAGAAGCATGAAAGATACGCAAGAACTTTCCTGCAAGTTCTCCCTAGAAAGATTCATTACTAAATTATTAGACACGTTTTCGCTATAATTAGTCGAACTAAAACTTGTAATGGGTTGTAAAAATGCCAGTTTCTGCCGGTTATACGAGAATAGAGAAGCGTGTTGCTGGAGGACTTACGCGCGTAAGACCGTTAAGGTAGAAGTAAGCGAATACCCAAACGTGGCTTTTCCGCCGTTCTCCAAATGGGGGAAACGAGAAACCGGTGAAAATCGTCTTTTGCATCGCGCGCGCAACCATGTACCGTTCGCCGATCGTAGTTGCAAAAAGTTGCACCGCGGAAACACGCACCGCTCGTCCTACCATGATGGTCTTCGACGTCAAGACACGGCGGCGGTAAACGGCGTCATGCATTATTTAGCAAACGCCATGGATCACTGCTCGCAAATGCAATCGCATTCCGCCCATCGAAATTATGCGAATAGCTCACATAAATAATGCGATAAGAAAGGGGCCTTTTTAGCCCTCGTAATGTTATGATGGAAGAACTTCGGCGTGCCCCTTTATCGCTGTGGCATAATGATTTTTCCGGTGAAAATTTTAATATCATTCTTAAAAATATTGATTCAATTGAGAATTTTATTTTGTATATTGCGGCCGCGTGGAGTAGCTTAATAAAACATTAGGCTACACTGTGCGATTCGTGTAGTACGTACAACATTGTTGCGAAAAAATCCGAAATGTAATTTTTCCAGTTATCTGATCGTCCTCGTGAATTATCTCGATGATTTCCAAAAATTGAAATTTCATCTTTGAGCGAATGTCGAATGTTTTATACGCGAAGGACAATGAGTTTTTCATCGCATGCGAACGGCGCGCGGCCGTAGTACGAGCACGGCGATTTAACGCACGACTTCATAACGATGCCTAACGATTACGTCCATATTACCGCGGTATCGATAAAACACGTACTTGCACAGTAAAAAAAAGCTGCATACGGCCGAGCATCACGAGCATTTCGCCGCTGAGATATGTTTCCGTAAGGGGTAACGCATTGAGGCTATATCGCGCATTGCAGCGATCGGAATCTCACAATTTGTTCAGATTCATACGAGGGATTTATTGGGAGGCATTTATCTCTTTATCAATCCAATTAATTTCTTAATTGGATAATAATTAGTTTGCCATTATCTACATCGGGAATTACTATCGCGCTATCCGTTTCGGTTGATTCTACGCTAGCACGTGTCCGTAGGCTTCATTTGCGAATTGCGCAAATGGACGAAGTTCACGGAAATAGTTATTTGCTGAAGCTACCGAGAACCGTTATCGGCGCGCTTGGTCTCACTTTATCTCGCTGAGAAATCTACGAATCATCTAAATTTAACGACACCGCATTACTTAAAACAAATATTAAAATAGCGCTGTTGCGCCTCGGCATTCTGCGTATTCCGCGATATTCTTTTTTCGAGCCGGGCTCGCGCGCTCCGGTGGGCACCGGCGCGCCGCAACGAAGCCCGGTAAGTGTAAACCTCCTCGTGAATGGCCTCTTATACTTCGTGGCTTATGACATAATAGTTTCACTACGTGCGCCGCGTATATACGCCGAGGAGGAGCCTGACGAGAACCGGACGCGAGAGGAGCAGCGTAAAACTTGAAGCCGCGCGACGTAAGACGAGTGCGGACGAAGGCATTGACCAGGCCGGTGATGCGTCGGCGTTCGCCAGTTCCAAAGAGACCAACAGGAATCGCGGTGGTGGCCTCGATCCTCGTGTTACCGGAAGCGACGCGTCGCACATCATATTTCTTCAACCCGCCCGCAACCGATCGACGATAGGTTTCTAATCTGACCAGATCTAGACTGTAGGATTTCTTTGGCTTCGCCGATAGACAACGCGTACTGACGCGTATGGGCTACCAGACAGATAGGAAATAACGGCTAAACGCCATTAGATTAATCGTCCGAGTGATTTTTTGCATTAATAAGGTGATACTTGTAATTACGATGTACGCGAGTCATCGGCAATGCCGGAAAATCTATTCAGATTATCACGACGACTTGGACATCAGTATTTAATACCGCAATGCTGATATCTTACTGATGTCTATTATCTTTAAATCCGCGCACATTTCAAATCGCAGATCGTTCTGATAAAAACTTAACATGCTGCGTCTTATCTTTGCAACACATTTGCATCGAAATGTACAACGCTACGGCGATCTATGGTTCGACAGAGAAGTTACGAGCTGGACTTAACGGGCTCGCTTGTTGCCTCGGCTAATTTATCCGGCTCTCAACTTCACTTGGAAGCTTTTTCGGGGCCTTTATTTATTCCTCGGCGGACAAAATTGTTCGCGCGCTGAACATGTGCAACCGCGTCGGACCGCGCGGTTGATCGTTCGTTCTCGAGAGGTTTTCGAGAGTGAGCAACGTCCGGAGAAACACACACTCGAGGCCCCGAAAGAGCGGGACGGAGAAAAAAAGAGAGAGAGAGAGAGAAGAAGGCAAGCCATGCTCTCGGGAATATGTATTACCTTGGTATGGAGGAACGCCAGGGACTTGTTCACGTTCTCGATTTTGTGAACTCGCATGCGTCCGTTGTTGGGCTTGGCCAATCGCTCGCCGGAGATGATCTCCAATAGTTTGAGTAATTTCTTGCCGTCCGCTAGATCGGTGAACAGATCGTCCACCTCCATGCGCGCCTGAAAAGCCAGATCGAGTTTCGATATAATTCAATTCCGTGAACGAATGGAGATTAGTAATTATAGAAAATTATTATTCGTCAAAAGTAATCTCATCCATCAGTAATTATTACAGAAACATACTACAAGCGCTATTTACGAGAATATTTTTGAGACAGATATAGATATATTTTATATCTGAATGTGTAAATTTTAATATGTTGCAACTTGCTTTACGCCAAATCTTTAATTAATACACAATTAGATGCGTTACCTTCAGCAGAAACGAATTGATCCATTTTGTGAACGTTTTCTTTTGGATGTGAAGACGTTCTTCTTGCAGGGCCTTAATGCGGCCCTGCTCGAACTTGAGAACGTCTTCCCTCTGAGTCATTCTCTTCTGTATCTGCGCACCGCCCCTGTATCTGTCGACTCTCGGTGGCGGATATGCGGGGGCGGATTCGAGATTATGGGTCCTTCCTTGGGGTGCGGCGCTGGGCCCGACGCCGGGCACATACTGCGCCCCTGAAACAGAAATCGTCCGCTTTTGGAAACTTGTTTTATTAGCGTAAACGTGGCGTAAACACAGGATACGCGAGGCGGAAACACGGCCGTAAATGTTCTCCAGAAGAGAACATTTGAAGCCTCGTGCGCGATTAGCATCTGTGACATTTCCTTTCTAAACACGCGCTTTACGCAGACCCTACTCATAGAAATTGAAATTAATTAGCGACCAATAATTAAGGGATACATTCAAAATAGTTAATTTAGTAGATTAAAATTTTGCAAATCAAAATCTTTGTTATTAAGAGTAGTAATAATCAATTATTAAGAGATTAAATTAAGAAAAATAAATTTTAGATGAAGCAATATTGTATTTTTTTTCCCAAAAATGGAAAAATTAAGAGATTTAAAAAAATATTAATTTTAGCAATGTGTAATGCGAACTTCTTATATTTTAAGAAAGTTGTATCAAGTCGTTTTATTAAATCGTTTTCACGTTCCAATTCGAACGACAGGCATCTATTATGATAGTTATTGATCGTTATTTCACAGGCGGGGCAATAATTTAATTGAAATCGAGAAGCAAAAACCCGTACACACAAATAACTCTTCTAACTTATGATCTTTCATTATTTTGATATAGAACGTACTAACATTTGATCGCTGCACTATTGCATTGTCAATTCATCATGATGAATTGAATAGCCACAGTCGATAATGGATAAGAAATTATCAAACCCTCGATGGAATTTTACCACGTAAAATTCAAGCTTTGCTATGCTTTCTAATTAATAAAAATGCCACAAAACGTTAAAAGAATAAATATATATATTGACAAGATATAGTATAGTGCAGATAAAATATATCTTATCACGCGTATTAATCTCTTAAATGGTTCAATACATTTTTGTATAATCGTACTTACTCAGCACTTTTTGAAGTAGCTCGTGTCTGAGATGATTAAAGAGACGAGAAACTAAAATGACATCGGTCGTATCGCCTTTTCGATATCTACGCGAGAGGCCGCGATAAGAAGACGTATGTATCGTAAAATAGGGTGATAGGAAATACCATAGGCGTGGATATTATTGCATTTAGGATGAGAGCGCAGCGTGGCTTTTCTCGCGCGGGAGAAAGGAACAACGGGCATCCTTCTCGGGAAGATTAACGAGTCGTGATAACTTTTACGAGTGGCAGTATTTACGCAGCAGGCAGATAAACGGCGAATCGAAGCTCGTACGGAGTCAACATTCGAAGCGGATGTGTGAAAATATTTCGCGACAGCCTTAATCTGAATTTACGGGATTACGTGGATTAAATTAAACGAGAACAGCCGTAGCCGCAAATATTGAAAATTACGATTTCTCAGAAGACGGGGCGATAAATTTGGGCGGGGATGACCGCATACCGCGCATTAACTTCTTTACGATGACGAGGCTCATAAATATCATGCTCCTGAACAAGATAGCTGTTACGTGGAGTATCGGAGTGCTAATGAGAGTAAATTAATAAATTTGTCGTTTCGAAAGAATTAACGGTGATTTGATGATGACTAGGACACGATTTAGATCCAAATTAATTAAAAAGACTTTTGAAAGCATTAGCGTTTACTCCGTTCCGGAGATCTATAGGCCATGTCATCTTGATGAGATAAATGTCTTCAATAATAGGAAACGATGAAAAAAAAAAAAAGAATATCTCGATTAGCTCTCGCTACATGTAGGTAGTGAAGCGCGTTTCACTAAAAGCTACGGCGTTTCGTAAAGTCAAGGCGAATGTCAAAACGGAAGAAATACGTGCTGTATTTAATTCCTCCCGAGGTTATTCGAGAACGCTGATGCGAAACTCACATTTCATTGGGCGACAACCCGATAATAAGAGCAAGTGCATAAACGACCGTCCGTGCAGGGCGACTCGTTTCTTGCTGGGCGTTCGTGACTCGGCGGGATTATTGTCCTCGCTTATTGTCACTCCGGCTAATGCTACGTAGACGCTGTCGTAAATTTTTTCGAGCCTCTAAAAGGACGCGCCAGCACGAACGTGAGCGCGAGCGTAAATTGGCCGGGCGAGCGCGAAAGAAAGGGGGCGCACGCTAAAAAAAAAAAAAAGAAAGCACGCGCAACTTTGAAGTGTCAATTATGACGGCTGCGTGTATGCGACTGCACGTGCAGGCCAATAGTTAATGTGCACGCACGTGCGTGCGTGCATGCGTACATTTGTAGTTCCATGCGATTTAACGCTGGACCGCGAAATGTTCTTCAAAGCTGTCAGTTTGTCGAATGAGTCGTTCTCGCATTCACATATCTTCTATTTTTTTATGGACTTTTAATTCAGTCTGGAGCACTAACGGAGACTGTTTAAAGTTAAACTTAGAATTGAAAGTTGATTATTGAGATTGAAAATTTATGTTCTGGCAAAATTGATCTGAAAATTATATTTTGTAAAAATAATATCAATTATCGATAATGTTTTATTTTTAACAATTATATAATAATAGGATTTATTTGACATTAGCAGAGTTTTATTTTGTCATAAATTAATTCACAGTAATGTTTTTTAATAATTCGTATAATTAATTCTTCTTGAAAATTGTTTATATGTATCTGAAAGAGAGGCTTTCGAATCGATGGTCAATTCACAACCGTGTCAATGTTAATCGACGATCACTTCATCGATGTATTTCATCGGCGTTAATATTAATGATGCCAATTACTAGAGAAAGGTATTAGAAAGTTCGCTAATAGAAAATCGTGAACGTGTTGGTTGTCTGTTCCGCGAAGAGACGAAGAAACGTATTCGGGCGTTTCGGAAGATCAAGGACGCGCTACGGCAAATGCAGATTAAAGGACACGCTTTCACGAGCCGGCAACATTCGTTTACATGCGCATAAGATTTTTAAATGTCACACGTCGTCTGGTTCGCGGTCGCGTGTGATGTCACGTCTGAAGTCTCAGTTCGAGCGTCTGGTGGTTGTGAGATTTATTTTGAAAGTGGATTAAAGCGCGACATTTTCACAACGAATCGTGTCTTGAGCGACGACACTTTCACGTATCAATATATTAATGTAAAAAGACGTATTAACTGAAAGAAACGGAAGCTGAAGAATTGCAATCGCGTAGGGAGATACTTCGGCTAGCAGCATAGAATAAGATCTTATATAAAATCTTGCTAGAGAAGCATGATATCGAAAACCTATGATATTAAAGATTTTTTTATACCATCTATTTTTAAATATTATTTATGATACTCAGGATTGCAAAGATCGATGGCACCGAAGATCTATGCGAGGTAGCGGTACCTTGATCCATCTGCGCTACCAAAGGATCTATAATATCAATGATTTATCGGTTCCATCCAACCGATAACTGAGGAAACCATGGCGTCGACGATTTATAGTACCGCAGGTCAATGACGCCAAAGATTTACGATATCAAGCGTCTATAGCGATGGTAATGAATGTACAATGTTGAGAATCTGCCAAGGTCGCATAAAAAATTTAATAAAAAGTATCCAATACCTAGTGCCAGATACACGGTGCCATTAAAACCAAAGATTTTAATGGGACGATGACAGGGAATTATGATACAGGAATTTATGAAGTTGCCAAACATCTATATTGTATGGGATCCATGTACCGAACGAAGGAAACGCCCGCGAGGGCAATGGCAAGCAGTATCTCGGCGTATTTGATTAGAGTACTTAAGCGTTCGGTGCTCGCGCACCAAGTGTTTCTAATAGCAATCGGACTATGTAACGCGACTGTAACACACGTACTCGGCGCGAATTCCTCGAGCGTGACGCGTGCGATACATATGCTCTCGCCGTTTGCGTTAACTACATTTCGCAGGCTTATGTACAAGTGAGATACAACGTGTACGTACATCGATAATGACGTTTCGATCGAAGTGGCATTGTCGAGTTCCATGGGAATTGGAGTTATGTATGTAGGTCAAGCGCTGTAAAATCTCAGGAATGAAGAATATAATTTCCTAAGTTTTCTCTCTGTTTCCAAATTATTCTTATGACCTTTTCAATTTTTTTATTTACTTTAGATATTCTAGTAATAGTGTTTTAAATTATTCTATAGATTTGTAGGTGTAAATTATTTTATAAGATCTGAATTCGCTGCTGTAATCATCACTATAATTGTAAGATTGTGTGAAAACGTGCATTTAAGTATATTCTACATTAATTTTACAAGTACTTATGATAATGCAGTTTACATTTCAATTTGAACTATAATATAATTTAGCTCGTTCGAACGGCTTAACTGTCGGACAATCTGAATGTATCTCTGACAGTAGATTATTAGTCCATCATAGCGAACGGTAGATCAAAGTTTCCGCCCGGCTTGTCTTATCTGAGATAAGACAGGTGTGGTTATTATGAAATTATCTCTAGCTGTGCACACATTAGATTACAATTAGACACTAACCTAATTGTATATAATGACTACGAGCATTCTATTACGCAAGCTACTTACGTAACAAAAATATATATATGTGAAATACAGAGGTTTTTGGAGCATAGAGACAATGATATTTCTCATCTTACATATTTACCAAAATAATAATGATGATTGTACGCCATGAGGTGTTTCACATGCAAGATATTATCCTTTTATCGCGCCCTTCCGCTCGCGATTATCATCGTCGATTTTTACGTAAATCGATCAGACACTGGCAAAAAGAACGCGAGGTGAGGCGCAAACAAGCGGTGACACCCAACTGATTCAGTTGCCAGTCGAAGACCACTGACAGGACTCTTATCACGTATTGCATGTGTATTATGTCGGCGGGCTTATTTATGTAGCAGAAGCTAAGTACACTTATATGTGTGTGTGTGAGATAATACATAGGCGTAGGAACATTCCAGAGAAGAATTTGCGATGAGAGAAATAAAGATGATGAAAACATTAGGGGAGGAAACAGACAAGAAAATTAACAAACTTAAGACAACAGAAAACTAACTGAAAGATTCGATTATCAATCTCGTGCGTTATAAAACAGTGAAGAAATATATTGTGAGATAAGACATTATGTTGCATTATATTACAAAAATACATATAAATTTGTCTGAATTTTTAAGCCAGAGTAGTTTGTATACTTTGTAACAATATTACAATAAGATTAATATAAGCCGTATAAAACACGTAAAAAGATAAAACGGATGGTACGAAGGGAGCAGTCACGCACATAAAACCAGATAGGATACGCGGAATTTAATCCGAGCTTTTTAAACCAAAGAGTATGTCATTAAGGAGATACTTTTCACGGAATGTTTATAAGCGACACGTACGCCACGATAAGCGCGGCCTCAAGTTTGATTCCACCGGGTGCACGATGCAAAATAACGTTGGGAGTTGAGCTACTTGTAGATCAACAAGAATCTATGTTATCCCATTTTTAAAAATCTTTTCGAAACATATTTTAGTCTGTGATTATAATTTAGTCTCTCGTTATAACTCGTTTCTTTTCTTTTTATTTCACATTGTACCGAATAATTATATTTGCAGAACAATTTTCTCGCATTCTTAATATCCTTTATAAACATAATTTATGTTTCCTAATAGCTTTAATTAGGTAAAGTTTTAATATAAATTTTTTAAGGTTTAGATTCTGGAGTAATTTACACGCAGATACATACGGATGCGAATTTAGTATTTTGAGAGAAATTCGAACAGACTGGGTAAATTTTACTAAATCTACGTATATCTAAGCTCAATAAATTTTCTATTATAAAAAATTTCCCCGTAATTATGTAATACTCTATGTCTTAATTCAAGGAATACAATAATTAAGCCTGAGAGAAAGATGAACAGTTTCATATTTCCGGTAAAGGTGTTCCTCTACAACCTTGAACTTTTGTGGAAGACGAACGATGAATTTAAATTGTCGCGGATGATATCAAGTTGAAAATTATAATCTGAGGACGATCAACAACGTCGATATTACCGACAAGATAATTAAATACCAGCCCTTTAATCGTGGAGCCGTCAATGCGGCAGGAAGCGCGGAATCGCAGCGGAAATACGGCGATTGCGCTAAAGTGGGGTCGGGTTTTTGACCAGGAGGCATCTTCGCATAATGTGGGACTTTGTCAACTGAAAGCTGCGCCAATGAAGCGAATAAAACTGATATTATCAGAAGCGCAAAGAGTTATTTATTAGTCACGAAATTAGATTAGATTAAGAAGTCATGAGAAATAAAGAAAAATTAAGAATAATGATGGTAAAAGTAATATTGCATATTATGTAAAATTAAAAAATTTACAATTAAAGACGATTATTTGGAAGCTCACGTTTTGTAACTAGAGTATATTTTTATATCTTCAAAAAGTCAATTTATACATATTTAGTGCAGAATAGTTCCGGTATACAAAAAATTTCAACAGCATTTCTAAATTTATCTTCAAATTACTATTTCGATCGGCTTGAAACGCTCTAGAAATCGAACGTGTGTGCGATGAGGAAGATACCGATGCTGTTCGAAAGGGCATTGTTGTTGCCGGCAGGAAGCGCAGAATTGCACCGGAAATACGGTGAACGCACCGAAAGAGCCGAGAGAGGAGTTGCAAGACTAGCGGACCAGGTGAAATCGGAGCCGTATTATTATCGGCACTCGTCCTGCCTGGAAAGTGCCAGCTCGTTCTGTTGACACTGATAGCCGAGGCAAACATTAATTCATTCCCGTATCGTCGTACCGCGCGTATGTAACCGGGTAGGTTATATCCGAAGCAGAAGCGAGTTTCATGGCAACCGTACCATGTAGAATTTATAGCGATAGTCGTCCTCTTCTTATTTCGAGAGAACGAAGAAATTTAATTCGCACAAAAACATAATTTAACACGACTATGTAATTAAGTGATTGCATTTGGAATTTTCATAAAACAGAAATGTCTCTTTTTGATTAAAGACCCGTTTTAAAGTGTCGCGCCTGATAAGGAACATGAATCAAGCACCTGATAAGGAGCACGAAGTGGCAAGGTGTAATTAATGGTTAACTCGAGATCAATCATCAATCATATTAGGATGGAATAACGTTTCGAAACATTAAAAATAATGGTAATTTAATTACCGGCCTGCCCATTTGCGCATTTAATCGTGAAAGAAAACAACAGAGGCATACATAATTTTAGTAATTATCTAACATCTGAAATCAAATGTCAACCTAATCGTCAGTCGAGTTGCCGAGGTAATAACACTCCATGCAATAATCATTTACCGTTGTCTCGCGTTCCTCTCTATTGACGTTGATAACCCGTGCTATCTGATTCACATTCCCGTATCGAAGTGTACATACAAGGAAATAAACGCAATAACAGCTTCAAACGATAGTGACGACATGCCTATATTTGGTCTGTGACATTGTGGGAATGGACTTGGGTCATTTTTTGAGCTGGCTTCACTTCAACGCCCAGCGAGTTACTTTGCGAAAGATGGAAGCGACAAATACAATTCGTTATCGCAAAATAATAATAAAGTTAGAATTTAATTTGTGTATTGGAATTAGATTAATTAAGTTTCTTAATGTAGTACCGTTACGTGTCATAAAGTTAATATTTATACTTCCGCAATTTGTTCGTGTGTGAAACAGAACGGATTACGCTGCGACGCAGAATGCATATTTTTCCTATTACGCGTTGCTTCTCATTCGCAAATGACGAAGCTTGTTGAATCATCTCTGCTTTATAATTATGCATAACACCTTGAGAAGAAAACGGTAATGGATGAGAAATATTTTTCTACTTCTATAGATAGAATTTCTAACACATGATTACATGTATTATTCTGTGGAATGTATAACCTGTTGTTGAACATTCCATAATGTTCAACTAAAACTGTACATCCTTATCTCGTTACGAACACGTGTGCCTCGATACGGTCTACGAAATATGACACATAGTTTCTCGTGTCATTTACATTGTGTACTACTTAACTCACGATTTCTACTTGTCCCAATTTTTGAAAAATTTCCGAGAAGTGAAAAAATATGCAAGATATGCATGTTACATGAACTGTAATTACACTAATCATTATAACGACTAGAACGCGACATTTCACTTGGTGCTCCGAAAGTAATTCAATTTCACCTCGTGAAACTCCTGGTTTCCGAATGGAAGCCATTACAAAAATATCATAAACGAATACGTAGGCATAGTTGTGCAAAATAGTTTATCGTAGCCCGATATTTCTGAGCGTGATAACCACAACTCGTCCTGACACTTTACGGTTGGCGGATTAGAGCGAAATTGTGGATTATAATTGTGTCAATTGCTCGCGAAGTAATTAGGCGAGAGCACGTACGAATGGTTATTAGAAAACGATGTCAATCCGCAATTACAAACTGTTATTTATCTATAGATTTGCATTGAAGTTTGACCGAGGCATATTTTTTTCAACTACATACTTTGACTTTACAAGTCAAAGATTACTGACGCTGTATCTTTGTGAAAGAAAACATAATTCCGGATAACGCAATCGCGTTCCTTAAAAAGAGCATGCTTTGTTTTATTGTTCTATAGTGCCTTACAGATTCTCCTTGCCGACGCGAAGTCATATGCGAGCTCATGCCGGCGCATAACGGCCTTAGCAGCTCTTCTAAGAGTTCGAAAACGCTTCAAATGACTCAGCCATTAGATCGCAGAACGCGGAGCGTTGCTGGGCTTTAGATACTTGCATACTCATACTGCGAATCCAGATTGCGCAATAGAATTGCTGAGCATCAGTGGGATTCGTCGCTATTAAGACGTCACCGCGGCACACTCGAAATCTGTTTTTAATGGCGATTGTAATCTCCGTATAAATTTTCAGACGTCGCAATAATTTACGAGAAAATTATTCTGTTCGCGGGCAGAATGCTTGCCTTACTTTTTTTTTTCCTTTTACGGCTGAGAAATTAATTTCGCGGACACTTTTATCTATGTTGGCCATCGAATTGGAATGTGAGATCGTTTCGATAAGTCGTGATAACAGATTGCTGGTGCTGGAAAGCCACTGCGCGAAAACCAAATAATGTTTCATTATGATAATGTCACTGGTGAGATAGAGCGTCTGAGATGTTAAGCCGCTTCTGTAAATTTCGAATACTCTCCTAAAACTGCTCGATATCTTATACATCACGTCTTACTTATATTTTATTATGATTTTTCGAAGTAACTCCTTATCCCTTTATTCCTATGCGAATGTAGGAGCTTGGTTTACACGTTCTGGAATTACTCAGACATCGAATAGGTAGAAGATAAAGTTTGACTTTATCTCGTGAGACAAATATTGCGTAAGCCTGTATAAATATCTCTGCGATGACTTAACATTACTGACGATATATATTGTCGGTACTTTGGCCGGTTTCCGTTTTGTCCCATGGCTAAACGTTTACGAGACATAAGGATGTGACGACTACGACGACACACATATCCTCCTGTCCCTAAATATTTATCTTGCGTGCTGCGACAACGAACAGACGATTGAAACATTTTTTAATTGTCATGTTATTAAGAAATTTCATTTCCGAAAAGGATAATACATGATATGTAAAACCATATAAATTTATATTAAATAAATAATAAAAAAATACAAAAATACTTGTATAGTTTTGCATAAAAATAAAAAAAAAATCTAAAATAATATAAAGTAAAAATTATGTTAAGTTAGCTAATAGTTACACGCAGTTGCAGCTAAAAATCTATTTAAATTAATATAAATATTAATGAAAAGTATTATCACATTAGGCTCTGAAATCACTATCCATAAATAGTTTTAATAATTAAGCATAATGCGCTATAGTATTTTATACTTGTTACTACAATGGACTTGAATTAAATTTTTATATCGATACAATAATGCTGACGAACATGTTCTCATTCCATGATAATGTCCTAATTAATCTCGAAAGGATTGTATCATATAGAATACAGATTGACGGGCTTTTATTAACGATGGAGCACCGCGCATATAATTGCACATCAATACGATCGATCTTTTGAACGATGATTTTTGTTTCTCGTCAAAATCTAATTGCTGTTCAACGTTCATTAAGATGTGGGTGTAACGCCACCGTACAAGGTCGGAACGATCTTCCACTTGTCAATCTGACTACCGGTGAAATTCGCGGCTGTAATTGACCCCAATAAGTCTACTTTATTCCGCCTAATTAAGAGATGGTTTGAATATCCGGTAAACAAGCACGCGCTGACGTCTCATTCGCCATTACGAACGGATCGTGAACCTCTGCGCGATAGTTTCTTCTTAAGCAGTTGGCGAAACTAAAAGAACACTCTACAACTTATATCGACGAAGACTTGAGTATGAGGAAATGACGGAATGCGCGTAAAAAATTAAAAATATTATTTTTCATTATCATAATATCTGTTTATATTGCCTTTATTATCTGATATTGCTACATTTGATATCTTATCGTATTATCATTGCAACTGTAGATTAATTTTTTGTTTACATTTTAAACTCTATCGGCATTAATTCTGGGTCTTTAAAACGGATAAAGTCAAGTTGAATAAAAAGTATGGAAAGTTACAATCTTTTAAGTGTGTATCAATAACCGAGTGATAACTAAAAAGATATTTTATTTGGAATTTATAAGATTTCAGAAGCTAATGGTGAAGCCTTTTTTGCACTTCTTGCTTTATTCTTTTGCAAGAAGTTCTGTCCTACTTTGCAATATCTATTATCGCGTATCATACTTCAATAGAAAATCGCGGTAATCTCCGTAATTGCCGTAACATTTGCACAACGAGTCGTTTATTGCCACGGCCCCGTAATCCCCACATTCTACGCGCACAGAGATGCGGCGGAGACAAAGCAGTCGCTGTTGGATGCAGGAAATACTTATTACAGTAATCAGTGAAAACAAGAAGAGATAATTGTTTCAAAGACCCATCGCCCGATGTTTAGATCGATCCTATTTCGTTCCATTTTATGGAATGCAACAAACATGAATTAAATAGGTCATACGGGCTAAAATTATTCGTTTCTTATATCGAGTCGATGATAACAGAAACGCGTTAATACATTAAATCACAAGATTGTGCTTTCAGAAATTAGCATTCAGAATTTGAACTTTCAAAGTTCGTAAATATCCTTTAAACGAATATGTATGCATCATATACATAACATAGGCTGTAACGAAAATCCAAATAAAAATACTGCTTTCGAAGTAATTTAAAAAATTTTTAATTACGGATTGAAAATATTCCGTCTTATATTGGTTATATATATTTATATATTATAAATATATAAATATATTATTTAAGACTGAAAGCTATATCGTTAGAAAATTCTACGTCTGGTCATCGCGGCGGGATTTCGGCGTCGATGCAACAGAATTTATGCATTGAACATGTCCATAAATGCAGCAAACAGCGATTTCCTTTTTCGTGTAAACACTACTAGCCGGTCGGCGGACTGGTCGACGTCGCGTTAATAACTTGTTAATTTCACGATGCGGTAACGTAATCGCTTAATACACACAAACCCGGCGCGCAGATTACACGCAGAACAAGTTCTTAACGGCACGGCACGAATCGTGCACTTTTGCGATGATGTTTCCTGCACGGAAACCGGCAAAAGTCGCCACGTTGAATAAGAGAAAAGGACTGCCGTGTAAAGATGGAATGTATAATCTTCCTTATGTTTTACAACTGTACAACTCGGCTTTGAATTGAACTAATGACCAGGTAATGAGATCTAACATTGCGGATAGAATCCTTATTCACGGATCAATTTGGCAAGGAATCCATTATTCATCTAATTAATCCGACATTGTGTATTATAACTGACACATATTATATCTAAGAAATAATAAATTCCCCGTGTACTGTAACTCACGTTCGCGGTTACGGAGTTGATGCCATAAACGTACCACGTCTTTTCCGTTCTTATTTAATTGCCGAGTGTGGCAACTTTGCTTGAAATAATGATCCATTAGAAATTCTAAAAATAGGGATATTACAACAACTGCGGGGGCGATTTATCCTTTTTTCTTTCTTATTTTTCTTCCAATTTGTAGATATCTGACGATGTTTCATAAGTATGCGAGATACAACGTTGAGGGGACACAACATTATTCGAATGATTTGAATTTATGACGACGATTATACTATAATTACTGCAGCGAACGACTTCTCGCTAGACGACCTATTACGGCGTGTGAATGAATCATTGGTAACGTTTCCTGCAAGCGCTAAGAATTCTAGCTTTCACGAAATGTATTAAGCAACAATGTATTGCGGGACTTAAGGTTTCCGAGGGTTCTGTCAGAAGCGCGTTTGAACCGGTCAATTACCCCGCGATGTTTAACGAGCGGAATAAGCACAGAATTCATTAACATATCTCCTCTTTTCTTAATAAGACGTACAGCATGCACTTGATGCAGTCTGTATCAATTACATAATTTATATACGCTATGCTCTTGATTGCTACGTTTTCGCTAGAAGCTTCTCACTACAAATTATACCGTAAATCATTTCAGTTGGAGTGGGAAAATATTATTAATATTAACAATTTCCATTGCAAGGAACGTAATTGCTACACTGAAAAAAAATTCTGGTTAAAACGAATCAGAAAAATCTTGAGTTATAAAGTATTGAGTCCTATTATAATAACCAGAATTCCTATTATAATCAAAATATTTGATCAGTCCTACAAGATTTTTCTAATTCATCCGTTTTTAACCAGAATTTTTTTCAGTGTAAATATCTCTTGAGACGATGAGCCTGTTCTTTTTTATTAATTAATAATTAATAAAGCCTCAGTTTGCCGTGAATATTTTTAATCGCTCGCGGAGAAGATTATACGAAGGAAAAGATGCGTTGATATCCTGTTACGCGATGTGTAGTAGGAAACAGGTTACTGACGGTGGATCGGCGAGGCTAGCCAGCTCGACATGAATGGAAGGTGTTATTTCACGAAAATGCCGCACAACACAATGCAGCGGTATCTAGCCGCAGTATCTCAAGCGCCTGCACATGAGACACGCGAGAACGCGCGCCGACACGGGGTGTCCTTTGTAAATTTCGACTTAATGGCCTTTATACTCCCACGTGCCACATTCGTCTTCCCCCTTCCTCCATTATGCGCGTCGCACACCATCTAATACTCGTTCGACGAGGCTGTATTTACCGCCCTATTGTCCCCCCTCGGGGGCGGGGGTTTAATGCTTCATCGCGTGAAATGAGTATGTCCGTGAGCGAAATTCGTAAAGTTACGGGAAGTTATAATCTTAAGGTATTTATGGTATGAAATATAGAGAGGCTTGGTCCACATTCCTCATGTGATAGCGGGCTGCAAAGTTTGGAGTTCATTCTTCTTTCTCTTAACAAAACTTTGCTAGTATAATAGGCAGGCATTTAATAATGAACAATGATTTTTTATTTTAAATTATTTTATAAAAGAAAATAAATGGAAATTTTCTTAACTTTTTAAACCCCGGTTACGATAAGACATTATCTTAATATTAAACTAAAATTAATTAATGACCAAAGTTGTTAGCTTTCCGACTAATTTTTGTCAGAATCTTAAATCACAATATTTAAAAAAGTATGAGATACGAAGAATTTTATAATTGATTTAATGATATTAAATAAAGAATCGGATTATTTTTTCATTCCTGACAATTTTTGCTACTTTGAACAATTGTTATACGATTTGTTGTTAATGTTCAATATTTTGTATTTTAGAATCGCGTAAAACGCGTCATCGGGCAGAATCGTAGCTGATATCGGGCGTGAAATTTTGTTCAACGATATGAATACAATAGAGTGAGATAATGCGCGAACGTAAACAGATAATTTAAAGTCTAACGAATAAAGAGCTATGCCGGGTAGAAGTCGCCGGCTGTGTATCGACATTCGCAAAAAGATTGATGCGACACGACGCAGTTGCTTTTCGTTGAACTTTAATTGCACGTCTGTCCGAAGAAACAGGTCATATAGAAATTACTTTCTTAATAGAAATCTGGACTAACGAAGAGCGCATGTATTTTCTCACAATATACGAGTATGAAATATGAATAGCTTCTAATTTAAAAGCGTTCATTAGCCTAATGATGCCGCTTTGTCTGTATCGAAGGATGCTTCATTGACTAGATTATTTGGTGATCTTGGTTTTTGAAAGTAAGACACAACATTATGATTGCTTTCTTTCTACAGTTCTTTCTCTTTCGATCGCTGATAGTATGCGTGGGAAACGTTGCGATTGAAAAAATGTGTAAGGATTGTAATTCCTGAATATGTTATTTCCGTACATTACATTGACAAATTACGAAGTGCTATCTATAGATAGTGATAGAATAATGATTAATCATGGACTGATGCAGCGTGAATACGTAAAGATATAGATAAGATACAGAAAGACATACCATCGACTGTTCATTTTAATTTATTTCCAAAAAGCTATTTAATACCATACCGCAATTTTTCCTGACAATTCTCATCGTTAAAAGGCGCGCAGTTTGGTCATGGCTGTGTAATTACGGTCTCCCTTTCGCGGCGATTAATCTCCATGAGCGATATCGATGTATGAAGGAAAACACAGAAAAACAGCTAATAACGTCGTTATTGCAAACGATGCGGTGTGGGTGCTTAGGTTGAAGTGAAAGTGACGATCGCATACTACGATCGTATCGTCGTGCAAAAACGATTCTCCCGGATGAGGTGCACACGTAACGCCGCGCGCGCGTTATGTACATACGTACATGTACGGCCGCAACGCGGATAATAAACGCCTCTAAGCCGGAGGTCGGCAACCCGCGGCTTTCTTAATTAATTAAGTAAGAAACACAAACGCGCCCCGAGCGTATCCATCATAATTTCCTCGTCGCTTTCAAAATAGACATATTTATCGATGATTTCGATCCATCGCCGATTATTCGTCACGTGTATGCCGAACTCGTCAATGATTCGGCAAAGTTATCAATGTGACGACAAAATTCTTTATACTGTCGCTCTAAATTATAGATAATTGCAGTATTAATAGAAATTACGGAAATCGCCATTCTGCGATCGAAATGTACTGCGATGATTATTTTTTTTTATAAGCAATGATTCTCCATCCGACTCTTTCGCTGCGAATAGATTGATTTCAGACTCATTAAAGATCATTAAAATTCATCATTACCTAATACATCGTTCGTTCATCTATGCGCCGTGCCTTTTGCAACTGATGATTGCACGATTCACCTTTCGCAGAAGAACACTCTCGTAATTCTGGCGTGAGGAATCCGAACGATTTATTGCAGGTGATCGATGCGGACTTCTGCGCCGATCGATTTAAGTTTCCGCTCCGTTGACTTAATTCCCTCGGAACATCACCGTCGGATGAAATGCATAAGGCTTGTACGCGCCAATGCGCATTCCGCGGCCGAACGTCTCCTCGGGAGAGAGAAAGGGAGAGAATAAGAGATGCATCCGGACAGGACCGTTAGCTTTACGTGCATGCGAACAATTCCACGAGATGATACAGTTACGAGTATGCATTTCTCTGCATCGTAGCGCGTGTTCGATAATGATTTCTGACTCCGAAAACGCTTCGGTAATTTGGATTTACAATATTCATGTGATCGTTGCATTGATCGAGAAAGAGACAAAAAATTATGTTAAAATCGATTTATAAATAATTTTGCATTAATAAATTTATGCAAAATACACAGACCGCACAACTCCGTAACTCCGTTTTAATTGACGGATTCTTTAACCAACGCGATTCTCTTTCTATACTGAAAGAAAAATATAGTTACTTTTGGACTCAACCATAATTTTAGTATTTTCTAACAATAAATATGGTTAAGTTAACTATATGCATCATTATGTTAACCATAATTATCATTAGAGATACTATAAAATTGTGGTTGGGTCCAAAAGTAACTATATTCTTCTTTCAGCGTATTAGCTATTACATAATGCAACTGTTCAATTTTCAAAATTATACATTCTCGTAACTAAGCCGCAGATTGAAATTCTATTGAAATAAAGTCCACTTTCTAAATTGACTAAGGATTTTGCAATTTATTTTCCGAGGCTTGATCTGCCGGAAGATAAACTTTCAAATGCTAATTACTCGAAAATAATAAAAACCTCGATATTTTGTCGAGATAAAGTCCAGTTGAAGGAATAAAACAGAAGCGAAACATTCTGCTATTTATAATGCTAACGTAATTTTCGTTCGCGTGAGACTTTTATTAAGCGTTATTCTCTTGAAAGGTACGTTGTTTTACAGCTTTGGTTTATGCCTTATCGCGATCGACGGCAACCGTTATCGTTAAGTTATTGCACATCGATATAAATTGTCTGAATTATGCATTAGCAACCGAGCGATCTAGCCGGTCAGCCATGTCGCCGCGTTTATTTCGCTATTTTATTGCGACGCGCGAAATACCGAGGAGTTTGTCACCGTTCATCGGTTTGTCAACGACGTGGCATCGTTAATTATGCCTAGGATCGCACGTATCAACCACCTGTTCCCGCCTATTCTCATCATCGCTCCGGTCTGCAAGGCGCCGCGATTCCCATCCCGCGTTTGCATTGAATGCGTTTTTCAGACGGCCCCATTTAGCGCTAAATATGCGGCGGGAATGTGGGTTATTCTCTCCTTCCGCAGTCGCACTGTTCTCTCTCACGTTATTCATCGCCATAAATTTGTCTCCTTCTTCCTCTCATTACATCTTTTAAGGTCATTTGTCACGTCGGTGGGCATTTTCTGATATTAATATATACATTTTGTGCAATTTACATTAACGTGTATAAACTAAACAGTAGAAATATGCTCGGTTTTTTATTTTAAAATGTTGATATTTTAGAACAAATATATTTCTACGAGTCTAACAGATACTTCATCTTAAGTTTATTTGCTGAAAATAAAAAAACTAAATTCATTAAAGTAACTCAAGAGATGGCAGACTGACGACTGATATCTTATTATAATTACGAATGATTTCATATGATACTAATTATGATGGCGAGACGCCAGACGGGAACCACATGCGCTTTCATCGTCACGCCATGAGATCGTGGTGTGTGCAAAAAATTCTGTTGCCGATGGAGCAGCGAGTTTTTGTAATCAAATGCCAAGGAACTTATTATATTCAGCGATCCCCGGTCATCAGATCTTCGTATTTCGATTGCGAAAAGAGTATGCTGTTAAAAACAACGCGACGATCGCAGTATGTGTCGAGTGCATAATCCTCGCTATCTATTCCCGTCTCTATCTCTCTTCTTCATTGCGCTCGTATGTGACAGACAGTTTACAATGTATCGAATAAATAACGATCCCCGACTTGACGTCACGAACGGATAGAAAGCCGACAAGAAAAATCTACATTCCTGCATGTGTCTCCGGCGATTTTACATTCACCGTCGTGCCGGCAAATGGCTTCAACCTGCTCGTCGCGTGAGCCAAATAAAGCGTCGTGTCACTTCTTCATACCGTATTCCGCCGTCGTGCGCGAAGGGTCACGTCGGAAGGGTCTGTTAATTAGCCTGATAGCCTGCTATCGAGGACAATCTCCGGGGTCTGTGTGACGTTACTCTTCCGGTTCCGATTTCGAGCGGAAATTTATGCAACTGGTTCGTTAAACAGCTTGATGACATTATTATTTTGCTTTACAAGTTAATCTTTTTTGCCTGATCTTCTCAATTTTATTTATGAGAAAGTGAAATATGTCTTTTCGATGATGGATTATTCTCGCGAGTCACGAAGCACGAATAACGAATAATACTGAAAAAATATCCTTGGAATTTTTATTTTGGAATAAATTAAATTCGACGATCGTGTCTTGGAAAGAAATTCTGCATTAATGTTCATAATGTTACAGCAAACGATCTGTCTTTACGATATAGTCTTTACTATCTCGTAATGCATAAATGTAACTATGCATTTATCTCTTTTTGTGGCGCAGCTGGTGGTGCAAACGCAACGTACCACGATGCAAAACGGCAGCTACAAGCCGACGATAATTTGTCATAAATTCACTTAATCCGCGAATGATAACGTATCGGGAAGTAAACATGTTACGCGAAACAAATTCTTTTCCTTTTCGACAACGCCTCGCGTCCACGGTTCGCCACTTGACTTGCCAAAGAGGTGAAAGCATTCACGTGTATATAATTTATTATTAAATACCTGCCACATGCGAGCGCTCGTAAATTACACGCCAAGTTTCTTAGTTCACGTGTTCTCGTTCGCGGTATTAGGAAGCCGGTATTAATTAACGCGCATGGGAAATTAATTGGAAAGTAGTAACCGTTTCTTAATTGCGCGCCGTGTCGTACTTGAAACAATCAAAATCGATCGTTAGACGTCTGCGCACTTCCATAATACAATTAACCGTAGAACTGTCGTGCTCATTGTTGCACAAAATTCCCAATGTCAAGCCCGAGCGTGTTTCCTTGGATCGCTCTTCTACGCGGGGAATAAAACCGGGGGGGCCTCGAGTGTGCAGCCAACACCTGGGGTTGCCTAATCGCGCGAGCGATTGTGAAAATCGACGAGCCGCTTGAATTCCCGGCGATGTCTGGAAACCTCGCGCGCGGGTTTCGATGAGATCGATGGTCGTTTCGCGAGGTCGCGGGTTTATCGTGCCTCTTGGAATGTGCAGCACGTCTAATGGAACTACGGTCGCTTTCGAATCCCTCGGAATTCCCGTGTCGCCGCCAGATATCCCTTCGACCGCGAGTCATGGCGAACGGTTGCGACTATCCGGAATTATTCCATTGTATAATCATATCAGTGAACTTGATCGCACCGTTGATTAATTAATTGCACGTTAATACTGTCACAACTGTTAATTACATTGGGTCAATTTTCCGTGTTTGTTGGCAACGAGTGCGTTACAAAAATCACGTAGGTGCAAACATTACCATATCTTACAATAGTAATTTCGTAATAAGATAAAAATAGTAATGTAAAGCATGGCGGAATTTTAATTTCACCTGAATTAAAATTCGAACGCGGAATTCTCAGTGACCGCGCGACACGCAGTTATATAATACCGATTTCAACAGGATAGAAAGAGTAGGAACGGTAGTGATAACTCGATAGTTTGCAGCGTGCGTTGAAAGTAGTCTCGATAGCTTGCTTGACCTTTCTGGCGTCTGGAATCCGACATAAGAAAAGTAATACCGTTGATACCTGTCTCTCGGTATGTTTATCAACAATTTTACCTCTAGCTGAGCGCGTGCAAACTTATAGGAATAGCACAGCCATTATCCCCGATATGCGCGGAATGTGAAAGTGAGCACGAGAAGAGAATGATTCGGTATATATATAAAAAAAAGGATCTAATTGCAGAGTACCTGCAAATATTGAAATTTGCGTTTGCACGTACCACCGCGGTACGCGTACATAAAACTCGGGACATAAACGTAATAATGGTCATAAGCCGTAAAATCAAACGTCTAATTTTATGGGTCAGCGACGTAAAATTCAATGACCAAAGTGATCCAAAGCGCAATTTGCAACTAGAACGCGCCCTGGCTCGCGCACACGCGAGAGCCTCGTCGGAAAGTTGGTTAACCATTCGAGCGCATTGCAGGCAAAATTTCTCCTCGGGAAATATTCGAGACACACACAGCCGCGGTTCACGAAAGTTTTTTTTTTTTCCTCTCCGCAGACCTCCTCGCGCCAATCGCGCGATTGACGGAAGGCGGTGGTCGGGTCGATCGTGGGCCTTGAAGACCGCGTAACCCGAGTCGACCGCCGTCTCGGGGCCCCCGTATAGGTCTCAAGGATCCCTCCGGGTTCGACTCCGGATCCGGCAGGAGGGGAGACGCGTGAGTACAGGCTCCTAGAGCGGTCCAGCAACTTCACAGAACACAGGCATGCGGTTACGCGCGCGCGCGCGAGCGAACGCATGCATACACACACGTGGCTGTGCGTACTACTCCCGCTCGATAGTACGCACGCTACCGCACGCACACAGCTTCCGCCTCACGGAGTTACAACATCGGCGCGGAGAAGACGCGCGCGTCGCTGGCGAAAAAAAGATCCATTGAGAGTTACGGTATTATCCCGTATTTATTATAAGGGCGCGGAGAAGCACCCCGGAGGGATCTGTTCGAACCGTCTAGCAACGTTTAAATAAATCCCACCGCGATACTCCCGAGAACCTCGACTTGCAGCTCTCAGTTTCTTAACTGTCGATCTCGATACTCTAAATCTACAGCTGAATCTCAGGTTTTGGTCCGCGATTTTACATTCTCGTCTCTTTAGACTTACTCGCGCCCTCGGTTTTTCTAAATTTTAGTCTGTAAGTTTTAAGTTTCTCGAATTTCAGGCCTTTCAAGTACAGGGTCTGAAGTCGGGAGTCTGTCTTGGGTCAAGTTTAAACTCTCAAATATCTCAGCATGTTCTCTCAATATATTTTCGAGTCACAGATGTTCTCTGCTATATGGCGTAATTGCTTTTATAAATTTTGCTAACTAATCTTATCTCATCGCAAGACACAAGACAAATCGTTTTTAACATTCCTCCGCAATCAAACTCGTGTATTTCATGATTCTCCTTGGCAAAAAATTCTTGCGAATGCTACGCCCGAAACCTTCACTCGAAAGAATCAAAAGGATACAATAGTTCGTTAACTGTGTCTTTTTTTCTCTCTCTCTCTCTCTCTCTCTCTCCTTCCCTTCACTTCTCTCTTCTCTCTAAGAATCTATGAATCACTTGTAGTTACGCAGGTGCGCGCGGTTTCGTTATATGACGATGCTCTCTCTTTCTCTCCTGCGGAGTATCTGCAATTCGCGATTGCATCACTCATTGTTCCTTGTGGAACGCGCACCGGAGGTTGATACCGACGCGAATACCGTTTGTGGAAGGATCGAAGTACCGCTCTAATTTCACGTACACCTAAGCCGAGATCCGCACCCGTTATAATCGCCGCCGAGAGAACTCGTTCGAGGCGAGGAAAAGGAAAACTCGCGGACCGGTATATTTTTTTCTAGATTCCACACAGTCCGGTTCGTCGCGCCGTCCTGTAAGAGATATCGTCTGGCCGAGGAGACAAATATTCTTCCTTTTCCAGAAATGTTTATACTTTATTTACCTGCAATCAATTTCCCCCTGATAACTGATTGAAAAGACGGTATAAATATCTATGAGCAATTTTTTATATCACGTCTGTTTAATGTGAGGCGTGGACCAAAAAAGAAATGTTTAAAACGTTCTTCTCAATATAATAAATAAAAGGATAATTTTTGTTTTTAACTAAGTACAAGCTATAAAATAACATTGCTCCCTGTTATAGCTGCAATCTGCAACTAATTTTGATATGCGAAAAGAAGAGTATTTGTATAATTATGAACTGAGTAATTTCTAATTTTAATGAGAGTGATGCGAATTTTTTTATGCTAGTACAACATAGAACTTGCTAATATTTTTACAATACCGTCGTAATTTATATGTTCACGGTCAGTAATGACAGAATACGTTGCAAAGAGAAGAAAAAAGAATGCGACTAGAAAAAAAAAAGAAATACGTGTTCTTTAGAAATCAAATAAAATATCTCAAGGTACCGAAAGATATTTCTGTTAGAGGTGATATTATACAATAGAATACTTTTCAAGGAAGTTCTAGGAAGGTCACAGGAAAGAAAATGTGATTTCAATATACATATCTTAGAAATTCTCGAATTGGACTTTAAAACATTTCGTGGAATATTGTAATGCTGTGCCACATCACGTGCTGATTCGAACGTGAAATAAGCGAGACGTCTACCAAATCGATCAATTAGGCGCAGAAAATTGTAAAACATCACGTTGCGTGGCAGTTCAGATCACGATGGATTGTCTTGATGATAATTCCGTTAAAATCACCGCAACATTTGTCACGGAAAATTACCGTGGACGATCATTTTATGCTTGAGCCAATTATACCACTGGAATTTGTAAATAACGATTGTTGCTCCATTCGAGCAATAATTATATTTTTTATTGTGAGATATTGTGTCAGTCTTATTCCTTCTAACACAATAATGTAATCTTTTAAATAAAAAATACTATATATATAAATTTATAATTACATATTTTTGAATGTACAAAAATTATGTTTTCTCTTTCAAACGATTAATTAATATAAATAATATAAGACGATACGAAATAGTCAATTATCAGTTCGCTTCATAAATCAACATCTTCTTGAGTTGGTTTGTATTTATTAAAGTTTTGCAAACGAGGATCATAAATTGAAAGCCTTTCGACCATCGCTATCACAATTCCAATATAGATCGAGAACAAAGTTTAAGCTTTTGATGCAATAAATGTATCGTAATCAATTAATGGCTAATCAGTGATAACCTGCTGTCGCAAAGTGTCGCGACCTAAATACCCCTCATCAGTCGCCTTAGAAATCTGTATACGGTGCGATCTTTCCTACAACAGCCGGCGTGTTTTGGCGTAATAAATAGAATCACGTGACATTTCGTCGGACCGGTTCCTAATTGGATCTCGATTAGATACGATCGCGCGCGCGCGCACGGATCCATCATGATTTTTCTTTCGGCAGGGCAAAAGCAAAGCGGCCTGCACGGCTACCGGCTCTCGCGGACCGAAAACTCGTTCCGGTCGGCCGTTCGCCGATTTCGCAATTTTGGATTCCACGGGCGTACGACCGCGCGCGGACGTGCGAGAGTCAGCGATATCAGCCTGACCTGGAGAACGATCGATCGGCGAAGGTACGGATACGCGAGCCGCGAACCGTCGGCAATCGTCATCGTCGTGGTAGCCGTCGAGCTACACACGCGGCTTGCATGCGGCAGTATACACACCTTCCTCCCTTGTATGCGCGTGTGCGAGTTATCCGAAAACCGGAGCGGCGACTTCTCGTCGATCGGTACCGGGGAACTACCGTGTGGCACCGTGAATCACCAGAAAAATCCACCAGAAAAAAAAAAACCAAACGCACACTTCGCAAATTTCTCTCCCTTTTTTTTTTTCGTTACACTCGCGCACAGTCGCGCTACCGGACGAGGTTCTCCCTCGTTTCCTTCCTCTCGCCGAAATTCGAATTGTACTACGCGTTGAAGAGGCAAACGCCAAACGTCAGCGGCGCGTGCGTGCACGCCTCGCTTCTGCGTCCGTTGGAGAGTATACGCGTTCTCTCTCCTCTTTCCGCGTGAACCGGCGTGAACCAAGCCGTGATCTGCGCCAATGCCTCAGCGGCCACGGACTTGCTCTTCGTTCGCTTCGGGCCGCTTCGTGCGCCGCAGCCCTTCCCTTTACTTCATTCGCCCTCGACGTTCCTTCCCCCTCCGTGCGCCAGACGCGTTTCCCACCCCATCGAAAAAACGGGCTTCCCCCACTCTGTCGCCCCCGACGAACAAGTTTCCCCTTCCTCTCCGCGCGGCGAACGAGTTTCCCCACTCCATGTGGCAAACACGTTTCTGCTTCTGATACGCTAGAGGGTCCTTGGACTTTTGTTTATCGCGCATTTTGGGCCAGTTTTCTTTCGTTTTTCTTTTTTATATAAGATTTTAATTTGGAAGAAAGAGCCGAGAATAATTGTAATTTAGCGTGAAAACATTTTTATCGTGATTACATATACTTATATTAAATACAATTCGCATCTTGAACAAATGTAATGTTATAATTATTATTAGGTAAACACATTTAAGCGAATACAGTTTTTAATTTTTTAATTAATTATATTATATTAATACATCTTGCCATTAACGTAAGTTTACTAAAATGTTAATAAATTTACATTTAGGTTTGCGATATTAAACTAATATTAGTTTAGATAAAAATTTTAAAAATACTATGTAGCAGTTATTAAATATGTATATAATATGGTACTAATAAAAAAAAAAAACTAAAATATTTTTAATATTGAAAAAAATCTCGGGTATCAAAATTTATAAAAAACACTACTGAATCATAAAGTATAAAGAATAAAGATTGGATTCAAATTTTATTCGACGATCTTTGATATCCAATAGGAAAACATGTTTTAGGGATTTCAGTCCCTAGAATGTTTCTAGAAAAGAAATATTCCTATATCACATCAAACATTTGTAATTTGTTGTATTGTTTATAAAATTTACCATGTATTTGTGATTTTTTAAGAAAATATTGTTAAACTAGAAAGAAAAATAAGTAAAGAAATTAAAATAAATATAGATATAAATTTGAATACAATTTCATAAAAATATATATTGTCTTAAATACACACACAATTTTGCAAAATATTAGGATATCTTGTAAAATTAACATTGAAAATAAGAAAACATTGAAATGTTTCTTTTTAATATTGAATAAAATAATCTTCCAATCATCGTTAAGTTCAATGGATCTACTTGATGATCAAAAGATTCATTGATGGTTGCACATCATGTCATTCGTTCGTTCATGATTTGTTCTGTTTATGGTTGTACTGAAGCATGTTCACGTGGATTTGATGATTGTTCATTTAAAATATTATTTAACAAGTTTGTTATTAGTATAATGGAAAATGGCCAACACTCTTGATAATATTATATCTAAGTTTGATAATATTCAATCGTTGGAACAAATAAAAAGGTAAGTAAAATAGTACGAAACAATGTTATTTAATCATTAACCTAAGAAACCATGATAAAATTTAGTCATTAACCTAAAAAGTAATGATAAAAAATGTTATTCATTATCGTATAAAAAGAAAAGAGAAATAGAAATTTTATAAAGAAAATTTACACAAACACAAAATGAGAGTTTTCACTGAATACAAAAAAATTTAGCAAAAATCCATGTTGAGAATTTAATCTTTTTTTTTTAATTTTAGTGGGAAAAATAAAATAGATGTAACAGCTCTTACAAAAAATGTTTATGATTTTGCCAAGGAGCAATCCAAGGAAAAATTTTATGGAAATACCAATGCATTACCAGAATTAGTCACAGAAGGTTTTGATGAGGAGCAAATTTGGCAACAATTGGAACTGCAGAACGAGGGCGAGCTAGCACACTTTTTAAATGAGATTCCAACGATCCTATCTGAAAGTAAAAAGTTTGTAGTTCTGGTGAGCTCTAAGAAGCCTGAGCCTGTACAGATTGAAAATGACAATTTAGATCAAGAGGATGAAGGCATGTCCGAGGAGAAAGAGTCAGAGGATGAGGATATAGAAATTAAAAGCAATTTAAAAAAGAAAAAACACAAAAAGTCCTCTATTGTAGATGATAAATTCTTCAAGTTACAAGAACTGGATGAATATTTAACTAAAGAAGAGAGAAAAGAGAAACAAGGAAAGGACAATATTGAATCTGACGACGAATCGGTGGATTTATTTAACGATGTTTCCGAGGAAGAAGATGGAGATGACGCTGAAGAAAAATACCTAAAGTATGCAGATTTCTTCGACAGTCCCGAAAGTGAGACTGAGCAAGCTAATGAAAGCAAAAATTCACATCATAGCGGTAGTATTAGAGATTCTGAAGAGGAAGAATTAGAGGACGAAGAAATGGATCTTGATGAAGAGGACGAAGAGGATGAAACAGTCAAGAAAGTAAGATTCAATCTTACTAACGACTCAGATGAAACAGATAGCTTGGAGAATAAAGCAAATTATAATAAGAAGGATAAAGAAGAAAAGATAGAAGAAAACACAGAGGTGAAATCCACTTTGGAAATTCGTCAAGAAAGACTGTTAATGAAAATTAAAGAATTGGAAAAGGAAGCAGTCAGTGAGAAGCCGTGGCAAATGAAAGGTGAAGTAAGTGCTCCAAATCGACCACAGAATTCCTTGCTGGAAGAATTTGTGGAAATCGATGTAAACACAAGGCCAGCTCCTGTGATCACCGAGGAGACTACTCTGAAATTGGAAGACATAATTAAGCAGCGGATTAAAGATAAGGCTTGGGATGATGTCGAGAAGAAGTTCAAGCCAGTCGAGACACCGTTGGAATATAAGAAAAAATTGATATTAAATCAAGAAAAAAGCAAAGAAAGTTTGTCGCAAATTTACGAAAAGGAATACTTGAGGCAAAAGCAAGCGTTAGATCCAGAGAACAATGAGAAGAAAGAGGAAATGCCACAATTGCATAATGAAATTCGACAAATGATGCGGTCTCTAGTATCTAAATTAGATGCATTATCTAATTATCATTATACTCCCAAGATGGTAAGATTTATCATGATTTACGTTAAAAATCAACTAAAATTTATCTAAATGTGATATTTATAGCTAGTAATAAGTATTAGTAACGAAAAACGTATCATTCTGACATAAACATTTCCTTGAAAAAGCTATCCTTGCAATTTATAATTTTCTATTCTCATCACAAAATATTACTCTTAATGGTTTTCAATGTTTATATAATATACTTTTATTTTAGGCTAAACCAGAAATTAAAATCATTAGCAATGTACCTGCAATTAACATGGAAGAGGTGGCACCTGTCACGGCTACTGATGCTACTCTATTAGCGCCTGAAGAAGTTAAAGGTATTCATCGTATTATATTCATGGCTATCATTAATTTTTGATATTTTTTAAATTTTATTTATAAGTACGAGCATTTTTTAATTTTATTTATAATTCTTATTTTTAGCCAAACAACGGGGTGATGTTATCGGAAAATCAGAACGGACGAAAACTGATATGAAGCGCGAGAGAAGGCGAAAGAAATCAAAGCAACGAGCCAAACAGCAGACAATAGAAAAGAAGGAGAAATTAAGAGCATTACAACCAGGAATCGCTAAGAAATATAAAGATAAGAAAGAAAAGGCTGAATTGCTTAAGAAAATGACTAAAGACAAAAACATTACAAAATTGAACGAAACAACGCATAAAGTCGCAAAGTCTTCGACTGCGTTTTTCACGCAATTACAAGATCAAGTCAAAAGTAAAAGTAAAATTAAAAAAGACAAGCAGAAAACTAATACTATTTCGGCTATAAAGCTGAAATTGTAAATTTTGTATTTTAAATTGATTTAAATAAATGAAAATTTTTGTTATATTTATGTCTTTTGAAAATTTCATGCTGTTTGTTCATATCCTATTGCCTCTTTTTGTGCTATTATTGATTATAATCATAAAGGAACATAACTAACGAGAATTATTAAAGAACTTACAGCAAAAACGTAAGTTCTTTATACTCTTTGCGTAATGTAAGATACATATGTACACTAAAAATATTTTTTACACCTTTATTGCATGATATACGTATGCATTTCTAACACCCTTCGCTCTTTAAATCATATGAATCGCGATTTCTTGTGGAGCTATAATACGTGGGTGGATATTGTGCAAAGGAATATATAACAGTGGATAGGGGATTTGTGAAGTAATCTCTTTCTTTGAGACGAATTCATACTTAATATTCGCATATAAATATTGATGCCTGCACCAGGCCCAATATATTAGTTATTGTCAAAAAGTGATGGTACTATTCTCGTCACGATGTAGGATGATTAAAAAAAAAATCATGCGTATATGTATAGTTCATATATTAGTGAAAAATGTTCCCAATTCATCATGATATGCTGTAATTTCGTTTCAATGTGCTTGTCAAAATTTGCTAAAACACGTACAAACGCGCTAAGTCACACGTGGTTACTTATAAATGCAATTATTCGTATGTGTAACATTATCTATATTTTTTTTTCTTTAAGAATATCTAAAAACGGTGTCTTGCACAGAGAAGCAAAGGTGAATTACACAATTTTTGTACATTGTCAATGTTTCGAACGATTTCTTGTCGCGTGTTGGTTTATGATTGCACTGTTTATAATTACAAAGATCTAAATTAAAATAATTAGGCTAACCTTATAAATCTAACGATAAGCTGGTATTAAAATTACCGTGATTTGTGTATAGATTTTTGATTGAGAAGTTTTTTTAAAAATACTTTTTCTTATTGTTTAGAGTACACTTCTGTTATTTTCATTTTTCTTTTTCTTCGTTAAATATTTATCGAATCGCATGATACCTTAAAATTGTCATGAAAATTAAAATTATGTCACTTGATTTATATAATAAGCACAGATGCTTACATATGTTTAGAATACCTGTAATAAGGCCATGAATATTCATCTACAGGCCATTCATTAATCAATCAACTTTATAAATAGCTTTCACGGCCGTGAGCAGATTTGGAATTAATTTTTGAACTTTAATTCCAGATTCATTAAATATAATCATCTAAATCATTGAAAGCTTTTCAATTACTAGTATCGGTTGCGTATTCAGTTTTAAATGTAAATTTTATAAATGTAAAATTTCACTTTATATTTAATAGCTTATGCCAAATATAGGTAGCTCATCTGTGCGCATTATAATTCATTTCGAGCACTAATTAATAACCGTCATAAAGGTACAGTCGCCCTTGATGTTTTAATGGCATTTTCGCAGCGAAACTATGCTCATCAATTTGGATAATTCCAATCAGAACGCATAACGTGACAATCATACCCGGTAGCGTCTGATACCTATGACAATGAATAAAAAACCTCTCATTATAGTACGTATGTATAATATGTAAATAATCCGGTAGACTAGGCTGTCCTAATCCCAGTGCGATCGTTTTTTTTTTTTTTTGCGTAAAGTCTATATATGCGGTGCTAAATTGTGAAATCGCGTTTCTCCTTTCTCCGTGAACGATCCTCCGGATGCTGACATGAGGGTGCGGATTGCGATGCCCAAAATCAAATCCCCAAAGTGATACCGAACAGCCGGGGAAAGCCCCGAAGAGAGAGAATTCCTCTAAAATAGAAGCTGCTTCTCAGAGGCGTATCGCCTTTCTCGTTGCTACTCGAAGTTAGTGTTGAACATATTTAATTCCTCGAAGCCGGACGAGCCGCCCTGTTCTTGCAGCATCTGCAGCATATCAGACAGCTCTTGCGGCTGTGTGCCAGGCCCGGCCTGTCCAGGATGCGGTGGTTGCGCTTGCGCGGCCACCTGAGGGCCAGCCTGTCCGTCCGGTTGCTGTGTCTGATGTTGTTGACTCTGCCAACCCCACATACCTGATGACAAACGTACAATTGATTATTTGCAATTTCGCATATTCGTAACGCAGAGATATGTATTGTTCTAAGAGTCAAAGATTCGAACTCAAAATCAGTAAGAAGAAGAAGGAAAAAGAATTTTACATAATATCTAGAAAACATAGCAAGACAAAATATATTGGAAGACAAACCAGGATTATTAGGCACTGTTGTGACTGCATGATATTGCTGTGTAGCCGGAGTTCTAGCGCCACTACTCAGCTGAGTATACGTTGGCCCGCTCGGTGACCTTGATGGACTTAATTGACTGTATTGGTAGCCCTCTGTCACAGGTTGCTGTCTTCCGATCGCCCATGCTTGTGGAGTTGGAGATGTATTAGCCGGCTTCTGAATCCTGCTTAGGACCGATGAGGACGCGCTTTGCTGTCCAGGCGATCCGTAAGCTATCGGCGACTGCGTCGTCTCGTAGCTCTGATATACGTTTTGTGTGCTGGACGGCCTTGGTTGTTGCGGACCTGCAAATGACATGCATTCAATTATTTGTCTGTGCAACAAAAATAATAGAGAATACGCGGTAATCGTCTTACTGGCTGTAGCTACAGTGGCTGGATGCTGCATCATGTGATGCGCCGAGTATAACGGATCCCTGGTAGGATGTCTCTGAAGGGAATAAGGTTGTCCATATGCAGGTACAGCTTCACTCTCCGTTTGACCGTCACTACTAGGATGAAACGACCTGGATAAAGACATGCAAATATTTTTTTCCATGCAAAAGGACGAAAAACATGATACAACATATCTTTTAAATGCAACTCCATTCTTACTTCGCATGTGTGTTTGTGCAGACGATATATTCGACATCTTCGTTGAACGGATTTAAGAACGCAAAAGCCGACGTTCTCAACCATATCCAATCGCGATTTTTAGCTCGAAATCTGTACATCACAGACACGACTTGTCCTTTCAATTTCAACACTGGAAAACAAGGGACATGTTAACAATGTTGATGAAACATTAAAAAATTTGAAGTATAGAGCATTACCTTGTTCAAAGCTCTCTCGCATATGTGTCAGATCCTCCGGATGGAAAAATTCGTAGCAAGGATGACCTAAGAGTTCCGATGGAGTGTAACCCAAAATTCCGCCGACTCTTTGATCCACGAAGGTAAATTTACCTTCTGCAGAGTGACGTGATATAAATTCTATAGTGAACAAAAACACAATTTATGATAACTATGACCAGCTTCTATTCTGCACTATTGGATAAAATAAATTTTAATTTGTCGAACTTCCAATTAAATTGTTAACAAGACGATACTTACCGCTATTGCTATTGGAACCTGCTAAGTCGCTACTATTTGGTGTGCTAGTGACCTGTAATCGCCCAATGGCGACAAGGCAGCAATGTGTGGTGGCATTCTCATCCACACCGTCCGGACCAGTTTGAACACCACTTCTGTCACCTAGACCCACACCTGGTACACATGGGGGAACAAAATCACCTACAGCGTAAAATCATGAATCAGTCCATGATTTCCCGTTGATTGGTTTGAAGAAATTTGTCTTATACTAATTGTAAAACTGTACACTATGTACTCTAAATATTTTACATTATATGTCGACATATCAGAGTAATAATCGATAGTAATTTATGATTATAATAAAACTATATATTAAAATGTTAAAATGTCATATAAAAAAATCGATATCTACCTTTTTCGAAAGTTACGATCGATTTATTGCGTCTTTTTCGCATTTAATGTGCGCGAGAGGTGTCGTTGTATCTTTCTTTTTTAACGCAACCGATAAGATTGAATTAATCAGCGGCTGCTACAAAGCTATCGATACAACAAAAAGAACCACGCACGTGATCATGAATATTAAACAAATATGTTAACAGCCGATAACTACCTCGCCGCGACTTTCAATGATAACTTTCCATTCAGCGGTTAAATACGTACTTTGAAAAGACAAGTATTTCAAACCGGAATACCAGCGAGGAGTATCTGATAATATTCTTTCTTTTCTTAGTCTTCTTTTTTAGATATTTCTCTTTCTTTGTCGGTAAGATTTATAGTTTGCAATATGCAAATGTACTCCCAGTTTCTGCGTTACTACATTCTACAGCGGATCAAAAGCAAATATAATACATTTAATTAAATACGAATATTTGACAAAAGATGCAGAGTCGAAAAATTCAGTCACGGCAACTCGAGGCGGTTCTTAATTTACAGTACACACGTGGCATACGCGTTCCAGGAACAGTTCGTTCGTATTCTTCGGGCGCGACGTCTCCCCCGCTTTAAAATAGAAAGTCGGAGCCCGATGTACGTCGCGCTCGAGAAAGAGAGAAAGAGAAGGAAAGAGAGTGAGAGACCACCGTTACCCGGTGGTGGCACATCGACGACGTACGATCTTGTGTTCTCTCAACTCGGCATAGACGACGATACTCGTGTCAAACTCACCGGTGGGTGGCCAGTTCTTGATGTATCCGGTGCAATGCACCACCGCGTAATTCTGACCATCTCGCGCCGGCGGTCCCAGGGAGTTCCTTTGCTTCATACGATGTAGTCCTTGAGCCGCTGCCATGTCGCCAGTATGAAGACTCCCGACTTTCATACGACAGATGAAGCCCCTTCTTGAGCCCATGCATAGTCGCATCGAGGCTGCAATCGGAAAAGCGACTATTTCATTTCGCGAACATACTTTTCTCGAATACGACGAGACAAATCTTGAATGACAAATTCTTCAGAAACGCGAATAAAAAAGTCGTCTAATAATAAAATAATCTAACAGAATAATAATTTAATAATAATCTAATAATAAAATGGTTCGATAAAGTAGAAACTCTGTGAAATTGTCGTACGATCGACTCTGATTCGATGTTTTCTTTACTTACATTGACCCTCCTTCTTGACCGTTCCGGTCTTGAGGTCCAATACTCTGCCACCGTGCTGCGGCTCCGCCGCGCTGAGCTGCTCTCGCACCTTTTCGGTATCGTCGGGATGAACCTGCGAATAGAGGCTGCTGTTGAACCATTCGTTCTGTGAGTAGTTCAACACCGGCCCGACCGAATCGGACACGTAGATGATTCTCCCCGTGTCGCAGCTCACGACGAACAGGAAACCGTCCGCTGCCTCGAGGATCAAGTGCTTCAGTTCCTGATCCGTGAGGAAGGACGGCTTGTAGGCGTTGTCCGTGGCAGTATTTCCAGTACCTGCGACACATTCCATTTCGCTCTGACAACATTCATTGCGACGACAGGATAACGGGATTTATAGAGAATAATCCAGATACATCCTATTTGGACTTATTACGAGTTTTATATACGGTTGGATTTATTATGAACGCTATGATACTACTGGGGATTTATGAATCTACTACAAGTACGTTGATTAACAGATAATAATTAATAATACGGATTAACATGGAAATTCGGTTCTTTTACATTAACAATTGTAAGCGTTGAACGCGCTTTTAAAATTATCACTCAAATCCTCGAGAGAAAGAATTCGGCACTAAATTCGTCGAGGAAAAGGCGATTCCTTCTGAAGCATGATCCAAACCTTGAAGAGCACTCTGCGAATTCCTAAGCAAGTCGTGTCCTATCGAATATTGAAATCGCCTCTCGATAGCTTCTTCCGAAGTTGACCTCCGAAGAGACGCGAAGACCGCGGCGCGCTACGGTGTGGTACCAAAAATGAGGACGGGGCACCTCGCCAGCGGAGGTAACTATCGAGGTGCAAGATCGGAATTGCAAAGCGGACGGCGAATCCCAAGAGAAAGAGAGATAGAGAGAGGGAGGAAGAGGTGCGAGTAAGAAAGAGCGGCTCACTCGCGCGGCGATGTGATCTTTACCCCGATATACGGAGAAATTCCGGGAAGAGGTACTTTAACGACTTCCAAACAAGATCTATGGAAGACCTCCGGTCTGACCTTCGTTACCATTATTTTCTACGTGGTGTATATATATATCTGCCGATTCAACTGCCGTGGTTACTTTGACACTTTCCGCAAAGAGAATCTGTATACAGTTTCCGTCAGCTATTATCGATATCAGAATTATCGAATATCAAATCTTTACGATTAAATGTCTATTCTCAAGAAATTTAGAAGAAATGAATTTAAATACCGTTATACATACTGAATAAAAAGATTGCTGTCGTACATACTGAATAAAAAGATTGCTTTTTTAACGAGCTTCGACATGTACGAAAAAGCGCGGATAATCACACAATTATTATATTCAGAGAAAATTGTTGTAATCTGTTTAATAAATAAAACATTCTGAAAATATTCATGAGATTATATACAGACATTGTAATTGTTTAAAATATAAATTTAGAGTATAAATTTACATTAACTGTAATAATAAAAAAAAATATTTCAAATTTATAAAATTTTTTCCCACAATAATGTGAATGTTTATGCAGCTAGAAAGATTTCCTTAAATTGAAATCAATAAAAGATTCTCTTGAGATCGGTGTATGCTACTCGATACATCCCACATTTTTAGTATGCAATCTCACGCTGGCAACCGTTTAGTTTCCATTTCTAGGCATTCTAACGCACCACTATATTTTCACGTTGAACAACAACTGTGATCGACGAGATATCGAGCATGCCACGAATATTTTCGTCATATTCAATTATTTGACACTGTCAAATATTTAAATGATAAATGATTAAGAACCAAAATTCGACATTTACAAATGATTTACAATGTCCAAATAATATCGGCAAAATTGCAAGGGAGAAAGTACACATTTATTATCGATGACTATTCTCTTTCGACATTAAGCATCCATGAGATGACACCGTGCTGGATGCACGGTGACGTAAAGAAAAAAAAAAAAAACCCCCCCGACACCGTTTTCGCGACAGAACGTCGCGTCGTCTCTCCTATCGACGTTCGCCGAACGGTTCTTCAGCCTTCTGGCGGTTTTTATCCCCGGTGTCCCGGGGTCGTAAAAAATCCGCCGGTACCGCCGTACGTCTCGTCGCGACCGCGTAATACTCTCCCACATAGCGCACGCACGGGGCGTTCACGCGCGTAAACGAGCGTCCTTCCCCTCTCATTCTCTCTCTCTCTCTCTCTCTCTCTCGCTCATTCTCGTCACAGGTGAGAGAGAAGAGAGAGACAGATAGTTCCTTCTCTTTCGAGCGAGAGAGCGATTTGTATGCAGCGGCTCTCGTCGTCGGGAAAGAGGAGAAGCGGCTATAAACAACGCGACGCACCACCAATACCTAGGTGGAATCACGGCGGAATCGCGCATATACACGCGCGCGTTCACGCACAATACGCAGCACGCGTCCATCGGCCGCAGGCTCCCTCGGGCTCAGGTAGATAGATAGATACCCGGTAGAACTACCAAAGGGACAGCCGCCGACGGACGGGACACACAACTCCGCCCATCATGCCCACCGGAAGCATATATCGCGCTCGCTGCATTCGATATGACCACCACCAGCTCTCGAAACCCGTCGCAACGTTACGGTCGTTCCGGTGCATCCCTCTCTCTCTCTCTCTGTCTCTCTCTCTCCCTTTCATACGCCCTTCTCTCAGAATTTCCTCATTATCAATTATGTAGATATTTCTATGAATTTTGTATATCGACTCACGAAATTTTCTCAAATTTTTAATCATTATCATTTATTTTCTTTTTTATAACGGAATTTATATGAGATTTCGTAAACGAATTTATTTTCCTAAAATTTTCAACAAAATTTCAAGATCGTTTTTTCTCTTTGAATGCCGAAAATCATTTCAATTTTATTTTAAACAAGAATTTCACGATTTTATTGATGCATACTCTTTTTACGAATTTTTAATGCGAGAATAAAGTTAAGAATCGTTTGTTTAATTATTTTAGCATTCGAGTTCTTCTGGAAGATGTAATAACAATTGCAATTTAGCATTAAAATTCTCATATTGTAGTATTTAATTAAAGTTATACGCGTTTGATGCAGCTATTTAAAATCGTGATACAAACTCTTGCGAAACATCTTCGGCCTTTTCGTCTTCAACTTAACAAGGAAGTTGTAGATACTTACACTGTCGGCGGTGTAAGTATCCTAAAAGCGCTCGTAAATTCTCGCCTCTGTCGAGACGGATGCAGCCGCGTTCTCGCGCGTCGACCCGGGAGAGACTCGAGCGAGTGTTACCCTGCGTAATCGATAGTCGTAGGTACGTAACGTAACGTACGGCAGGTCAACTACGGTCGTAATTTAATCGGCTTCACGTTAAGGCACCGAGATCTCGCGTTGCGCCCAAGTTATTGCATCGCTCGTGCCGGATAACTCAAACATTGCTGCAACTTAATCGTCACGTCCCGCGTCGAAAACTGTACCGTTTCTTATCGATGACGGCTGGAGAGGACGAGAAAGAAGAGAGAGAGGGAAAGAGAGAAATTTGTTCTCTCGCATTCATAAATAAACTCTGGAATGAAATTACAACGTATAAAATATAATAGAAAAACAGAACTAAATAAAAATGAGTAAATAAAATATGAAATTGAGAATAATGCTAATAATATAAAATTATATTCTAATTATTCTTCGAAAGCAAATCTAATACGCCGATATGCATGAAAGCTTGATCTAGAAAAAAAAAATAGTAATCTACCAAAAGAAGACAAGAGGAAAAAAATTCTGCTCCTAGTATTTGCAGACTTTGCGGCGCGTGCGAGTTCCAGAACTCGAGACTTAAGTTAAATTCAAGTGGCTTATGACTCTTACGAGTGGCTCGTAAGTTATCGACACTCGAGGTTTTTTCACCTCTCAACGAAAAATCCGCCAGAGAACTTTCCACTTCGAATAATAGTGGGGGGCGGGGGGGAGGTTCTTCAACATCTTGCCACCGTATTTTTAGCATATTTCTTGACGATCATTTGAGAGCAACGATTTTCCCAACTTTTTCAATTTTCGATATTAGACGATTTAGCAATTCAGTTCTCAAATAAAAAAATTCCATTCAAGTAAAATCTACATCGTGATATCCGAGAAGAAAATTTATGCAAAAATATAAGTCAATGTATTAATTATTATCTTAATTAATTAAAGTAAATCTACTTTAATTAAAATAGATTATAATAGATTAGTTTCGGAAAACTGAATTTGAAGTCCTTTGAATTCATCAGAAGAGATAAACAGGGGAAACTGAGGAGAAACAAAATGATCATTATTGTAAATATTGATCCGTAAAATCCGAAAGTTACTCACCTCTGAGAGCTTTCATATGTGCTACCGCCATCCTCAAGATCGTGAGTTTGTCAGGTTTCCGGGCCAGGGCTGAACAGGTCGGCACCATGTCGGAGAGCTCGGTGATGTAGGCGGTCATCTTGTTCCGCCGCCGCCGCTCGATCTCGCAATGATTCTCCCTGCTGTAAGTCGCAAGACAAAACCAAGGTAATAGCATAGTTCAAGGAACCAACATGCGGTTTCTCCTACTACGGCTAAAAACGGCGCGAACAACGAAGTTGAAACGCGGAACAGCCATAGAGACAGGAGTTTCTTGCGCGTCCTGCGCGAGGGGCTACGAGTCGCAGGAAACAGCGTGAAATAGCGTTTGCGATACGGTATTCAATTTGCGTTGAATTTCTTCTTTTTGCGCTTGTATACAATCGCCGGACCTCACCTTACGCGAAGTATGCTAGTTGGATTCAACTTTGCGAAACGCGTATCGCTCAGTATACTGTGTTTCAGTTTAAATAATTATTAATAATAATAATAATAAATAAATAATTATCAATGTTTTTATACTATTTTTTATAACGTGTTAGTATTGTTCATTAATCCTCGCGATCGTATCTGTAGTCATCAGCGAGCTCCTTAAGTTTTTCTATCAATTTATTATCGCGCCTCTAATTAAAACTTCATATAAGCTACCTAAAATTAACTTGGTTACGGACATCGTTGGCGCCATGATCGATTCGGCCGATAAATTCTCGAGTAGTCCACCTAGACGGGGGAGGATATCGGGGCGAGACCACAATTTGAGGCCTCCCCTGTTATTACGCTACCAGAGGGTAACCGCCGCGAGTAACGGCTAGGCACGTCTCCCTTTACTTCGACGCCGAGCTGCGTAATCGTCGGCGCGCAAATCGTAAATTTAATGGCATTTAATTCGCGACAATTTTCCAAGAAACTTCACGAAGGCAGACCCCGTGCGCGGATCCCGCACGCAACACGTAAGCCGGATTCCCGGCTCGATCCCCCCCGATGCGATGCGCAAATCGAGCGGCGGTTAATTCGCTATCGGCGCTACGTCCCGTTCGCGAAACCAATCATTTCGCCAAGTCAACTTCGTGAACCGAACCTCCCTGTCTAGCCTACGATCGATCATTTTCTGCCCGTTCTACGATGCTCCGAAGCAAGTTAACAGATACAAATAAATATTTGCAATTGGTCGGACTAAGCACGAAGCAAACTTTTATACTTCACTCATTATACTTCGAGAATAAATGCCCTCTATCCCTCCTTGTTATCCAATCATCGTATTTATGTGTATAATAACTATAGAAAGCCCTTCCTCGTAGGAATTATTGTATCAACTGACATGTTCTTTATTGGACTGGCCAGTTTGATCGCTCCCTATTTCCTGAACGGATCTCTGCCCTGAAATGGATAAGGAAGGAGATCGGTTCACGAGATGATAAAAAATTTGTTCAGTCCATGAAATGGGTAGTTTCGCGATCAGACTGTAACGCCGATATCCTATCCGGATACACAGGGTGCGAGATTAAAATTTGATATCGATATGCTGATTGGTTTGCGCTAACTTTTTTTTTTTCGCGGCGTCTACTCTCCGCGACTGGATGGCCGCGATATGAAATATTGAAAAATAAAATTGATCCGTTCAATGGGACTGGGCCGTGTCCGTGCGGACGCAGTCTGTGCGAAACGTATAACTATATTTCGCTATATTTATATCTGAAAATTAATTTTCCGATCTAATGAATTTTAATCACAACTCTTAATGCTCAATTTGGATATCCAAACATCTGATGTATTTATTGAAACCCGCACGTAAATATGTTCAAAATCGAATTCGAGTTTTCGAGTATCGAAAAGTTTTACTTCGTTACTTTAGGTATATGAATTTATAGATAAATCGACTATTTAAATAGATGAAAAATTCAATAAATTATCAGATTTTGATACGATTAGCTCCACACGGAAGATCGAAATATTTGTAAGAATATTATTATAACTTACTATTACTATAACTTATAAGAATAAATCATAAATATAAAAATATCTGATTTTATTTATTTTAATTTTACCTCCGATTTCTTTTCTTTATACTCGGTGAATGATAACTGGTTACATACTGTTGTAAATTTTTTGATGGCTCTGTTATGAGAAAGGTATATGCACATATATTGCATTTTTTCATCAAATTTTCTTCTGTATAAAACCTGCACTCCCAGTTACGCTTTGGCATGATGCAACTAGCGCGACATTTGAATAATATTATAATCACATCAGAGTATTAGAAATTATTTTAAAATAATATGACAAATTTATCATATATATATATCTAACAGATTCGGTGCAATTTTTTCGTCGAGCTGCGCGCGCGGGCGATCGTTATCGTTATTATTATCTCGTCTCGAGGACCAAGGGAATCCGTAACGCTCGACGACGTCGTGGATGGCCCCGGCAGAGGGCCGCTATTTAAAAGAGGCCACGGCGCTTAAAGCGCAAGTATAAAGCGGAGTATGCACCGCGTGGCATGGCAAGAGAGGAAAGGGATGGAGGGGTAGAGGAACGCGATCCGTGAAGAGGAGGAAGGGGAGAGAACTCCTGGGTCAGAGGTCAGACGTTCCGAAGTTGCCCGCTCGCTCCGTGGGTCCAAGCTCCGTGTACCGGGGCATACCGGGTGTCCCGGTACTACCCTCACACCAGCTCCTTCCCGATCCGATCCTCTGATTTTGAAGTCGCGATACGCTTGTACTTTTATTACGTTTCATTGCAGTTTATTTTTATTTCTTAAATAATCGTACGAACTTTCTTTCAATTGGATGTAGTGACTTCTTTCGATCGAAAGTCGTTATTATCTTTTAACAAAGAGTATCTGCCTTTCGAATACGAAAAAATATTACAGATACTTGATGAAAGAAATCCAAATTTTTTTAAAATTGACGCTTGCTTATTTTTTATATATTTTTGTAGCTGTAGCTACAACAGCTAAGCGCTGCTATATAAAAAAATATAATTTTGCAATATCTACTCCGTATAATTATAAACGGAGCTGAGCAGTTTTTATAACACGTTGGCTAAAATATTATAGAATATTATAAAAGTAAAATATGTGTTAATGTACTAAAATATTTTTTTTTTAATAAACAGCGGCTAGAAATATAATTTTTTATATATATATGTATAAACCGATACTACAAGAAGCTACATTTTTAATCGCAACAATGATTATGTACACCGACAACGATTCACAATGAACCGAGACACCGCAGTTACCATGTTATTTGATACACAGGGATGCTACGTCGGATGCTACGGCGGACGACACAGTAAAAATGTCTGATCCCTAGGTCGGGGGTCAACGTTGACCCCGTGACACCGGTCACGTTACTTGAAAAAGAGGATACTAGTTGAAGGTTGAGGTAATAGATCCCTTTATTCGCCGTGACTCCATTTTAAGCGTAAAATGCGCCGTGTGCATGTCTCGCGGAACTTAAAACTGCAAGATAGAACGGAATCTAATATCGCGGACACGCGATTCATTTGCCATCCGTGCTGTTAATCAGCCATAAAATTATGAGACGTTTAGATTTTTTTTCTTTCATGTTTTTACAAAATCCAGACTTAAAAATTCTCGCGCAACGATCGCTCAAACATCATCAACCGATGGAGGACGCCGTTCCAATTGTTAGAGAGTCAGTCACGATCATCGGAATAGCATACACCCTGTACACGGCTCTTTATGCCGCGGTGATCTAATGCTGGTTCAGAAACGCGCTGCGCACAGCATACGAAGCCCCACGGAGGAGAAAAGTCGTCCTCCCGATGTACAAGGAGAAGACAATCGCGAAGAAAGCGAGTTATCATCGAATTGCTTCGCATTTAGGGACGCTCGCGATGCCACGATAGGCAGTTTGCCCTCCACATCTCACTGACATCGTCGGTTTCCGGCATGCTTTATCATCGACATTAGCCAGATACTAAATCGAACGAACGTAACATGATTGTATAACGCTTTACAATGCGATTCGTACAGGCAATTTATAACTGTCTGTTCATAAGATCGTCTAATGACACTCCCCTGCCGCATATTCGACATTCCCGAACGCTCGTATGCATAAATTTATGGACTTGCGAAAGAGCTGTATCGCCGTTACTCAATCGTACAATTTATGATTTGCTTCCCGCAAATAGCTACATCGATATGCATATGAAATTAAGGATCGGCGAATAAATAACACATTCGCTATGCCCTTGCATTGATAGAGGAACAGCATATATAGCAAACGGATATGTTTTTATCCGCGTATTTGCATTGTCTTCGTTATTGAAACGGATAAGGAGGCGGATACCCCACAGTGTTATATTATGTATCTGACTATAACTGTGTTACCTGTGATTGAGAATAAACTTTAATGATAACGTAACTTCCTTGCCTCGCATTTGCATCTTGTTTGCTGTTCTTTTCAATTTACATTCGGAACTTTAATTCGATATTTTATCAAATCCCGCGCGAGCGGATTGGATCTGGTAATTTTGCAGCACACATTAAATCCGTGAAAACTGATATTCGATGACGTGTTTCTTTCTACGCGTCATACATATATCAAAGTAAGCGTTAAATAAACTTTAATCGCAATAGTTGTCTTCGCGCATCGATCCAGTAACCCTCGTTAGTGCTAGGAGTAATTTGCCCATACGTTTTCAACCGTTCCGCGGCTTATTACGCCATAGAAGAAGCCTTTTAATTAATTGGCCTATGAGAGCAATCTTCGCGACGATCTGCATCATGTGCTCTCTGGTAGAAGTATACTGAGGCACCGTTGCTCTTCCTTATGCGGCGTTTAAGGCACGTGCTTTTCACTGCAGCGTAAGATAATCTCTCCTTCGTTCGGAGTCTCCTTACGGCGATTCTGATTTCTACGAGATTCTAACATCCTCCTGTAAACTTTTGCAATTCACGGCGGCTTACGATCGTTCGCCGCGTTTGATTACTGTCTTAGAAGACACCTTAACTTCTCTCTCTCTCTTTCTCTCTCTTTCTTCTTTTTTTAATTAATTTTATTATGAATTTCATTATGAAGGTTTCTGCAGATAGAATAAAAATAAAATAATGCGCCAGAAAAATAACTTTACTCCAATTTCCTCGTTTTATATGCCAGGCACAAACCGGTAAGTGTTAACGGCGCCCAACATGTCCACCAGGTATTGAACATTATTTAAATCACTCCGAAACTGGACGAAGACGTTATAATCGCACGCGTGAAACGGCAGCGTGTCGGGTCATAAATTCCCGTGTAACGTATTTACTGCCGTGAACGAATAATCGCAAAAGCGCAATGCTCGCTGGACACATACACGACGCGTTATAAACGACGACTGTACCCGGATTTGCAGCACCATGTTGTCACAACCTTTTTCCAATAGCTTCCTCCATATTTATGAGCGTGAAATTTGAAACGCTGTTATGCAATGAATGTTAGAAAATCCACAATTCTGAGATTACATATCCCAGTTCTCTATATCTATTCAACAATGAAACAATCTATTCTTTGAAATTTTCCAATTAAAATTTATATCTCAATTTTTCCTACGAAATTGCTCTTCCTACAAAAATGTTTTGACTAAAAAAGAAATTCTTTTCTTAATTTCGGTTTACAGTGTTCCAGTTTTAATTAGTAACTTTTACGAAAGAAATTCAGTTAAAGCCGAGTTAATACGTTATATTAAAGAGACTAATGATAAAGAATCATGTTTCCAAAATCTTTTAATGAGAAAATAGATCATCATTATAGGAAGGAGAATAAAAAGCACAAAAACAAGAAGATTCCATTCTGGATGACCACCGGTATGCGACAAAATTATTTCGCGGTTATCACGGTACTAAAAGTGCCGGCACCTGCATTAATGCCGAGAAAATACGAGGATGAGGAAACGAAAAGTGAGAGACGGGAAAGAGAGAAGAGGCCTGAGAGAGAGAGAGAGAAAGAGAGAAGTTACGGACAGGCGGCAAGGAGAGGCGCGCGCGTCTTGCGGCAGGAGGCAGTAATTGCGTTATTAACTTAAAAGTGAGGTTCTCCAGAGAGAGGACCGGGGGCGAGAAAGGGAGAGGGACAGAAGGGAAGGAAGAGGAGAAAGAAGGAGCGCGCGACATCAGAATCTCGCCGGTCGGTCTTTGCCGCAGAGTCCGCGTATTCTTTCGCGGCACCGTATATACCTGTGAAACGACAGCGCGGATACGGAATTGCAGGTGAACCGCCACGGACCCACCCGTGGCGGCACGCGATGAGAGACCGTGGATAAGATATCGTTATTGCTATTATGGCGGATCGACAGTCAGTCTTCAGATTGGCCGGCGTTAAAAAATAACAGAGCGCTTTTTTCGGCGAGGCAATTGGCTGGATTAAAGCGAGATTTTCTAGATTCAAATCAAATGATTACTAAGAATTACTAGGAATTAAATTTTATTGACTGGATATTATGGTTTCGCAGATGAAACATTAAGACGGAATTTTCTTCTACGAAATAAAATTTAGTGATAAATTTTACGAATTGGGACAAACATTTCACAAATGGAATTTTTAATATTTAATTGGATGATAGGTATCGGATGTTGAATCATTATAACAAACAACTAACAACTACAAGATAAACATAATACGATACCAATCATGCGATTTCTTCTCGCGTGCATGAAATTAACGAGATGAGAAATTCCTAGCTAAGCCTCTGCTATGAACAAACAGCCAGATCGAGCAACGTGAGGAACGCTCGCGAGCAATTCCGTACTATCATTTCGCAAATATGTACTGCGAATAGCGAGTAAAAATTGTAAAATAAGAAAGAGAGGGGAATGAGAGAGAGAGAGAGAGAAAAGAGAGAAAACTAAACACCCGGCGTTCTAATCTCGTTCAGTGAAACGAAAGATGATTGCATCTCGGTTACAGAAGAACAGAGAAAGGAATGTTTGTTATATCTTGCGTCGAATAGCTTCGGGCGAAAATATGATGTACATTGAAGAACATAAACGCGAAATTTACATGGACATAAGTGACCGTGCATATAATGCATGCGCGCATTAAAAAGCTGACAAGCTCCCTGTATTCCCAGAAAAATAAGAAGAAAAATGTGTGATATACTCAACAGTGTTCGAATACTTTTTGATACATTATGCACAATAAAATCTAATATAATTTTATCTCTTTCAGTTTATCGTAATATCGTTATTTTGTTTAATCTTAGATGTATATGATGTGAATAAGAGTGATGCGCGAAAATTTTTGTGATTAATGAAAGTTCTACCTGGCATGGCTACATTCGCACGAAATCGCGTTTATATTTCGATTTTTCAAATACGTTACCTATGATCGGCTTCATACCATGATTATATCAGGTAGGGAAGCATCGTGGGCCCGGTGCTTAATAGAGACGTAACACCATACACAGTCACGTTACACAAAGCAGGGGGCTGAGTCACGACCGATCAATGTTACACGGTAGGCTCAACCTCCCAATCCTTTTTTGCCTTTTGTCTATTGATAAGTCAATCAATCGAGATCAATCGTCTTTATCCGATCACGTCGGTGTGATTTATTTTCGTGTCTAATAAATAGTAAGTAAAAACGTGATATATTTTTTATATTGATATCAAGCATCATTTAGAAAATTAAATATCTTAAAATAAAATCTTCGCTCTTTAACTACCAGTATATTAGATGATTAAATCTGTCATAAAATTTTAATTGAAAAAGAATATATTTACATCAAAGAATCTATAATAGTGAAGAGACACGCAATGTCTCTGCGACACGGCCCGCGTAATTGTATACTCTCAAGAAGATTCCTCGAGGATTTTGACGTAGATTTTTATTCACGGCATCCGGGGAGCAGCCATATTTTATACGTAAGTTATGCGTCTCACGTTGTACATTATTTTCCGGCTTTTGTCCGGCGAATTTAATGCCCGTGCCAGCCGAAATATCTCGGAAGGGAATCAAAGTACCGTGTCTCTTTCGTTGTACACGGACTTGAAGGACGCGCACTCCGGCGCGCGTATAAGTACCTTATGTTCCCACGCTGGAGCAGCCTCGAGGGCTTCCCATTCCGCTATCGGCTCTTCACATTGTCCGGTATCATGTAGGTATGTATGTACCTTCTCGTACTTGAAGAAGAAGGCGTATGTACAGGGTGTACCGGTGAAACATATTGAGCCGCGGTTTCGTGAGGCGAATTAACAAATGCCGAAGAGAGAGAAAGAGAGAGAAAAGTGTCTTCGAAAGTAATTTTCGTAAATGTCCGACCAACATAATCGGTCGTAGTTGGCTTGAAAATGGCACGGCAAAATTGTAAAATGAATGGAAAATACGTCGAACGGCGAAAACGTAGTTGTACGAAAGATGTCATTATATTATTATAATACAAGGTCGTTATATGTACTGTTACAGTTGTTGAATTAAGCCTAACACTCACCTGGCAAATCTCTCTTTGTCCTGTACATTGTCATCGTCCAGTCTCCTATATTTACAGCCACTCGGATCATCTTCATCGGATCTGCAAAATAAATAAAACAAACCACTCATTAATTATCAGTCGTAACTATGAATCCTTGTTTACCGAATATTACTCGCGGTATTGATTATTTTAATAATCGCTTATAAATTCATTCATATATTCCAACTATGTTTCATTATCATTCAAACCATGGAACGCCGTTCCATAACAATCGTTGATAACATCAGAGCAAATTAAATTAAATGAATGGCAAAAGAATATATTCTAGGTAATAATTCTAAATTAAGGACAAATGACTGCGGATAGCCGAGTTCAGCACCCAAAAGGAACGAATAATAGAAATTCTGCGTGCGTCGCGTCACCGATACGTAAAGTGTAATCGCTTCCGGACTGCCAAACGTGACTGTACGTTCCAAAATTGGTCACCGGCAGGATCCTCGGCGGCCTTTCTCCCCTCCTTAAATCTGGAGCGCTCGTAACAGTTAAGTGACGATGAGAATTTTATGCGCGATATTCACATTCATTCATTCGACTGGCTTTTCCATTCAAGCTATCGTTGGATCACTATGATCATTAGTAAAATTTCAATCTTTCGGTGAAAAGAGCAATAATCGATTATCATGTAACGCGTCTCATAAAGAAATTCCAAATATCTCTTTCACATTTGTCAATTCCGTAATACAAAGCTTGATCCATAGTGATGATAACAAAATCTTTCAGAGAGAAGAGTAACAGCTGGTTATCATTTAGTTATATGTAATAACACGTAAAGAAATTCCAGATATCTCTGTTAATCTGTAATCGTCAATTTTATGCGCGCAAACAGACAATTATAATATGAACCTACGATAGTATACAATTTAAATCTATACATGAGTGAAAAAAATAGTTACTTTTGGCCTCAACCATAATTTTATATTTCTAACACGAAATATGATTAACTTAATTATATGCATCATTATGTTAACCATAATTATCGTTAGAAATATTATAAAATTGTAGTTGAGGCCAACTATAGATAACTATATTTTTCTCCCAGTGTACAATATATGATACAAAACAAACATACAACATTCATTAATTACTTATTTTATGTATATATATATATTCATTTTTTAAAAGGATTATCCTTTAAACAAAACGGACGTAATTATCACGTTGAAACTGCGCTAAATTCGTCGAAGAAGCCCGGGAGCGAGAGCGTTTACGAGTCGCTTTACTCGGAGAACGGTGAGAGAGAGAGAGAAGAGGGACGAGGATAGATAAATCCGGGGGATCGATAAATCCGTCACCAATCGTCTCATTACCGGTGTGCGAGAGCGTGTATGCCGTCTCTACCGAACGTGATAGAAAATTATGCTCTCATTGCGAGAGCAGACTCCACGCTCGCGCGCAGAAATCCGGCCGATCGTCAGTCTGTATTGCACAGCGTCCGCGCGGGTGATGTACGATTCTGACCCTGAGCGAAAAAGCGAGACCCCTTTACTTACCGGCACCCCTCCACCCGCCGTCCCACCGCTTCGCCCTATTCCGCCCGTACCCCTCCGCTCACCGGTGAACGTCGCGTTGAAGAGACGGTGTGTACGGCCTCTCTGCCCCCTCCCTGCCCCCCTCTTTCGTTTCCCCGTCGCGAAGTCCATAGGACTCAACGGACCCAAGGTAGGGATAGCATAGGGCCTGGCAGCGAGTGTATCCGGGTATCGCAAGCGCAAGGAGGGTTGAGGGAGAGAGCCCCCTCTTTGCTCCACCGTCTCCCTCTCCGTCATCTTCCTGCGCGGGAACCTTCTCGGTTCCTTTCGTCCCCACGTTCTCCGCGTTCCTTTTTTCCTGCTCTTCTTCCTTCTCGAGAAGGAAAGAGAGAGAGAGAGAGAGAGAGAGAGAAAGAGGGGAGAGGGAGCCACGGAGACTTATGGAGTACATAATGATGCGCCCCGCGGTATTACGTCGACTTAACGGACGCGTATGCGTGCTTCGCAAACGATGAAGTCGACGACGTCGAGAAGTATTCGCGGCGGGCGGGCAAAGTCTCAGGGCTGAAGTTTTAGAAGAAGAAAAAAGAAACGGTCGTATGCAAATCGATCGTGAACGTTTACTACGATTGAAGAGTAAAGCTATGATTTCCGCATCCGAGACACTACCTAACATCTCGTTCGTTATTTTTTAATTGCATTCGAATTTTTAATATTGCCATCCAGTTATTTAACGTCGATAGAATTAAGATTCTGCATATCAAGTGCTACTTTAATTCAATCCACATCCGCTGTATACAAAATCCTTGGCTTACATCATAAACGAATATGAGGAAAATAAAGCTATAAATTCTGACCTTCCCACCACTTTCTCTATTCTGGACCGAGAAAAGTATTCGAGGAAGAGCGACGATAAAGTGAAAATTATGGGGAAAAAGGCAGCCGAAGGCGAGAGAGAGATAAATGTGTGACAGGGAGATGTATGAAGCGCATAATGATGCGCAGCGCAGTATTACGTCGACTTAATAGGTGTTTCGCAAATAGAAAATCTCGCGGAGTAGGTTTAGTGACTCTATTCGCTACAGAATGTATTTATATCGAACGAGAAATCCAATTCGATACCCAATACCTATAGTATACGCTATAATATTAAAATAATTTCGAGAATATAATTGCAATTAAAAAATTGTGAAAATAAGATCGATTATATTTTATCAAAAGTTTACTTTAATCACGATTAAGATTGCGTCAACTCTTTATTTAACCTTTACGAAAAGATGCTGTTTTACTTCGATCATTATATTGTCAGACATTAGTTTGTAATATATAGATATTTGACATATTCTCTTGTACGGAGCGTAATGCACGTATTAATGTATAATTAAATGTCATGTTCAACATATTTTATGATTGCATGTTATAACGATATTAGTCATCGCTGTTCGGAAAATTTCACCAATTATAAAGAGAGCAATTCTTGGTCAGAAAAACTTTGCCACTAATTTTAGCATTACGTTTCTTTTTCTGTAATTTTATTGAAAGTAAAAATAAAATTACGAAATTATTTTAATATGTATAATGAAATTATATTGAATGTATTTTTATTAGGATATACAATGCGTTAAACTAGAATTTTTCAATTAATTTTAACTAAACTTTTTTTCCGGAAAATTTAAATTGTTAAACGATTGCAGATTTGTATTTATCGGCGAATGCATTCTTGAGATTGGATGCAAATCCGAGAGAGAAGATACGTGGCTTTGACGCCGCTCTGCCATTACGGTAGTTTGACCCTTGACATGAAGGCGATTTGGGCAGTTCAGCTCGGAATTTCGGCGGCGCCGATTGAAGGACTGGACAAACGCAATGCACAGTTATGGTGAAAGGGTTGATATCTCTCTCTCTCTCTCTCTCTCTCTCTCTCTCTCTCTCTCTCTCTCCTCTATCTTCCTCTCTCGTTTTATGTTCTCCATGTGCATTATAAGACGCAACGCGATCGGGGAAGTCGGGGCAGCCCCCGCTCTATTTCCCTGTTTACGCGCCCAGGAACGCCCGATAATTTGTATACGTCGCGAAAACCGTGGGAACAAAAGCGCCGATACTTAGGCGTACGCGGTGATCGTTATCTCCGCTATCGGGATACCGTCGTAAACTGTTGTGTCTTTTAATGTAGCCGTGCTGCACGGGAATAACGAACCGTCGCTCGAGAGAGCAGACACATGTACTCACTATTGCGATACGCGCACGCGGTATATATTTTTGTTTAGGTATAATGGGTTAATAATTTAGTAAGCTGATAGTCCGCTAATGCTCGAGCTGTTCGTCATAAGGAAATGTGGTACTTGCTATTAATTTTTATTAGATCCTGATTAATTGATAATTAGATCCTTTCAATACGACTGTATTTAATACGAAAATGTGCGACTATATATACATATATGTGATAGAACATTATTTAATAACAGGCAAATTATAGATATCTAAATGTTTAGGATAATTAGCATGTATATTTATAAAATATTTAATAAGATAATTTTAATTATTAAATTAAAAATTTTTATTTAAAAATAAAAAAATATTTTATGCATAAAAATGAAAAATTACGAATTATTAAACTGACTGATATTATTGTAATTAAATAAATGTTTTTCAATTATATAATGTTATATTATAATGTTAAACAACTGAAATTTTTACCAATTTTCTTATGATTATAAAATTATTTATATTTTAATTAAGATTTTATTATTTATTTATTTTATTTATTTATATTATTAAATAATGTTCTATCACATATATGTATATAGTCGCACAATTTCGTATTAAATACAGTCGTATTGAAAGGATCTAATTATCAATTAATCAGGATCCAATAAAAATTAATAGCAAGTACCACATTTCCTTATGACAAACAGCTCGAGCATTAGCGGACTATCAGCTTACTAAATTATTAACCCATTATACCTAATCAAAAACACAAGTTTTACTTAAATTCTCATATCAATTATTAATCATGATAAAGAGAGATATATGCATTATAATTTGTAAAAAAAACATTTAAAAAAGTTGACAGACTTTGATAATCATAAAGATGCACGTGTTTCTGACCTCTGTCGTCAGTTTTGCACCTTTCTTTTGAGAGTTTAAAGAGCCAGCCAGGAGAAAAAGAAACACGATACTCTCGCGAAGAAGAAAAAGAAGAGGAATTCATGTGACGTGTCCAGTTTACGGTGGCGCCTTTTTGCATTTTTCCGTGTGGCGCCGAAGTCACGACTTGACCCTCTCGTCTTTCTCCCTAGCCCACTCTCTTTCGTCCACAGTCGTACTCTTCCATTTACGTTCGTCGTTCCTTAAGATTCACGTGTTATAACTACTCTTTTTACACAGTGCCAAGTACTTCCTACGAGAAGACACTATATTTGGTAGAGAAAGAGGCAAGATGGTGTTTTAAATGGTTAATTAAATTTTTAAAATAATATAAGTTTTAATTTTCAAGTTACGAGAGATAAAATTTCCATACTTAATTCAATGTTATTTTTCTTAATTTTGCATGATCATAAATTCGCGATGTATATCAACAGAAACAGAAAACACGGAAGAGAATCAGTTTCGTTTATTATTTTATAAATCTGCCGAGTTTCACGCGTTCAATTCGGAGAAGAATCGCCGTATTCATGGTATTTTCAGCGAGCAAAAAAACGGAAGAGAAAAACGAGAGAAGATCTTAGCAGTGCGAGAGCAAGATGCATCCCGATCGATCGCGGGCCGTGGAAAATCGTCACGGCAATCGACGACGACGAGGGTCGGCAGGAGCGATCGAGGAGGTGGTGACCAATAAGGTCGCTGGAGAACGGATAAGAGTCGCGGAGTCGAAGAACGATGGACCGCCCCTCGCTGCGGCGGCAGTGCGCAAGGCCCACCAATGGCCACGCTGTTTTCATCTTAATATGCAAGCCTAGCCGCCAGCATTACCGTTCTCGTAATGAAAAAATTACGTCACCTAGCTGCTTAGGCGTTAGATAGTCGATCGGCGCTATGAGACGCACCATCGTTGGACGTTCGTTGGCGCCGAAGCGATCTGAATGCCCGAAGCACTGTGTGATCGACTCGATCGCGGAAGAGAAATATATTATTATGGATCTATCGGAAATTCGTATACATGAAGATAAACATAATGCATCGCTCATGAAGATAAACATAATGCATCGCTCATAAACACGTATTTGATTATTTCAGATCAAGTGCGGATCTATTGTAATACATAAAGAAAATTCGAATCTTTCAATAAAATTTCATTTATCACCTAACTTTTAATAAGATAAATCTCTCTTATATGTAATGATTTTGTTGTCATTAAGTTCTTATCTATCGGGCGATTTCAAAGCTTCTTTGTTACATCTTTGTTACACATGCAATATTCTGTGGATTCTTGGTATCAGAGATTGCAATTGATATCTGCAGCCTTGAGTTCAGGTGTTACATCGAATTCATTATCATAGATTCTCGATATCGTGCATCCTTGACACGATAAATCCCTGCATTTGTGATTTGGATATTATAGATCCGCGATATTACAAATCTGCAAAATTAGCGATTCCTATAGATCATAAATCATAGAGATCGCTTCTTGTTGCCTTAGTTCTTTAGGTTCAAAATAATTGTCCAAGGTTTTTTCGTAAAATTTTAATTTCATGGGACTATAGCGTTTTTTTTTTGTTAATTTGCAGAGTTTCTAAGTTTTTACTTCATCGAACAATATATTGATGCCAATAGATGTCGAGATTTGCTCGATTTTGTCCCATCGGAACGTCGGAACGGAGATCAGAAACTCGACCGTTTTCACGCCTGAGAAAATCCTTATTGTCTAAGGCGGGTTTGTTCGCCTAGAGCGGAAAGTCACGCGAATCGACACACAAGGAAGAGGAAACGAGAAATCGACTTAATTGTGCACGCCGTTTAGTACTTCTGCGCGTATAACAAACAGCAATGTACAACTGACTGCTTTTATTCGTCTTCCTTCCGTTCTGGACATTCTTTTTTTTCACGTTACTTTTTTAACGCTTTGTACTCCTACAATAATTTACAAATGTTTCAAATATTAAATAACAGAATTACAAATAATATAAAGAGCAACAAAAAGATTTCCAAGTTTTATTCCACAAATTTTACGATGTTTTATATTTTATTTTTTATTTACATCTAATAAGAAAATAAGAAATGTCATGTTTATTTATGTTTTATTTCATATACTTTCACGATATCTCATATTTGTACTTTTAATTTATATGTAATAATAAAAATAGAAAAATTCACAAAATATTGAATGTCAATTAGTTTCTGTTACGATAATTTCAATGGCGAAAAGCAGAGTATTTGAACTTGCTGTCAATGTGTCTTTTTTTGCTATCATTCGGATCTCCATTCAACTTCTCATTCAATTTCCTTGTGTGCGCATAGCGGACAGTGTGTGCGCGTCCAGATGCATGTCGATTGTATATGACATAAATATGCATCGCGGTTCGCGCGTACGGAGCGTTACTAACAGGGTCTTAATTATGAATGAAAATAATACGCGCACTTCAATCTCGAAACTTTCCTCGGCGTCAAGCCATCCGGTTCAACGACTCCTGCGGCAGAAGCGTGCGGAAAAATATCGTGCCCGCAGAGCGAATATGACGCCGATAATCGCGGTCAAGCGAATTTGTATGCTCGCTCGTTCTTCTCTCAGTCACATGCTGACGTCGATAATCATGAATGATTCCTCTAATCGATCGATTAGATTTTTGTTAACTAAAAGTTGAATAAATGTCAAAATTCTTTCCGCAACGCTTCGATTTTTCAATCTAAAAATATCCTAAATTCTAAAATTATAATTAAGTATAACAGCTCATATTGCTCTCTTATTAATTGATAATGTTTCTGTTCTCTTTTTCTCTTCGAATCATTCTGTACTGAGAGAAAAATTATAGTTACTTTTGGCCACAACCACAATTTTATAATATTTCTAACAATGAATATGATTAATTATATGCATCATTATGTTAAACATAATTATATCATTAACATAAAAGTAACCATATGTTTCTCTCAGTATGCATCTATGGTATCCACCGTTGTCTTTTTTTTTTTTACGGCGAAACTCGCCAACTTGTCGGGCAAGGCGGCGGGATTCGGGAAACGACGTTATTGCGTAACGTAATGATCTGGTAATCGGTCACGTGGATTTGCGTTGGACCGGGCCGGCCGCAAATCTCCGCTACGTGACGAATTCCGCGACGAGCGGGTTTTGCCGCGTGCCTGCGCCCGCACGTGAGTGCACCATTCGCACGCGCGCTGCTAAGCTCCTCGCATTAGTTCGCGCGCTTCTGCAATCGACGGCAGTTTGTTTGCTCCGTGGTGCGTCGCACCTCGCGGCGGCACGAGGACGAGCAAATCGAACGCACAACAACGCTGCTGCGTAATACTTCATTAGCGTTCGCGAGGAAGTAAGATCGCGCGCCGCCCGTCGCGAGAATTCTTTCGTTTTTGCAACAGGCAGCCGCGGCGGTCGTGTTAGATCGAGAAAAACATCGATTCTTAACAACACTCATTAGAGACTTTTTGTCATTGTATGAATATTCAGAATACAAAACAAAGAATGATTATATGGAATAATCCTTTCATATTATTTTAATCAAGAACACCATTGAAGAGAACAGAGAGACATGCATCATTTTATTTATCGCTTTTAAATTGGCTTTTAATATAATATAATTTAAATAACATCTTTATGAAAAAAGCCGAACTCGCGTTTGTCCTTCACGGTTTGAGATTCAGAGCCCGTAAATATACTTTGTTTTGCATGGCGTGTGCGTGCAAGGATGCACGTATTAAATGCACGCCCCCTCCGGCGCTATTCGATGTTAATTGCGCGCAGTAATCATTTTAACATACGTTCCAATTATGCGAATGCTATTTGGATTACATTTGCATTGTAAAAACTCCCGATGTTGCTAGCACTTTCCGGAAAAGATAGCTACGTGGCATTTAGTACAGACCAAGCTTTTAATCTCGCTAATTAATCCCGATTTTATCTATTAATAAAATTTATCGGCAACGGTGTAAAGCTCTCATCACAATGCCGATAAAATTCGCACCTATCGCGCGACAGCATTTTTGTTAATATATATTTTTAGATATCTGGGCTTATCGCGTCGCACGTGCCTAGGACTATAATTATGAGTATCCTTCTCGTAATATCGTCTCGCCACGAGTTTCGTTATGGTTCCGAGAGATTATCGTTATCGTTGTTTCGATGACTGTACCCAAGTATCGCTTCATTCAAGGCCGCGCACAAAAAGTTTTTTTTATACAAGATACACGTGTCAATCTTTATGTGCGGAGTACATTGCAGGAAACGGGCGGCGCGAATTTCGATTAAAAATGCAGTTCGAGCTCGAACTGCGGGAAGCAAGACATCTTGATCGTATCGTGTTACTGTATTATAGAACGTTTTCCTCATCGAAAATACTATCAGGAAACAAAAAAAAAAGGAGATTATTATCTTTCATTAAGATTAAGCAAAAAAGCGTATGAAAAAAGTATCTTTTTATCTTTTTAATTAGAAATCATGTTACGAATAAACACTTGAGAATATCATTAATAATTTAATACGGTTGCCTTAATTTTAAGACGATTAATTTTAAGAGGATTATTTATATAGGACCGTTATTTAGCAGAGTCTGCCAAACCTTCGTTTCCTTTTCACGAATCCCTATGCTTCGCTCTCTAATTCAACGTTGGCTCGATATCTAATAAAATAATTCAGATCGAGTCGTGCTAGAACGAGGTGTGAATCTATTGAAAATTCTCACTTTGGCCGCACATCTCTCCCCGGAGGGAGAGCAACAAGTGAGTAAACATCCGTGCCACGGATCCTCGAGTCCGCGCGAATCGTCGCCGTGCGATCGAATCGGACAGCAATGTGCGGTCCAAAGCTGCCAGCGAAACGGCAGGAATGTCGTGACACGCGTACGTCCGACCGCTAAGAGACGAAACTGGGATCAATGGCGCGTGACTGCGTCGGGTTCGTCGAAAGTGAGGCGGAGATATAATGGCTGAATGGGAGAAAAGGGGAAACGCTCCCCTTCGCACTCGTTCACCCCCGAGCGAAGCCGGCTGCTATTTTCGACTGATCGACCTTTCACCCCATCGTAGGAATACCCAAGCAGACACGCTTCTAAACGGAAAGTGCGAATGGAAAGTTACGACTAGAATATAAAGAAAAATATAGTTGGCTTTGAGACATGTCATATCGCTGAAGTGTACGAAGAAAATATTTAGCACAATTAAATCTTATCTGAAAGCGCGACGAATAAAAGATAAAATTAAGAAAAAATTATGAAAAAGATACCGTAATCAGTACGTGTGAGTTTGTGCATAGAAATTATTGTATGCATGTCGAATTTTTCTCTTTATATCGTATTCGATGTATTGAAATATCCAGCCAGTTAGTTACAGCGAAAAAACAAATCGTTACGCGAGCTGTCCGTCGACGTGCTGATGCGGATGAAAACTTGCTGATTCTGCAATAACATTCCGTATAAAGACCAACAATATATAACACGGCGATGACGCAGAAATGGAATGAAATTACACGTTAAGTTATACTTATATTTTTAACACATTTTATCATTTTGTTGTCAACAGAAACGTTTGCGCTTTTAATAAATTATATTAATTTGCAAATTTAAATTTTTATAAAACTACAATATATTGATTAATTTTGTAAACAGGATGAAAGTACAATACTAATTTTAGCGAGTTTAAATTAATTCATTTTTAGATTTTTGGATCAATTTTATAATTTTTATTTTTATTCATTTTTATAAATATATTAAACGATAATAATATTATTAAAAATATATTCGAGTTTTTTCAGAATTTTTTAACCATCCGATAAATATTCTGCCTTTTATGTCGAAATTTGTCAATAATCTAACTATCTAGTTAATTCAAAGATGGTTTCTACATCCCTATTTTTTCTCTTTTCTCCGTGCGATCGCGAAACAAGCGCATTCTGCGAATTGTTGGCACCACGTCAGAATGACTCGTCGGCTGATGAATTGCAATGTGGCGAGCGCTAATTGAAGTCGTATGATTAAGACGGCTGAGAGTTTGTACATACGTCTTAGTAAATCTGTATTCATGAAAGTTTCGTCGCAATCGAGACTCACGTAAAGTACGATAGAGATAAACGTCATGAAAATTATCAAGTTGATAACCACGCTATAAAAAGTATTTTTCTATCATACATTTATGTGTGTAAATAAAGCGCGTTTTAAAGGTTCAAAAAGACAAAATATGCGAGTAATAATCCATCCGATTCCAGTATATATATATATATATATATATATATATTTTTTTTTTTACAGATAAATCAAGGAAAATGTAAATTAAAAAATTTACTATGCGCGCTGAAATGTGTCTTGTATCTTGAAGGAAAAGGGAGAAAAAATACAGATGAAGTAACGGTAGACATGGTCCTTTTACCTCCGTCTTTTCGACTGCGTCTCCGTGTGGGCCTGCTGAATGTGATGGGGCGATAGGTCGGGCCCGTAAGACAGAAGTTGACTTCCTGTGGTGACGGGACAGGCGGGCAGGGGTGGCGGCGGCGGTGGCGGGCCCAACTGGTAGCCCATCGTGGCGGAAGGAGCCGCGTAGTGCGAGGGGCCCGGTCCCAGACCGACCCCGTAGCCCGCGCTGCCCGCCGACCCGCCCCCGTACATGCCACTGCTACCGGGATACTCTATTTTGGCGGTTTTTTTTTCTACCAGTCGACTTGAGATTATCGGAATAAAACGTATCACTTTCGAGGAGTCGCCCAGCGAGTTAGCTCCCCATATCGCCGCTGCGAGATTACACGTCAACGCACTATCGCAGTTTCATGGAGATCGTCGTCGCACGCTCTTCGAATTGCGCTTAAATTACCGATTTGAATCGTCGTCCTGTTGCTTCGAGATTATCCACAGACTTGTGTCTTCTCACAAGAATACTTGTATGCTTGCGTCCACTATCAAGTTAATTGTTAAATAACACGTTATAATTAGACTGTTGTCTTATCGCGATTTTGTACATTCAATGATATGATACACTTCTATTTTAGAAATCTCCCCAAAAATTTATATTGCACGATAAAGTAACACAGTAGATCATTTCGTCTTGCTTTTATTCACAGCTTCCATACAGTATTTGTATCTGTTTTTATCCAGTTCATTCCTACACAATTTTCGAAAATATGCGTTAAAGTATGTCACATTCTTCTAATCCTGATCATAGGAAGAAATTCGCGGTAAAACATGGTTTTCACTCTCGTTTCTTTATCGCATCTCGTCATGTTGTGCCTCGGTCTTCGTGAAATAAAAAAGAAAATATCTTGACGGTTTAATAGCTCGAATGCACGATTTCGAGGTTCCTGATACAGAAACTCGTTCGACTATGTTGCGCTTGCCTTCCACCGAATTATCTTGTCATCTCGTTACCTGGAGCAAGATGTAGATCTCCCATCGGTCTACCAAAGCAGTTTTGTACTTCGCGTTTCCCTCTTCAGTTAGTCAGGAATACTTCAGAGTTTCGAAGGCTTCAGAGTTTCGAAGGCCTTTGTATCTAAATTCTACTCACGTTCGCTCATGTACTTCTTCACCGATCTTGAAAGAGCGCGCGGTGGTACACTTTAATAATTTATACTTTAATCATTTTATATTCGCTTATTGTGTCTGCGCTCTTGAAAAATGTATCCGACATAATTGATCGACGAGAGAAATGCGTTCCTTATCGATAATTGTGAATGGAAGTTTCCGTTAAGATTAGTTATTCGAGACTGCGTATGCTCTTGGTCCACGAATTGTATGGCAATCTTTCAACGAGGACGCAGATAAGCGAAAACGGGAGGTTTATCTGGGATTGCCCTATATTTCCCGGAATAGTCTTTATCTGTGATTCTGAGAAGCTCCGAGACGCTTTTCTATATGTCCTTCTTCTTGATATATACGCAAAATACAATTTTGCTTCCGTAGCTTTTATCTACTCCATTTGTATCACGGAGAATTCTCGAAGTTGGCGCACGGGAGGATGTGCCGTTGCTGCTGCAAACGAGCGGCCTTCTTTCCTGCGCGCCGGATTTCGCAATTCCGAATAAAAGTCGCTTCTCTCTAATGGCGAGCTCCTCGTGTTTCGCTAGTCGACGCGACGGCTCGATTAATCGAGCAAGAAAGAAAGTACGTAGAAGCAGAAGAAGCTCGTTACGGAAGTGCGCGCCTCCGGCGCGGCGGCGATTTCGGTTTTGGAAAGCGTCAAATCGGCCACTTTCACAAGGTGAGCTCTATTCGCCTGCCAATAACAAGTTTGCCCGCCCACGCTCTATTAACTATTGTTTGTTTCTTTTCCCGCTCTTCCAAAGTCGACCGCGGTCGACCCACTCCCGGAGAAGAGTCCTCTGGTTCCCCCGGCCAGAACACGGCTGCAAGAACGTCACGAGATTCTCGATCTTGTTGGACTGTCGTTGCACTCGCGCCGAATTTTGCACGCTCCTTTCGTCGCACTGTGGCGTACGATCCACGGGACAATCGCGCTGATCTTTCTCTCGCCTCGCGATCTCTTCAGAGCGACGGCCATCGCTGAAGCGGGTTCGCACGCGTCGCAATCACTTATCCCGAAGAATTCCGTTCAGAGCCATTCGATCAGTCGCACGACGGATTAAGCGAAGCGAATTAGCTTATTTTCAAACGAAATTACTGTAGAGCAATTTCGTACGTAATCAAAATTAGATCTTGAGGTCCTGTTGCTTCGCAGGCTACGTCCGTGGGCTTTTATCCTTCGGGAATGTTTGATTTTTTTTTAAATCGTTATTCGTATATTTAGAATGTAGTCCTGGCTTAGGATGTAGTCTATGAAGAAACCTAATCGCGCACACTCAAATCCTTGTACCGGAAATCATTTGGCGAACGGCGATGATTGGTCTCCGAAACGTTTATCTCATTGTAGAATGAACTCATTCGAAATCAACTCGGCTGAGCTCGCGTAACGAGAAACGCACGCAAATCACGGATGCGTCAAATTCCCGCGTAAAATCGCGCAACACAGAATTCCCCGGCAATACCGCGATAATCAGCAAAAAGTGATCTCTTTCTCTTTAAAATGTTTAATGAGTTTAATTACAATAAAATTGTACGATACGCATGTTTTTCCCGATAATTTAAAATTCAGTGTCTGATGCAAAGTCCACAAAAACCGATCTTTCTTTAGAAATTAACGATTAAAATCCTCGCCGCGATTCAGCGATAATTGAACCGATATACCTTTTCAATCAGATATTTTTCATATTTAACACGATAAATTCTATGTATTTAATTTTCAGTGTCAAAATATCGACTAATAATTTAATTTTTCTAATATTTGTAAAAGATTTTTAAGTTCTTCCAGCTACGTTTGTCGAAATCTTCCGATTAATCAAGCTCGTTTTTTTCTTCAAGAATAGTCTAACTCACTGAGAGCTAAACGAGAGAATGTTTGACACCACACGCGGCGTTCAATTGGCGTCCAATTTTCGGCGCCAAAATTCTCGTCGCGGCGCACTCTCGGACAACGACACGACGCGCGGCTCTCGATCGCGATCGATGAAGATCGCGGGCGAAGTGACGCGGAAAGACGTTTCACGGACGTACGTATGGACGGACGGACGGACGGACGGACGGACGGATGGGTCGCCGACTAGCCACCACCCACAACTCGCTAGTGACTGATTCCACCATAGCCGCATAATGTGCTGCTGCGGTATACCCCGGTGAGGACTATCACTTCTCCCACCAGAGAGCCCGGGACAGCCACCGTTGCGAAGCCACGACTTTTAACCGGGATGCATCGCCGCCGCTCTCTCGCTCGCTCGCGACGGAATACGGCGTTTCGGGGGACTCCCTTTTCGAGATTGATTCGAAAGATCCTGTTTCCGGACCTTCATTCGATTTTTTTTCTAACTTCTCACGTTCGTTCGAAGACAAAAATTGGATACATTACGTATCTAAAGTTAGGTTTCTCATTCGGATGCTCTTTACGGATAAGGACACGAAAACCGAAGCTTCTTAATACTTCAGATGTAAAAGAACACTTAAGCCCATTCTACAATAGTCGCAAGTTGTCAGTTGCTTTTTGCGACAATCAGTAATCGTCAAGCTCCATATGTAAAACTCTACGCTCGTTGGCGATTGCAAAAGGCAACTCGCGACTTGCGACTATTGTAGAACGGGCTTTAGAGAAAAATATAATTACTTTTGACCCCAATTACAATTTTATAGTATGCTAACGATAATTATGGTTAACATAATGATGCGTATAGTTACGTCAATCATATTTATTGTTAGAAATATTATAAAATTATGGTTGAGACAAAAAATAACTACATTTTTCTCAGTGAAGATAAGCGTTTATTCCTCGAAATTCTTCCGATTATTTAAAACCCGCTGGAGGAATTATCTTTTATCTTCATAAATTCCTCAACGTTGTAAAAATATAAACGTCTGGAATGATTTTTTTTTCGTACGCGACATACACGCAATAGTGGAAATTGATAAAGGCAAATATATGTATCAGAATGAGCGGGAATGGTAATAGAAAGCAGAGCTGATTCAGTCTTATCGCGCCGAAAGGATCGTGCCGGCCGGGTCCGACAGATCGGAAATTCACGGTATAAGGGTCGCGGGAGTGTGTTGATACAACGGCGGGTTGACATTTGCGCCTGCTTCGCGTGCCGAAGCCGCGCGGCAGAAAAGTGTTTTCGAGAAAGACTCGTGCGCCGGTAAAAGTAACGCGGCGCTTACGATAACGAAGCGTTTTCTTGAACGATGTCGCAACGCGGGCCGCTCTCGCCGCGCGGCGCGGCGCGGCTCGGCTCGGCTCGGCGCATATTGGCCGAGCAACAGCATTGTAGTCGGGGTAGCGGAGAATTGCCTACCGTGTTATGTGTGGCGAACGCCGTAACTGATCCCGGCGCTGCATCATTTCTCGGAACTGCGTCAATCAAGCGCCGCGACACCAAGTTCGCCGTGCATGTAACACGGCGAAATTTCACCGCGATCGTTAACGCCGAAGCGGCTATTTTCGTCCGCGAAACGTCTTTCCAGGCGATCTTTTCTCTCTCATTCCCCTCGCGTGATATCCGAGAAACCGATACGAAAAATGCAAACGCCCACAAACGCATTCATATCAAATATTTCTACTGTGTTAAGCGAAATAATATCATTCGCAAAGATATTATTTCTTGAAATCTATATTTATGTGCTTCTCTATCAAGTCTTTATTTAGAAAAAAAAATATCAACACAAAGTTTCCATTTGTGCTGTGGCAGTTGTGTCATCAGATTTCTTGAGTTTAATTTTTGCGACGCGATGCACATTGCAAATAACAACTGACGGATCACACTGGTTAATAAACGTGAGAAGACAATTCTCGGAAAATATTTAAGGTTTTGAATCTTTCAAGGACGTAATGCTCCAGCAAAGGAAACTGATTCTATGCAGTCAGAGAATTTAACCATCGAATATGCCAGGCAATAGGCAATAGGAACAGAAATAAGGAATCCAATTGGTCGAAAATTCTGTTTGCCTGTTACCTGGCATTGTGTCTGAGCCTTTAGACTTGTAATAAACAGGGTTGGGATCAGAGAATTTTGCTTTTCTCTCACCTCGCCGTTGTATCATCTTATTTTTCTACTTTCTCTCACTCATATTCCCGCCAAAGTGCATTTAGACTTATACTAAGATATGATATACTTAAATGTAGGCTGATTCAATTCGTAAACTTAAACGACTTGATAGAAATTATCTCATACAAAGCAAATAATTAAATATGCATTATGACTCACCCTATGTGGACAGAACCGCGCTTCTGTGCCATTTTGCTTGGGTCACTCCCTGTATGTAAAACAATAGTATGCATTAGTATGACGACAAACAACTGTCTTCCTTATTTTTAATCGAGAACTTACAATTAGATATCAAACTTAAAGATTCATAGTCTATTCTTATTTTAAAAGTCTTAATGTTTTAAAATTCTAATACGTTTCTGTGATTGGTTTACACCTAAGGTATTTTTGTATAAGAAAAATTTAAGAGCGCTTCTATTCCATAAAGGAAGGAAAATGATATGTTTGTAATTTATAACAAAATATAGACGCAGTTATAAAAAGAAACATTAAGTATATTTTATAATTACTCTATTCAAATAATAGTGGAAGGAAAGAAGAAATATTAGAAGAAATACGAGGAAATCCTATTATTTCGCTTAGTTCCCTTCGGATCATAAGTCGATAAAGGTACTTAAGGTTTTAAACACAAGAACATGCCATATGAATACTATACTGAGAGAGAAAAATATAGTTACTTTTAGCCTCAACCGTAATTTTATATTTCTAACAATAAATATGATTAATTTAACTACATGCATCATTATGTTAACCATAATTATTAGAGATACTATAAAATTGTGGTTGAGACTAAAAGTAATATATTTTTCTCAGTGCAGCGTTAAGACTCTAAAAGCTTAAAATCTTCAAGTTTGATAAAAATTCCTATTTAACTTTTTTATATAATCTTTACATAAAAGAGGAACATCCTCTTTATATAATTTACATTATTTCAAAATTTACATCTTGCGATAAAGATTACCAACAGTTTGGTAGCTGCGATTAATGAAGCAACTGAATTCGAAATCCAATCGTATCAATGTTGATCGACACATTAAGTATTATAATCAATCTTTCTTTTCTCTCCCACTTTTAAAATAAAAATTGTAAATCGGGTATCTATTCGCTCATAACAGCTTTTCACTTATCATTGCAACAAACTCTTACCAACCAATCTGTGCCAGCATCGAGCAACACTAACCATAGCAGTTAGATTTTTACGTTTTTCTATTGCGCCTAATACGAAACATTACCATCTACTGTTTGACCGAAAGGAATTCACTCCACGCCTTGCCCTTGCACTCCGCACGGGCAAACTGGAGCAATTTAGGTAGACGTAGTAGTCTCGCCTGAATTGCGCGTGCACGCGAGAGCGTACGAGGGGGGAGAAGATCGGGCAGGAGAGCGAATCTTCCTTTTTTTCCGGGGGACCCGTGGCGAGTTTTCCGCGCGGGAAGCCAAGCGGTTCCCGATTTCGGCGCGTCGGTCCGGCCGCGTCGCAGACCGAGAAACGCGGGGCGGACGTCTCGGGACGACGGGTAACAAAACCCCGCGGCTGGTTTTACCTGGAATAGAATGGGCGATCGAGGATACCGTGAACATTCAGCCGGGATTTCCTGTTGCCACAGTGCGACGGAAAAACGATGCGCGCGGGGCGCGTGGGGATATCGACGCGGGCGTACGACGGCTTCCACACTCCGCACCGACATCAAAACTGGGTGTTTACACTTGGCAGTCGCGCCATTTTGGAGTTTCCACTCGGCTCCGGGGTTTTATTTTCACGCACGCACACGGGGGCCCCCGCACAGGAAGCGCCGCGGGACGGACGACGGACAAGAGGCCGCCGGGGCGCGATCTGTCGGCGACGCGCCGCAAACTCCGCGCCGTCCGCGAACGCAGATTCACCGGATTCAACGCGCCGTTGTTACGGCAGAGATCGTGGCTCGGTCCGAGATTAAAGTTTTGAATCTTTCAAAGACAGGTCTGTTCTTTTTAGCTGAACTGGCTGCACTAGTTCAGAGGTTATCTTTCTCCTTCCAATATGGGGGGAAAAGGATAACCTCTGAACTAGTGCAGCCAGTTCAGCTAAAAAGAACAGGGTCAATCCAGACGAACTTGCATAAGTGCATAAGCATAAGAGAATGGATTGGTCTATTTTCCTTATGCGCAAGTTTATGGACCAATCAATTTTCTTATGCATATATTTATGCGTTATGCAAGTTTGAATACGTTTACACGGCACCGTTAATCGGGTTTTATACATCGGTAGTTCTTAGGCCGGCCAACCACAGTTATTCCATTCTTCTGAAAAATGATTACGATTGGTCTACCTGACAACTACGGATGTTATTAAACCCGATTAACGGTACCGTGTAAACGTAGTCTTTGTCTGGATTGACCCTTATGACTCCTGCACATTGGACGGGGAAACGCTTGCCGCGCGGCGGAAGATTTGATTGGCTATCGAGCCAACTTCCGCTAAGGGTGCGAACACATGGGCTTATTATATTTTCCGCGTAACGCGTCACGTAATGTTTTATGTTATTTATTTTTCGAATAATGCTTCTGATTGGTGTCTCGTAATATTCCAGCAAAGAAAACTGATTGTATGCAGTCGGAGAATGAGAATTTAATCATTGAACTTGAAAACGACTGAGACTTGTAATAAATAAGGTTGTGATCAAAGAATTTTGCTTTTCTCTCACCTCGCCGTTGTATTATCTTCCAAATCAGTGAATCTAATTGTAAATCAAGCGTAAATGTCCGCTGACCCAATCAAAACGTTTCCGCCACGCGGTTCAGGTTCAGGTTCAAAATAAATTGGTTCTCAGCTCCTAGAGAGTACCAGGCTGATTCGTTCATTCTATGCTGATTTTCCATTAACTTGCGTAGATCCATTAGCATAGACTAATAGATGATGCAAAATTGAATAGTGGATGCTAAAGTCGATATATGCAAACAAATGTGATTAGTTGCATCAGCAACTTTCAAAAATTTTCCTTCGCAACGAAACAACGTCCGAACATGTTCGCTACTAATAACGTGCACCGGGGCGAACGGATACTGACGCGCCGATCAGTGACACAGCGCGTCCAGAATTTCCATTGGCCGACGGTCACGTGATCCGGCGGCGTCATCGACGGGCCCGTTTGCATGAGCTTGGCTGCGGTTGACTTATGTCCATTTCTACCAATGTAGATTGACTTTAATCTTGATTTACCTTGTCTTTTATCTTTTTCCAATTCTTAGAATTAACGAAAGATAGAAAGTAAATTAAATCAAGATTAAAGTTAATCTACATTAGTGAAACAGGTATTATGTCCATTTCTACCACGGCAGATTTTTAGTCCTAAGAATTAGAAAAAGATGAATGTTAAACCGAGATTTAAATTAATAAATTAATATTAATGCTACAAATACATCTAAGCATTTTTTTCTTTCAATAAAGAGAAAAAAAATGCTTCAAACCATTTGTCGCTTTAATATCTATTTCTACCAATGCAGGTTAACTTTTAATCTCGATTTAACTTACTTTCTATCTTTTTTAGTCCTAAGAATTAGAAAAAGATGAAAAGTAAGTTAAACCGAGATTAAAGTTAATCTGCATTAGAAATGGACATAAGTCGACCGTAGCCTTTGTCGTCGTGGCGTTCTTCTTTCTTTGCGCGTCCGCCAGGACATATTGGATAATAATTTCGAGAATCAATAGCGGAGAATTGAATTGGTCAGAACTGAATTCGCGCGGCCGTAATCGGTAATTTCCCCGGTTGCTCGACTCGAAAGCTCGTGCCGCTCCGCGCGCTACCAGTGGGCAATCCATGCGAACGCGGCAGAAGTCGCGCGCGACGCCGCGTAGCGCCCCGCCGGTAATACTTGCGTCTTGGCCCGAGCGATATCCCACTACTACGCCACTTCCGCTCGACTCGCCACTGAGCAAAATGGACGCCTTTGTATCTGTTTTCTTCGCATTCCCACTATAAATACGGTTTACGGGGCGACGCAGCGCCTGCGACGAGGCGATGCTCGTGCGGCGCCGCGTGAAGCGCGTGTGAGGGCAGTGTCGTGCTCGCGAGTCGTGACCGCGGCCCGCCGTGGCCGACGTGGAAACGCGTCCAACCAAGTAGGCCAAACCGCGGTGGCCCCGCGGATGACAATTGAGCGAGCATCACCCGGACGACGGTGCTAGAAGCGGCGAGCCCCGCGACGGCCGGCCGACGCGCGAGCCGCTACGACGTGCCTGAGATTCCGCCGGCGGTCCGCGAGCGACGCGGGGCCGCGATACGGCGCCCGGCCTCCCGCCAAAAACCAGCCGCGAACAAGCGGACGGTGCGACGGACGGCGACGTAAATAGTCCCGGGGTAAGCGGATTGGGCGACGGGGCTGTCGCGCCGCGCGGCCGCGGCCGCGTCTCCGCGTCTCCGCGCTGCGTCTCCAGCGGGACGCCACGGCGGCACTTCCACGCGAGTGACATTCCGGAGTACCGTCTTCTCGCCCGCACACCGGAGTTCAACGTTCATCGTCCGCGGGAGGATCTCGTGCTTCCTCCCCCCTCTCCCCCTCCCGGCCACCCCTGCCCCCCTCCCCCCTGTGTTGTTATACCTGATCGCGTGGTCGCCTCCGAGGCGATGGTGTCGCACGACGTTGGATGGTAGACGTTCATTCAGAGAAGGTAAAGGGATATGCTGTGCTACATGATGATTGTTAGTATTGGCATGATCTTGGAAGTGGAGCTGGGTCTACGAATGTCGTGCATAGCATTCCACGATGTGCGGTTTCGCTGGTGCTGCTGGAAATTCTGATTTGTTCGTGTGCGTCAGCTGATCACGTTGCATTTCTGTCCAGCGATTAGTTGTTTTATGTGAATACGTGGGATTTTTTTCCGGAGATTTAACGAAATAATTTTTCCAGAACGATTTTTTTCCAATGCTTGTGTTTTAGTGACGTATAATGAGGTCGTGCTTTAAAGAGCTGTATCTATTCTACGAATATTTTATACATGAGGTGTAAATTATTAATATGAATGTCTTTTACGTTAAAATGTTAAATATATGTTTATTTTTTTGTACGTTATAATTCCGTATAGCAATAGCTTTGAGTTGAGAATAAATTAATTTTTTATAAGACAGAACCATTTAAATAAAGATATGATAGTTTTTATGAAACATATTTAAGCCAATTCTAAAATATATTTAAAAATTATATTTAATTCATTACATTTAAATGAAACATTTAATTATAGCAGTGTAAATTATATGTATCGTAAAATGGTTTAATTTTAGGTTAGTTGTTTTTATTTTTGTTTATCTTGTTTTATACATATCATTTTTATTTATTCAAATATTTTCTGTTCTTATTTTTAATATCTAACTAATATCTAACTTTCTAAAGATATTTAATGTATTGTAATACATTTTTTAAAAAGTAATTACATAGGCCATATTTTTGTTGCAGGATACACGCTGATAAACATGGATCGTTTACTGGAGGATCCACGGGCTTCATCAAAATTTGGTTGAAACTTTCATTTGCAACATGGGAACTTAAAAGAGACTTTGTTGAGTTCCCAATATTTGCCTTAGTGCTAGGTGTCCTTCAAAGAGGATCAGAGACTACTCTGTTCAACGGTGAACTATTTGTGTCAGTATGTCTTGAAATACGTAGTGAGAAAATTTTAACAATGATTTATTTAGACATTCGTGGAAGCAGTGTATTTAGATATGTTCAGTTGATTTACATTTACTGCATATCGTAAGCGAGTACTCGTAATATGTCTGTGAGGTGCTTAGCACGTTGTATTGTCCCACGAGGCGAGGAAGCTTAGGAATACTGAAACTGACTTTGATTATCTTTTTTTTTTGTCCAGGCTGTAATGCCAGAACGAATCAAACTCAAAATGAATGGGGTTGTACCGAGTGTGCCAATAACTACCCTCGCTGGTATTGCGAGTCTCACAGACTTGTTACCTGAAATGCCTCTACCAACTCCGTTGCCACAGACTCTGACTAATAAGTCACTACTGTTTCATCCACGAGTAGCGGAAGAAGCTAGGATATTGCTGAGCCTTCGCGATGAGAATCTCGTACCACAGTTGATAATGTCGCTGTCGCAGACATCGTCGGAACACATTGAACTCAAGGATAATTACCCGAACGCCGAGCAATCGCTGGAGAACGAGCAAAACACGCCCGAATTGCTCAAGGCAATCTTGCAGATAAACCCTGACGTATTTAGAGGAACCCAGCATAATTCTCCAAGGAACTGGACGCAAGGTGCACCTATGTTGCACGCGAATCAATCGCCGGCGAGCTATGGTCGTTTCTCGCCGTCCTATTCGAGCTCGTCGGGCTCCAGGCAAACGCCCCAAGGTAGTCCGGCTCAAACCGCGGCAGCCAGATCCGTACTTCCGCCGATGGTGGCCAGTGGCATCGCTCATACGCAGCATCCGCGGATGCCGATCACTCCGCAGAATCATGCAGACATCTCGCAGATGTCTCCCTTTGCCGTGCCTTCTCCGTCGCCCAGAGGCAACGTTATGACCGAACAAACGAGAACGTTGACAACGCCCCAGCACATACAGGAGGACACAAACTGTATGAATCCCTTATCAAACGTAAACCTTCAACCAAACATGTACTCGCCGGCTCATATGAGCTCTCCCAATGCATCGCTAGCATCTCTCACCAATATGACACCTCAGCATAACATGGCTGGTATGACGCCACAACACAATATGCATATGACATCCCCAATGCGTAATGTGCCTCTACAACAACATCCTGCCATGGGTATGCAACAGAATCTTTACGATTCCATGATGAATCAACAAGTTCATCATGCACTCGGCAGCAGTCAACCGTTAGACATCGACAATGCGGTACAGGAAAATCAACAATTCCTTCTCGACCCAGAGAAGGAATTGCTGATCGTTCGGTCAGCCGGTCTTTCCAGTTTTTCGGATATTGATCTGCCGATAGAGAATATTGACACGAAGCAAAGCGTCGATCATGCGATACAACATTTATTACCGACTTCTCAGACCACATCTTATCCGAATATACATACCACCGACATGGTTAACGTTTTGGATCCAGCTGCAGCTAGCATGACGTCCAATATGCAACATCAACAAAACAACAATTCCGAGAAGAGCATGAAATTTACCGGAACAGAAAAGCTGAAGGAACCCATTGTCATGTTAAACAGATTATCGTTGGCTGATCAGGCGCTTATGCAAAAGAGTTTGGCGGCGTTTGCAGAGAAATCGCCGAGTCGCGCGACGAGAATGGGCATTTCCATTCGCGACGATGCGTCAAAAACTGATTCCGAGAGCGAAGAGGAAATCGGCAAAAATAATAAGTACTTTAAAGCTCGCGCGAAAGAGCGGCAGGTGCAACGAGAGAAGGAGAAAGCGGAGCGGCGGAAAAGCGAGGACAAGGGCCGCAGGCGAAAAAAGATAACGGACAACGACGAAGAGGATACATCGTATTCGCCCACGAAACCAAAAATACGCAAGATTGAGAAGAAGTTAGTGCCTGTATTAGCCAAACTGAGCGTGGAGGAATTAATGGAGACCAATACGTACCAACGATTTAACTCTACCATAGAGACGATTTTTGAAAATACTGAAGATATTACGGCGAACGCCGATCTGGAGGACGACGGTGAAGTGCTTCCGGAGATGCTTATTCCTAAGTATCAATTACATGATCTTTGTACGGAAGCAGCCAAGCTCAAAACGTTGGGCGCTATGGAATCGATACCTACAGATAAATTGGTGAGGCTGTTGAACATTTTGGAGAAGAACATACGAGACGGTGCGAGGGTGTCGCCGCTTGTGGATCCGGATGACGACGTCGATGAAGGACGATTATGGATGCAATTGGCGATGGAACGAGTGCAACGCGCCGTAGATGCGTCGTTAATCGCGTTACACATTATGACTTCCTGCAACATGCCGAAGACGGTCTACTTGGAAGATGTGATTGACCGAATAGTCCTTTTCATGAAATTTCAGCTGCAGAATACGATATATCCTTCCTTCGATCCCGTATATAAGGTAGATACAAAGAACAAGACTGACAATTTTAATTCTAGCGGACGCAAGAAGCGAGGACATATGAAAGAAGTGCGCGAGAAGAGTATTCTGCAGGTTTACAATAAGATGCACGAGCTGGTAGGTTTGTTGGCTGAGCTGTTGAACATACAGGTTCTAACGGACACGAGTGTTCTGCATGCATCATCATTGGGCGTTGCGCCGTTTTTCGTCGAATCGGTGAGTGATCTTCAATTGAGCGCATTGAAGCTCGTCACTGTAATATTCACAAAGTACGAGAAGCACAGAAGATTACTATTAGATGACATCTTGGCGTCAATTGCGAGATTACCCAGTAGCAAAAGGAGTTTACGCACGTACAGGCTCAACTCTGAAGATTGTATACAGATGTTAACCGCACTGGTCCTGCAGCTTATCCAGTGCGTGGTAGTTCTATCAGATTCCAAATCGAAGGAGGACGACGAGAAGAAGTCCAGTCATGTAGATGCCGACGTCTTCATTATCAATAGATACGAGACCGCTACCAGAATCGCCGGAAATTTTTTAACGGTATTCCTCAACAAATGCGGTAGCAAAGGCGAAGAGATCGATTACCGACCATTATTTGAGAATTTTGTACAAGACTTATTAGCAACAGTGAATAAACCTGAATGGCCCGCAGCTGAATTGCTATTAAGTCTTCTCGGAAATCTGTTGGTGGGACATTTTTCTAACAAAAGCTCTGATATGTCGCTTCGAGTAGCCTCCATTGATTACCTTGGCGTGGTAGCGGCCAGATTGCGCAAGGATGCGGTCAGTTCGCAGTGCAAATTGTCGACTATCGATCAAATTATACGAGACATCAAACTCGAGCAACAAAAGGACTCTGACTACGATCAAATAAAGGACAAAGAGATCATAGGACTGAGCGAGGACGAAGAAAGGACTGTGTTTCTGCAGAAAGTACTTCTGGATTATCTAGCCGTCAACGGGACGAAGGATCCGGCACTTGGATATGCGCGTCATTTTTATCTGGCTCAATGGTATCGAGATTGTGCGTTGGAGAAGTCCAGGGTGGGTCAATCGAAAAATAGCCCTAGCAAGAAGATGCACAAGAAACGCACAAAGAAGAAAAATCGGCATCACAGCAGCGATCAAGATACCGAGTCCGAGTTGGACGAGCAAGATCCAGACGAGAATGATAATAATGAGCAGAAGAATTCGGAAGCTTATCGAATTATAGAGGAGAAGAAGAAATACATTATCAGTAGAATAAAGCCTTGTTGCACAGGAACGAAGCCAGACATCCTTCAGACATACATCGATTACAATTCCGCGGAACTAATTTCGCAATATCTTGCGTCCAAGAGACCGTTCTCGCAGAGTTTCGATAGATACCTGAAGCAGATTCTCCATGTGCTGACAGAATCGTCAATTGCTATTAGAACCAAGGCAATGAAATGTCTCACGATGATCGTCGAGGCTGATTCAAGTGTACTGGCGAGGGTGGACATGCAGCTGGGTGTGAAGCATTCGTTCCTCGATCATTCAACGTCAGTACGAGAAGCAGCGGTTGACTTGGTAGGAAAATTTGTATTAAGTAGACCCGAATTGATCGATAAATATTATGACATGCTGTCGGCGAGAATCTTAGATACTGGCGTAAGCGTTCGAAAACGCGTCATCAAGATCCTCAAGGATATCTGCATGGAGTGCCCAGACTTTCCCAAAATCCCGGAAATATGCGTGAAGATGATAAGGAGGGTAAACGATGAAGAAGGCATTCGTAAACTCGTCATGGAGGTTTTCCAAAATATGTGGTTTACTCCAGTAAGAGAGCGCCCCACTCTTGACTCAGACTCACTGTTGAGGAAAGTGATGAACATCACGGACGTTGTAGCGGCCAGCAAGGATATGGGGCTTGAGTGGTTTGAGCAGCTCTTGGTAAGTTTGTTCAAGCCGAAGGAGGACAAGGATGATAGCACAAAAATGCAGATGGAGCCGCCGCGAGCTTTGCTGACAGCCTGCAAGCAAATCGTGGATTGCTTGATCGAGAACGTATTACGGCTGGAGGAAACAAATCTAGACTCGGAGAAATCAGAAAAGAAAGGCTCATCGCAGAGACTGGTCGCGTGTCTGACGACGCTCTATCTATTTGCGAAGATTCGACCACGGCTGCTGGTCAATCACGCGATTACCCTACAGCCTTATTTGAGTTTAAAATGTCAGACACAGGGCGACTATCAAATCATCAGTAGCGTCGCACACACACTCGAATTAGTAGTGCCTCTGATGGAACATCCCAGTGAGACTTTTTTAGCACAGTTAGAAGAAGACTCAGTGAAGCTAATCTTGCAGCACGACAGGTCGGTGGTCGCGAGCTGTCTGTCATGTCTGGGTTCCGTAGTTAATAACGTTACACGAAACTACAAACTGATAAGAGACTGTTTCAAGAAATACTATGGACATTTGACGGACTACAAGTCATTTTATGAGAAAGATCCAAAGAATCCTATGTTAATAAAGTACAGACCGTTTTTCCGACGAGCGCTCTTCACGGTCGGTTTATTGCTGCGACATTTTGATTTTATGGATCCAGAGGTGATAGAGGGCCTAGCGGATAACATCAAGGATCAGGTCTTTGAGACACTCAGTTACTTCGTTCATTTAGATAATGACGATATTCGACACTTTACGCTATCGGCCATTGGCTCTCTCTGCATACGACATTATGAGTTCATGATGTTACCGGAATTGAAAGAACTCTACCATCATTTGCTTACATCGGAGTACGCATTGGTTCATATGAGAATCCAAGTGCTTAACAACATCGAAGTATATCTGCAAGAGGAGGAGAAGAGGATGATCAAGCAGGATTTGGAATGGGCCAAGCTGTCGAAGCAGGAAAACTTGAAGGAAATGGGTGACGTGTCGTCGGGCATGGCCAGCACTGTTATCCAGCTCTATATCAAAGAAATCCTTGAGTCATTCCTGCATGTCAACGTAAGTGTCCGTCATGCGGCTCTCAAAGTTATTCAGTTGATCTTGGCGCAGGGTCTGGTACATCCCGTCCAGATAGTGCCCTATCTGATCTGTATGAGCACCGACTGCGAGAAAGTCGTGAGCCACAGCGCGGATAAACAGTTACAGGATATCGAAAAGAAGTATCCGGGCTTCATCCACATGAAGTCGCAGTTTGGCATAAAGTTGAGCTATCGACTGCAGAAAATTCTGCAGAACGACATCACGGTGAGAGGTATGCGAATGAAGGAGGGTGAGTTCCCGGGCGCGCTCAACGGTTTCCTATATACGATTCTGCGCAACACGAAACAGCAGAGGCGGGCGATCGTATTGTCTTTTCTCAAGCACTTTGACGAGGCTGCCAAAACTAGCCTGTCGCAGATGCTATACCTGGCGGATAATCTCGCCTACTTTACATATCAAGTACAGGACGAACCGCTCTTCATCATCCATCACATCGACATCATAATTTCTATGTCCGGGACGAATTTATTACAGTCTTTTAAAGAGGCTTTGCTGCCTAAAGAGGGCAGCGCGGGGCAATCTGGACACTCCAGGCATACATCGGGACAGTCAGCAGGACATCCGACTGGACAGCTGATGGGACAGCCAACGCCACAAACGATGGTGATAGGACCGGACGGTCAACCAAAATCCGATCAATTGTTATCCGTTCTGGAGGACGAAGAGGATGATGAAGAAGACGAAGAAGCTCTTTTGACCAGGCTACCAGGCGATACCAACTTGCTCAGGGAGTATATTACCGCCAGTCAAGGTTTTTTGCTTCTATTAACACTTAGGCAACATCTCAAGGATCTTTATGGTTTTTCCGACGCAAAGATCGGCCAATATTCGCCGTCGGAAGCAGCCAAAGTCTATGAAAAGGCGGTGAATCGTAAGAGTAATCTGCTTTTCGAGCCCAAGGCTACATTGCAGAGGCTGCGGGAAGGCGTAACGAACATCAACGAGGAGCTGGACGCAAACGGCAGGAAGAAGCTCGTGAAGGAATATTTGGACTTCAAGCAGCTGATGCTGAAATTTGATCCCGAGGAACCGGACGACGATGGTGGCAATGACGCCGCTGATACCAGCGGTGGCAAGCACAGTGCAGAGAATCCGCAAGCGGCAAGGATACCGTCGCATCCTGGGGCTGCCGGCGGTAGGACGATAACCGACGGTGCTGTTGCGGGCAATCCCGCCGCCCTGATGATCGCGGCTGGCCAGCAGCAGTTTCAGTTACCGCCGCAATCGAATCTAACCGCTCCGATGGAGCATCCGAACAATTCGGTAAACTCGCTGCCGGTTATGGGGGCAGCGACGACGACGACGGCAGTCGCAGCGACACCGGCGACGACACCGCGGGTGCCGAAGCTGACGATACACGCCCACCCAGACGCGAGGGAGTCGCACCGGAAGCATCGCGCGCATAAGACGGACAAGTCGGTGAGAAAGCACAAGAAGAAGAAGAGGAGAAGAATCTCCGACAGCAGCGAAAGCGGCGAGGACTTCAGTGACCCTGACTTCCTAGTGTGAGTGCGGTGGTATATCTCGTCCTGTGTGTATATACAAGTGTTCGTGATGGCATGCACGTATGATCGGTCGGCTGGAATAACTCTTGTTTCACGTAGCCAAAACTTGGACGCTATTGTAGCGCGGACGTCCCTTCACTCAAAACAATTCTCTTCCCTAGATCCTCGAAATTGTGCTACGACTTTAAAGACGGTTCCGGTCAAGATATCGTTCCGTCAAAAAGTTGCATAGAAACTGTAACTGCTATGTGGAATGTGTGTTGAGCGAGAGAAAGAGATCCTCAATAGGAATGATAGCCAGAGATTTTTAAGTGCGATCGAACGTTGAGGTAGGATTAGCGTGTTGTTGGCCGAAACGGCGGGCGTCTGTGAGGTTTATCGATCCGCCATGCCGTTGTTAGCGAGATCGGCTCGTTAAATATTTCGTGCGACCGGCTCGGGAACATGGTTCGTTCAAATTAGCTTTTATTTCTTTCCTGGCGAAGTCGCCTTCAATACGATCATTTTTGACAAGCGAAAGTTTTTGGTGATTGCTTGACTCGATTGAAACGGCGCAAAAGGCGAGAAGTATTGGGAGTCACAAAAGATCCTAGAAGATACTACGAACCAAGTTCACCGAGAGAAATCAAGTACAATAAATTACATTCGAACAAAATTCACTTGTAAATAATATCACATAATAATGACAATTATCATTTTCTTTTTACGGACGAAAAAATTAACGCGAAAAGATGAAAACTATGTGCAGTTTTTGAACGATATCGGTTTAATTCGTTGTTGCTTCCTCTTCTTTCCTTTTCCAATATGAGTAAAATGAGTACTGCTTATTTCGATAATGCTAACTTATAAAAATTTAGTTAAATTTATTCCGAGGATTTGTAAAAGGATATCTAAAATTTTCTGCGTTTATTTCAAAGTTTTATGAAATATATGGAAGGGATACATGGCCTTGTGGCCGGTGGAAGGCATATATTCTTGTGCAAGGAATATTTAATGATTTGATGATTATAACATTCATATTGAGGTTTACGGTAATATTTTAAAATATTCGTGAAAAAAATTAATAAATCTCTGTATTAGGACGTTTAACAATAAATTTGAACATAACTCAATAATCTAAAATGGATTATTTATAGTAGAATAAAAAATTTTATAACAAAATTTGTTCAAGAATTATCTCACTCATTTTTATTTAATAATACTTTATCTTATTAAAATTATTACATTCGATATTTAATTATACAATATACATTTATTACATAAAAATTTTTAATAAAAAATGAATATACACATTAACAGATTACAGAAAATCTCATGTTTAATCTTTAAACATATCCGAAAAGATTCGGTCAGTATTATCGACATAAGCAGTAATTACTTGTTTTTAAAGGACGATACAAATATCGAAGGTCCACAAAATTTGGCAGACGACACGAATCGAACTTCGATGGAGGGCGGATTTGTAGATCCTCCTCTGCAGTATGTATAATAATAGAGTAGCAGGACGCATTGCCTATGCATTACGAAACGTTGTTTGTAATATCTGTACATAAAAATCTTCAAGTAAAGTATCTTATTTTCTTACAAACTATATAGCGGTGACATTTACGAAGAATACTTAAGATTTTGTTGTAATATTAAGTATTTATTCAGAATTCATGTTGTCCCAATATAGTTTGCTTCATGCACTCATTCGTCCTTGGTGTACGAAACGACAAAAACGATAAAAAAAGGAAAGGAAAGAACAAACAAAAAGGTATCGTTTTTTTATACAAGCTTATAGAGATAAACAATAGTGTGTGTGTATGGCGTACTCTCTCGACGAAAGCGAAAAGCGGGATTTATTGGCGTAAGACGATAAAGAAAGAATTCATAGTATAATGCAAACTACTCGAAGGATGTGATTTTAAAATTTGAGTCACATTTGAAAATTTAAGAATCAAAGAAAATTTTAGTAATTTTATAAATATTTATAAAAGATGTGATTAGAGAAATCATTTGCAATATACTTATACTTAGTTATCTAAAAAATGATAAAACAATTTCGCAACTGTTATTTTTCACAGAATTGATACAGATACAGTTTTAGGGTCGTAACTTTCGTTTTCGTCTTCGTTTCCATTGCTAGTACTTACTGCACCTCAAGAAGAGTAACATTGATTTATCGAACAATATATAGGAAATGTTTTCTTCTTTATCGTATCTAGAAATCCAAACGACATTAATAACAGATTTAAAAACAACTATGATTTTAGCTGATGAATTAAAAAAAAATTGTATTGTGTGTATTTCTATTGCAGCGAGTAATCTTTTATTATATATTTATTATTTACAAATATACATGATAAAAAAGAGGGAAAAAGCGAGGCATTGTCTTTTCACAGAGACATGATGCAAAATAGATTGATCGTTACGTTGTCCGATTAAATTCAAATCAAATTCGAATGCTACCTAAACGTATCCATCTGTGGGAGCTTTAGGATACTACGAATACTGATAATAAGAGCAATTCTGATTTATCTTAGCGGAACACGCGCAGTTTTTCGGCTTGGAAATGAAGACGATGACGACTCGTCGATGAAACAAACGCTTCCGTTCTGAAACTGTTTTTGTTTTCTCTTGTAGCGAACGCTTCGAGGAATTTACTATCGATGATTCGTTAGTATACGTCTTACGGTAATTAATGGAGCCTTCATATTTTCCACAATATGCAGAGAAAAAATTGAATGGATACTAACATGCATTCAAAGAATTTGTCATATATTTTTCTTATTTGTAATATAATTTTCTCAATTTTTCTCCTTTTAAAAATTCACATTGAGAGAAATTTTTGTTTTTTTTTTAATTTTTTGTAAATATCTTTATTTTCTAAGAAGGAAAAAACCAATCGTAGTAGAAGATTAATAAACTTTTGTCTTTATCACGTAAAATCATTCAGTTTTATCGCTATGTATCAATTTCTCTCATTACAAACAGAAAATTTATTTGTAGCATTTTATTTTACATGTACTTGTTAAATTTATTAACAGTTCTGTCAGATGCGATTTGTATAATCCCATGGAGGAAATATTCTTTTGCGCTTTTTTAGGAAATGTTTATCCGATTATTGGCAGACACGACGCATTTATATTCAATCACGAGGGTTTATGCGCAAGTTTTCGCATCGTTTGCTAATTTGATAACAATATTAATGAATGTAAGATCTCGACATGTTCTTTTATATACTTGATTTACGATTAAATTCGCGTTTTATCGAGGCCCAGATGTACACCCGTCTATGTCACGTCAATAAATCTGGCAGCAAAACGTGTATGAATTCATTCGTTTAGCATTAAGGATGCGCGTTGACCTTAGAAGCGCACGTAGGAATTTTATCCCAGAGAAGAAAAAATTGTAATTTGTCGCGCTTTTTTTCGATCAAAATATTCTTCGAAAATTTTTCGTACGTATAAAAATCGAATAAAATTATTTGATTTATGTAAATTAATTTTCTCCCTTTTGATATATATATATATATATATATATATATGAAATTTGATAACTGTATCCATCAAAACAAATTTGTTAAATTTTTACATATGAACAAATATCGGATGTGCTAACAGACTCGGGCTACGTGCGTTTCTGACGTTTAGATATTAGAGAAATTCGGTTATTAAATGTATTAAATTCTTTTAAAAAACAAAAAAATGATCTGTCTCGTTTTTTGATAGAAATTCGAGATGCTAAATATTACATAGAAGACTGTATAACACCAGATTTTTACGAACGATTACCGGATCCGGGAGAAAGCAAAACCGTAATTGTGTAGTAACTGTTACGCGTTGTTTCACTCAGCGCGTGAATCTCGCACAAAATCATTCGTCGTAAAATCGTTTTCTCGATTTCAAAGGATTGAAAATTTGATTTTGCGCACGTGACTTTGTCGCTTCTTATAACCGTACGCATTTTTCTTATTAGCTTTTCTTGTCGCAAGGGATTGCGAAATCGCGATAAAAACTTTTGGTAGTCAGTAAACTCTCCGAAAATTTATATTCTTGAGGTCTCTCCAAGATGCTATTATTAATTTATTAGTTTTATAATGTATATCAAATAGTTTTATATGACTTGATTCGCTTTGCCTCGTTATATATATATATACATGTATATCTCATTATTATTTATCAATCGGTGAATCAGATATTAGACTTCGAGAGGCTTGATTGCGGAGGAATTAGTTTTTCTTTTTGTAACTGCAACGTAATCGATTCTGTGCAAAAAAATAATTTAAATATCTGATTTTTCTAACATTGCGATTTGTCGGGCATTAAGTTGTGCAAAATTTTGCGAAAAATGTTATAATTTTAACGTTGTCGTAAAAATAGTAACATTTTTCTACATAACATTAAATTATTACAATTTTCGTAGTGCGAATAGTGTGATTATATAAAATTACATGGAAAATTTTATTAATATATATTATCGCATATAAATTATTTTTTATCAGCAAGTTACACGATGCGAACCGTGTCTTGTTTTTGAATTTGTACCGTCCTCGAAGCGTGCAATGCTAGAATTTAAGCGAAACTTTATTTCCCGACGCGTGTAATTCTCTTTCGAAAAATACATCGGATAATTTATCAATCAGATATTTATCTAATTGCTTTCTAAATATTCGGGAAATATGAGTGAGCTTTACGAGAGAAAATCAGATTCTTGAATATTTTTGAATTTGATAACGTCTGTTCAAAAACACGATAAAGCCTGCAAAAATATTTCTTGCAGACTATTTAATAATATCGCATTCTGTGTCGAGTGTTACACGTGAAAGAAAAAGAAAATGAATATATTGATCATGGGAATTATATCAAAACAATTTCTAAATCGTACTGCACATAACATCGTGACACCGGTTGAAGACTAGTGGGTCTTTTATACCGTTTTTCTACTGTATGTTTTTGTAATTGATTGAAGCTCATGGAGAACATAAAAAGAGTCAAAAACTTTTAAACTGCATGCGCGGTTTTAGTAACAGTTCTCTCCAAAGTCAGCCTCTTCAGTATTGTCACGAAAAATTCGAGGAAGTCTTTCTTTTCGAAACCGTAACGATAGCTACGATTATACACGTATGTATATACATATACATATACATATATGTATATGTATATATGTATATATATATAAATATATATACACATATGCAATTATATCTGTAAATAATTCACGAATGTAAAGATTCTAATAAAATTTATCAATAACTCATGCATTCTTCAAAATCCTCTCAGAAAAGCTTTCTTTTTTTTTATTGACTATTTTTTTCTTACATTGTTCATAAATACGATTAGATCAATTGAAACATTTCATTTCGAATGAAATCGAAAAAACTCATAGATTTTTCTTTTTCCAACGAATTAATATTCGCGATTATCTTTTGCTTTAAAATTTTCTCGTAAGACATTGGAGCGTTCGTTAAAAAAGAGATACCTATGCACACATTTCTTTTCGATGATCGTCTAGTCGATTTTCATATTCGAGAAAGAAAGTTTTTATTTAAACGGGAAGGAAGCACAATATGGTAAAACGAGTCGCTGTTATTCGAAAGACGGTGGAATTGTCATAATAGAGCAAAAAATTTAATCTGCTGAGACGAGAGACAGCGCACGTGAATTTTACCGGTTGACTAAGGAAACAAATATTAGTGATACATTACAGGGAGTGAAAAGGAGGCTTCACTGTACAAATGTTCACATGTATATATTTATTCTTTGGATTTTGGACAGGTTAGTGATATTGATATTGCGGCAGCAGTGACGTATGTCAATCGAGAAAGCGTGAATGAAATAGAATATGATAAAATATGATTTACCGCTCGTTGTAATAAAACAAGCTCCTAAGTATGCATTATAAATTCTAAATAATTATATTTCTACGTATATATAAATAAGTAAATAAAATCAAGAGTATAAATATATTATAAATACTGTCTGAAAGCAGAGATAAAAAAAAATACATTTGAGTCTTTGCGCGTATTCTTACAAAGAGTGAGAAGTGTCGTCATATTGCGCCGTGTAGGATTATTTCGCGATATGTAAACAAATATAGTGATAATTATTAAAAAGGAATTTAAAAGTACTGTGCGGGCGAACCGTCGAATTATCGTATTCGGCGCGATGTGAGACACTTTTTTGTATTATAGCATTATATACATATATTATATATATTGTATTACACTTATGTGTTTTTGTATTTGGTAATCTAAACGAAAGAGTATCCCGAATTAACAAACGGAAAAAGATTGATAAAAAGTATATTATATATTTGAGTAAAAAGGTCGAAGGTTGAACTTACCCAAGACGACGACGGTAATTTTCTTCCTGTCTCTTTTTCTTTTATCCTTTTTTGTTCCTGAAAATAAAATAAAAGTAATGAAAATAAAAATATAAAGAGAAAGAAAACTACGATTTATAATATATATAATTGTAAAGCTGAATACGGGTGAAATGTGACGATCCTGGATAAATTCAACACTCGTTTACTCATAACTCATGTTCATCGTCTGAAGAAAGCAAAAAGGTACGTTTGTAAAGAAAAATAAACATAAGTATATATCAATGTTTTGTGTATTTCTTTATTGCTTCTTCGTTAAATTGAAATTGCACTTTGGCTGAAGGGAAAAGATCTTTGATTTCAAGAAACCATCAGAATTCCATCGATTCCTTGTTTCTCCATTGAACGTATCTAAAAAGATGAAATATTTAGTAGTAAATTAGACACTTAAAAATAAGCATTTCTTCTCTTAAAAAACGTACAAACGTGGAATGTCTTTAATATATTGTAGCTTTTTTGGTTCCCTCGTGCTAGGATCATGCATTCTGCATTTTTCTTTCCATACTTTAGTTGGATTCAACAAAGTCGAGTGGCCTTGCTTTTTCACGATTTGTGATTTTATGATTTTTACCGTTTGATTTTTAGTCAACCTCCGTCGCGTTATTAAATTTTTCTTTCTTCTTGTATATTCTGCATCTTGCTTTCTATCAGTATTATTAGAAACCACAATTTTATAATTATTCTTAAGATTTAGCGTGACAGCTGCAAGCTACATCTATATTAAAATTATTTAAGTTTATCACTTGTTAAAATATTAAGATTTTTTTATTAAGATCATAAAATAAGTTGCAAAAATAGCTAAAAATCTCATATTTCTCTTATTATTTTATTATTTAGCACGTTATTCTTTTCGTACAACTTTAAAGATAGCTGATGTTACCTAAAGGCCTTAATCAACATCGGATTGTATTTTGATTCCGTTCTCAAATTGTTTTTCGAAACTTCGAAAGAAACTTCCATTGATTTTCTCTCACGATGCTCCGCTAGAACTTCCCGAAGTCTTTTCAATCTTTCCCTTTTACGTTTTTCTTGCGCGGCAAGCTTCGATTCCATTAGACTCCTCGATTGCTCCTCGTCCATCAAGCGTTTATTCTCTCTTTCCGTTTTCCACTGTCTTATTAATTCCTTTTTCTGATTATTGATGTCGACAGAATTGCCAGTCTTCGTTACTCTTTCTCTGCATTTATTCACCACCCAGCTAGAAAGAGCTTCTGTGGCGTTGAAGTTTCTTCTCTCTCGCGAAAGTTCTTCCAAGATCTCGGTTTCATCCTCGCAATTCTTCAGCTTTATCTTCTCCATTTCTTTTTGTTTACGCCACTCTTTAATTTTCGATCGTTGCTTTTCACGCAGGGTTAGATAAGTCTTGTACCAAGCTTCATGATTCACTATAGTTTCCACTGTTAAATCCGGACATTTGACTCGAATGGCAGTCACCAGGGCAGGAATATTGCTGCATTTCTTCCGCATTTTCAAAAACAGTAAATGATCCTCGTCGCTCCAATTATCAGTGTGGCCTGTGACGTGATTTTTAATATTCTTTATATATTAATTTTTCTTAAATATGCTCTAATAAATGTATAAAGCTATGATAGAACAAAATTTTCACAAAGCGTATGTAAAAGTGAAGTTTAAGAATATAGAATTGAAAGTAGAGTATGGTTTGTTATTTACATCATTACTTGATTGGATTAATATAAACATTTCATTAAGCGATATTTAAGAGAAATATATTACGTGTTACAAAGTAACACACAGCTTATAAATTATATTTTACGGTGCACTTTAATTGCCAACGCAGGCGAATGCAAATGTGTTCGGTATACCTGTTTTAGTAATTAACTCGTGGAAGTTCTCGATCTCCTTATAATCATAACACTTTTTATTTTCCTTAGAAGTCGTAACGGACTTTGGTTTGCCGATATTACCAGTTGCATTCTCATACTTATGCAAATTCGATTCAAATTCACGTAATTCAGATTCGAGAGCAATTTGCTCCTGCGATAAAGTTGTAGTTTGCAGTTGGCAGGACTCTTCAAAGTCTCGAATTTTTTGCGACAATCTCACGAGCCGTTGTTTGTATGCATTCGTATCTAAATAAAAGTATTTTTTTTTTTTTAAACGTTCAACTTATCTCTTTAATCATAAGAGATGCGCTTGGATTAGAATTAGAATTTCTTTTAAATTTTAAATATTTAATTAGAAATAATATTTAAACAGTTTCAATAAAATATAATATAAAATAATTCGGAAATAAAAATGAGAATAGTGTTATCACACACGGCAGAGAGTAAATGAGATAGTAAAGATTCACCTAATTTCTTAATCTGTTCGGGACAACTCGTGACTGATTGTACCGATCGCAATTCCTCAGTAATTTCGTCCAACGGCTTTCTCATGTTATTCAGAAAAATCTGCCTTTAAAAGACACATCGAAGTTAAACCGCTGCAGAAAGATGTCCTGGGAACTTGATATGCATAACGCAATCTACAATCGACTGATTCGTTTTTCGCTGCCTACCTGTTTTTCGAGATGTCACTCATATTATGCAAAACGGGTCGTAGAACTTCTGGTTCCAGTTTCATGTTCTCCATCAAGTTGGCGAGACTCTTTTCCATCAAGTACTCTTGCTGCTTTAGCTTCAACAGGGATTTCCTGCACTTGGCACTTTCAGCGGAGCGCACTTTCTCACACGACGGGATTCGTTTTCCTTTCTTATCTCTCTCGTGAAAAATTCCGTTCATTGTACACACGCGGACGCGGTATTTTTCTCCGGGAGATTTACTGTCGCTTATTGTTATAATAAAGTTAATTGCTATAATAAATTTAACCTAAGAGCTTGTGAGTTAATAGACAGCTTGCCTAGTGAGTTTAATGGAGTTTGTAAGACGTGACAAAGTTTTACACATAGGTTTCCATAGCAATTCACCATAAATATCTCCCTTCCCATGTAATCGCACCTGCTGATCGAGTAGGAAACTCGTATGTAATTGTGCAGGCTTTACAAGCGCAAGAAGAGCAATTTTCACATATAAATATTTTATGCATGAAGATATTTATACATATAATATATTAAATTGAAGGTTACTGCAAAACAACGTTTAGGTACATATATTTAAAAAATATTTGTATTGTACTAAATATATTTTGCACTTGAAGCTTTAATTTCCAGTTAATTTTAACTATTATTATTATAATTTATTTGATAATTATATGTATTCATACTTGCAACATGCAATCATGTAAATTAACGAAAATGTATTTTATTCTTGCATATAATCTATTCTAATTAGTTATTATCTCGCGTAAAGTCTCTTTCAAAGTACATTACATTTACAAATTTTATAAATAAATTGTATAAAATATGTATAAACCATTGTTACCTGAAGTCGATTAGACTGCGGCGGTATTTTACAAACGTGTTTATCGACGGCTACATGAAGACATGAATTCTGGTCGGTAATCAACGATGCGACATAAGTGCATTTTAAAAATAAAGAAGATAATTTTGTGTCATTATATGAATGATACAATATTGCAAGTAGAGGAAACGTCTGTGTTCCTACTAAAAAGAAGATGCAATATTTAATAGATTTTATACATATACGTTTACGCAAGATGTCAATAAAAAAGTTTACGAACTATAAAAATAAAAATAATTTAGATTTCATCGGGAAAATAACATTTCGTTGACATACACGCCGACACAAGAATTCAAACCCAGGTAGAACACAAGAAATCAGAAAGATGTCAAAATGATATCAAAATGACTCGAAAATGTCATTGTTATGTCATTTTATCACTGCATTAGCGTTACTATGATGCCATTATAATTCTTGTTCCACCTGGGAAGGAGATCCGCGCATTCGTTAGCAATATTTATGTTATTCGTATCGACGATACACGGTGAGACGCGACGAGCGCGCGCGTTCTCCAATCCGTAGTGACCCCTCGTGGTGCGCCGCGGATCGACTCCGGTTCCCCTTTCCACCCGCGGCAACTTCGACCGCTCGCACAGCGGCGCATTTATACGGGCGGCCTGTCTCTAGGCGCCTCAGTCTCTCATTGGGACGCGACGAGTGCGAGCATGGGGTTCGCGCGTAAGAACCCGCGAGACGTACCGTAACGGCATTGGCAAAGCGCCTTTTAAACCGCTCGACGACGAGCAGCAGCTTTTGACGAAACGACTCCGCGTAACCGAGCTCCGAAGTCCGGCAGAGAGGAAGCGCGAGAAGAGAGACGAAGTCCTCCTCTCCGTCTGCATGGCTCCGTAATCGCTCGCGACGAATTTCGATATCTTCCACCCTGTCTCTCTCTCTCTCTCTCTATCTCTCTCACCCTCGCGCGCGCGCTTCCCCTGGCCGCGACGCATCCGACGGCGCGAGAACGCGCCTAATCGCGTATGTCGCCGGGAAAATCCACCGGCGTCGACGGACATTCGATTTTCCGCTCGATGAGTGAAGGATCCGCCGCGCTGCCGTGAGCTGATCCGGTGCGCGCGCGATCGGGACTCGCCGCGCTTTGTGGTGGATTCGGTGGTGGTGGATTTGGGAAGGACTACCTCTCCCCTGGACTCGCGAGGCAAGCGTAAGTACTTACTCCGCGTCGAGAGTCGTCGTTCGGCACGCGCTTTTGTAAATTATACCACGTACATGTAATTACAAGCGCGCTTTCATAATGCCTATTGAGAACGCGGTAGATATTGGTAAGGTATTGAACGATCGAAGGAAATCGAGGTACGTCATCTCGATTGACGTTGAAGGCGAAACGCCCGAGTTGAATTAATAAGCAGGTGGATTTGCGATCGGCACATTCCGAGTCGGTCTCTCCGCCTGCGATAAAAGATTATATGAGACAGATTATGGGAGCTTTTCTATTTCGATAACAATTGCGATTATGTATAAATAAATTACATGTATATAATTAAATATATATTATTTATATTTATATCTAAATTTTTATTTATTGCAATTTAAATATCTATAATTTATATATTACATACAAAATTATTAAATGTTTCGAAAGATTAAAACATTAGAAAAATATGAATTAAGTTTTGGATATTTGGGTGAGAAGATCTTTGACTTCTACTGATTTCTAAACTTTTGGGTATTTACTAGTTGGAATTTTATATTTAAATATCTATAATTTATTTTTATATTATATATATATCATTAAATGTTTCAAAAAAATAAAACATTAGAAAAACACATGAATTAAATTTTGGATATTTGGATGAGAAGATCTTTGACTTCTACTGATCCTTAAACTTTCGGATATCTATTAGTTGGGTTCTTGTTTTGCGTCGTATGTAAATTTTGACACTTCAAGTTGCCAGAGAGAGATTATATCTCGTGTATCTTCCTCTTTTTGTGACATTATACATAATGTAATAAAATTGTATGTACGCATCTGCAAAAAAGAATCACTTATATATAAATATCATCATAACCAGAATTGCCTGCGTAAAATTCCTTGCGACACACCCTGTAATTAAGTAGTTAGGCCATTTAAATGAGAAAATGGAGCATCTCAACTACCAGCGAAGCAGCAGGACATAAATAACTGATGTATCTGTTGCATTGCAAAGATGACTCATTGGCGAGTTCCCTTATCCGACGGCACTGATAAGGAAACATGGCACGCGATATGTTAATGTTAGACTTTAACTTGAAATGGATATTCGGGATGATAACCAGGCGAATAGATAATGTCGAGTAAGAACGCACGAGATAAATTCCTTGGAAAGTATTGCAAATATAAATATGAGATTATCATGAAATTAAATTTATTTATAATCATCATGCACACACATACGCGTGTAAAATGATTATAAACTATTTACATATATATATATATATATATATATATAATATGATTATATTTAAATAATGCATAATGCATTATGCATTATTTGAATATAATCATATTGTGTATTATATACTACCCTATAATACGATATATTGATCCCGCTGTCGATCCCTAATAGGCAATAATTAACTTAAAGTCTTATTTTATACAATTTTATGCTATTATACCTTCCTATTCTGGCTACTTAATCACCCGTTAGAGTTGCTTTTACAGAGAAAGTTTCATTGTTCGAGCGATCACAAGGAGACTCTGCTCCGTAATCATTTAATCAATTATGAGTAATTGCAGTTGCAATACGGTAATATAACTAATTATTCGCAATAGATGGACAATGATTAATTATAAGTAATCGAAATTTTATACTATTCCCACGGTATTCTTCGTATTGCGTTTACTTGATCACTCATTAAAATCACTTTTACGTAGAAAGTTTCTTCATTGTTTTAACCATTGTAAGAAAATTGTTTTGCAGCAACTTAATTAGAAGTCGTTAGTGTAATCAGAATTACAAATCGCGTAAAGTAAATAATTCTACGTGATACAATACGGAAGTAAAGTAGATTGAGTAATTTGTTGAAAATGCATAGCTCTAAAATTTAATAATATTTTCAAAGAAATCAATTTCTCATTAAAAAAAAGTTTTTATTGACTATGCCTTATAATTTCTATATATAACTATATCAATTACGAATTAAGACGAGTTGCAAAATGTGTAAAAGGAGGAAGATGAAGGTCGGGGATTTGGAAAAGTCATTCAGATCGACGATACACGAGTTAAATCGCGGTTGACGAGGTGTACTCGCCCGCGGGACGGCTCGCGCGAGTAATGGCGCGATAATTTCGCTGCGATTGAATTGCCGACGCAATTACTCGCTGGAGGCGTACACTCCTGCGAGCGGAGACGATCGAGATAAGTGGACGGAGACAAAGCGTTTTGTCGCGTGAGATAGTCTCTCAAACTGTGCAACGTCGTTGCGCGCGATGCGCAACGAGATACTTTCATCCGACAATAAGTAATAAATGCAGGCGTGGCGCATAATAAGCAACGCACGGTGATGTGCTCGCATATCGCGATTACTATTGAACGGCATTGAACTTTCGCTCGATCCTTATCGATCTCGGCCAAGCTAGATACTGCACCTTGCACCTTGGCATCATTTTTATGAATGCATGCGATAAGAGAAACAATTGATATGGTGCGTACCCGCAGAAGCGGTTTTAGTGAAAGATTAACATTTCGTTAACGTTTCTTACAATGGTGATCGTAAAAAATCATAAAAATAATTCTTTCCATTTTTCAATCAATATTAAGTTCCAATATTGTCATCACAAGACTTCGATGTTTTTATATTTATATTTATATTTATATTTATTTTACTATATTTTCATTTACATTTTATTATATCCATCAATTTTTTTATGTCAATGTAGTACTGTCCGATGAAAATAAATTTAAATGACATAGAACAAGTATATAACTTATCTTCACGCTTTGAGTAATAAGAAATGAGCAATGAGCCGCAAATGATATGCCGTTATCGCGTATCGCACGGAACTGAAATCATCCGGTCGGCAAAAGACAATGTTCGCAGTGTTATTGCTGCTCTATCATATCATAGATGAATCGTTGCTCCCCGACATTGTAGGATGGAGCACTGCGTGGTGCGCATGTCTGTGAAGTTAGCTCCCCCGTTTTTCAAATGATGTTTTCTTGGCTTTAAACGACGGAACTCTTTCTAAAATTGATTGAGAACTCTAGAACTCGTGCGGGGGTATCCAGAACTCTCATCATTTTTTTTTTGAATTTAAAAAATGAGGGGCTAACTTCACAGACATGTGGTGCGCGAGCCTCAGAACAAGCCGTACTGCTCGTTACGGCTGTTCCCCAGTTAAAAGTGAATGGGGAACCCGCTCATTCATAAGATTTTCTTTCGAGGGGGGCAGCGACCAGAGCCGCGTGTTCCCTGCTCGCCGTCCAGTCTCGCTCGCTTCGGCGCACCGCCGAGCGTTCGCGGAGGATGCGCGCTTTGCAGCGACTGGACATGCAACTTATCACGCTCACTAATGCGAGGTATCTCTCGATCAAAGGACGAAGCTCGCGAAAAAGAGGGTCTCGGAATAAATATTTATAATCCGGCTCCGCGCGAGTTTCGCTTCGCGTAAACGAGTTTCACGAGGATCGAAAAATGACTAACGATTTCACATTGGTAACAGCGAGCCTTGAAGAGTAACGACGCTATTAGTTTGTTATCTAACTTTCCAGACTTTATCGTGGATATTCGTGTCGGGACGGCTACAACGACTTCTCTGTGTGCGCGTAACGGGAAATTGATTGCTACCTCTTTAAAATATTTCATATTTCGCGCCGCGATTTATAATTGTACAACTTCTAAACAGAAGTTGAACATTAAATAACGTGTAATGCAGAATTAATTAATGCTGATACATAAAGACGACGAAATGATGAACACTGTATAAACTGCCCGTTAACTGCACGAAAACATGAGAGCCTAATAACCGGCTGACATATTCAGAAAATAATCAAGTTACGGCCGACGTGAGTTAGCTTTATATCTCGCCACTCGGGAATATACCACCAATCGTAAAATTTCTAAAACGCACACGGCCGCCGCGTTAACGCAACGAAAACAGTGCCCGGATAGAAAGGGACAAAGGGATACACGGTCGGATTTATCTCGCGGAGAAACACGAGGCCCTTACGCGGTTTGTAAAGGTTTAACATCGTTAAAAAAACGCGGCGATAACGCGGTCGAAACGTCTCTCTCTCTTTCACGAATCCCGTCTCTTTCGCTCGCGCCCGAGCATCTAGCAGATTGCAGCGTATACCAAACATCACGATTAATGAACGGCTGTCAACGGCCGTTGCATCGCCGGAAAATCAGTTGCACGTATATCGCGGGCTATACGCGCTGTCGAGATGCGTTTGGCGAGAGACGTGCGCGCTCGTGCATCGGATTAAGTTGGATTTCAGTGCGTACATACGTGCATTCTGATATTCCGCACGATGACAGCACGATCCTTAGAGCAATCAAGAAGTGTGTAATTTTTTCGAGGGAGAGATTATGACGAAAATCGTACCGCTAGTTTCGAAAGTACATAGAGGATGCCTCAGGTGGAGAAATTATGATGTCAGAGAAGAGTGAGGGGCACCTCTTTTTATTTCAAGTGATCTCGAAATGAATTTTTGTCTTGCCCGCGGATTCTTCGATCAATTTGGTATTAAAGTTTCCTTTTGATGTGATTTAGGTTCGAATTCATGGTCGTTTTTCAAATCTTAAGTCGTCTTTTTTAAATTGTTTAGCTGATCTTGGCTGTTTTATAATTTAAAAAGTTCAAAAAATGGAAGATTAATGGAAAAATAACTTTTAATATGTAAATTTAAAATGTAAGTAATTAAATGTATTTAAGTAAATGTAATTAAAGATTATTTTTCGTTTTTCTCGGGCGCTTCCTTCCTTTTTTGAACCGTAGAATATAAAGCAGCCAAGATCAGCTCTACAATTTAAAAAGACGATTTAAGAAATTCTTAAATCTTAAGATTTGAGAAACAACTCTGAATTCGAACCTTAGGGTCTTTAGCCGGGCAAACCATCAGATTCTCGAGGTTCAGCCTCGAGTACTCGCGCGATTGTCAATACGGTTATGGAAATGGGCCTCCGCGAAAGGAGGAGAAAAAGGAGCAGACGAAAGACGCGCGGGGGAGGGCAATAAGTCCGGCCGAGGCGGGAGGTGATCAATCTCGGCGCGCTCGAAGGTAACTTTACGGGCCGGCGCGTAATGATAAACGACTTCGGAGCCGGTGCTCCGGACGTTATCGAGCCGCACGTAGTCGAAAGATATCGCGTTTCTCGTTGCCGTTGCAACGCGGGCCATGCGCGACCATGCGCGACGCGGATTTGCATTCGCGCTCCGGCTACGCGCGCGGGCGTAGCCGGGCCCGGCCTGGCCGAGCTCGTCGTTCTCCTCGTCGTCGTCGTCGGGAACAGGTTCATTCCGTCGCGCGAAATGAATGAAATCGTTAGGCGTTACGAACACAGCCGACGGTGCGCCGGATCGCTTATCGGCCCCCGGTATCACTGCACGTTCGAGCGCAATTATGCGTCGCGTAACTCGATGCGCGTTGCGCGCGCGAGAGGGAACAGGCGCCGGCTTACACATCCGGTTTCCCGGATATGCAGCGCCCATCGAGATGACTGTTGTACTGTCCGTTGAATGTAACGCTGTAATATCATTCGTTACTGGAAGCAGCAATTTATTTCGCGACAGCCACGAACGAAACTAAATGACTCGCTTTTTGAAATTATTGTACGAGGCTTGTTTCAGATTATAGAAGACTTTATCGTACATAAAGATCTAAATATAGTTTTCGTGCCTGAAATAACTTTAGACAGGAAGGCGTAAATGACGGTTTACTAATTTGGTTGTGTTTGTTTTGGAGACAAATGCTTCTAACAGTGCGCGTTTTGTACGGAATTATGTTTATAGTCTTAAACATCGTTATATATATAGTAGTGAGGAATTTTAAAACAGTTTCCCCGGACAAAGAAACGTTGTCATTCTTATGCGCGTGAGTGGGCTCTTAATATCTCGACGACGATGATATCTCGAATCCGAGTCTCTTCCACCCTACGATGTAATCATTACGGTTGCATTGCCTCCTGTTCCCTAAGTACCTCTTCTTAATACATGAAGGAATAGCACCTACATAGATAATTGTAGAATGTTTATGTCGCGATAAAAGCCGAGTGTTATAGTTTGCGACGATAAATATCCTGAAAAAAAAACGTCTTATATAATGATGTATTCAAAACTCGTTATGCCGTTGCGAAAAGTCTGTGCATATCTTACGCGCCGCACAAACAGATAATTCATAATATTTTATGAATAACGGAGGAACGGAATATGCATAAAGGAGACGTATTCATAAAACACTTATTGGCCTACTTTATATTTAATTAGAAAAGTTGGTCAAGTCTGACAAAATTGACAGATCTGTCGAATATCTCTATGCAAATCGTGTATTTTCCTGCCGTCTTTATGACGGAGCAACAGTTACGCAATTCTTCATCTCCTGTAGCTCTTCTCACGTTACAGACACTTAAACTTCCACTATGGAACGCATTTATCGAAAACGAAATGGATGCGTCTTATCGAGCCGCGAATAATCACGCGGAATCCTTGGACGTGGGACGACTCGTGACGAAAAAAAAAAAAAGAGGGAACATAGTTGATATTTAATGGGCTGTAAAAGAGCAAATGACCGTTAATTGCGCGGCGCGCCTCATTGCGCTTGCATGAAACGAGCATTATATGTCCCGGGCGGATTCGTTTTCTATATTTACCTTTCGCGAAATTATCACATCGGCCATCGCCATAATTACGACGCAGCGAGACTTTCAATTTATCGCGATCTTGTTTTCCCTTAATAATATATCGGTGCTATCTTTGGTACGACGCAAGAATGTTGTCGTCGCATTGCTCGCGTATAACGTAACATTACTTTAACGCGCGCGCGCGATTAAATTGCGCGGCCGGCGGCGGCCGATCGAGCGCAACACTCGCGTACGCCTCTCACATCTTGCGCATATGTATATCAACACAAAGCATTTATTAAATTGCAAGATTATAAAGCACCTAATGCGAAATCACTGGAACGCGGGGTAATGTGATAAAGCATCAGAAATTGTTCGTAATTAATCATAAAGTCTTGCCTAAGACGGAATCTTGATAGAGAGATTTGTGAAAGAAACGCTACCGACAGGTAATACTGCGTAATCCTGCGAAACGTCACCGCTCATGCCAATATTATATTACATGATTACTGTTTACATAACTCATCCTGCATAATATTTACCGTAATCGACGATGAATGAGGGGAGGATGAATCGGATTATATAAAGCTAACTCGCGCGCGCGCGCCCCAGAGAGAAATTATAGTAATAGGGTGTAAGAATAACTGCTTCCTGGCGATTAGGAGAGCTAGTAAAGTAAATCGGGATTGTATGCGTGCGTGTGCGCGCGTCCACTGGGCGACACATAAAAATGATAAAGCAAGTCGGAGCGGTCGGAATTAAGTCGCCGGGCGACTCGTACGGACGTTTAAATTTTTTCTATTTAATCCGGTTCGGCCTTTAATTCTATTTACCCGATTTATCGTGTCCGTTGCTACGTAGCGACACGATCGACGGAGAAGAACGTTTCGAGAGATTTAATGCACGCGAGAGACCGAGCGGAGAACGCGATGTTCGAGAGCATCCTCGACGTTGCTTGTCTGTTTTTTCCGGCTTTGAGTCATTTCACTTTTCCGTCGAACGCAACTTCATTGTCCGCATGGGATGTTCGCCGAGAAAGGGTTCCACGAGGCTCGTCGGCTTCTTATTATTCCATCGAGCGGTGCGTAAGAGACGGAATATTAAGAAGTGCTGCCCTATGGATATCGCGCGCACGTTCGTTCCCTATGAAAGCGCGTTCGTAAGTTTACCTACGTGAGCGTACTTTAAAGGCGCGCTACACCTGACATAACGGTGCACCATGGCGTGTCTACGCGATATCACAAAAAGCATGCATACGCAGATAAGTCGGAAGCGCAATTATATTTCTGCAGAATCTTGAAAAAAATTAAATTCTCCTCCTTGACGTTAATCTGACTTTTTTACTTTAATATCTCGTGCATTCTAATTTTTAATATCTGGTTTTTTCCCCATACAACTCGAAAATATTATTTCAACGCTCTATAAAATCTGTATTTTATACATTTTAAGAAAGCTTGGTTTCAAGTTTCAGTTTTCAAGTTTCAAGTAACGGATTGTATTTTCAGATACAGATTTTATTAATATCTGTCATAACTACGGTGACCACATTTTTTTGAGAAAAATAAAGGACCGCCATCTACTCTTCTTCCACAAACAAGTGCAATGTAAATTCATTATTATCAATTATTAATACTTTTTCCTGAATATACATTATATGAAAAAAAGTAAAATTTTATAAACTAAAACAATTATATATACAAAAAGAAACACATCTTATTTAAACATTATACAAAATATACAAAGGTGATAAAGATTGGAATACAAGACATTTTATATTCAGATTTTTCAGAAATAAAGAATAAAAGTGAGTTTTCAAGAAAAAAATAAATCTAAAGGACACAGACCTAAAATAAAGGATTATCCTCTATAATATAAGACGGATGGTCACCGCAGTCATAACGGAATTTTGCATCTGAGAAAATACGCCAATTATGTAGATAATGATAATAATCGCAAAGCTTATTACAGCGCCATGCCGTAAATGAAATACTATCAGATCGACAGTATTAACATCGATAATCGACATCTGTGTTACTCTGGTGTCAAAGTGGCGATGCGCTTCGTTATTTAGTACTTGCAAAGTTATCGATTATTCATCGTCGAGCCGTGTGTAGGAACACATAAAATCCCGTTAACCACTTTGCGAAATAAAGGAGGACGCTATCAATTCCCGAACGCGCCTTTCGCCTAGCTACGAAGATAGCGCGTGAATCGCGCATGTTTAAGGATTAAATTCCACGGTGCATCCGCGTGCATCCCTAATAGATTCTTCGGCGCTGCGCCGACATTTATGAAAGCCACGGCGAACTCCGCGAAGTGCAACGACACGTTTTACACGCTCGCAACCCCGCTGTGATTCAGCAACTGCCGCCTTCGCCTTTTCGCGGGTGGTGATAAAAAGCCACAAATTAGCTCGTAAATTAGCCACCAATCGCTTACAGACGCTCACTCGGTTTTCATCCATCATGTGTATCGCTGAGTGCGTTTAAATTATTTTCTACCTTGTAACAACATAATTTTACAATATTTATAGAGGAGAGTTAATAATGCGTCACATAACAAATTGCTTGTGTCACTAATTAAAATCATAAACTGTATCGCGCCGTTTGCGATACATTTTATCAGATTCATAACGTATCTGCTTACAGAATTCTATAGATACGAGAGAGATAAGCGTATCATAAATTATCACGCACATTCACCGAGGAACGATCGATAAGGCGTTACTCAAACTGTTCGTTCCAGACGAGCCGTTTCCGCCGTGGCTCGCGGATCGGTCTATCCATTCGCGGCCGCTATCGACTTAAACTTTGGCATTTTCAATCGCTGTGTGCATAATAATGCACCCGATGCAGTATGCGCGTGGCGCCGACGACGTGGGGCGTGTTGCCGCCCGAGGCGAGACGCGCGCGAACGAGGAGCGCGTGCATCGTAATCGCGGGAAACGCGATACGATGACATTTCGCAGTCACCTTTCGTAAACCGTAATCCCGCGAACGAATCCCTCATCTCTCGCCTTTACGATCCGCTCCCGCGTCCCTTTTACACGCTAATTCCTTTCTCATGTCCTCCGATCTTTCTTCATTCCCTTCCCTTCTTTCTCTCCTCCCCCCCTCCCCTTCGCCGTCCTTTACATAATGCTGTAGACGTTAATAAATTATAGGCTTGAACGCGTAGGGATGGGAAGTGTCGGCTCCGACGTCGCCGCGTCTATCTTCATTTGTGGGTTCCTTCGAAAAAATCGGAATCGATATTTCCTTCTAAAGTTCGAGTAGACGACGACATATTTTTTTATTCTTTGACTTTAAACTTTTGAACTCTGAATTAATCCGATTAATCGTCTGCTAAATAATGTTTGTCATGCATGTGTCCGTATATTATTAAAAATGATTTTCAGCCTTTGATCTCGAAGATGATTTTCAAGTTAATTTTCGTCAATCCTTGACGGAGATTCATCGAGTTGAGGGGAGTGCAGACCGCATGGAAACGAGGTTTTGTGGGGTCCCATGAATGGAGTGTTTTGTCGCAGTCGGATATTATGTCGGCGGCGCGCCTGCGACGATTATTTCCCACGATTATCTTCTCCGGTCAGCGCATGCCGGTGGTTGGAAAATTAGGATATTTAGGAAGAGAGAAAGAGGATATTTAATTTCGCACACTAGTCAACGACCTCAGAATTGTTGGAAGGGAAATAACGTGTCCGTTGTTCTAAATCTCTTCAAAAAGGACGATACGCGTAAATTAATATGTGTTAAAGTAGAGAATTAATAATTCAATGCGGAAGAGCGACACAATTTTCGATAACATACATTTTGTGCCGTGTGTGAAAGCCGATCTTCCGCTCATTCACGCAGATCGACGTGCAAGCATTCTGAAATTTATTGGCGGTCGCCGATCCCGCAGTTGTTGCGGATTTCCTTTTGAATTCGTGGCAAGTCGCATTAATTCATCCGTGCCCATTCGGTTGCCGCAATGTCTACTCATTAATCCAACGCGACGCACGGCGTAGGCTTATTTATCAAATACCAGAGTCCCGTTCGTCACCGAGATTTCCATTCAGCGAAACTCGAGCGCGCCGAAACGTCATCCCGCGACGCGACGCGACGCTATTCAGTCGCTGTATCGGAGACTATGTCTTACAATGAGTTCACTTGCGACACACGGTGAGTCTCGGCGAGCTCCCGATATTACCTGGACATTACTCTACGAGTTGCGCACAATGCTGTTGATGGAGATTTATACACACGGTCGCTCTGGAAATGTAGCAGGAACTAAATGACTCAATGTAACATACGTGAACGTGCGTAAAGCGTGTTTGTTTGTTTGGAAATGAAATAAATATGTAGTTAAACAACGGAAGGAAAATGACTATTAAAAGAATATTATCCTCAATTCTTTGGCACTCGATATTACTTACAATTAAAGGAAAAATGTGTACAGCAAAATTTCTTTTAAGAAAATTTTTACGTATATTCACTGAAAACAATTCTGGTTAAAAACGGACGAATCAGAAAAATCTTGTAGGGTTGATCAAATATTCTAGTTATTATAATAGGAATTTTGGTTATTATGAATTATAAAGTATTGAGTTTTGTTATAATAACCAGAATATTTGATTAATCTTACAAGATTTTCTGATTCGTCCGTTTCCAACCAGAATTTTTTTCAGTGTTTATTTATAATATCGTGCCAATTAATCAAGTAAGCCCGATTGCAGATAAATAAACTCTGTTTTGAGGCAAAGAAGATATTATGCTATTTCATTGAAAAGAAGACACTTTATGTAATATGTGTAGAAATAATTCAAGTTATATGCATGTACTTTTACAACAAAGTTCGTACGTGGAATTTATTTAAGTTAATTTGAATTTCGTATAATTGTGATCTTCATGTATGGGGAGTATCATGGCTGAATGCAATAAGCACATGTACATACGGGGTGGTTGTATGACGAGTCTGGGGGGAAAATATCGCGGGGATGACCGCGCCATTGTCAACAGCAACACTCGGAGTGGCCATTGTCTGGCGCGGCCCTGCGTTTTTTATTCATCGGATGTTTATAATCTGCCTCTCGCATCTGCGAAATAATGCCCGCGGATTTGCATACGCAACGGTATCTAGACGTGGAAATATCGCGTGAGAAAACGAATCGGGGCCCCGTTAGCAGCACATTGCAATTCCCGTGCGTGGCGAGCGTAGCTTTCGTCGGGACGATTAATAATCGTTGATCATGTCCGGCATATTTCAGAAGTTGAAAAATCATAAAAGTTTAACTGACTGCATATTGATCGTAAATTTGATACAATATATAAATGCAATTGATCGAACGTTGCAATTGATTTACTTATATAAATTTTATTTTTTTTAATTATACTGATGGTTTATAGCATCAAATGAAGAGAGGGAAGAAAGTAAGACTGATATATAAAAATGAATAATTGACAAGAAATTGCATGATTAAAGACAAAAAATTAATAAAAAATAAGATAAATGCAAATAAAGTAAATAATTATGATTGGTTGAAAAGTCGAAGAGATTGAAAAGTTAGAAGAATTGAAGAAAAATTTCAAGGATTTTAAGAATTTAAGGAATCTGAAACTGTGTTAAAATATTTCCTCCTTTTGAAATATGAGCTATCAGTATATTTCGTTTGGTCCTTTAGGATTCACATAAATCTAAAAAGGAAATCCTATGTTACGATAATCTAACAGGGTTTTTTAGTTCTCGTCGAACATTCTAAACAAGCAGAAGTAAAAAAATTCGTGTATCGCAGAGCTCCCAAATCGAGAGTATAAAATCAGAATGTCAGTTTGTCTTAATCGATACAAAACGGTGTATAATTATAGTGCGATATTGAGTTAGTATATGTATTCAAATTTTAAAGCAAATGATGTAAATTAATAGTAATTTAAAAATGCTCAAAATACCTATTATATATTTAGTTCGTAATATTTAAATAAAAAAAAGAAGACAAGAAAAAAATGAATAATTTTCTGTAGCTAAACTTAATATATACATTTTAAATTCAATAATTTATTAAAAATTTAATATGATTTAATGTTTCAGTTGCCGAATCATTAAAATCATGTCGGTGCTACTGGAAGGGAGGTCGTACAGGCCCTTCAAATCCTCGGAGGAGTACCTGATAGCGATGAAGGAGGACCTGGCGGAATGGTTGAACGCTCTGTATCCGGAGCTCAGGATCAATCTTGACAATTTCATGGACAGACTGGACACGGGTGTCGCTCTATGCAAAGTGAGTGTGTGTCACAATGATTTGCCTGTCAACTTACAACTATCGCGGAAGCACGATTGTCCGTGCGGTTTAGCGTTCGCCATACAGCGCTCGTAACGAGGCGATCCTTATCGCGACGACTTATCGTCGTCGAAAAATTTCCCTTGCGATCGAGATATGCCCATTGACCTCAATTCTAGAACACGGTTGTCACGGTTCTCCCGGCTCGTTCCGCGTTTATTTTCTCGCCGGTCCGTAAACATCCGCCTATACGGAGTGCCGCGAAAGTACGAGCTATACACATTAGCGACGTGTGATTTCTTTAGAAGTACGCGTTCCTTTAATCACGAAGTAAGTGATCCATTCTATGGCAAGTTGTTATTCGAAGTGATACAAGTTGTAAATCTGTAACTCTGCGTAATAGATATTAGCAATACATTGATGTTGTAAGCGTTTGATGTGAACGCGAGTTAAAAGTTGCGGGAGAAACTTCGGTCGTGCTAAATTAGTTCTTTAAAATTCGGATATGAAGTTTCCTGTCGAAACGCTGGCGTCATTCACAAACACACGCGGCACGCGCTAAAGATGCATAAAAGCTGCACGTGTGCATCGTGTCGAGGAGGAAGAAGGATGCGGGTGACGTCCAGCGGAAGCTCTTCGTCCTGCGTGGCGTGAATTATGATTGAACTTAATGCGAGTGGGAAGAACGAACAGAGTAAAGTGTGTCTTTAAAAAATTCTTATTTCCCCGGGCTGATTTTCTATATCCTTATTAAAATGTTATAAATATTACCATTATTCATTTGGTTCTGTGATTCTTTTTTAAACTTGAAATCCATTTCCGTTTATTAAATAATCATTGAAGATAAATTTAATATCAGTAATCTCTAATAGTAATTTAATAATAGACAATCTCGATAATTGCGGCTCTATAGAAACGATTTTCTTATTTATTTACTAAATTTTATTCGTTTACGTTTTTGAGAATCAATGCGCGAAGAGTATATATTCTCTTCATCGTAAATATATTTGTCGTAAAAATGTGATTTTCCGCGAGATACGTAATAGCGAATATAGATGTCTACTTAAACGAAGCTGAAATTATGCATGTGACAGCGTGCACACGTTACTTTTTCGTCAATAAGCGACAACGGGTAAAACCTGTATGCTAAAATCACTGACTCTTATTGACGCGCGGTGTTGAAACAAAAAAAAAATAAATAAAAAGAAAAGTACACGCGTACAACCTGTATCTCCCACACGACCGTGCCACTCGACGTGCAGCGGCGGATAGAGTAGTCATTCGTAGCGTGACCGATCGGCTGTCGACGGTGTACACGGTCAGCTTATTAGCTCGGGCATTATTAAAGCAATTTTAACGAGTCATTAAGGGCACGGCAAATTGGAGCGTTTAAAAAAAATACGAGACACAATGAGTAATGGTTTAATTACCCGATTAATGCGGCCGGCAATCGCGACGCTCTTGTACCGGACCACGACCGCGTGGAAATTACGAGCTTGAGATTTGTGCGTTTATATGCAATATCGCGAGCCGAGATAAGTGCCGCAGCGATAGAACAGCCGCTGGGCTGTGAATATTATCGGTTGATTCATTACGGCATGCTCGCGAAGGGAAAGAGAGCCGTCATTGCGAGCGCAATGCGTCATTATTAATACGCTAATTAAAATTTGTTATTCGATAAATGGCTTTCCAATGCTGCGAACTCTTTTATTTACCATCATCTCGTCCGGCGATGCCAGATCAGTAATGGTTCCTGGAACGATACCGCGCCCGAGCGATCGCGATCCATCGCACGGATCGGCCCGCGTGCAGATCGAGGCTCGAATCGACTTTCACTGATCTACCGACGACGATCCACCGTGGCCACTCGAGTCGACCGAAACGAGCTCCATTCATCGCCATGGGCCCCGTCGCGCACGCCCATAATACCCAGCGGACTCGCGACGGGTATCCGATCGGCGCGTAGTGTGACGCTCGTATAAATGCAGGGATATCGGCCGGACCGCGTTCGTTATTAGCGGCGGCGCGCCACCATCGTCGTTATAAATTTATGCCGGAGAAATATTTAGAGTAGGCAGAGGACGATAAAACCGCGGCAGCTCGTTCGCGGTGCGTACGTGCGCTCCCTGTGTGCTAACTCGGAGAAAGTCACCGGTGTATCGAGTATGCGCATAAAGCCCGATTCAGGCTACGATGAGGCAATAGTGCGATCTTTACGTCAACGTCAGATTGGACCATTAACATTAATTCGTATATATACAATTACGGATTTCGAAAGAAACGAAAAAATCACAAAGAATAATAAAAAAAGAGAGAATTTAAAAAATTTCGATTAAACCGAGAACGTAGGGTGCAATTTAAATATGATTGGGCCATTGCAATTAAGTGATGGTCGAAAAGGGAAAGGTAAGTCCCAAGATTTAGCATTAGCCACGTTCGAACTGTAGAACGAGACGCGAGGTATTTCAGCCTGAATCGGGCCTAAGGATTACGGCGGATCTCGAGGTGTGGTATTGGAATTTCTTACCTGTGGCAGGGGGTAGATTAGGTTGCAGCAGTCGGCAGAAACATGCCAGGTAGGGGAAGGAGCAGTGCTTTTGCATATATCTACTTTACGAGCCGTGACGAGTAGCGAGACGGGGAGTATAATAAGGTACGCGCGACGAGGAACGATAAGGAATCCTAGTGCTCTCGATACTGCCACTTCTGGGGGCTCTCTTCTACTTTTGCCCTCACTTTTCTATCGTTTGCGGTGAACTTTTACAAGTTACGATTTCTTTTTATACCTTGTTTACGGCGGGGGAGGCGTTCGGGCGCCTGCGTGCAATATGTGTTGTAGCTTACCATAACGCAATACGCAGCGAGAGACATTTAAACTTATTTGAATTGCTTAAATTTTTTTTCACCATAAAAATTTAATAATTTTTTTTATAATGCACGACAGCGCATTGTTTATATATAGCTGCTTTTGCGATGAAATTTGTGTTAATTTAAAGAGATAACTTATTTTCTTAAAGACTTTTCTTTTCTGCTTGGAGATTAATATTATATTGACTTCGTCTATAATGACTATTTTTAATTCTATATAAATAATAACAATTTTAGAGATAAAATTTTTATAACGTTTACAGATTGTAAACGAAAAATTGTTGTAAATATTAATTGTCATGAAGAAATGGATACATTTAATGCTAAATAATTTATATTCTAGCGATCCTTGGCAATGATAAACAATGATTCATTTCATAATAATAAAAATTCCAATTTCACAATTAATTAAAAAATATCTTTCGCTAAACTGTCCAAAAATAAATCTGACGGTTCGGTGAATTTTGTGATGTACAGAAGGAGGCCTTCAATATGAAGTAGCTGCGCGAGGAACGTTTTTCAAAGCAAATTCAAGAATGGCACTTGTCATACGGTTAAAGGTCGACAGGCAATCCATATTAATCACGATCGCATATCCCGAAAGCGAAAGGAGCCAGAAGCGATAGAGCGCGGCCTTTCCTGTCGGAAATGACAAATACCGAGCGCTCCGATGGTGGACCTTATATAGAAATCGTCTGGCTATCTCTGAGTGTTGTGTCACCATGCGCGATATTGATCCAAAAATATTAACTCCAATTATGTCACAAACATTCAGTGAAAATAAATCGATCACTCCGTTTTCTACATATACATATGTATATCTGTTTTTTACGTGTCACCTTCTTGAGTGAAAGTTATTCATTTATTTTTTATAATGCCGTATTTTGAAATTTTTGTTCTTAAGAATAATATATCCTACTAGCTACTTTTAAATAGTGCATCGTAACACGCAGCTCGAAGATTACCTCGTGATTTTCTCGCAAGGACACCAACTCGATGTTGTTTCGCGCCGCTTCGATGATAATCCCATGTAACCACCTTTATATATAAAGAAGAAGAAGAGAGGTTTTCTTCTTATCGGATTCCGGATTATGTCGCGGTATTCCAGGCGATGCGCGGCGTGCACGATTAATTAACCGCAATTGTCGCCGTCTGTTTTTTTCGCTCGTTCCTCTCTCTTATTCGGAATTAGAATTTATGTCGGGCACAACATCGGACACATCCCGATGTTCGTGCCTTGTAGACCTTAAAACCTTTCATTTGAAAGTTTAAAAAGACCCATAATTTAAAGAGTACTAAAATGTTTTCCTTAAATAAAAATGTTATTTTCGTCGCTTACGTTTTAGACGCCAAATAAAATTGATATGTTTGTTGGTCTCACATGAAAAATAGAATATTTGAAGTATAATTTTAGAAGGAATAGTGATTCGATATACTAATGCATAATTATTTTTTTTTTATTTATAATTATATTCTATAATTTTAATATTATGTAATTTTCTGTATCAAGAAAGTTGCATCGCAGCTTGCAATATTCTTGGCAACATCCTTGTAAGAAATGCGGTACAATTTTGCAATGATGGTGTCAAGATTTAATAGGCCATTACTTGGATAAATTAATAGGCTAACCGGATCGATGGTCAAACGCGTTAAGTCGAGATCGCGCGCGATCGGGGTCGATCCCGGGGATCCGAGGAAGCTGGATGCATTAATGAGCCAATTAATGAGAGAGTTACGAGCCTGGCTTTCCCGACAAGACGATTGTCCGTCGACTTTTCTGACGCGTGTGGCAGAGCGGGTTACCTCTCGACGACGAGTCGCTCGTTAGCCGAGTTTATCGGCGTATCTATCAGTTATCTAAAGCGCTGTTAAATGCGAACGGGATCGGCGATTTCCCTCCATGAGTTGGCGTTATCAATCGTGCTATGATGAATGCAGCAAATCCGATCGGTAATTTTATGTCATACGCGCAATCGATCATGTATAGTGATCCTTCCTGTTACGAGAAGATAAGTTCTATATCTCGTAAAAAATAATATGTAATCTTTAAATCTTCAGTAAATACTGAAAGATTTTAATGGAATTTTAACATTTTAATCATGTAATATCAGAATATAAAATATGTTTCTAGCTCATCTCTGAGAGGAAAGAAATTATTCAGCAGTATTCATTATAAAAATTCATTGTAAAAAATTATATTTCATGTTAATGTTTTATATTGTTTTGACAAATAAAATTATGGAAAATTTAGTTTCGAAATGATTAGGATTACGGAGGAAATTTATGTGCAACGTAAACGTAATCATAATGTAAGTGCATGAAGGAATTAGATGAGGAATCGAGGTCGGCGACCTTGAAATTTCTTGCAGTTAATTGAAATCGAGTGGAAAGCTGATGAGACTCGACTCCTCCGTAGAATTACGGCGTAAATAGAATGATGATTGGTGCCGTTCTGTGACTTTGCGAGATGTAGAAAAGCGTGAAATCGGGCCGATATTAAAATTAATTTAAAGCCTTTCTTTCTATTTTTGCGAAATAAATTCCCGTAAAAAAAATTGTCATTAGTTTATAATTGTGGACTAATTAACATTGAGACAATTGTTGTTCTTGCCGCGAGTAGGACATCTGACATTTATTTTTTTTAGAGAAAGTACGAGATTTCTGAGACCATATCTAGAATAGAATTGTGAATTGCGCGAGAAGTAGGACAGTAAACTCCAATCCATCTCAACACAAAGTAAATTAGAATCTGTTTTCACACGTCTGTAGCATGAAGGTGAATCTCATATTATCTCCTGTATGTCATGTAGGATACGCATATAAGATACGCATATAAGATACGCATATGTTAAATAGCCGCAGGTACAAGTCCTTGTAAACTGATTATCCTTTTCGGAAGATCAGTCGTAAAACAGCGTCACTGGCTGGCGCGCGTCCGTTTCTGCGTATTTCACACCAAGGAAACGCATTACACGCGCGAGGTCAAGAGCGTTTCCTGCCGCCTTTTATTAGCATTTCTATTGAGTATTCCTAGTCCTATATCTAGCTTGTTTATGCTCGGAAACGCCGGTAGCATGAAGGACCATTTGTACAAACTTACATAAGCTTACAATAGGGAATACGTACTTTGATCTCGAAATTATTATCTCGCCAACTCGTCAATATCAAATTTATAATAATTAAATAAAATATATGATACGATAAATAATAACGTGTATATAGTATGAAATTAATATAAATAAAAAAAATTAATAAATATCTAAATTATACCGAATAATGGGTCATATGATGAAACATGTATTAAATATGATCAAATTTCTGCGAAATTGGAAAGTTAATAACGGGGCATTTCATGTTTCCTACAAATAACTCTGAAATATGAAAGATATTTTAATCTCACCGGGAATATTGAAAGGAATGAAAGGTGTACGGATGCACGTCGATTCACGCGCAAGTAACGAGAACTGCCGGAGACGCCCCGACGACTTCTTTTGTCTCAGAAACTAGAGAACGAAATCAGCGACCGGATGCCTTTTTTCATAATCCCTTGGAACTGGAGATGAGTGGTTTGGGGGTGGTCTTTTTCAACTTCGTATCTAAATATACATCGTATCCCCCGCGTGCTCCCGAAATGCAGTGCAAGGGATGTGTCGTAAAAACACCGGACGGAAATAGCCGGCGAAAAATCGAGCGGGCGCCACGACGCGTCGCGCCGACAGTTGCAAGACGACGCGACGGGCGGTCTAGGACCTTCGAAGATTGCCTTTACAGACCCGACGCATTTTAATGCCACTGTCGACGTTCGATGTGGATGTGACTGCTCGCGGTCTTAAAAGGTTCATTGTACCTCTTCGACATAGCTTCGCTTCAGCTTTCAGGTGACGAAACGTTTCTTCTCAAGAAACGGAGGGAACTAATAGAGCAAAGTGAATCAATGTAAATAATAGCGATATTTTCTAAATAGATAAATGATATTACAATATTATATGTATTTATGTGTAAGAAAGAAAATTTCGGAAAATCACATATCAAATTTGATAAAAGATTATTTAAATTTGTGATACTATTGATATACATATAAATATATTAAATACGTATGTGTATACATATTTTTTTTCTTAAAGCAATTGAAAATGAAACTGATCGTTTATAGCTTTCCGAATAAAGATCTTGTTAGATAAATTATCACGTGAATGATAACGGGGTAATTCATTGAGATGATAGTAGTAGATATTTCTCCCTCGTTATCGGTCATCAGTTAATCAACATCAAGTGTCTATTAAGTAATTTAAGGCGATTACTTAAGAAGGGAGATATGCCTTGTCTTAATGCCAATGAAGTTTCTTTGATAGGCCATTTGTTGCGAGTGCCAGTAATTTTTATTACGTCGCGTTATTGTCCGATAAAATGTTTGCAAATATAAATCGCTCAAGATTATTTTTATAAAGTACTTAATTGCGCATTTATATTCGTACTTTTCTTTCCCTTTTCACTGACATCCTTTTTACGAAATCGTGAATATCCATTGTGAAACATTCACCGTCGATCTATCATTTTCTTTAACAGCGACACGCGAATCATTTCCCGGGAAGTACAATACAATAAACGCGACGTGTCGTTGGCAACCACATAAAGACTCGTAAAAGCACGTTCGCACGATTTTACATACTTGTTCGCGCGTGCGACGCTTTGGAAGGCATCTTACAGCGCGAGTGTAGAACACACGATGATTCACGATGCTTTTGTGCCGGGCGAGGTCTTACTGTTAGGAGTACAAACGGTCGAGGTTTATTAACCTCCGGCATCCAGGAACGACAGGATCGCAAACAATCCTAGCGGGGTATCTCTTCGTGCTTTTGCCGTGCAAAGAATTTCGTCACAGCTGTAAGAACGGTCGACTGAAAGTAATTAACTTCGTTCAGGAGTCTAAATTGTGCGTGTGTCAATTGCGTGTGATACATAGTCCTCTCGGTAACGTGATTGTTCGCTGGAATTTTTAAAACGTAATTACAGTTCCTGTAATTATACGTATTTGATACACATTTAATTTAAATGTAAACATTTCAAAATTTTTCTTCTCTTTTTAAACGTTAGAAAGATATACTGATATATTGAGTTTTTAAATCAATATATTGAAAATAATTAATCGTAATCTTAATTAATCTTTAATAATTTTGTAGTCTAGAATAATTACACGTAATTATTCACGTAATAATCGACAGTTTCGTTATCACGATGGCGTTTATATAGATAGATTTAACAATTTTAATTAGATTAGATCATGCTGGGCGTGCTCGCACTTTCGATGGCGCGTTCGCCGCTTCATTTCGCTGCGCCGCGAACAGCCATAAATTTCCGCAACGGTTTATCGCATAAGCTTGGCCCCCGAGACTAAATTAAGTTACGGGGTTATGAGTAATGGTTACTTGCGCTCTCGTTGGTTACGTCTCATTGGTTTCCTTGCACACCGTGCAGCGTTACGCTTAACTCGTGTGCGTTCCCCCTTGAGCGCAATGAAACGCCTCGCAACCGTTCCAATTTACAAACATAGAATGTGCTGCGGCCATTTTCATTAGGCATATTGGTCCGTGGTAGGCGACGACGATACTGAGGAGGGTCAGGGGCTACGTAATGTGACATCCTGCCGTCGCTTCATCTGCCGACCGTATTACCATATGCGCCACTTCTCGTCTTTTATAAGCGCGGCTCTTCCTCTCACCAGTGATGCTCAACACAGTGTTGAAAGGTTTGCTCCAGTTACGAGAAAACAGTATTGTTAATGTATCAATGTTAATGTGTCAATCGAGGAAGTAAATATAGTGTATTAATTGATACTGAATTGATACTGAAAATCTGTTTTCAGTATTCAATACACGAGGAAAACAATACGATTCTGTTTTCAGAATGTTTAATATTAATAAAATACTGCCACTTTTACTGAGAATCAGTTTTCATCAGTTTTTATTCATTCGCCTATTCTTTTGGTCTATTTTTTTGCCTCGCCATTATCCGGGTGACATTATACGGGAAGATAGATAGACCAATGTAAAATAGAAATGACTTGTCTTGCTTTAGAGTGGTTCCCTTCGTCATTAAAAAGACCGCTCATTTAAACTCTTTCGCTTTCTAGATATGCATACATCCTATTTTAAATATAAAAAATCCATTCGTATCGCTTTCATTCCCGAGTTTGAATCGTACGTCTCCCTAACTGATGAACATTCTCGCCATTTAAGAGTCCTCGACAAAACGGTCCGGTCGTTGAATTGTCATTATCGTTGTTCGCATTCAGTCGTAACTGCCTGTTGGCGGACTCGTCTAATCTCTATATTATCCCTCGGGAGGAATCGAGACAAGCCGACGAAACAACCGGATGCCGTTAGATATGATTTTTACGAGTGTGTGTCGAGGAGCGCGCGCGTAAACAGCTCCGCGACCTTATGGCGTCCACGTGCAGACGAGAAATACGTTTTCTCGCGGTTCCCTAAAACGTATCCGCTTAAAATGCGCGTCGTGATCTCGTCTTAATCGAAGGTCTCGTCTTTTGTAGAAGGCTTAATTTCGACCTCGCATTAAAGATATGTGAAAATTGCCGCCGATTTAACATAGTAATCTGAGAACTTGATGGCGCAATTTGGGGCAATTAATTTGCCCCAAAAAATAAAGGTAGACTCGACTATAACAATTTGCCTTATTTAAAAATTAAAATTTTTTCCTTCCTATCAATTTTTACAAGTTACTTGTAAAAATTTGTATTTTTAAAGATATAAAGAAATTAAAATGTAGGTATCGGAGGTAGAAAACTTAAAATTTAGGGTGGCTGCAAAGATTTTTCGTAAATATTACGTTACAAAACAGATAATTATATTGATTAATAATTGAAATAGCGACAGTTTTGGCGAATTATTGCGAATAATTTTATGAGACTGTGGATGAAGAATAAGAATCATAGGTAACAGGGGATTAGTCGTGTGAACGTGACATCGAAATTTGATGCGTCGCACGTGAGCGGGCGCACGCTGCGCGCAAGGCGCAATGTTTGCACGGATGAAATACGATTTTGTTTAAACAAGTCGGGAACTTTCTAGCGGCTGACTGTTCCAGGTCGTACTGCGCGGTCGCTTCTTTTTCCAACGTAACCCAAATACCTCACCACGAGTCATCTCGCATCAACTCTGTTTGAGGAGCGTGGAGGTTCAACGAACTGTCATTAAAACGAGCACCCAGTTAGCTGACACGGTCGTTTGAGCAGATGTTCGGCGGAAAACGAGCGTTGAGCAAACGGAAAAAGATTAAAGGGATGAAATAGTATTATCGCTAGTGATATATATGCTGATTGTAGTCAAATTGGAGGAAGAAAAACAGAGCGTTTCGACGAAAAACAAAGCAAAGAGTCAGTTACAGTTATTAGTCTTTTTTTCTTATTTTGATATATTATTTACTTTTTGCCACATTAAAAGAATATCAATAAAAGATTCATAGTTGTAAAATTTGTAACAATTTTTTAAATTGCAATTTATCAATCACGTATAGAAATTTAAAAAAAGATTGAATATCTTATACTTCTTTTTGTTTAATTCATATTGAACTCTTTCCTATCCGTCATCGCTGTTCCCCGTTGATATTTGACATACAAGGGCGTGCGCATCCCGAATCTCTTTAGCGGCGCACTCATCTGAATCAATAACGTGATATTGCATTAAGGCCTTTTTTCTCGGGGGATGACGGTCATCAGATGCCATCTGCCATTTCAATGCTCGCGGTAAATCCAGGATTTTGATGCTGCGTCAAGTCTCGCATCTGAATAACGTATATGTGTGCGCACGATGTAAGAGGAGATGACATGTACGTATGAGAAAGTGTTGAATAGCGTGAAATGAAATATCGCGTTTTACGCGCATACACTCCAGGCGACAGAAATAAAATATCGACATTTGTTGTAAGCGTCATGAAACATTGATGCTCACGTGGCACACTTTTGAATTGTATTATGAATCGTAATCCAGGGCGCCTTAAATTAAACAACATTATGATACTGGAAGAAATACATGACTGATGTGCATGAAATATATGATAAACAATAATTTTAAGAGAAAGAACAAGAGAGAGGGAAATTTATTTCAAAAAAATTTAAGAATTGAAAAATATTATAACTAATTAATTTCTCTTAGACCATATATTAAATTTAGCAAAAACGTGCGCGCGTGATTTATCTTCCCATCATTCTCGCCATTAAATTGTCATATCTCTGTCACCGTATCAGATGATGCAAAGTGATTTTTTCCTGCTTCCAGCATGCGAACAACGTGCGGAAATATGCGACGGACTACGTGGCACGCCGTCAGGCCCGCAAGATGCCGATGACACGCTCGATAACTTCCTTGGCGCTGCCGATGAGCCAGGTGGGCGACGTGCCCTACCTGCCGAACGCCAAGGCCGGCACCTTCTTCGCCCGCGACAATGTCTCGAACTTCATCGATTGGTGCCGCAACAGCCTCGGTATCATCGAGTGTCTACTCTTCGAGACCGAGGATCTGATAATGCGTAAGAACGAGCGGCATGTAATATTATGCCTGCTGGAGGTGGCGCGTCGCGGCGCCAAGTTCGGCATGCTCGCGCCGTTGCTCGTGCAGATGGAGAGGCAGATCGACCGCGAGATCGCCGCCGAGAACAAAGCGGCGAATGGCGCCGGCAACGAGGAGAGCGATGACGAGTACGAGGAGGAACCCTGCCTCATATACGGTCCGCAGCCGCAGATCGTCACGAACGATCTCAAGACTCTCCACGAGTTGGTAAGTGAAAATATCATCTTGATACTTGGAATATGTGTTTCGACGCGAAGAGTATGAACGTTTCTACGCTTCCGTTGATGAGCGGATGGAAGGTATACGCGATGGAAAAAAAAATCAGGATTTATAAAGGATGAAATTTTTTACTTGGTTCTCTCCTCCTGTAAATTTTGAACAAATCACATTTCGAATTTGTGAATTTGATCTCTTATTCTCAAAGCATCGCTTCGAAATCTAGAATTACGATCATCGTGTTTGCGACGTTTCTCGGAATCTCTCTCGGTAGCCTGAAAGTTTCTTAGCGATTCCGATGGCTCACCGATTAAATCCAGGCTTTGAACGTATTCGTCGCGTTTCATTGCCAACGACGACCGTAACGTGCCGCGGCTATGAAAATAACTCTCAACCCTTGGGTCCATCCGGATATATTTATGGCAGTCCTAACCCGCTGACGTCGAGATGTGAATATCGCGCGATCGGAAATAAGAGAAGGTATAGGTGCTTAAATTTAATGGAGTGTCGATAGCTTTGCTCGTTCGGTATCAGGTACCGCAAGATCAATATTACACTTTGTGGAGATATCGTAAAGGAGAATCAAGAAGGATAACTTCTGCAATTTAATGTAAACATACGATATATATAGAAGCGACTGTCGCATTTAAACGAATTTTACATTTCAATATTATAATTGTTATGATTTTTATATCAATTACTTTTTATTATTAATATTGTGTTTTGACTGCCATAACAATGTTGCATCAAAGTTTGTAAAAAAATAGAGTTATTGTGTTCTTAAAGAAGGAAACGAGTCAGTTTTTAAAAAATCATTTTAGATTGCAAAATGTCACGTTTTGTCTTTTTTTCGCGCACATGTACTTTTAGTCACCGACTGTACGTCTTTGCAAAGAAAGGATGAAACCACGCCGACCGCTCCCACCGTATGTGCGCGACCTATTCGAGATTTTATTGTCGATCGCTTATTATAAGTTAACGAGTAACGATGACGTGCACACGATGGCGCGTTAAATGTCTCGTCGTGCACGCGAATCGCGGTGACGGGCCCCGCGTCGCGATAACGCCATTTCTTTGGCATTAATTGCACAGTCGCTGCTGGAGAACGCGACACATCGGTCGACACCTCACCGCAACGATGGAAACATAATATTCTCTATATTTCTCGGGCCTGTCGACATTTCGTATCTTCTTTACACTTCCGCCGTAGACATCACGATACGATGAAGCAATGGCATAACTAAAGAGGACCTCTCCCTTCCTCTTCCTTCCGTAAACGAAATTTTGGGAGAACTCCGATCTTTATCTTTGACTACAATTTCAATTGTTTACTGTGCCATATTGTATCTACAAAGCTCCAAATGAGAGAAACGAGAGAAATATTTATTTTCAAATATTTGAGCTTAGAGTGAAATACTTGAAAATATTACTATACATTTGAATTTATTGCGTATTTATGTCAATTATTACTTGTAATTTAATTGGAAAATTATTACCGAGCAAACTACTCAATAAATTATGCTTCATTGTTATATGATTCTCTATTCGTGTTATTTTTTTTACAATTAAAGGATAGTGCAATATATAATAATAATTTTGCTCGACCGAGAGACCGGCTTGTATCGACTAAAAATGTCGGATTAGCCGACTCGCGAGTGTATCTAACGGCGGCGATTACCGGCGGCGATACACGCGACCGGCATACGTGTTTGCGAGGCTAAATCGCGGCATTTCACGAAGCGGAATAATTCCTTCCCCAGGGCTTACAGTGCCGCGGCAGGCGATAACGTCCCGGCTTTGCCGCATACAAGAATTCCAGGACGCTTTCCCGCGATGTCGTGGCACCAAACGCTCGTGGCGTATGTACCTCGTGGAAGGTTTACGATCGCTTTATCTTTCGAAAGAAAATTTCGACGTAATCGTAGAATGTTACGATAAATCTGCTCGTTGTAATAAATCTTTCCTTTTTACGGGAACAGGAAGAGGGCTGTCGTATCGCTGTACTTAAAGTTTATGAAGTTTAAAGATACGCTACACGGCAGGGTGAAAATGATGCAGAGAATGAATCGATATCGCCTCAATATTCAAGTCAAATACAAGAATTCTGTTTCATCATTTTCTTATTGAAATGATTCTATTAAACTACAGCTTTTACATTTAGAGACGTAGATATTTTAAATTAATGACAACATTACGGTATTAATTTAGAAATTTTTAAAGAAGATTCTTAAAAGATGTTTTTAGCAGGGAAAAACTAATAATGGCAAAGTGAATTACAAATGATTTTCCACTGAAATATAAATACCCTGAAATATAATATAAAGTGTTAATAATTTTTAATAACATCACGAATAAATAATATGCTTCAAATAGTAGAATGATAATATTAGAACAGTATGATATGCTAATACGCATCACACAATCTGATAATACTAACGATAATAATTATGTATAGCAAGCGAGAAAGATACCAAGTGGGAAGTTGAGGCGACATCGATACTTGGATAGTATCGTAATATCATTAACACCCCTGGTAGATAGAGTAAGCGCTGCAAGCGTGCAGCGCATTGCATAGTAGGATCGAACGCGTGTTACCGCCGTAAATCTCGTGGGAGCGTCATTACGGCCGCCGTTCGAGCGTATTGTGCGTCGATTTTCGCGATCGGCCGCCGATATCGCCGGATAAATTTCACTTTGCGCCGCGGGGAGGCTGAGCGACGCCGCGCGCGCGCCGACTTCAAGTAGTAATACACTGTGAAAGCGTTGCCCTCCGATTCCAATAAAGTAGAAGCGAGCTGAGAGGCGAGCTAAAGTTGCTTTGTCGGCTCCGTAATTAGCAGAAATATTTACCGCGTCTTAGCTGCGAAAGTAACGAAATATGCCAGGATCGGAGGTGAATTCTCTATTGTTGCAAATAAATAAATTTGTGTCACAATAAAAATTTCTTCCTGGTGTTTAGGCTGATTTTCAATTCTTCATTATTTAAATATAAAGTATAGAGGGATAAAGAGAGAGAGAGTTTCACGATTTGAAACAACCCAGTTTGAAATAATATCGATTTTAATTTTAATTTTAATTTTTTTGTATTGTAAAAAAATTAACATTTTTACCATGTCGCGGATCTTGCTCATTAGAGTCGGCCCTGAGCTCAGAACATGTTGAATCGCGATTGAATCGAAACGACGATTACGTCGTCTCGTGTCAAGCGTCGGGCAGCGTTCAAAGCAGCAACTCGCCGCTTTATTGATAATTAATCTAATCTCTCTTTACGCCGCAAGACACAACGACGCGAAGGTGCATTCTCCGAAGCGTTCGCTTTTGCATTAAAGCCTTTCCTCGCGGCGGTATGGTGGCGATGATTCAAGGAGAGAAGAAAACGAGTAAGAGTCGCCGAGTAAGAGCGTGTTTTACGCCGTCCATCGATTAGACTCGCTCTTGTCACGCGTATTATCTTATCGTGAGCATTACCACTTTGTTAGCCACATTTGATATAAACAACTCCGCGAACCGCGACTCGCCTAATCGTGTCCGAGATGCGATATCGCAAATCGCCATGATAATTCTACAGCAGGAGTTTGTAGTACGAGATATTTGTACGAAGGTTCTTACATCAAGTTTAACGATAAATAATTATCCGTCGAATAACGCCTATCTTTGTCGTCAGTTAATAATTATTGATTAAACGATGTTAATGTTGCAACAAACTGTAATATTATTTTTTACGTTACTATAAATTCTTAGTAATTTTTTTATTTAACGAAAAATCCATCGTTTTTCACGCAAAACTCACATAATCTTTTATTTTACTTATATTTATGATAATAACTAGTCAATTACACAAAATTATAATCATCAAACCGTAAAATTCACTTCTTTATTCAGTGAACAGCTTATATAAAATTTTTACAATTAAAATTTTGCTTTTACTTTTATATCAGTATTTTCTGTTCATCTGAGTTTCGCTGGCACTTATCAAAATCGTACTGTATTTATTTAGGTGTCCTCCAGAAGTAAAATTGGTAAATTCCAAGGATATATTTGCGGAACTTCGGTTCGCACGCTTGCGAATGATTTCCATGATTCACAATGACACATCGGCGATGCGTTTCGCGGTCTCCGGCGATAAGATAGCACGTTTAACAAGGCTGAATCTAATCGATAGCCCAGGTAAACTGTGCAATTCTATACCATCACGCGGCACACACACACAAGTGTGTGTTTCGTACCCTCGACGGGCGGTTGCCGTAAATGGCGCAATGCGAAACCGCGCGTTGTCGTTGCCGCCAGCACGTTCACTTATCACGGAAGCGGATTCGCGCAGCGCGCGAGAAGACGGGAAAATTTTTTCTTAAATTTATATGCAATCATATTTTTTTATCTTACGAAACAGTTAGGTGCGCCGCAGGTTCGCGCACCGTGAATTTTCTATTCGCGTTACTTTAACGAGTCTACGCCTTTTCAGTACGCCTTAATCACTGCAAATCGCGATGCGACTTTTCGTATGGCAATTAGCTGTAAAATATGTTTGGAATTCTTTTACTTATATAATATTATCTGTCTAATTATATTTATACTTAATTTTTATTTTTTATTTAAAACTTTTTACTGATCTCAAATTTGATATATACTTATTAAAATTAATTTTTATTGTAATTTAAATGTATTGTATTTAATTGTAAATAATATTTACAATAATATTATTTACAATGTAAATATATTTACAATAATATTATTTACAATGTAAATATATTTACAATAATAAACTATGTTTATTTTTTTCTACAAAGATTTAATCTACTTTCTATAATCAGATTTAACTAAATGACAAAAAAATGAAAAAGTCAGCTAAAATATTTTTCCACGTATACGTGTGAGTCAAATGCATCGTGAACAGATTCTGTGAAAAAAATATTACATCAAAATAAATATTTCACAGAAACCTACAGTAGACTCTATTGTGAGTTTTCAGGCAAGTTACCGCCACTCGTACCAGACCGAGCTTCGCCTCGCAAGCGCCGAAAGCTCGTATTGATCGCCGTTAGCCCATTTCGTATCAAGTTCAAGAGCAAAGTCGACGAAGTTACCTCAAAAGATGGAGTCCTTTTCTTAGGCGATATTAACGATATAAGTACTTCTTTAAGTTATTTTCACTCTTTTGAGTCTTTTTGAACTTCTTCGACTTTGCTTTTCATAATTCGTATCACTTTGTACAAATGTTAATTATCAGATCTTGCTAAATCAGCGTTTCATTATCGAAAGAAAATATTGATTCGTCGTTCTTTTCGTTTATTTCAGTTCGACATTGTGATGTCGTCACTCATTTCCGGCGATAAGCGCACTTTTGAAATCTTAATCGACATGTGGTTTCTTTTTATTTGGAAATACACTTATCGCCAGATTTTGTCCCCATGCTCCATATGTTCACTTCTATTAAAAACTTTCGCTTTCAATTTAGATTAATATTTTCAGATTTACACTGAAATATTTTTATCTTTATTAATTTATATGAAATAAATGTTTTTATGACGAAAGGATATATTATTTCTTTATTAATATTAAACTTTTTTGTTTTAGCTTTGTGTAATTATTCAATTATTAATCTACATTTCGAGCACTTTTTAATAACGCGAATAAAATATTTATCATTTTGTTATTGCTGTGTTAGACATTTTTAATATTTTTTTAATATTTCAAAGTTAACATTTCTATTTTCTATTATATAATGCTTTTTATAATAATTACTAGATTATTTCGTAATATGATTAGCGGACTCTTTATATATTCGCGCGGTTATGAATTATTTCATATTCTTCAAATTATAGAGTTAATTTCTAAGTATGCATGTATTATATATTAAGAATGACGTGTATTTCGAGAAAGCATGATTCAGTTGCAGCTTTCTTCGAGTCGTCTAAAGTTACCGCGTATTCTATATTTGCATACACGTTACTCACACATACAATATTTGTACAATCGTTGATACTTGAAAATAATATCGAGAATTTATATATATATATATAAAGCGATACTTTATAATCGTTCACAATGAAAGCACTACATTGATGAAATGTAAGAGTCAGTAACTTGAATCGAATTTTACTTTGCTAAAAATAACTGATATTGAATCATTCATTAAATTCGGCGAATTCATCAGATACTATGTCGAGTGTTTTTCCCATTAGTTTTTTAATCGCTGCTCCGAATCTTTCCGGTCGGCTATACGATTGGCCTTCGATCGTCGTGCGATTTATTTACGATCTGAAAGAAAGAGTTACTATTTGTCCGGGAGAACGAGAGAGGAATCCGCTCGCGCCTTCGCATAGGAATACCATAAATGGCGTTGAGCTCTCCTCGAGTCTCCGTGTCAGTTATTACGTATAATTAGCCTGAGATGCTGTCGGGAGAGAGGGCTGCCGGAGCCGCGCAAGGTCTGCCTGCGGTCTAACGCTTAGCTAATCATTGTTTGTCGAGCGCGAATTAAACAGAGAAAGAGAGAAAAAGAGAGAGGCGAAGAAATAATTTGGAAATTTAATACCGAGATCAATAATACTTAAGAGTCAGTAATTATACGTGACGCAGGTGAGCATAATCGTTTCTAGGCTGGGACATTTGATATGAATCAAGGGTACAAATAAAGTGAACGGCTGATGATTGAGCCGATCAATTAACATTGGCTAACAAACTAGAGAGCGCGACCGCTGGAAAGGGTGAGATACCCTCGAGGGAGCCGTGAGGGTTTTGATACGTGATTGAGTCGAAATATCGGAGTATGAAAGTTATTACGAACGTTTAATGCCACAATTTCCGAAAATCTATGTTTTCTTATTTTTCTGATATTTCAATATTTTGTATACTATATAATACGTCTTTATTAATCATTTATTTCATACCAGTGCTATTATTAGAATTAATTCTGCCACTTGATATATTCATTTGTTCTTTTAAACTTCTACTTGTTAATTCTTCTACAACATTCTATCAAACTTCTTTTATTATTTCGGAGTAAAACCTGGCAACCGCGCTGGGAAGATAATTCCGGATAGATGATTCCTTCCGCGGTCATGCACAGGTCACCTAAATTTAGACGAGAACCGTAGCACGTCAAATCGATACGTCAATAATCAAGCTCTATACGGAAGGGAGATCAAAGAAAATTTTGGGGCGCACGCCCCAGTAACCTCAGTAGAAATCCTTCGGGGATCCTGAGACGTCACATATTGCATGGATTTCTCTATCTCGCGACACATGTAGGTTACTCCAATAAAGTGCATTTCAAGTGCTTCTAAACGTCGTCAATTACTCCGAAGCACTATGTCAGGCATATCGACCGGAAGTCATGAATTCCGTTAAACGCATACGATAATCAGAGAAATAACTCGCGGAAATTCCGAAAGTTTATTTATGTTTATGCATATTACGTAAAAATAATATAAAATATTTTTGGAATCCTTATTCTTTCTCAAATTATTCTTTACGAATAGAGAGAGATATGTAAGATTTACTTCTTGAAAATCAAGAAGCTTATGCTTTCCAATATAAAATACGGTAGAAACAAATTCAAATTTAAGTTTAATCTTCTAAGCTAAGAGCATAATTTAGAATTTGCATATTTGATTACACGATTAATAATGTTAAATTCAAAATTACGAAAAATTGTGAAAAATCGTAGTAAATTGCTGCAGGCTCACTTCGTAGATTCTATTTTACATCGTCGGACTTAATTGCATTTTCGCCTCGATGTAATAAGGCTGGCAGACTTTGCAACAGACCGGGACGCAAGCGAGCGCGATCGCTGCATAAAGGGCGTGACAAGTTGTTCTCGTGAAGCGGCGCGACGGGGCGACTTCGTCGAAGCGTGCGTTCCTGCAGGGCTTTCAATTATCGTAAACGTTTGCGGAATCACGTCTGAGAATCACGAAAATAAACTATCGGTGAACGAAAAAGCACCACGGCGTGGCCATCGTCGCCGCGGATGGAACAGCTGAGCGCTCTGCGGGACGTCTCTCACGTATTGATTGCCGGGACGCCGGCGCGGCTCGACGCCGGGACGCCCGCCGTAAAAGCTGCGCCTTCAAAGCGCCGCAATTCCCCGGAATTCACCTGCCGCGCACGTGTGCGTGTACGCGTATGCGCGCACGTGTGTGTTTGTTAGAAGAATCGCCTCGACTTGCCGGGGATTGTCCACAGCGGACCCATAACGCGTGTTTTTTCGCTTCTTCCTTTCACGCGCGCGACGCGTTTATGTTCACGCGACGACGTCGTGAGATCTGGTGCTCGACGCGCGGCATTATACTCTTTCGTTAGGCTAATTGGTGTTCTAGGGTGTGTTCCAGAGATCGTCGAGAAGCGTGAAGCACTTCAAGAAGTATGAGCGATGGGCGTTGTTCGGAGAATGAGTCCGCTGTCTCTCGCGTTGTTGAATGTTTTTAATTAGAATGTTGAGACCGCGCGTAATTTCTTTGAGAAATTATGCTCTTTCGGAGTGAGAGTAATCCTGAGGCCTCGCACGATCTCTCGTTACTCTTCGATATTTTACAACATACGAACGTAAATAACTCTCTCTTTCTCTCTTATTGAATATAGTCACAAAATATTTTAAAATATATTGCGTACCATATATTTTAAAAAATATTTCATGTGTTATTTATAACAGCTTTAAGAACATATTCTTTTTTGTTAGTTAACGAACTGCAATATTTTAGTTTGAGTTTATCGCAACGCCACTTCGACGACTACCTAACATCAATCGTTAACTGATATTTACCATTTCCATTTGATAATTTATTGCAGCTCGCAGCTGCGCAAAAATATTGTTCGACGTGCTTCCCGATCGAATAACTCAATACGCGCCTTCGGCAATGGTGACGGTACATTTTGCCTGTGGTATTTTTTAATTTAACTGCGACACGCTGAAAACAACCGTGGAGATGAGCTGTTGACCAAGCTAAGTGCCTTTACTTCCGAAAACAAAAAGAAAGCAGCACAATGCATGTCTTACGAAGCGCTCTAATTAGAATCAGCGCACTGACAAATCGAGGCGATTATTACGAGTCGCGTGAACACGACGAAGCGGACCGCCCACATAACTGTTTTCTTTCCCATTCGCAATCATGTTTCGAATTCTTTTTCTTTTTTTTTCCCTCCCGTATCTTACCGGTTGTGCAATTTCGCAGTTGGAATATTTAAGCTGATGTTGTACTACGATCTGTTTTGGTAAGCAATAGATTATCGTGGAATGAGCGTGGGTTGTTCAGCGACGTTATTACCTTCATTAGTTGACAATCATTAATACCTTGGTCGCAACGAAAAGAATATATTTTGAAAAATAAATCGATGTATCTTGTTATAAACGATGTACCTAATGACGTAACTAATATTATGAATAATATTTTTGTGTGGATCGTATCTCGGTTGCACCATAACTGTACCATATCGGACGGTCCAGAGTGTGCCGATAATAACGTGCATATATTTCGAAAACGGTCAGAATTTACGAGATAAGTGAGATCCATATTTGTCCCTGATCGCGCGATGGATTCTCAGCGAACTGTCAATGTCGAACATGACGTCGTTAAACGAGAATGGTCCTGGTCGCAGTCGAACATTGCCAGTCCTTACCTAAAAACCGACGATGGGCGTGGGAGTACAAAAAGACACGTGTAAGAGACGAGCTCGGACAGCGATCTTTCTATAGCTAGTACGACGACTTTTACGATGGTATTTCGTGTACATAAATTGATCTCGATGTAAGACGGTCACACCTTTCACTATTGCTGTTGACAAAGTACTTTGAAACAAAGTAGCTTCTTAGTGAAATTATAGATAAATATTTTTCACGAATCTATAAGCTACAAAAAATGATGCTATAGTCTTTTTCCACGTCATATGAAATATATAATTTTCTTTATTCTAATAATAATATGTCGACACACATATAAAAAAATTTAATAAATATCAGGCAATATAGCGACAGTTTTTTTATTTAAAATATCACATTGTCATTAATGAACTTCTGATACTTATCAATGCAATACGAGATATTCGCATTGTAAGATGCATATTCATATTGACGTGCAAATCGCGAGCGTTGCCGAAGGCAAAATAAAATTGCACGAGAACTAATTTGACCTCCTAATTAACTCTTCCTGCTGCCAGTGTCCTCAATCATGGACATACTTTTTCTTCATTTGTGATGTGTAAATATGCAATTTTAGTGTCATTACTGTCCCAGTTCACGGATGCATTTTGCAGTAATTGAGGTCATTTAGTATCGTCCGCGATTTTCGAGCAAAATAATTAATAGGGACAAGTCAAATCTTGACCTACTGCGGGATTATTGCTAAGGTCTTTCACTTTTTATTTTATAATTGGAAGCTTTTTACATAAAAATCATTATATTATTAAGCAAAAAGTCAATTAATTAATTTAACATATGGGAATATAAGCATAAAAATCATTTTTAATTATTATCTGTACGATTAATGGCAGACCAGATTTCAAAATTGATTAGCTTATTTAAAATCGTCGAACAATGCTTTTGTATATAGGGATAATTTGTAGAAATTTCCGATATTTTTCTCTAAGAGATAAAGACTTGGTGAGAGATTAATTTCATTATTACCATCGGGGCGTTACGAATGTTGCGCGAGTCTAACATTATCTGCGGTAAGTGCGTCCATCAATTACGGGAGTGAGCTTGGCGATAGGTTGAAATATTCTACGGCGTTTCATTAGACGATTTCCTTGATCGTGTAATCGCCTCTAATCGATCCTCGATAAGTACAGCGGTGCGTCCCCTTTATAGAGCGAGCTTTCGAGATATAAATTTCATCTGTACGCGCAGTTTCACGTTCTGGATTACGTATGGAGCAAAAGTCGGAAATGAGACAACGTATCGCGAGTGTAATGGGCGATCAATGATCGGGTTGCCATAAATCTTGATGGATTACAATGTGCGTGATTACAACGTGTTTGTTCCCCCGGGGAAATTTATTTGCAGGATTATTTAAAGCCTTATTTGCGTCAGAACATTTTCGCAAACACATAAAGGGTGCGATTATCTCTGTTTGTAATAGACACCTAGATGAATTTGCCAAGATATGAAACTTACTTTAAGTGTTTTTATAAATATTGCAGGTTTTATTTTATGGGCAGATATGAATTGACAGTAACAATAATCTCTTCAATGAACTTATGAATTGGATTTATGATACGTAATAGTAGATAATATCGCCACTTACATAAGAGATCAACTCGAGAAATAAATCCGCATCAATATAAGAGAATTATTTATCTATATAATTTTGTAACATGAAATTATTTTTACAACTAAAGTCTTTTATATCTCCTCGATCCGTTTAATAGAAGTATGCATTTAAAAGTTGAATAAATAGAATTAAAATAATATTAACTGATCGTTATTAAAGAATATAAGATATTAGCTTTCTGTAAGTAAAGCCATAATCGATCGTTAATAAATAATATCTTGCGGAAAGTAAGAAAGAGATAGAGAGAAGGACAAACTAGACAAGTATGGAACAACATTCTTACTTTCGCCCGATATCCTTCATTGTCGAACAAAAAGCACGAAATATCTTCGCGACTTGATTCTCGCGATCAAGATGCAATATCGCTGAAACGAATCGCGATCTCGTCTCGTAGATCGCACTCCTCTCTTCCCACGAGAGCTTCCCCGCGCGCGCACGATCCTGGGAAGATCGGTCGGTGATGATAATGCCAAGATAGCGATCAGTATCTCGTCCGGAGGTTCCATCACTTTCTCCGTCGTGTATATGTCTGTACACAGTGTTTCAGGAAGAAGTGTCATATATGCGGAAGCCGTAGAATATCGTTCCGGAGAAAAAGAATTTATATAAATGGAGGTGCAGTTCTGTAGTTGTGGAGTCGCAAGAAGATATATTAAATAATATTAAGAACTTTAGAGAACAAGCTCTAGCTTTGACAAGAAACTCATATATAAATCATATATTTTTTTTCGATAAATAATTTATCGACTATAATTTTATCAATTTTTTGAAATATTCCAGAAACATTATAAATCGGTACCATTCCATCTTAACACATTGTATTAAATTAGTTTATAATTATTTTAACTCTTTTGTTTGTATTCTTCCATGTCTAAGCAGTTGTAATTTTCTCAATTTATTACATCAATATTAACCATTTATATAATAATTATTTATATAATACAATGCATAAATCTTTCTATTTGAATTCCCAATCATCTTCAGAATTCATAATGTCTTGGCTGGAACGACCTATATGTCACAATGAGGCCAGATGCCGTGATTAGGAAGTGACCCGACGATCGACTTTTAAGTTACTTCCTAGCCTCTTCTGACCAGTCACGGAGTCAACACTTGTGATGTAACCTCGTTTGAGTCATTCGTCCGATACTCTTGGTCATTGTACCTCAGTGTGTTGATTAATGTCTATCGAGATCAATATTCTTCAAAGCGCCCGCAGGCTATAGATGATTTTTCCATAGTCATTGTATAGGAAGACTGGCTGGATAGTGAATTTTAAGCAACTCTTTCATTCCGCTGAGAATCGATTTTAACGAGATATCGCATTACTGTAACTGTACTGGCAAAAATGAATCTATTTATCTTTATTATTAAAATTCATCAATAAAAGAAATATAATGATAAGCAATTGTGTTTGACTTATTGATGTCATACAACAAAGGTAAGAAACGAGATTTTAATCACATGAATTTAATATTGTTGCTTATAAAGTATTAAAATGATATAAGCTACAATAATATAACTGAGAATAAAATTTTATTTTAAAAACTCTATTATTTCTCTCTCCGTAAAATCAAATCTTTTTTTAAAGTTAACATTATGCCAGAATTTTATCTGGAAAATGCAAATTTTAGCTGCAAATGTATATTAATAGCCACAGCTGAGGTGATTTTTAAACGACCGCGGAGACATTCAAACTTCCTCGAGTTGTAGATCAGCTCACAATGGCGAGAGATAAATGAAGTTTCCGCCACTTTCATTTGCGCGCGTGCTCTTACATATTATGACCCGGCAAGACATCACAATTATAAAAGTTGATTCGAATCGATCGAATTTCAAATCTTTCGCGATTGCAAATAAGAAGGCGATAACTGGTGATGCAACTTCGATTATTCTTGATTTTTTATTTTGATCTAGAAAAAGTCGATGTTAATGTATCAGAGAGAATTTATACATACATACATATATATATATATATATATATATATATATATATATAATTTTTCAACTCTAGATCTAGATAATGATAAATCTAACATTGTTATATCACGTCATTAGAAATAAGTCTGTCAGCTTTCACGTTTTATTCATGTATTTGCATACCATAGTATTTCTTTCAGTCGCCAAACTTCAATTCCGCGTATTCCAACTGTCTATTGCTCTAAGTCCAGGCAATTAAGTCTTTTGCATTACGCTCCAGTGATCGTATTCATAAAGAGTTCCGGCACATATCTCGCGGAACTATATACTATGTCTATATCACTCCAATGTCTGTATATAGCATGTTGCTATACATATTTATTAAATCCGATCTCAACCAAGAATTCTTTTATTATAAGCTTGAGCTAAATGTTCATTGTTTATCAAAGCTTTATAACGTATAGAATTATTTGTTTATCGTATTTATTGTATCGAGTATAAGTTAAATTGATCTATAATTTCTTGATCTAAAAAAACATTCTCTCTGTTTATCTACTTTATGAAAAATATTAATGCGCATATAAGAAAAATGATTGTAACGAATAAATTTGATAGTCTTGGAATCTCTCGAGGAGTTTCTCGATACTCCAAGGACCAGATAGGTTCGAGACACCCCGTATATACGATCCGTGGCAACTTTCTTCGCGAGCGCGTAACATTGTAAAATCGATGGCAGTTCGAGCGCAGTAACGTCGCTGACAAGCGCATTAAAAGGCCGCAGGACACTTCTCGTTTGTTCAGTGCAACCTTTCGTATACCCCGGCAATACTTCCGCGTGTCGACGTATCTATTAACATAACAACGCGAGGAAAATTAATCCCGCCGCAGCCGCCGCCGGGGCTCGCGAGGAACTTTCCTCCACCATCCACTTCTTCTCTTCCATCATCGTCTTCGAGGTCCACATTCGCGTGACCCCAGCGCGCGTGCCTCCTCCTCCGCGTGCAACGTCGTTCTCTTAAATGTGGCTGCATACTAACGGCGCATGCCGCGCAATCCACGACGCAATCCACGGCACAATCCACGGCACAATCCGCGGCTCAATCTACGCAGATCGAGCCGACGATCTCTTGCGAGTGAATTACTCTCTTTACGCGCAGAAGCAACTCCTGAAGGAGAGAGAAGCACGCGCGCCTGTGGGATACAGATCTCGATAGACTCGACAGTCCTTTTCTCATCCGCGAAATACTCGAATCGGTTAGAACAAAAATTGCATTTATTTTGAAATATTTTCTATATATGTATGTAAATACATATCTGTTACTTATAGATTACTTCTTATTAATTTTTTTTACAAAGCTTTAATTATTACACTGAAAAAAAATTCTGGAGACCATTAAAAATGGACGAATCAGAAAATATTGCACGATTGATCAAATATTCTGATTATTATATAATAAAAATTCTAGAGAAATAAACTTATTATAATAGAACTCAATACTTTATAACTTATATAATAACCAGAATTCCTATTATAATAATCAGAATATTTGATCAATCCTACAAGATTTTTCTGATTCGTCCGTTTTTAATCAAAATGTTTTTTCAGTGTATGTCTAAAGTTCTTTTGAATCTTGATGTTTCAACAGTAAAAATAAATAGATATTCGAAGATAAAATTGATATTTTAGAATTAAATTTGAGATTTTTCAATTAATTCTAACTGCATTGTTTAAAATTGTTTTCTTTTCTATTTATTTATAATAAAATAGCCCTTTAACTTACGAAAGGATAGTAATGCTGATCAAAGTTATTCAATCAAGATTAGTTGTGAGTTATACCAAAACGATCAAGATAGATTAATCTTCCTACCTAACATTTAGTTAACATTAATACGAGGTAATAAACAAGGATTATTAATATCGCGTGCCAATAAAGTATGTTTGATATAAAATCGGGGGATCATTCCGCTTGTCTGGAGAAATATACGATCCTACCTCGGCAGCCGACAATTATGCAAGTCTATAAATTAATTGCACTAAAAGAAGACACCCTCCGGTAATTAGCGATTTATTTTCCGCATCGAGGAAACGTGTTCGTCGTATTAACCTTTTCCGAGTCAAACCCGTTCTTCTGGCTTTCCGCTCGGCGATCTATCTACGTTGCATATTCCGTTTTGCCGTGTATCCGTCGCAGTATCGCCTTGGAAAACCACAATTACCTATTGAAAGAAGTATCCTTTCGTGTCGGGCGAAGAAAGGACACTTCTTTCGATAAATAATGTTTTGCGAGAAATGTTGTGTGTAGTCAATTGAAAGATTTCTATTGTTGGCAATTCCATCATGGACTCTCTTGCCTTTTTGCCTCCTCCATCGAACAACGTCAAGATGGATGACAAGAATTCTCGGTGATATAAAAATTAATACACGTCAATGAAGCCGCGAGTCTCTGAGCATGTAATAAAATCGGCATAAACTTCTCATACGCTACAATGCGAATGTCTACATTTGTCAAGCGTATACCGCGAATGCATCGATTGAAATCGTTTTGTTCGATCGCCGGGCGTTACACGCGAAGCGTATCAGTGTCACAAGAAACGGCCGCGCAAGTATGTAGGACGGTTGATCGATTGCCGTGAAAAGGTTTAATGGTCGTCAATTAAGGAAAGGATTTACCGCGGTCGGCTTTTTCGTTGGTGCGTTTCATCACAGGAAGTGCACCTGCCGCGCGACTTTTTAATTCGTCGCCCTCTTCTTCGATGCGTCACATGGAATCGTCATTGGAATTAGAAAGTTATCGATGTGCCGGAGCAAAAAGGAAGAGAGAAAGAGTGATGCTCTTTCAGGTTCGTCACCCTTTTTCTCTCATCGATTCGATTTTCTGAGCTTTCTTATATCGTGTGTAATTAATAACGATTGAAACTTACATCTCTTTTTAAGAATTTTGTAAAGAAGGGAAAATATAAGTAAAAACAAAAGACAAACGAGAAGACGAGTATTGAATCGTAATTGCGCGATATGTTACCGTTCACCATTCGATTTTTAATACGTACGATGGTAGCGCTTACAAGATACGACATGTAATGGTACATGGGAGGTAATTAAACGGTGTACCCACCGCTATTCATTAAACTGCAATAACGTAAGTTACGATATTATGAGTTAATGAACATAAGTAACGTGCGCGATCGTTTATGTCGCGCGTAGACACGCGAGCGATTCAAATTAACTCGTTAGATATGCGCCATAGGAATAACCCGGCACAGTTTCCCGTTTAAATAGATTATTTATGGATCGGGGTAACGAAAATCTTGTATAATAGAATTCGCATTTACAACATAGAAATTGAATAGATGTGCGAACGAGGGAGCTCATTGCCCTATGGGCACATGAATAAATATGCATGGGAATAAATATGATGATTATAATTGATATATTGTTGCATGATGCAGGACAATTAGGTTTACACGGTCTATATTAAAGTATTTATGTATCTATATAAATACATAACTACCTAACTGCCTAACTGTCAAAGAAGAACAGCCAGTTTAACTGACAGTTCGTTCACAGGGAATAATTTAATAGCTCTTTGTAATTTTCATGTCTTAACTCCAGTAATGTTAGTTCAATTGTGTGGACGTAATACTGATTGTGTGATATAACGCGATTTTGTACATTCTGTTTAAGTTCAATCAAACAATGTACAAAATCTGTCGACATGGTCGTAATTATTCTACGGTTCTTATATAAATCAGATTAACAAAATCCTGCGACGTTATCGCGGGCACTTTAACTTCGAATGCACTACGTGCAATTCATTAGTGCACACGCTATATGCGCAGAGATCTCTATCTGCATCCGATTTGCGCGCGCGAGAAAGTTGCTTTACGAGAATCGCGCGTTTTTCATCGCTCGGAGCGTGCATCGTGAAGTCATTTCGCCCATAGAGCGATATGGATATTCATAAAAATTCTCGCAACCGACCGACGAATCTCAATATGCGTGGGCGATACAACTCATGCCTGATCTCTCCTTTTCTCTCTCTCTTTCTCTACATTTCATTCGTTCCCTCTTCTCCTCGCTCTTGTCGTTCCCTCTAAACGAATACACCGATAATAATCCGTATTCCGTATCGCTAGGTTGGGTCATGTTACGTAAGCTGTGACGGCCTTGCATTATAGCATCATAACCATTCATCCTGTCCGTTCACCTGCAATGCGCCACACAATTTGTCCCGAGTGAGCGATATGTACGTATAGATATATACCGGATACCGATCATCGCGAGTTTTTTCTCAACTAATTGTAAGTGGAAGTTGGAGAACGAGCCGAGAAAATTGTCTTTTCTTTCGATATTACGGATATTATCGTATCGATAACTTTGTAATTGTAAGCAATTGCGAGTGAAGGGGTTTACGAGCTCATTTGAAAAAAGAAAACAAAAATAAATAGTAATGTTTCATGTAGTAACATTTCCGTTAACATAATTCATCTTTCTAAATCAGGCTTTTAAAGATATTTTTAACTTGAGCATTAATTATCAAGGTAATAGTTTTGAAGATAAACAATATTTCAGAAAAAATTAATTCTAAATTTTATAATTGATAGAAAGTGTACATTTCTTGAGATATTTTAAATATTTAAATATGTATATGTATATATATTTCTTAGTAGTAGAGCATTATTCCATATTGACGACAAAGTTGCGCAGATTATTCGAGTAATGCAAAGGAAATGCTATGATCCGTGAAATCAATCTATTGATTTCCAATCATCGCCAGATGGCCACAATTCAATGTTATTCCGTATGGTAACTTCTGAGAATACTTCTACTTGAATAAGAATTCAATAAATGGAAAATATGAGAATTTATGGTTTACTTATATATCTTGATTGTTATAAAATTTCTAGATCTATAATATAAGATTAATGAAATAGAATTGTCAAACATAGAGTAGTGAATATAAATTCATTAAAATTTTATGAGGAATCGTAAATAAATTTATTGGTAAGAAACTTAAAAAAAAAACTAAGATTACCTTAAAGCTTTGTGGAATAAGCAAGAGGAGAACGTGGTCAAAACAAGGAAATGGAAAGCTGCATATTAAAGAATCGATGCGTCACTTTTGCAAACGGGAACGAAATCGCGTGGTTTAATTCGAGCTGTAGCGTATTCGCAAACCGGAAACGCGTAGCCTACAAACTCAGTAGCTCGTAGACAATTGGTCTGTCGCAAAACGGTCGAGGACAGCGAAAGAGGCCGAAGATGGCGATTGTGTCCTAGATCTAATCCCGTCCTACGATTATCAACACAATCGGCAAGTGGCATCTAATAATTCGAGATCGCGATGCAATTAAGTACGTAATCAATCGATATTTCTTCGCAATTGATTTTTGGTGTTTATTACGAGTCGCTAATACCGCCATTAGTCTCGCTGCCATAACATATTTACCGACTAAAAGGATAACAAGCCGGATTCACTTAATAAACGCCATAAATTTCGCCTGTCGCCGCACTAACGTGCATTAACGGCCATTAGAAAGAAAATCGTCGAACCGGTTACATTATCGTCATTGATACTTTCGTTATATTCCGTAATAAATGAAAGATCGCACATTACGCAAACATAGTTGCGTGTTGCCAGTTTCAATAACATCTAATGATAATTTATTCATTTGTTAAGATGGATGAATCTCGTGAGACTCGTCAAGTCAGTCGAAGTAAATCCTTTGTTACAAGGCTTCTCAAAGGTATATCTCACATGAAACACGTAATTAACATATTACGTATATTAACATGTTCTTTGTTATTTTTTTAAAATGATACATTCAAAATATATTTTTCTCTTTTCACAGTTGATTTCACAGATTGTACGGTCCATTGAGTAATTTCTAAAGCTGCAAACTGCTACAGGGAATTGTCAGATTATAACTTAAAAGAATTGTACCATTGAAACATTATTACGCAAATAATTGTACATCATCCAAATTTTTAAACAATTTCATTTATACTTTCATTCATACTGTAAGCAAAGTTTATAAGCTGTTTCTTAGTTTTGATATATCGACAATTCGTTTTTTCATGTAGGAAGCGACCATTTCTCTCTCTGTTTCGATCGATCGCGCAATTAATGCGACGCGTTAATGATACGCGAATGACGCCGAGTTAATATCTCGTATAATTGATTCTTAAAATAGCATTCGGAACGGGTTCTCCTCGACGGCTGGTGCAGAACGATAACGCAACGGCGGAGTAAATAAATCTGTGGGCTGAGCCCTGCAGTGTGCCATTAGGGTCGAGTCACCGATTGGTTGCGTCAAGGCGTTCGTCGTAAAGCCGACGAAATCCTGCCCCGTTAACATGCCTTCTTAATTGCAAATCGTTCCGTATATTTGCCGCTTATATACCGGTTGGTGGTCGTCGCGAATTGTCCAACTATTCCACGCACGAATAGCTCACAGCGGCGTAGTTCGATCCGATTTATATTCTTTCGTGCTTCTTGACCGCTTTTAAACCACTGCGTGTTGCGTTGCACTAAAAGCGTCAGACACGGCTGTCTTATTATCTAATTATTTCAAGTTTGCGTCACGAGCGTCGTGAACGAGAAGTATGTGTCTGCAATTCTTTTACGAGTTTTCGCGGAAGAAAATTTATCTAAACTATATCTCTTCTTACTCTTGTTTGAATGTTCATAAAATAATATGTAGTTAACGTCGAATGCAATTTTTAGGACACCCCTTTTTGCATAAGTGAAAAAAATATATAATTGTAATGTCAGGTTTTAAAAGATCTCTAAAAAGTCGCTTAATGTTTCCTAACGTTTTCGTGAAAAACATCTGACAACGTTCACGGCTCGCGGTATAAATTCGCAGCTTATTAAGCTTATTATCGAGCGGTACCGTTGCTACGCGATGCGACTGGATTCGTTAACTGACTCCGCGACCTGATTGAATATTTGAAAGGAGAGACAACGTGACGTAAGTGGAATCTCACAATCGACGTCAGTCGGAACGCCCTCGGAATCCGCAATGGGACGCTCGTTCGCGATGATTTACCGAGCCATCGTTGTTTCCTTCCACGAAAACCTTGTCCAAACATCTAGATTTTCAATTCTGTCTTACATAACGCGTCAATTTGTCAATCGCGGTTGGAATCAGACCTGTGAGATAGGACGCTCGGCGCTGGAAACACTCGTGAAGTTTTTAATGCATAACAATTCGAGGTCACGAAATTTGAGAGCCGAAATCGATCGACTTTTTATGATAATTCGGAGGTAGATGAAGTAATAAACTTGTTACCATAATATGAACAACTTAATGTAATATTATATTGAAATTTCTGAGAATATTTATCTGAGAAATGATAATTTAAATTGGATATATTTTTTGTTTGATGTATCTTTTTTTACGTAATATTATTATCATGTTTTACGACAAAGTTATACGATTGCTATTTTGCTAAATATATCTCTTCATTTTTAAATCTTTTTATTTACGTTGTACATGATACGACAGTTTCTCCGTAAGACTTGCAGCTGTGCAGCTATGTGCAACGTATGTCACAACTACTGTACGGATATTATATCTTCTCGTCACACGTACGTATTTGCGTTCGACGTAACGTTCTGCGCAACGGATTATTCAATACTTCGAGATACGACGAGTAAAAAAAATTCGCGTTGTCTTACATCATCGAGAAAATTCTGCCCGCGACAGTCGCGAACGGCCACGCTGCTTGTTAAATTTATCGAGCGGACCGGTATAAATCGTCCGCTGGAAAAGTGTCACTGGTACTCGCGGCAGGAAAACGCGGCATTCTGGCCACGTGTCCGCTTTCCAGCGGTCCGTGACCAAGTATTTCACACGACGCGGCCGTGTTGTATTACACACATTACAAATGCGCGCGAACCGGTAACGATTTTTCATCGAGTATCAAAAACACGCCGCTGAATGTAGGCACGCAGATGACGTACAGCGATGCTTTTAAACGTCTACCTAGAAATCTTCAAGAGCTTGTTAACTGAAAGTGTATAAGATAATTTGATGCAGATTTCGTACATAATGATATCTTTGGCCAGTCAAAATTTTATACGGTACTTAATATTCTACGACGTAATTTGACATTCTTGATAATGCTTTTCTTTGAATATAAACGATTTTGCTCATCAGAATTCTTAGAAGGGATTAAAGCGCGTATAAACGGACACACACGGTTTCCCAATTATCCGAACAATTTGTCTGACATGCAAATGCTGAATTTCAAACAGTTGTAACTGATTGTAAATACGGACATGTACATGATGCTTGGATCTGGGTCGATCTTGGGAACCAGTAAAACACGTTCTTGGAGTTAGATTGGATCTCCCATAGACATCCTGTATATTTAAGATGATCCGACTCGATGATAAAGGAGAGTGATCGATAGCGTGACCAGTTTAATGTTCGTTGCAGAGAAAATTCTGATCTTCAAAGTACCAAGAAGCGATTTAAAATGAAGCCGACTGAGGAAATTATTGATAAAGATGACGATAACTAAATGTGATTACCAAAGTATAGGTGTCAAAGTGGATTGCATATTTATCAGAAATCAAATAAAATCATCAAAACCTGAAAAATTATTTGCAAAAATGCAAATTGAATCTTACTTCTCAATTCGATTACAAGAAACAATTTAATAATTCACGTTTTGAAACAAATATAAAAATAAGAAGCACGTTAAAGGCAGGAGAAAAATATTTCTCAACTTCCAAAGAGAAACATAGCTATCTTTAGAAAATCTAAAAGAGGTAGCACTTCTCGCTGCTCGCTTGCGCCCGCGATAAACATAACTAATTGCTGAGCACGTTTAGACAATTCCTCATCAAGACACACAAAAATAACAATGAGCTGGAACACCTTCTGTGCCTTCCGTGCAAACCGCTGCCAGGTCAAGAAACAAACGGAACACCCTCGGCATCGTAAATCGCGGTCTCGATGACTCGATAAGCGCGTGCGCGCGCATAAAAGCGTCGATAAACTGCCGATCTCACCGATCGGCGATCATCGATACCCTCGGCTAATGATCACTTCCGGCGGGGGAATATCGGCGCACGGCGCGCTCATTGATAAATGATTACGTCAGTGACGTCGCGCGGTGCAGTGGGTGGCCACCTCGTGAACGCCCAAGGACACGCGTGTTCGCGTGTTGTATCGGCACGAGATTTGCGACCGCGATACCAGCGGGCCGGCCGCGATCAATATGAAGCGAAAGCCACTGCATACACCACAGCGGCGCGTCATTCTGCGACACCACGCCGGCGGATCGATCGATCTGCCGGCTTATCGGTTGATTCGATCGATAACGCGTGCAGGAGGAGAGAAAGGGAGTCATGGGGATCGCGATCGGTCCATCGATCACGGGCGTGTACCTACACAGCAGGACAATAAATCGTCAGTGACGCCGACGGGGACGTCACTTTGACGGTGTTGAAGAATTGAATCGGTCAGTGGTAGGAGGCCTCGTGTGTATGCTACCAGATGGTTTACCAACTTCTTACGTTATAGCCACTATTTTTCCCGCTATATATGTACATATAAATAACTTGTATTGCGTACATAAAGAATTCTATTTGTGTCAACATATATCATTTAATTTTATCGTTGAATCATTAATTAATCATTAATCATATCATTTAATAAAAATTTAATACGATTTCTAATGATTTTATAATGGAAATGCGCGGTACAAAATATTTATCTCTTAAATCTGGTATATCTGGTTTAAATATACATCTAGTTTAAGTCTCAATAAAGCGTTTAGAATTAGAGTATAATCGATACTTATCTATCCTTGACAACACGAATTTAAAATTTATATATTGTGTTATACTTAAAGATTTCATTGACTATTATTTAAAAAGTTTAAGATAAAAGTAAAGATCTGTGAAATTGGCACATATGACAAATTATGAACAATTAAATGCCATATTAACTTTGTAAGAATTCGTATTTTGAAGTGCTAACTTTATAAATCTTAAAAATAAATAAGGAAAGATAAATTATTTTAATATATATACTATTTCTTTAATATTTCGTTTAAAACTTCTCTTCATATGACTTTATTTGAATATGAATTTGATTTGATTTGATTAAAAAAAAAATGTTTCAAACTGTAATTTAAACATCAAAGATATCTTCTAAATTAAGTTCATGGAATTCTTCATTTCTTAATTAAGCTATAAAAGACGAAATGCGCACGTGATTTATAATTATTTGGTGGAAATTAAGTAAGACCCGCGCAGTGGTCATAATGATTATAAATACCGAGACGTGAGCATGAATCGTTGCGTAATTTTCTTTTTATTACAATTTTATTTTTTTATTCGACAATAAAGAAACGCGAATCTTACACGCTTGCATCTCTTCTTTTCAATCGAATTTGGCGTTTCGAAAGTTTTCGCCCGAGATAGGGGAAAAGAAGTCGCGCGCATCTTTCTTTCTCACATTTCTGTCGAAGAAGTGAAACGAGCTGGTTTCATAATAAGGGACGCTTCTTCAATGTTAAAGAATTGGGGACTTACGCGCAATTATCTCTGCTTTCTAATTCGAGCGCTTGCGAGACGCTTGTGAAAACGGTCCCTTTCGCCGTGCTGATTGTCAAACGAATAACCTGCCCTTTCTGGGATTTATGACTTTACCAGGCTTTCGAATGTCGAGTGTTAAGTGTATGAATGAAAAATTATGTATTTGCGAGAGGTAGAACATGTGAAATTGACAATTTCTTAATGTAAAACTACAAATTGATAGAGATTCTAAAGATCATTTCATTCCACAAGTTTTCATAGAAGTGTACCTATTTAATTGGGAAAAAAACTATAAGAAAATTATGACTTTAGAGATTCGTGTTACGTGGATAAACCGACGATCGTTATGTTCACAACGTGCGAATCGGCCAACAAAATCGCGACGCGCGACCTTTCCTTCATTATGCCGCAAGCAGGAACGACTTTCTCGTGAGGAAAAGCAAGGTTTCCCGGGCTGGTAATTGATCTTACACGAGCGACTCCGCGTTTTTGTTCAACGTGACTCAGCAAGCAACCGCCTCTAAAAGTGACTCGAAAGACGAAGTCGAGCGGTTTTACCTGCTCTCTGCGGCCTTGTTAACGAAACGATAGACGTCCACTGGAACCCATCTCGGCACGATTTCCGAGAATTTTGTTTCGTTCCTACTAATTATCGGAGGCGTTCTATATTCTCTCTCCTTTCGGTTCGGCGATATTTTTCTCCGCAAAACAATGCAATGGACAAACCAGATTCAGTTTTATTTCGGTGGAGTTTAGTTTTCTTCAAAGAAAAAAAAATCGATCAACGTATCTTTCTCTAGAAAAGAAATCTAGTCAATATTTTAATGTTATAAATATATCGAAGAAAAAATGCTGAAGAAATGATATAATTTATATCTTTCTCTTTCTCTATATAATACATGTACATATAAAATATTGCATTATACGTATATATTTAATATTATTATATATTACAAAACCACGATTATTTTTTGCTTTCAGGTTCGCGATATCGTGGAAGAGTGCACATGTCCAACACAGTTTCCGATGATCCATGTGGCTGAGGGTAAGTACCGGATCGGCGACACCAAGGTCACGATCTACGTCCGGGTTTTGCGTAGTCACGTGATGGTGCGTGTCGGCGGCGGATGGGATACTCTCAGCCACTATTTGGAGAAGCACGATCCATGTCGATGCAGAAACTGTGAGTATCGCGCCTTTTTATCAAGTTCTTTTTACTAAACGAGCCGCGTCTTGATGAACCTAATGACCAATTTCTTTTATTATTTTTTCAGCGCACCGCTCGATGGTTTCGGCGAAGCTCATACAAAAAGCCGGTGGATCCTTCGATCTAGGCAACGCGCAGGTGCATTACGAACGGTGAGTATTTACTCTTTTTTTACTTCATTTATATATTTATTTATATTATTGTGCCATTAAAGTTATATAATGTTAGAAATTTATTTTTGGTCATATCTTATCTTGCATATCTTATTTTGTTGATCATGAATTGTTTTTGTTTTCAATTAAAAATGATTAAATAATAAAATTTTTATTATTTTGAAATTACGTTTTATCTGACATTCAATGCTAATCATATACGATTATGGTTATATCATCTATCGATACGCCTATCTCTACATTTTGAGAGTAAATACCATCCAGTTTGTAAATCCGATGTTGCATTAGCTACGCTGTCTAAGCTATGAACATTCTATCGCAAGTCACTCTGTATAAGTAATAGTAAAATACATGGATGCATAAACACGCGTTGTGCATACATTATGTAGCTTACAGTAACGTCCATAAGAACATTAGATTTACATGAAAGAGAAATAGCCTTTTGTGAAAGCGGACTATACCGTAGTGTGTTATATCTTCTTTAACATTTATACGAAATAAGGGTGAGGTAAATTTACTAACCTTAGCGATTTTTTCCTATAAATCTCCCTGATATTAAATTCGTAAACTTATGGGCGATACTGTACACGTCGTAACATTTCGTCGCCATTTCATCGCGGAAACTGAAAATTCCCCGGTGTACCCGGTTGGCACGACCCGGTAACGACCGACATCAATTCCGCCGTAACGCCCGGTCATTGTTTCCACCACCAGATCATCACCTCCGAGAACCCGACGGAGTTCCGCGTCGAGCGTCGGTTCGGTACAGAATCTACAAGCGGCGCAGCTGCACGCACCACCCAGAAGCATTTCCAGCAATCGCTCTCGATCGCCCACACCTCACCGGCCGACAGCCAGCAGCAAGCAACAGCAGCAATCGTGCGACGAGCAGAAGAAGCGCTCGAGAAGTCCCACGCCACATAGGAAATTGCTGGCGAGCCCGAATCACCAGGCCGACTTGGCGAAGCAGAGATCAAGGTCGCCGACGCCTAAGGCGAATCTGAGATCGAGGAGCCCGACACCGCGGAAGAACACAGATTCGTCCAGAAGAAATACCAACGAGGAAGCGCGGTCGCCAACTTATCACGGAAAACCGCAAGAAAATGGCCGAGTAAGTTTGCTTTCCTTATTCTACGAAACAAATATATTTTAGAAAAATCCAATATAGTTTTTATAACACACTGAAACAAAATTCTGATTAAAAACGGACGAATCAGAAAATCTTGTAGGATTGATTAAATATTCTGATTATTACAAGTTATAAAGTATTGAGTTCTATTATAATAAACAGAATATTTGGTCAACCCTACAAGATTTTTCTGATTCGTCCGATTTTAACCATAATTTTTTTTCAGTGCAGAGAACATTTTAAATTTTGATATATTTTAGAAACTTTAAATTTCTTAAAGACAAAATGAATTACTTTTAATGAGATTATTTTCGATAAAATCTCACGAAACTTTATGATAATTTCCCCGCACTGCTCGTAATTTTTAAAGCAAAAGTACACCAAAGAAAAAAATGATAATGGGAATTGTTCTCGCTGTTTAGGAGAGCGGTCTTAAAGTGCCGGGCGAGTTTACGAAACGATATGTCGTGGAGGGCGGCGTGGCACGCCGAGCCGTTGAAAAGGACGACACGCCAAAGTACGAACCGTCCATCTACAACTACAAGTGCAGCGAAGATTCGAGCGGAAGCCGCAGCCCGACGCCGAGCAAGGAGGAGCAGCCAGCTCTCGAGACTTTTGGCAAGGACACCACAACGAACACCCAGAAGTCGCCGCACGGTGACGGAGAGCACTCGGATAATTGCAGCGAGGTGTCCGACGAGGGTTACCGTAGTCTTGGTGCCGTTCAGTCGTCTACCGCCAACGGGAATTCCGCCAGCACGCAGGGCTCGCCCACGGTTGCCGATTGTCAAAGTAAGTGGACGCTATATACACGCATGTATTCTTGATATCGCGTTGCGCCCGGGATTTAATCGGAAACCGCTGCTCCGATATTTCGTAACAGCGAAAGTAAAACATCCTTTTATGTATATCCGAGACACGGCACCATCTTATCCAATGATAAAATTGATCGTTTCTGCTCGAGGAGATTGATAAGGTCTCACGACGTTCGTTTTCGCTGTCGAGTGAATACGGTGATCAGATTCAAGTGCCCGACGCGCGTTTGAACGTGCACTCGCCATCGTCGGCGAGCGAGTCATCGAAATTAATAAGGGTGTAAAGGGACAAGAAGGAGGAGAGTAAGAAAGAGAGGAGAGAAGCGGACAGGCAGAGAAAGAGAGAGAGAGAGAGAGAGAGAGAGAGAGAGAGAGAGAGAGAGAGAGAGAGAGAGAGAGAGAGAGAAAGAGAGATGTAGATACGCCGCGCTTGACGAACAAACGCGCATTGTGCGGCGAACGATGGAGGCAATGTCGCGTGTCGGGGCGAGGGACGAAAAAAAACTTGACCGATGCGAATCGAGAGATTAAATTCGATTAGGCGGCGAAGGAGCGAGGAGGTGCTTTGTGCGCGAAAATAGAGAGAACGAGATCGCGCGCGCGCGTTCGCAAGCGGAATTTAATACTTTACCGCGCGCGCGCGACGTTTATCTCCGCCTGTCGATCTCGCGGGTATATCGACAACGACGAATTAATTCGTCTGTAGAGGCGGCGCTTTACGCGACGGTAGATAGAAGCGATAAATTTTCTTTGTCAAGAAGAAAGAAAAAGATAAAACGCGCACAGAGAAAGTTGTCTTGTACGAAAAAAAAAAAAAATAAACGATCGTGGTGAAAATAAAATCTTGGCAATCGATCTTTGCGCATTTCTTTTTAAACTGTGTCAGATCGTTTTCAATAAGGCAATGCCACGGTTGCAGAGGAAAGATTTGTTTACACGCGAATTCCTCGTTTCTTCAATTAACTTATCTTTCTCATAACCTTTTGCTAAAGCCATTTATAAATAATGATGCGTTTATTTAAGGAAAATCTTTAGAGATTTCGTCAGAGATAATGGAGACAAACCCGATTTATATACGTATAATGTCATGGCTTATTGATGGTACATTTCCTCATACTCTTTAAAACAATTTGTTAACGTCTTTTGCTAAATTAAGAAATAATTCGATAACGAGCAGAAATTGTAAAGATCCGAGAGTCCCGTTTACTCATACACGTGTTTAAATGAGCCGGTAAAAGCTATCTTATGATCTCGCGCGATGAAAGTCTAGTTTGCATCTCTAGCTCGATCGAACTGTCGCATAAATCCCACGCGATTTACATACAATGTGCACAAATTATTGAGAATTTATACGAATCTACGCACACGTACGCCGCGCGTATGATTTTACTATTTGAACGTCTCGCATTAATTACGTGCCGTTGACGTGGGATCGGGCGGGCCTTTATCGATTCATCGAGACCGTCCTGTCAGTCGTGAACATGACAAAGACCTCGCATAAGGGTTACGATAGTAGCTCGTGATCGTGTCTCGCGTATGTTCAAATATACGAGGACACACTCGTCCCGCGAATTACCTCGGACTCTCTACAAATCGTTCTGCGGGTGCCTGACCCGACATTTGGACCACCCTGCGGACGATTAATATTCAAAGTACACGGGCACGTAGAGCGCGTTACAAAACCGTGCTCCGCCTGGGCCGGGCTGACATTTAGCCGGTGCTACGATCGCCGATTATGCGAGGGATCGCTCGAAGCGTGGGCGATCTCCAACAACCTGTCCTCGGAACAATCGCCGCCGGTCGATCCTCGATAACGCTCTCGTCGTACGCTCTCGCCTTGAACACACGCGAGCGTTCGTGTACTCGAGGCACTCGACTCACTTGACGCAGTTGACGCATTGCCGCAAGTGGAAAAAGTTCGCCGCGGCCAGCCGCGCAACGCGACCCGCTTCGATCGTCCCGATGCTTTTCCCCGTAGCAAGTTGAACGGACTGGAACGACTAACTTAACCCGGTGACCTGAACACTATTCACAGAAAGCGACGCGAAAACAACAACTTTTTTTAAGTAAAAAAATTACTAAAGTTTGATTCGAAACGAGAATAACAGGATCTTTGTTTTTCTGACTAAACTTGGAGTTATGTGTTTATAACCAGTTAAACTGCGTCTCTAAATTCGTTCGAAATTTTTATAAAGTATATTTATAAAGTTATTTTGATTTATTATTGATTAGTTCCTATTTTATTTAAAAAAATTTCTGATTTTATTATTTCTAAACTTGGACCACTCTTATCGGTTATCGTATAAAGATTATCAGCTACAAACACTTATATAATCGATAAACAAAATTATTTGTCTAGATAAAATAATATTTAAATATAATATGTAGAATCGTACAATAACATATGTTATAATTCTTTTTTCGAGCAACTAGAATTTATTAGAATAATTCCAAAAAAACTTTATCACATTTGATTACAAGTATCTTTATGTAATTTTAAATCTTCTTATCAAAATCTTTACATAAATTTTCTCTTATTTATACATTTTATATTTAATCTACTGTTCAGATTCTCTCATCTGCTTACAATTTTTTACGTGTTATTTTTAATATAGTTATTTTTCATCTACAGATAATTATTTGCAGAAAATAATAATTTATTTCATTGAAAGTAGCTCACGATGTTACATCGTCCTATTCTTTTTATTCTTGATATGCGATCGAGATGAACTTTCGCGTTACATTTCGCTTGAAAAGACGGTTCTAGACGGCCTAGATAATAAATGTCTTGTTGAAATTTTTTTAAATTAAAGGATATATGTATATAGAAATATGAGTGTTACAGCTTTTACTATTCTGCTTTGTCTATATTAAACATCTATTTCGTTATTACTATTTTTAAAATAATTTTTAAATTAGATTTTAGATCATATCTTAATTATTAGATTTAGATCGTATCTTAATTCGACTTTTCCTCAAATGTTTATTGCGCTATCACTCGAAAACATGTGTATATATATATGATGTGTAAATGTATGTAAATGCAGTATTTTGAGCTCGAGTCTGTGGGTTCGCTAAGCCCAAATAACTGTGCGGATCAGTCATCCTTGCAGGATTTTATTGAGATTTACGCGAATCTGCCGGAGGCGACCTCCGATGACTCGTTCATTTACATCGATATCTTTAATTTATGCGATGGCGCTAGAGTACGCGTATATTTTGAAAACATGTGTCGAGGCACTTGACTTGTTGTAACGGCAATGAGATATGCACGCAATGTGCTCTCTGATGCGCGTCAGCACGTTCGTGATACCGAGCGTTTCGCTTCGGTTTCGAAGGAGATTCGCGTTCACTCGGGCGAGAAAACTTCTCCTTGGCATCGAGAGTAAAAACAAAATCGTGCGATGATTAAGACAACCAAGCGAGACAACCGTGAAAGTATATTAAGACCGTAACTATGAAATCTTTTTCGGATGCTTTAAATTGATTGTTGAAAGATTGTCTTGGAAAATTTACAATTATTTATATCCTTAGTAATTTCAATAATTGCGTGCTATATATTTTCAATATTGCAAATCATTAACAGATCAGAATAAAAAAAATTGAAAAGAGATTTGATGTTACAAGAAATTATCTCATGAATTAGTTGTAAAGAATGTTCGTTTGTCACGTTGTGTCACATGAAGTATTGTCGAGAACAGAATCTAGTAATGACGTGCAATTTTTTAAGACAGCAAAAAGAATTTCACGATTTCACTGGATTCGTTTCTATAAGCATGTCATCACCTGATGATATAATTAACACGGTAGTTATTTTGCGGTATTTCCTAAATGAGATAAAAGTATAATGCGGCTAATTTCTTTTGTTTTGCCAAAATCATTTATTTCTATATTACGATTCAGATTTTAGATTATGAAATCGATGTTTTCTTGTTATCTTATTAGTGGATTTTTTCGCAGATGAAAGATAAGTTCACTCTTAAAATTGAATCTTTTTTGTGACAATAAAACTGCAGATGATATAAATGATATAAATGAAAGATTCAAAGATTATGATAAGGAGAAATCTATAATTTTCTCGTTATAAACCGTAAATCTCGTAAATTATTCACTTATTTTTTTTATATGCTATAAACATTTTATACGATATCAAACGGATACTATGATATCGAACCTAATATTAACTGCGTTTAGCAAGAACGTCAACGCAGATTTCTTCAACAAATTCACTTCGTAATTCATTTGCGTAATTTTAATAACAAGTTCCAAGGACTCATTAGATCGATGAAGGTTGAATCCGGTTTGACCAGCAGCGTGTTACTAGGACGAGATCTCGAAATAGATTTTCGATTCTCGGATTTTAATTACAAGTTACGTTCGCGCGATACTCACTGTAGCTCAACAATCTCCAACCGGACGCGTTAATATTTATGCGAACGTTGGTTTGCATTTGCGTTGGTTTGCTGACCGGATTAAAAAAAACGCAATACGTTATCGAGAATCTGATCGACTCTTCTAAACTAATGAGGGTTAAATTCAGCATGATTAGTAGATCATTTTTCATAAATGTCGTTCCTTTCATTGAGAATCAACGAAGGAGGTCATATAATTACCATTTTCCCATTTATATAATTGTTCCAACAGAACAAATCGACGTCATTCTATTTGTATTCTTGTGTGACATCGATACATGAATTTAAAAATTTAATTTCTCTTCTTCGGCGAAGAATGGACTTTCTCTGTGGTTTAGACGTGGGTGCGTACAAAATGTGCGAAAATGAAATGTGGGACAAAATGCGATGTAGTGACATCACTTCGTGAGAGAAACACGAAAGTCGATTCTAACTTTATAGCAACATACTAAAATATAAGTTCTAAGTTCAATATTTTATGCATTTTTCACAATTATAAATTGCAAATTGTGTGCAAATTTTTTGGAAAAATTTACTATGTAGTTTTCTTTATTATTATTTCTTTTTCAATGATAGATAAAAATTGTTTATAAAACTTGATAACAGAAACCTTGTATGTAATCCAAATAATATTGATTGAGCTCAATGTTAACAATGATAATTATTTACACGTTAATATATACATATATGACCAATGATTATTACATAATGTAACATAAATTATGTGAAGTCAGCAGAACATAACGATGACATCTATATAAAATTTTACGTAACGAGTTACATAAATATCGTATAGAAAAATCCAAGCTCGTATTACATAAAGCAGTAGAAAATTTATGTTAATCGTTCCTGGAAGTTTCGATGAAGGAGTTCATTTGCCTTAAAGTTTATATTTATTTTCATCGCAGGTCATTCTTGTAAATCGTTCGATGTAAATCACGAAAGGATCAACACTCTCAATTATGTCAAGGCCTACTTCTTTATCTTTCCTATGCTAAATATACTAAACGGAGAAATTGATTAATTCGATCGTTTATGTTTTTTGACTTCTAAATCATACGCGTTCGTGAAAATTAGCATTTCACAATAATAAAAAAAATTTAGCCACGGCTCAAATATTAATTATTGTATACGTGCTTGTCGAAAATGTTGCCGTAGTGATATGCTAATAGGTTGCTATATGGAAATGAGGAGATTGAAATGCTAATTACAAAATTGTGTAATATTCTAATCATGTAATTTTATGGTTTTTGGTTTTTAATGATAGGAACAGAAATATTTTTTCGGAGATATTGCGATTAATTAATAAGCTTCATATCGAGCTCATTAATTTTAATGGTACAATTGTAACATAACAATAGTTATCTTATCCTAATTGTAATCTTGTAATATCATTCTTGATCTGTTCTAAGATTTTTTGAATCTTAATAATCAATGTCGAAATAGTGAAATAATCAATATTAATTAATTATGGATCACGATTAAACGTTAAGAATTTCCAACGTAAACACGCGTTTTTCCTTTTTCTATTTCAGAGCAACCTCTAAAAGCGGAACCCGAGGAAAGATCTGGCGTGGAGACCGACAGCATCGAGACCGGATTGCGCAAGGTAGTCCGAAAAGATAGACTAATGAGCCCCTTACGTGTCTCGTCCCCGTCCAGGAGCGTGACGTCGTCGTCGACAGGCGACAGGACACCCCGCGCCGGTTCTATTGCGCGAGAGAACAGTAACTTATCTAAAGCGTCGTCGGGCAGTAAGACGCCTAAGGACAGCCCGGAAGGCAGCCCACTGCATCGAGGAGGTTCAATTCGCAATAAGGCCAATGGAAGCTACGGAACGCTACGAAAGTCAACGCCGACTGGGAGTCTCAGCAAAGTGTCGTCACCGATAACCGTGCCCAAGTCCTCCAAAGCGCCAGTTGGCAGTAGCGCCACGTGGAACGGTCGACAGACCAGGCGGCGAGCTAGCATTCAGACGGACACCTTTTTAGATCCGAGATCTACGCCTACCACGTGTGCTACGACGCCGAGCTTTTCACGAAAAAGTCCGGGTAGACAGAGCCTGCAATCCCGGCCAAGCCCGAGCTTCGGTGTGCAATACGACAGAAACGGCAGGAGGATCCGATCCTCCGCCACGGGAACCGCTTCCCTCCAATCATCGCCTACTAAAGCGACAAATCCATTACTCGATCAGATCTTGCAGAAACTGGGCAATTTGAAGGATGAGCGTCAAATGGTGCAGAAGCTGCAAGGCCTCCTGAGGGATTATCAGACCACCTCGACTGACGGTGTCACGGATATGGATTTTGCTAAAGTGTGGGTGGATAGTAATGGTGCGATGACAGTGCCCCAGGACGTTCAGGTATCGGTCAGCCCTAGAAAGGATCCGAAACCCCAAGAAGGATGCTCAAGGATACCAGTACCTCGTGCCCTCTCTTACAAGAGACCGTTGCCCGTGACGTCCGACAGCGTTTGAGGGTGGTTCTTCCCTTTCGACCACGAGAATCTAGATACACCAGGTAGCCTTCGCGTGTTAGGCTAAGTTAGACTGATCAAGTAGATGCTGACGTCAAGAGAACAACTAGGCGCGCGCGTAAGTAATTGCGCTTTTCGCCGTGCTTGATTCTTAATTCGTTTGATAAATGAGGTCGGACGTCTTGATCACAATAAGAATATGTTTTCTAACTGGACAATTTAATGAAAAAGTATTTGAAGAATTCTAAGCTTATAGGATTTAAGTAGAAATAAAGAGTAAAAAAATCAAGAATGATAACGAAGACTGAATTTTATTGCATGCCAATCATTCTTAGAATAAAATTTTGATTATGAAATGTCTTTAATCAATATTAAAGATAAAGCATTAATTATGATAAATTATTAATAAAAAAAATAAATTTTTAATTATTCTAAATAATTTTTATTTTTTAACTTTAATTTTTCTGGCTTTTAATATTGAAAGAAAATGCTTTACTATCTTCTAGAAAAAAAGCTTCTTTATACATAAAAAATTGAACTATCTAGAAGACTACAAATTAACTATTTTTGTAAATTTAACAAGTAAAATTCCATGAAGTTCTGACTCAAAGACTTAAAATTTGATTTGATTAAAATCAAGTGTTTTAAGATTCCAACAATTAAAAGTCTAAACTTCTACAAGTTGCAACATTCTGAAATTTAAATCTCAAAAAATTGCCTGTCGTTTAAATGTTTATGTTTTATGCTCGAGTTATCGTCCTAGCAAATAGTTCGATATTTAGAATGCTTTCTATTTTTGCTGTTCGCGTATACCTTCAACGACTATCATCGCAGATCGAAGACGTCCGACCGGAGAGGAACTTAACGGGCCTTAACGGTACGGGGTCAATCAGTTAGTAGTTCTTAGTAGTCACGTATCAGGGTGGTGCTTAGATGGTGCTGAAGAATGAAACGATGTTTACGATAGACAATGAAATGAAAAAGAGAGACAAAAGAGGGTGGAATGAGTCGGAAATTCATCTCGTAAACAAGTTTTCAATCGATCAACGAGGAATCAAAAGTGGGCAATTAGCTATGGCGAGTCTTGCGTTAATGACTTCCCAATTGATTCACTTCCAGTTATTTAATTGCATCCTGTATGCTATCAATTATTGGCCTTAAAACAACAATCCTTAGATTATCACGTAAAATTTTTTCAAAACAGAAATTGTTTATTACATTGTTAAGCAATTATCGTTGACAATATACATTGAAAATCCTGATGATTTTAGAGTTTTACAATTTTTTACATAATGAATCAAAGTGTGATATTTTAAGGATTAATACGATAGTTTGATGCAACCGATCTCCAAAATCATATGATCGGAAAATTTTAACGATTGTCGAAAGAGCGTAATAATTGCACGTTCAATTGTTTTTACCGTTCCCGATCAATAATGCCTAATCATTTTTATTTAAACAATTATATAGTTTATCGGATATATCTATCAAAGATGATTTATTATACGTTAACGACTTCGCTAAAGAAGAGGGAAAGAATGGAAGAGAACGAGAGAGATAGGTGAGAAGGAATTGATTATAAATATTGAAGATCGAATAAGAAATCCTTTGAATGAAAATCAAACAAATCCCCTTTTCCCCTTCCCGTCCGCTCAATTTGGAGCAGACTGCATTATGTAGATAGCGACGTGTGTCATCGGACGAATGCCATTCCAGTGTTTAACTGTTTTTTATACCAAACGCAAGCGTAGCGCCAAGTTTTTTACCAAGTGTCTTAGTAACGGATTAAGATGGAGAGAAAAAGGTTTATTTTATCGACGAATAGCATGGAAGAGGGATATTTTTTAGTATCACAATACGTAGTAGACGATCATGTACGACGGCTGCGAGTTAAAGCGTTTCCGATATTCGGACGATGATGTTCTCGGTCTTTTCTCCGTTTGTTTCCGCCGCCGGAGCTTTTAGGAAAGTCTTCTTCAATTGTCTGTTAGAGAGATGTACGTTTTACAATCGCGATCACTTTAGGAAACACGCGAGAATCGAGACGAATATCTCGATACAGCGCGGATTAGCCGCGACGAACTCGAGCCGTCTTGCCTTATTTGGAATTCGAGCGATTTCCTATGTACACCTTACGCATATAAATGATGTGTCGTATTTTGTATACGCATATACGCGAACTAACATTGTCTGTAAATATCTCTGTCAAGAATTTTCGGTGACAAATCTTTTACCCGGTTTATAATTATTAAATTGATCTCTAGTCTGTAGACGGCCATTGTGTGTACCACTTAGTTCGCTTTGAAAGGGCTTGCAATGATGTCTAGTGAATGTACACACATACACATAACGAATGGTCGGGGAAACACGGCGGGCTTACCTGCGACTGGAGTTCGGTGCTGCGCGGACAAGGCGTTCCATCTTCTGTAAATATAATGAATGCGTTGTTAGAAGCATATCTTCGTTTTCTAAGTGTAAAATATATTCTGCTAAGTTAAGTTGACTTAACCCTTCGATAATCATCGCCGCGATTAACACGAGTTATTTGTTGCATCTCGTTAGTTTATGAAAAAAAAAAGTATTTTTATATTTGAATTCCTCGATACGTAGAACGCTAGCGTAGTATGCGGAAAAATTCTTTGGAAGCTACATTAAGAAAATCAAAAAAGTCACTTAAGTAATAATGCAAGTGTGTCGATATTATGTGTGGCGTACACATATCCCATGAAAATTCTTCGCACTTTCACGGAGAATTGAATATCCGTCATTGAAGGGTTAAGTATGCGAGATACTATTACCGAACACCATTCTCAGCGAAAATCAGAGATAATCGAGCACTGGAGAGATTCATATCGCATGCGCGCGCGTAAACATAAGATATTTGCGTCGATTTTGTATAGAAAAAAGTCTTCTTAGTTTACTTTTCTTTAAAGCGCCAATCCTTCAAATTTCAATTCAATCGGCGATATTATCGTCCTGTGTGAATTTTCCAATTCTGACATAGAACGAGTGCATATGGAATGATAAATAAAGAAAAATTCTATCTATTTGCTTATATTGGAAAACCTATATTTGTCCATATTGAAGAATTGCACGCTGGAGCAGTGAAATCTCGAGTACTCGCGCATCGATATTCGATCCAGGACGATCATTCAAGACGGTCCCTGTATTTTTGCGAAAATTGCTCGGCTAAGTTTCGCTTTTCTTAAGAGTCATAGCATCGTAACAGTGTACCAGAATCTGGTAATAAGAGAAATATTACTCGTTTCCTCGTTACAGCGCGCAATATCTTAGGCGCCGGATGGCTAATCCTTAGTCTTAAGCTTTTGTAACCCCAGCGATTTCACGGCCGTGCGTTAACGATTAAGCAATATATCGACGATTATCCCAATATTAATACTATTATTGCAGCTACCGCTATGATGACGACGATTACTATTAGTATTATTATTATGATTATTGTCATCAAGGGGATAATGAAGATTAATTGCTATTATTATATGCAACGTTGCCTATGTTACATTATTTTATCTACGAACAGTTGTAAATTGACCAAAAAGATTAATAAAAAGATTAATAAAAGGCCTTAACAAAAACACCGATTGTCATTTATTTTCATTTTCTTCCTTTCAGATTGATTTTCTTTTAATTTAAGGAATCCTATACTGTGACTTGAGACACTACCATAATAGAAGACTAGATGACAAGTTTAATGAAATGTCATTACTAAATCATATTTTCCTGCCTCAAAGTCTCTCTATTATACAATTTATTTATGTTTCTTGAGAAATAATATATAATGATTAATAACATTATAAAATTTAAATATTTGCATACGAGAGACCGAAGGAAATGATACGAAATGCGATCGTATTTTCCTGGTTTTTTCCGCGATAACAGCGAGAGAGTATGCGGAGCCCGTTATGAGGTCCAGTACCACATGGACGGGCGGCCTTGCCGCATATGGCGAGACGGCTCTCCTCGAGAGTACCAACAATGGTGTATACGAGCGGTATGTGTGCCTGTGTGCGTGTGCATTAGTATGCACACACGCCTCCCCTCAAGTCCGAGTGCGCGCGAATCTCGGAAGGAGCCATTTTTGAAACGTCCAGCCGTCGTGCGAGAGATTTACGATCGACCGTAGTAGTCTCGATAATAACAGCGACGATTGGGTCGGAGTTTATAGGTATTAGCATAAAAGCCGCAAGAGTGCTTGTGCACATTTTCTCTGGTCAACAAGAGTTCTTCTTTTCGTCAATTCGAAGCAATTTTGATTGTTCCGGCGAATAAAAATTGTCTCAGCTTGAAACAAGCGAGAAAAAATCTCGTGAATTTTTGTCTAAGAATTTAAATAGAATCTATAGCTCCGAATGTTTGAAGAAACCATTTGAAGCCACGATAGTCGTAATAATATAAGTGTCCGCAAAAGTATTACGTTTTAGTTAGAATTATTATAAATGCTTATTATAATCATTAAAATATTTGTGATCTGTCAATGTTAAATCTTTACTTCATTTTATATCTCATTTTCAATAGTTTTAATAATTTAATAATTATGGTTTTAATAATTTACTGTCATACATAAAGTCTTATTAATACTAATTAACGATCATATTACATTATTAATCGGGGATCGTTAAAATTCGGTGTCGTATATAAAAGTCATATTTAAATTAATATCTCATTTTTTACTTTACTTCAAGAGAAAGGATATTTATACATTACTTGAGCGGGTGCGCCGTGGAATATTTACTTTTGGCAATATTCGCAATTTTTTAACATCAGGAATTCAATTGCGAACTTTGCGTCGGAGCATAACAATTTTATGGCGAATTTTATATCAACCATAAATATTACGTAACAAATAGATACGGGTTGTAAAGTCCAGGTGGAGACAGAGGATTTAACGGGCAAATATGTGTAGAGAAACGAGATCTGGCAGAAAAATCGGACGACTGACTGCAAGCGATAATACTCGTACCGGTCCAGCTGTTCGATCGTGATTAACGCCGATAGACCGGGTATCGCGCGCTTTGTCGTTATTCTGAGCACCGGAGAAGGGACACGCGATTTGTCAACGTGTGGAATTTTAACGGGCGCCTCTCTTAGTGAGGCCAGCCTTCGGTATTATGTTTCGCATTTTTCGCTTTGGCCGTAATAACGTTTACGTCGCGGTGAAAGTACTCCCACGCTCTCACGCTGATGACCTTACCTCATCCAAATTTGCGCCACGATTTTATTACTGGCGAACACGCGGATTGCGTATAAATAGAACGCGCCACTCACGTACACGTACGAGCGCATGCAACTCGTAAGGAGAATTATTTACGTGACGATGCGTGAGCAAATCTTAATTCTCAACAAGAAAGAATGGCTCAAGATCATCTCATCTCGAAAACGCGTTACATTTTGTATAAAAATGAGATATGAAAAATAGTAACCTTGTGCTGTCGAAGGACGTACAATAAAATGTGTCGTAAAATATCGTAAAACGCATTACGATAAAAAATATCAAATATGTCCTGCAAGTATGTCATTTGCATCCATGTGAGAAAAATATATACACGTATTTTAAAGAAAAATAAAATTAATTGATACTAATCTTATTACAATCCAAGATTTTTACTCTGTAAATATAATAAATATTTTCGAAGTTAAAATTACAGTTTTCTTAATATTAGATATGATTTCACTGACAAAATGCGACAAGATTAATAATATATGTTTTAATTACTGACATTCGCGCAAATATTTATAAATAGACATATAGGTACACTGAGAGAAAAATATAGTTGCTTTTGGAGCCAACCATAATTTTATAATATTTCTAACAATAAATATGATTACCTTAACTATATGCATCATTACGTTAACCATAATTATCATTAGAAATACTATAAAATTATGGTTGGGTCCAAAAGTAACTATATTTTTTTTCAGTATACATAGCAAATATATTAGTGGAATTGATTCGTCACGCTACACGTTTCTCTTATTGTACATCTGCAGTAATGAACGAATGTAACGCGTGATATGAAGCGCCAATGATGCTTACTGTCGTTTTGATATGATCAAATTTACACAATTAGTTATTCGATAAATAAGCAGAGGTGGGCGAAACAGGTAGATTGCGTGTGGAATACAAGGCGCATATTAATGGGATACTTTAACATTAAACATTTTTTTTAATGGATGATGTGAGTGGTCGTGAAGGTGAGGATATTCAAACACTTGTGGTTTCGGGAAATGGCGTAATCCTCATTTTTTTGTCGGCGATTTTTAACCCACGTCAATGAAGCAGCGAGCTACTCTTTTGTTTATTTATATAAAGATTCTTAGACTTACGTAATGCTAGATAATAAGCGAGTGATGATACGATTAACGAAGTGCCTTAAAATACCAAGCTGCAATTTACGATTCAAAACCTATCACAAAGGCTGTGATTCACGATTTATAGAAATAATGCGGAGGCGCTAAATCACGGCTAGAAAGACGATTCTTGGAATAATTGTGTCTTATATCATATATCGTAATTATATATCAGACGCGATTAGACTTTCTGTTCTCTTCTGTAAAATAATATATCACATATTAATAAAAAATTCTTTATACAGTAATAAAAAATATTTATAAAATGATAATTAATAATAATTACAAAAGAATATAATAAAACTTATAGTACACAATTAAATTACGCTTATATACATCATTATAAATTTTTAAAGTTTTTATAAGGATGTATATAAGCGTAGTTTACGAATAGTTTTGGAACGTAAGAGAATCGTCGTTGCTAATTTTGTGAACAGAATTTACGAAGCGGAATTTTTGCGAAATGATCGATAGAAATGGGAAAGTACGAAATTAGAAAAATTCACAAGTCTCTCAATGATGTTTATTTTGCGTTCGCGTGGAACTTCATTAAGAAGAGAAATCTGCGCTTTTTTCTTAAGTAATCGATCGCGCGCGTACATTCATCAAATTTGATAGGAAAGGCGTTCTCGGCAATAACAGTCACAAGAAGAACTTGAAAGACCAAAGCCGGCGGCAATTCGTCTAAAATCACCACACGCAAGGTCTAATCTCTTTAATATCACTTCCTGTAGTCATTATGAGTACGCACGTATTTCGAAAGTTAAATTTATCGGCGCGACGATTGTTTTTTTTCTCTCATTGATCAAGAGCCTGCGGAACACTGCCTCTCGACTCAGAAGCTTAGACATCGGACGTAAGGTTCATACGAATAGAGATTTAGAATTGTTAAAGATACACAAGCTGAAAAATCATATCATCATAAAATCGAAATGTTCCTCGTTGTAATAATACCCCGGAGTGATTCATGACGATCGCATTTTAACCGCATGACCTGCAAGTGCCTCTTTCGAGGGACAAACAGAAAATGGCAGTTGGCATCTTCTACGAACCATCTGCCACAGTGTATACGGAAGCTTCATTATCTGTGCGCGCGCGCATGCATTTTCCCATTTATCTATCTCCGCCGAGAAGCGGAGATTTCAGATGGGCGATTACGCGGCGAATAACATTAAGATCTTCATCGCTCGTCGGCTAATCGAATCGAATGGGCAACGGCTGTCCGGGACGCTTTTGCCCGAAGTGCCTTGGCTGCCTCGTGGGCGGCACGCAGGTGCCTCCGGGTTCTCCCGAGAGTGCGTAGGTACTACCTACGCCCACCTGATGCCTGGTGCTCACCACGGTCCAGTAACGACTGAATACCAGCAAGACCGGCGATCGACTCAAACGCCAAAGTTTTCTGCTCACTCTCTCGCGGGTCGGAATACCGCGAACAAAACTTTCTATTATAATAATCTTAAAACAAGTATTAATAGTACTATTTGCAGCATTACGGAAAATATATTATTAATAAATAAAGTTATTAGTTTTATTACTTTGTTCCAAATTAGTTATAGTAATGTTATTAAAAAAATCTATGTATTTTTAATAATCAATATTATAAGTTTTTACATAATAATTAATTATCATTAATTACTCTTTTCGAATATTTAAAAATTTATTATAATAAAGTTTCTTCATTTATTTTTATAAGTCTTATAATAAGCTTCGTACTCAATGGCATTATGTTGCAAGGTTCAATGATACTTAAATAATTGCTACAGTTTAGCAATTTCACGATGCTAATGAAAAGCGCATTGTCAACGCGCGGCTGTTAATTGCTACAGAAAACTATGTTCGTCGGAAATTAAAAATCATATTTCCCGTGGCACAAGGATACGACGGCGTTGCGAAAGTATATAAATACGTGCTTCACGTATTCGAGAGAGACTCTTCACTTAGTATCTGCCCCTTAATTTACGAATTTATTTCTTGCGTGACGTTTACGAACTACCTTGCCTTCTCGAAGTTAAAAATCTTGTCCTATTACGTCAGAAGAGCGAAAATAAAATACAAATTTCTTGCACTCGCATTCGTATAAATAATTCTTTGCTGATAAAATTGGCTCAATTACGTGACGTAAACTCATGAAATGTGTCCGAAAATTTCTATTAACTCTATCAACAACAAAACAATTTTTAAAAAATCTTAAGAATTTATTAAATATATTTCTCTGAATCGTAGAAATGCATAAAATAAAAGTTTAAAAGTAAAAGCTTAAAAGTTATAAAAATTAAGAGTAAAATATGGAAACGTTAGAATGGAAGGAGATTCTCATAGAAAATTATTATAATTTAAAAAATGAAAATAGGTCAGAGAATGACAGACTCAATAGCATAAAGTAGAGCTAATAAATAAAGATTCGATACTGAGAGGATTAGAAGACGGAGAACACGGGACGTGCTCGCGTTCCTTCGTTCCGGAGCTCGTTGCGGCAAGTCCGGCTTAAAAGGGACTCTATCGGAGCGTCGTAGGTCTTCGAGCAGCCTCTTGTCTCTCGGAGTAATCGACTTTCCTGCACACGAATCGAACTTTCTAGAGGAGGCAACTGTGGCACGATTTGCTTCGGCCTATTATCATGTAAAGTCGATTAACAGCCGGTCGTTGACTTTGCTCCGCTCCGCTCTTAGCACTCTAACAAACGACGCGCGCTCTTCTAGCTTCGCGACCTTTCGCGAGCGAAATCGCGAAAAATTCGCCGCTCGGGAAATTTCGCCAGAAAAATGTAGCGTGCTGTATTGATATTAACGCGATCGTTGCTCGCGTGCAGAAATATATATTGAGCGGAACCAGTTTCATCGACAATCGCCGTGCGAAAAAAACCTGCATAGAAAATCGTCATTGGCGCGTAGAAAATCTCGCGTGCGAAATCGTCATTAATGCGCCGAGCAGGAAATCTCGCGTGAAAATTTATCATTAGTGCGGTGAATTTAGGACGGGAATTTAGAAATTATTTGCCGACGTGATCCTCTCGCGTGTAAAAAAAAAAAATAACGAGGGAAAAACGACATACGTTCGCCGGAAAATCGTTGTATATGGTATTGCGAGAGTCCGAGCCGCGATAGGCAGATATCGGTGGGAAATGGCACTGCTAGGCTAGTTACGTTTCGCCGCCATGAGAGTGTAATACTTACCTCGAAACGGCAGATGTGGTACACCGGCTCGGACAGATATCGAAAAGCATGGAATATGCAAATCGCCGCGGGAACGGGACGCGATATAGCTGGCCGTATATACGATTTGCATCTTCGCGGCACCTTTTTTCGAACACCACGAAAAATCAGGAGGCCCGTTGCAAGGACCGTCTGAGAAAATGGCGACCCGTCAATGTAAAAAAAAATATCGAGGATTTTTCGATAAAGGAGAGAAAATGCGATAATTATATAAAAAATTTAATAGGAATATTGTGATGATGTAATTTCGCGTGCTTTTGTGAGAAATAAAAAAAGTTTAATAAAAATGTGTTTGATAGACTTATAATCGACACAATCAAAAATTAAATAGAGAAAATCATATTATTATATTTGATATAGTTTATTATTCCAGGAATACTCTCTATATGCTGTACGAGTGTTGGGTGCGACCACGCGACAGAGAATAACAGAATGATCGATAAAATAATTTTTCTCCGACTGCTGGGTGTATCTCATCCGCGACGAACGCTTCTCCGGATCCATTAAATGTCGATTAAATGCAATCACGGCGCGCTTCCAATAGCTCTCTGCCGGCGACCGGTCGTTTCGTTAATAAGCAATAATCGGTCTCTCGATGAGGTGCAAGAGCATAAAGCATAACCGAAATAGACTGACGAGGCCGCATCGCCGTGTGCGATCGTCGTTAACGATAACAATAATTTACTAAGCAATTTCGTTTTAGCGCTGCAATTAATTTACGAGACGGTCGCGATCGGTTATATTCTTTTTAGCATTGATAACGTTTCAGAACCGGCGCAAGAAGTAGGCCGCAATTGTCTCACTAAAATGCACGAGATGCATTTACTCTTTATTACGTTTCAAAAGGCGTGACGAATCATTCTACTAATGAGTCATCATACAGAGATGTTTACTACATGTTTACTGTCGCGCCGATTGTGTCTTAATTATCTGCACGAAAATATAACCTGCTTCACGGCGCGTCGCGATGCGCGTTTATCAGTCTCAAGTGAACCGTATGATGCCAAGTGAAGTAAGAAGTAGTGAAAGGGAAGCAAAGTGAGGATAAAATATCCAGGAACATTATCGAGGACAAACTGACAGATCATCGTAGGAAAGCATGTATGTGTAAGTGTAGGCTTGCGCAGTACAGATTGTAATATATTACGGCGAAATAACTTTTTGAATAAAATCTTACACTGTGCGAGATTTAAATATAAGAATTTAAAAAATATTAGTTATGAAAATAATCTAGATAAAAAATTAGAAACTAGTTTTAATAAAATTACTTTTACATTTTAAATGTTAAAAATCATTATATACTATATATTGTATGTTATATTAATAACTTATATTAATTTTATATTAATATAAATGACTCGTGTTTACTAACATCAATTATCCAGTACAAGCGGAATTCTCAAGTCGGAGAATTCACGAGGAGGAGAGAGAGGGAGAGACGAAGAGGAAATTCTAAACTAGTCTGAGCTTCGTTCCCTGGACTGCTGATGACAGGTCCTGAAGGATGAGGCTTAGAGAGTAGGTTACGTGCATGCCATATCGATCGAAATAGCAGCAGCAAGTAACCTTGAAGGTCCTTGCACCACGAAGGTCCGCAGAAGGATCGCGTACGCCCACCGGTACGCAGGTAAGATATATATAGCTTTAAACTTTTTCCTCCATATTCATGCTCTCCTCGCATGAATCATGTATACGGATATAAGTCCGCGAGAAATAATACGGGGGGGAGTGCGAATTTTCGAGCACGTTGCGTTTTTTTCGCCGCGCAGATGAGAAAGTGAGGGGGACACGTTCATCTTTGTTTCGACGCGAAATGGATAGTTATCGCCCAAGATCATGCGCTCCGTCAGGACGTAACGATCCTTCGTTGGGGATCCGCATTCGTCGCAAGCGCGAGATAGGATTTACGATGAAGAGAAACGACGGAGTCGTTAAAATTGATTACGATATAATAATATGTGCACGCGCGCGAAGATTGAAACGCACGGATAGATGTAACGATGGAATAATGCTACTTTAATAGCCGAAGGAGCATAGACGCGGGCTTTCTTCGCGTAAATCAAACCGGCGATAAAGTTAATAAGAAACATTTGCTCTGCGCGTTGTATTAATTCTGGCGTTTCTGGCGTTATATCTTAAATATAAATGTCATACGCATTTTCTCTGTAAAAGTTAGCACAATATTTTTAGAATTTTTCGATATATTTGATGTAAAATTTCAGTTTCTTCTTCAAAAGATTTGTAAAAAAGATTTATAAAAAAATTATTCATAATTTTTCTATCTTAGAACTTTTATAATTTATGACGAGAATCATTGAAAGTAAAATCGTATGAAAATGCCACGTTTCCAAATAACAATCTTCTTTCATAGAAATCTACAAAATTATCATTTGAGAAATGAAAAATAACCGCATTAAATTTTTTATTTTAACGGTTTGAGTGACATTAAGTATTATTAAGAATATTAAGAGGAGGGCTGTTCAGAATTCCAATGAAAATTTTCACTCATAAGAGTCTTATAATAAAATTCTTAATCTTAGTGAACATACAAAAAATCTCTGGTACATACAATGCTTTCGTGTCGGCGAATGAGTCGCGAAAGACAAAGACACTGGCGCTCATCGTCGTGGCTGGCTAATGAGAAGTTAATGGCGCAGGTGTCTGTCTGAAGTGGAAGTACGTCGAGAGTGTCTTCTCAGACACTCGGACAACGAGCTGCTAAAGAGCTCCTTGCCGCGTAATGCAAAAGGGAGCCGCGCATTCCGCAATTCTTTCTTAATTCAAAGATGGATGAATCGTCCACGTTCGCGAAATTGGCTTGCGCACGGAGAAAGTATTTTCTTATTAACACTAATTCACGAATCCTCCGTAAAACAAACTATGTATAAAATGTCGCAAAGAGACTCGGACGGATAGAAAAGCATAGTATAATCTTTGAGAAAAAATGTCTAAATTCCAAATTAATGAGCAATTTAAATTCTTATTAAGACTGTTACAGCCAATTCCGGAAGCGGTTTCCTTCTTCCGCTTCTAAATCACAAAGTTATATTGGATATACCTGTTCGGAGCTAATTACGAGCTAAACCAGCGTGAGCCATTAATCACAAATAATAATTTTATTAGCTGACGTAAATAAAATTGCCATTTTATGTGCGCCGCTAATGATCTAAGTCGCGCCAATCGCTACTGAAATATTCCGTGGTGCGATTAAGTTCAGTTAAACGCGAAACGAGCCCGAGTCTACCGTCCACGAATGGCGTTTCTCGCTCGCACGGGCACGAGCTCGTTAAGGGGGGAAAAACACGGCGGAAGAAACTGGTCTCGGACATTACTAAACACCTCTCGACGCAACACGACTTCTTTGGCGCTGACACGCGGTTAGGCGTTTACCGCGCTCTCGCGCTCTCCTCGTCATTACGTAAAATTAAATAAACATAAATCGCCGGGCGAGCGAGCGAAGAGCGAAACGCCGCACACGTTGACTGTAATCGAGCCACTGACGGGAATTTGCGTGAACCCTTTCAATACCTAATTTTTATCTAACAAAAAAAAGAACTTAAACTTTTATTTTGAATAAGCTGTTTCTATGCAACTATTGTTATTTAAACATAAAAATATTTTGAAAAATTGTAATTAAAAAAATATTAGAATCTTGATTGCAATTAATTATAGGCGAAATAATTGGAAGTAACAATTTTCAGATTTTTTAAAATATTATGTAAATTTGTACGATAAGTAAGTTTAATAATATGAAAAGTTTTGTCATTGCATATAATATTAAAAATATTTATAATAATATTATGACAATAAAAGTAGGAAACAATTGCGGAAATAAATAGGGTTCATTAATATTATTTATTTAAATCTTAATTTTAAATGAGCGATTAGAAATGTAGATATTAGAAGACTCTCTGTGATCTCTTTCAGAATCGTCAAGTCTAGCTTAAGGGTAAGACATTATTAAACGATTTAAATCATAACTTAGAATATGATCATGAGTTGGAACGCTGGAAACTACATTTCACAACAACAAATTATATGCATGTTACAAGTGAAAGAAAAAGTATACGATCAGAAGTACTGCAAGCGAAAGGGTTAAATAATCCGGCGCACACGTTGGTCGCGAAATTCGCGCGGCGATTTATTCTCGCCAGGTGCTTGGAAATGATTAATGCTACGTGCGCGATAAATGCTCACGCGATTACGCGAGATCGCCGCCGGTAGCAAGCGAACGAGCGAGCGGGTGAGCTTCGACGTGAGTATCGCATGCGTGCAATTAGGCTTGACGGACGGAACAATGGCGAACGCCGCTTGCATACGTCGGGGATCGGTAATAACGGGAACGATCGAACTGCAAAACCCACGCGGAGATTAGAATTTTTTTAGAGGACGGCCGATTCAGTGATTCAGTTCACATCGATCGCCTGAATCGCTTTTCCGCGTGTCTCGCGATCGAAAGATCGACACAGTCAATAAGATCGTCGACAGTGATTGCATGATGCATAGGATTATCAAACTTCGATAATTCAATCATTGATCTCTCAAGTAATATTTCCAGAAACTATATCGCGCGTTTGTTGCTACATTCATTAATGTTTATATCATTATATAAAACCGTTTTCGATCGATCGTTACAAGTGATCTAAAAAATCCATTTATTGTGAAACAGTTGCATAACATTTTTTAAATGATAGAGCGCTTAACTGTTGTAAGAGGAAAGATCACTTGTTACCAAATGTTAATCGATCATTATTGCGTATCAGTCTGATGTTGATCCGAGAAAGGGACGTTAGGAAAGAATCATTTATCATGAAATGATTTTCATTGAACAACCATTCAATAGCGCTAATTGTACAGGAATTATAAAACATTCTTAAGAAATAAAATAATGAGTTAATAAGCTCCGCATGGATTCATCATGAGTTGCTGTTCCATTATATTATAATCGTTGTGCTCTATACATTTAAACTGTATTCACAGAATTACGTACATTTGTACAGCATGTTTCAATTGCAATTGGAAATTAAACCATTAGAAATTAGATTTACGACGAATCTGAAATGTTCGATAGTTTCTACAAAAAAATTCAGTTTTTTCAGATATATTTTTATATTACTCCATTGATTAAAAAAAAATTTTTTTTCTTCTTTAAAAATTGACAGAATACATCCACAAAATCCATGAACTGAAAAAACACCAGGTATATATGGAACACCTTATTCAAGACGGTTAATACATTAATTAGTAATAATGACTTTTATACGAATGCTCGTTCAAGGCGTGTTCGGGGAGAGCCGCGAAAAGACGACTTCCTACCGCCGGGTTCGTCGATTGCTTATTAACGATATAATCCGATAGCCGTGTACGGTATTACATTTAATTATGCCGCGGCTGCGGTGCACAGTTTGATTGACGATGAATACGACACGGCGTGGCGCGCCTCGATTTTATGACGCGATATTTATATATATATATATATATATATATATTATATATATATGTATACGTATACATATCCCTTGGATATATTCCGGATATATAAATATAGCCGCCGCTATCTCTATATACGCGGAACCCCGTGCCGCGCGACAGCATTTCCGTTCCGCATCATGGTTGGTATTGTTCGGAAATCTGGCTCGTGGGCGATCACTTACGATGTCGCCGCCGATTTAGTAGCATTCCGGCGCATTCGTTCCAGCACCGTACTTCGTATCGAACTAACAAGAAAAGCGATAGTTTCTCTAACCATAATAATAGATACAGTAGAAAAAAATCACTTTCGTTTAATCCAAGAGACGTGCTTTAAAACTTGCTGTTCGATGCGATAGAATTTTCTTAATATTTGAAAATTAAAGATAAAAGTGTATAATAAGAAACGAAAGAAGTATAAGACAAACTGTATCGTAGAATTCGACTTAAAAGCGTATTAAAATGTTTGAGACAATTTGTTGGCAAATCGAAAATAGAAACTAGAGTGATTTTGCGTTATAGTGCTTATCACGATGGACGCGAGAAATATGAAAATCACAAATGCGAAGGAACAAGTAAATCAGCGACGAAGGAATTGCGAGAAAAAAAAAGAAGATAAATGCGGAAGTGCAGAGCCTTGAAGAAGCCATTTCGGGACGAGTCCTCGTGTCGCGCCGTATAAAGCGCATCGTTCAACCGATCGAATTTGTTCGATCAATCGTGATTGGTACGTACAGCATTGCCAGAGCTGTCGGGTAATTTGAGAACCAGCAATGATTGCCGTAGTAATGAGAATGACGCGAATCATGAAATATTCGCGGCGTGATGGAAAAAGTTGTTTGCAAACAGTGCAAAAGTTCGATGTAACGTTATACGGTGGGCGAATGATAAATTTCAGGATATTTTTTGCGATCCAGCCGATCCGTCACGTACGCCTACTATTATGCGGTTTTTGTATTTTACGCAATTAAGTTTTACTTTAAACATTCGACGAATAAGCGACATTCAAAATTTTTATGCAGATTTGATGTTGCCACAATTGTATACTAGTCATATTTCATGATTTGCATACGATGAATAATTTTTGGCATGAATGATTTATGAACTACAGTTTTTTAGCATTAAAGAAAAATGAGTAATAATAAATCTCTTCGTCTGTTGATTTTAATTTAACTCTCGCATCAAGGAAACCTACGTATATTAATTTTTCGAATTATAATCCTATGTCTTATGACAATATCAATAATTGATATTGTCTGAGAAGATTCGAAGAGATACATTTTATGTTCCATCGATAGAAATACTTCACATACCTAAATAACTTTTTGCGGAATGTAGTCTGAAGGTGTGTCTGGATCGTGCATTATTTTTTATTGTCGCAAACGTACGGCTCGCAAGCGTGACTCGCATTTCGGCGATCTTGAATGCTTTTAGAATCGTTTGATTTACGCAGGCAGGAGAGGGCAACTACGCGAGCGAGATGTGATTCACATCGAAATAGATGCGCGCCGCTTTTAGAATGAAGATGAATAAACTCGGATCACGAAAGAGAATTATATTACAAAAGGAGGATAAGGATAAAGCGGGCGTGTTAACTCCGTCTGAGCGAGTATCGACGTGCCACTTTTTAAAAGGTCCAGCAACCTTGCAGAAACATATAAGGCTCGACACGCGTATCGACGCGTGTAATCCACCAGAAATCGATAATGATGGTTATCTTGATGCCAATAATAAAAATAAAATACCCCTTTATAATGAAGGAATTTATTCCAAAAGGGAGAAACGCTGCCATGTATTATAGTTTTATTTCTCTTCCTCTGAGATAAATTTATTCATTACAATTTTCTATAATTTAATTTTGTATATTCTATTTTCAGAATGTCAGAGTGTTGTTCGTACAATTATTTTTACTTCTTAGATATTATATTTCCTCCTGTACTAAGATAGTGAGTAGAATTTGATACATGAGAGCTAAAGTTACGAAAGCTCCGTAAGCTTTCGTGGAATGCGAAGCTGCGCTTTACCTTGCTTTCGGCCCGCTCTGATTTTAGTTGTCCCGCATACGCGACAGGTCGAGAGTTCGTATGACCGACGTCGATTATTTTTGACCCGGAACAAACACGGTTTTCGCATACCGAAGTAAATAGAATCATATACAATCACGTACAATAAATAGAATCATATACAATCAATATAAATCTATAATTATAATAATATAATAGATATTAAATACTTAAATAAAATAAAATAGGCAAATTATTTTGTGCCGATCATAAAATTTAATCATGGATTAATCCCCAAAGTAATCGAAATCTTCGATCTAATTGCTCAAGATGAGACATATAGTTGCGATGAAAGATAATATACGTACAATTTTCTTTAATAATAAAAAAAATTCTGTAAATTTATGAGACAATCTGTCAATCATTAACGAGAGACGAGAAGATAATGATAGAAATAAAATGGAAAATATAATACTTATAGTATAATGAAGAACGCTTAATAATAATCTGCACGATAATCTTTAATCTTACCAGAAAGGATAAATTGCACGCGGAAGACAATCTTCGAATGAGTATCCAGTATATACCTTGGATCTCTTGTCCAAGTAGGACAGGTGGAAAAAGCAAAGGTCGTCGTATAAATAGCCGCGATATCTGTGGGTGCAACACCCAATAGCAGTAGAACCAGACTTACTGTAATGGCGATATCGCTGCTCTCACGTGTGCGCGTGTATATGAATTGTAAGGGCGTATCTGACCTTTTTCCAATGATTTCTGACAAAAGGCGTGCATTGTGCCTTGCATTACGGCTATGTTTACTGGATTCGGAAGTCGCGGCGAGCAGAGAAAGAAGGAGAAACACTTGAGCGTGTCGTGCACTTCCGGTTACGAGCGTCGCCTTTATGCGCGTCGCGGCGATATAGAATGTCCGATTTTTCGCGAAATTGCGCAAGAGGAAGGTGAGACGACGGTGTTACGAGCGTTTTCGCGCTGCTTCTGGATGTTACGCGGGAAATTAATAGTGCGCGATGCACGACGTGGCGTTTCAACGCGCTTCCTGCTGTTGCTTGCGAAAGGGAAATTGAGATTGCGCGTGTTAAAATGCCGTGAAGTGAAAGACACCTCGAGAAATGTAAGAAGGCCGTTGAATACGTCTTGGAATATTTCATACGGAGATTTTTGTTAATCGTCAAACTCAAGGATCAATAGGCCTTCTCCTCGTTACGATATTTACTTGCACTGTAAACTCCTATGGGTTGCCACTGCTCCTACTCAATATTCGATTAATTTGACTAAAATAATGAGATCAAATCAGCGACATATTGAATAAATTTTACTCGATATATTGTTAATTTAACTTCCATGTTAGTCAAAATTTTACCTTCCTTTTAGTCAAAATTCATGAAATATTGAGTAGGAGCAATGGCGACCAATGGAATAGTTAAAAATGACTCAAATTGAGTATAATTTGACAACAGTGTGTATTCGGTAAACTATAATTATAATATAATCTTTATGATCTATCTCATTAAATCTCGTTTGTCTCTTTCACTTTTCAATTTTAATTTGAAAGTCATCGGAGGCTGCAGAGAAGCTTACAGTATCATCGAATTATTTCAAAGTTGTCTAGAAGACGAGAATAATGCAGTTCGTTTATTCGTGCGTCGCGAGTGAAAAGCAGAAAGAAAAAAATAGGCAATTCACAAAGGGGCCAAGTTGTTGTCCAATCGGCCGGACATTCGCGCGAGTCATCGACATTGTCCTTCGTTGTCGAGTGCATGACTAATTTTAAGATTCGCAGCGACTGTTTTGGGCCGACAACGTTAATACGGCATATGGAGAACGCCGTGAACCCGTAGATACGGCCGATCGCGGGGTCCTTAGGACTCCCTTAGATGGCAGAATTTTTTATCCGGAATTATCCGGCGGAGGTCGAGAACGGATCAACCGGCAAGGATACACTTCCTATTAGCACCACCGTGACTCTCCGTATATGGCTTAAGGCGTACAGGCTCGCGGGTCAACCGGTCGCAACAAGACTCGTATTGGCAGCAACATTCCAAGGTCACTTCCGAAATATCCGGTCGTCGTTTCGAAACGCGAAAAGACTGCCGCGATTCATAATCTTTTACAAAGTTTCGAATATGCGGACGTACTTATACATTTATAGATTAAATCGTATACTTATTGGTCATAAAATAATTGTTACCTCTTTGAATATCTTTCATAAGTTTCTAATTAAAGACGCAAGATTTTTTAATTTTTTAAAGGAGATCGTAAATTTAAATTCTAAATTATGAAGCTAATTTTCTATAATTTACAATCTATGAAGCTGTGTGATATTAGTAGTAGACGACGGTTATTATCAGACTCTCATATAATTTTTAATTACACAAATATTAAATCTTTAATTAATTTTAGCACAAAATGAAAGTCAGCATTCGTGTTTTTCTTAATACCATTAAGCTATCAGAAATCAATTGCCTTTGAGGTCAAAGCTAAGAAATAAGTTGAAAAATGTTCAATATCATTGTTTACTTATTCACAAGCCATGCTCTCGTCAATACCCGTCATCATGTGGCACTGATCATCATTGATTATCGGCACTCTGATTTTCATCGTGGTGCTCGCCTTCAGGCATCACTCATTCGCGCGTAACGCCGTGATTATCCGTTCTCTGTTATTATGTCTTCGTTAAACTCTGCAATTTAGAGCGGTACGGCATATACCTCCGCCGTAATCGCTTTACGTCGACTGCAGTGGACAAAGTGGTATTTGAGCTTAAGAGTGTAAAATTATGTATGTGTAGCTACAGAAGGCCTGTTGCAAACGATTATTGTAAAGATGACTGCACGCCACGCGCTTGCCCTTCTTTATGTTGGTTTTTCATTTCATAAGCGCGAGCAGGACAAAATTTCGATATCATAAATATAATACTTACTAATTTCAGATCAATAATATGAGATTATAAAATAAAAGTTTGGAAAAATGTCGCGTATACAGAAATTTTTCAATATCTATGATTATGTAATCAAGTTACTTTCTTTTTTGCTTGTGGTGATACATTTTATTAATATTGTGACATTTGTAAGACTTTCAAAATTCCTTCCCAAATACTTTTTTTTATAGAATGAAAGAAACACAAATCGTTAGAAAGTAAAAACAATTTCAATTATTATAAATTTAAGATTCAATTAATCAATTCAATATTAGATGCAGAATATATGATATTTCTGCCTGCTTTCAGCTTTTGTGAACTACCTTGTGTAATCTCGAGACTGTCTTTCGAATTTTTCCGCAACAAGCTATTAGAATTTCTTCATTATGGGAGGAAGATCGAATAAAAACATCGCGACGTACTTTTACGATCCCGGATAACGTTACATTTTCCGGAGAGTTACATCAGCTCGACGTAATCGCGTCCGAGTATCGCAACGAATCGGTACACTCGATTATTACGATAAACCGCGTCATCCGCCAGGCAGCCGGAAGCGGCGCGTAGCGGCTGCCACGTGCGTGTCACCATACCATTGGCGATCGAGTATCGTCTTCCGCGCGTGTGTAAGCGGCCAATTAACTCGCCGAGAGAAGATGATCCGCTCTAATCTCGTATCGGCTCTCAGAAAGGCGCGCACCTGCACCAGTTTTCCTCCTTCGGCGCTCGCGGGAGGTCTAAAGGCACATCCTTCAATTACGCTCGTGTGTTTCAACTATTCCGTTTCTAATCACTTCACAAACCGTTTATTCGCAAAATAATGTTCATCTAGTTTCGAAATGTTTTATAGATCTCTATGTGAGAGTATATTAAAGCGATTTTTACATTGATTTTGAAAGCTAAACTTGTATCACATTTCCATAATGAGACTCATTAATCGTTTATGTTCTAAAATAGAAATCTGAAATGTCTGACAGTTTGTAACAATGTATTATATCATACATCCTATTGTTTTTCACAAATGTCACAATAAAAAATCTAATATATATATATATATAATTAAGAGTTTTTGAATAAATATCTTTTATTTAAAATATGAAATTTTTATGATTCGCGTTATCAAATTAAAAATTTTATTGCGTTTCAGAAATAAAAGATATGAAGCTTTTAATGTGTATTTTTATGTTAGGCTAGTTTCGATGCAGTCTGTATCACGTAGACATATTTTTGAATTTTACACGAGAGAGGATTAAGAGACGGCCATTCTACCTTTTCCGGAGCACGCAACGCGGCTGTACCGGACGGATTAATGGATACGCACGGTCGTCATCGTGACGCGGATGGACTATGGTGTACAGTCGAGGAGGGAAAATAAAAAAGGAAGGTAAAAGAGAAGGATGTAGGGGGAACGTATATGCGCCTTCATGGGCAGGCTTCTCGTCGGGAGGATGCACAGCGATAATTGGCGATGCCTTTAAGCATCGCTATAGCTCCGGGTATACCTATTATACCTACCGCGGCGCGTGCATTATGACGAATGAACGTGCACACGAAGAGGACGAGTAAGTCCTTCTCTCCGTCTTTCTCTGTACCGTCGTCGTTATTCGCCGCTATGAATCCGCTTTCCTATTGTACGCGTAAGGTTGTGTCTAGGTGGTTGGACATGTTGACATACTGTTTAATATAACTCGCGATGATGGGAAATAAAGTTTCACCACTTGTCTAATTACTATCCTTATTATTAATTACTATTATTTTCTTATCAAAATATTCATTTTTCGCTAACAATTCTTTCTTGTCATTCTTCTCTCCCGTTAGAAAATACGGACAATAAAATTGAAATGGAGATTTTTATTCAATGCGTTTCTAAAAAGCGTCAAATTTGTGATTACTTATCATATCTTAATTTTATCATAGCAGTTGGTGTTCTTTTGTCAGCAAACAAACTACGTTTCATTTCTCAACGATATACAGGACAGATTACACAATGATCCCCGACTAACTGTTAACACAATGCGGCTGTGTGTCAAAGGTTAAACACGCCATCGATCGTCATCTCGGCTTCATCGCAACGTCTACCGATTTCTTACTTTGAAGTGCAGCGATATCACCCTGAAACCATCTCGCCTCGGACTACCACAGCGACTCGAGGTAGAATTTCAGAAGGACGAGTCTTCCGGGTGGAACTACTATTACTACCACTACTACTCCTTCCCAGGCCTAAAGGGTTAAACGTATCGCAAGAAACAGACCTCCGCGCGCGGCGATGCCGGGCAATGCTTCCTCTTCCCATCGCGATCTCCATTTCCCCGGGCAAAAAAGTGGCCGCGCGCAGCGGCGCGGCGGACTACAGTCACCGTCTCTCTACAAGGTATGCTAAGCTAAGCGCAAGAAGCGGCGGCGGAGGCGGCCGCGGTCGGTCTCTCGGACAACCTCGAAGGTGGAAGGAAGTGGCGAGGCAGCAAGCAGCGGCCAAGCTAGGCGTGAGTCATCGAGGCGAGACAAGATCTCGGGTAAGGAGGCGGCCTTGATGCCGCGAAACCGTTCGCGATATCGGAACGCCGGCTCCGATCGTCGTCACGTCGCGCGCCGCTGGACTATAGACCGCTCCAAGGAGGATTAGGGTAAATCGTACCACTATATAGGGTGTTCAAGGAATACCAGAAATCTCTTAACAACAGGCTTTTAGTATTTTCGTTTAGTACTTTGCGAGCGATACGAGGACGTCTCCCTAATTAACTCGTTCGTTACGAATGCCATATGTATTCAATTCAAATTTTCCAATAGACAATCGATTAAGATAGTCTCGTTGTTGTCTTATTTATATTTGCACTTTATGTATTTTGTGTGGATTACATAGAAATAATTAATGTAGGAATAGTTCGTTTGCTTGCTTAGAAATATTAATAGGAAATTAATTCAAGAAGCGAAGACAATCGATTAAGATATTCTCGTTGTTGTCTTATTTATATTTGCACTTTATGTATTTTGTGTGGATTACATAGAAATAATTAATATAGGAATAGTTTGTTTGCTTGCTTAGAAATGTTAATAGGAAATTAATTCAAGAAGCGTTTCAAGCATAAAAATAATGATGCGTGAAAATTCATTTGTTACAGGAAGAAAATCAAGTGTGACATACAGCTTCCGACGTCGAAATATTTTTCTATAGATTCTATATAATCACGATGCCTGAATCGGAGCTACAGTAAAAACTGAAAACAACAATAATTTTTAACCTTGAAATGCAAAATTTGAGGACGGTATTGTCAAAATCGGATTTGCAGAATGTTAATACAAATACTGTATTGAAATGTCGGTATCTGATGAATTCACTGGCCACAACCGGCTGACAGCAATCGATCAAAGTAACGAACCTGTTCTTCAGAAGTGGACAATTTTATGCCGTCATGGAATTCCAATAACAACGTCTTCATTTTACGCGTTATAGAACGCGAAAGTGCAGCAAGAGGCGAGTTCTTTCATTCGGAAGAAGTAGTACGAGCGAAACTCGCGTTACAAAAAAGTTGAGAAAAACTGCACGTAAAATTTAAGCATCTTAAGCGATTATTTTTCAAGTATCATTTAACTTTTTTTTTAAATAGTCAGCAACATTAATGAAAGAAAGAAAGCGAAAGCGACATAGAGAGAAATGTTAATATTATACATTTGGGTAAAATAAAGGTAATTAACTTTAATAAATCATAACATAAACATTAATTTTCTATTTGCTTTTAAATTAAATTTTAATTAATTTATCTAAATTTTTTGTGTTTTACCCTTCAAATAACGTAATATGGAAGTGCAAAATTTATTCAAGTGGTACAATAAATTCATAGAGATGTGTCAAGAAGAACAATAATCTCAAACAATAATCTTCGATTCCGCAACACTTAATCTAACACGTGTCGCGAACTTGATCCCATCTTTGGGGCGATCTAGCCTAAGCAGGATGTCCTTGCGAGAAGTAAATCACGCATAGGAATATATTCGCAGCCTTGCGCGCCGGCGTACATCGGAAAACACCTGCGTTTTAGTAGCCTAGAGCGGTAGACAATCGTTTGTTGCCAGCCTTCCGTGGCGGCGCATTGAGAAATCGTCATCACTAAGTACGATTGCGACGATAACAACGAGGCGGTTACTATTAACGTCTTTCCGTATTACTACATGCGATGCGTGCATGAATAATTAAAAAAACGCGAGTCTATTTTCGAAACGGACCAAGGAGAAGACCGTGAAGAATCTTCACTTGAAAAAGATTTCATTATCTTCTTAATAATTCAATAACAAATAAAAATCAGAAAGGGTCTTATTATCGCAACAATGGGTACAAATAAATATTAGAAAATTTCTTAATAAATGTATATATCTATAATTGTTTAGAAATGTCGCGATAATGTGTATGCCCATAGTTTTCATAAAATTATTAATTCAATTAAATTCGAAGAATTCTGATGCGAATAAAAATAATCACATACATATATGGAGACGTCTATATAGAGTAATTTTTCATGTTTCTCTTGTTAACACCACCCGTGGTGTAAGAAGATTGAAAAAAAAAATACATAACAGAACGGAGAGAGAAAAAGAGAGAAAGATGCAAGGAAAAAGCGGGCGTTACCAAAGAAAGACCCGTTGTCGCCGGTAAAATCAACCGAATGGAAAAATCAGACGTCGGATGGGCTCATTACCGATTCGGCATGTGAATTGCTCAATTTGCAGCTGCAAAGCTGCACAAACGAGCTCACCTGGTGCAAGCATAGCACTCAGACCGGGACGGGGATAAGAAATCGCTGCATTGATCGGGTATATTGAGATAATGGCGAAATTAAGATATTTATATTCGCAATGTTCTTCATATGTGTGTAATTTCCTATTGAAAATGTTTTTAATGCGGACGAGTAAAATAATCTTTACTCTCTGATTACATTTTACGGCTTAGTTGGTTTGTATGTATTAAATAATATTTCATAAAGTATATAAAGCTAGAAATATTTTTTTCAAATTTATGTGTGGTTTCTTAATTAATTTTTCTGCACCCAAATTAAATGTCTTGAATAAAATAAATAGAAACTTGTGAAATTAAAAAAAATATATAACAAATTTAATAAAAAATTAATTATTTAATATATTTCAACAGTAATTCGCTCGTTCATTAATCTATAATATTTGCTCGGCAAATTGATATGAGTCTCTCCATTGATATCGTAGTATATTTTAATAATGACAAAAAAGTTGCACTTTTTAAACACTTTTACACAAAATCATTTTGACACCGTAAATAAATTTTTATTAATAAAATGTTAAAATCTGTTTTAGTGTAAATGAAAAATTATATTTAATTTTTAATGAAATTATATAAAATTCTGGAATAAGTCTATATGTATAAGAAATGTAATTTTTTTCGAAAAAACATTTATATATATACATATATTAAATTTTATGTATATAAAAACGATTATTTTGCTTAAATCTCGATACTGAATGATCTTCGAAATAAAAAAAACGATAGCAATATATTTGCAGATTACTATAAGATTGCAGCAGACTTGTGAAAATAAATGCATCGCTGGCAAATCGCATCCGAGTCGGAATTTAACTATGAGAAAAACAACCATAGCAGTAGCATAAAGGTATACTTGTTAGCTACTTTTGCATATTTTATTCATTACAGACTTTTATTTATGACGCGATTTGTTGTTCGCTAGCGATGCACTTGCTTCTATAAATTTGCAGCGATTGTGATAAATATATTTCTTATAGTCTTTTATTTTTACTTATTTCCTGACATTATTTTACGCGTTATTTTGTTTTGCGATTTTTTCAAGTGCTAATATTTTAAGCGCAAGCATTTTTGTCATATATTAATTCGTAATTCTATTAATAATGTTTAAATGATAATAACATTTATGAGAAAAATGGATTTAAAATATTTTTTTTTATTTTTAATATCAATAATTCATGTCTTTTTCATATGTGTAATTTCAACTAACAGTTAAAAATTTTGGAGTAACTATTAAACAGTTTTTAAATAACAAACAATGAATGATTCTAACGAACAAGTGGCACTACCTGTTGCGAGTTGCTCTCACTAACAACATGTAGATAATTTTACTTGTCGGTAAGGCATTTACTTACGTTAATTTTCACCGTATAAAAAAGAGAAAAAAAGAAAATATATACTGCATAATGATGTATAAAGATGCTAGTTAAATTTAATTTAATTTCCGTAAATCCATTATTTCTCAAGAATAAAATTTAAAAAATAATTAAAACTCACCGGTGATGCGCAGTGGTGGAGTTATAATCGACACTGGTCTGTAAAATATAAAATATAGTCAAAATTAATTATTGAAATAAAAACCGCAAAAATAATAAATATTTCTAAAGCAATTATTTTGCGGATTCAATTTTTTCTTTATTTTTTAATGAACTATGACCAATGAAAGAATTCTGCATAATTTTCAAAACAAATTTTTGTCAAATGTAAATCTTTGCGTAAAACCGATTTGTAATTTTTGTCTATATAAATGATCAAATAATTATTACAATATTACATTATTATATATACAAATATTAAATATTTTCCTCAATTATTATTTTAAGTATCTCGAAATAATATTATGTTGTATATACTTTTTACATGACTTTGCAAAAAGGCAAATTGAATATCCAAGACCGTCACGGGGGATGGGGGAGCGATAATTAATATTGCAAATAACAAATATAATAAATGTACGTGTTACTTACTCATGGCTGCTCCACCGTTGCCCGATGCCTCCCCTGGCCTCTCTTTCGTCCTCGATGGCACTCACGTACACACGCGCGCACATATACACTCGCGAAAACACGGTTAACCACGATTGACTGCGCACACCATCGAAATATGCATACCGCGCGGCACTTTGTACGGCACTCCCGACGTTAATTAAACCGCCGTGCGACATGCCGAGCTGAAAGATCCACGCGGAAGATTACGCGATACGATCGCATCAGGAAGCGATTTGCCCGACACACGCGTCCCGCGAATTTAGGACGGCGGACGAACGGCGTCGAGTGGCGAAGCGAATTCGGCGATTTCGCGGCCAACTTCGCGCGCCTAGGAGCTTCTACCGCCACGGCGCGGCGCTGTTACGACTGATGCTTCTAGCTGCAAATTTTGTTGCATCTCGAATAGCAAATTACGTGCTCTCGCGTTTCGTAGCGATTTTTTATCCGCATTATAATTCAAATGTATAATTAAAACGACAGACATCCGCGGAACGCAATTTTCGAAGTTACGATTGTCGTTTTGCTGCTTGCACGCGCGATCGATGCCGGTGGAGCAGATCTCGCGAAATACACGATTCAACGAATCGTCCATATGCGAATTTACGCCTCGCGACAGTCGGATGCTGAAACGCGTTTAGATATCGGGCTGGTAGTGACTGAACTTACTAATTAGACGTTTCGCAACGCCGCTCGTCTCGGAGACGACTCGCTACCCGCCATGTTACCGTTACAAGCTAACGACGGCGAATTCGGACGAAGCCGGCAACTTCACAGTGTACAACGCGAGTCAAATTCATGATTAATAAACTGATAGATATTAAAAAATATATACATATAATCGAAATTCAATATGATTTTCGCTCGTTTCAAATGTATAGATTATAGTATGGGTATAAATTAACGAAAGATCGTATTATCTCTCTCGTTTCTCGTATTATTAAGTTCAACGACTCGCGTATTACTTCGCGCTCTCGATCCGCAAACGACGAAGCATCGTAAAATTCGAATTGGCGAAAGATCCAAAAAATTGTTTAACGCGCGTTATATTTGACTCGGGCGTGACCAAAAAGACAATTATCGCCCGTGATTAACGCGATTAAACAGTAACTTATACTTCTCAATCCTTCAACGACTCGATTTTTCCCGATAGAGAGTCGCGTGAAAATCTCCATCGTCACGCATCGCCAATCGTCAATCGTTAATCAGTCGGTGATTGCTAATTGCAGTATTTGTGACTGCGTCTCGAGAGATTATGATATGCAGATCGACACACGCCGCGATCGTCTCGCATGAGTCGTATCGCAGGAATAACTGCGCGGTGGCCTTGGCGCGCAGCGGGAGGGGCGGGGAGGGGGGCGTCTCGTTGAAATAAATACAGCGCATTGCTGTAAATCGCGATTGTTAATACGAAATGTTTTGGAGTCTATAAAATATTTGTAGGTACGCAGAATATTCCGTTCGTCATATTTCGAAACTATCTCCACGGGATTCTCACGTTTTGCATTTTGTCTTTACGGATTCGTCAGCGTTAAAGCGTTTTGGATCTGTGTATATTCATGATAGATTTTAAGAGAGAATTTTACTCGTGATTTTATACATGCAATGTATTTTGATGTGTGTGTTTTATCAAAAGGAACATGAAAATTATGCTGTGTAATATATATTTATTATAGTTTTCCGCAATATTCACATATATTCACATAATATTATCGCTAATTGTTTACTTCAATTTTCATGTCAAATATCGCACATATACGTAATTTTAGGCGTTAATATACTTTTATCTACTTACTTTACAAAATTATTTTATTCGAGAGAAATAATAGCGCGAAACAATTGAAATAATATTTTTATCTATAGAAAAATCTTATTCATTGGCACGCGGCTGAAAATATCATTGGTGATTTTAGTGAAGACCAATCCGAAAGTTTGTTCATAAGGTCCTTCAAGTTCCTTGAAAATTAAATCGGAATTCTCATTGAAGAATTTATTCATTTGTTCACCTGTAATCAGCAAAATATAGAAAAATTAATACAGGAATATAATATAAAATAAATATTTATAATTTATCATCTCTCTTTAAATTATTTAAAAAGATTAAGACATAAATTAATTTAAGACACTAAGAAATTATTATTTTTAAAAATATAAAACTAAAAACTGGTTACATTGCGAGATTTTTAAAATATTTTTAAATTAAAAATAAAATAGAATTTATAGATATGTGTATGAAAATATTAATATATTTATACAAACTCTACATAATCAATATCAAATTTATGATATTTTGTTTTTTTTTGTTTTATCTATTCGAAGCAAAATAATATCAGTTTGCAACCAAGATATTAATTAAATAAAATTAAATAAAAATACCTAAAAGACCATCTCCACTGAAGAGATTACTGAATTGTAAAGTTACATGCTTGGGTGAAAATTTGACATTATATTTCACTGCTTTCATATAAGTATCCCCATCTTTTTGATACTTTTCAAAATATATGTCGCTTTTCGTTATTAAATCATCTGAAAAGAATAAAATGAAAACAAATTAACTTTGCAATATAGAATTTATCATTAAAGTTCATAATCACAAAAGTATTATTAAATTTATCATAAAAATCATTAAACTATAATTTTCATTAGAACGTAAGCGAAAGTTCTATTTATGTTACATATATCATATAATAAAAAAAATTTAAGAAGAGCATATATAAAAATACATAAAAATGCATGATATATCAAATTATAAATAGAATTCAATTTTGAAATTTAACGCAAATTATAGATCATCTAAAGATTTAAATAAAAAAAAATAATGGATACAATATTGAATATAATTACGAGAATGCATTATAATATTTACACATAGATATATTGCATTTGCCCTCTCCTCGAATTGGTAGTAGCAGAACTCTGCCGTCAAGTTTGTAATCAGCAACAAAATCCACTTGAGGATTGAAAGCTTCCGATCTAAATATTAACTTGTCCCAGTTTATTCTAAAGAAATTAATGATCAATATGTTAATCACAATTATGTATAATTAACAATATCATTTATATGCTCTGATATAAATTAAATTATAAATTTACAAATTATATAACTACTATCGTGTATTTTTAAATATGAAAATAAACACTAGAGACGAATTCTTTGAAAAAATACAATATAATTAAATCTGTTTTTAATCTATTTAAATCTAATTTTAATTATAATTGAGAATTTTTTAATAAATTAATTTGTGTTTATTATTTTTTTATTATTTGCGATTCTGTATTTTTTTACAATAGGATTGAATTAATTTTTTATTTATTTTATTAAACTTGCTCATGGAAAATATATTTTCTTTTCTTTTATATACAGTATTTAATTGAATTGTTCTATTATGTGCACCAATTGATAGCGCATAAGGTTTGATAATTACAAAAAAATTACGTACCGATAATTGTAAACTCGTAGATCTTTCGTCATTCCATGTATCTTGATATTCCGATATTCCTGTTTGAGCGACACCGAGCCTTGGGACTCACCGATTTTCATGCTGTCAACTGCTAGTGGCTCAAGAGGCAGAATTTTGAAGCTCTTCAGACCTAAACATGAACACGACAGACACCTAACATGCGAATTCAATGCATCTCATTCTAATGCATCTTGATTGCATTCCATTAAGCAACGTACATAATTTACATAGCTACTGTAACAATGATAATTGCAGAATAAAAAAGTACAAATTAATGTAAGAAAAGATAAATTATAATAATTATCATGATACCTTTGTTATATTTATTATATTGTATTATATTTCTATTTTATATTATATTTTTGAAATAAAATAATTATATAAATAATAATATCATTATTTCAGCCGAGTAAAATTAGTCACCTGTATTCTGCAATCATAACGATTCATAAAAATATTCTAAGAAGCATTAATTGGCATAATCATACTATCTAAGGTAATAATAATAGTGATTCATAAAAATATTCTTAGAATTCTTACTTTAAATAATTTAAATACGTTTAACATAATTGTAATTGTCCTAGAAATTTGTTAAACGTGTATTAGATAGCATCTAATAATTCACGTCAGTGAACGGGAATTAAAATTACAGATTATCCGATGACTCAAAATTAATATGATTTTTGTAATTTTAATGAGTGCGTATAATTATGCAAATTTCATTGTTGGCGGGTATTAAACTACAACTATTGTATTTTGTTGTCATCATAACCTAAGAAATGATTGTCTATATTCGTATATTCACACACTCGCAAAGTTAATTTGTCAAAATATCTTTGCTTCGAGCTCTTTGTAAGCTATAATTCTTAAATAAATATTCCTTTATATTATAATGACTTTTTTTTATTTGGTTATTAATCTTTTTCATTAAAAGGATATAAAATGGAATTTGAATTTAAAATATCTAGAATTTAAAATAATTTACATATATTTTTATATATGTAATATATAGGTCTAATAAAAAAATAAACAAATAAAAAACTTATTACACATGAAACAAACAACAGTTTTCTTCGAATAAAAACTAATGTTTATTGCACTGTACCGCCTAATAATGAAATCATCATTGGAAAAATACTTAATCGCTTTAATGAGAATCTGATAATGAGAACTATTACGATGCATACGTTGTGTGTGTGTGAGAGATTTAAATAATTTATACATATATATATTCATAAACAGTTTGTTTATTGAAATTGTTTGTGCTGTTAAAGCTTCATTAAAAAAAAATTGACAGTAAAATATATTGATACGTTCTTTATTTAAAAAATTAATGGATGCTAATTAAAGTGTCATGTTAAGTTTCATGTTAAAAGATTTTGCTTAATTATTATATGTCCAAAAACAATAGGATGAGATGGATTTTACAAGAAAAATTTTATATAATGTTGTTGATAAATAAATTAAATTATTATTAAATAATATGCTATAATTATTATTATCAAATAATATACGAAATTATGCTATAAAAAAAATTTACAATCTGTAGAATACTTAATAAAAAATTTTAATTTTGCCTCATAGTATTATTGTTTTTCATGTATTAAAGGACGTTTATCTATTTCGAAGAAATTCAACGCAATATAATTATTAATTATGATAATAATTAGCATAGATAAATAACAAAGTAGTATTGCTGTAATTTCAAATGCTTATTTGAAAATAAATTAACTTATGCAAAATTATATGGAGATCAGATATTCTATTACGCACTGCTCACAGTTCGCCGTGATACGTCTTATTCTGATGCCTATAAATACTCTTCGCATTAAGAAATGTTACATTCACGGTGGAAGATAAATCCCGTTTAATTTCCATACACGTCAAAGTAATTTGAATTTTATAGACGCGAGATTTTATGGACTCTTTATAATGCTTGCTGAGGTAATAGTGCTGAGAAATAACATTGTGGTTTAACCATTACATTATTGCTCGATTAAGGAGAAATACACAAAAGTGACTTATGCAAATGTAATATGTATGTACGGAAGTAAATTTTATATTTTATATTTAGTTCCATATATATAGTATATATGTATAGAATTATCATTATTTTATGATGTGTATTTTATACAGATGTAATTATATAATTATTTTCTATTTGTAAAAAATAAATGGATAATTCTTTTTTCGTTCACAAAGTTTATTGAGTCAGAATAAATTTATGACTTAATCTACAGAGATTTTCTAGAAAAAAATTGATTTGGTAACAATGGCATTGTCTTACTAATCTTTCTGAGAGAAAAATGACTAATATAAAAAACATTATGAGATGAGTTTTTGCTTACAATAGATTTGTACATTGAACTTTGGAGCATCAAAGAAATTTTAATTATAAGTATCCCGACAAGTATATTACAATTTTTTTTATATAACAATAAGTGCGCATATATACTTTTATGAATTCTCTTAACGTTTGAACTGTTAAAATACTTGAACTATTGGAAATTCCAAAACGATAATTATTCATGATGTGAAATAAGTGTTTAACAAATGCTTTAATCGGAATTGTAGAAAAGTTGATGCATCTTACAATGAAATATGAATATGTCATTTCTAAGAATAGATTGTACGTTTATGAATTTAATTAACTCTAAGGTATTTCTTTAATTTATTCCAAGTTATTCAACATTATGAAAATAATGTTTAAATATCCTTTCAAATAATTATGTGTGCACAAAAAACTGGAAAACAACTACAAAAAAAAATGTTAAAGATCAAAATATATGTTTTATTTTTATTACTTCTTAAATTGCATACTTTTTTTATATTTTCTTAAGATTTTCAAATTACAATATTGCTTTATGATTAAAAAATTAACGCGTATATATTTACCTCTGGCCATCGAAACGACTGCGTCTTGGGCGCTACTCGCAATGCATTCTAATACTTTCGGGTCCGACTTCTTACAAAGCTTGAAATTGCTGGCTGTAAAATAGAAAAAAAGAGAAAACTATCGTGTAAAGTGTGTAAGTTATTGCATAACTGACTGCATTGCTGCAGATCTAATAAACCTGCGTGCTCACTCGATCTTTAAACGGTTGCTAGCTTTCTCTTTAAACCTGCATATCAATTTCGGTCAATAGTGCAAATTCATTCAAAAAGCAATAAATAAAAAGCAATTGATCACGAGTGGATCTAATTGTTGATTTTGATCTGACATAATTAATGATTCAGCAACCCACACAGAACACGATTTGTATTAGATATCTACTAGATATTTTTAATGAATATTAGGGATATTTACGAATATCTGAGAAATAACCATTACACATACTTTAAATATCCAAATGTCCCCCATACTCATAGAGGTCTCATAGATATCCATAGAATATGTAGACCAATATCCATTGAATATTTAATCAGTATTCTGTGAATATTCATATAGATATCAACTGATATCTGTTCAATATTCTATATATGTTTATTACACATCTAATGTCATCGAAAAGTGAATAATTTATGAGATATTTCATATCTTATATTAAAAATTGTCATAACAAAATTTAAAATATCTTGAAAAATATACTCAACAAAAATATACTTAATTACAGTGTTTTGAAAAGCTCTCGAGATAAGCTACAAAAATATGCAATAAAAATAGGAGTTCCATTAAAAAAAAATTAAGTTGGCCTTTATATGAACTTGACAATGCCACCTATCATATTGCCATCATATGCATCTTTTTAAGCATTATAACTTTTATCTAAAACATTTTTTTCTAAAATGCACCGTTTCTGAGATATTTGACCGTTTCCGGATTTTTCAAAAACCTTGTATAAGAAAACAGAATACTAGAAACGATAACATATAAGTATCTACTGGATGTCCGTGGTAGATAAATACAGATAAATGAATAACATGTAAATATTCACTCGATATCATTGATAGCTAATTGGTAGACATAATTGGTAGACATAAACATATGGATAATACGTAAATATTTAACAGATATCCTTAGATTAGTAGATATTTGATGCATAGAGATGTGTGGATAATATATGAATATTTAACACATGTTTTGTAGACACTTAATAGACATGAATATGTGGATGATATGTAAATCTGGTAAATATCCTTATTATTCCTACGTACTATGTTATCTCTTCTAGTTATTCAGGAAATATAGATATTTTATACTCCAAGCAAAACAAATGTAGCAGTTACATAACATAGATGTAAATGTTGTATGTAATGTAACTATTACATCTATGTTATGTAACTGCTACATTTGTGTTTACTGGGTACATATATTAAATATCTATAAGTTATCCGTAGTAGATATGGACATCAAATATAGATATGGAAATATCCACTAGATATTTAATCAATATATTGTTCTGTGTGGGAAGTGATTGGTATTTTAATCGAAAATGCAAAAGATATTGTATTTAACTGAGAACTATCAATCTGATCTACATTTTTAAATATATTATCAAATATAATTATCTTAATGATATATTTATATATATATATATTTTTAAATTACATGTACGTATAATTATCTTTGTTATTACATACGTAGTATTATTAAAATTATTTTAAATAAACGGAAATTAAATAATATTAAATTTCAATTTTCTATTATTTAACATCATATTTGATGTTGATTAAATTTTAATTTATCTAAATAATCTAAAATGTTAAATCAAAGTTTGTTGTATTAAATTCAATGAAAATATGTGAAATATATTAATGTGTAATATATTAACAAGGTAATCCAAATTATTAAATTATTATTAATTATAAAATTAAAAGCAAATTTGATATTTACTCAGGTCTCTTCAGCCAATAATAGATCATAAATTGATTTGAAATGACTTACTTAATAGATAGCTAGGAAAAACCCACAGACAAAGTCTGAGAAAAATCATAACTAGTTTTAATACAATAACACAATTAAAATGTCATTACATTATTACCATTATTCAATATACGAAGAGACTAAAATAAAATAAGCTTTATGTGATCTATATTTTATTAATATTCAAAAATATTAAAATATATTTAAAATTTGTAACTAAAAATTAAAAATATTTGAATACAATTTAAACGATCTTTAATAGATTTAATAAAATTTATTAATATATTACCTCAAATGTATATTTAATAGCTTGAAAAGTTCTCTTAATAATATTTTTTGAAAAAAATGATCAGAGGGGAAGTACATGATATGTGAGTATAATTACGTTACTTACGGAGGTCTAACGCCGTCGTGCTTACAATCACTGCGAGCAAGAGAGTCGTCTTCATTTTTAAATTTTATCTTCCGTTCGAGTAAAAAGAAATTTTTATATGCAAAAATATTCAGCACAGTTTAATATAAACTGGAAGACGTGGACAATCCAGACAGGCTATTTAAGTAGTGCTTGCCCCACCAGTTTCTATACTGGACTTCGTTTGTACATAGTGTATATGTACGTATATATGTACCTACACATGCATTCAGGGTAAGATATAGAAAGTGAACACCTGTTATTGTCCAGCGACATGTACAGGATAGATCAGCTATCAATTGCCGTGACTTATCTGCTCAGACGATTATTTGACATACCAATGAATTTAGAAGATATAATTTTATGTATTTATAGGAGAACAGAATATTGATCAAATATTTGAACGGTTTTAAGTTGTAAATACACAAGTTTATATTTACTTGCAATAAAAATATATCTAATTTTGCGATTTTTAATCTATAATAATATATGAAAAATGATAAAGAGTAATATTATCTTTGATCGTTTAATTATGAAATTGCTCTACAAATATTTTTCCAATTGCATAACAAAAAATAGAAATTAGAATATCTAATGTTTTCTATTTCCGTCCATTATAAACATGTTTTGTTTTGAGCAATTATTCAGTTTGTTGAGCAATTTAAATCTGAAAACAGGTGAAAACGTAAAAGAAGGTATCTTGAAATAATATGATTATATATAACATCAACGTTTAGAATGATTCATATTGTCATCCAAAAAAAATAAGTAACAAAAAATTGCAAATATGCTGCAGACAATGTTGCGAATGGATTTTCTCAGAATTATGAGATTATTTGTAAGTTCATACTTATACATTCACACGTGTTTACTCTGTCGAATTTGAATCTTGACAAAGATTTGTTTGACATTGACAGATGTATTTTATTAGCGTTTTTTTACTCCAAATGCTGAATAAGTTAGTATAAATTAATTTAAATTAAAATTTCAATCAACTTAATCCTTTGTGAAGGAAAAATTTTTAATAAAAAGCGTCACGAATTATGACATTATTATATTTTAATGTTATTTTTTATATTATAATATATATTTTATATAATTATGATTGATATTTATTTGCTTTAATTCCATGTACTTAATTGACAATCTTTTCATTTAGGTTTTTTTTCTTTTAACAAAATAAATCAATGATTCTGAGACCATAGTATTACATTTATATATTATACTAATTAATAATTTATTTTAATATTTATTGATAAGTATATTTTATCTCAAAATATTATATACTTATATACGAAGAAATAGCAAAAGTATTTTTACGTATAACATTAAAGATTTCACATAAATTAAATTTACAAAGTATTAATATCTTTCTGTAATTTTATTTTCCATTTGCGTTTCATTTAAATAATCTGTACAGCGATTTTAGACTTCAATTTCTATTTTGCACGTACATCTTTCTTTCTTATAAATTATAAAAAGATGTAAACGTGAGTTAATTGCGATATGTAAATGATTTGTCTTAATTCAAAGTGAAAAGCACATATTGCTTCATCCAACGGATTAACTTCTTAAAATTTCAGAGAACACACTCGGCAATAGCCTTGACATTGTTTAAAATAGTTTGTGAATCACTCTCTAGTAAGACATATATGCCATACAAATTTACGAAGTTGATACATGAAATAGAAAGAAGTTTTTATCTTTTATACGAGTTAAAACTATATTAATATTAAACGATGTAAATTAAATATTTATTTTTTGTTTTTTACAGATATCTTTCTTGTGCTCACAAGATTTAATAATTGTATTGTAATTAGCAGAATAAATATAAACTTGATATGTCGGCATTGGATACAATGAATGTGTGAAATTCTAACTGTGTTAAAAATTTCTTTAATACACATATATAAGAAAATTATTAGATACGTTTAGATACGATTAAATCCGATTTACGGATTTCATAAATGAAATGGATTTGTCGAAACGGAAATGCAAAAGATAAATTTGATTATGGCGTTACCGCTTTATTATAAATAAAGTGACGATATGAAATGCATTTGTATACAAGGTATATTTACATACAGCGTAAAAGAGTAAATATATAAAAGTTGAGACACGATCAGTTTTGAAATTTTCGTTGCCAAATCTTTGAAATAAAAAAAAAGCTATTTTGCTCCGTATGGATTCTAGAGTCTACAATAAAAATATAAAAAAGTTTGACGACATTATATATCACTCTTCATCAAAGAGCTCTTTTCTGGTACTTGAGTGCCAGGCTATTTAACGGCGGTCTAGTCTTCAGGACTCCGAGATCAACGGCATGCCCGGTGAGTGGACAGCTCTGGCATCGTTTACGCCTGTAATTCGTATTGCAGGCGTTCTTCTCCTGCCGCACTACGTATCTAGGAAAGTAATGGATCCGCTTCCTCTGCGTTGTCGCACAAGGCGGCATTGTCACCACCAAGTCCTGCTTGTGGACCCTGCCTATTGATTCTGGAAATAATCGCTCGTTCAGCAAATACTGCTGCAACGAGCCCGACGATCTGGATGACGTCAAGGTGTGACTCGAGCCATGTGTCTCAAAATAATTTTGTTCTCGAAATTTTCTCAGATTCTCCACTTCCTGCTCTACAAAATCGGCTGCAGGATCGTCGTGCCAGATGCATTGTTCTCTTCGCTCGCAATATTCCGGTAAATCGTGTCCCTCTGCATATTCATCACCGACGAGCTTCGCAGTATTCTTTTCCAGTTCGCTTCTGCAGCAACAAGGACGATCTTGCTTGCATAACCGCGCTGTTCTTTTACCTCGCAGCGGCGATTTCGACGCGGGTTTCTCGCTCGACCCCGGTATCTGTCTCCTGGATCTGATAGTCTTTCGTAATGTTGACTTTGACAACTTTCGCGGAGACACTTGAGACGATCTTTTGCTCGAGGCGCAGGCAACATCGAGCCCGCTTTGTTCGCTCGCCAGTGAATTTGCGAGCTCCATCGGGGATGTCGGAGATTCCAGCTGGTCGTCAATGCGTCCGCATTCACCCGGCAATGCCGATTTCTTGTCCTGCATCCCTGCGCTTGTCATAAATCGGTGGTAACTGACCGATCGCGGACATGCCCGCGAGCCTTCCTGATCCGCGGCTCGTAACTCGCAGATCTTGTTCTGTACATTGCGAAGAAATTGAGATCTGGGTGCGTAGTCGATTTTTTGAACTCTTCTGAGCGTTTCGCAGCTGATCGGCGAGATCAGTGCCGCCTTGTCGCTCGTCTCTCCGATAGGTCTGAGCTCGAGCTCGCTTCGGCAATGACGGCAGGGCGACGCGGATTTGTGCCGAGTTCTCGACGATCTTGCATGCGGGTTCTTCACTTCGGACAATTGACAATAACAACCCTTTACTGGCTTTCTAGGAGCGATTTTTAAACATTGCTCTCGAGATTTCTTAGATGTCAGCGTAAGTTTTCCAGGTGCCAACATATCTGGAACTTGTGTGGTTGCACGTGAATTTTGGACCGACGTGAAAATATTTCAAACAGCGCTCAAATCGTAGTTTCTATGAATCGATGTACCTTCCTGTGTAATTCTTATCTTTTGCAATTGTGGCAGTCGATCAAAGATCTGCAAAAAAAAAATGAAAATTAAGTTGCTTGATAAACAGCGATTCATACTTTTACTTATGCACAGAATATACTTACTTAGCGTTGCAAACATGTGACTTCTTCACTTCGGTATCGATTCTTCTAGAAGCTTCACCAATATGTGTTAAAGTTTATCTTTTCTTTCAGTGTCTCTATCATGTTTAAAGTTTTAGTCGTATTGTCATTAACATTATATTGTAAAATTGGATCGTTTTAATTGTACAGGATGCTATCATTAAAACAGTTTAATTTACATTAATTCCGTTAAACATATGAATATTATTCTAATAAAAATCAAGATGATTTTAAAATCTAGCTATAATGAATTAAAATTTGACTATGTAACATTGCAGCACTATAGATATTGCAACATTGAAAACTTTGCGTTATAAATACATTTTTTTGGGTATACATTTGTGCAGGGTGGGATTTCTTAACCTAGCTTTTTGCTTTATTTAACATTCATTCACAATTTTAGCTGCAATTTCTACAAGAGACTCATCAACGATGGAAACTAGTTGAAATTATTATGATGCCTCTACGAACTTTCGCTTTCAACAACGTACTTTATACGTGCACGAAACCTCGAATACCAATCGACACGAAGTTCGACGCGAGTCCACTGTAAACAAAAAGGGACGCTCCAGGCTAGCCAAATTCTAAAAAACACATTCTTCTTGCGCTCTGGCATTTAATTCGATTGTCGTTCATCAGAAAAAAAAGTTACATTTCATCGAGATTGCCGTATAAAATTGCACGCTGTAAAAATTGATTCGAATGATGCCAATTCATCTCGCGCTTGTCTACGGTGCGGAAAAAAATTTTCGCTCGCTCATTCATGCGCGGCAACTTCACGACGCTCGCTACTGCCCGCGCATGTGACGCCATGTTGATCATATGAGACACATGAAACGACGCCGTCCTAGGACGTGTTTCGCGGTCTGTAAATATAGTTAATTTTAACTGGGTAAGACTACGCGTTAATGTATGCGCGATAATACGCCGTAGGTGATAGCCTAATTCGTTGCATAGTCTTGATACGCAAGATGCGCCTGATCATTGCATGATCCGATCTCGGTGTTCCACGCGGAGGTTATCCGTTTGTTAGGTTAGGAACGCCATCGCGGATTCACTTTTCGCACAGATTACGCGCGGCGTAATCATGGATTCACCCGGGAGCGGGACGTCTCGCGATAATGTCAAATGTCCTCGCACGCTACCGCAGTTTTCCGATTTGTGTTCAATGCCGGCCACCGCCGCCGCTATCGCCGCCATTGCCGCGGCTGATAGCCGTAATACACAGTCGCAGGGGATAGAAACCACTGCCCAATTACCGTACCTGCAAGAGCCATCGGTGAGTTTTCTCTCGTTTCTTTGCACCACGTTCCCTCTTCTCTTTTTCGTCAGTTTTATCTGTCTCGTTTTGCGATTTAATAAATTTTTTCCTTTTTGCCTTTTCTTTCTCAGACGAATCCGTTTAACAAGCTTTTTATATCGGGGTCTATACCTACCTGGGAAATGCGTCAAGGACGCGACAAGCAACTCCTTAATCAGATAATTAATGTCCCGAGTTACAGTCAAAATAATGGCACACTCGGTATGCAATCAAGCAGTCTTTGTCTTCTAAATAGTCTGTTTCCGTGGCAAACAGATATTGTAAAACAAGAGTCGGATATCCAATCTAAGGAGAAGAACTTAAGGGTAAGATTCTGTGAATATTATTAAATTTTTGAATTATTTTTATATTACGCAAAGTTATGTTTACTTATGAGAGGATGAACGACTAAAATGCAAGAAAAGTAAGTTGTTACTTTAAAATAATATCTAATATATTAATATTTGTATTCATAGACCTTATATTTAAGGCCTTCTTAAATTTATCTTTAGACGTTCCACGGATCATTTCATTGGCTACAGAGTATCTAAAGATGAACTTAAGGAGGCCTTAAATATAAGGCCTGACTATGAATATGGGCATAAGACTAAAATTACTTTGATCGTTGATCTTCTCACATAACTGTGCTTAAAACATACTTATCTTTTTTGTTAAATTTATATCGTTTTTGTTGTGAATTTCAGCAATCTGAAATTTTGATGAAGCAACCACAAACAGTCCTAGACTGTCTCCAGAAACTTCCATCTGATGTTTCTCTGCGGGATCTACTGGAACTATGTGCAGAAGTAAAAAAGGAGAAGACACAGGAGGAGAAAGTAGAACATATGCAGACTAATATTTTAAACATACCAAATATCAGGAATATCTATCTACAAAATAGTAACAATTTCGCAAACTCGGATCAGATGACAGTTACTGTTAATCCGAATGATCTGACTCTGCAAAATGAACAAGAAATTGAGAATAGTATACAAAATAGTATTCAAAATGTTCTAAAAGTTGAGCAGCAAGTACAAACCGATTTGCCAAGAAAGTCGAAATTTCGAGCAAAATTTGGCGAGATTAAAACCACTGTCTATGATGGAATTACGTTTTATAATTGCCCAGAATGCAGTGTGGCAAGTACAAGCAGGGCGGAAGTCGAACAACATGTACAAAATCACGTACAAGTAAATATATTTTTACAATATGTATTATATTTATTTATAACATATATATATATATTTTTTTTTACTTTGATTCTCAGAAAAACTGATCTTCTAAACACTGAGATTTGGCATGTATAAAAAATACAAGTCCTTTATTTTGAGTTAAAAACCAATATATTATTAAAAGCTCATCAAAGTCGGAGGGGAACACCTACGTGGGTTTTCTTGTAGATAAAACAATTTTTATTTATTTCAGGAACGAAAGTACCAATGTAAAGAATGTGGTGCTATGTTGAAAAGAAAAGAACATCTCGATCAGCATATGCGAGGTCATTCGAATGAGCGACCTTTTAAGTGTGACGTATGCCACAAGGCGTTCAAGAGAAATGAACATTTGACAAGACATACCGTTATCCATTCTGGCAACAAGGATTTTCTGTGCAAGTACTGTCATAAAGCGTTTTCACGTAAAGATCACTTACACAAGCATCTTCAAACGCATTTTGGCACTCGTAAAAATAAAACGAAGGAGGATTCTTATTATGGTGATCAAAAAGATACAACAAGAGTATTCGATATTGATACCGGACTGATGCCTAAACAGGAGGTAAGCTATGTGCTAAAGGATAGTTGCTTACTGAAGCAAGAATCGCATTTTTTGCAGCACATGCAAAATTCAAAAAATGCGAGTCTATTGCACACATTTGCCTCCCTTAAGGATCATGTAATGAAAGATGTAAATATATCTGAACAAACAGAGAATAGTGATATGAATGAAAATGCAAGGTATTTAATGCCATCTTAGTTGGAAATTAAATCCGCGTCTGTTCCAAAAGAGCAATATATGGCGAATAATAAAGCCGCCGTAGATAATTTCAATTTTCGAATTCATATTTTGTCATTTTGTCATTTTTGAAACGATTATCATTATTTTAGATTTATAGTTTAATTTTAATATGTCGAAACGTTTTAACATCGGATTAAAGGCATATACAGGATGTCCCATAATTGTTGTTCAATACTTCCGAAGATAAAAGAGAATAAAATTTTGAACAAAAAGTTCTTTTTCTGTTTTTGTGTCAGATCATTATTTACTAAGTTAGTACAACAATTATAGTTAATTAATCAGACAGCGCGCAGCCTGAGTATGCAGGGGGCAGCATACTATAGGGCTTTCGCGTTTACCGTACATTTCCTCAGTTAAAATTCTATTTTACTTTTTCACATTAATAAATCAATAAATCAAATAAATAGATAAATATAATAGAAATAATATAGAAATAAATATAAGATATATCCAATTTCTGATTTTTTTTATTATTTGCTTATTTATTATTTTGTTTGTTTACTCATGTATTAATTCATTTATCAATTTGTTTATGCATAAACAGCAAGCACGAGAGGCATACTACCCCCCTGTTTACTCCGCGCTGTCTGATTAATTAATTCTAATTATTAATAACTCGGTAAATAATGGTCCGAGAAAACCGGAAAGGAACTTTTTGTTCAAAATTTTACCCTCTTTCACCTCCTAAAGTATTGATTAACAGTTATGACACTCTTATATATTGAAAAATGCGTATCACGTTTAGAAAGATATACAGATCATACATACATACATCTCCTCTATTTTAAAGTCATTGGGACCTAATACATTTTCTCTATTCTATAATTTCTCCTCAGTTTTCATTTTTATTTAATATAGTATATATGCAGAATAAAAATATTCTTGCACACGATCTGATTTTTGCCTGATTTAGGATTGTAGATAATATGTCGACTAGGTAATAGTAAATCATGAATTGTTGGAAAGCAATATAAGAGGAGAAATTCAGTTTAGAGGAAGTTAACTAGAGAATAGAGAAAAACTTATAGAATAGAGGGGTTCTGTATATCATATCATGTCGCACCTTTAATGTCGATAAAACGTTGAAATAATTATGCTAAGCTATAAGATAAGCTGTGATTACCTAAATTTATTATCTTTGTCTTTCCATCATATCCGATTATGTTTCCTCGTCATCTTTTCCATTTTATCATATTGTTTTTATATTTTTTAAAAATTAAGTTTCACATTTTCAAGAAAATATTACAATTTAAAAATATGAGAAGTACTTGTTTGACAAAATTTTGTTTTAAATTATAATTTTTTTTGTAACCTTATTAGTAATCATTATCACACTTATGCGAGCGTGCGTATATTGCCATTCTTAAATAAATTAAATTCCGAAGAAATAGAATTGCTAACGTATTAACTGTTATTTTAGTTATTTCAAATCTTGATTTATTTAAATTTATTCCAAGATTCTTCTTACTTAAATATTCTATCTTAAATTCTATCTTAAATAAAACGAACATTTTTAAACATGAATAAATAGATGTGAGGAATTAATAAAAAAGGAAAGGTCAATTTATGTAATTCCATGCTTGTCTGCCTTACTTAAGTTAGCCATAGGGAATATTAGTTATTGTACAACAACAATTCTAGTCCATTATTATTATTTTTAATTTTAATGGTTACTTGCATTGAACTTCGAGATTTGGCGATAACTAAAACACATTTACATTAAATCTGCGTAAATAATTAAAAATAAGAATAATTATGAGAGATATTACTAAAATTGTCAGAACCAAGTTTGCTGATAGAATAAAAGATGTCTTCTTTTAAAACAGAATATTGAATAATAATTCCGTGGTTCAGAAGATTCAGAAGTTTCTCGCTCTTATATGTAGTACTTTTGTTGCACATATTTTTATTCTATTCATTTGAACTGGAAAGACAAACAAACTGATTAATAAATATGTGGAGAGATGATAATGGCATAATGCTTGCAAAATTCTAATAAACTGATATATCAACAAAAACTTAAACTGATATATTAACAGAAATTTCAGTATGGGCATTGAGATATTATCAATGATAAACGGAAATATTAAATGATATACTGCCAGTCACTTTATTAAAAAGTTATACAATATTGTCAAGTAGAACACAACTAATTCTATCTGAGGCAAAATATTCATTGATGAATGTTGAGATTTGCTTTTTTCAGAATAATAATTGTTTGACCGGAAATATCTGAGAAATCAATATTTGTTCCTAACAAATATTTCAAATAATATTTATAAATTTACGTTATACAGAAATGTGTTCCAAATATCACATAAAACGAATGTTACAATTTTACAATTACAAATTGATATTTTTATACGTGAAAACATATTAAAATGCATTAGACGATATTTCCTCGAATGATATTTGCATTTATTTGTTAAGCATTCAGATAATTTTTATCTGAATTCATTTCTCATCTCTTTTTTTAAGTGAATCACTCATCATATTCTGTATTTTGTTATATCATGGTTTAGAAAATTAATTTTTATAGTCTCAAAAAAATGTCACTAGTTGGTACCTAAAAATATTGATAAAAAAAGATCTAATGATTGATTCTTTTTGTAAATTTATATCGCATTTTAGCTTAATAAAGCTTATTTAAATAAACTCTAAAACAAAATACAAAATTATAATTAAAAATGTTAAGTAATAAAATTTAAATTCTCAGATGTGAAAGACCAATGTTTTGCATTTGGCATTATTTTTAGGATACCCGCTTGTTCGACTCTTTAATTTTAGTTTATACATATACTAGAGCGAGATTGTTAAAGGATTTCCATACGTTGTACATTCGCAACAATTAGGATTATATTTCCCTAACGTTACGTATGTGCGATGTATGTCCGACTATGTATGTATGCGTTAGATATATGAAATAGAAGAAGATATTAAGAACACATATACCAGAGTCTGGTATCACGTAATACAACCAAAGACTTCATACACATGCGTCAAATAGCAGTATTTTAGATCATTTGCGCTGGGTTTTTTTTTTAATTCTTTGATCTTGATGATTTAATAATGTTTATTGAAAGAAGGATTTTTGCATAAAGAAGGGCCAATAGGACATCTTTTTCAAGCGGTGATTTTCATGTTAGTTTTTCTCAATTTTTTAAATTGAGATTAGAGATAATGTAAGATAATAGATCTTTTTAAACAGTGAATGTGCATTTATAGTACTCGTGTTTAACCACTGTTTTGAACAGTGAAGATGTGCGTTTACAAGACTTTATGCATTTATCCCGCAAGAGAATTGTTATTGTATAATGATAACAAAAAAGATAGATAAAAAATAACATGTATTTTTCAGATCGAAATATTTTTGAATAAAATGTGTAATGTAAAAGATTGCAGATTATTTCTTTATACTTCTCAGGAATGTAGCGCGTGTGCAGTTTGCGATCGAGCAAAGTAACGTTATTATATAGTTTTATCCAATATCGTACGATGAAATGATTGTTTGTGACACTAACGCTGAAATAATAATAATGTTGAATCTTCAGAGAATAAACCTTTGGATTTCAGAGCTCTAACGGGACGATATAATATTTCATAAATATACACAATATGAACTTCTATTGCATTACTCGTATAATTCGAAAATTAGCGAAATGTAAAAAGTACCATTATTGATCTCGTATAATATAAATTTTATTTGTTTTACATATTTTTACAGTAGGATGTGTGCGAGCGAAATATGACAACAATATAAAGGTATAAAATTATTTGATATTTGTGTGCTGCCCTCGCTTCCTTTTTTTCTCTATTTTTTTTCTCTACTTTTTACATATATATTTTTGATACTAAATGTATGTATTTAACTGATTAAATTCTCATTTGATATTTACTCGTATGTACTTGGCGTATTTTTATTTTGTATTTAAACATAATTCTTGTTGGATAAATTACAATTGCAGATATTTGGATTATATTTGGATTTACTTAATAGATTTATAAATAGATTAGCATAACAGTTTTTGATCTAATGTATTTTATTTTGTATCTCCGTAATTTTATTAGTGTGTCATCTTTACGTTGCCACAAGCAGCACTCGATAATTTCGTATAAATGTTGTAAGTAAAACCGAAAAGGGACCCAAGCCACTCGAGCAAGTGATGACTCATCGCCGTTGTTTCTGGCGTCACGATTTCCACTTCATTTTTTTTATCCAATTCTTCGTCTTGCAGCTCCAATTGCCCCAAAGGTTGAATATCATCGAACCAATCATCGTCAGGCAGTGTCTTCCTTTTGGAACTTGTGACGTTGTTCTCATTCATTTTTTTCATTTTTATTTCGATAGATGAGTCGTTCTTGAGATTGCTCGAATTCGCCTTGCTATCGCGATTCTTTAGTGCCGACAGTGATTTTACCTGATCCAGAAAACTATTGTTAGGATACTTGAGATTCGTAAAATTATTTGGTTTTAGTGTGTCGGCCCAGATTAATCTCAGAGCTTGCAAATTAGAATCCGACATATTCTTCGCCCGAATCTTTTCTACGTTACTGATGTTGCCGTGTTGACGGAAAACAAAATTATACGTTGTGCGTAGTTTCTCCCAAAAGTTATCTAGCGACTTTGTGGTGTTGTTGAATTGTTTGTGATACGCCGCCAGTCCATCCACTGGAAACAACTTCGTTATTTGTGGCTTTGATTGCACTCTCGTAGCGAAGAGCTGTAAGACATATCGAAAAAGACAGAAGTTTACGATTTTATATATCTTAACAGTGTTTTTAAAATATTATATTTTAACATTATAGCAAAAATATTCTATTTTTATTTTATACCCAGAATAAGCTTATATATTCCTGTAAAAAGTTATAGTCAGGATCAAAATGTTCAACAATCGAATAAATTTTCATAACATGAATTTTAGCAAACGTGATGTAATATACCGCGGACAAATGATACAACACATAATCGTGCGTTGCAACATGTTCATTCGCTGAATTTACCAGCGACATGCAGTAATTTCATTTTCACGAAAATTATAAGTCGCGCCGGCAATCGCGGTTACAACTTGTGATTTTTACGCTCTGATTAAGAATAAATGTTATTTTCTGGAGAGAACCTGTCACTGCGAGACTGAAATAATTATGTTTAAAGCTTTTCGCGCGTGTTCTTTCTAGTTGCGATTACGAAGTTTGCTTGATATAATATTCCGTCAATAGAAAATCGCCAGGAGCTTCCACGTACTATAAATTATGTATGCGTTAGATGTGACTTACAGAAAAGGTTTCAAATTTTATTAAAATTGATCATAAAGAGATTCTTTGAAAAGTCTGAAAAGATTAATACAAATTTTAGAGGATGTTCTGATAATAGAAAATTGCAAATTTATATTTTAAAAAATCTTATAAAAAAGTGATTTACGAATGAAAATTGGTTATAAATAAAACAATAAATTTTGATTTAGAATAAATCATTAAAAGTTAGAATCAATATGATTTGGCAATATAAAATATTATATTCTGTTTGATAATATTCTGTTTTCAAAAGCTATTTCATATAAATTTTTATAAAAATTAGTACTAGAAAGTCTGTTGGCAAAAGGAATTTAATATTTGATATAAAATTAAATTTAATATTTTATTTCAAATATTTATTCATTAAAATAATTATTAAAAAATAATTTAATATTACATTCAAAATTAATTAAGAAAGTATTGTGTTATCTTTATTGATATATACAATAATATTGTTCAACAAAAAAATGAAAGAATTACAGGAAGAATTTTACGGTTTCGCTGAACATATGATAAGTTGGAATTAATCAATTCAGAATTAAATACTTACGCAAAGAAGACAATATCCCAAAAGCTTCATGCTTTAGAAGATATTTTTTGATTTATGACTTTCCTGGACTGTTCGAACGAACGACTGAAGGCCTTCTTCGATTTCAAAACCTTTTTATACTTGTGTGCAATGCAAGAGCGTAAGCGTGCACCACGACTGATTGGTTTTCGTAGTTTGTATCCATTGTCTTTCGCCTGCGCCTCTGCGAACCATCGGCATAGAGTTGCCCAACAAAATTGATAGTCGTGGCACGCATGGTTGCCTTGCGGCCAAATCGGCTCGGCTCGTCCGAACAATTTATAATATTGGTCCCCGATTTTTATGGCAGGTCAAGGTATTGCCACATCATCGCTTCGATCATATCGAAGTTCGTGTAGTGCAAAAATTAACGCATTGCATCTCATGTCGATCCATTTGCATCGAACGATGTGAACGAAATCACTATGTTCAATAGCTTCTTATAGTAGACAAAGTTACATGTGTTACGTCTTTTCAAGAAATACCAACTGCGGCGTACATGGGGAGGACAGACAATGTGAGAAGACATTTTGTTTTTGCCTCTGGTATCATCAGAATGCGTAATTTATTTAACAAAACGGCACATTTGTGGATAATAGAATGTACACGAGAGTAAAATATATTTATATATATATTTATGTTGTATAAATTTACAATAAGAACCCCGATGGACACAATGGGCAAGTTTTTACGCTTATCTAGATCATTGGCGGTCATGATACAATTATGTTCGAATGACTTAAATTCCTTTGTACAAGATTACTAGTTGTACCTTGTGAAATAACTAATCTTGTGTGTCTTTATGTTGGAATACTCAAATGTAAGTATGATATGAAGGGGGAAGGAAGAGTTACGCATCTTTCTACGAAATCTCTTCCAAATTTCTATGGAATTGTTTTACCCACCAATCTGCGAACAATAGAGTATTGTTGTGGTTTTGACGAGCATTGAAATGTAAAATATGAATCGATTGTGTGAAACATGAATAAACAATGCGTTTGCAGATGAGCATTCGCTCGATCGCTACATATATATTGATTCAAAAATATGGAGAATAAAAGAGATTATCGAAGATGATGTTTCAATTAACGTGGAAAAGGAGGAAGGGAGGAAATAATAGCAGAGTGTGCTAAAGTGGGCCGTTAAAATTTTTATGAGAGTCTACGTTGGCTTAATGAAAGGGGCCGATGCGCGAGGGAGAGCAGTAGCACTCGAAGATAAATCACGAAAGATTTAATAGTTGAGTCGAGTTTTACGAGGCAAATGACGTTAATGGAAAGATAAAAAGGATTTATTACACAGACGAGCAATTACAGTACTTAGTTACTACAAATGTGCATAAGAAGAATTTCGACCTTTTCACGATGGATCGCAAGTAACTAGAAGCGAAAGCTTTGTGGAAAGTTATCGTAGATATAGCAAATAGAGTAAGACAGTACAATGTTTTTAAGCGTGCAGAATTGCTTCTTGTTCGCGTACCTTGTCCATTAATTTCAGAAATTTTGTGCGCGATAACTGCAGCGTCGTGCAATCCCTGTTGAAATATTAAAGTTAATAGTTCGTTACATTTCGCATATGCATATATAAATTGTTATCATTAATTAAGAAAAAGACCGATGTTTCAATGTGGACTGCACGATATCTAACGTATTACGATTATGTAAAATCGTGAATCGCAAGTCACAACTTGTCGTTTAACAAGTAAAATTTTGTAGAATTTCGGATTTAACATTAGAGAGAGAGAGAGAGAAAGAGAAAAAGAGATATTCGAAGCGTGTAACATCTAAAAAAGTATTACGAAGATAAAAATTGGAGTTTCTTAAGATTCTATAGACATCTCTAGAGTCGTGGATTTTCGAAAATTGACAACGGAAGGATTTCATGATGTGGCAAGAATAGACATATCGAAATAATATATACATATATATTGATTGTCGAGTAAAATCAAATCCTAGTCAACTATTAATGCCTCGGTTGAGCATCACAAGAACTTTTGGTCGCGATATCGAGTGCGGAGATTCGTCACATCTAAACTGTTTAATAGTAATCTATGTTTAAAGTGTACTTAGCCTGCATAAAGTGTGTATATACTATATTTAATCTGTTACAGCGAGATTTAGAAACAGAGTGCGTGTCTAATACAGGATACAAAATATTTTGTGCAATCTGTGATAAAGAGTATATCGCAATTCGTAAAATGCACATACGAATGTATATATATATATATTTATAATCATTTAAATAACAATAATTGTATACCCGTAACAATTCGGAAAATGTCTACTGACAGCAATTTGCATTGAAATGCACATTAAAATATATTTAATCTTTGAATGTATAAACTGAAAATAATAAAATTAAATTTTATTACAAATTGCTGATAGTTATAAAAAAAAGTTATAATACAAATAGCATAGTACATAGCTATTAGATTAATTAATATTGCATATAATATTGGATAACGTATAATTTCAGCGCACTTGCTATTAGTAGACGATTCATCCGTATTCCTGGAAGGATTCCTAGATCTATATTAACATCCTCTCTTGTAACTCTAAATGCAACTGCCTACGCTTGGAATTAGACAGGCGTATTTAGGATTAATCGCGACGATGTAATGCAGATCTTAATTTATGAGGCGCCGAATATATCTAGTAAAAAAAATGTTAAACATATTAGGAAGTGTATGTATATTGTTATTTTTTTATGGTGATTAATTCGCCACTTTCATAAGGCTCGTTATTCCTGGCCTATGCAATAATATGAAGAATGAATCGATTTACATAGACTTGGAATTGTCACGGCCAAATAAAAGTCATGAAAACGCGTGCTCAATAATTATCCTTATCTAACAAAAGTCCGTCGCAGTCTCCGTGTGGCAATTGTATGTGCTGAAATAGATTGAGATGCGCGCGAGGTTCGGGACACGATATGTCTCAAACTGTTCGCTGCCGTGAGCTCTGAAAGCTATCTCTTAAATTCATACGTTTGTATTATGGTCCCCCGTGTCTCAATAAGGTCCGACAAAACCACGAGTTTCTCTCTTTGGTTGCCTTTTCTTGGTCGTGCGTTCGGCGCCGTTAATGCAAATAAATTTTAAATACGACACAGATTGAATTCAATCAAATCATTTACAGATATTAAACATTGGAAATTTAACACCAAAAATAAAAAAAAACAAAAAATAATTAAGACATTTTATCTTTAATAAAAAAATATTTGCTTATATAAAAATTATCTATTACCCGAATGATACAAGTATAATTATTAAATAATTAAAATAAAGTTTATTTAAATTTATTATACGCAAGCAGTTTATAAATTGCAATTGTAATTCTATTATTTTAATAACTGGAATTCAAGATATAAATTTATTCAAGATGTAAATATTATAACTTAAAATACTAAATGAATAAATGAATGGGACCCACGTTGTATCATATTATTATATAATTTATACATATATATGTTATATAATTTTGTATAAATATAATTATGCAAAATTATATAATAGTTTATATTCATAAAATATATAAAATTAATATCATAAATGATGTATACAAATTACGTAATATAAAGTATTTAATATTAAGTAAGAATTCAACTGTATATTTAATGGCACGAACTGAAGAAGGGCGTCGTTGTATCGCGGATTTTCGTTTACAAGTCTACTTTTTAAAAAATATGAATATCATACATACAAAATATGAATACAATGTACGTACACATTTTATACGTTTATATACAATATCTATGCAATTTATGCGTCTTGTCGAAATCGAAATAAGTGAACTGCAAAAGACATTTATAAGTCACAAGATTTCAGACACATGAGCGATCTCTCGCTACATGATTATTTCGCAGCAAAAAATCTGCCGATTTGATGGAATACTTTGTTATGTACGGATAAGTATACACATGAGAGATTACTTTGTTATGATGGTTTTAAAAACGCAACATGTTCCATTTTCACGTAACATTGGTTGTATACAAAACATGCATGTTTATACACGAGATGTTTACGGGTAGTGAAAGAATATCGATTTCAGAATTACATAATTATTATCGTACTGCATAAAATAATCGTTGAACAATCAAATACAAATAGATTGTATGACATGCAAATTAAAAACAAAAGTAGAAAAAATCTTGTATGAAATTTAAAAATTATAAAATAATCACAAAATAAAAAATATAATATTTTCCAAGTATAAAATTTAAAAATATGTAAATTATAAAATAAATTATTTTATTAAAAATGTATCTTTATATTATGTTATATTAAACTATATTTTTATCTGGTATGATTATAATGTAAGAGTAATTACATTACATACGATAATATGTATGATTAATCTTAATTTTTTATAATTTTAAACATATTTTATTATAACTTTAATTATTTTATATGTATGTATATTTAAATTCTTATATATTTAAATTCTAATACATTTTTAAGTTAAATAAATATTTTATGAGAAATTATTTTTCTGCTCGTATATGCAAAGCGAGAAAACCGCTCGTGTGCAAGAAATCTTATATCCTTGGAACGATTGCTAATTTATTATTTGTTAATCCAGTTTAGAAGAGAATGATTGGTTATAACAAGAAAAATATAGAAATCCTTCTCTTTTTTCATATTTTAAAAATTCTTATGAATTTTCTAATTTCCAGCAGTTTTTACTAATATAAAGAACTTCTTAGTTAAATTCTTGATTCATACTTTTCGTGTTCATAAACTATATGTTTGTAATTTGCAAGTTTATCATGATATTCATACATAAGACATATTTGTCGATAGAATTTATTAGAAATTATTCAAATTGGCCATTAACATAAAATATTCTATTTCTCCCTGTCATTTTATTTAAATTTTGATGGAAAATTTAGTAAGCCAAATGCAAATATTTGTAAGATAGATGTTCACCTTGAATTTTATCGATATTGAACGCGGCAACTAGTAAAGCAAAAATGAGTTTTAAAAAAAAGAAGAAAAAGTATTTCCAATTCGTATGTTTCTCGTGCTGGGTTTTGGTATGACATTTTTTATATTATGATGTATATACAAAAAATATAAAAAAAAATATTTTTTCAGTGATTCTCTCTAGAACTGGATTGAACGTATATACAATTTTTAATTTTGAAGTTATTTACAAATGTGCGCGTCAACGCACTTTTCTTAAGGATATTAATAGAATGAAAACTTCCGGCGAGGCACGCCTTAATTTCGGATCATCCTTCGCAATAAATGCATTATCCATTTTCATTTCTTTATGCGATTTTACATGTTACTATAACGTTTATAAATATTTGATCACTTTGTCAATCTTTAATGAAATGGCGTAGTGATCCGCGTGTCTTTTTGTCAGTTTTTCATTATTCATACAAATTGCTTTTAAAAATTGCCGAATAAAAAACAAAAAGAATGAAATGATTTTTGAAATGAGTCGATCATTTTTACTGAATGCTATGTTGTGGTTGCCAAAAAGTTTGTTCAATTTTTTTAATTGAAATGGAAAATATTGGCAGTCAACAACGAGGAATATAATATAATCATTTTCTATATTTTCTTTTTTGAGGACTGTCCATCAATTATTTATGCACGATGATTAATTGTAAATAACGTCCTTCTTAGTCTTAATCATGGTCAGACAATAACAATAGCCAAAGGTATAGTTACTGAATATTATTATAATATAATGCGGAACTTTTTAACGCACGCGCAACATTACATTGTTGTCAATCATATAAAAACATTTGAGATCTAGCAGAAACATCTTCAACAAATCCTCGATCCGCTTTTTCGTCAGCCTCGCCGGTTAGAAATTTTTGCGTGTTCATAAATAACTCACGGAGCTCTTACCTGCGGAACTGAAGGCAATGCCCCGTGATTCTGACGATAGAAGCGACGAGAGAGAGAGAGAGAGAGAGAGAGAGAGAGAGAGAGAGAGAGAGAGAGAGAGAGAGAGAGAGAGAGAGAGAGTGAAATCGATAACGACGGTTTTCTGGAAGATTAAATTTTCGTTGGTTCGTTTGACGATTTCGCCTTTTGATGTCGCGATCGACGACCAGTCTCGATCTATCTTCCGTTTACGTCGGTCTGTTTCTCGATCGGGATATTTCGTGCTACTTTTAACCACAGTAACACTACCTCCTCTCGGTTTCCGTTACAGGCGATAAGGGATTTTCCACCGATAGTTGCCTATCAACACACAAATAAAGGAGGGATTAATTAAGGAAGGAATTATTGAAATACAATCAAGCATAAAGCGAGAATAATGCAGTGCACATACAATTTTTACTATTGGTCGATTTATACTGTATCATGAATAGCTACGCGCGATTTATTCTTTCGACGTAAAAAAATTAATTGCATATTATTGTTTGCCTTTAATGTAAAACAGCGATGCGTTTTAAAAATTGAATGGAATATCTCGGATATGGAAAATATTTATATGTTTGCAGAAAAATCCTGCTGAACAAATCGTTCGAAAAGAAAATTCTCCGTCGAATGTTTGCATTTACTTCGACGAACGTTTGTTTCAACGAACGAGATTTTGTTAAATAGAACTCTACTGTATATGGCAGATACCAAAAAATTTGAAGCGAAAAATCTGAAAAATATATAGGGGTTCCTTTTCTTCTCTTTGAATAGCGTAACGTATTTACCTGCCGCTTATGTGCCAATCGTAGGAATCCGGCGCGGAATTGCTTCTCCCGGCCTCGTGAAAACGTTCCGCTTTCGCATCTCTCATCATGTCGCTCTGCGGCGAGGAAGATACGTCGCCTTTTGGTCCTGCCGCCGGCGATTCCGTGCCGGCGTCGTTGTCCGCTGTCCGTCCGAGCCGCTTAGGTAGAAATGGATTCTAGGAAGCAGAAATAGTTCGCGCGCTTATTTCCCCGTTTTATGCCCTAGTAATCCCAGGGGACGAGATGTCGAGTTCTCTCTTGCAAAGTTCGCAAAAACCAGTCATCCGCAGTTGGCGATAAAAATGCAAATTCACATGAAATGACTGGTCCTCTGCGTGAGTTTCAATGCACATGAATGATAGAGAACGAAAAAAGCGATCTTGACGGATCGTGCAAAGTCGATAGCACCGTCAGTTTGAGTGCGAATATGATTTCGTGCTTGGGATCATTCAAATACGTTCGTAACTAATTTCGCGACTATCCGTTTCGCCATCTCTATTCTTAAGAAAAGTTAATTTCAAGTCGACTATTCATATCGTTTCTTTTCTTCGTCATCTCATTCCATTCTTGTGAATCAGAAATTTCAATGTTCAGAAACTTTTATACTTATTTATAAAAAATATAATAAAATATTATTTTATACATATTTTACAAGTACAATTCTTTAAATTATAATGTAAACAAATACCATTGGATAGTGTAGATGAAATAGTCTATTCGGTCAATTTGGTTTTTGAAAATGGTATAAATATCGCGTTGCATATTTAATTGTATCGTCAGTGATTGATTTGATCCGTACGATTATTAGTCTAGAAAATCGGTCGGGGTATATTTAGCATGATTGAATCGTTGTCGATTTGTTTAGCATATTCATCGATATTTTTAATATGATCATCCGCTAATCAGTCTGAGTTTCTTGATCCGAAACATTATTATAGAGAAAATTAATAAATATTTTCAACGGTTTTTGGACTTGATAGAAGACTGATATGAAAGTGAAAACAAGCTATAAGTACGCGGATAATGATGCATCAACTTAGTAAATTGTATTTTAAAAAAGTTCATCTATTGTAAAATCTTTAGGATCTCACGACACTTGTTCAATGATGAAAATATTTTCATTTTCTGTTTTGAATGCTGTAAAAGCATTGTTGGAGCGTCATTGATGCTTAGATAAATTTTATAGTTTATCCAAACGATATGTGTAATCCGATAAAATATTTAAACAATCGACATTTATCGGCTGATCGTGCTTTCAATAATCATTTCGATGTTATTAGAGAGCACGAGTATACAGTCGCGCGAAATGTCACCATCAGTTCTTCATGTTTTATAATACTAAATGTATGTTATAACTATACGACATTATCGACGTGCACCCGTCGAAACGGTCGTCGTGTAATATTCACGCGAGTGCACGTCGTTATATCAAAGTCAAACACGTCAGAATATACTGCTGTGACATTTCGCGAAAACGGTCGTACATTTACCGTGATCCGGCTCTTCCGTTGCAACACGATGGTAGCGCGTACTTCCGTTTTTGAATGAATGCGATGAAATGCAAAAGGTTCCGCAGCGGAGATGCGACTAGTTTTTTACATCCAAGCATCATAATCAACATGCCATGAACAAATCGCTCTTTGTATCATTCTTCGTGAAAGGATTACGGTGGCCACGATATTAACGTCTTATTACGGAAAATATCAGCAAAAATCTGCGAAATTGGCACCCCGAAATGTTAAGAAAATTGATATGGCATTTGACTGTCTACTATTTGCCCATAAATAATTGTTTTCGTCCATCTTGCAAGAAATTAAAAAGAAACAAAAAAGTTTCATTATCAGCAGGTCTAAGTGCGTTTCTTAAAATTATATATATATTAAAATATTTAGGTAAAATGTGAGAAGCACGTAAAATAATTTCTGACAAATTATTATTTAATATCTTAGATTTTTGTATCAGAAATAAATGGAATTAAAAGAAAATTTCAAAAATAAATTGGATTTAGCATTTTCAAATTGTATGCAACATCTTTATTTTATTGCGCAGTTTTGAGGTCATTTTTGTCACATTGTCGTGTTTAGGGTAAAATAAACGCTCTTCGCTCACCTGAAAGCTGTGCTGCTTCAACATATTCTTGACGAGGAGCAGGGTACCAAGTCTTATGACCTCTTCCTCGGTGACGGTGACCCTTAAGCGGCAGTTGTCGACCTCGGCCGGCAGTGGTTCAGTTGCGTTATTCGTCAGCCATAGGTGCTGCTTTACTTTCGGGAGCGTGAGCCTAGTTTCCGGCGACTTATCCAGCATTCCCTCAATTAGATATCGCAATTCCGAAGATAAGCGATTGTCGGGGAACACAAGTGGTTTCGAACGAACGATCTCTTGGATGGTTGTACTATCGGAAGCGCGCCAAGGAAGATCTCCGATCACAAGCGCGTACAGCGTTACTCCCATCGACCATATATCGCTGGGCTAAAATTAAATACATTTTTTTCGTTAATCTACAACTATTAGATCCATATACGTGGAGTAAAAATCAAATTGAGTAATCTGTCACTTTATTTGAAAGCTACTTAATATTTACTACTTAAAAATTTAAGAACTTTGATTTGAAATATCTGTTGATAAGTCGTAAAGTATTTTAGTATTTTAGTACACATATTGATATTTACTAATAGGTAATATTTTTGATATTTCTAGCGATAAATGCATAATTAATTTGATAACAATCTACCCGATTTATTGAACGATGAATTTAATCTCGTATTCATAATGTTCAATACGGTTCAACTTGAAAGCGTAATCATAATCCTTTATTTCTCCTTATGTTTAAATAAATGCTTTATTTAAATGATTCTTGTATTTGTAATGCAATAGCCAAACGAAAATCAATAAATAGAGATAAGCGCGAAAATATCGCGAGCCATTTCCATTAGGCGATAATTACTTATAATACGTTTTAGTGTTTATACGATACAATATGCAAATTTGAATAATATATGGGTCGGATAAATTATTGTTTGCTATCGCAATATTTTCTCCTTGTAATTTTGCGTCGAATAATACATTTTTTGGCATATTTTACATCAGAGATGTTTTAAAAAATAAGATTTTTTAAAAGAAGCGTGATATTATTTATTGAAAATTTACAAATCGAAAATCTGTGTTGAGCCAAATAAAATTACTGAGCACTAAAACAATCATTAATTAAAATTTAACTTCTTGTGTAACAATCATAAAAGTGGATAATTAAAATTTTCATTTCGACTTTTTTTCTTGATAGAAATAAGAATTAAAAGATTAATTTAAAAATGAATTAAATGATACCAATTTTAGATGTTTAGAAATGATGATAATGTGCTTAGTAGTTATCTCAATAATTAAATTGTTCGCATTAATCACGTCGCTAAAAAATTCATATTAGACGCGCGAAGTTGGTCGCGATCACGTACGTGATCGAATTTCATACAATATCGCACAATTCGCAGTAGCTGCTTTCACGGGTCGTTTTATCTTCCTTCGACGTATAATAAGCAATAAAATAACGCTTTCAGCGCGTAAGCGCCCCAAAAACGACGCAGCCGGTGATGCTAAAGAGTGGACGCGGCTCGGCCGAAAGTCAGGTGGTGGGATTAGAAGGAGAGGAATATAGCGTGAAGGCACGTACGTGAGTGCGCCGAGTGTACCCCCACCACTTGACTTTCGGGTCCGAACCGCGGCCAGCTTCTGGCTGTTCAAGCCGTTCGTCACCGGTGCGACGACGAATTGCGGTTCTTCGGCGCGATTTCGCGGTTGTTCATCCATCTCGGATGAACCGGTGTCGAAGTAATCCAGCGGCAGGGTCGCTCGAACGATCGCGTTCATTTATTCGCGCGATCTTTCGGTATTCGCGAGAAAATTCGCGTTTCGGCGATCGGCGTTGCTCCCGCGCGTTCCGTGCCGACATACGCCGTGCCGTTCGAGAGGCGCACTTTTTCAACGCGCGGGTATCGCGAGTGTCACTCAACATCCGGAGCCGAGAGAACGTCGAGGAACATCGAGGGATGCTCGGAGGACCTGAGGAGCCGTCATGACGGATTAAGAGCAGATGAGTGATCCGCGTGATAAACCGGTCGGCGCTCGGCGTCCGCCATGATTGTCGTCGACCCGCCACTTCTCGGGATTTTCACGTCGCGTCCTATTTGAACGCGTCGCTCGTGAAAAAAGTCGGCAAGTGCCGGTGGATCGCGATCGCGCTTCGCGTCGTTGTGATCGACATCGATCGCGCCTCGTCGAATCGATCGTGCGTCGGGAGAGTGCCGGACGATCGTTCTAGTGCCGATTAGTGCGGGAATTTAACGCTGATCGAGTGGACCATTTGCATTGATGGCGCATCGAGGAGCGTCGACGAATCGTCGCAACGGCGGAATCGAAACGGGCTGCTGGACGACGGCAGATATCTGCGAGACGGTGAGTGCTTTGTTTATTGTTTCTTCAATTCTTTTCAGCGGAAGAAGAGAGGGATATTCTCATTTTTCCTCGATTTTCTATACTGGCTGGTATAAGTAGTAAAATGAGTCTCTCCAAATTGTTTGAGACTGTCAAGCAGGAGGGATTAAGACTCTAGGCAATATATTTTCGAGATTAGAACGAAAGACAATCAAGCCTTATTATTTACATCTTTTAAACGAACGATAAAAAATTATTATTTAGCTCATTAGATTCCGCGTAATTAATAGATTATTTACAAAATTTCGTCTCGATATACTTTTCGCATTTTAGAAAAAAATTAGTTTTTTTTTTTTTAAACATAATCCATAGAGAAAGCCCTTACTTTTGATAATTTAGTATTGGAGCTCATTAGCGACCGTTTGAGAATAGTAAAACGTGTTCAGCGCTGCAGCGCTTTTGAAATATGATAATTAATGTCATTAAATGTGCGATAACACGCCGGGAAACTGTTAAAATACATCCCGATGCGCGGCACATTTACCGCTAAGCAGAGAATAGAGCACAATGCGTTTTAACGTAGTCAGAAGGATGCTTCATTTGCGGAAATCACGTCGCCGACGGCGAAAATCGCGGGCGCCCGCAACGACACATAATTAAAGGCGATTAATTAAATAGCGCGAAACGCCGACATCGACGACGCCGACGCGTCGCGTGAATCCAGCGGAGAGCGTGACATAAATGATAATTATCTCTTTCCGTTGTTCAGCTTACTGAACTTGAAGAAAGCTCATCCTTTTAAGGAAGTCCCTCCGAGCGAGGTAACGCGTAAAAGAAGATCTATGTATATTCCCCCTTGAATTATTTTTGCACGTATATCGATTTTTTTTTATATGAATGAGAATTTTCTACATTTCAGCTAATTGTTCTCGATATCGCTGTTCTGTTTACTTTGAGATAGATATATTGCCGGCATGGTTTTTTTTTTTTATACAAAAATCTTTCCCGCGCGCGCGTGCCATCCGTAAATCTGTAAATGTCAAGCTTCTATGTTTATTAGATCCACAAAGGGAATGTTTCTTATGTATAAAAAGCCTGCGGGAACCTCTGTCTCATAAAGCTAAACCCAACGTCCGTGAACTCCACACTATGACATTTAAAAAATACTCTCAGCCGGCTAGACGTAAATGACGCATAAATAATATCTATCTGATCTTTAAAGATTAACTCCCATACTATTTTTTTCCCATCCACTTTAAATCGTCGGCTATATATTACCGTTCCGTAAATGGTTTTGTACTTTATGATATCCGACGGAAAAGCTTACGAGCCAAATGCACACGCGAAATGCCAAGAAGGCGCGGAATTCATAATGCATCGCGTACGTTTATATTCCTCAATTGAACAAACTCGCTAACCGCCAGATTAGTTAAGCTTTTCATGGAATTTCAATAATGTAGAAACGTAATGCGCGCGCGGTGAACGAATGCGAGTTGATTTGTGGATATTGCGAATTTCTGTGCGCCACAACTCTTTATCACGCGTTTTCGTAATTGAAATAATCCTTTTGTTAGCATGTAAATGTGTAGCATGTATATTTTTATATTGAGAAGAATTCACGAGGGACAGAAAAGTTGCAACTTTTATAAAAAGTTGCAATTCCTGCTTAAACATTTATTTGCTTTATGAAAGCTTTTTGTTAAAGTTCGCACATATGTTTAGATTAATAAGATTTTTTATTTATCTAAAACTTGCTTCGTGATATTCAATTTTGAACTTTTCTGAAAGATGTAGTTTTCCCTACAGAGTGCTTTATCGCACCCGTTCCATTAGCTAACGCATTCTTAAATTGATTTACCGGCTTTATAGTAAATATGTAGATACGACGTAATCCATCGATCTCTGCGTTTTTCAACTGTAAAATAAATTAAAAACGAACTTTTCGAAAATAATTAAAAATTGCGTTTCAATTATGATGAAAGTTAAATATTTCGTATTAAACATACGTGAAATAAATTGAGGGTCGAGCTGCTTGAAAGAAAGATATTTTTGTCATAAAAATGAATGTTGATAAAAAGCAGTTGAAAACATTCTTTGTCAAGAGAAAAGGTAAAATCTAAAACCGACATCTGTAAATATGAGCGGAAAAAGTGTGCTATGAATCTGGTGACTAAAAAAGCAAATCCACGTATATATTGTGAAAATTTATTAAACTAAAATGATTTTGTGGGAATTAAAACAAATAAAACAAGATACAAAAAAATGTGAAATATTTATAAAATTTAAAAATACATAAAAGCTTCTTTAAAAAAGTATTGTTAAATATTGGATTTATTAGTTTGATATCTCAGTAAATAAGTGTATATAAATATATATTACGTTAAATGTAAATATCATTAATGATTTATATCGAAATATAAAAAATGTATATGAAGCTATATGAAGATTTATTTCAATTTTATTCAACGTAATATTAATTTATTCAAATAAAAGCTTTTACTGAGTACCGTTAAATTTTCAGAAATAATTATTGTTCGCAATAATTTCTAATAATCTTTTTAATAGAAAAATTAAAATAAAAATAAAATAAATAAAATATTAATAATAATACAAAATTGCGGAAGCTATTATTTTAGGAAATTATAAATATCGAGGCTCTCAATCGATCGAATATATTATACAGAATAAAATTAATTGACATTTCTGATCAATAGAGAAAGTACGTAGCCAATACTCGAGTGATGAAAAGGGAAAATATTTCTATTAGATTCCGAGTGCTTAGCGAAACGTTGCTCCAGTTTCATGGCAATCCTACCATTTGTCTCGCATCTCCATCCGAATTCCGACGAGATTTCGAGCGACTTTATGAGTTTTTATTTAAGCACGAGCGATTTCACAGGTATTGCTGCAAACTCGCGTTTTCACGTAAGCGCGCCGTCTCGTCAAGCTGGTGGCCATTTATTTTGCCACGGCGACTTGATTAAGCGTAATCGAGCGTGTGGTCTTGCGGGTCGTGAGTCTCTTATTATAGATATCGCCTTTCCTCGACGACGCAGCGGAAATTCAAGCGATCGGCCGTGGTGTGTCGATAAGGTCACGCGATAACAGTAGTCTCGGCCAAGTAATCTTGAAGATATATGGGGACAGAATTATAGTTGTCGTGTTAAATTATACACCCCCTCCCCTCCCTCTCTCTGGCTCTCGCTTTTTTCCCTCTCTCTCTTTCTCTCTCTTTCTCGCTCGTTCTCGAACGATCGAAGGCGTAATAACATGATTGATTGGTATTAATTTTATGCTCGCTTCTAACCAGTCAAGATTTATATCGTTTTTGCGACAAAATTGCGATGAAACGAAATTCCCAACACGATCAAACATTCGATTTAATTAGCATGCGTGCTATACTTCTTTGATGTGCGTGCAAACATATACGTTTGTTGGCGAATTATAGGTTACTATAATTGCCTGAGATAGATATGAAGGATATAATTAGAAATGAGAGATACGAAAAGAAACCGGAGATATTAAAAAACAGCAGGGGTGATGATGAGAAAATCTTGATGACTATATTAGAATTATGAATAGAGGGTTGGTGTGATGTGGGCATATAGTTCGAAGGATAATTGAACTATGACCTTTCCTGATAGTTGCGCATTAAAGAGATAGCAAAAAATAACGATTAACTTAGCTTTTTATATAATATTGCATGTAAAGCAAGAATGGAGACATCTTATTCATAAATCAAAGTTAATTTGACTCACTGTGATATAGCGGAATAAAAATAACAGAGAAATTAACGACGATCGTTATAAAAGAATTGAAAAATTTGTAGATATCTATAAACATATAAAAAATTGTGATTATTTCATTCAGTTTAATTTTCAAATAATGTATTCATATTTATTATGGTATTATTTAGTATAATATTATACTATACATTTTGTTTGATATAATTGAGATTTTAATATCATATTTTTCTATCATACATTTATCACGTAACATGATATTGTAGTTTAAAATTCAATCGCTATAGGTATTTCGATTATTTTTCGTTGCAATCAATGTTCACAGGAACATATTCGCGTAAATTGTATCCGATCGTGAAACGCTGATTGAAGAAAAAGAGAAAAACAGAATGAAATATATAACTGTTCTAGCTTGGCAATTACTCCATGTTTTCTCGAATATATGTGTGTACGTGTATACATTACATGCACATATTTTCATCCCATGAAACATCAATATCAAGTTTATTTTCGAATAACAAAAAGCTGGCGTGTTGAAAATTTTCGCTCAGGAAAAATCCATTCGATCAAGAAGATCATGGCTGAAACAAAGAGAACTGTACTTTAAAAGTATTTTGCGTAAAAGTTATTTTTTTTTGTAACGTTGAATAAATATATATCTCGTATAATCTTGTTGTTTCGCTGATGAAACATACTTTAGCAAAATACAAAAGCATTCTGCTCGTGAAATGTGAAAATTCACAATTAACCGGCAACATCATTTTTTTCCGGGCTTAGAGAATCCGTAACGGGTTCATTCAAACCTAATGAACTCAACGCAGCTGGGGCACGCAAATTGCCTCGCCGTTGCACTCGGCCACTTTGTTGCGCCTTTCTTTGTCGGTTCGTCACATTGCATTACTATGTTCGTTCGGAGACTATTCGGGACAGGCGACGCGATACGCGCAAGTTTAACGACTTTAATTGAAGCGCACTCAATCAGTCGACCGATGCCTGAGTGTGACGCGACCGGAAAATCTTTTTTTGCTATAATCACGAACATTTATGCGCCGCGCGAGGGGTCCTTGGTCGGGAGCCTCTCTCTCCCGATGTATGTAGGTCAATCCGCACGTGTCGGCTCTGCGGTTTGAGGGGTCACTGCTTGCGGGTGGAAGTGACGTGTAATAGCCGACCGATTTATCGACTTTTAATCCCGCGGAACGAGATCGGCCGCTTGGGTGCACGCTATGCACATGCGTTATTTGTTGTCTGATCCTGTTTCACTGCGAACGCGCCGTCGTGAATATTGTGAATGTGTATTGCGAGCGTATCGGATTCCGCGAATGGATGAGCGCGATAGAACCGTGTGTCCAGTACTCAGAAAAATCCAATTCCAATAAGTAAGACAGTAGAGAAGAAAGAACAGATAGAACAGGCGAAATTATATGATAAATAAATAAAAAAATATGTAGGTCACGTATTAAGAAAATTCAAGTAATAGTATTCTTTTTCTTCGTATCTATTAGAGGCGATAATTTTCCAGTTGCAATATTTTAACGTGTTCGTGCAACAGTTTTCTAATTACCATGTCGCTCTAACAATAACGACAATTTCTAGTAATAATTTAGTTCATAAATAAATATACGTCGCAATAGATTTATTTCTACGATGTAGAAATGCATTATTTATATTCTGCTTGATCCGGATTTTCTTTTCAGACTCTGAACATCAATTGTACATTATATCGCGAGATTAATATAATGCTGGGAATACTTACCGGTCCCAAGTACTGCGCGTTAGCAACGGTTGTTTCGGGCGCTGCGAAGGCCGGCGTGCCAGCTTGTCCTGTCAATAATTCTCCAGATTCTCTTAATTCCGTACTGACGCCTAAATCAGCGATTTTAATTCTGCCATCCCTGTCCACTAGTAGATTGCTTGGCTTTATGTCACGATGCACTATTTTCTGATAATGCACTGAAAACAATAGTAAATAAACCTTTTTAATATGCGATTTTTATTAGAATTCCAAGATTTTTTAAATTTAAATATCACGTTTGCAGTTAGAAAATTTTTGTAGTTATATAAAGTATTTCTTGATAGAATTGTAGATTGTTTACATAAGAAATAAATACATCTCATTTATCTCCCCCCTCCCCCCTGATGAAATTAGACCAGTGATTCGGAATCACAAGTTTTAAGTCGATTATCATCTAAGCAGCTTTATGTTTTATTGAATAGTGTCTGACGTGACCATATTACACTCTCGTGTGTAAAGTATACTAACGTAGTTATTGGGTTTACGTAATGTATGTGACGCCTCTTTCGTCATTGATCCACGATGGACGTTGTGATTCATAATAGGCACCAGATACATTACGCAAATCCGCCTGTCGAGAGGATTTGCATTCTATTATTTAACGCGTACGTGATAAACATGAGGCATGCCGAATGTGGATTTAGCCTACGCAATGTGATTAAAACGCAAATCCTCTATATTTTGAAAACCTTTTCACGAGATAAAAAACCGGTTTGAAAAGAAAGAATAAATGTTGAATTTCAACAATTATTATTCAATTTATGATAATATGACTAAAATCAATTTTACATGCATTTGTTATTCTCAATATATAAAATTTAATTCTAACACTTAATAATAACGACGAATCATATAGGATCTCTTTTTGGATTTTTTAGAAAAATATCTTAGCAAAGTCTTTGTTTTTAAGAAAACCGAATATAATGATGAATAACTTACAATATTCGACTCCCATGACAACATCGCGGAAGTAACGCCTGGCCGTTGACTCATTCAGAGGTTTGTCAGTGGGTATAAGGAGGATTTCACCTCTGTGGACTAGTTCGAAAACCAGGTGGAGATTGTCCTTGTCAGGATGGTCGAGCACCTCCACAAGTTTCACGACGTTAGGGTGATCGAGCTTCTTTAGGATAGCGATTTCCTTGTAAACTTTCGCCAAGGGATCGGCGCCTGCTCTACGCGGTGGTATTCTCCCAAATATTCCTGTTTTTTTCATTAATTTCCTTTTGCTCACTATCTTCATGGCGTAATACGTGCCGTCCTCCTCGTTGAAAACCTTTTTCACGACACCGAAGGAACCCTGTGCAAGTGCGAAGTGATGCATAAGTAAAGGCGCGAAAGCACATAGTTGACAGTGCATTTCTGTTCTCAGGATACGCTTGAAATTTTCAGGACTTTCTCTGCGTGGAATTCTCGATTACTATTGTTTAATTCAGCCTTTAGTTCTTTCGACATTCTTGACAAACGACAAATTATTGAAGGCTCTCGAGAAGATTGTTGTTAATATAAAGAATAAATTTTATCTACACGATGCAAATAAAATATATTTGCAATGCTGCAACTTGATATTTGATTTTATCATGAAAATATCAAATTATTTAAGCATCTCAATAAAATAATAATATTTTAAATATATTTTATTTTTTTTAGTAAAGATTATTTTTATTGTTAGAGGGTATTTTTTCTCTGCTGCAATTAACGATTTCGCACTGACGCAAGTTTGAGGTGGAATAGTCTTGACATTAATACGAAACATGTATATTAATTAAATAATACTGTGATATGAATATGTTTTCTAAAGAGGAATATTATATTGTATCGATAATCTCATGATTCTCTTCGCATCCTTTTACCTTAACCTTGCAACCCTTTTTGTGGTTCAGCTGCGCTGTTATCATAATGCGCTTTATATCACCGTGGCGACTAGGTCGAAGGTCATCGGCGATGCTATCGGGAGTGGAAGCATAATTTTATAGTTCACGGTATGGTCACCTTTGAGCACGTCCGGTCGTGGCCATTATTTCGTTATAAATATATAAGCGACGAGAGCAAAATTTAATAACGTATCTATAATATATCTTAATCTCGCATCTAATAATGAATATAACTTTTCAAGGTTGACTTGTTTTGAAAATTATAATATAAAACTAGTCAACAACTATTTTTCTTAGAAAAATGATTGTTTATTATTAGAATATTGCCATGATTCATATCTATATTATGTAGTCTGAATCCAAGTAATTTATGAGATGAATTAATTCATCGTACAGAAATAGTTCTTGGCACACTATAGTAATCGGTATAATGATTGATATAATGATATCCAGTTTTTTTTTATCCCGACAAGAGAGATCTTTAACGTATAATTATGCAGCAAAGAAAAACTAATATAATAACATTGTCGAGAAGGAGATAGATCGATACATTAATATACTGTTTATAAATGCATGACGGTGGTGATTATGCGATTTCAGTGTCACGGGGTTAAAGTAATTAATCGTCGGTATTAAATTCTATTTCGATCGATGGCTCTTACCTTGACGAAGAATTCAATCTCGAGTTTGAATGCAGTTTTAAACGATACGATAAGGGAAGAGAGATTAAATCGTGAACTTCACGAGTTTGCGTCTCTTTTTCTATCTGCCGCTCATCGAAAATAATTTCACGCGCGGAAAGACATTTGCCCCTGTTTATAAAAAACATTTTATTCCCTCTCCCTTTCGCCCCTTCCTCTCTCTCTTTCCTCCAGGGAAACGATTTCTGGAATCTCTGGCGCGAACCTCAAGATCGTGCACGGCAAACTTCTTCTCGCAATTGGAAGCTTCGCGCTTTTCACTCAGTTTATAGTAAAGTGCGAAGTTATTGCGATGGTTGTCTTATTTTCTTTCTCGCGTTTATTTCGAATCATGTTATACTAGGTGCATAAGTATTGAGCATCGCATTCTCATTTTTGTAAGGGCACTTGCGCGCGCTTTTATTCGAGGGAAATGTTTCGTGCGTCGTTTACATCAAACGGAATTTATTGCTTTTTCTGCAAAACGCGCGAGCGATTTTTAATCTTTCTATACTGTTCTACTGTAAAGTTTATTCCTTATGTGTAATTTTCGCACGATGTCGCAAGATGATTAAGCGTTTTTATTTAAGTTGTCATTTTGTCAATTAAGTCCATTTAATCAATTAAGAGCTTAACAGAAAAGAAGTTGGGCCAGAGATGAGAGATAAAAGTATACTCTAAAGAAAGAAATTCAATTTATTAGATAAGAGCCACATATAGCAAATTATTCCTAAGAAAACGCGTCAGCGAATTAACGTACCGATAAACAGGAAAAAACTATGCAATCATTTATCTCGTACATATATTGGCAATTATAATAAATTATGCGCATAAGAAACCATGACGATTTTAATAATTTCTGCGTCGTTTGAATTTCCATTCTTACAGGCAATGTTGCGTTACCGGGTGCGATATAACGTGATTATCGGCAATAATCCGTAACTGCGCAGCTGTTAATTACTTCTTAACAAGTATGAAGGATGAGCAGAAGGGGAAATTGCTGAAAATGATGACTCGCGGCACGAGTTATTGGTTATTGGAGGAAGCGCCCGTATTCGATATCGATAATCATATCATTCCCCCGTTTGTTACGTGAGCGCCGTGAAATGGTTTCGCTCTTCAATGAGAGGAATGCGACACGTTGATCCTCTTATCGACGAATACAGATATTGATTGTTAAAATGTCGCGGACATAATTGAAAAGGCATATTAGACTATCGCAATATGCGCAAACTGTCCACCACGAAATTGACTTGACGCGAGATTTGTTATTTCCCATCTAGATCGGGTCAAAGGGATGGAATTTTCAGTTTTTCTCATAACTCTAACAATTGAGAAATCAATTTATTATCTAATAAATATGTAAATAAATTTTACGGTAATATTTCGTATCATCTTTTTTATATGAATTTGACAAATTCGAAACTAATTCCTTTCTAATAAAGATATCTATACGATTTCTACGAGTTTTTATACGTCGGCTAAGTAGATATATAAAGATTTGTGTAATCATTTTTAGAGACAAATATAAATGATAGAATTATCTCTCTTTCCGACTTGATTTTTAATGGATTTCAGTGAAATTTTAATCTTACCTTTCCGATCTCGTTCAGCACTTTGTATTGATTCAATTGCTGTTGACCGTCATGCTGGCTATCGACGGAGCATTCCCTATTGAGCGCTCTGATGCGTTTCCTGGGCAATCTATGAGGGCTGGCGTGAGGGTAGCGAGAATGAACGGATTTGTAGGTGACATCAGCTTTCTCGAACAGTCGCCGGCTCGGTCCTGCTTCGTCGGGTAAGGATAATTTTCTCAAATCTATAGTCCGATTATTATCCGAGGCAATAATAGTTTCCACGTTTGTCTTGTGCACATTCTTACAATTCGAGTTGCCGCTAGAGTGATCGATGACTGTGTCGACTCGTTGAATCGTGTCCGCCTCGTCCGATGGTGCATTTTTGCCGCTATTGCGCGGAAGATAAATATTGGGGTTCTTGAAGATAGACGTCACTTGTATATCGCCTAAGAAGATATTGACAGCAGTGAGAATTTTGACAAATTAATTTTGAAGAAAAAAAACATTTTATGTCGTCATTTTTATCTTACCATTAAGCAAGCATTCCATAAAGTAACAAAAATTGAGAGGAACGAGAAACAAGTTTTATAAAAAATAAGATTATATTATACAACAAATAATCTATTTTGAATAAAAATAATGTATATATGATGAAAATCGATTAAATATAAAAAAATTTTAGGCTGCATAACAAATTCTAGCTTCTTGTAAAATTTTTTATTCTACGATCTTGTCCAGAAGATTTTCTAATTATCCATCCGATGAATTTTAAGAATTTCGGTTTTCTCTAACTCGAAAATCCATTATAGATTGCATTGATAGCAACGTAGTTTACTTACTGAGGCGCGTTGTCAGTCCATCAGTGATCTCCTGGGTCTCAAAACTCCTCTGCCGCGGTAGGGTTTTGTCTCTGACGACCTCCTTTGCCTCAACGTCGAGGCCGGAGCCCGACACCTTTCTGTGTATCTCTGTCGTCGGCATTCTTCCTTTCGCTGTATCTCCAGACTGCTCAATGTTCTCAGTGTTCTCCTCAATTATCGGTTTCGATTTGTGTCTCTCCTTCTGAGACTCTTGCTGTTGCGTATCGCCGCTCGTCGTGGAGTTTCTTCTATTCTCCTCCAAGCTATCACGACGGCTTACGTAGCCGCTGCTCTGTCTTCGAAGAACATCAGTGTTACCCTGTGTCAGAGTTTTCAATGTATCATCTCCCTCTTCGAGGTATAGTGCGCTGTCTTTGCGTACTTCCTGGATGTACTCCGGGCTCGACAGTACTTTCGACGGACCCGGCGCATCCGTCGATGCTTGTTCAGTGTCAGAAGCGCCTTGCGTCTTTGTAGTGGGTGAATTTGAGGGAGAACTGTCGACTGCAGAACCTCTGAAAGAAAGAGAAAAGCAAATTTGTTCATTTGTGCACTTGAAAACTTTTATAATTGAATTGTAAAACTTAACATTTAGAAACTACGTTTATCTTGCAGCTTTTTTTTTTACATTATCGCTATTTCTTGGCACTGGAAATTGTATACCTTCACAACAGATTGATCATGATGTATCATTTTTTCTACAGTGAATAATTATATTATTAATAGTGCGCATAGTCCTTTTACGACGATAATTTTACGACGATAAATAAAATTACTTTAAACTTCCGGTTATACCATATGTCATATACCATTTATAAAATTTATGAGATTTTTTTTATTAAAGCTTATTCCCGTATTATTGCGCTGTCGTTTAAAAGTGCAGAGTTGCAGTTCGATAATAAAATGTCAGACAGCCAACGCGTAGTAGTGGATTATAATCGTTTCGAATTTATCGAGATAATTGGTACGATATTTGACGCCATAAAATAATCCCGGAACAGGAGAAAGAACGTCACCGATTAAACTTTTTTAAATGATCATGAACAGTATAGAGTTTTGACAATGGATGAAGTCTCATGTGACCTGATATATGAAGAGCTCATTTATTGACTTGCGTTATATTGATAACGAGACACCAAATACCGATAAATCCAAGTCGGGAATAGATAACGATATTCTGATGTTCTTTAAATGACCTTACTTACCCCTGCATTTTTGCATTAATATGCAGAATAACATTTCTTATTAATATCAATGATGTAATGCAAATGCAAAACGGTATCTTTTTTAGAAGAATTATTTAACTTATATATTTTTCCGCGAATATCTTATTAGTTACAATATGTACAAGATATTAAATAAGTGCAAAACAATATGAATCAGAATTATATTTTTTGCGTTTATTACTAATAAAATAACATTAAAAAATGATCGTAATTAAAAGAATTAAAAATTCAATTTTATATAGTAATATCAATATTAATGTCAATAAAAAAATTTTTGTGGTTAATGCACTCAAAAAGAATACGAATTTTTTATACAAGAGTTATATAATTGTTTGCCAGTTTTAAAAATTTATTGTAAATTCACATTATAAGACATTACGAATTAATTTTTTAAATTACATCTAGATAACACTAAACATTTAATTATATCTATTTTCTACATTTAATTATATCTATTTATTAATTATATCTATGTTCTATTTATATAACTAATTGTATATACTTAATCTTTTTGTTAAAAAATAGCCGAATATTTCAATATATTTTCGAATCAAACATTAATTATTTTCTTAACGAATTCAAAGTTAATTAAGTTATTTACGTTTCCTTTTTTCTCTTCCTCCGCGAATTGTTTTATTCACAGATTTATTTGTTTGTATGTGTATGTATAATAATATTTAATGTTGTGTAGGATGTTATAATATAATTATTATTAAAGCGATTTGGTACAATAAATGTAAAACATTCGTTAATTCCCTCCGATGTCGAATGAAGCTATGAAGCTCTTAAATTAAGTTAATGTGCGAATATGGTAACTAAAATAATAATTTAACATTAAATCGATCCTGAGGAGTCGGGCAGTAAAATCCTCTTTAAACTTCGAATTGTACGGAGTCGCGTATACGTGCTCATTCATGGCAGAAACAAGCAATCTGCAATTGAAATTCGTTGGCGATGCGGTCACATGTTGAGACGTGAAAATATCAAATTTAAATAACAAATCTGCTCCGTGGTCCACTGCTCGTCCCGAGATAAAACGAAGCAAAGGAAGATAAAATCGTCGACTCGTGTAAGATGAGCTCACGTTCCTTTCAATACAATGACAATCAGGTTTTTCTTCGTTCGCGTCACATATAACAAGGATCCGGAATATTTAATGTGACTTGCGTGATATCATTAATAAATTAAATTCGTTATTCACGTGTAGTTAGTCACGATGAAAATTGAGAAACTTAGCAGGCTAAGTTGACAAAGGAAAAATATATTATCCTTATATATCATATTGTCGTGAAAAGTTTTAGCCTATGAAAGTTAAATTTACGACTTTTGAAACTTTTCACACAGACAATAGACAATAATAAAAAATACATATAATTTTTATTTATTAATCAGTTGTTACATACACATCTGATATAATATTTTATATTAACCATTACTCCAACAAGAGAGTCGCGTGACTGTTACTTCGTAAAGATTAAATCTTTCGTTTGCGTGACGCTGTAACTTGTCAAGACTTCACTTTGCACTCTAATTTTACGTCTACATCATAAGCATTTCGCGGACGTAAAAGTCGACAGTCAAAACATCGATAATATGTGGTAGTCCATTTTTCATCCTTCATAGATGATAGAATAATGGAAGGCGCAACGTTATACTTCGCGGCACGCGAGGCGCCGCGTCGCTTGCTGCCGTATGATGCACCCAGAGAGTGAAGTGCAATTCGACACGAAGTCGGTGTTCAGTATGTGGATCAATTGTACGGTCCAAACTAGGCCAATGAATGCAATAGCGAGATATAAGATCCGCATTTGCCGCCACATGGACAAAGTCGCATCAAACTTAAAATGCGCTCCTTCGACTCGAAGAGTTGTAAGCGATAGCGCCGTCTAACTAATTGTAAGATGGGCAAACTTAGAAACTCTAATAAGAATCACGTTATTGCATTTCTCTCAATTCTATTAATCTTCTAAATTTGTGTTGATAAAGTTGTATATAATAATAAATTATAAGAAGTAATAAATTTATATAATATGAATGCTATTTTTGTGAAAAATACATGCAATTAAAATTTCTAAAAATTAAAAAACAATTTAATGATTGCTAATAAGATAGCAAAAAATTATTATTAAACTGTTTGCAGGAATATATATTTTCTTCCAAATAGATACAAAAGGTATTTTGTACTCATTCATAATTAAGCTTACAATTAGTTTAATTTTAGAAAATTTTATTTTTCTATATTTGGTTTTTTATAAAAATAAGTATTTGCGGAAACATTTATATATATAATTTAATTATTATCTTTATTCTCTTAAATTTATCTCTGTATTTTATTTCTATTGATATAATAAAGATCTTACAATTACAATATAATAAAGATCTTACAATTAGGAAATTAGGATATAAAGAAAATATTCCGAATTTGCCATAATTAGTCATTATCTCGTGGAATCGAATCCCACTATGATGTGCTGAAGCATCCTTCGACAATTTGCTTACACAGCAAAGCGCGTAGGGAATAGTTGTGCGCATCATCGCTTACGAATGCGTCGAATAAGGCGAGGTAGTTCAGCGCAAACCTATCAAACTATTCCCGTATTATCCACACAAACTGCATACTGGATTCAGGATTGCGCACTGTAATTTCGAGTACTCCTTTAATTATAACTTTGATGTTTCAATATCAATTATTCTGACGTAACACACGGTAGCTTTAATTATCGTAATTTAACATTGAAAAATAAATTGCTAGCTATCTTAAATTGAACGTGAACAATTTTGAAATTAATCATAATACTAAAATATTATTGTTAATATTAAAATTCATAAGAGTAATTAAATTTTAATAATGTAAAAGTATTAATATTTTCAGTATTAATGAAAAAGAAATTATACTCCATGCTTTTATGATAGTCACACCTATAATCATTTTTGATAACTTTAATTCTAAAAATGCACTTTATGCAAGAAATGCGCGATTTCATACAATAATATGAGTTTACGGAGTAAAAGGAAGTTTTGTAATTAAAAAAATTCTGGATCATATTGAAATGATTTATAATTAAAATTAAATCAAACATATGTGTGAGCAGGCTCTTCATAAATTTTCAAAAATTCTATCTCTAGTTCTCATGAAAATTGTGCATCTGTAAGAGTAGAAAAAGAAGCTTTCACACCTTCGTGTCGAGACAAGTTTTCATTTATAATTGAATACACAACGAACGAGGAAAATTGTTTTTACACGCGTTTCTTCGCACAAACTCACACATGTCTTGACAACCGGTTGTCACCTATTATGATCAGCAAGGAATATCGCTGGAACGTACAGACACTGCGTTCCGCAGAAAAACGTTTGACACTCGATAAAGCCACGAACGATCCGTGAATGCCAACAAGCGAATGTGAATGTGCAGGTTTCGATCGTCGCAAAAACCGGGCGACGCGTGTCCGTGTTGTTTGTGTACGTGGAGCACGTACAACCGCGGAATGCGTATTTATCTGCATTTTGTCTCGCCGCTGCATCCGCGTCTGACCGACAAATGAGTGATACGCGCACGTATGCAACGTAAATTGCAATACACAGTGCCGATGAGAATCGAGAGGCGCTGGATGACCAAGCAATTGTTTACATTGTGGGTTTTTCCCTTCCAAAATAGGATAAAAGTTATTTTTCTCAATACTTAGTTTTTAATTTTTGTCGCATTAGTTTTTTTTTAAATTTATTTTTCTGTAATACATTTCTGAGAACACTCCCTTGCACATTAAAATATTATTTTTCTTTCACTTTGAGAGTTTATTAATTTTTTTCTCTTAAGAAAAGATGAAAGCTTATTTAGTGTGATTAAAAAGCTCTCTACTGATGGAAATTTAATTCATCTTTAAAGTAAAAGTTCAGTAAAGAGGTTAATACTTTCCGTTGTTTTATATTTCCGGAAATGGCGCGAGATGATGCAAGGAGAAAAAAGGGGTGGACGTTAATAATGGAACGATCAGTTGATTTTTTGTGGTCACGCGGAGAAAGCGTAAGAAAACGTGAGAATCTTGCATTCCTCCGTAGATTGCGTAATGCAGAAATGACAAAAGTATGCCACCATGTCGAAATTGCTACGTAACTTGTGAAATTGTAACATACAATAGTATTTCAAATGCATTTCCATACATCGCCCGCAGACAAATATTTCGTTTCACATTGTTGTTATCCATTTCTGGTTACGACCAATATTGCAGAAACCAAAAGCGATGCGATAAGAACATACACACACGTCGCGTAACTTGTAATAATCTTATCACAGTGGTTAATTATTTGACTTTTACTACTTAATGACATTGAAAGATTGATAAACATATTTACAACGTATTGCCAACGTATAACATTTGCGATAATATTTATTTTATTGAGGCAAAATATACTGAAATATACACGCATATGGCATCGTGTTTTTTTAATGCTATTTAATCTGCATTAAACTCTTTAAATAAATCAGAAAATTAAAATTTTCAATAACATAATATTAATTTATATTTCAATAATATAAATCTAATCTTAATATCATCGTTTAACACTGATGTACAAAATGTAGGAATAACGTAATTCTCGTTTAAAAAATCATACATTATCATGAATCTCAGTTTCATGATATAAATGTAATGCTTCACGATATTGATGTGCGTGATCATAAATTATATTTTTATACATATGACAGTTACGAATGCGATGAAAGATTTTCTCGACTATTAGATTACTGAGATATAATAGATACTCATTATAAGGGAGTATAGTTAATGTAAGAATTCTTCTAATTATTTTGCGTCACGTTGTTTTGATATTACATATTTAAACCTTAGAATTTCTAGTTAATGATTTGATAATGTTTATATTTTAATATCTTAGTAACGGTAACAATTACGATTTTTAAAATTATATCTCATGTTATACTCTAACCTAGTTTTTGTTTATAAAGTTAAAGTTGGATTATGTGTAATCATTAATTAATTACTTTCGAAAATATTTTATTAGGAATGCAATACAAAATGTAATTGTCTTTAAAAAAATTCCATTTTACAGAAAACTATTTTAATATTAAAATATCTGAGTTTAACGTTTGTTTTTAATCTATATCAACATTTGTATGATTAAAATACATATAATTTTTTGCGTACTGAGAGAGTTCAAGTCTGCAATTGTGTATTTATTTTCGCCAACTTCTGCCGAAACGATCGAAAAAGTTGCGCAACGACAGCTAAAATTCTCGATCGAAGAGAGGTCATAAAATTCTCTACGATTGATCTGGACGTCTCTTAATTAAGATTCATGCCCGCAAGGCATTAATCAACTACGTACAGTATGTCGAGAGGGTTCCGAATAATTAATTGTTATTCCAGGAATGAGCATACGCGTCGCGCGCACGATGCATACACTTACATTCTTCCTTTATCCGAAGGACAAATCGGCCACAAGCCTGGCGTAATCAGGAGGCTGGTGGGTGGTGAACCAATACATTAATTAAACTGTAATTATCTTGTGCGTACTCGCAACGTACGTCACGCAATACTGTCTGTGCAGGTATCTAATAACGAATGTACGGAACGTACGTTGTTTATCATCGAATTAATAAGTGTGATTTATTTAATGGCGTAATTATCTCGAAAATGTAGAATTTTAGGATCGCGCAAATAGTGCAGTCAATGCAATTGCGAGCCTCCAACGTTGAGAAATTTCATTGTAATTTAATAAATTAAATGCGAGGGAAATATATGAAACGACAATTGCGCAACATCATATTTCTACGCTCTTAACGATAAAGCATGTTGGCAAAAATGAAAATGATGATATTAACGTTTTACAATTTTACATTATATCATTATAATGTATCATACATTCATCATAGAAGTTCAAATGTAAAGCGAAAAAGTTCTTGTTGACTGACGGCAGTTGTACCTTTGACATTAAATCAAGCGGAGTCCATTAATTAATGCCATCCGCGTAACTCTAACTTTAAATTATTGAAAGCTCCTGCGATGTATCGTTCAGGGTCGACATGCGAATCTATCTGGTCGCGGTGGAAAGCCGCAACTCCCCGGTCTCGAGTTCTGCCAAATGCACTGTATTATTTGCTCCTGACATAAAATGAGGACCTCAGGGAACCGTACATTGCCGTTTTACTATGCGTGCATTACGATTCGTATACAGTCGGTATAGCTAATAATATAGTATACGATAAATCCTTCAAAGCATTGCCGGATGCCGTGCTATTTCTTATTCGCACTGCTGATATTTTGTGTCATGACTTCTGACACGAGGTTTCTCCAAGAGAAACCTTTAAACCTTTACACAAGGACGTAGCTATCTTTTACTAAAATAGGAAGCACTAAAGTCTATATAAATTCATTATTTTTCCGGTATAGTAACTTTTTAAAACGACAGGCTTAATTTTAATATGCAAATTTTTTTTTTACTGCTTGGAGATAGATTTCTTCTATATTAAGACGTCGTTCAGAGCATTGATAATTTTCAAATAAACTACAGAATATAAGGAACGCGTCGTAAATTGAACATCTTTTGGGAATAGTTAAATAATTTTATATTTAAATTAGAACTGATTGTATCTTCTTGGAATTTTATTTTTTAAAGAATTTATGCGTAAGGATTAAAAATATAGTTGTGTTATTCTACAAAATCTTTATATCGACTTGGAAATAAAGTGGAAAATAAAGTATATGTGTGACTGTCGTGGAAATCAAAAAGAAATAACGGCAACATAAATTCTCCATAAATCTCCATTTTTGTGCTGAAGAGAATAATGGTGACCGATATCGCGGTTGATCGAGCGAGTTTGTTCTACTGAAAGGTTTCTCGATCGGTGCGAGCGAATAATTCATATGATCGAATATGTATCAGAATCTATCGGTATAATTACGTAAGTGTGTTTTATGTAAAATTAAATGTGAACTTTGTGCAATTAAAGCTCAAAAATGGTGTACAATGGGGTACATTGATTTACAGTTGAATTTCAAAGTAATCAAATATTTTTAATTAGTTTCTGACATATTAAAGAAATAGAATTTCAAAAACTATTGCAAAAAATATCGAATCTCATCAATGACTTATATCTCTTGAAAAGTCAATTAACTATCGATATATTTTATCGTCAGTTAAAATATTATTAACCCATATTAAAATTAAAATACGTTCCAAGTTTTCAAATATATAAAGTAATACATCCAAATTTTATTAAATTATAGATTTTTGTGTTGTTGTTCATTGGCATGTCCTCAAGATGCCTTTTTTTCATTTGGCACGTAACATTTGGGAAACCGCAAACGCAATGCGGAACCTTAATCGATGAACAAACTTCTCGTTCTTTTTCAACTAGATTACCCTTCGGTCTTACCACTCTCTACAAAAAGCTTTTCTGAAAGCGCACGAAATACTAAACGCGGTCCTTGGCGAACTTTGATGAAATGAGTGTTGAGTTACTCGAGAAGCCTCAAGAAAGAGAATTTCGTTAATTTTAGAAGGCTACTACTGAAATGATACTCCACCATAGAATGAGGGCTGAAAGGTTTTGTTCTCAACGAATTAATCGCAGTGAAAGTCTCCAGCAAAAATTGAAATGTTAGTTAACCCTTGTCAGCGAAAATTTTTATGTACTAATAGAATTTTTTATAAGAAAAAAAATAAAAATATGAAGCTATTTTTCATTAGAAAATTAGAGAAAAATTAACATATTGTATATATCAAATGGAAAATTTTATTAGATTTTCTTAACTTTTCGTTATCTAAGTTTTATAAACATTACATAAATAATAAATAATAGAGCCATATTAGTAAAATATTATGTAATCATTTCTGCTTTTGAATTATTTTTAACTGAAATAGATTGACATTGATTTACACTCTACATGTGTATGGTAGCGATAATTTTAACATAAACATTTACATTCATTTTTTTGTATCTTTGTAAGTACTTTACCAGTAACTCGTGATCCAGGATGTTTTTAAAGTTTTCATTTCACCAGTCTCGTCGTATCACTGATAAACGTTAATGTGATATGGGATAATTGGCTTATTATAATTTGTGGAAAGAGATTCTTTTTTGAGAGAAAAACATGAAAATCTCGTATTAAACGATATATTTGGTTGCAATAGTTATCTCTCACAATCTATTTCGAATTTTATATTGAAATTACATATGTGTTTTTTTTCTAATTACATTCTTATGCAAACCATACAATGTACGCGTATCTCTTTTATTGTAAACATCGGTAAAACAGACGTTTTGTCGCACAAAAATTGTTTTTGTATTTCCATTTTGTGAATGCTGCTGAAAATACAAAGGATTTTTTATTTTATATGAATAAAACATTAATTACTTGTGAACTGAATATGCATATGAAAGTAACAAAGATAAAAGTATTATTTTTGTATTAATGTAGTACATAGATCCTCATCACGGAATGAAAATACGATTATTATTTCTAAATTGGGAATTATTACTAGAATATGCAATTCTGATAAAAATCAAGTTTTTAATGAAGATTATTAAATTATTTAGATATTCTAATAAATAGTATTCTGAGGAGCTTAATATTTTATATTAATTTTTAATTTCTATCAAAGTATACATATATATATTATAGTCTGATATTTTTGAAAGATAATTACTTATTTCTCGCAATAATTCAGCAAAACTATTTGAATGCTATGAGTCAATTATAATAAAGAAGAGGACGAGATTGTTATATAAAAAAGAATATATCTCTCACGATAATAAGATTAAGTTTGGCATAATGCAGATAGGCGAGTTGAGGAAGCCAAGGGGAAGGAGAGGAGACCGAAGTGTCTCCTGCTGGCTATTAGTCAGTTACTAACGTGACGATGTCTCGACTAATGGCGTTATTAACGACACGGTTGTGTACGTGACTCCCTATAGCTCTCGTATCGTTTTCGTACATTGTTACAGCGGTGTGCATCAACGATCGATATTATTCGCAATTAGAGGGACATGTCATTTTTCGATAGGTATCACGAAATGTGTTAGGCGACCTTCCTTTGCTGGGAAAAAGAAAGGTGTATTCACATTGATTAAAATTAAAGGACGCGAATTTTTTAATGAAAATTTCTGTTTTTAAGGGAATATTTATAATAATATTAAAGAAGAAATTACTCTTTTAATATATTTCAATATATCTCTAATTAATGTAAGATAAAAATAATAGAAAAAAACTAGATATATGTTTTACAATATTCCTTATACAATCATTATACATATATGCTTATTAATAATTTTTAAGGAATAAAGAAAAAAATTAGTTTTTTGGCGTTCATTTCATTTTGCTTTAAATGATGAGTGGATTATTCTTTTTTCATTCAAGTAAACAAAATAAAAATTATTTTTATTTTTTATCATATTAGACAGAATAAAGAGTCGTACTAAAAAGATTGTCTATTTCGAACAAAACATATATTTGACTCATCGTTTGTCGGTAAGTCGCCGTAAAACGAAATTCGTGGCGTTAAGAACAAAGAACACAAACATACAAAGCCAAATCTCGTCCACAGAAGAAATCAGAGAAACTGAAATAATAGAGTGCGTCCATTCACGTCTCTCTGTAATAACGGTCAGCACACGAAAGCGCTTTGATTAACATGATGAAGTACAAGCTCGTGGACGTTCAATGATTATGCATCACTTTCATGAACCATTGTACTACGTCATATGGACAATTGAGTGATCATTAACAACGTAATCATTAGCACCTGGTCATGAACATTGCTCTTTGACAACATTCCATTTGTTGTCATAAATACAAAGAAAGAGGTAATCTGCGATCACAGTTACTTACGAAATTATGCAAGAATTTCCAAGTCGCATTTTACAAGTTTCTTCTTTGATAAATTTTTTGAAATTTTGAAATCAACGTAATTTTTACAATAATTTCATCCATAAATTTTGCAAATGCATCAATATGTATGTCTTATTTAATAACACTCACGCAAATTTCTAATATCGAAACCACCGGACGCGGATATCACGGTCGACGTATCGCTCATTCCCGCATCACTTCAAAATTACACATGATTCCGTTGGAGATACACTGCGCGCATATATCCTCGGAGTATGACATTTCGAACTGCGATCGCGTGCAGCATTTCTCCGTTTCATTCCTTTTACCCTAGCCGGCAGACTGAATTAATGATGCATCGCGCCATCGACCAGCACGTTCGTTCACGACCGATATTGGGATCTGCGATCGATTCCGATGCACGTTGCACATGAGGCACGTTTTAGACTATAAATGATCTCGCGATAGGTACGACACCGGATCTGCCGGCTCGTGGCAAAGTCGCTTTAAATTAATCATGTCTCTTCGATACAATCGGTTCAACATTTCTCGTTGCTTCGTATTTTCCTAAATCGATTACACCTCCAGACTTCTGCGTTCGATTCTTGCAGAATCATCATCATGCTATTAGCATTTTTCCGAGTCTATTTAAAATTTCTGTTTTTCTGTATAAATGAAACAATTGCATTTATCTGTCTAATTAGTTTATTTGCTTACTTATGCAAATATAATTAAAATGATTTCCAAAATAACGATATTAAAATTAAAACGTTATCATTATGATAACGAAACTACAAATATTTTAGAATTTTAGATTCCGCTACAGTTAAAACATTCATCTCCTTATCTGCTGTTATTACGTGAACATTTGAGCGCTATAATTATCTTCCAGCATTTAATTTGGATTACGTTTATGATAGAGAATGAATTGTGCATCGGATTGGATTTAATATGATTAATAGCCAATTAATTGTGGTTAAATGCAATTAGTCAGACTAATCTGTCGCGTTTTTTTCTGTTTCGGCTTAGAATATCATGCGAGATGATGTGCAGTTGGTATGCTTTATTTATGATAATTAAATTACAATTTATGATAATTTATGAGATTATTATAAAAAATTTAAAATATTGATAATTTAATAATAATATATATGCATAATAATAATATATATGCATATATATCATTCCAATATTTAAGACTTTTCATTGATATTATTTTCATAGTATTCTTTACAGCATTATCACATTTAGTAAAATAAAATATGTCTTATAAAAATAAAATAGAGCTTTTAAAAGTTGACATTTCGTATTTCTTTAATTATCGGTAATATACATCTGAACATAATCTTTGTGTGTGCATCGAAATAACGTAGTAATTCTCCGCAGTTTGTCGCAGCACGAATTAATCTTATTAATCGGTGAGACTGCTCGTTGTCGACGAGTTATACGCGACACGTTTTATCGTATTATACATGAGTGCACACAATTCGCGACGTCTTCAAAGCCCGGATCGAATTAATAACGTTCCATTAATTGATCCCGATCGACATTACCGTTTACATGTATGACAATGATGTTGATCACAGCCAGATTGTTACCTGACTACACAATGTTGTTCGTACTGGTAGCTATGTGCAGTTTGCGGACATTGAAGCACTAACTTTTGAAGCACTGAATTACATACGTCAACATTATCTGATTTAATGTTCACAATTTATGGATATAGAAGAATTTCATGGAGGAGTTTACGAACGATCGTAAAGATAAAACTTTTATGTGCTTTTGTCACAACGTTGAATATAATTTTGTTTGCATAATAAGTAAAAATAAATGAAAAAGAGGAACATTGCGAAAAAAATAAATTTTTAATTGAATAAAAACTTATTTGCATAATAGCCCTTTGGGCAATAATTTATATTCCAATAATTAATTATTGTTTGTATTGTACACGTTAGATTTCAGTACATATTTTCAAACACGTAAATAATCACTTAAAAAATGTTAAGATAAACAATAACGTCAAATCATTTCAAGAATTCTGTATTCTTGTGAATAATTTATGATTACAGTAGACAATTATCGCTTTCTCCAATCATTTTTAATATTTCCATTTTCTACAATCATCTTTAAAAAAAAATTTCTGGTATATTATATATAATCTTAATTTTAAATCTCTGAATTATAAAATCGTTGCATTTTTTTATGATGAAAAGACTTCATCACAAGGGATAAATAAATCATCAGTTAAATATAATTTTAATTTTATATACATAGACTCTCTACTGTGAAATTTTCCTATTTCTCTTCGTTTATATAAAAATCTCTTACCTATCAAATGTGTCTTTAATAATTACGCTTCCAATCTGCGCCGATCTATCGCCGCAATCTACCAATGGTTCACAAACATTCCATCATCGGAATGATATCCTCTTCTCTGACACTTCTGATGAATGTCTCAAGTACTTTTCACGCTTGATTGTGTCGGCACTCAATCGTATATGATATTTAATTAATATATATTCTTCGAAGAGAGCAATCGGATCACCCACGCGAGCGGGATTTCAGGAAAGAGAAAAAGATAAAAACTGCACTCGACGCTTTTCGTACTCTGTTCTCGACGCTTACTCTTCAGCTTCGGATTCCGGGGACGAACTCGTTTGTTCAGTCGCGTTGCTCTCTGCTCGGGCCGCCAACTATATGCAGCTCTGGCGGAGTTTGGACCGACCGCGTGTTTTCCCACCACCTCTTCTCCACCACCTTTCGGACCGATACTCCAGTCGTATATTGTACCCGCCTGCTCCGCTCCGATCTCGAGTTGCGTAATAATGACAGATAGGGAAGAGCGAGAGAGAGAGAGAGAGAGAGGGGGGGGGGAGAGGTAGAGAGAGAAAATGTGCGTATGGAGGTGCAGCATCCGCAATGGAACTTTAATGGAGCCTGGCCGATTCGAAATACGAAAGAATAAACATCCAAGGCGATATTTTCATTTTTGGTACAATGAAAAATGTTCCAGGAAATTGATATTTGCCTGATTTGACAAATATCAATTCTTGATAACGTTTCATATGATTTATCAAAAGAACTTAAAATTGCATTATCGAAACATATTCGATAAAGAAAGAAAATTTTTTTAAAGAAAAAAGATTTTATTTCCAATCGAATCTAATGTAGAAATCAAGAAAAGATGGATTTAATATATTTTTCAACAATTTATTTTTATCCTTGGACGTGTTCAACGGATGATCTCGAAAGAAGTGTGCAGATATTTCCGAGCGACTAGCTTCGCATAGACGGTGAACGATTGAGCTTATGTAAGTGGGTTCGTGTTTCCCTTGCAAATTTATTATTCGGCTTTTGTGTTTGGTGCCCTTTTGTAATGCTCGCCTTGTTCACACGTGCCTGAACTGGTCTCTGATCCACAACGATCTTCAGAACGTAGAAAGTGGGGTATCCGCTGGATCTTTCGACCAGTCTGGCCTGCGTCATCTCTGCAACGTATTTCTATGTGACACATGTATATATTGGCAAGTATGGGCGTGTGTAGGTGCGCACTTGCGCTCTCTTAAGATTCTCTGTTTGGAGAATACAGTTCTTTTATTCAATGATGTGTGGATACCATTTCTGCGAACTCTCACATTTGGTGAACACTCTTGCGTCGATATAAATATATCGAGGGTATATTGACCTATACTTGAAATTACCGGAAGATTATTTATCTGGCCACTTCCGGACAATTTGCTCGAAACGATGTGAGCGACTTGGAAAGTTTCTCGAGAAAGAATATATATTTTTCGTCGTAACATTTCTCAGTGACTTGGAAGTAATTACTTCGAATGCTTGCAACAATGAATAGCATGGTGAGAGAGTCGCAAAAGAATCGCTTTAAGACGCATGAGGAATATCAAAACGTCTCGATACGGCAAGGATGGTTATGCAGTTTCACTAGAAAAAAAGCGATAATTTATAACTTTGACCTCCTTGGCAATGTGCCACTGTAATTCGCATAGAAAACGCTGTCATTATTGCATCTATTATATCGTGGCGACGTAAATTATGCTGAGACATTCTGTTGGCAACCACTGTGGAACTTGTACAATTCAAATCGTCGATATTTAAGGTCGCAAAACACGTATCGACCATACAGTTAATCACGCAGGTGATGTTCGATTTTCTTGCACACAATTTAGAAATACTTTGTAGAAAATTTTAATTTTATAAAACAGCTAACCGTAACTGAATGTAAGTTAAATAATGGAATTAATATTTCTCATAATACCACTTTTTTAAATATATTCTTAATATTATATATTCTTAATATATTCTTAATATTTAATTTATAAACATTAAGAAAGAAAACAAAATTAAAAAAATAATTATTGAATAGAAAATAGAAAATAGAAAATCTTGAACAGTTATAATATTATAACTGTTAGTTATAATATTAACATAAAGTTAACTGTTTTTTAAAGTTAATTATTTTTTCACAAATTGGTGACAATATTATATAATCATAGCTAAAAAAATATTAAACAAAATATTTTGTTGAATAGTTAAGATATTTTTGAGTAATTTTGCATTAATCTTTATATGATTGTTTACGTAATTATTACAAATATAAAAAATTATATATTTTAATAATTGGTTTAAAAAATATAAGCATAAGTTTCTAAAATAAGAAATCATTTCTCAATATTTAATGGATCGTTAATATTTAAAATTTCGATGAGAATTCCTTCCGACAAAGCTGCAGCAGTCGTATATAAATGATCGTCGAGATAATAATAATCGTGTCCATTTACATACGCGTCCGGCAAAACATACCAGATGTTTCTGAGTAACTATGTCACATTTCCTATGTATGATAATTATTAACGTCACTACCGCAAATTTCCTTCGACGCAATTAATAGCTTATGAGTAGACAATCTTACGACGACTTAAAATCTCTACAATTGTTTAAATTCATTTCATGAGTTTTAAGAAAGAAAAATTTAAGAATTTTCGTAAATTCTTAATGTATACAATTTTATTATCATTATTACTTCTTACAAATTTCATTGCAAATCGAAAAAAGTTTCGGAGAATGTTGGTTGATAGTCCAATCCAATTCTCAATCGATTTTTTGAGCGAATTTCCGTTTTCGGTAGACAAAAGGTGCTTCTAAAATTTTACTATGTGAACTTTCCATATGGAAAAAAAGAAATTTAACTATTCGTATGAAACTATTCTTTAATGAAATGCTCTTTTCAATACCCGAAAATATCTCGTTTTGCGTATTTGAGTTTGGCAGAATATTGCGCAATATACTGGCAAAGTTCAAACCTCTAAACTAAGATAATTCGAGAATATGTGCACTTTTCGTGGTGAAAGTTCCACAGAGTTTCATCCAATAAATTGGAAATGTAACATGAGAATAGAAATTTTGTTATAGGATAAAATTAATTAATACAATGAAAACTACGTAAAAGAGATAATTTTATGCAAATAAACTTTTCGTAGTAATTATAGTTCTTATATAATAAAATTAATTACTTTGTGGAAGCAGTTACTCTATTCAAATTTTACAAATTATACTAAGAATTATTATAATGTAGAAGTTGTACGATAAACTAATATATCCCTATATCATTTTATCATTTTTATCTTATATTTTATCATTTTAATGTATGCTAGAATTATCACGTTTTTTTACCTTAATGTTCAAAATGGATATTGATTCTAATTTATTATAATTTAATATAACAATACTTCTTTGTTCTTTCTCTTTAAATGATCTCGCGATTAATTACTGGTAACAGTACCGTAAAAGAGATATTAATATCAGTATTTTACAGTACCGCAAAAAAAAATTAATGTAAAGATGCTAATATAAATGCTTCAGAGAAAGGTGATCGTTCATTTTTCCAATCAACTTCCAGACGCTCAAACGAAATAAAGTAATCGTGATTCATCTTTTTCATGAAATCGAATTTTCCTATTTTGGCAAATTTCTTTTTAATTTTTATTATCGCGTAACAGTGATATTATTTTTTTTGAAAGATAAATACGCATTGTAATACACGTACGCTTATAATTTTCAAAATGAGACAGTATTTTAAAAGGTCTTGTGTTAACCTTTTAATCTTTTAGTTTTATAAAAAAAATTATTATATTATATGACTTATTGAAATCCGTTCTCCATATGTCTCTAACATTTATTCACCTACTTTTAATATTTATTATTTTATGAATATAGCAGAAACGAGATATAATAATTATAGTGTCTCTGAATTTTTAATGTAATACAAAAATCGTAAAATCCACATGGTGTGTCAAACAAGTGACGATAGAATGAGAGATAGTGAAGGAGAATGGCAAGTCTGATATTTTAGAATTTAATCTCTTGGTATTCTGACAAGCAGCGGTTTCTGTAATGAAAGCGTGCATTGCCTGAAGGAGAACGGAAACTTGAATAAGGCAAAAGACAAGAAGAGTTACTCGAGAAAAGACATTATATTGTATAAGAAGAGGTTGTCATAATTTCAAGTCGGAAGCATCGGAACCTCTTTCGCACTGGCTTGAATTTAGACTTTACAGTGACGGTAGTCGCGCGCGCGATCTTTTACGACCTTTTGACGTATATTAAATTGAGTCATGATTTTTGTCTCAAGCTTTGAAGCATACTTTTGCTCTAAGAAGAAATATGCATTGATAATTGAAAAGGACATTTATGTATCTATTAAATGTGCAATTTTTTTGGCTGTATAGTCGGCAGGTGTATAAACATTTTTTTAAAAGCGCGTTTAATCTACAACACGACTTTTGATAATGCATATACACTTTAAAGATAAGAATTTATCAAAAATACTTTGTATTAAAAATATCTTTCAGCTAAAAAGTGTTTATATTCTGACGAATTAAGATCTTTTTCAAAAGAAAACTTTTGCATGCGTAAATAATTAATCAAGCAAGAGCTTATACATCCTCATGTTTTCCATTTTTCTTTGTGTGTAATTTCAATAGCCTCATAATTCTCGCCTTTCAAATTCCTCCTACAGACATAAAGAGCTCTCGTAATTGTACACCGAGACTATTCACGATAAGAGAAATCGGATATCGACTGGATCAATTTCTATTGAAGGGTCAGCTCTCTTTGAGGCAAATGCGAAGTTTTCGAATAAATTTCACGCAGACATCGATAGTTTGCGCGTTCTGATGCACGAAATGATGTTTTATTTGTCAGAATATCAATTCAAATTGATATTCTCCGGTATTTAAAAATCTTTTCAAATCTCTGAGCCATCAATCGATTTATTATGAAGTGAATGAATTGCAAAAATTTCAATTATGACGTAATCTTTGATACAATAGACTTGTTAAATAAATAATATACATGTTCATAACATTGAGAATAATATGCCTGTTATTTTTGGTATCATTTTGTTTCGTTCGAAAAAAAAACGGATGAAAATTGGTGGTGCCCATTGCGAGAGTGCGCGTCAGATGCAGGCTGATCCGTCTGTAGGTGAAAAGCTCGGCTTTGATGCGCTCCAGCGAACCGAAAGTTCTGCGAGTGCAAGCTCAACGAAGCGCGGAGACTGACGACTTTCCGCGCGCGCGGTTAAACTCTGCGCATTTTTCGTCCTCTTCCTGTTTCCCGCTTGCCTCCGATTATTTTTCCACTCTCTTTCGCAAATTTCTATCCCAGCTTTCTCGCCTCTTATTCGAACTGTCAGGACTGATTACGAGTTTGTTCCTCCTGAGAATCGAAATTTTGAAAGAAAACGCGGATATCGTAATGTAGAACACGTCACACGTGAAAAACATCGAACATGGCTTTCATACAAAACATGTACTTCTATACATGTACTTCAGACTAAAGCACGAAACATCATACATTTTAATGTAAGGATCCGCTTTCAAGAGATCGTGAGACAAAAGAACGACCATATACTGAACATGTCATCCATTAATAATAATCTTTCATTCGCTTTTGCATTCTGTCCACGGTTCGTATTAATTTTGTCAATAATTTATACAAGGAAGACGTAATATGTTATTCTTATATATTGTTATTATATGTATATCTTATATATTCTATAATGTACGTGAGTACATTTGGAAAATTTTCACCCCATAAGTCTTTCAAATTGTCAAATTTTACGTTTGTGTCGACATATAGAAGAATATGACATTTTTATGTGAGAATTTTAGAAACATTTTTCAAGGAAAATTGTTATTGAAATGAGAATTGAAGCTGACGTGTCGATATATATTTTATTTCTTGACGAAAATAGAGTGTCAATGATATACTGTCTTCCTGTAGCTGATAAAATATCGCGGCTAGTGTCCTGGAAGCGAAGTATCTCATATTCATGATATTTGTTTTTCGTATTTGATACTGCTCGCGCTTCAATTTTCCCGTCGGAATTTGAGCATTGTTTCAAGGATACTAAGCTCGAGTTTAGTATGTTTATTGCTTAATAAGACTGTGCAACATGTAGTGTATATATAATAAAATCTCTTAGTAATCTAATTTTATCAATCGGGAGTTCGTGAAAATCAGCGAGTCGTAAATTTTATTCAAAATGAGCTAATCTTTAACATTCTAATTTAACAATGCGGGCAATGTAACAATGATGCATGCGATGTTTCAACAATTTAACTGTTACGTCAGTTGGACGGTACACGGCGCGATACTGATATTACGAAACCCCTATCGGTGAAATCCCGTTGACACAGTTGTTCGCAACCGCGTTACTCTCGCGATCGTCCTATCTCGGACAATGCAGGCGGCATTCGGAACGTCGCGTGCGATTTCGAAGCTACGTCGCCGCAGAAATACGCGGGCGAGTATTGCGCAATGCATTGTCGTCACTTCGTGTCGCGGCGAGATAAACGTGAGAGCGGCGCTCCGAGAGCCGCAAGCAATAAGGGGGAAAAAAAAAGGAAAACAAAGGAACGGGGAAAAATGAGATGACCTTTTGGGAGAGAGCTGGCCGATCATGGTGTTCATTGCGTTTGCCCTCGCGTAGCGGCGCTCGTACCTCGTATCGGTTAGTCCCGCAAGATTCAATAATTTAAGCAGTAATGGCCTGGCCATCGATCGACGCTCGGCTGAAGTTTAAAATATCTCGCGTTGCTCGCTCTTACGATTTCCCAGTGCTTATTTTTCTTTCCCATCGCTTCTGTATATTGCGAAATGTTTCTGTATCACTACAGCGGTGTTTGTCAGAAACATTAACTCAGCAAATGAATGTTTATAGACAGGATCGTTAACTCCTTCATAACGGAACTGTTTATTAAGGAAAAAATCAACTTTTGAAATGGAATCATTTGCATAGTTATACAGCTATTCGTGAATTTTCGAATAAATTTCTTCTCGGATTGATAAGGCAGCTGGTAACTTAAGACTCCTTTGAAGAGGAGCAACATACATATGTATATCGTAGCTTCAAGGGGGCGACAAATAATTCAACGTTGTTTCTGCCTTTTAACGTTAACAAGGGCAAAGGTGCAATTATTTAGACACAAATCTCTGCCACCTTGGTACATATCGATCGGCTTCGGCTATGTAGTTAAAAATATCTATTCGCATGCCTGGATGCATTATGGCAGTTTAGGCCGTCCTCCTTGAACTTCCTTTTTCGCCCCTTTCCTAAACCAAATGCAGGACGATGGTGTCGAAGGTCGGGATTAATCGATGGATACTTTAATATCGCAATAAAACATTTCGTGTTTGTATAAAATGTAAAAATTACAGTGGAATATTGCAAATACCGATACAATGATCGAACTGTCATATCTCGATATTTATTTGTCTGAGTCTTGCTTTTGATTTATGATAAAATGATTCATTAATTTCATTAGAAATATATTTTCAGATAAAATTAATAGTAAAGAACAATGTATAATAAGTTGTCGTAGTGTTTGCAGAAGCAACGTTAGACTGACAATGAGTTACATTTATATCGAAACTGGGCCAGGTGTAGATTAACGTGTACCTGGGAACATTGATCGAGATATTAATTGAAACTATTGTCGAGATGTGCATATATATGCATCTGTTTCTGAAGGACCGTCTAGAGACATATTCGTCAATCTTCCGGGACATGCGTCACGTCGTTATTCCACAAAAACGGGAACTGCATAGTTCATCTCTTCTACTGTCACAATACAACGCGCTCCACTTCATCCACTTCATATTATGCACATGTCTGTAGACGTATGCTCGCTCAAATATATCAGCATTTATATCGCGCACGCGCGCGCGCATGTTTGCGTAAGCGGATGCATTGTCATTGCATATTATCCCGCTCTCGAAATGGAGATACTTTTTTTTAGTTGGCTATAAAACAACCTAATGAACGATATTATCAAACGTTGCAAGATAGTACAGCGTGTACATAAACAGTTCGAGCAATTCGATATTGCGTAGCTATTCTAAATATAAAAATACATATGACGCAAATGGGGTATATAAGACTTCTCATCGTAATAATCATCATTCGGGACAGCTAAATAATATAATTACGTTATGTCAATATATTTTTGCTCATGTTAGAAAATTTCGATTGAGATCTTTCGGGTTTTATTTGTAGAAGAAGTAATTTGAAGTTACTTACCGTGGAATGTCGCCGATTCGTGGTGGCCGATACTTTCGCGGACTACCGACGTCGACGTCGCTCCAAGCTGTCACTGGTTTGCAAGCTGAAAAATTAAAAAAGTACTTGAGCCAACGCGATAATGATTTTAATGCGTATGCGTTGCTGCACAAAATTGAACGTTGATATGAAGGAATAGATTAGAAATGGTTAAACATTGTACAATCAACATTAAATATTATTAAATATTATAATAGCAAAGTTATAAAAATTACGTAATATTCGCGAAAGTTTATTAAATAATCGTTTATTTTTTTCTAGTACCGTAAAAATCTATCCTAAATATTTGGGAATTTTCATTATTGTTCAGAGCAAGTTACGGAAATATAAAAATAGATTATCTCACAATTTCAAATAAACCAATTTCAAATAAACCGGCAATTTTTTCTTTTTTTTTTTTTATAGAATCGATTAATTTGACTTTAAAAACTGTTCAAAAATAGCGAATATTTGTGCAAGAAATGGAATGTCCATACGGAAAATAGAATATCCGCGATAGAGACAATTCGTGACGAGAGAGATTTACGCATCGAGAAAAGCTATAATTTTCCTGGCTGATAAGAATGCCTCGTGCGGATGCACGTCTTTTCTCCGTCTATAACAATGAAATTATGCGGATCAATTTTACGATATGGGCACATTTTCATGCCTGCCTTCTAGAATTCACTTCCTCTTCCGGGTATTGAACACACAATTGTGTTTGATTTTATGTATCTCATTTACATATGAATTGCAATAGTTTCCGTATAATTGAATCGCAAACAATTTTACAGACTCAAATCATTAGGAAAATTTGTTTAAGCTTATTTAATCAACATTAGATGCAGATTTTATCAGTGACTAACTTCATGATTTTATCAGATGTAATAAAAAATAATTTTAATTAAAACAATTTTTTCTATTTAATTCATCCATTTCTCACTCTTAACGTTTCAATTATAGAGTTTATTCCTCGAAAAACTCGTAATGTATGAAACAGGTGATACTGGCGAAATTGAGTTTAATGTCGATTGCTGAGTTTATCGCATCGTACATCCGGTTTATGGTTTCATCTCGATGATGTGAAGATTGTTTGGTTGGTTGCTGAGTGTACTTTTACAAGATTGTAATTTCTTAATAAATAATATTCCTGCAGAATACATATCATATGTAACATTCTGAAAATTCTTTTGCTTAATATATTCATTTTTAAATTAAGAAAGAAGAAATTTTGAAATTATGTTTATTATGATATAAAAGGAAAAATTATACATTCCGTATATGTAATCGAAAAAATTTATCTAAAAAATTTCTATAGCAGGATTTTTGGAAGCTTTTATATTTTTCCCAATATATTTTTTAGTCCGCATTAGTGACAGATTTAGTTTTATATTCATATTGTTTATATAATATAAATATAAAGTTTGTAGGATTTGTGACCAATATTTCCAGCCGATCGTGAAGTAAACAATCTTGTGAGCTTTTTAAGAGCAAATGGGTAGGCGTAATATTGAAAGAATCGTTGAAGAAAGTACCTTTTGCAAGTTTAATCGAAGCTCTAAGAATATCGCGCTGTAACGGATATTAAAGGTTCACCCTGTTACACGAGCGACATTTGCTAATTATAAAGTTCCGCTTTTACAAAGTCACGAAGTGATATCGATTATGCAGGCATAATCGAGTATGCAACCGAACGATTTAATCTTTGCAGTACCACAATTCCTCTCGCGAACACTACGTTATTAAAATATTTAAATTCTTTTTCTGTTTCCGAGATTTTTATTAGTTTTAAAATACAATACATGGATTTTTTTTAAATTATTCGTTAAAAAATTTACTGTTTATGTCCGATCCGCACGTGTGCGTTACGATTAAAAAATACTGCGTCGCTAAATTCGTATAGTTTAATACACACGAAAGAGAGAATACATATGTTTGTTAAATATTTAATTAAAATAGAATTTGTGAACATGCGATGTGTGTATATTTGCGATGACCAATGATTAATGAGTGGATGTTGACGTTGAATTTACTACAAATATCCTTTTCATTATTTTATACAAATTATGTATATTCTATATGATTTTAATTACAGTAATTCATGATGTATTGCAAACACAAACGATTAAAATGCACACGTGGCACGTGCATTTCATATTATTAAACTTGTGCTTTTTGCAAATAAACCAACTTTTCGAAAATTGCCCTATGCCCTATGGCACATGTTGAACGTTCGTTAATTTTTTAGGGTAACCTTGCGCTAGTTTTTACGCTGCCATTATTTTTCCAATAAACTTTTATAACGTGAATATTAAACGCACTGCATTGTTCCTTCGAGACATAAACAAGCTTTAAAAAAAAAATCAATTCAATATTCTTCTTCGGATAAAAATGGCAAAATAAAATGGAAAGATAAAAAATATTTTGCAATTATCGAAATACGTTGTATTATTATTAGTTGCGCTGCATTGACAGCGCGAAAATATTTCAGGATTGACATTGAAATTTTATCACTACGATAAATCTATTATTGATTACGGAAATTCTCTTTTTTATTGGAATGGCGACGCGACAGCTGACGAGCGAGTTTGCGGACTGCCAGCAATTACGTATTCAGTAATTTTTTTCTCGCGTCGCAGCTTGTATTTTTTTTAAATTCGCTCATTTTGTTACAATCATTATATACTTATTATACGAATGCAATTAAATAAGCTCTTATTTCTTTCGATAATCTACATGAATTTATTGAATGTATCACATTATATTGATTATAGTATTTGCACACGAATCTGATAAAAAAAATTAAGGTATTTTTAACGACATTTAATATGATTTCTTGTCCCGCCATCTACATAATATAGATAATATATGTTCTCTTTTAAACTTAAATTAAATTTTCAGACCAAGAATAATCGTAAAAATGCTTTCTATTATCTGAATTAAAAATTTTATCTGGGTAATTCTCTGAGATTATTATTATTGTGTACTGTAATAATATATAACTACATGGTTACATATTTTTTATGTATAAAAATATCACCCCAAAAAAGTATTTTATATTCAAAATGATTTTTCCTATAATCTCATATTCTAAGCTCACTGATTTACAGCAAACATATTCCTCTTTCAATAAAGTGAAAAATACTTCTTTCTGTCTTAAATACTCTTGTTTATTGTATTTTTCTCTTGATTTCAGAGGAATCCTCTTGAGATCAAAATACGAGTAAAATCCTCTAAGATTTAAAGGATTCCACGTATATCAAAATTATTTTTTTTTTTGGATGATGAAATAAGAATAATCGTGTCTTTCCGGAAATTTGAGAGCTTAACATAACTGCATTTTTTCACAAACATTTTAATTTCTCTGTTTCTTATCTATTGGGAGTTGTGAAATTTCATAATCGAGAGTTAATTAATTGTTAATTAGTAGAAGTCATGTAATTTTGTTTTATCGATGTGATGCGCAGCATACTTACTAATAAAATGTCTTTTTAGCTCGTAACAATTCCTTTTAATCAGTAAAATAATAACAATTAGATAATTAAACTAATAATTTAATAAAATCAGATTTTTTCAATCACTTAAGTAACATAATAAACAAAAGAAAAATTTGCAAACGATAGATAATAGTTTTACAAGATTTTACTACGTTATGTTACTGCAAATCATATCTATTGTATCAGATTATATTTTGCAATTTATTATTTTACACTGGAATAATTTTCACCGTTTATTAGGAAATTGCGTGACTAAAAAGCGAAAAAATTTGAAACTTTGCAAAATATAAAATTTTATGATTTTTTTTATAATTTCATTTTAAACATTGCGCGATATTATGTTGTTTTAGACAATGTATGTTAACGGATGCTTTATTTTGTTGAATAAGATGTACATTTACACTACTTGCTTTCAATAGTTGCCGTACAATATGAGAGACTGAATTATTGCGTATATTGACTAATAATTAGACGATAATTAATTGCTAACATGAAAATGAAAGCTTGACGGTTCTCATTTTGTATAAAGAGACCGAGATAATTAATGACAAAGGATAATGCAGGATTATTTCTGATTAATTGGGCATTGAAATAATTAAGTTCTCACAAAATTGGAAATTTATCAAATATATTTTTTATTTTTACCTGTCTTTCTCCCTCCTTCTTTAATATTTTTAAAAATAATGCACTTTTGTAAATTTTTTAAAGACACAAAAACAGATTTGAAAATAAAATATTACAAGTATTTATAAATTATATAAATTGCTTTCACAATGATTTAACATTATGACTATTTTATTTGTTATTTTTTTAAATAAAATGTATCGAAACAGCATTAATTTAATAAACATAAATATGTACATGTTAAACTAAAAGTGTAAATTGTAATTCTGTAGATTTATGTAAAATAAGTGATGACTATTTTCTGGTACATTATGGTGTATTGTATTATACCATTGTAGAAAGAATTCTTAATTGGCATAAATCTCATTAAGAACATAAAAAATATTTAATGTTTAATTGTAGGATTTTTTAATATTATTAACTAAATGTTAAATCCAAGCATGGAAGCTTTTGTTTGTTATTATCTACAAAAGCAGAATAAGAGTGTAAGTTGTGTTACAAGTAAATTCGTTTATTCTCTGTTTTTCTTCTAGAAGTTTAATATCTTTTAGCTTTTCTTACACTTAATTAATTATAATGTCTGAAAAAAGAAAGAATGAAAAAAAATGATTGTATACACGTGGACAAACGGATAAGTAATTATGTAATTTTATGAGTTTATTTCTGAATTTAAAATTTATTTTATTCTTCAAAGTTTACAATTCCCTTTAAATTTGTTCTTAAAATACATTCTAATTGTTCTAATGATATTTCATCAAGCTTTCTTTATTATTATTAATAATGTTAATAAAATAGTTGGGGAATAATGTGTAAATTTTAACATTAAGAATGATAATTTTATCTTTCTAAAACATAAAAGTGAAATCCACGTTTATTATGATAAAAAGAATGAATTACCTCTCGCGGAAGATTCTGGAAAGCGTTTGGGATTTTCACGAGTGGGTATCGGGAGGAGGAAGCAATTAGGCGAGGAAATCTGGATGAGAATGCAAATACGAGAGGGAACAGTGCAGGAGTGTGCGTATCTTGTGTTCAATTATCCGACAGTCGATTCGTTGGCGCATGAATAAGTCAATTGTTCAATCGTCAAGAGACAAGCGACCGCGCATCCGTATTATCTTGGCTATATTCTTCTTTCTGGTTATAATCAATTTTCGCTAACTCCTCGGCGTGCCGGTAAAACCGTATTGGTGACACCTTATATTAATCGGGAGAACCGCGGAAATAAAGCGTCATCATCGCCACTATAATCTTCGAGATAAGAATTGCACTCTGCTATTGAGTTCCAATTATCATTTTTAAAATAAATAAAATATCTAAAATATATATATTTTTAGTAATCTCTCAGTATTTGGGAAGCACATAATCCAACAATTTTTATAATTTACTTTTGCTTTCCAGTAATTAGATAACTAATTTATTAAGACTTCGAAAGTAAAGTAAGATAAATGTATTGTTAAGTAAAACCTATTATCAAATGTCTACGTAACAAAATCAGAAGAAGTGTGGTCACAGAGTAAAATGGACGAATTATTAGCGAGATTGAGATTTGACAATCGCGAGAAATGATTCTTTTACGAAAATACGAGAAGTAAGGGAGCGACGAATATCTAAAATGAGACGATGTTAATCGACTTAGATCCGCTTTTTCGTTTGGCGTTTGGTGTGAAGTCGAGCTGTGAAAGGATCGATAAAGGTCGAGTAGAAAGAGCAATCTGGATGGATGAAAGCGAGCGGTTGCGGCAAGTGATGTCGCATTGGAACGGTGATGAAATAAAGACAAAGCGAGCACCAGGCTGCGAAAGGGTCGACAAATTGACGTGCTATTTGCGTCATGTTTATGCACCTACTTACAATCTATATTGGAAAATAATTTACGCCGTTAGATACATTGCATGAAAAAGTTAATTAACTGCAAAAATTTCAATCTGATTAGTTTGTGGGCTTTATTCTTACTGGGAAATATAAATACTCTGCAATGGATATAACATTCCGGAAAGTATTCTCAGAATAATAATTATTGAACGCATCGAGGTAATTTCCTTTGAGATTTATTACGAGACAATTTTATACTTTTTTGATGTAAAAAGTTCTATTTATATATATTACTATGACAATTACCTAGAATGATTGATGAAACTCATGAGCTCTGAAAAGAAGATTCTTTATTATGTAATATTGTTAATCTGGATGATATCGTGCGCACCACGTCTCTGTATCTTTCATTTGTGAAAGAGAAAGATTTAAAAAGCGTAATATGAAAAGATGACATCGTCGAGAAATAACGATACGATAGAGAAAACGAGGAAGAGGTTAAACGAAAGGGGAATGTGTTTGCCGTTTACATTATAGATGTTTCGCGGGATTGCTTTTTGCGCGACGTTGCAATTGCATCGCTCTCAAAGTGTATCTTCCTAAGTGTAATGAGACCTTGAGACCTTTGTCAGAGAAAAAAGTAAATGAGCATGAGAGCAAAATATGGACGGCAAATTACCGCGTTTTACTAGAAGCACAAATGCAAAGACGATCATGTGTACACTGATAATATAAAATTCGTAGAAGCACGCATATTTGTTTTGGTTTTTGTCACTTATTATTCTTAATAATAAACTTTTAATGTACCAATTTATTAGTTAACTTTGCGTGAAATTTTTACACTGTCTCACTATTTGTTAGTGCAAAGTTTCATTGTTTAATTTAAAAAGTAGAATGCTAAACTATTAGATATAGACTTTAGAAGCGAAATAATTCTTTCATCAATTTTCGAAACTGTGGAGAGATCTTTATTCTGATAATAGAAATTCTAATGAAAATTCTAGAGAAATAGCTATGTGAAATTATTTGAACTTTGTCACAAGCTATAGTTCCGAGAACAGAAAGAGTATGACTTTTTGACATTTGTCCAGTTGAGACACATTTATTTTTTATGCCAAAAAACCGGGTTTATTTAATGTTTATAATTACGTTGACTTGCTACGTCGAAACGTGTAGGAAGCTGATTTCATAAAATTTTTTTCCATGATACAAATTGTTAGCATCCGGAAATTGAAAAAAAAAACTGATGGCTTTTTCTCTGAAGCAATTCGTATAACATATTGGCAATTTTTAATCTTTTTCAACGTCATCGAATTTGACTATTATTTTTATAGTAACGCACATGTGACGTCAAATGTTACAAACTAATGCGATCTGACTTATTAATCATTAATCATTAGTCTAGACTTATTAATCATTAGAAATTTAAGAAAGAGGGAAAAAATTAAATAAGGATCATTTATGCTTTTATCAAATAAAAAGAATCTAAAAATGTTTAAATAAAAACTATTTTTTTATGTAATATTCAAATTCCTTTGATGACTTTGAGAGTTTTTTAATGAAATTTTTTCTAAGTGATGCACAAGAAAAAAGTAACTATATTGCACTTCGATCTCGACTACCGCGTACTTGTGGTAAGATTAAACATTTCTGTAAGGACCACCGAAGTTTTACAAGTCGGACTCTTGGAGATAAACCTATTAAATTGTATGCTCTAGATACTGTCAGACGAAGTATTACACAGTGAATGTTTTATCAGTACAACAGAGTTACAAACTACTTCTCTTCTAGCTAGCTACTTTCAGAAAGACGCAAAGAAATGCAATTTACCCTTTTTTTTTTTAAGCAAAAGAATCACGACACGTATCACATTATAACATTAGATATATACATTATATTATATTACAAAGAGAAGCTAATACAAAAATGCAATACATACAAACATTTTAATTTATTTTATCTAAAAATTGTATTTATATTTGTATTATGTTATTTTCCATCACATTTTATATATCTTAAGGAAATATATCTGAATGGCAGTAAAATTATGCGAAACAATAGGAAAATTAAATTAATCAAAATTAACTTAGTTATCTGAAAGTATTTTATAAATATTATAACAAGATAACTAACTGCATTATTGTATCGATGTACATATATAATCACTGTATGACATTTGCGTGCAGCTATTATTAGTTGAATATATAATACATGAAATGATTTATTTCAACACATTGCATGTTTAAACGAAATCGTTTTAGCACAGAAAAAATAGTAAAATCATCGATGATATTGTTTTTGTGTATTTGTTGTTGTATTGAAAATGAGTATAAAAAAAAGAGATAGGAAAAAAGAGAGAATAATGAAGAATAAAGAAGGATAAAAAGAGAGAGCGAGGAGAAGGTGGAAGGGAGAAAAAGAGAAGTATAGCTTCGTTTGCAATCGACAGTGAGACCATTAATCAGTGCAAACTTGATTAAGAGTCGTGATATGCCGACCTCCATCCTATTCTCCCCTTCTTTCTCTTTCGTGAGCGAGGAATTTTGGGATTTAATTTAATCTGATTTACTTTCGTTACACCACATTGCTTCGCGGCAATGTAATTGAAACGTTACCTGGGATATTCTCGGATAATTCCAGTATATGCCACGCGAAATTATAGATCAACAATGGCTTTTCGATGAACGAAATATTCTCTGGGGAACTGAAGCTATTATCAAATTTATAACTAGGTATAAATAACATGTCGCTTTAAATTTGCGGAAAATAAAATATAAAATTTTTTTACAAAATTTGCAAAAGAATTCTATTTATCGATATTTAATCGCGTTCGTTACAACACTAAGGGCCGATTTTTCTAACTCCTTGGTAAGCTAACTAATAATTAAATCATAAGTCTGAATTTGTCTAATTTGAAGATAAAACAAAGACAGACGTATGATTTAACTATTAGTTAGCTTACCAAGAAGTTGGAAAAATTGACCCTAAAGCTTGTAAAAAACAATCGTAAAACTTACTTTTTAAAATAAATTGAAAGGTAAAAATTTTCTTCGAACAAAAGTTTTCTTTCTTTAATAGACAGTCGCGAAATCTTTTCCGGATCGTCGAAGATGATCCTCGAACGTCATTTTGCACCTTTTTTGGAGAGAAAAGTCAGATTGCTAATGGCAAAGAGGTTTCCGACACGTCAGGTTCATTGACAATCATCGAATCATCATCGAAGAAACTTATTATGGAACATAATTTTTTAAGGCAATTCAGCAAATTCATGCTGATATGTAATAGAATTTGAATATTTATTTATTATTTAGTTTTTTCTTTCATTTTTAAGTTTCCCTGATATTTTTATCTTTGTTAATATTCGCGAAAAATTATGACAAAGATTTATAGCAATTATTTCTGCATTTTGTATTTTCTTTGTAATAATTATGCATCATAATTAATTATATAAATTAGAATATGAAATCTTAAGAAGTAAATGAGTTAGAATATGAAATATTTTTTATCTATATGATTCTTTCTATCTTTCTCTCCAAGTTAAAATAATTGATGAAGTAACTTTAATGCTCAAAGCATAGATATGAAATGTTGCGATATTCGGTTCGTAAACCTTATTGTCAGCAGTATCAAGAAAGTATCAATATCTATGACGCATGTACGATAATCTAAACGCCTGATTAAAATTAATATTAGCTGAGATTTATAAAAATTATATGTTCCAACGACATGCACTTTAGATAACGAATAGAAAAATACTATTCGATAGCGATGAACGCTATCGAAGCAATGCTGCATAAAAAGGAAATAACAAAATAACTTCATCAAAACAGCAACAAGGAAATAAAAAGCAGAATGAAAGAAACAATAAAATAAAATAAAAGAATTTTGATATACATGTGAGAATTGTAACAGTGTGAAACAAAAAGTAGTAGTGCTTCGCAATAATAATGTTACTTTTGCTTTCTGTACACAAGGAAGCCTCTTAAAAACCTTCTTTCCGAACTTTTCCTTCCGTATTATGTACCTTGAATTTATATATAGATATGTTTTTCTTTTAAAAGAAAAAATTAATATGTATTTTTTCCCAAAATAACTTTAAGTAAGTTCTATAGCACTTTAACATTTTAATATGGAAATCTAATACAGCTGTATAAAAAAATCGTTGAGTTATGTTTTTATAATAATAGAATTTCGTTTCTATGTTTTACTGGCAGTAAAGTATTGTAATTTTTCCTAATGATCTTCGCGCCGCGAGCATTTCTACTTTATCACCATTTTACGACCGTAGTAAATTACGTCTTGTTTAAATGCTTTATCCATTTTACTACAAGTGAATATTTTCTCAGCGAAGCGCGTCAACTGTTTCGCTGTGCTACATCGAATGCTATTCTTCGCTGTCTAGCGATTAAATTAATTATTTCGAGGTACGGTTTGTGAATTTCATTTGCATATATATCTATTGTAGTTTGCAAGTGGTAAATCGCAACATTTGTTAAAAAATTATGCGATGTTAAGAAAACATTTTGAGAGATAACCTTTTGTGAAAGTCTCATGTATATTTTATGGAAATATTGAATTTATGTATTTTATATATATTTTATACATATAGTATATATCAAATACAATATTTACACAATACAAATTTACTTGACGTTTTAATATAATTCTATTATCATAAGTAAAGATATACTAAAATATTTAGATAAATTATTTAACAAGAAATCGTGTATTGATAATCCGATTTTATTTTAATGAAACACATAAATTTACAACATATATTAAAACTTTTTAAAATTATTTATTTTAAAATATTTTAGAATTTGGATGGAATATTTAAATTTATTTGCGGAGATTTTATGATTTCTTTTTATTTTTAAGATATGATTAGCGAATAATATAATTATTGTCTTTCCAATTAGAGAGTATTGATTAATAATGCATATGCAAACACCTACGCTCGTACTAGCCTATATATTCTCGCTTGAATTTAAACAGTTATGTTGCTCCGTCATCTTTAAATGAATTATTTATTATCTTACAAGGGTTATGCATTCTCGATAAATAAAATTGTCGTTATTTATATTCACGATTCACAGCCATGCCATGGCATATTCAGGACAAGCTTGAGTATAAACTGAGTTTATAGCTACATAGTGCAAGTATAAGATGTCCTTCAAGATGTTGCCTTATATCGCGTTTTCCCAAGCTAATCTTAAAACAAGTCAGGTTTATTTTATCTGACGATCTCAAAAGAAAATTTCACAGTGACGTTTTGGGAATATAATAGAAAATGTGTCTCGTGTAAAATTGATAATTCCGAGTTATATAATTTTATTTTCTCAGTTTTGTCAAGCTTAAAATTAATTGCGTCGTTCGTCTTGCCGCTGAAAATCCGACGTGCTCTCATGTATTTTACTAGCTCTCGTTGTATCTGCATGTTTAACGCCTGACAAATTTTGCACGATCTTGTCGGATTCAGTCCTGGATCAAGGGTCGCGCGAGAGAAGCTGATGTCAAAGAGTTGAAGCACGTTTCGGCGAACATCACGTCGCTCTCCGCGAAAAGAAACACGTGGGTAGTATTAAATATAAGATAGGAGCGTGAGCAGTTAATATATCTCAACTTTCACTTCCGCAGATACACTCCTTAGTCGTAAGAACTTTCAAGGTTGACCCAAACGTTTTTTTATGATATTTAAATACCTATTTGTATCACGCGATGAGTTATCCAAGATTTATATTCAGGACACTAGATTATACGGAGAATTAAGTAATTTCGCACTTTTTAAAAATAAATTATAGTATCTGTGGCAAAGTACAGAAACATTGTTTTTACATAATCGTAAAAAGCAGATTGATTCCTGTTCCGAAGATCTGTGAAGTTGATGATGAACAATCAAAATTTATTTATAATTAAAAAAAAGGACTGAATTCTGAAGATAAAATTTTAGAAATGCTCAAGATAAAATTTGTTTAACTTTTATCTATTTTTTATTTTTTTTGCCAAAAATAATTTCGACCAATGTGAACAAATTGTAAATAATCAAATGCCGTATCAATTTAGTAAAAATTCGCATTTCAGAGTGTCAACTTCACAAATTTTTGATCCGATATTATTCTGATATACATATACAGCAAGTTTAAAATAACTAGTTAGACACCACTAGACTGAATATCATAATACATTAAAAAATTATAAAATACTTTGACAAATCATTCTCTCGATCAAACATGCCGATTAATGTCGTTTAATATGTTAATCATTCTAGTTACTATTCACTCACCTTCAGTCATATTATCTCCCAGTTTCATCCCGGTAGCTGTTCTCTATTCCGCACACTCACGCGGCACTCATTAAGTGCCGATTAACAAGTTCAGTCGACACTGATTTCCTAAGCTTCATTTTTTCTCGCTTCTTCACACTTAATTTCGATCAGACGACTCAATTATTTCGTTCGCCGCGTTTATTCGCGGACACTCGTTGATTTGTCACGTGCACTTGTCACTCGCGTGTAATCTTGATCATGTAATGAATCATAATTAACGTTCCTTGTGGGACTTGTAAATCAATACTCTTCGCGAAGAGATATCAAACCATTGGACTTTTATACGGATTTCTCGATTTTCAACGCACGATGAAGTCGGCGCTCGACGAAATTGGCTCTTTAAATTCTTCGTGCCGAATGGATACGTCTTGAAACGATCTATCTCTGATAGTCTCTGAAGGGGGATGCTTCGTTCGTCTCTGTAAAACAGAAGTAGACGCTGGTTAAAGCTTAATTGATATCGATCATCAACAATTACGGGAATTGAAACGTAAAAAGTCGACTGTGACGCATACCCGGATATTGTAAAATAGATCTGATAAAATAGATGACGTGAAGTACATGTGCTGAACAGAGTATGCTAATTAAATGTTATCTGTAGTTATGTTTGCATAATGTAATTCCTACCAAATTGTGTACCGTGCAATATTTGTAAACCTTGTACACGGCTTGCAACAATTCCATACTAATTTCAAAGCATAATTTATGCAGGGAATTGATAGGATCAAATGAAGAGGATAATAGTGCGGTAATATTCAGAATTTTCGCGTCATATGCATATGCATCAGATGCCTTTAGCTCAGGATTGAGGATACGTGGTTGCTGACCTTTCGAGAAGGATAAGGAGTTGATTACGTACGACGCCGCAGGTGTTTTGGAAGGAAGTAACCCACGCTCCAGGCAGATAACGTTGTTGCATTTAATGTATCACGACCACACTAGCGACATGAAAGTTATCTTAATACGAGAAGTCAGCTTCCTGCTCTTCGCGCTTGCATAATGCGGCAATCGGATGGATGCCGCTTTTCTGCAAGCTTCGCGAATTTTTAACGAGAAGAGCAAGGCTATGCTCGCTATTTTGCGGAAATTAAATATCTCGGTAACATCTCATTTTCCTTCAGGCGGAATGAAGAGCATCTCGATTCTTGATTTCTCTCGCTCCTCCGTTCGGAACGATTGGCTCATTTTCCGATTTTTAGTTGAAAATATCGCGCTGAGACGATCTAATTAAGGAATTTATGGTAAACTGTGAATGCGTACTGCGGTATGCTCGCGTTGTCAGATTCAATCGGTCGTTTCACCTACGTGCATTGCGTAACGTGTCGGTGCACCTGAGAGTTGGTATCTCTACGTGTTACATGATCCTCTCGAATGCACTGAGAAGCATAACACAACGCAATTGTATTCCGGCAATTCCAGCATGCTCCTGCTCCTGGTCTCGGGCACAATCCTATATTGTATCGCGCTGGTAACGCGAAATTGCGAATTCTCCTACCTCGCGTGATTATTCTGGAATTAATATTTACCAGCGCGGCAACACGTGCAAAAATTGCATTATTGAATCTTATTAATAAGATCTAATAGCATATTGAAATATTTAACGTAATATCACAGATGATATATAAAATGGGAAAGTTATTACATTCTATCTACGTCAAATCATATACACGATTTTAATACATCGTTAATGACGTTAATTTAATTTTTTTTATGAGAATATCAGAATATATATATGGTAATAAAATAGCCATTTGTGAGAAATATTCGATGCAGTGAATATGTACAATCATGATACATTTGGTGAAAGCCGTAATAAAACTTAATTATTTGCAAAAGGTATAACAAGAGTATACTAGTGCGAAATGAAGACTAACAAGTAAAATTATATGAGATCTGTAGAGCTTTAGGGGTAGCTGTAATTCTGTGGGCTTTAATTTTGCGCTTGTGATATGTTTACCTAGTATATTAGAGTATATGTTAGGTAAAGCGTTGAGCTACCACAACCCGCGTCATTCTGTGGCTTGGAGGTAAAGCGAAATAGCTGAACGTAATGGCGGACATAATGAACATAATTCGTGCATTTACCTTTAAGCCATAGAACCATATTGGATTTTCGATCTACATATATACGTAAGATCACCGTTCTTTCATGTCATAAAAGAACATTGGATGTCCTAAATTACGCTTTTTTTCTAAACGTTTGTTGTTATCTCTAATGATAAGATAATATAAATTACATTTAATTTTACTATTTCTGTTTTTATGTATGTAAATTACATACTGTGACGTAATCCAAGGCTAAATATTACCAGTAAAATGTCGCATGGACAGTCCTTAAAGAGAATTTTTGAATAGTATCTCAGAAAAGATTATTTTTACAGCGATTTAATGCTTTGTCGTGAAGCTATCAAAAGTGATACAACTGATCTGACTTTCATGTTAGAATTTTACGAGAATCTTTCTCTCCGTAGCGCCATTAGACGGATTATCTTCCTTCGGAAAATATTGGACAGGCAAACAATACCATCCTGCTCTCTGAACCGTGACTGAAAGATGGCGGTTGCTCTAACTCGCAGAAACGGAAGAGAGTATTTTCGTTCCTTTTGCTGCCGTCACTGCTACGTAAAACATAAGATATAAAGGCAACATACATCACATAAATATGCAAGCTAGACTTAAAATCCGCGAAATAGTACAAGCATAGTGTCAGTTGTAATTATATAATTATATGTATGCTCTTTTTAGATCTGAAATTGATAAGAAATGTTTCTTTTCTGAAAACTTCTTTGCAAAATTGATTGTACTATTTCACAAATTTCATAAATTTAAAAATTTACCATGAACCACGACTATCAAATGATAAAAGCAAGATAAAATTGGTGTTGACATAATGGATTCTTTTTTTCGCAATATACGATCTTAAATAATTAAGAGAACGAATTTAAACTCTGCAAAGACGTAAGACGGTATCAAGAACTTTCTTCACCAAAATAATAAGCAAATACAGAGACTGCCAGTCTTTGCTTACGTAAACCTCCAGGCGCTATATTCAAAGGACCAAACCCGGCCGCCGATTTACGCCTATTCTCGACGTTCCTTTGATGCACTGACGATGTGTCTTCGCAAATAGTTAATGCAGCATGACGCAGTGGAACTCTATTTCCATTTTGCGCGTTTAGCAAATTACGTCGCTATCTACGACTATTTCGCGAACGCGAGCATTTATTTAACCAGCCTGCCATTTCAGCTCCGGCGTAGAATATGCGCTGATGGAGTACCGGGAAATGGTCGATTATTTAAGTCCAAATTGAACATCTTCATTCGAAGACATTTCCGATTTTGCGTCGCCGACAAGAACAGACGTAAAATGAAAAGTGCAATAATGAATAAAGATTATCAGCCGTAGTGATAAAAGAGGAAAATTTAAAAAAAGATTAATCTGAAAGCTTGAGAATCTTAATTAAGGGAAGAAGATATTTGCCCATCAAATTCATGTTGAGTATGTTAGAGAATGATTGTATTAGAGAATACACGCGCGCATATATGTAGAGACAAACTTTTTGTTAACTGCTCCACGCTTCGTATCAGAACGGGAAATATCTCTGCGCATGTAGCCACGTAGTTTGTTATAGTTGTCGCATTGTATCGCGGCGACGTATAACAATGATATCTGTCGATGGAAACAGATACAGAGGGATGGCCGAAGTTGGTAATATGTATTTAAATGAGGGTCTCGCTTTTACGTCACGACGACGCGCGGCGTTATAGTTCGATTGCGCGCACGTTATTATGTGTCTAAATTGGTGAAAGGGCCGAGTTTAAAGAGATAGCTGTATGCCCATTTCGAGAACGGATACGTCCTGACCGTATTGTAAGGTATATATTCGCTTGCGGTCCGCGTTTGTTTCGCGCGGTCGTTACGTGCCCGGCTTTGACATAAACGCGGCTCTGTAAATATGCATTTGCAGCCTCGAATAATTTGCACCGTCCAGGATTTCGAGCAAAGCTACAGTTATGCACGCTATGTTTAATCATGCAATATTGACATTGTTTGAAATTAATTTTCAATATTTTTTCATCGAATATTTATTACGTATTTTATTCTGATTCTGCAAATGCCAATTATTTCAATATTCGTTATTTGGCTTTGTAGAAAATTAATTCACAATATAACATTTTTTAAATGTCATTCTTTTATTTATTTATTTATTAATAACAATTTATGAGAACACCTTTTTTTGCAATCGAATGATTAATTGCATTGATAATGAAGTTATATTTTTATTTATTTAAAAATAGTATGCTCTTATGTATCAAATTTTGCAATTGCCGATGAAAATAAACGAGTAATACATTCGTTATAGTAAAATAACAAAGAGGACATGTTTAAATGAAACTGTAAAGTGAACGACAGTACATAGAAAAAGTAGACAAAGTAAAACTGACGTAGACACGTGAAGAAAAGTGTATATGTGGAAGTAGATGGCTTGTAAGTCTACTCTTTACATGTACAACGCATGGTCGTGTGTCCCAGCCGGCAGTGCTCTCGCTTCTGGCTCTATCGATTTAGGACGACTCTACGTAACCGCGACAACCAGTCGGCTCGTATACACACGGTCTCTCTTCCGCATTATGCCTTTTATTACATAGTCACAAAGAGTCTTAGGATTTACGAACGCCGACGCCTAATCAACGTTTTTTTTCCGAACTCGAACCGCGCTCTTCATTTTGTTTTGCTTCATACTTGCCGAGGAATCAAGTTATATGCAATTGAAGCTAGACTGATTACACTAACGAAAAGATAATAAAATCAATAAAATGTTTATTTTGCGCTATATAAATTAAATCAATAAAGTTACACAATCATAAGCCATTTACATCATTCTTTGCGTCTCACGGTTGTCGGTTGTTGTTTCGTAAGCCATAATGAGTGGTAATGAGATTTAATCGACTACAGCTCTGTGCATGGCCGATTCTTATTACAGCTCATTACGAAGTTACACGTGCAATTCTGTGCAGGCCGGCCTCGGCGCAGCGTGATGAAGCACGCGGCAGAAGAGATGGCACGAAAGTACGTGAAACTGTCCTTGACGCGCCTATTGATTTTCTTGAGCATCTTATTTAGTTGAGCAAAAACACATTCCCAGACTCGGAAATTCACTTTTTCTGCAACCCCGCCGGTTGTTGAACTTAAACTACTTTTATAACCGATATGCACGATATATGCATATTATATGTATGTCATTAATATAAACCTTGACAACATTTTAAGAAACAAACTATTATAATATGATGCGCTTTATAAAATTTTTAGATCGCTATAGGAGATTAAAATTAAAGGATCTTGTAAAATAAACTTTGAACGGCGGATCATGACATTGTCAATTCAATTAGTTTGATTATCAGAAATGTTTAATGTAAGAAGTTGATTTAAAAAATTAAATAAAATAAAAATTAATTTAATTATCAGAAATGTTAATGCAAGAAATTGATTTAAAAAATTAAATTAAATAAAAATACTCATTTTTTTAACTTTACTTTTATAAGATATATGTATTTTAAATATCGACAAGGATGAGTTCTGCTAATCTAAAATTATAATTGTTTTCAAGGATATGTTTTGCTTTTGATAATCATCGAACAATTTCCGTAAATATCGAATTATGGTTTCGAGAAGAAGTTTGAAATATATAATCGTTTTTGATTTCGATTGCGTGCTGCGAAGCTCGGCGGCAAACTTGTCCGGACTTTCTACGTAAATGGGAAGGAATTACGCGGGCGCGTTTGTAATATATATAATCTCCCTTGCTCTGGATAATAACGGAATAACGAAGAGCCGAAGTGGAGAGACGCGACGCCTACACGAACGTTATTGTGCTAGCAAAGTCAATGAGATGTAATTGACTGATTCAGAGGTAATAGGGTGCACCTATGTTGGATCTCGACGAAGATCGAGTCGCGCAATCCAAAACCGAGCGAGATTACGTCACTTCCCTGATTCGTAATTCGTTACCACCGCGTAATAATGTTACGCAATCGAGCCTACAATGTTCACCGAGCGGATTATACCTCCAAGTATATGGCTGGGAAGAATGAAGATTCCTGCAAAGCGGTGACACGAGTATAATTACGCGTCTGAGCGAAATAAATACGGTAGCAGCTGTCTAGTACGAATTTGTTACGGAAAATTGAATGCAGCAAAGAGGAAAACAAAAAGATATGCCATTCTTAATTTGATAGTGGAAGAATTATTGCTCCTTTATAAACAAATTCAATAACATTATTAAGAAATTAGCTGCGCCGCTTCGCGATAGTAACTCCACTTTTTCTATTATTAATAGATGTGGGATGTTATCGACGCAAGGGCGGTGCGATGCTAGAATGTGACAGTAAAATTGACGTCAAAGTCGAATAATGTCTCACACGATACCGATCGAACGCTTCTTCAATCATCAATGAATTACGTCATGTCACCTGTCGCCGTGGTGAAATGTCAAGCAAGGATAAGTTCTTTTGATGAAGAGAAATGACTGGACTTTTGCGTACCAAACTCGAATATATGTAGTACAAAAAATCTCTTCGTGCTAAAAGAAAGGTGCTAAATATATAGAAGCATCTCGGTTCAGGGTTAATTCTGTTCCAACGAGGTCAGAGTGTACACGTTCCGGAAGTTCGAGCGATTAGGGACGATAGCGAATCGGATGTGAGAAGTCAAGTGTTCGGTTCGAGACAAAGTTTAATAGAAATGAAAGAATCTTTTTTTTTACTTTGACATCGTTTACATTACATTATGTTCATTACAAATATTACATCTCGTTTTATGAAAAGAAAATCGATAATCGATATTATTTTAAAATTATCTTCTCTTTTGTCTCTTTTTATATTACAATTTGTTGCATGTATATTGGAAATGGAAATGATAATTTGTAATTAATGACTTTTGTAGGGAGCAAAGTAATCATTAATTCGCAAATAGAAGTTAATGATATAATACGACTTCTTGGTATTGGTGAATTAGAGAAGCGACCGTAAAATAAATATATAATAATATCGATAATATCTCCATTTTCCTTTACACATAAATAATAACATAAACATAAATAATAACATAAACAAGAAATTATATTTCGCATCTGTTGATTTTACAAATTTGACTCGTAATTTAATGTAATTAATCCCTTTTTTTTAATATGAAAATTTTGAGTTGTTAGCAATTTTCTTCTTATTAAACATCAGAATTACGGAAACCTTCCTAATGAGAGATAAACATCGCTAGATATAGACATTTCTATAAATAATTAGTGAAGGCATAATAGGACTCATTTCAGTTATCTCTAAATTTAGTTTTTAAAAAAATTGTTATCGTTAGTGTATTCATGAATGTAATGCAATTGTTTCGTTCTATTAATTAATAGATTATGCATGATGGTTGCAAATTCAGCTGTCTTTATAAATTATTATACACAGAACATTCCACAAAATTATTTCTTTTATTATTTTAGGTAGAAAATTTGGAGTTTAAAAAAAATATTAATAGAAATTATTACATTTTTAAAATTTTAATTACATCTATACGATAGCGTTTTCAACATACGTTGGTATATTCATGTTGCACGTATTCTTGCAACGTACGGATAATTTGTTGTTTATACAGACTTTACGTCTACGAAATATCGCACGAAGTAATATTTACTCATATTCATTCGCCGCATGCGTATGCTGTCAGTTTTGAATTTTTTTTGCATATAATGCATTTAATGCAATGCTTTAATTTTAATATTCTTTGTAATAAAGAGGTAATGGAGCACATTTTTGTTAGTTAATAATTAAAATTGTATTAAACGAAATAGTAGCTATTTCAATATCTTAGTTAAATTAATAATTATTTGATTTATACTAGTAATTTAAGTAGTTTTGTGAATCAAATTTAAAGAAAATTCGTAAATATCGATTAGTTTTAGCTAAACTTTATTTTAATAAAAATTTAGCTTAAAATTTAATAGCCAAAATCTCTACTGTTAGACATTAGAGAGGTATTACAAACTGATTGCATAATTGATAAAGGATATTCGTGAGAAAAGGATAATCTATACACATATTATTATAAATTTTTAATTTCGTTCTCGTCATTTGTGTAGGTCAATCAATTGAAAGGTTAAAGTAAAATATAGAGATAATACTATTAAAAGAATTTTACAATTAGAAGAGTAACGAAATATTCTAATTTAACATTTTGACATAAATAGAGATCAAGGAAATAAAAATTTCAGTAAAAAAATTCCGAGAAAAGAAATGTGTATTTTTGGATGACGTCAGCTGAAAACCTTGTATGAGTTTTAATTAATTAATCATTTCTTGATTAATTACCTTACAATATAAATAAGTAATTGTATAAAATAATACACTTATTTGCAATTTGTAACTGAGAGTAAAAAGCCTTTCACGGAATCGTTGCTTTATTCTAGAAAGACATTTCAATAGTTTTCAACTTCATCCCTCGAGGTTTACTTTTATGATTGTGCTTTGTCACATGTAAAAAGGAGGCCAAATTCAGAGTAAAGCATCTTCGTAGAAGTAGTAATTCCTAAAATAATTCTAGGGAATAAGAATTTCGTTCTATACATTTGTCCTCATTCATGTTCATTTTAAGTTCACGATCCTAGTATAAGTTAATTTCTTTCTCTCTTTCTCTCTCTCTCTCTCTCTGGATATACAAAAATTTAAATATTATTTTGATTTATATAAAGGTGACAAAAAATTTTAAACAAAATGCGATTTTTATTGTCCACGAGAAATTAACAAATTGGTTTAAGCAATAAAATAATTCATTAGGACAAATGATATGCATTACTGGTATACGTTTACACAGGAAAAATTATTAGCGATAATTAAGAAGCTGATGCGAGATCCATGTTTAGAATAGATCCGCTTCTTACATCAACGCCAGTTAGCGATAACAATCTTGTATTGATGTTCCTCGTACTAATGTTTCTATTACAATACTAGATGCAGCCATAATATAATCAGATAATATATTTAATATTCATTTAACATTGGATTTAATGAATAAAACGAGAAAAAAAGAACGTATTGATTCTCATAAGGTTATCTCATTCGTGCGTTATGTCCTCTTAGATTTGAAAGAAAGATTTTCATATCAAGCATATATTGCACGAGAAACTCTTATTTGAAGTTCTCGTTTACATAGATGCTGTACAAAGATTAAAATCATTATGGCTGACAGCAAAAGAGAAAGAAGGAAAAATTTAGATTTATTAGAACGAATGTTTACAGTAATTTAATATTTGCACATGATGTAGAAATTTATTGAAACTCGATTAAAAACTGACGAGCTGAAAATGTTTTTCCAATTTTTAATTACGAACTTGACTCTACTCAGTTTAAGTTAACTTTATGCATCATTAGCGTTTAGGGTGGTGATGTAGGAAGAGAGCCGGAATTGGTCAATCAAGTCACTTGAATAGAACTGTAGTGCTGTTGGTGCAACAGATCCGTAAACAAACGCGACCCTCGCGATCTACGCATCATGCACACGTGGACGTTCGCGTTCCTCCCTCTTCGGTCCACGCGAGAGCGTGATCAACAGCAGTGCAACAAGCAGGTGGGTGCTTTTCATTCGGGTTATGATGCTCTTACTTACTCGCTACATCAGACGAGGGTAGCAATCTCTCACAGGAACTTTTCTCTTTTTTCGTTTCTTTCCCGACTAATCGCGCCAGGAAATTCCCTCCAGCAAGGAAAGGGCGTCCTTCGCCGAAGACACCGATAGGTTGAGAATAGTAGACGAGATTGGCAGATTCTCCCTTTTTTCTCACGATCGAAAGCGCGACGCGTCGATAGGGGTACGAACCGATAGAGATACGCGTTGCTCGTCGTCGTAGGATTGTTTGGAGCAAGAATTTTCGCGGCATCGTACTCGACGCGAGATTACTCTTCCCTACGTACGCATGATCACCAACCAATCCCTTTCACCTTTCTCAGCTGTCTTTCGCAGGGTTTTCTACGAGTTTATAAGCGGCGTCGATGGAAATGGAAGTCGACGACGATCGACCGTCGCTACCCGCGTCGCTCGGTCGACTGACTGGTTTGACTGGACTGCCTCCCCGTACACTCGGAGATTTTATTCCATCCCCACCAGAATCCGCCGGCTCTCCCCTTCCCGACAAACCCCATTCGTGACACCCACTCGCGATCCGACGTAGATACTCGGGGGTGCGTGAACGTTGAGGGCGAACGCAAGCCTAGTCGTTGACCATGTAATTGATAGTTGACCGTATCATCCAAAGATCAATTAAAGGTCTGTTCCTCATGACAAAAATAATTGTCTAAAAAGAGCAATATTGACTTAACGTGTTGGTTATTAGCGTGTTATTGACAGCCGATCCTGTCACCTGGATAATTACAGAGTTTTTTGTTAAAGTATAATTATTTTACGGTGGAATGATTTTGCCTTAAATTCATAATCATGTTGTAATTTCAGGGTCATGTAATATATTCCTAAAATTATAATATGAGATTGATTAAAGTCAAATTATTCATACACATTTATATTCACACACACAATAATGCATATTTCCACAGAAATAATTGTTATATCTATACGTTTGATTTATATGATTATAATTTCTTTGAAACAATCACCGTGGGAGTAAGAAAAAAAAATATATATGCATCTTTGGACATTATCTTTATAGTAGAAAATTTTAAGCTTTAAACCTCTCAATTACTTGAACCAACTCTTTTATGTAACTAATGACTGTGCCTAATTTAAGCATCCAAAGTGCTTACAGGCAGATTCTCGTACCTAGAGAGATATGAGAGGACTTACGTCTCTAACTTTGTTCAAGGCTGAGAGTCTTACAATGTGTCAGTATTTGAAAAGTTTTATCTTTGTCGGAAAAAGTTCCAGAATTTCTTGTATCAACTCAAATGAAACATTTCTTATTTCTAATTTATTCATCAACAAATGATTTTTTAAATAAAATGTTCATTATGTTATATATATATATATATAAAACATAATATATAACACAATATATATATATAACAATATATATATAACAATATATATATAACAATATTATATATATATATAATATATATATATATATATATATATATATATATATATAATAATTCAATTACATTTTAACAATTCATTGATTTTCTTGATTATAATATTTTTATCTCATCCAAATTATTTGAAGAAATTTGAAATATCCCATCCTCAGGATTGCGATATGATTGATAGAAATTTATTACATTAAAGTTTTGAAAGTTTAGAAAGAAATTAAAGTGGTGTGCTAACTTTGCCAAGATATATAGGATAAATTTTCTTTACTGCGTCAACTACATACGTACTTATCGCGCGAAAAATTTCCGTCGTTCGCGGACAAACCAGTTTTCAAGTTTATGTTCAAGGTTACGGACGAAATAGCGACGTACTTACGTCACGAACATCGATTCGGGCGTCCACTGACCCCTGATTCTAGGTGATCGTGAGCGTATCATCGTCGGTTTCGTGAGCCAAACGGCCGCTAATCCCACCCACTCGTAAATCGAAAGACCTTGCCTAACAACACCTTGCATAAATCCTTCGTGACGATTATCATTATACCGAAAAAGCCTCCATGGTTGTCTTGCCGGCTTTTCCCTCAACGTCGGAATTTCGACATGATTGACTGGACACAGTCGACCGTAAGTCCATTTATAGTCCACGTCATTTCTTTTCCTCGGGTACGATCTATCGATCATTTCAGACGGTTAAAGCTTCGAGATACTGGCGGATAATAGCGGCATACTCGCTCAATCGCATCACGTGGATATTCCGCCAGCAACAACATTCTCTCTCTCTCTGTTGTCGCTAATTAAAAAGTTCGAGCCACTAACAATTTGTCGTGTTTCAGTCGAACTCGGCTTGGGAAAGTTTCATTCACGCACAGAACGTTGGTCAATACAGCTGTCCACGTTCTCATTTTGCAATTGTGATAATAGCGACTATTGTAATAGTTATTGTATGTAATAGTTGTAGTTAATAATGACACTTCGATTTACCGACAATTTGTGATTGTTGGAAAACCAAAGTTTCCAACAGAAACATGCCAATTAATAAATCTAATCTCTCGTCGGCTTCTGAGTTAGAAATTATACTTTTACGTACAGGAGTTATTAGTTTCTTTTAAAGAATAATATCACTTGGCACTTGATATTTTCAGTAAATTGTATATTGTGAATTGAAGACATATATGTTGATACATTATTTTCAATCGTTTAAAGACTACGTGGTGTTATTAAAATAATAATCGGAAATTTGCGGAGGAGTGTGTATTGAAATGCAATTGAATAGAATACAAATGACTATGTAGGCGATAAAAAAATTTTTTAAATGAATAATTGATCTTACAATTAGCCAGAACTATATGAAAACTAATCTATACATATTATATGTATAATATAATCATTTGTCCTTTATTAGCTACAGATCTTATAAAAATCCTTCACAATTGCATGCATCATAAATTACTTCCTAAATATATCCGCATCTAACATTGCCCCAGTTACGACTTAATTATATAACAACATAATTTCCTCAACGCTGTAAACAACGTAAAATAGCCAGGATAGAAGACGACTAATGCAGGCATTATAAATATCGTGATGCATTACACACTCTTTCCAGAATAATTAACTTTCAATTGCAATAGCTTAATCAATTCAATGTCAGCTGTATCGATCGAGATATTCTTGAATATTTGGACGTGAGAAGCTTACATAATTTGTAATCATATATTAACGAGTCAATAAAAGCGTGACACGGCAAATTGTTGACATGCAGAATTAATCTATAAGCGACACACAGCGCTGCAAACTGCGTCGCCACTCTCATCGATCACGGCTGCTTATACAGGTGTAGCTACACAAGCTCGTACGGGCGCAGCGTATTATTGCCAATTTATCAAGTGCTACTCCTCCTTCGTATTGAACTAGACAGTAAACAGATTTAATCTTAGCTGAAAACGACGAATACACATGGCTATTGACCGGATAACAGATCGAATTTCAGTTCAATTGAAAAATTCCTTTCCCCCAATTTATTCTTCACTTTTATATACGTAGCTGTTTAAAAGCATTATCAATCCCGAATTTGGCCAAATTAGGAGACAATAAATTTAAAACAATAACAAAACATATATAGAAAATCCGATACATACGTACAATAATTTAATAACATAATCAAAATAACATAATAATATAATAATAAAAAGTTTGAAAATTTCGTACAAATGATTAAAGAAAGAAAGAACACAAGTTAAAATTATATTAAAATTATTCTTGAAAATCAGTTTAGTTTTGCATCAAGGAAATGTGATCTATCGATCACATTACCAATTATCAAGCATCTCTTAACATCTCATGTGTAACTCAGATCGTTTTCTCAGTGATACCAACCGCACAAATCAGTCATCGGTTTTAATAAACCTCGCCTCTGGAGATGTCGGCACGCGATCGCTCGTGTAACAGGCGATATTTCAGCATGATCGGATTACAGGTAGTGGAATCGCGACGGGAGTAGTAGACGAAGAGTGCACCGATCGTCGAGGAATATCGACCGTCGACCAAGCTTGAGAGATCGAATCTCAATTTGGCAGAAATGAAATTCCTTGCAGCCGCTTTACTGCGTTCAATTCAGTAAAGTACGACCGCGTAGCCGTTGTGAATTCGCGGGATATCGAATATCTTATGCATTTCCAATAACGCATCGCGCTCTTCATTGCTGTGCATTGCCGCGCATTTTTCGCGCGGCCAATAATATATATATATATTTTTTTCTCTTTCTCCTTCTTCCGTCTTCGGTAACTCGAGAATCGCGTTTATTAGAAATTTTGAGCGCGAGTCGTCGAAAGAATTGCATTAAAAAATGCATTAATATCATGTAACGCGACATTATGTTATAATGCGAAGAAGAGAAATTGATTCTGACTCCATACTTTTTTTTAATTCATCAAATCTGTTTTATTGCATATTACGGGAATACATAAATAATAATAATAAGAGTATATTATAAATATGTAAAAAATGTTATATAGTGCTTGGGTTAATAATAATTTAGTTAATATCATCTATTTCTTAATATTATTCCTCAAACATTCGTCACAATTTTTCACTAATAATCCGTTACAGGAGGTATGAAAAGAATATTGCTTTTCGCTCTTTATATCACTGCTCTTTGCTCTTTGATGTCTTGAGTTAAAATAAAAGATGGTAAATCTGTACGACATTCAGTAAGCGACTTGACAAATCTGAAATTTTCAGAACACTTGCTCAACTATATTACATGCAAAAGCGCAGTGTTTTCTCTTTTCGATTATTTACACACATCTGAATAAACGATAGATCGTCCTATTTCTTTCTGTAAGGAGTGGGATAATCCGTGAGAAGGCTGCCGGTGGACACTATGGCTCCCGGTCCGCCTAGAATGCCACCCTTGTTGGCGAACCAGCCGTTACCACCCAGGAAACCGGCCGGTTCCAATCGGTTCGTATAGAAACCAGAATCAGTCGGACTCAAAAAATGCACCAAGCCGGTGGGTGCACTACTTAGCTGTTTCGCCGTCACGTTCTGTATCACGTTGATACCCAGATTGTTTAGCGCTTCTCTCAGCAACAACAGGCGATCTTGCAGGAACGATTGTGGTGAAAATTGTATTTTTTGCCCTAGCGGATTCAGGAACCAAGAGAGTGGACTTGGTCTTATCGTGGAGCTTTCTTTGATCTTGTCGAAAAAATTAATTTCACGTCAGTATTTTTTGAATGCATTTTTATGACATGATTTCATATAATACGGAGAGAAACTACGGAAGTTATGTAGGATCTTTTTTTATTTGGAAGTTAATTAGTTTGAGAACATGAAGTTGCAATATTGCAGAAATTTATGCAGAAAATATGGGAATACGTGATATATATATGTTTATATATATCAAAAAAACAATATAAAATATTTGTTATCAATTCAATTTATCGTACTTCAGCTAGGCATACTAATACTATAAATATACTATAATAATAATAATCACATAATTTGATTCATTATCACATAATTGTTCAATACGATAATTAATAATTGAATGTGGCGGATTGATTTTAATTAATTAATTAATAGATTAAATTGATAACAAGTAATTTCCGCGAAGGATATTAGTGAATAGAACTACCCAATTACTGATATAAAGTGATAGCCAACAATACAAATTAGAATTAGAATTAATTAGCGGAATGGAAACTGTAGAGCGTCACTATCTCACGGAAAGGTTGCAATCTAAATTATAACTTTAATTATAAATATCAATTCATAAGGAAATGCTTACGGTTGGGTCGGTCATGGTACCAACTGCTGAGTTTGCAGCTTCAGTTTGTGTGGTCTCCGTTATTAATGCCTCGTTTGTCGGCAAAGCAGAATTTCGTTGTTGTTTCTTCAATCCGAATGGTCTTTTTTGCAGATTTGCGTTATCATCACTGATCTCATTGATAGATTTGTCGATTGATGAATTCAGCGGTTTTGCCTGTCCTATTGCAGCCTTCACAAATTTTCATTTACTTCTATTATTGCGCGATAGTATATTATTGAAAATTTACCTAGTTTAGACTTAAAATAATATCTGCACATGTTCGAGAATGTCATTAGTTTCAAGTACATGCCCGTTGAACTCAAAAAGCAACTTTAAATGTGATAAAATAGATGTACAAATGAATTCAAAATTATATTAGAGAGGATATAAATATAAAGAAAATGTTCTTTCTTTAACTCAAATATTTCAAACAGTATAATTTCATATTTATAAAATAGGGAATAACCATCAATTTGAAAAGATAGATAAATTTAATTTATACATCATAATAAATTTTGAACTTTATTTTAATTAACAAACAAATTATTAATTTTAACAAAAAATAGTAAATAGAGATTCATGATATGCTGCCAAGTTTAGAGATAAGTAATAGAGATTTACGGGTTAATGTCTTACCGTCGCAAGTAACAGGCACATAAATCTTGTCGCTTTTGCCATCATTAGATAGAATGTTGTGGTAAGGAAGCTCTGACAGAGTGTTCTACGTAACTTATTCTCGCGATATAGAGTATACCTCGGTTAAACTTCACGAGCAACACATCGTATATATACTTAACACCGTTTATATATGCCTTCTCATGCGTAATAAGCAAAATGTAATCGCATAAGGGCGCCCACATGTGCATGTGTTATAGCGGCAAACATGAAGTCGCAATCATGAAATGTATTTCGTTGAGAAACAAATCGCAAAGAGAAATGCTCCCGTTACTGCGCGGTACGCAGTCCCAGTTTCGATTTAATAAACATTTGGTGTGGGCGATCGTTCCTCGTCCATTAAATTTGAACATTATATATAATTGCGGTACGATATTATTTGAAATCATCACGATATTTTCTTTTATGTCGTTAATTCGATAATTTTTTTCTCTTGATAATAATACACGAAGACAAATATTATCCATTGTACATTGTTATGTGAAAAGTCAAATGATTTTCTTACTTTTCTTTTTCAAGTAGAATGTATGAATATTGAACGTTGTTTTTACTAACATTGCCATGAACGTTCGTATCAACCTTGCATTAAAATAACACGCTTATTGAAGATGTAAAAGTAGCAAAGCGAACTAATGACTTGGATAATAATTGTATCTTATCTTACGACAATGCATAAATGTATTTTAATGACGGGAACAAGAAATCCGATGCAGTAATATATAGCAAAAACTAAGGAAAATTCTTCGTATTTCGTTTATGAACTGTATGAGTAAAATAGAAGTTATTGTTGCTTAACAATTTAATAATCATGTAATAATTGATGAGTTTGAGTAATGTTATTATATTAAATATATTCGCCAATTCTAATTATTTCCTCACTTTACTGGTATTTTATAGTGATATAAATTTTTAAACCAAAAAGAACATTTTATTTTAGTTATCTGTTCTATTGTGTCAAAATAAAACTTTTGCTTTTAATAGGAAATATTTTTAATCTTTAGAACTAGAGCTATAAGAATTTTTTTTTAACAAAATGACATGAACAAAGGCAAATTTAATAATAACGAACAGTTTTTTTATACGCTAATGACATTTTTTAAATCATGAAGAGTGAACGTGAGTTGTTCGAAAAACCGGTCGGATCATTTTTTTCGATTGTTCTGGGACAAAGTGCGGTGACCGACTCTCCTTGAAGGAGTTGTTTTCTGCCGAGAAATTTTATTTTTATTGGACAGTTCTCGCGAAGTCGTTGTGAAGGTTAAAACTTCGATCACTTTGTGGCTAATTTAAAATAAAAATGATATGTATCTGAAATGCAAAAATGATTGCTTGAGAGAACATACAGAAAATAAAAAAATAATCATTTTGAGATTATAGAAAATAATAAATGAGATACAAATGAGATACAAAAAGAGGACTACTATAAATTTTTTTATTACAAAAAGTTTGATATGATAATGTTATCTGAAAATCTTGCAATTTTTATACCTTACTGTGTTTAAATCAATTTTTGTCGTTCACTTGGTAAAAAAACTGACTTTGTCCCGTAAAAGAAAAGTTAGTACGACAGAGTGCAACAAAAAAGCGCGATGCTATCGCTGGGAAAAGTGAAGTGATTGAATTATTTAACCTCGAAGTTGATTAAAACGGAAAATGGAAGAAGCGAATACAGCTGTGGAAATAACTGAATTATAGATCAGCGATAGTAATACATGCGCAAAGTGCTGATACATATTTTTACTACGTAAGAATATTTACTAAAAATTATATATTTATTATTTTTAGTTTTTTAGTTTTTGCTATTTAAACATCGACTTCGTTCGAATTATAATTATTTTTTAAAGTGATTAACAAATTTATTTGTAATTTTTAATTATGTCAAGTAATTAAATAATTAGATACCAGTTAATAAAAATATTAAATTTATTCATTAAAATTGGACAAAAATCTAAAACTCTTATTATTTTCAATTTTTTCTAAGCATATTTTGTACAATTTTTTAAATGTAATTGTAATTTTAAAAATTATTTGAAAAATTATATTTACGATTTTGATTAGGATAATTACATTGTTTTATAATAGTTAAATTACTCCAACAATTTATGTATGAAAGTATGTCTGACATATGCACAATTCCTGGTATAAATCGTATATTTCAAGTAGAGAAAGATCGAGGACGAGTGCATAGCAGAAAGTACAGCTCTTTGTCGCGAAACGTGGACAGCATACGGATGATGGCTTAGTTTAGGCATCATGCTGTGATTTACCCATCGGCACCAATAAACACCGGCTCGCGGCCGCATGTGTGCCTAGCCGGATCGTCATGCAATTAACAATCCTGTACAGGGACCCGCTCGTTTACATACGCGATCGCGTAAGAGTGTGGAGGTATGCGACGCCGAGGACGACCTGGGACCGTTATGAGTCTTTTCGAGACCAGTCTTGTCCCAACGGTCGCCCGCGAGCCTCGATATAGCCGTGAAAATCACTACTTCTCGGCGATCATTTGAAACCTTTGGAAATATATTTTCTCATAGGACGATATAAAAATATTTTAGATTTAAATCGTCTTTTTTTTAGTGATTCTTATGATCTCAGAATTGTTTATGAATATTGCTCTTTACTCGAGTTGAAAGTTTTCAAGGCCAATGTGATATATTTTACATCGATTTTGACAGTTTTGGATTTAAATTTTTTTTAGTGATTCTTATTACTAAATTGTGATAATCTTATAATAGAGAATATAACAAATTTGTAAACTTTTACAAAGTGTATATTTGAAGACGTGGAATTATTTTGGATTGATAAAAGAAATATCTCGTCATGAAGATATTATGTAGTTTGATGATGACAATGATTCTCCGGCAGGTAAGTAATATTTATTATTACTAAATATATTTTTAACGTTTAATATTGCATCCGTAAAGTATTGAGGTATTTAATGTTATTGCTGCATATTAAATTACAGACATTATTACTATTTTCATATCTCTCAATAAATCGAAAATATGAAAGCGTTATTATGACTAAATTAGAGTATTATCGAGAATTACATAAAGTGAGCAAAAATCAAGACGTCATATAAAAAATATAAATTGTTATTCTTGATTCAATTTGTAATATTAATTTTGTACAATTCTAAGCTGTAAATATTAGCATTATCATTCAATGTCATAGTAATAATATTCTCTCCTAATTTATGCTTAATGTGAAATATTTTCATTTAAATGCGCTTATATATAGTCATAATCGCGGCTAACGGCTCAGAGAACGTATATTCGCGTGCTTTAGCGGAAATGTTAATTAAAATTCCTCATGCTTCAGGCTATTGCCGGAATCGTTAGGAAACCGCCGGCCTTTTCAACACCAGTATATTCAAATTCGTATCTCCCCGCTGCCATGCAGGTGAGTCATTTTATTTCATTACTGAATTTTATAAGAAGTTCTGAACATTAAGTTCTCTTGCGCGTAATTGCAATGCTTCTTAGCTTGTGCGTAATAATCCGGAAATATTTTATGTGTTCATATTTCTTTATTAACTTGTTATCATATTTGATTTTCTCTTTATGTTTAATAGTTTAATAGCGACATATTTATTAATTTCCTATTTTTTTTTCAATAATATGAGCGTTAAAAATTCGAATATCTTATACAATTCTAATAAATTTAAATTTCTAATATAGTATAACAAAAAGTGCTTATTAAAATGATATAAAAATTATATATATTTATTAATGTTATATAAATATTATATGGATCCTATATATACTTATATTTTTATTTTCTTTATATCTTTATTTACTTTAATAAAATAGGTTATATAGGTACATTAAGTTTTTGAAAAATATGTATATGATGTCGGTAAAGTCCATTTATATATATATCCAGTTCATTTTTATATACATATACATATATATATATATATATATATATACGATCTATTTCTGAAACAGGTAATTTTTCACACAGTCGAGCAACTGAAGCTGCTTCAAGCGGAAGAACTATTACAGGTAGATTTAGTAATTTCCTCGACGACTGAGTCGATGAATGATCAGCAATTGCAATCAACAACACTTGAGGCAATTTCTATAAATTCAGCTGCTACGACTGCGAAAACGCCTGATGAGAAGACAGAAACTCCCACAATATTAACTTCGACTCAGTCGAGTGAAGTATCGAGTCAAGGATTATCCAAGACTTACGACGCTTCGACAGAAATTACTCAACGCTTGACTGCTTCGACTGCCAGTTTTATATCCAATAATTACCATAAAGAGACACCTGAAATGAACGAAGAGACGACTGAAACGAATTATGAATTAACAGCTACCCCGGAAACGAATCACGAATTACCGGAAATCTCCCAAGAGACTGAAGAATCGTATCAGGAGGTCTCGACTGAAGAAAACTCTTCAAGTAGTGAAACCCCCCTCGGCGAAATAGGTAAAACACAAACTCCGCAACATAATGATGTATCGCAACAACAAACGACACAGGCGTCTGTTACGCAAGTGTCGAATGATCAGAAAAAAAAGGAACCGACCGTCGACAGTGTCGTGAGTGAAATTTATGGAATAGTGAAGACAACCACATCTTTTTTTAAAGATGAATTGGATGATAACCACGAGTCAAAGAGTACAGGAACATCAATTGAGAAGTCAGAGACAATTGAAGAGGAAGAAGAAGAAACAAGGTGATAACAACGTTTTTTATTATAAAATTATAACATTGTATACCAGGAAAGATATTTGTATACTAGGAAGAGTCATGTTCGCTAGGAAGAAAATTCAATGATAAAATCTCGCAGAAGTTATATAGATATATATTTAATACTAATCAAATAATTTTATAAATATTGTAATTAATCCGTAATAAAAATATCTAATTAATTTTTATTTTTAGAAATAAAAATAAGTAGAATATGTTATATAATTAAATTAGAAAAAATGATTTAACGTCAATGATTAACGTCATTGCCATGGCTCTAAAATAATTGAGAAAACACGAGAACACACAAATACTGACTTGGTCTCAAAAAGCACTAATGAAAAGCACATTTAATCAGTCTTTTCTTTGCGTTTGTCGCCACAGATTCTGTTTACTTGGCGAGAGAGTAACTCAAGTGCCACGTCCAAGTTTGAATAACTACTTAAGGCGTTCCAAAGTGCCGCTTAGGCCGACTCTTCAACAACTGGCGAATCTTTATGATGCCTACAGCAAAGACGCGCGGAAGCAAGGATTCGCGCGTTTTACTGGCTATTCGGATGAAGTCTTGAAGACTTTGCATTCATCCGCCGAGGGTGGCGTCGGTCCACAGATGACGCAGATATTAAAAAAGGTGGTAGAGCGTAACGAGCTCACCAGAGACGATGCGAAGATAAAGACGTCGCAAACGCTGCGTGATCTCGACAATCCTGCCAGCGCGCTCAGCAAGGATCTGAGAACTCTGTTACCGTTACGTTATACGCCCTAACGTTTTTTTTAAAACAGTTGCAACGTTCTTGTCTTTAAAAACAAAGATAACATTGCAATAGAAAAAAATCAATTTTCTTTATAAAAAAGAGTAATTTTATTATATTTTTATGGATTATAAAGAGAGAAAGATATGAATTTTTTTAATGTTTTCATTTAATAAACGTAAATATAAAAACTTAAGAAATGCGTATTTATAATATGGGTTATTATAATATTATTAATATTGTCGTTAAATATTTTTTGAAATATTCTTATCTTATCTAAATAAAAAAAGAAATAAGATTGTAATCTTTTTTCAGCATGTTTGATGATTTTAATAATGATAATAATGATATGATTCTGATTCTTCTTTGTACCATTTAGAAATTATTCTCGTTGCTATATCAATAGTGTCACCTGAAAAAAGCGAGCAAATTTATTAAACATCTTAAAAAGTTAATAAAAAATAAATTTAAAAAATTTTTTGCTACTTTAATTTTTTCTAAACGTTGGTAAGCTAATGCTTTATGCTATTTAACATTTTATATTATTTTTTTAGGTATTTTGTTGTAAATAAAGATTATATTTCAATAATCTTATAAAACAAATGGAATATGACATAATTCTAACGTCAATTATCATTTATAATTGATGAATTGATGCGAAACAGTGCAAGCAATTTAGATGCGCTTAGAATAATCGAAATAAAATAAAAGATGAATACCTTTGCTAATCTAATAAGAATGATTAATAACCTTCACAGAAAAGTCGTTAAAAGATAATAGATACCTTTTGCCTCTATCGGATAAATCTTCGTGGAGAAAGTGAAAGGTTGTTCGATTTCGTGAAATATTCTCTCATTAATTTCGGTGGTATTGAGTTTGGTGTTTTGGACCAGTGATACCTCGAGGGCTTTTAGGAAAAGCTCCCATCTGGGCTTGAAGTAGTCCGCCATCACTCCTGACCATTGTTTGTTAGCGTAGTCTCTGATCTCACCACTTGGTCCCCACAAGGTAATCTGATTTCTTGCATTATATTCATAAGATCGCCTCTCCTCTTCGTCGACGGCTATATCTTTCGCCTGAGCTAGCCAAGTGCCCAGCAAAAAATTACTTCCCGACGCCAGAATAGATTCGAGATCGTCAAACAGTTCCAACAGAGCATTCGCGGACGATCTATGAAATTGTAAAATATTTTAAAAATATGTTTCGAACTTATATTAAATAACAATGGTTATGCGAAGAAATGTATTAATTTTATTTTATGATATTAATTACTTTAACATTTTCTTTCTAACTTTGATCTCCTTGTAAAAAATTACAATATTTAATATTAAATTCAAGCAAAACTGTGTTTAATAAAGTTAAAAAAATATTACGTTTATAATCATAAAATGTAGGTATTGACATTGTATGAATACATTTACCGAAAAGCAGTGATGTTCTTCTTTTCATAACAGTCTAATATAGTCATGTAGATATCGTCGGCTATTAATTGAAGAGCTTGTCTTGTTATGTCAACTACGTCATGTCTGTAGAGAGTATTATTTCCTCTACCATATCTCGCTTTTAGAAATACGTTCCACATAGAATAGAAATTTTTCCGATTATACCAGATCTGCATTAAAGAAAATTATTTTATATTATAATTTAATTTAATATTAATACGCAATTTAAATAGTATAATTAATTCAAATTTTTTTTCCAATGTCCCATAATTTTTACCAATATCTATTTTCCATTTAATTTTATCTCTCTCGTTAAAATGAAAACGAGCTCTTTTGCATTTATATTGCGTTATAATATTGCAATTATATCGATAATTCTATCGAGCATAAATCAATTGTTATTATTAATGTATACGTCTACCCATGTTGAAATATTTAAACTCGGCCGTCTGGTAATAACGTAATGTCCTCTGATTCTTTGCGTGTTGTTAAAATTATAAACTGTTCTGCCAAGATATCGCCAAGCAGCCACCGCAAATTCGTTCCATGCGCCGTATCTTCGAGTAGCGTAACTTTCGAACCTGTTGATTAATGATTCTTTTGTCGTATTAATTAAATTAAACGAGCTTAAGACAAAGCAGCAAGAGTAACGAGCTTTTTGCGCAACGACGCTTAAACCGTGAATTAGAAGTCCTTTTTGTTGATAGATTATCGAGACGTGAGACAGTAAGATGAAAGACGCTTTTTCAATGAAAACCGGTTGTTGCATCTAGTGCATTTGAATTGTATGAGATGCGCGTTCTCACCAACTGTCGAGGTCGACGGGTTCGTGATGATACGCCATTTCGTTCATCAATTCGTAAATTACATAGTTCTGATTAATACCCTCGGGTGTTAGACCGGTTCCCACCATAGTACTGCCATTCATGTTTCTACCCTCGAACGTGCGCTGAAAAGGGAGTTGACTGATTATTCTGCAATGTATGTTCTATCCAATTCAATTATCTTAATAGCTACCCATATGATAGGATACTTTTTAATGTTTCAGAATTCTCGTCATTATTAAAAGATTCTTGAATTGATTTGATTTTTTATTCTTATTTTTTTAACTTTAAATAAAAATATAAGACATTTAGCAATTTATATATTTTGTGTAAAGGATTAAAAAATGGAAAAAATTTATGCGTTTATCGGTAGTCGTTAAGAAAAATATTTATTTTTTAATATAAAGCATTATGTAAAGTATACATAAAAATACACTTAAAAAAAGAAAAATACTATTAAAAGTTAAAATTTTAAAATAATTCTTTTATATCTTGATATACGCGATTTAAATGGTTTAGCGGAAAGCAATCATATTCTTGGTTTCTTAAAAAAAACTAAGGCGACACAAAAAAACATAGATTTTTAATGTACCTGGTTAATGATTTGTGCGGATCCAAACATTCCCAAGGTGCCGCCGAAGTTATGCAGCATGCACCAAATAAATGGTTGACCGTAATACGATTTCAATCGACCATATTGCGGGAATTGTTCCGATTGTAGATCTAATACCAACATTCGTCCCTGTAGTTAATTTTAATATAGCAATTTAAAGCCACATTTACGATTCTTGTAAAATAATATAAGACCGATGTACACGAGATATTTCTTTTGAATCGATGAGAAAGAAAACGGATAAATAATTCTCTTTATTTTATCTCTATTAGTGTATTATTTTTCTCTAAATTCGTATTAACAACATTGAATTTGTTACATTATTATATGAATAGTAAATTTGCAAAACATGAAAGATATTTTACTGCATTTTGCGAGAATTATTTATTTATGTGTTACAGCTTCGTATTTGTCAAGATACGATCGATATGTATTAATATTCCGGACTTACCGTGGGTACTGAGGTCAGGAACGCTCTCACTCTGGACTTCGTCCAAAATGTAATGTCATGCACGAACAACCAAGCTTGCATTAACCTAGAAAAGCCACATGATATATCTGATGTAGAAATATGATTATTATTATTATTATATGATTATTAATTAATATTTCTGTTGAACAAGAACGAACTGTTTGTTCTTCAGTTCACCTACTTACCATACCGCGTCAGAATCGACCGTGTTCATGGCCGAGAAAATCGAAGAGCCGACATTTCTCAAGTAGATAAGCTCATTGTTGCCAGGTTCGTTTTCATTAAAAGTATCGCAATTATAAATATGATCGGTACCGAACTCATTGATGTACTACAACAATGAAATTTCATGTCTTCATCTCATGATTTATTTTTATCGAAATTATGTTATCTTACCATTCGAAGGAATTTTTCTCCAATCATGTGAAATAGCGGATCCGTCGGTTCTAACAAATAAGGACTGAAAATAATAATTATATCAAATAACTCGACAATTTATTATTTAATTTTATTCTATTATAGTTAAACAAAAGTTTCATATTTTAAATATATTTTTATCCGACAGATAGTAAGTGTGAATAAGTGAGAATATTCTGTTTTCAATACTTTAACTACAGTTATAAATATTTCACGGTACAAGGAATTATTTTAAACAAAATTATTATAATTGAAAGGGAGAAAATTGCGTGAGTGTAACTAAATTATATTGATCGTACCAGCAATATTTCTCTTCGAATTTATTCCACGAATTGATCTCCGTCATATTAGCATTTGGAAAAAGTCTGGCAAAGGCACGCGGTACATGACCGGCAAATGCCGGTAATACCGGAACGATTCCGAGATCTCTCATTCTCCGAAGAATCTGATGCTGCAGACGTACGGTGTGATTATGCCAATTTGATGATAATGGTCCGCCAAAACCACGAATATTGCCCATCCTCGCCCTACGTGATCGCAATAAACATATTTTATTGTATTCTACATAAAGAAAGTTGAGGATTATAAACACTCGACCAGGGTAAAAAAGCAGGTCCACCCAAGTGTTCGTCGATCTCCTCTTGCGTCATATTCCATTCTTGATAGAGTCTTTGCCAGATCGCCTCTTGCGCAGTAAAAGCGAGGGCAAGATTAATCCCATTAAGGGCCATCCAATCGATATTTTTTTCCCACTGTTGCCACTGCCACCAGGCTGAACTATAGCCCACAGTGCATACATTCTGATAATATCTAAATCTATAAAGTTACGGAATAACGCGTAAATACACGCCCTAAGCAAATATAGATACCAGATTATCGCAAATTAAATATCGCTCGTTTTCACCTATCGTTCGATATAATTTTAACGTGAACTTCTGGCAGGGTGTTTGGCAGCGCAATTTGCATACCGTCCCATGATATATGAACATTGCAATAGTTTTTCAAGTAATAATGCAAACCCCAGGCGATTGCCACACCGGATGTGCCGCGAATCTCGATCTCGCCAAGAGGATTTTTTGTTATCTGTTAAAAAAGAATTTATTCAATAATGCCGATTTTTGCAAATGGATATTCGCGAACAAGTGTGTAGCTGTTGCACTTGAGAATGAACATACCTTAAAAGTATCTTTGCCAACAGGCCCCAAATCGGTGTCCAGCATCATAATAAACATTTTAGATATCTCTTTGCCCAGCAGTCTTTCCGCGACACCTTTAGCTGCTTTTGCCTGAATTTCCGGCGACGTACTTGTTTTTATATGCCCCAAAGTATCCTGAAACACTATTCACGCCTTCAAATATCGTAAAATTTTAAATGTTATTTTGTAAAATAATTAAATTTGTTTTGTAATAATTTATTTTGTAAAATAATTATTAACGACAAATCGAAAATGCAACGTACATTGACCGAATAATGTATTTGATGACATAATTATTAAACATTTTGCGGAATTGTGTACTTTTCTTTTATTTTATTTTTTGAAAAAAAGAACGTAACGTATTGAGATAAATACGTATATAATCCATTGTACTTACTGTCCAATTTGTGATATTGACTGGACAATACGAGTAATCCAAATATTATTATAAATCGCAACCACATTGTTGTAATATTCATCATGAAGAAGCTCAGAATATCAACTGACGTGTAAAAGTGGGCACAGAGCAATCGTGCATTGCCGCGCATATTATCATCCCTACTCTTACTTTGGCTTTCTTATCTGATGGGCCTCTGACCATATAACAACCGTCTCTCAATGACTTATGATGATACAATTACATTTATGATATGATATATTTGCAGTAATAAAAATTCATTCTCTATTTATGTTATATAAATCGTTTATTACACATACAATTGGTAATTAAATTGATTTTTATATTTATGTATTAATTGATTATATAAATTAAGAAATATATTGAACATTGTGGTCATACAAAATGTAATTAAAAATATTTTTCAAAAATTTTAAATTATTTTATGAAAATATTATTTTTGCAATAGTTGACATTCACTAGAGCTCGGAAAAGGGATCGGGTAACAAGAAAACGGGTACCCACCCGTCCGCCCGTAACCTAATGCGTACGGTTCCACACCGGTTCCACGGGTACCCGCATATTCGGGTATCCGTACCTGTGCGTACGGGGACGAGTGGGTACTCGGTACTCGGTACGGGAGTTTTGATTTGGATATCCATACCCATACGCACGGATACGGGTACTCGAATATGCGGATACTGGCGGAACCGATACTGTATCCGTAAGCATCAATATTTATATGATACGGTATCCATATCGATTCTATTTTCTGAAATTACTAATGTACTTATTATGTAATACGCAGATACCGGCCTCGATATGGATATCGTATCCCCGGGAAAAAACTTTTCATGTATAAACATATATAAATTCATATAAATGTGTATAAACATATATATAAATATATATCAAGAGACACGGTAGTGTCTCGCGTCAAGTATAGCGAGACTTACCAGGACTCATTGACGCGTGATATCATTTAATTTAAAGAGGATATCGTATTATCAGATCTCAATAACAGCTGATCCAATTGAATTCTAAATAGTCTCAATGGATAGCTCGGGTCAATTTGTATCAGAAAAGTGTTTTTATTTTTTTTGTATGTATCTTACGAGCAGAGATATTACAACTCAAAGTCTAAATGTGGAAAATATTAAATTTTTTTTCTCCGTCGTCATCGTCAAATGGTGGTAAGGGAGAGGCAAAGAAATGTTACCAAAGTAGCAAGAAGCGGGTTCGGAATGGGTGAGGAAATGTAACACGGTTAAGTTGTCTGCGTTTGCATCGCATTGCTGGCATTGCTATTGTTGACAGTTATTGACAGTTCGTTATTGGTTATTAGAAAGGTTAGGTTATTAGAAAAAATTAAAGTATCTCTATTTCCATCACCGGGCATATGACCTTCAAGAAATCCTGAATGAACTACAAGCGTTAGATACGAATGAATTGAGATTTATTAAAGTGTCTCGTTTCACAACGAAAAGATCCGTGTCTGAGAATATCTACCGGTGTATGTATGGGATATGCTATCAATATGTATGTATATATTTATGGCACATACTTTTAAAATCTGTTCTTGATTTAGTTATCCAAGTATTAAAGTTATGCATCTTGTAACATTCCGTACATATTTTATTTGATATTATGTATATTTGTACATATATATTTGATGAAATGTGTAAAACCACAACAAAATTACCTTTTTAAAAAAAGGTAAAAAAAGCGTCAAGTATCCGCCCGCAAAAAATGTTTTATAAAAAAATAATGATATATTATCAAATCGCGCCAATTATAAAAACATGTATTTATATTAGAAGAACTATTATTTTATTATTACTCTTCAATAGTAAATTGCCATGCAACAATTAATACGATTCTGTACAGTACTTGGCGCTGCTAAACAGAATATGTTAATTGCCTTATTAACAAATCCTTATAATCTAAATTTGAAATAACTTTGACGTACTAAAATTACGTACGTCATCTAAAAATGTTTATAAAAACTACAATGATGTTTTTGCCATCTAAATTACATAATTAAACTCCTCAGAACACATTATGCATATATTACAAATGTAATTAAACTTATTCTTTAAATTTATTATTTTTTCAGTTTAGCAGCGCCAAGTATTTTGAATACTGTACAGAATCGTATTAATTGTTGCATGGCATTTTACTATTGAAGAGTAGTAATAAAATAATAGTTCTTCTGGTTGATATAAATACATGTTTTTATAATTGGCGCAATTTAATAATATATCATTACTTTTTTTTAGAACATTTTTTGCGGGCGTATACTTGACGCGTTTTTTACCTTTTTTTAAAAAGGTAATTTTGTTGTGATAATTATATACGAAATATGTCCATATATGTTCACACTAGATTCTTTCTTTTATCGAATTTCTATTCAATATAACAAAAATAATAGTAATAATACGAAAACAAAAAATAATTAAAAGGATAATTTTCGTACTGTTTTTCTTTACAAAACGTTAAGTTTAAAAAAAATGAGGAAAAATTGACCATGTATAATCATATACATAGGTATTTATATATACTTTCAATCATAAATATATATATGATTATATATGAATAATTCTTCCTCATATTTTTAAACAGAATTTTTTGCGAAAACAACATTGCAAAAATTCTTTTAATTATATTTTTGTTTTTTCATTATTACTATTATTTTTCTTATATTAAATAGAAATTTTACAAAGAAAGAAAGTTAATATGAGCATATATGAACATATTTCGTATATAATTATCAAAAAAAGATAAAAAAGCGCCAAGTAAACGCGCCCAAAAAACGCTTTAAAAAATAACTCTTTTACAAAATTATTTTTATTTGACGATACAAAATGAAATAAAATTACAATGTCGCTATTTATAATAGATAGTTATCGTTTTTTTCACGTGTAAAAAATAAAGTATTGAAACGTTTTAAACTCTGGTTGACAAAATTATGACAAACAAGTATATAGATATTATATATCTTTGAAAGTAACAGATAAGTAAGTAATTAATAGTTATCAATGTCATTAAGTCTATTTTTATCGACTTATATGTGAATTGTTTCTTTTCTGATACCTATACATATATTATTTATTATGAGACAATATTAGCTATGGAATTACGCTCACAATAAACTAAACGTACTACGCAATAAGAATTATCGTTTTTTTCCACGTGTAAAAAATAGGTATTGAAGCGTTTTAAACTTTAATTGACAAAATTATGACAATTAAGTATACAGATATTATATATCCTTGAAAGTAACAAATAAATAAGTAATTAACAGTTATCAATATCATAAAGTCAATTTTTGTCGACCTTGTATGTGAATTGTTTCTTCTCTGACACGTGTTCCAATCATAATTGTCCGTTTTGCGTACATACGTAGGTTCAGCATTTTTATTTTCTACTGTTTTTCTTACTGCTTACTAAAAATTATTTTTGTGTTTGACGGTACGTTGACATTGTGCGTCATAGGCGGAAAATAGTTGACTTAAGCTAGGAAGGTAATAGTCCGGGCAGGTATCATCTTCTTTTTGTGCTTTTTCCAGTGTATCGAGTCCCGTGCCGACAAAAAGTTTTATGCATCCGCACATTGAAGCAAACTTCATGTCCTGATGAACCCTACATTCATATTTTCGAATCGATAAAATATTCTTTTGCAGTAAATATTAAATACTGCAGTAAATTTGCAGTAAATATAAAAGATAATTTTAGAGATGTAACATAAATATATTTTAGTATAAATAATTTCAATAATTATAAAAATAATTGAATAATATTATTGTATATTAAATTATATATGCATATAACAATTTGAAGAAGTATACTTTATGCCGTAATTTTTACTCACGTGTCACCGATGAACAAACATCTTCGTAGATCTGTCACGTTGCATTGATCCAAAATATAATCTTTTAAATTTTCGCTAGGTTTGCTACATAAAATCGGCTTTCTTCCGCTTTGCGTACTGATAATGTCTATCAATGGTCCAGGGCCTAACGATGAGAAAACGTGATAAAAAAATATTAAAATTCAAATATATTTTGATGCACTCTTATTGAATTTTATATACATATATTAAAACTTTATATGTATTGTACAATATAATAATTATTTTTCTGTTTATATGCGGTGTATTATTTTTTAATAGGAGAAATATCGTGTGTGACAATATAATTATCATACATTTATAATTCTACGTTGATAATAATCTAAATATTTATATAAAAAATATTTTTATTATTTAACAACGGCACTAATACGTACCTAAAATTTTAGTTTGTACTTGTACTTGGAACCAATCGTCTGTTATTCCTTGTATATATATAACATCCTTACGTTCAAGGCATGATATAGCTAATGCTAGCATTGCCCAATTGCAATTGACATCAAAATCAGCGACAACAGCTTTAACAGATGGCCGATCCATGACTTGCTTTATGGTTGCAGTTGCTTCTGTTTCAAAAACTTTTGGCTGCAAAATAAAAAGTTACCGTGTTTTATGCAAAGTATTATTAAAATTAGAATTGACAAATTTGTCTGATTGACAAAAAAAGGATTCCAGATAGATTAAGTTTTACATTGTCTTAGCGTTGCATGAAACTCGTACTATTAAAAAATTTCACAGATAAAATAGAAAACGATTTATTTATTTACTTACTTCTTCTGTTAATCGTATTCCTGCCTCTTTCAAAATATCTCGAGATATATCCGAAACAATAGCGAAAACTTCATCGCGAAAATCAATTTTCTTCAGATACCAAACAATTAATTTTATAGTGTTGATTATTTGATCCTATATAATACAGTTGATTAATAATTGTCTTTAATGCTATTAGTTTCAATATTTTATAGATTATTTTAGTATATTACATTATATACATTGATATGACTGACTTTATGAAGAATTTATTTATATTGCTAAAATATAATTATTGACAATTATTTTTAATTATATATTACCAGTTATTAACTGTTGAAAAATTGAAAATATAAATTTTTTACATAAGAATAGCTTTAGGATGAATATATAATGACTGTACATCTTTTTTAAAACATTGATCTTAAATTATAAAAAAAGAAACCTGTTTGTCGCTATTACTTTTTTCAAATTTTGATTAATGGCTATTTTTAGTATTCATGAATTTTTTAAATAATTTATTTTAATATATGCTTTTATCAAGGTGCTCTGCTCTTTTTCTCATTCTCATTTTCATCTTAGAAACGATCAATAAAATGATATAAAAAACAGTTAAAAAAATAATAATTTATGTTTTCTTATAACTTCTATCACTAGAATACATAATTTAACTTCATAATTTTCTTTTAATTATTTATGTATTTAATAAAAAATGACAATGACATATGAACTAATCAGATATTTAATCAATACTAAAATACTTACCAATTTTAAATTCAAAGGGGTATGTTGAACTTTCTCATAAAAATTTTCTATTGTCTTCGTGCTATTATTTGTCACCAAATATACTTGTTTTCCCAGATCTTGTAATCTCGCTAAAGTCTCGGAAGTACCTTCAATAAGTTTATTGAGTTCCCATAAAACTCCTAAAAAATGTATATCATTAATTATAACATTTTACGAAATTTTATTTATTTATAATTTATTTAATCCGGGAAAATGTGATCACAAGCATAAATATATAAAACAATAAAAAAATTAATTACTAGAAATTATTTTATTAAACTATTTTGTGTATTTGTGTATGTGTGTGTAGTATTTAAAAATATTTGAAGGTAAAAAAGTTATATAAAAAGATTAAAAAGACTCAATCGATTGAATTACGTAACAATAAGTTTTTCTTGATATTTACTTGAGGCCAATTTGCTATTATGTTATGTCATGCATATTCTTGCTTGATTTTTATTGTTTGCGATTAGATCAGCTTTAGCGGTAATTGGTTTCATTATATAAACAACAAGTTTTGCAAATAAAACACAAGCCACGAGATGGTACTAGTTTTGATGTAAAATTCTGATTAAATTTTCTATTAATTTGCAAGCACATTGTTATCATTTTGTTTAAAAGATATATTTGTTATCTCTTTGTTACTTAACTATTCAAGATGCATCGATTCAGACTAGAGTCAATCGTCTTTTGTTAGAAATAACTAACCTCAGCTCATTTGGTAGTTTATTTTACATGATCATTTTTAAAAGATTATGTTGATAAAACTTCTTACAATAATGATTAACCAACCACAAAAAATCTAAAACTTATCACCTATGACTACAAGGAAATTGCAATCAATAATTAAAGTATTGATAAATCAATAAATAAAGAAAGAGATAAGGAAAATTTACTTTCTAAAAACTTATTATAAATATTATACACGATGCTTTTGGCACGAATTATTTTATACGGTAAATTATTATTATATCAATAATTTATAGAAAAGAATACGCTTCGTTATTTATTGAAAGAGTTGTATTTGTGATAATCAATCTGTATGACTTTCAACCCCGATCTCTTCTATTATATAGGGTGTCCCAAAAAGATCGCATGTCCTTTCACTAACAGATTCTATGGAACATTCTAAGTCGAAAACTCTTATAAAATATCGAGACTATAATAGTTTTTAAATAGGATGTACTTAAAATTAACCAGTCAGTTTGCGGAATTTTAGCGTGTCCAGGTGTGACATACAAATTTATTAAAGATTATAGAAGAAAGTAAAATTTTATTGCTTACCGTCGACGTCGCACAACACTGTGTCAAATGACATTAGAAATTCCTCCAATTGTTCAACCGAGAACTTGGTAATATCTTTGGTTTTAGACATGATAGGTCCTCTTATAAGCACGTTCGATCTTGAATACGATATCTTCTTCGAAGTCCTTTTGGTCCTAATTAAAGTGATGGGTCCTACTCTGTCAACGAAGCGAGACTTCCTGAGTGGTCGATCTTCCAGAAGTCACTTTTAAGGACTGCTGCATTAGCCTATCGCACTATCTAAACGATATATTGAACCGCTTGCAAATGGCAAGAATAAAAGTTACTAAGTATTCAGTTTCCGATAACATCGTTGACGACCAAGTCTATAAACACTTATACACAACGAACTTTTGCGTTATTTATGTCTGCGACCTGCGCGACGTAGCAGATGTATTCTGGACGTCAGCAACGATCATCTCGCGAGCTAAGTCAAGCTAAACTGTTATTTGCGCATGCTCCAATACTGATACTGTAGAAGATGTAATAAACGAGGATACACAGAGAAAAATCATTGTAATGTAAGAGAGACATAAGATCTCTCTATTCATTATCACATCAGATACGGTATCATATCTGTAATTACGTAATTTGTTGAGAAATATAATTTGATAATGTACATTTTCGCTGATAATTATGTTGATATAATGATAACAGTAAATCTCTCGTACATTTCTTGCATTATTACAGTATGTAATTTTTTTTGTTTGTTAAACGTTTATAATTGATTGTAAAACTATCTAATAAAATGCTGGTAATATATCAAACTTGAAATGCGAGCCTTACAAATACATTTCAAGCAGAAATGTTTGTGGATATTCTAATATAGCATATGATTTATATCTTTGAACATGTTATCAAGTACAATTGTAACAATATAAAAATATGTGATTGAAAGAATTTTTCGGGAATACATTTTCTAAGTTTGTGAATTTGAGAATAAAAATGTGACAGAATGGAAATTTAAATTGATCAAAATCGAGATTTAAAATTGCAGAAATACAAGATTATACATATATGCATTGTATATGCAATTTTATTAACGCAAATTAAACATCAAACAATTGTCAATTGTCAAATTTTGATAGTATTTATTATTAATGATTACAAGTTGCTGCTTTTGAAATTGTTAACATCACTAATATAAAATTTTAAAAATTGTTTTGATGAATTTAAAGATTTTCATGCAAAGAATGATGTGTCACGCTCAATACACACATGCCATTTTGCAGCAAAATATCTTAAGAGTAGTATACATAAGCAGGGACATGATCTATGTAAATAGAAAGAAGCAAAGCGAGGAAGATAATATATCAAGACGAATTCTTTAGATAGCTTACGTTAATAAATTTTCACCAAGATTGATCTGCCATAGGTATCTTAGATACTTTTAATTAAATAATTAAAAAAATTACTTTTGCAAGTAATTTTAATCATAGTTTGTGCAATATTAATATGTTTGTGCATCTTACCTATCCTCTTTTCTTCATCTCTCAGTTTCTTGAGTCGTGTGGGAGTCGTAAGGATAAAATATAAATAACAATCGAACGCCTTTGGGTTAATAGAATTTCAATTTATTAAGTTTCTCTTTTCCCTAGCCCTCAGTGTGTCTTGATTCTCATTTACAAAGGTATTATATAGCTGTAGTGATAGTAACTAATAATCGGTAATAATGATCGTAATCATAATAATCGGTAATCGATAATAATAATGACAAGATAATAATAATAATAGCAATCAATGGTGATACATTAATATGGACAATCGCATCATACATTTAATCATCATCCTCGTCCTTTTTCGACATACGGAAATCATCAATTTCGTCCGCTCGCTCGGGCTCTTGACGAACAAAAGATAGAATATCTTACGTATTCACAGCGATAAGAGTGACATGACTAAGTGACAAATTTATTTATTTATAACCCTGACTAGACAAGAGATGAACCCCATTATACTCCTACACGGCGCAATTCGCCGCACAGCAATTCGTAGGCTATCGGGTTAACATTGTACACGTACATAGAAACATTCGTCGCGCAACAAGCGTGGAAGCGTGGAGTACGTCGCCGTGATCGACGGATGTGCATTCTGTAAAATTTACTTTAGGTATTTTTATTCCGCAATAAAATATCCCATGCAAAAGGACGAGCCTTTATTGGTAAATGGTATATCTGTAAAAATGACAGTATATTAATAGTTAATAATTATGTCGAATTTTTTATTTAAAAGAAAAAATAAATGATGAAATTAAAACGTTACGTCTTTTTAAATTATTAGGGTATGAAATTAATAGGAAATTAATATATATATATATATATATATATATATATATATATCTCATGTACATAAATAACATATTGTATTATCAAATTGTATTATCAAATGTAATTATAATGTGGAAATACTATTAATTCCAATATATCATACTTAATCATTAAGAAATGGCCTATTTATTAGCGCATATATTTGCAATCGACCCGAGACGGTAACGATAAAATAAAAATTAACAGAAAAACCGATGTAAAGTAATGATTTTTTAAGAAAACTTATTTAGTGAATTTAAATCAGCGATTACTTTTTCCATCAATAGACGACGATTACGACACGCTTTTTCACAAAACGCTAGGATTTCCAGTGATTTATGTGAAAATCCACAATTTATATATTTTTCATAAATTACCTCCTCAGCGCGCGTCAAGCCCGATAATTGTTTTATGTAAATACAATTTGTAATATCCCAAGCCGGCCAAGGACATTTTGTTTGCTCGAAAAGACTCGTGCGACGTAGGGAGAGATGGGAGAAGGGAGGAGGCTTGAGATCGGTTAACTCTGATAAAGCCTTGCATTGATGATGATATGACGGAAAATTGTCGGCAAGGTCGACTATTAACTGGTCGACAAATGCATGATATTCGTGAGCGTAAAAATCATTTCGTCATAATCGCAAACTATATGAATGTCGCATTATTTTTTAACCTCGATAACGAATATTGTTTCCTGTTATGTACAAGTTATCTTTAATTAAATAATTTAATTTAAGATAAGTTATTAATTATTGATGACAGTTTTTTAATTAAATTTTGCATGATTATACGAAAAAAATATTAATCTAATTCTTATAAAATTATTTATACTCCTAATTTTTTTAAACAAACTTTCTTATATTCCCAGCGTAATGTTAAATTTATCGTTTGACGCTTTCGAATGACGTCAGCTTTTTTTCTCTTCCTCCTTTTTGCCAACATTAAAGTGCATCTGTATAAGAGTGACATAGCTTCTTTCTGAGTATATCTTCGCTTCGTTTTTATTTATATAGTTATCCATGATAATCATGATTATAGATAATCGTCGCGATGGTCGTATAAAGATGACAACGACACATATTTGATATAGTACAGACTAGAACACAACAATGCGCGCACCATGTTGTTCTTGAGGGTTCGCGTGACAGATTTTTTTCATATTTAAATAAAATTATATTATTAATCTAAATATATTACATTTATATCCTTATAATGGAACGATCGGTCAAAAATTTATCATTGACTTACGCAAAACTTGTACTGAATATATTCATTGACCTTCGCATGAGTTCAGATAGTTACGACGTTTCAGATACATTAATTCAGTTTTTTAACATTTGTATGATAATATTGTCTTAATAAAAATATGTAAATGTAATCCTGTTCCTATGTAAAATATTAAATAAGTTATTTTCATTACGCACTCTAAATATTTTAAAGAACATAATATTTGAATAGAATACTTGAACAGTGTGTTTTAAGAGAACAGAAATATTTGAAATAGTTTCACAATATAGTTCGCGCGCTTAGGGCCGTAATCATGTTTACTCGATATATAAATCATTTCGTTAATTTTTACAGTTGAGCTAACAATGATCTTCATTAAATAATTGATTTTTAAATTTATTTGTTTCTTTAGTACGTAGATACATGGAAAGAATAGAAATTATTATAATTTAAAATAAGATTTGAATGCTTAATTTGTACTCGTACATATTGATTATTATATATAAAAAATTGAACATTTTTTAAACTCAATTCTGATTGCGGATTTCATTGTGGACAAGGAACATGAAATACGCGAAATAATCGTGCAGGGAACAATATTACATTTTAATAATGTGTTTTTCAATTTTTCCCGAGAAAATAGCGATCTCTGATTGATGTTCTAATATAACTTAATATGATAAGTGGCATATTAGACTCGGCAGTGATGATAATGCCAATTACTACTAACAAGAGCCATCATCGAAGTGTCCAGCGCCAATTTTTCTATCTGTAAAATATATTATTAAATATTAAGATCTAAGAGATTTATTATCAGAGAAATCTTTTCATGTTCAATTAAGTTTGAAATAGCCTCCTAAAATTTTGAAACTAAAATCTTCCGGCAACATTTTCGATACCATTTATTAAATTGAAAATGTATTAAAGCAGTGCTGCATAGTTTTAATTGTAAATGTCAAATGGAAATAACAAAATTTTATTGTGTTTTTTTTTTATAGAAAACATTCTACTTGTTTTTCCAAAATATATTGACTTTATTAGAAAAAAGTTATAACAGTTTAAATTGCAAAATCAATTTACTTATCTTACGTCTAATTTATTAATATAAAATAAATTATTGTATATAAAATTACGCAAAAGTGACACATTAATTCAACTGTTATTCTAATGTTACATGAATTTCATTTGAAATATGTTTTTGTCGATTAATTTCACTGCAATAAATCATTTTGTTAGATTTTCATGATACACGTGTGGCATCGTACTGGATTTTATTGAATAGTTGCTATCAGCAATGATATTTCAAACTGTTATCTTGTCATATTTCTAATCTTATTTTTTATAAAAATTTAATCAGTCAACTTATGAATTTAAAAATTTATCAATATAAAATAATAATTTATTTTAATTCTTCAATTAAAACAAACTTTAATCTAAATTTTTTGATACAATAAACAAATTCAATATTGACAAAAGAATATTTTAGTTTTAAAACTTTTAAAAATTATTTCGCCTTTTAAATCTATAATGAGATATGCGTAAGGAAAGGATAGATTTTCTTAGACTTCAACGTTTAATAACATATTTCAAAGGAACAAAATTGGACAAAATTGAATAGTGTTCCTTGTAAATAGTCTTTCCATATAATAGAAGACACGATCATGCCCCACTTCATCAAGATAATGAGAGCAACTTCCGTTAGTTTTCTTAAACAATGTGAAGGTGATAGAAAAGAGTGAATGAGAAATAGTTGATCTCTTCGCGTCCCACAACAAGCGCTTACTGGTAGTCGTTGTTATAGTTATTTGCGGTACTGATTAGGCATATCTATTAATCAAACGCAACGGTATCTTTTAGTATTAAATAGAGCTACGAAAGTCCGAACGCTTTCAATTACTGTCAATGTTTAACAGTCTTGACAATTCTGGGTATCGAGTCTGTTATCGATTGCGTCTTATTTCATAATCATAATATTACTCTTGCACTGATAGTAATGTTGATCGTATGAGGCACGCGTAAAGCTTTCACTAGGCTGCACAAATGACTTGAGTTCATCATCGTAAGATGAAAGGCGAACGGATCAATTTTCCCCTTGAAACGTATCCTCTATTCACGTATATTTTTATGTATAAAGCCAATTATTGATTCTCTTAAGGGAAAATTTATCTTCGTTAATATTTCCGTCCAACCTTTAAAGTGGACCGATTAATAAAATATTTTCATCATTTGATTTTTATGTCATTGGTTAGGCTACGGCCAAAGATTATATTATTTTATGTAAAACATATTCTTGTAGATTGAAGAATTTTTGGAACGATCTTATTGACACTTTACATAATGCAGTATTAAATTTGTGAAGAGCACATTTGTCAAGTCCGCGTTTAAGGGGTTAAGCTCCGAGATATGCGATAATGAACGTTATGTACATAGAAATTTACTATGATACGCGAATTTGACTCTGTCTATCGCCGTCCTGATTTTAGGTACCGATTTATCTATCGATCTACCTACCTGATTTATCTGTCTAAAAATATTACCTTACTAGATGAATTTACTAGATGAATTTAATCAAATTGCTAATCTGAAGAGGCCGACATACTCTCAGGTGTAATTCTCATTATGTGAGGTCAACATTTGGTATATGTTCACAATCAAAATTATTATTCATTACATAGAATTGACTCGAATGTTTGATTGATGTTTTTGAACTTTTGAATATATTGAATATATTGATGATTTCATTGTTTTCCGGTATAATAGTAATTTCTTTTTCCACATCCATGCTAATAGACAAATTGAAATAATTATCGCCATTTAACAACTATTGATTTTGCATGTATAATTTTCACAAAATTCATCTCTTTGATTAATTATTATATACAAAGAACACATAAGATCTCGAAATCGTACAAAAGTTGTATCTCTTTTTGTCTTGGCGACGAGATTTCCCTTGATCTTTTATTTCGTAGAACAAAGTTATATTGTTTCGAATTTTAAATACACATTTTTCTTTAACAAGAATCCGTATTACTTATTTATTGACTTTATAAGGTATGCAGCACTAATCATTTAATTGTCCTCCATTATCATCAACTATCATTCACCAATAAACATTTTTTTTTGGCGTTTCGAAAATCATTCACCGTCTATACTTACACAGATATTGATAATACAGTCATATGTCTACTTACATTGTAGACAATTGAATATTATTCGAAGGGCATAAGGCAAAAAGAATAAAATCTTTTTTCTCTGTAATTAGGATTTACTTCGAGGAGAAATAACAATAAAATATTTAAACGAAATAAAATCGCAATATAAAAGCCAATTAAAAAGTTAATATCTTAAGATATTAAATTCGTGTTGTAAAATAACTTATTTGATATGTTTAATAAATTACGTTTATTAATACTTAACTATATGTCAATGATATGAAGGAAACCGATTGCGCAGTCAAACGACGATATGATGAATCATGATATAATAATAATTAAGCAAACTATAATATTACAAATTTCTAATAGAATGTAAGATTGAGACATTATGGATTGTGCTATAAATTATTTAAGTATTTAAATCATGGCAGAAAAATCTTGTGCTATGAAATATTAATTGTAACTCAATGGAAATCCTACGAAATTGATTATATTATTAAATGATAATTAAAATGAATGAAATTTTCTTAAACAGTTTACTGTTAATAGTTTACTAAGAGCAACACGAAGTGAATTTTGTGTCTGGATTTACTTATGCCCTTCGTTATAAGCACCGGCTACATTTACACATATTATGCAATTCAAAACAAAAACGCTTCACCAAAAAGAAGATGATGTTTATAGAAAATGTAGCCGAAACGCGAGCGACATCGCCATTACAAAGTAACATAACACCGGCAATAATTTAGCGCCTCTTTGACTATCCTCCCTTTTTCCATCGTTTGCTCCGTACATAAATTCGTACGATTTAATTTTTTTTATCTTGTATATAATAGCTAAGAGCATTCGATTAATCATTATCGATCGTTTTTTCGCGCACATGCACGTCCTGGTGTATGTGTATGTGTTGTGTATTTAATTAATTATAGTATATATATATATATATATATATATATATATATATGTGTATGTATATATACAGTTTGATAATTACTGACACAACGCTCGTGTGCAGATAGAGCAGACTAAACTGAGTCGAAAAGTTCTGTGCCATTTTGCAATGTTCATAGTCAATGAGTTATTAATTACTAAGATTGCCATATTCGCCCGGCCGAATGCAAATGCGCGGCAAGATATAACTGCCCTGCGACAATGAGGGCATGAGGGACGCGATACTGGAACTGCTATAATTGCTCTCTGTCTTTTTGTCAAAACGCTGCTTGTAGAGAACAACTCTCCACATGCCTAGCAACCACGACCTGCTAGGCGGGCAAATACAGCAAAATTTAGTAATTAATAATTCGTTAACTATTGCGAACACTTCCAAATGGTATAGGACTTGTTGACTCAGTCTAATCCGCTCTATCTGCACACGAGTGTTGTTAATAATTATCAGACATCCTGTATATATATTTTTTGTCGTTCCTATATGGTACTATAACATTACAGGACTATATACAATCAGAGTAACAGCGTTATTTGTTGTTATCGTTATATTATTATCAATAATATTAATAATGTTATTATATTATTATAATAATTATTATACTATATATATATATATTATTCTTCTCATTTCCTTCTAGCCTAATCCTCTTTTTTTTTTCAATAGATCGGCGTGTTTGCATTATCACGCTATGTTGCTCATGCACATGTATGAAGTGCTTAAGGCGCAGAGCACAACCCGTTATATCCCATTTGTAAGATTTGTAAGATTTGTCAGTAGAATCTGATGGAAGTGATTCATGAGATTTTATAATATGAGCCAGTTTTATTATTTTGCATAGTTTGTCTTAATATTTTTATGTCGTTGCTTAACGCATAAAAAGAATGAAGAAGAAAACCTCTTCTTCGTTTTATTGTTCGGTTCATTAATATACTGGCTCATCTTAATGCATCTCCTACCATTGAAAAATTTTCGATTGAAAAAGTTTATCGCAAAATCTTTTACGGGTTTGAAAAGAGTGAGATTATCTTATTCTGCTGACAAATTCTATCAGTCTTTCATTGAAAGACTGTTCCAATTCCGAAAGAATTTGATTTTGGGACATAATGAGTTATCTCTAATTTTCAATCGTGTCTATGTGTGTCTATATGTGTGTTTCATGTGTCGCTTGTCGTCATATTATCTCAGCTCAAATTTCTCCCCGTTTCGTAAAATATAATCACGTTTCGTTTCTTCTCCATTTTCTTCATCTTTCTTCTCTTTCAGAAATATCTCCATAAATTTTTTAATCCTATAAATTACGAAAACGGTTGCAAGATAAATGTATATGATTGTAAAATGTGACTTTTTTAATATAATTTTTAATATAATTTTATGATTTAGTTTTAAGTATTTTGTAATTATTTTACAGGTAAGTAGCTGATTGATTGGATAATAAATCAACTAGAATCGTAGCAAGGACCTGGCGAACTAGGTGGTTCAGAGTACAAGAAGAACACAAGTAAGGATATTATCAAATCAGGTAAATGCTAGAAGTTAATGATAAATTGGCCCGAGACGCCAGTTAGACTTGCTACAGTTCTAAGATTATATTTTAAGTTCCCAGTTTTTAACTATTTGTTCCGATGAATTCTGTATCGCACATTATAAAAATTATATGGAAGATACAAAACTCTTAATATGTATTTAAATGCCATAATAAAAAATAAAATAAAAAAATTAAATATTAAAACATTCTCTTGCATAGAAAAAATAATAATAATTTTTGATAAACAAAGTGTTAAATTAACAGTAAGTTAAATATCCCAAGATGTAAATCAATAAAGATTTATTTTATTCTTTACTTGCACAAAAAGTCTATTTAGTTATCAAAATATTGAACGTTGACGAAACCTTGTGACAAATAATGGTCCCTTATATTAAACTTTTGCGAAGTAAACTCGGTTTTTTAAATTCTTTAAAATATATTTAAGCAATTAAAGCCTAGGTAGATAGATGTACGATATTTATTTGTCAAGATAATGGTAAATCGTATTCCAAATTGGTAGCATGTTTTGAACTTCTAAATATAGAATATTGTTTCGTATTGTCGTAGCTGATAGAAGTTTGATTTAGCGCTTTTCTATATTTCTTAAGAATTCTTTGGATAAATATTGTAATATTTAGTAACTTCATCGCAAAATGACAATAGAGCTGACAAATTCGAGAGATAATATCGCATTTTCCGATCGCTTATATATTTTTCCCTTTTCTTCTCACACATAATTTTCCATCCGGTAAAAACGCGGTGGCATCTCGTGCCGATACCATTAGTCGATTACAAATTAAGCAGTGTTATTATTAAATTATTGCACATTGAACGAACAATTATCATTGAGTCCTCAGATTTTGCAAGACTTCTTTTTCTCTTTTTCATGAACGCTAGCGGCCTGGAGATGCATTAAGTCCTTACTTAATTACGAATTAACTCCCTCCCTCCTATCATTGCTCTCCGTTGTGTTCATGTATATATGTGTATGTTCGTACGTGTTCTCCGTGTGTTGTATGTATTTATACACAATAATATGAATATGTATATGTAGATTGCCTTGCTTCTTTATTGCATCTTTCTTCAACAAATCTTTGATAAATTTTCAAATTACAATAATTAACACGATAAAATTTTTATTTATACTGTCATATGAATATTCTTTGTTATATTAATACTCTTCAATTCAACGATTAATTAATTAATAATGTAATTATGATTATGAAAATATAGAAGTTATTTAAAATTGATCAAAGAATTCGCAGACGAAAGAAACAGTGTAGGTAGCAGAGCCACTCTCCGTATACATATCCATTTATATATTTATATATTTATATATTTATATAATATATATATATATATATATATATATATATATATATATATATATGTTTCTCTCATTAGTACCTATTTATTGTTAGTCAAGGAGGAATGTAGTTGTAGTGGTCACGTTGGGTTGAGCGAGATAAAGAATCATTTTGAGCCAGCCGGCGCGTTCATCATCCGGTATCTGACTGATGTAACGGGAGACTCTATAATTGGCACGGCGAAAAAGTTTTTGCAATTTTTCTCGTGCGTCGCTCGGAGTTGAATGATTACAATTAGCTAGGCCTTTCTTCGTCGCGGTTACGGCGTAAGACGTAATTCCTAAAATTAGGTGGGCTAAGTGTCCTCGCTTGTTCTCATGTCCTCGATAATAATCTCGGTTATAATTAACATCGCTTAGGCTATTGCTCGTAGGCGAGTTGCAAATGCTTAACTTCTGGTCTGGTTATTATTCGGCGCTACGCTCGAGTCAATGTAATAATTCCGAATGTCTATTGGATAGTGTCTATGACGACGTATCAACAACCAGCTCTCGTTTATGCGTGATGTGTGAATCGTGGATGTCCGTGTTTAGGGCTTTGACGGATTTTAGTTGCTCTGAGATCTGTGAATGCGTAAAATGATGCGGCAGTCAGTAACATATTAATGACGTAGTTGCTGAAAGAAAGAAGAGAACGCAAATGACATTTTCAGAGATTCGGTACTTTCTATAATTATCATTAACTCGTTATATTAAATAAATAGATAACAAATTAAGTTTCTTTTCAGGGGAATATTCATCGTATATCTATATCGTGAATTCAATTCACGCACGCGCGCTTTGCTACGAAAATTACCTTACGTTTAATTCTGCAAGAACCAACTCTATTACAAATGCACACTTTGCGAACGGGCGAAATGCTGAAGAACGGCAGTCTTCCTGCGGAACTTAGCACCGAGAGAGCTTAGTTATCCAGCGCAGACAAGAGGTTAAAATCCGTCTTTTCGCGCATTTCATGGATCGCAAAATGCACGTAGGAAAAGTCTAGCTTAGCCTTCCGCCGTTCGGGAACGTCGGAGTAGCGGATATACTTGATTTTTACCTCGTGTTAGGACAGAGGAAGGGCCACAAGGGCATCTTCCTCGGTACGGTGGCCTTTTAACTACAGTATGCAATATCTCTACAAATATTCTCTACAAAACTCTTTCAATTGACATTATACCGTAGAAACAATTGTATTACAACTGTGATATAAGAAAAAAAGAAACTGCTATCGTTTAATTGTTATCTATCACCACTCTTCATTCGGTACCTTGAGAGCGAACGATTGCCATGTAACGATCTTAGAAATTTTTTTATTGCCATACTGTGAGTTATAAAGCTCTGTCTCTCGGTGGCGCATTCCGACATCTCCATTTGAGAGCCGTGAATCGAGCATAAGTCCGTCTCCTGTAGGATGACTAAGGATAACATGGAAATCGGATCAAGCCGAATCCACAGAAGATAGACTGAATTCTCTTCGGGTTTAAAGATCGCGTCTCTACCCTATTACCCTTAACGTACTCTCTCACACAAGCGTAACTATTTTTTTTTATCGCCGGATACGCACGCTACGATGATTGTATATGTTCCGGGGCTTCATATCGCTTATATTGTCACGAGATATGATCCTCCATAGTGGATATTTTCTAGCGTAATAGAGCCACCCGCGTTGTCATCGGCGTTGACGATTGACAGTCGGTGCGTTCAGTTGGAGATATCGATGAATTCGCGGGAATTACTCATATATGTGTATAGTACACGGTATAATATAATACATACGTTTTTTTACTTTTTTTATGTATGTATATTACATGTATATAATATTATTCATGTATGTATGTAATATATATACATATAATATACATCATTGTGTATGTGTGTGTGTTGTGTGTGTTTTTATGTGTGTGTGTGTGTGTGTGTGTGTGTGTGTGTGTGTGTGTGTGTGTGTCTTCTCCCCTCCGTCGAGGATCAATTCCTTACGACAAACATATATATCGTCCCTGCTTTGCCGTCGTTTACATACATACATACAAGTGTTTATGTGGTTTTAGCGGAACATCAACAATTTACTTTATAAGGCCCAAATATTGTGCGCTACTTGTTCAATCAAATACGCGAAAGGAGCTTTTTCTGCGAAAGCGAATCTGCGCCCTCGGTTCGCTCGATCATGCTCGATCCACGGAGAACGCGCGACGCTGCTTCGATCGACAATCAGTGCTGAAGATCAACATCGTCAAGCAGTGATGTATGAATCTAGCAATTCGTATTTGGATTCGAGACACTTCTGCTTGGAGTATTCAGAAATTTTCTGCCTATACGCAGTTACTTGTGACACCTACTCGGTATTCGTACGTTACGTTGCTTATTGCGCTTATGCGTCTTGCAATTTTGATGATTATATGAAAATACGATGGTACATTGTTTATTTGGATCTAATCGTGAAAATACGAATTGCAAAATATGCAATACTTTTTATTCGCAAATTAATAAGCAGTATCAATATGCTTGTCCTAAATAACAGTTTCCCGATCATTTCAGTGATCGTTGCAGAGTACCAGTTATGTGAGGAAAACAAATTATTTATAAGTAAATTTCGTTCGTTTTGAAATTGCGTGACACACACCTCATAAGGTTCACAAAAAAATAACCTTCAACTTTTGCGCATTCTTATTCACTCTTATCTAGATATTTTACCTTATTAATTCTAATTTATTCATATCAACAATACAAAGTTTCTTCTGTTATATATGTAATGTGCTTTAAGAGGTGTGGCGTAAACAAGTTTTGTAAGGAATCAATATCCGGACAATATCGCTCTCAGCGGAAATTTGCAAAGGAAATCAATTTAAATTAACTTGTACCTTTGACCCGGTAGAACCACATGCTGTTGTCTATTATATTCAATATTTTGCAAGTTGGCCATTATGCGCAAACTCTTGATGTTGATTCTGAAAGTTATTCCCGCAACGATTATCTCTCGAAGAACGATTAGCGTCGTGTCTCGATGCTCGTCCGGTGACCAAAGGCGAAGGGGGGTCACCGCAGCTCGAGCGAGCGATTCAAGCGGAAAAGCGAACGTCCTGGACGCGTACGCGCTCTCAGCCACAAGCCCGGCCCGCAGCTGCTTTAAGATGTCAATAGCGACTACTATGATCTCACCCGCAAACGACACGAGCTTGACAGTATCTCGATCTTAGCGTTAGAACCTGGAGCCTAGCCTGGACTAGGGCCGCGATCGTCGATCTGGCTCCGTTGACGAAGCGTTGGCCGTTATTCTTCGGAATTGCGGAGACACGGATTCCGGAAACAGGTTCCAGAAAGAGGAACGAATCTTCCTCGTGGCAACGCGGCGACGTTGATTCTCTGTCAACATCGGCTGTACCGCCAATGATCTCGTTTCTCCTCTTTCAACTGTCGATCTCGTTTTCCCCTTTTCCTGTCGACGATATAATAGACGGGCAACGTGCGTCAGACGACTAGGAGACCCCACGGGTTACCCCTCTGGAATGCCTTGCCAAGTGTGTCGGGTTCGTTCTTTTCTATCTTCCTCTAGATCCACGGCCCTCAAGTGGCGCTGTCAAGAATAGATTTCCTGCTGTCCTTGCGACGGCGGCCGACCAGCTGGCGGATTTGCGCGGGAACGCTCGCGGATAAATTGGGCTCCTCGATCGTTGAGGTTGCCAGGACCACCGCGAGAGTCGGCGACGACAACGACGAGGAAGAGGAAAAGGCGCTGGCGGCACCGCCGCGGTGACCGACGATGAACGTCGCGGATGGCATTCTCGCCGTCGTCGCCGACGGCGCCGCGGACCATTCTGATGCCGTCGACGTCGTCGAGCCTCCGACGTACTGTTGGCGTCTCGTGATTGGCGACGCTTGCTGCTGACGTTGCTGTTGTTGCGATCTGATGGCATGATAGGCCATGTCTTTTTGCTGGGCTTGCGACATGACCGAGATGCGCGAGCCCGTTGCGTGATCCTGCCTGAGATCATGGGGGTTATCGTTGCTGATGCTGGAGGATGACGAGTAGTGCGAGGGCGACGAGATGGGGGAGGTGGTGCTCGCGACGGAGGTGGTGATGGTGCGTGTGGTGCCGAGTGTGCCGGTGACCGCTGGTAGAGCTGCTTCCGGTGCATCGTTGACCAGCGACTGGACCGCAGAGTCTGGTGGATGGCGTACGAGAGGCTCAGCAACAGCGACTGGAGAATGTTGCTGCCTGTTGTCGCCCAGATCGCCAGCGCAGCCGTAATCGTAGCTGCAGCAAAGCTGCCCGTCCTACGGAGAGGTTCGTGGGAGACTGGGTTAGCCACGGCGGAGGGAATCGGGCGCTTTTTGTTTCTAATTGTCGACTTGCTTTCGACTCCGGATTGGAAAGTCTTGGCCGGCGTGATTCATGGGAGAACGCGATACCGTGTAAGAACATCGACACATCGAAAAAGTGAAAAATGCAATTATATGAAATGACATGAATGTGAGATTGCTTTCCGATCGTGTGTCTTTAATAAAAAAAAATGGAATATTTCTTGACTATTTGAAATTATTCTGTATGTGGTATAATACATATATTTTATACTAATCTGCATTATTTTCTAACAAGAATTTTTTCAATTTTAATATTTGCATGAAAAAGGAAACTTTTGAATCGTTAAAGTTATAATTAACCCATTTTCTGTAACTTTTGCAATATCCGAAATTTTATCAATTCTTTTTCCAATAAGTAAGTATATTCGTAATTTAATTCTTATTACATGCGTGTTAAAAAATTTGCATTACCAAATTGATTAAAAAATAAAAAAGTTTTATTTTTTCGACATACCATGGACATTGACAAATGGGTTAATTACAAGTCAATTGCTCGGTGCGCCAAGACTTTCCATCCTGTAATAATGAGGCAGGTACTTGTGTCCATAGTATGTAATTCATTGTTTCGTAGAACAATACCGCATCAGTTCCGCCGTGGCGAGATAATAAACCAACGTGCAAGAATCCGACCCCCGCTTTACTTCCCTTGAAACTTCCCTTGCGACGTTCCTCACACCCGCATCGGCGGCGCCCTTTTCTCTCAGTCAAGAAGACGACTTGTAAGTGGTCATGATTACAATTACAATAACTGTAAGGACACTCATGCTGACATTCGAAAGGGGGCAAAACAATGAATTTCCATAGTATGTCTTTGATACCCGGCGACAAATCTCTAAGTTTTCCACTACGTTTTCGCTACGATCCTGGCAGGATATACTTTTATAATATACACAATACTTGCATAATGTTTATTAATATGAAATAATATGAAATATTCGACAGTTTTAAATATCGATAAAATTTAATTTAAAGTCTATCAGATCAACCTGAGATTTTACGTATTATAATTTAATTCTTGCCATTTTCAATATTTTACTATTCGCATTTTTTACATTTTTGGTGCGAGTCATTTTCGTCTTGCCAGAATCGACGCTTGATAAATCGATACAGAGAAAGAAAGAGACCTCTTGGTGCTTCTATCGAATCTCGAATGCAGATCAGAGGAGGGTGCAGTGGAGGCTCAGGTGCGACAACGACTTTGTAAAAAAAAAAAAAATAAAAAGAAAAGAGAAACAGATATCAAAACAGACATAATCGCGAATCCAAGACGCAATCCGTATATGTATTATGTGCACATATGTATGTGTGTGCGCGCGCGCGCGTGTGTGTGTATGTATATTACATATGTCTGCCACCTCGTGCGCCATGCTCCTCGATCGACACGAGAAAGATCCGCCGACCGAAACGATCGCCTTCTCTTTTATCTTTTTGCATGAACGACCGTGCGTCTCGGAGTGTGCGTAAATACAAAAAAAAAAGTGAAAGAGAAAATAGTAAGAGGGAGTCGTGCGCAACGTTGGAGAGTAGGAAGTAGAATGCGTGAGAGGTGCGTCGACGCATGCAAATTTCGAAAACGTGCAATCGATCTCCCCACGCGGACGAGATAAGATAATGCGCCGTATTCTCGTTCGATCCGTCGACGAATTTATTTTACGCGATTCGCGATAAAGGACATGCAAATTATTTCTTCGTGGCGTGCCATGTGCAGACGCTACTTTTAGCCACGCGGATATTTAAAATAAGGAGTTCAGATAAGAAGTTAACAAAGCACAAATGTGAATGCAAACGAACTCTATTAATCAACCGTCTATATAATCGGAACGATAAGAGTTAGATCGTAAGATGAATTTCCAACAGCACTTTAGTGATTGTATCAAATGTCGAATAGTCAGTAATTTTTAGCAGATACATGAATATCACAAGAAATTTTGCCGAACTAACTTAAGATCCGCTCTCAAATCTAGAAGATCGTCAACGTCACGTCGAGAACACTCCTTCGATCAGATGCTCATGCTCCGTGCTTGCGATACATTTTATATCCATTTGTTGAATAGTGATCAAGCTTTTGGTGATCAACGTGCGATAGTTAATGCAGTGATAACAGGCCCTAATAAGTAGGACATCAAAGAGAAGAAAAGGATCAGTAGAAAAAGAAGTATTAAGTATCGAGCGAGTGCAAAATATGAAAACTTGAAAAAAGTGAAAGGCAGCAAGAGAGCGAAAAAGTTAGAATTAACGAAAAGCAGGACAGAATTTTCTAAGCAAATGGAATGGGAAAGGAGGAGGGAACGGGGAAGGGGAGGGGGGAGGGCAAGAAAGCACTCGAGCACTCCGTTAGTCGTAGTACATTAATCAGCACACAATAAAGACAGAAGAGAAGAGGCAGGTAGTAGAGATTATAGGTGAGGTAGAAGTGACGTGATTACCGATGCACACAACACGCGCTATTGCTCACCAATTGGGCGCAGTACGGCACCTGCAAGGATACCCATTGTTAGGCTATATGAGGTTAGTCATCACGGGCAATGTGGCGGGGTTAATTTACAACAGCATAGTCACAGGCAGACAATGTTTCCCCGGCGCAACTTCCCCCTCCTATATTCCTCCCTCGCTATTTCTCCTGTATGTATGCACGTGACCAGGACCTCTCTGTGCGCCAACGTCGATCCACGTTCGCGATCGTCGCGGCTTAGAAGATCGATATGATTGGCCTAGGCGCCAGCGGAATCAGTTGAATTCCACTCTGGTGGTCCCCGGCCAATCGTTGCCAATGTCATCCACTGATGAAATTGTGCGGATCGTGCCGCAGCTCTTGATTGAACTTGCGGCACGACGCGAGACTGTCGTCGACCGGCGATCAGGCGATCGCGAATCGTATCAGCGGGGTCAAGGTCGTGGTGCACGTTCGATCACTATGAGGTCAGGTCCGTTTTTCTATTAATCGTCGCCGGGCGGTAAACACTAATAAAATGATCCATGCAGGGCCGACCCGAAGCACGCGCGATCGTGAGATCTCGGCTCAGTCTCGGTTTGGCGTATATGAGGTGTTTCGGATTTTACCATGTTATCTTTCAGCCACACATTTTGAAAGTGAGAATTTATGATTGTTATTTTGATGATCGTGATTAGAAAATTAATTATTGTTAAAAGCAGAACAAGAAAAATTAAGCCGAAGAAATAATTAATTAAATAGGAATTTAATGAAGAAATAATTAATTAAATAGGAATAGATATAATATTTTTATAAACATTCGCTTCGTTTTTAATTTATTAAGAATAAATTGCGACTTAAAATACTTTTCTCGGTCTAAAAGATCGAATGATAGTATGAAACACCATATATAACATTTCATCGTCACCCTAATTATGAATTCTAAAAAAAAATTAAATTTTACAGAGAATATACGAAAATAGGAATAGTGTATATATGTGTATATAAGCTTAGAATTTGCTAAATTTTATAAACAATATAAATTATAAATTGTTAAATTACTGCTAAAACCATCTGTCGCAAACTATTGATAGCTTTTGCAACTAAAGATTGAGTTAAGCAGAAATTTTAATAAATATCTCTTCTCATATATTCGAGGTAGGATGACGATGACGAGAGCAAAGCACTCGGCATAGAAGCGAAACAACGAGTTCCCTCGAAATTCAGAGTTTTCTTTGGAGATTCGATTGTACGAACCGGGATTCTCACGGCCATGTGGCAGTATTCGATCGCATTCCATATCTACAATTTCTATACAATTTCTGAAGAATAATATTTTTTCGCTGGAAAATACGTAAAGAATTATTTTGCAAATCATGCTCTTCTAATTATCTAATTACATCTGTGACGTTCAAATTAATTGCAGTATTTTTCTTTACATTTTACTGATAAAATATTGACATTTTAGTTTTTTGTAAAAAGAAAAGGATTAAATAAATTTTCAACATTTTATATTATAAAGATGTGAGCTTTGAAGAATAATAAATCATGATAGAATTATAAAACAGATTTACAGTTTTATATATATATATATATATATATATATATATATATGTATATAGAAAGAGACAGTCATTTAATAATCTAAGATCTAAGATACAGATTTAGATACAGATCTAAAATATCTATTTCTTCTCTCACACACATGGAAAAACGAACGATGAATGCTGCCACGTGCAAGGCAGGCAACGAAAAACAAATAACATTTAGCTTAGGGACGCCCCTGGATGTGTCTAATAATGTATAAAAATAGAAAGTTTGAATAATTTACAGTGGTGAGTACAGCGCTGAGATCATATAATGACAAGGCTAGCACGACGCATTAATGCACGCCGAGAGAGAGAAGATAATGTTGATTACTAATAATATTAATATAATATTAATATTACGTCTTTTATATTATATACGTATACATGTATAATTTTTTGCAAAATATGAAACTAAAGCATTTGTGAAATTTTCAATTTAATTTGGTTAGTTAATTCATGCAAATGTGAAATTACATTTCAACATACATTCAATATTATTCTTCTTCTCTCAGCATACGGTTAATAAAATTTCAGCGTTCAGCTTTGCAAAATCGATTCGCGTTAATACACATCGCAAAAACAAATGGCATACTGCACGAAAAAAAGAAGAACAGTCAGTATGTACCTTGTACTATTCGAGGATTACCTACTGACGACAAGTAAAACAGACAGACAGAGAATAAAGAGAGCGAATAAAAGTAAAATGATAAATGGATGCTTGTGTGTATAATTTTATGTTCGCAGGGCGTACAATTTTGATCGTATATCAAGAAGGTGGAGACTTTTTAATCTAATAGATTTTAAAATGCAATTTATACGATTTAGTAGAGCAATGGAAATAAAATGGATCTCCCGTCATTTGAATGTGGCTTTACGAGAAATATTTTTCCATTAGAAAAATTAATACAATGGGAATTAATACGAAATTTAGTTGATGATTTTATTTAAGTGTGTTAGAGTGGAGTAAAAATCATTTTATATGAAAATGGCAACGTTGATAGGAATAAATGTTAATTATCGTCACAGAAAAAATCAAATGTGAAACGAGCGGAAATGAAATCGATTGATACGATTTGCGTTGATACTCCGCCATGTATAAGTACGTATATATATTTTGCGATGGACGCCTGCACAGCAATTTTCTTGCATCTTACGTCGGCATAGTACAGCGAGCGCAATTGAGTAGGCACATGACAGATCCACGGCTAAATTGAGGCAATATTTCCTTTCATTTACTGACCTTGAGCTCTTGAATTCGCGAGAGAAGTAAGCGCGATGGGTACCAAGATCTCGTTGGGATGGTCTGCGTATCAGTATCTTCATTGTTTAAATATTGTTGCGTTGTTAACAATTAAAAGCCGGAAATGTACATCACACCAAACATATTATGACTGGAATAATCTCCTTGCGATATCACAATTATTTTTTAAATGCCCATAAAAAATATAAAATTATATCGAATGCGCGTAAAAAATGTGTAACAAATTGTCATCGCATCGTATAACATATTCAAACATATATAATCGAAATTAAATAGAATGCTGTTGAAAATTTACGGGGATATGAAAAGAACTCGGCAGATTTCTGCGGACGACCATCCTCACTTCTTCCGTGCCCATGACGTCGTCCTTCTCCGGCGAATTCCCCCCTTTATCCTATCCGTATCCTTCGGATCTCGCACGGGATCGGATCAATGACCGGCGATCGCGGGTCCTGCGATGTGACGGACACGCGTGATGACACGTCCGATCCTTCTTCTTACCTTGCACTCGCACGTGGTGCACTTGTCGTGGGGGTCCTGCCAGGAGCTGCCGCTGTCGTGGACGATGCCGGCGTAGCTGCACGGCCGGGGACGATTAGGAACCGTGAACGAGGTGCCGTTCACCGGCACCTCACGAGCGCAGGGATCGTCCTCGCAGCGCGGGCAACAATCGCCCTCCTCGGTTACGGGATTCGAGCAGGTCACCGGTGGACACTCCATCTGCCAGCAGTCTATTTCGCCGTACTGCAATAGACCGTGTGATAATTCGCAGAAAGTTCGAAATCAGCTATTGTAAGTTTTTTTTTTTCAAGGAATCACGTTTTTTTTTCACGGTGGAATTACGATATGAGGTGTGAGAGCTGAAAGATTCATTTTTGCTCAAAATATCCTTCTGATCCGTTTATTTTATTCACAAGTCTGTCGTATTTGCGGACAGGTGTATATTGTAGTTCGAACAGGTTTATTACCAGGCACTCGCAAGTCTGACACTGGTATATCCAACGTTCTCCGCTTCTGAAGACTAGGTTATGGAGTTCCTGATGCCTGCAGGACGCGGCGGGATTGCATTGGGGACAACACTTGTCCCTGCGACTTCCCGGTGCGCTGCAGTCACACACGGGATCCTTGCAAGTGATCACACCGTCTTGGCATGTGCATCTCCTGCAAGGATTCTCGGACGGCGCCAAAGTTTCGCCATTGTTGACCTCACGATCTTCAAACCAGCAGCCTAAAATTGTAGCACAGCAATGTAATGATTTTTTTATATTCTCGGTACAATTTCAAGTGATTTTATTCTAACGAATGCATTTTTTGGTTAAACGCGACGAGTGGACTCACTGAGTCGGCATTCTTTTCCGGACTCTTCCAGGTCCTTCGCCGGCGGGCACACGCACTCGTAGCCACCGTCGGTGTTGACGCATTTCGCAGTAGGATGACACGTGTGCCTCCTCTCGATTGTTACATCGTTGCACTCATCAATATCAACGCATTGCGTGCCCTGAGTACTATCGTGCAAGGCGCTCTTGTAGCCGAGCTTGCATCGGCAGTAATACCAGCCAGGCATGTTGAAACACGTGGATGATTGATGGCATCGATGCAAATCGCTGGCACACTCATCCAGGTCGAGTTCGCAGCTATTGCCGATGTAACCGCGTCGACAGGAACATCTTCCGGGTGCCACGCATTCGCCACCATTCTGGCAAGTCTCATTGCATACAGCTACAAAGAAGAAATAAATTTTACTTCGTAGTTCAGGCGTTCTTGTAAAAATAAAAATGTGATTATTTTCAATCTTATTTTTTAATTAACTTACATTAAAATTTAATGAAATTTTTAATGAAATTCAGCTATTTTATTATCATTAATTTAGAAAAAAAGGATTATTCGAACGATCAATATTAAAGAGCGATCTTCTTATTCTTTTGCTTCTGATTTCTTTGCGAAACGGTATGTTGGAGAAAAATAAACTTTCTCTACTTTAATAAATCCTCTTTTACCGCCTTACTCATTGATGTGATGAAAATACGATTGCGATTGTTTGTGTACACATTTGCTCGGAAAACACAAATGTTTCAATAAAGAAGATATGTTTCATTTCTTTCTTATTTTCAACAGCGTAAGAGTCTTTAATAGAGTGGTGTGTTCACTCAATAATCGTTTCACATAAATTGCTCACAACTATATATAAATTTATTTGTGAAATAAGAAATATCTAATTATATAGATTAATTAATATTAAAATAAATTTAAGCAACAAGGATTATTTGCGCGTTTTATTACGGAATAATTTATTTCTTCATTAATAAATTTATTAAAACGGAGCAAAAAAATTTTTAGATGAATTGTAATTTGTCACATCAAATCAAATATCAAGAAATTACCGTATTAAAATATTATTCTATCGATATATAAAGGCGTTTTACTGTACGTTTGCATGTGAAGCCGTCGCCGATATAGCCGTCCTTGCAGTTGCAATAGTAGCTACCGTTAGTGTTCACACATGTGGCGTGCTCGTCACACAAGTGCTGACCAGTCGCGCACTCGTCCAGCTCGGCACAGTTGAACTTGTCCATTCTATAGTAACCCGGAAGACACTCGCACGTGTAAGAGCCGATCACGTTGACGCACTTCGTGTTCGAGTTGCAATAGTGGCCGCTCGATCCACCTTGCTGCTTGCATTCGTCCACGTCTGAGTGACAAGACGAAAAAAAAGAGTGTCATTGATCATGTAATTAACGAAGTCGTACGAATGCTCTCATTAATTTAATATGAAGATTTTAAACTGAAGAAAAAGATTTATGTGAGAAAGATGAAATTCCTAAATGAAATAAAAAAAAACCTTAAAGGAAAATAAATGAAATAATTTTAATTTAATATTCTAATGAAAATTCTTTTCTTACATGGAAATTATAATTTTATATACTTCATGTAACATAAATTGTATTTAATATAATTACATCTTCCGAAAATATAACAAATATAAAATAGAGAAACTGTGTTAATTATAATTTATAAGTTTACAGAAAAATAATTGATGTTGAAAAACATTCAACGTGTATCAAGTTTTATGAAATATAAATGATTCATATAAAAAATAAAATAACGACAAAATAATTTGTGTTAAACTTCCTGAAACTCATTTTTAAATTTGTATTCATCTATTAACAAATGTAGATACAGTAAAAATATAAATTAAAAAATAAGCAAAGAATTTTTAAACACTTGTCTTCAATGAGATGAAAGCTTCGCACGAATCATGCGAAGATTTTACTTGACATAAAGTTCGCATGCTTCTCGTGCGAGAACAAGTCCGACATACTTTACGCACGATTAATTGCAAGTAAGATAAGTTAGGTAAGCGTTAGGTACCGTGACAATTAAGACCATCCCCCTGGAAACCGATATCGCAATGACAGGCGTAGGTCGTCTGGAGATTCAGGCAGGATGCGTTAATGTGACATTTGTGGCCCTTCGCGCAGTAGTCCACCCCTGGTTAAATTGTGTTAGCCAGGCAAATATGAAGGATGGTTAGAAGATTTAATTAGCGATCTAGCGGTATTAAATAAAAGGCTCTCGCTCGATTTAATGTTGGTAACCCTCCCATACACAATAGATAATATAATTAATTAATAACAGAGAACAGCTATCTTATGGATTAATGTTATCTCATCTACTTTTTTAATTTTATTCTACTTTATTAATGTATTAATGTAACTAATATAAATATTGCAATGTTATTTACATGTTTAATAATTTTATAACTAATTGAAAATAATTAGTATGGATAATGATTATACATGAGTAATGATGATATTCTTTTTTATGTTATTTCTGTATATGTATAACCATTTATTTTTCTTATTATAACTGTGCGTTTATATAACATAATACGCATTTATTCAAGATTAGCGGAAAGAAAGAAGGCTTGAAAGAAATTTCATGCATGAGAGGATTAGAGTTAATGATACGCGAATTATACTTTTGCCATCCCGCAAAGCTTTGTTTTTTCATGCTTGCCATTTTTTCAGATCCGACATTGTAACATGCGCCATTCAAAATTTATCTGTCAAATTTCAATGTCTGAAGATATTCGGATTTTTTGTAATAAAAATTTGGATTTTTTATAATAAAAATCTGTGGATTATAAGAAAGAAATACTCTTTCGACGAAATTTATATCAATGTTTGCTGTTTAGAATCGAATTATAATATCCTATAATGTAGATATGAAATATCATATATCTTGTCATTTCATTTTGGAAATATTTTAAATGATCATGTCAAATCATCATATATTCATTTTCACGTGTAGCTTTCCAAGCGAGAACATACCTGGGCAAAACTTGCAGCATTCCTCTGCTACGCTAAGTTGCTCGCTGGGTGGACACGGCAGTGGTGGGCATTTAGTTTCAATGTCGAATTTCTTGCAGGTAAAGCTACCGTCGTAGCAGTCGCACTCGAAGCACGGCTTTGGTGAGACCCTCTCGCCGTGATCGTAAATTTGGTCGAGCAACATACATTGTTCTGCAGAGGCGAACATGAATGGCGAGATAAGTAACGGATGATGCACGAGTCGACTGAACACGAAACACGCCACGTCAACTAATCAGTCAGTTGCGTGTGCGAAAATAAAAGAGTGGATTCACGTGAAAGCGACACTATATTAGATTACTTAAGAGAGTTGTCCTCTCAAATGCAAAGAATTTATGTTTTAAAGACGAGAAATATATGAAATATGAGTAATAAACTATACTTTGTGGATTAAGCAAAAGACAACCAAAGTACAACAACAGAACAAATTTAAATTAGAGTTCTTGCCAAGCTTTGAAATTAATTATTTTGAGGAATAAACGATTTAATAAAAAATTTTTTTATTAAAAATGATCATGAATTAAGGAATGTTAAAGCAAGACGTTTGTGAATGAGAGATAAAGGATCGAAAAAGACAGGAGTATAATGTTTCACTTACTAAGACAGATCGGGCAACATTCTCCCTCAGGAATGACAGGATTCTTGCAGGCGACTGGAGCGCAGGGCATCGGCCTGCACTCGATCTCACCGTGGACACAGGAACAATGTTGACAACCCTTCACCCAGGTCGCGCCGTCCTCGTGGACGGTACCATTCACCCTACAGGATTTTTGGCACTCGCACTCCTCCACTTTGCTTATCCTGCCCTCTGCAGCTGCTAGCTGAAAGGAAGGATATCCATGAATAAAAACAATTTGCCTTATATTTTATGAATAAAGAAGGTACGATATATGTTTATCGTTCCTTTACTATAGAGTACTTCCTAGAATATTGAAGAAAAAACATTATATACATAATTGTACAACAAAATTGTGGCAACACGTGCGTATATGATTTACATGACGTCCTGCAAAGCACCCTGCGGCGCAAGAATCATACGGAAAGCTTAGTTCGGAGAAATCATCACACATACACGTACACATGTGTGAATATTACAAAATATTACAAAAAATACTAAACTAAACAGAAATCGTATATTACATTCTTGCTGATATAAATTAAATTACAAAAAGATTGATTATAATTGATTATAATATAATATGAACAAAAAGATTGATTATAATTGATTATAATATAATATATAATAATCCAATCTTGATCAAAGTACATCAACTTATGACACTGAATTGAATCGCTTTGACACTTGTGTAAATGTACAAATTACTTACCCTACGAGTCAACTCGTTGAGATTGTGCATTAGTTGTTCCACGGTATTCTGTAATATCGAAAATTGACCGCATGTGGGGCAGGATGAGTCGAGCTGAGGACACTGGGAAAGATAACCGTGAGGTCCTGCTATTAACTTGACGTCCTGCAAAGCACCCTGCGGCGCGAGAATCATACGGAAAGCTTAGTTCGGAGAAATCATCACACATACACACATACACGTACACATGTGTGAATATTACAAAATATTACAAAAAATACTAAACTAAACAGAAATCGTATATTACATTCTTGCTGATATAAATTAAATTACACTGAACAAAAAGATTGATTATAATTGGTTATAATATAATATATAATAATCCAATCTTGATCAAAGTTACCAAGAATCTTGATGAAAAAATAGTTTCAACTAAACATATGAGTGATTACAACAAAATAACGTTCTAAAAATTAAATGATCATAATTATTATCAAATATTTTGTTATTATTATTATTATATTTAATAATAACTAAGTACTTTAAAAAATTGCATTACTAAATGCATCTTATAATTTACCTAGAATTTTTTGTCAGTGTAGCATGAATACATGCTAATTTTATAAATGTTTAAATTCTATGACTAATTAATACTGATTAGTCTTAAATGAATAGAAAAGAATACGGGAAGTATGCTGCAGTAAAACGTGCAGTTTCACCTTGAAGAGAAAGTGCTTGACGTTCCTCTGTCCTACCCAGAGCTGGAGCTGTGGCAGAGTAAAATTGGTGTCGGGTGGACCAGGTCTCAGCAATCGCCTGTACAAGGGGTGACAGTCGACTAGCAGCTCGACCTGCGAGCCGCTTATGCTCAAGGCGACCCTGTGCCAGGCGCCATCGGCCAGTCGGAAAGGAAACGCCTCGACGTGTACGGTTCCATCGCGGCGTGATACGTAATGAAGTCGAAGCTCGTCCTTGCGTCCGCTGCTCTGCAGCTCCAAGTACCTGATGCACATTACATTATAGTTATAATATTGCCGATTATAGACTACAGACTATAGACTTGTACGATTACTGGACTTCAGGATTTAAACTAAAACCGTAATATATAATATTGAACATAATATTTTAAATTGGATTAAGTATTAAAATTGTCACGTCTTTTAAAATTTTATTTGATATGGTATTTATTATAATTTTTTTTGTTTATTATTCTGTTTATTAATATCACAGTGATAACGATAATACATTTGACAACGCTATTAAGAGTGATTCAGTTTATACTACAATCTGGATTCACGTGTTTATCGCAAGATAATCAAATTATGTCGTCGCCGCTAATGGGATGTAGTTACAGGCGGCTCGTAATGAAGTTCTGGAAAATTTATTGGCCTTTAAGAAGCTTATTGAGTGTTCATCTATATTAATCACAAATGCGGCACGTTAATTTATGCCGTGCAATATACACGAGCGCAAGTCTATCCAATTTGTGTCAGCTAGGCGAAAACAGGTAGACCGCATTCTCGGAGTACCGACGAAGGATGCAGTATTGAGCTGAGTGCTTCTTCACTCTCGCTCGACAATTGACACACTAACGTCTTTCATAGCCGATGCACACCGACAAAGCTGTAGAGCTGAGGAATAAAACTGAGAAGCAATTTTTAACAAAGTGACGAAACAAGAAACAAGAATGCATACGTACAATTGTCGCTTGCCAATCTCGCTACAACAATATTATTCAACCGCAAAGGCTTTTTATTGTCGTGTGTAGATAATAATTCTTTGTCCTAGTTACATGTACGGAGCAATACAGACACATCATTATTTCAAGCATAAACGACAGCGGGATTATTGTGCTGCATACATTAGGGCAGGATGATATTATCAAATAATAAAATGTAGAATATTCCACGTTACTCGTGAAAGATATATCATCTTGCAATCGTTTCGCTCGTAAATTCTAATAGTCCGTGAAAGTCATTTCATATTTCACGCGCAAGTACATATTGCATATTTTGCGATATATTCTATGAAATAATATACTCGAAAGATTTTTCTCCTCTCTAGACTTATATCTGTATCATTTGAAATAGGTCACGGCTCATCGTTTCTTTCATCGAGCCCGAAATTTCTGAACGGCGTTGTGAAATCCAATGGGGGTGAGGGACGGGAAGAACTTTTCGGAGTTTCATACCTATTGTTCCCGTGCGAAAAGGCGACGATTGTCCCGGAATTGGCCTCCTCTTGGCGCAGCACGGCGGCTATAGTGAATTCCGGAACCCGCCGGAGTAGCGCGGCCGCCCGTTCGAAGTTCTCCTCGTTCAGTCGGAGCTCCCTCTCCTCGCCTGGAAGTAGTAAAACACAATGATCGGTGCGGCAAGACGGAATGCGGTAGTTGGCTACGCTCTGTGATCCTTAACTTTATATTTTATACTATTTTTCCTACAGAAATTCGTATCCAATGTATTTAATTCTTTTTCACGCTTTCCAAGTTCTATTCTATTTTGTGACCCCCTAATTAGATATATTGAAACGAAGCCATACAAGAGATTGTTATATGTAATTTATACACCATTAGACATGTATATAAAGATTTTGGGAAGTTGAATGCAATCTAGCAGTGGAAAGGTACGTAGAAAGGTCTGTCGCATGCCGTGCTCGAAATCGATGTGGAGCTGATTTGAATTTTTAACCTGGTTGCTTCCAGGTAAGGTTGAACCGCCTTCCAGAAAAACGGTCCGCCTCGAATTTAGAGCACGGCGAACGACCATTATTTACGTGGCAATATTATGGCAGAGAATATGAATTCTCAGACGTTCAGAGAGAGAGGAAGTGATATTGAAATTGAATAATAGAATGATGAATTAAGCGAGTACATGGGTTCTTGGAAAGTACTGCTCAAATCATAGTTGCATTTATTTATGGCTACTATTTACTCCACAATTTATTAGAAGAGAATGTGTATACGTTCATGTAATAGCGAGCGGTCGATGTTAAGAATTACTTATATAATACCACTATAATACTAAGTATGTATCTTCTTGGACAGAAGTACATAAAATATCGTTTAATTACTAATATTTTTTTTCACAACGTTTTTCGTAAAATTCAATCAAATATTCTGTAGACATTGTAAGTAACAATAATATATATTCAAGCAATTATTCAGTTTGCTCTTTTAAAAAATATAGATATTATGCTGGATACTAAATTTCTTGGGTGTAGGTTGTTTCACATAAACGAGAAAATTTTACGAGAACTATAACTTTTTACTATGTTGCACTATATTTCCTTTAGCGCCAATAAGTGAAGAAGTAAACAGCAAAAGAATTCCACCCACGAAGTTGTTGTGAAATAACAATACTTTTAATGTTACGTAAAACGTCATACGTTAAAACGGAACAGACGAATCGTCTGCTGACTGCAGTAATGCGAGAACTGGACTATCGACTCGTCGATAGAGATTAGAGCACAGCAATGTAGGCCACCCCGAATTTTTGGAGGGTAGAGGGTAGTTGGTCGCGGATTCTCTGTGCTCTCGTTACGTAATCGTATTTACGCGAAAATTCTATTGTTTGCAACTTTCGAATCTGTTTTTCCTGTTCACGAAAACACATTTAACGAGAGATTAATGATCCACAGTAAAATTATTTACTAAAACGAGGTATTCTATAATTGCCTATTTAAAAAGTGCTCTTTTGATATTTCATTTCATGTAAATTCATATTTATGTGAGTTTAATATGAATTTAACAGTAGAAAACTATTGTCGTTATGTCTTGTAATTATTATTATTATTATAGGAAAGATTAATATCAACATAATTTAATTATAATTATAAATAAAAATATATCACACAAATTTATAAAATATTTTATTCGTCATAAATATATAATTTCCGTTTTAAAACATTCAAAATGCAATTTAGATAAATAACTAAAGTTAAAAAAATATTTAATAAAAAGGTAGTAGAATAGCCTCCAATTTAAAAAATGTTATCCTAGTATTCTATTTCATGAATGAAAAATTATTTTAATGTTCTATCATTAATGAAGCTTGCAATGTGTAAATCGATTATAGCCATACTTTGTGCATATTCAATTAACACATCGCATCCGAATGGTTGCTGTTTGTCCGAGTAGCTATCCATTAGACAGATTAATACGGCCATTTGGCAAATTACACCGCAACTAAGCCACTGCAATCGACAATCCTACTGTCCGTCTATCGCGGCTTCAATATCATTGTCATTAAGCGACTCGTGTAATGTGTCACGTACAAACGAGAAATACCGCAGCTGTCAGAGGATCACACACAATCAGAGGATGAATATAATAGGAAATGGTTTATCTTTCGGAATTGGGTTTTTGAATTTTTCACTTTTATCTCTCTTTTTTTAAATTCAATTGCACACACACACATACAATATTGAGGCTAATAATTAATCTTTAAAACTCAATATTGGCGCTCTGCCGAAGAAATAAAAATTTAAATTACAATTTAAAAAATAATTTGCCTCAAAATTTGTGCGTTTACTTTCTTGATGAAGGCTCAATGGCTCACTTCTCAGTTTTAACGCAACGATGCTTGGTTTCCTTCACGAAAAAGAGCTGTCCAAATAAGGGACACCTCATTACACGACTGCCGCGCGCGAAATGCAGAGGACTGCCGCTGGCTGGCTTCTCGCGGCGCAAAGTGCGCTTCGAATTTCAGATGCGGCACCGGCGTGCATAGAGAGTAACGGGATACCCGACCGATAATAAAACGTCGGTGCCTTTCTGCTCGTGGGTCTTGCCACCTACGACGACGGACCGAAGGGCCGTCGATCCACGGCTACGACGTCGTCGAGCAATTACGTACGCGCACGCTTAATTATAATGTAATACCACCGGCTTGGGTGAGCGAAGGAGAAAGGTAGGCCGACGAGCGAGAAAGCACCCCTACCGGGCGCTGCTCGTTCGCCTCGAAGGAAATCGTTCCACGCGAATTGGCACGCACGAGCCAACCCTTGCACTCGAGCTGACACGGGCAGAAACCATAATTTGACCGTGAAATTTTGTTTTCGCTATGCGAAGACTGGCTGCAGTTTCGAGCAGCGGAAAAATGATCGTTTCCTGTGGGGTAGTTAGCCGGAATTGACATTATTTACCCTTCGCGTGTTGGTGCACTATGGGAATAAGGAAAGCATTTGAAATGTTTAAAACTCTTTTGTTTCCGATTTCGATGAAACGGTAGATTTGAAGAACAAAATAATCTCGACGTTTCTTTACCGCTGATCTGTACTTAAATTGCGCTAACGTTAAAAGATAAATACTTTACATTAATAATCGTAAATTAATAAATTTTAATCTTTGATATTATTTGCATGTGTGTGGTGAAACTTTTATATTATTATTACTCGCATAATAATATCATTCTTTTACAAGTCAGGAGCAACCTGTAAAATTTACAAGTAATCGATAGACATAGTCTAAACGCGATGCAAAACTCGCGTGCCACGATCTGATCAATTTATAATAACGTCGTAAAATATTTATAAAACGATTAAATCTCTCTCTTTCTCTTTCTCTTTCTCTTTTTCTCTCTATCTATGTTCTATAACTTTGTCGCGAGAATTAAATAAGCATCAAAGGAAATTTATTGCTAATATGAAACTTATTCACTTTATTCAGAATATCATAAAGAATAGATAAAGAAACTCTGTGAGTTTGATGACAAATAAAATATGAATATTCGTGTCAGAATTCTGTGGTTGCTTCAATCGAATCGTCGAAATCATCAGATCGTACCCCTTATCCAAGCATAAAAGAGGGTCGCTAGATCCTATTTTCCAAGTTCAGAGAAAACTCCGACACGTGTCGCTGTATATCATTCTCGTCCTTTGTCCTGCGGCGAATACTCTTAGGTCCAACGGCTCATATGAGATAAATCTAATCCCAAAGAGGTTTCTCTTCCCTGTGTGTTCATCCAAAATGATCGAAATGGGGTGAGAGACTTAAATGGGAAAGCATGCGGCAGCGAAAGATAAAGATGTTACAAGAAATGGGACGAATATTTCTTCATTGCTCAATTTGTTTTTATGATAAATAAAATAAGACAATTTCTTCAGAAACTTAGAATTATTCGTAATAAATAGATTCTTATGGATTATAAAATTAAACTTATATTGTAATTTTGAATCCAATTTTATAAATGTTTGTTGATTATGTTATCAATACATTAGTACTCGATTGCTTTTTAAGCTCTACGATTAAAATACAAGATAATATAAATAATTTTGCTTTCAATTTCGATAAGATGCTTTTAATTCTTCAGGTGATTAATATCATCTCATTCATTAACCGAAGAATTAAATCATCATTTTCAAATTGCGATATAAATATTCGTCATTCATCTCTCGTCAGATCTTCCGAGTCAGATAGTGAGAATTCAATGGAATTAAAGCGAACGGTGTGGGTATAAGAAAGAAACTACATTACAATTATCTGTCTAATTCGAGGGGGAAAACGTGCGTGCGAGGAGCGAACGGGGAGACGCGACAGGAGAGCAGGAACAGGACTCGCAGAGAGATACGAGAAACAAAAAGGATTCCCCCTTACATTCCCGATGTTGCGAACCACGGAGAGCCTTTGCCTAACTTCCACGAAAGCGTTTCTATGAGGGTGCAGCTCGAGGAAGGGCGTCGGTGTAATTGAAATTTCTTTCGGGGAAACCCTACTCCCGCGGCACGACTTCGCTTCCCCTCCCCCTCTTCCAGGCCCGCTTTCCGCGGCCGTTGCACTGCCGCCCATACATCCACGTGGCTTGGACACCACCCGTCGCCGAAGGGCGCGGGGATGCCCCGATATAACACCATGTTACGGGGGGTTGAATAAACGTGCTCGTCGATGTGTAGAGTCGCCCATTTAACAGGAACATCGTTTAACTCCTTCGAGCGCGATCAGTTTCAAAAAATATACGTACATCCCGCGTCGCATGCAAAAATGTAAAAAACTAGCAATGGTTGATAATTGTTGTTTATATAGGCCAGTCGTGTTATTTTTAATTAAAATAATTATTAGATATTCATTGATTGTCGAAAGTATTGTGAAACGGGCAACTTCCTGAAATTGGAGTGAACAATCGATACTCGTCATAGGGGAATACCCTCTTGGCGTCTGCGAGCGGAGACGACGCGTAGGCGGTGCTATCAAACTGACCTTTCGCAATATCGATTAATCGCACGTTGCATAACCAGCATCGTGTAATGAGAGGCAAATGCATCCATCAAGAGGCAATGTATTTTAGCCTGCTTGTCGTTCGTTTCATTTTTCAAGGAACTAATTTTGGAACTGGATTCTTCATTGAATTGTAAATTAACCATGCAAATTATGCAATTCGTTACAGTACTACATGGCATCAAATTAAGAAAATACATAAAATTTATCTGGAAATTATATAAACATTTTGCAGATTGTTGCAAAATGCGTAAACATTTTCTAAATATCATATATACAAAGTCATAGCATAAAACGTGATTTTATTATAATGTCAAATGAGGCACAAAAATTTTTTCGACGAGAATTCTTATTTCAAGATAATTTACTTTATATTTTATTATCTTTCATGCCGTCGTTCTCAACTTAATTCCTGGGAAAGATTTCATGGCACGGAGATAAGTTTCGTGGGTCATAACTCAAAGAACGTAACCATCGTCTTTACGAGACATAATAATTGCAATGTGTGCTATACGAGGGGCGAGAAGAGAATCGCATAAAGAACGCCCGAGCAATATGCAAATTAACAGAGTATTCAGGTTAAGAGTGCATTACCGAAGTGGCAGTTTCGTGTACGAGCCACGATTTATCGCGTAATATATATTGCAGGTCCGAAAGGGTGTGAATCAAGTAAAAGACTTTATTTTCTCTTATATCTGTAGTAATATGCGACGAGCATCTAATTGTAAACGGGCTTAATTCATTTCTTACTATTTCGATTGTATTCTTTAAATGTTAAAACATTAAGATACATTTTTTAAATTGCATCTCTTCTAAGGCAAATTTCTAAGAAGACAAGAAGATAAGAAATTGTTTGCGGTAAATTCAATTAGAATCCGTAGAAAAGAAACAAGTGATGATTTTTTCTAGAAATCGACCATTTAAAATTAAAGTTGCTATATTTTGAAATATTCAAGAATTTTTTATCAATTATGTAGACGATGATAAAATTAAAAATTATCATCTTAAAAATTTTAAGAATATCTTAAAATCTAGATTTAATATCTCGAATAAAAGACGAGCCGGATCGAAAATAACGAATAAAGACTCACCCTGAAGATAATAGGCTGGTCTCAGTCTAACCAGACCTGGCACCTGCGTAACACCCTGTCGGGTAGTATTGTGAAGCTGCAGGGCTGTTAATAGATCTATACCTCCTCCAGGATCACTTCCTGTCCTTGTTCTCGTACCGAGGACTATGGTAGTTCCTTCTGTGACCGCCGTCTCTTCCTCTTTCTTATTTGTCGTTCCAGACACTGAAACAGTTCATTTAAGACATCTGTTATAACTGTTATGTTACAATTGTCATTTGATTATTGTTGTTTATGATATTAAAAAGTGACTCTAAATTTAATTGAAAGGATATTAGCAACAAAATAAATTATAGTCGAAATGAAGATAGAACAATATTGAATAATTATAAAATTTACAAAGACAAAAATTATGAAAAATGAAATCGAGATTATTGATTTCTATCTTTTTCTCACTTATACGTGCCATTGCTATATAAAAATGTCAATGACATCGTAATCAGTTATATCGAAGACGACGATTCCATCCCATTTCTCAAATTTCCGCGTTCATATTTCGCTATGTCAATCAAGCAACATTACATTATTTGGATTCAATATGCAAAATTTATTCTGCGTGATAAAAGAATTTTGAATTTGTTTCGTTCCATGAGACAATTATTGGGCTTTATTTTTCAATTATTCAATTTTGTTTTCGGTTACATTCGTTAGCAAGGAAAAATTTTTCTTATAGAATTAGTCTTCCGATGAAACTACACGAGTAATTTTTTATCGGGCCAAGTCAAGGAGACAAGGAAAAGGAAGAAAAAGAAGAAGCAGAAGAAAACGATCATAGGCTACGTAGACTTCTCGAAACGGCGGTATTGATCGACTCTTCATAGTCGACGCTCGTTATCGGTGTTTCCGTGCTTTTCCCCGTTCCATGAAACCTTCAACCCCTTCTGCGAAACCGTCCGCTCCCCGTAAACAGCCTGTTTTATCTATCGCATCTCCATTCTCTCTCTTTCTCTGTATATGTGAAATTCATTCCGCCTCTGTCGCACCGACTTCACGTTGATAATGATTGTCCTATGGATAATGAAGTCCTATGGAAAAAAGTTTGCCAGTCTGTCCGGCGGACAACCCCTCGACCGAACTGGCTACTTTCGCGATGAGCGACAACCCTTGACGTTCAGTTACGTGAGCCACACGCTCGTCATAAAACCTGGTCTTCCCTTCTGACAAGACTGATTGGTAAAAAATCGAAAGAGGACATTAATGCCTAAGATGAAGTGAGTACGATGAGGTTTGATATATTTATAACAAAATATCTCCCTTTTTGTTGAAAAACAGGAAAATTTTATTTAATTTGATTCTTTTAAAAATTATTTAAAATTCTTTTAAATAATATTTAAATCTAAATTATTAAATCTTTTATTCTTCTACAAAATTTATTAGGTACTCTAAAAAATTTATTTTCTTAAAATTCCTTTTTTTACTTAGTTGTAGAGAATTCAAATATATTTGTGAATGAAATTTTATTTAAAGTTGCTGCTATTTCTATAATGTGGAATAATTCTGATATATTTTTACAGTTTTATAATTTTTTAAGCATCATTTTAAAATAGCAGTATTGAAATTAATAAATAAATTGTTGGCTGCTAGTATAAAATTGATTAAACATTAATAGTAATGAAGATGTGAATAGTTTTCCCGATATTGAATGTGATCCGATTACAACTCGTTCTAATGATTTAAAAATTAAAAACTCCTGTCTCGTCTGGATAATAGAAATGAATTAATAAAATAGCGATGTCAGAGAGATCGGTAGCGAGGGTTTTTCAATCGATCGCACTCTCTGAAATAATATCGGAAGATAAAGATAAGTGGAAATGCGAAGGAAAATGCGAATGAATAAATCAGAACGTAAACAGTGTTGGCAACATTCACCGCCAACAGGAAGGCATGTGTCCAAGAGAGTACGATTTGCTTAAATGCAGTCACCGAAATCTAGAATGATATTTTTAGCCCGCGCTAAGAAAACACCAGGCAGGTGTCTGTAAGCAGGTTCATGCCGATCATTTCGCGTCCTCAAAGTTTATTTACGCACATATGCTCCTCTTTGAACACCGTGGAGATTCACACATCGCTAGGCAAACACATTATACATCAAACTAATGTTCCTTTACATCATAAACGATAGACCCAATTTCTTACGAAAATAATGTGATAATACATGTTCGTACTTTATAATTGAATATAGTAAACTTTCTTAAAAGAAAAACAATATAATTATGCCTAATGATAATAACACTTAAATCATATAAAATATTTTCGCAGTGTGTAAAATTAAATTGAATATTTAATTAATTTGGCATTTATATTTCATGAATCTTTTAATGAATGCTACGACAAAAGCCCATATTATTAAATTTCATTTAAATATAGAATTATATTAAATTTTTGTATAATATAGATCCAAGAGAAGCGTTATAAATAATACAAAATTGATTATTGCAATTATTATATCATATTGTGGATATAATATATGGAATTTCCATTTATAGATACTCTGTATCACATTTCGAATAATTATTTTTCTCATCTCATTTCTAATAAAACAATCAATTTAATATAGTGATAATTGAATAGAATTGAAAATTAAATTGTATTATTTCTCTTTCTATTAAAACATATTTTTCGCTTTTTGTGTAGCTTAAAATATAATAATTTAGTTCCATAAGTATTTTTGTCGTATTATTATATTTTATTTTTATTGTACCTTTTTATTTTTATTGTACCTTATGTCTCATTTAATAGAATAGTATTTATGAAATATTTCTTTCTCTGGTAACATTAAGTGTAGCATTGATAAAATTATCATCTGTAACTTTCTATTAACCGAAACTGCAAATATATGTGGGTATATGTAACTCGTTGTACAAGGGACACAGAAGAGATTTTGCCAACTAGAAAACGCGTAAGCGTCTCCTAAGACAGGATGACGTTGGGTGAAGGATGAACAGTGGCAGACTGCCGGGCGTCGCGACGCCCGGTATCGAACCGTACGCGGCATTATCGTCAAATTCGCGAGAGGGAGAGCGAACGAGCGACAGAGAACGCGTGACACGTGGTGTCTCTCCTGGCACGACCATCACCGTCACATTTTCTGGCATTCACAATGACTGCTGTGATTACATCGATAAATAAAACAAGCGACATCGTAGTTTCAATCATAAGCGAAATTAATTAATTTAGAAAATAATTCATAAAATTATATTTTTACGTTATACATATCGGATTGCATTACGTGATATAAAAATCAATTCTATAAATATTTCTAATTCACAAGGATAAAAATTTAATACTATAATATTTTGAAATATAATTCGAAATGTTGACAAATTTAATGAGATATTAACCTGCACAATTACGAAAATTATATTTTTATTTTTATACGTTCGTGTTTCCCTTAATAAGTCATGCCGAAAGCATTTCTATCTCTGTTGCTGATCATTCGACAGTTGTTAAATCGCACCGGCTGATCGTCGCATGACCGTGTCTTTCATTCACGGCGACGATGAAGCGAGGCGGTACCGAATGCCAGAGACTGTGTGTGCTCGCTCGAATCGATAACACGCGACGGTCAAGCCGCGCGGAAACCAACCCGTCCTCGTACGGCACACGACTCATCGATCGACACCTTCCGCTCCTCCGCGACCTCCGGTCCCCTCGGCACGAGTCTCGCGGCCGGCTCCTCGAGGGGGTCGCAGCCCCCGGAAACCCGGAAGCCCGGAACCGGCGAGACAGGCCGGGGAACACGGAGACGCGCGATGAATTTCGTCAGATACGCACGAGTGCACATTATCGAGATGTACGTTCTTTCTGTACTACAAGACTTGGTGAACTTTTTTACATTGAAAACATTGTCGCCCGGAATTTGACATCAGGATCTCTCCTGATTCTTTAACTCTCGAAGAAACAAATTTTTTTATGACAATATAATAATATAATAATAAATAAATTGATGATAATAAAAATTAATTGACTATATACAATTCATAATTATGTTAAATTGTTATAAAGGTTGCATCTATAGACTTTTTCGTCTCGTTTAATTGATTGATTGATTAACGATAACGTTATTAATAAAATAGTAATAATAAAATACGATTATTTTATAAATAATTAGTTTAAAAAGGAAATTTTTGTAGAAATAATGTTTAATATACAAATACGATAACACTAATGATAATTTAATTCTTAAATATGACAAGTATAATTCTAATAAATTGAAAATTATTTTATTATTTTGATATTGTTACATGGAACTACTCACGTTTGGAGACATCTTCCTGTTTGTCAAAGTTTCCTATCTTTAAGTGTCCTGTTACTATTGTTACGAAAATAAGAAAGCACCAAGATGACACTGTTCTTCTCAACACGAAAGACGACATAGTTATTTTATAATCGCATCACGATTGTTCGCTCAGTCTTTAGTTTCTTATTATTTGTTATATATGATTGTTTATAGGTATAATTCAAAATAAATAACGCGCACTTAATGTCCACGCTCTCTATGCTTATGTCAAAGCGTACAACAAAAGAAGTTGAGAGAAGTATATAACAAATTCCGTTGAGATCCAGCTCGTCCATTATTTTCACGACCCCATTCTGTCCACCGGCCACCTCAGTACATCAATGATGTACACCGTGTGTCGCTTATCGCGACAAACCGTGATCGATCGCCGGCGAAATCTGGCCTTTGCTGCCATCGAGGTAGTTCACGATCGACTGGCTTCGGCCATCGGGGATTCTTCGATCGCAAGGCAGAAATCGCCTGACCGGACCGGCCGGGCGACGGTATTTCGCGACGTCAGCGTAAAAAAGCGACGTCCCGCGCCACGAGCCGTCGCCATGCGACGTCCGCCGCGTTCGATTTTCCCGGCAGTGGATCGTCGAATTTCGCCGGTGCGATATACGCGGCCACCACCTCGCGCGTGCTCATTCGATCATCAAACGGTCAAGGTCGCGGCTCTAGTTGGTCGACGACTCGCCTCACGCTAGAGTTACCCCCTTCTTCCCTCGATATTTTTTCCGTTTTTTTCGCGTCACGGGAAAAGCGAAAGTGAGGAAGAATCTTACGGGGAACGCAGACAAGATTTTCCGCTCCTTAAACATCGAACAGTTTTTTTTTTCTTAAAATTACTTTGGATAATAAAATTATTTTGGAGACAAATTTGTTTTCTGGTAAAATTGTAGATTGGTTCGATGCGTATTATTTCTGTTCTATACAGTTCGTGACGTGCTTTGCATGCAATTGTTAATTAATCGTGAAACAATGTGGCGCGTTGCGATCGGTTTCCGCGTAATTCAATTTTGCATTAAATCTAATTGCGCTCGCGGGATCGTTTTGATGTGAAACGCCCGCGGTTACGACAGTTTACGTTACAGCGGCGTCGTCGACAAGGCCGCCTCTAATGAGAGCAATCTGCAGTAATCGCTTTTGCAGCCTCATAAAAGCCACAACGAATCACTCAAAGGCCAACTTCTCCCTCAGTCACGATGCTCTTGCATCGCGGCCGTTCGATTAATGCATTTATACATAGAAACACGATTCATTGCACGATTCTTGCCCGATATAATCCGTTTCTGTATATAATATTGACGAGAGCATACATTATAAAGTGAAAAAATAATTTTCTACGATACGCGTGCGAAAGGAATCTCACTACGATTGTGTGGGAAAGAAAAATATTTTGAATTATAGATTAAATGGAAACGCAATGAAATTCTCAGGACGTATTACGGTGCATTCCCAGAAGAAAGCACGCGACATTATGTATGCAGGTATAACTTGGCATAAGCTCATCTATGCTTGTCTGATACTCAATATTTCAACGGCTGAGGAATCTGTCACGTCTATCCAACATAGTGCATATATCTAGCAATATCAAGTACGGGAGGGTACATGAACATGTCATACGTCTGTCACGTTGAACGATATAAGAATATAGTTTTGGAGAATCGGTAATATATTTACGTTTCGTGCTGCGCGCGTTTAGAGCTAATTATCGAATTATCCAGCGTCTAATAATTTGCAATTGAAAACACCGTCCAATCGTAATCCTACATTCGGCGTTTGACAGAAAGGGGAATAATTGACGCAATGCGGATGCTGGGTATACGGTTGAGCTTGCGGCTCAGATTATGCGACTGTGCATTGAAATTTATACGGCAGATTATACACAGGGCAGGATAAACGCGAAGCATAGCACCCACGACGAAGGGGAGGCCTAATCTTCTATTATGGCACATACACACGACCCCTTTATTAATACAGCCGCCATAACGTCGGCCATAACGACCGAATAACAGAATATTATAAATAAGTCTGTATATAGTGAATTTTATTACCATCCAACACGCACTGAAGACACAACATAATTCGTCATGTTGATCTAATCGCTGTGCGATAATGCAATTGTTATATCTACTCGCGTTACCGCACACACGTAATATAACATATACACTGCCGGTCAAAAGTTTCCGGACGCTCTTAAAATTAACAACTTGTCTATATAAAATAAATTTGTAACTATAAAAAATTGTAAATGTAAAATATATAAGTGTAATTAAACAAAAATTCAATTTATTTTAATGGAAATTAATTTAATACCGCGTTATTCAGACGATCAAATTGAGACTTTTTTTCGTCAGAAGTACTGCCTAATAAAACGTGCTGTATTAATCGCGGTTCCTTTTTATACTTTTTCACATAAATAGCCTTTTGGGGCTATTTTTCAAATTGTATCCAATGTTTTGTGCACCTGACATCGATTTCCTTACGATCCGTTTCATAATAATTCAATAAGCCAAGAGATTACGGTAACCATTGCATAATTTTAATTTCTTCAGATGCCTCCTTTTCTAACAGATGATTTTTGCCTGAATAACACTGTGTATTAAGCTAATATTTATTAAAATACATTGAATTTTTGTTTTCCTATTCTTAATTACAGTTATACATTTATTTTACTTATAGACAAGTTGTTAATTTTGAGAGTATCCGGAAACTTTTGACCGGCAGTGTACATTGCCATCAAAGGAAAATTAATATAAAAATTAAAATAAAATTAATATAAAATTTATTTTCAATATTAATAAATTTAAATTAAGTACCATTTAATTTCGTAAGAATTTAGTTAATAAGAGACAATACTCTTTTTTTTTAATCGAATGTTTTTCTACTTTTGAGAACTTTTAAAGGAATGCGGATGAGTTTTTTAAGATGATAAGTGCATCTCTCTGACACCAGGCTAAAAAGGCGACTGAGGGGATTATCACTATCGCATTGTGCATACACATATCAACGAGAGGCAGCGCGAGCTACCTTAGCTCAACTAATCTCCAGTCGCGTACGCTTATCTCACCGGGATCTCGGCGATCCCAGTGAGATAAGCGTACGCAACTGGATAAGAGGGACTCGTAATGGGGAAACTATGCGAGGAATTCATCAGTGCTACGTTCGCGTTGCGAACAATGGTGTTAACGCGCTGCATCAATGTTTGATGCTTCGGGCCGGCTGCTCCCTTGTCTAAACAAGATTAGGCTATTTTCCACGTTCTCTCGTGTGGACATCCCAGTCAGTCAGGTGCCGCGACTGACTGCGACGCGAGGATATCTAAATCCGCCCCGTTCTATTCTTAATAGAGGTGCCGCCGCGATTCTCTCCACTTCTCTCGCTCGATTGGCTTCGTTCGAGCGGGGAATTCGTTCTTTATGATGCATCGCAGATTCATTCTCTAGGAAAATCCACGCATGATTTAGCATGTTTTTCTTCTCGCGTTGTCCGATTTTAATTGGATAATTTATACAGAAGCATTGATTCAACGCCCTCACATAAAAGATATGGTACCACGTGATATCCTTCGAATTTAATGCTAAAATTTAATAGACAATTGATAATTTTATTTATTTGGTATTGCAAATGAATACTATTAATATCTTGCGTTTTATATAAAAATATTTACACAGGATAGATATAGGAATACCGCTAGCGTTGTTTGTGGCGTAAACATTCAAAATTGGAAGAGAAATATCAATATTTTAGTACGGTGGCAATGTTGCGTGCATCTCTATCGGATTACTCTATCTGCAATTGAACACGCGTCACGGAATGATTCATTCGTGTAAACAGGTGAGATATAAAATCATAATTACGAGTCTCGCGTTATTTTTGCACATGTCAGTTCTTAACGTGTTAAAATATTTAAGCGCCAATCGCGAAACGTGGAGCGCTACCGAACAATTTACGTTCCATCGCAAAACCATCCCGCGTATGTCGGCTATTGATCAAACTGCTCATCGAGCCAGAGATATTTATTGATATATTCACAGATATGTCCCATTATCGACAAATGCATTAGTAAGTAATTTCACACATTTGAGAATTGATACGACAATATTATTGCAATTATTTCTTCAAGTCTTCCAAAATAATTAGTCTCCCAATTAATCAAATAATGTATCGTTAAACATTAATGTAATGCGGTATAATAAATTACATCTCGTTAATATGTTTAAAAATTCATTAATTAAATCTCAATTATATCTCAATATCATCGACTGTCATATTCCAGTCACGTATATTTTGTGAGTTTAGCTAGATAAGTCGAAGGAATCGAAATTCAATAAGGATTATGTATCACGGAGACGACCCCTTTAATCCCTACTTAATTAAAGGGATGCCCGCGAGGCAGCCGCTGTATAATTTGCTTATATCGCTTCTCGATTTCGGCGGTAACCCGGAAAAGGAAAGTAACCCTATACTGCGGTTATTGTTGTTTATATTGGTTCCTACGATTGGTTTTTCTTCCAGATTATCAAATTATACGATAAAAATAAGGACGAAAATACTTATAGGAAATCAAAGAATCGATTTGTTTATGTGCAATTTATAAGCGAAATTTGATGAAAATTCTCTATAGATATTTTAGTTTAGAAGATACGAATCTAATGCTATTAATTTGTGTACATAAAAATGATTGATAATTACGAAGCATTACGAAAGTTGCAAAAAACATAATTATATCTATTAATATTTAATGACTGCATAATTGAGAAATTAAATATTATCTAATTAATTTATTCAGAAAACAGAATTTATATAGATTTATATACAGGGTGTCCCAGAAAGAATCCACAGAATCTGTCAGTGAAAGGACCTGCGGTCTTTCTAAGACACACTGTATAGAATTTAGTAATTTTTTAAAATAATAAAGATTCTATAAAGCATCGCAATATTAATAATGCGTCAAAGTGATACGCAACAAACGTGCAATAATTGTATAATGCAGCTCAATTTCTTTATCCGCAGAAATATATATTTGTATTTAAAGAGAATAAAACACGAACCGCAGAGACGCATTTTCCGCTCCATTCCCAAAATAGTAGTCACTCAGGCATGAATATTCGCGGTCCACTTCGGTAAAGCGCGGGCATGCCGTGAAACTAATGAAGGGTTAAGTTGTCAGGTTTCGCAATGGATTACGGGGGTGAGGAGGGATGGGAAATATAAAAAGATGGCAGGGAAGGAATAGGAATAGGGCGCGTTTCACGGGCAACAAAATCGCGCGTGAAGCTTTACGAGCCCTCCAAACTACTATTTTTGCGACAACTCGTAAGCCGAGTGCAACGATGCTGCTTTACGAGGCGAGGCTCCGTGACATGCTTCCAAAATGATGGTTTGCCACGAGACACGTGAGAAACGCCTGCGTGCCTCCGCGATGTAAATCTCTGTACGACATCGCCGCGCAACCACATTTGTTTTAAATTACGGACCTAGATCTGTGTTCTGATATGTTGTAAACCTTTAGGTTGAGATAGGTCAATCCGTTGCTGTGCGATTTGAGATTTCTACACCGAGAGAAAAATTTAGTAACTTTAGACCGAACCATAATTTTATAATGATTAACTTAAGGATGTATTGGAAGTACAATCTTAGATAAAACTGCATGAAATTTGAAATACTTGAATATCTATGCCTTACGCATAGTAAATCTAGATGTAAGGAACTCAAACTATAATTGGAGTTATTTGTACTCTTGGAAAGATATCTTTCATATTACAAATGTTTTTTCTAACATTGATTGCGATACTGATAGCACATTTTTGTCAGTTTATAATTTATTTCTTTAAAACGAAGTAAAGATAATTGAAACTTGGCAGATAGTTTCATCTATCAGTATATTAGATGTACAAAAAAATTGAAAACATTGGTACCATTTCTTCAATATTTTTTCCGTCAAAACCGTCTCTTTCCATAAGAATACGTATAAAATCAGGTAAAATTAAAATCGTTATTACTCAGCAATTGTTTAGTGGAGTCGTTTAAAGTTTTTTTGCAGCCCATCAGGAAGACTAAAAGAACAATTTTACAAATTTTTATCGACTTGGTATACTATTTCGAAGATAGCTCCGATACATCCTGAACTACATGCATCATTATGTTAACTATAATTATCATTAGAAATACTAAAATTGTGGTTGGGTCCAAAAGTAACTATATTTTTCTTTCAGTGTAGGAACAGCGGTGATAAGTCTTATCTTAGACTGGGCTTTTATTCTACAAAACTTACGATTCTTTCGTACTCTCGTCCGTGCTCTTTAAGTCGAATTAAAATTTTTGTTAGTGCGTTTCCCCTTTAACGATTAGGTAGTCTCAAACGACGAAGGGGAAGACAACACCCTAAATTCATTTCTGCCGAACTTTCGTTACATCGCCCTGGGATTAATAGCCCGTTTTATCGTTTCACAACGAGTTCGTACATCGTGGTCCGTCGCGATCAGACTGGATGGAGTCGTCGTCGATTTGACGAATCGCGACGATCTATATTCCATCGCGTCAAGTGCATACGACATTGTAATTGGTTGCTGCCGCGGCTGGCTTTGCTCCTGTCGCGGACACGGTAACGATATCGTAAATCCAGGCGTCATTAGCAATGAAACTAGTGCTCCGCTTTATGCCGAGTGCCTTCGAGGCGTGCGGGGATGACACGTGCGTCAAAACCATTGTCATTGCGCCGCGCCACGCATATCGCGTGTTGCCGAGGACACGCTTGACAAGTATTGCTTCACGGTCACAGTATTGTCGATACAATATATTACGGAGTATTAATTGGCGGCTCATGCCAATATTAATATTTCATGATCATGCAGACTTTCCTTCGACCACGACTATTATCGCGCGAAGTGACGCACAGTTGCTTGATAAACTGAAATCGTTAAAGCGTGTATCGATTCGAGTTAGGGGAAAATGAGTTAGGCACACGAACCAACGAATGTCCATTCAAAAAACGGACTTTCGTTTCTTTTTGTTTCCTCTATCTTTTTTTTTACTAAATAGTTATTTGTTAAGAAAAGTAATTTTAATTTGCGTAAAAAAGTTAAATCAAATTATTAGAAAGAATATGATCCACCTGCTAGTGAGCTAATAAAATTTCCGCGGCTTCTTCTGCAATTTGAGTGGCATTTAATAAATGCAATTCCCATATCTGGGGATTAATTGCGACTTAAGTACACAACGGAAGGAAGGATTATAGCGAACTCACGAGACACCAACCGATCGGTCGTGCAGCGTCTCGACGCCTTGGCGCCGCTCACATACGAACCACCACGTTCACATAATCATGCACTATACACACCTCCGCTGAATAAACTGCACTGTAAAGTCAACTTTCCGATATTATATTGCAGACGTATTACTTTTCTTAAAATCATTTTTGTTGTTTTCTCTGTGGAAAAAATTATATTTTATGTACTACAAATGTTGTTGAGAAATTAAAAATATAACATCTAATTCTGTTTCATTTTTCTGTCATTTTTCGATTACAATTCTATAGCAATATAATTTTCTATTATTTTTATAATTTATTATATCAATTTTTATTTTAGCATTATGAGTATTAATTGTTGTCATAAAAATATAATGTATTATGTTAATGATATTCTTTTTATTGAAATTATTATATAACTAAATATCTTTATTTTGAAAGAAATTTCATGTACTTGTTAACATTTATGCGTTCAGTCGTACACGAAGGGAGCAGTTGCCCCTGATAGGATTTCCTTAAGCATAATAATCTTACGTAATCGAGAGAAAACAACGTGATACAAGCAATTATTCATGTCCAGCCTCTCAGAATTTACGTGTTTCCGCTAAGAAAATATTGCAAAAACGGAAATGTAATAACGTTCATGCGTCTTGGTTGACGCCGGAGTGGAAGAAAATTGCCCGACTGGAACAGGCGCCAGACGGAGAAATAACGAGAATATGGAAGGAAGAATAAAAGGATGAAGGAAAAATGGACGTAAGTGAATCGTGAGATAACTCGAGAGACGGTATGAAAATTATTTTCGACGGGGATTTATGGCAATGTTTCCACTCCATGATCAAAGCGCTGTTCGCTCGATTGCTTAATCCTGTTCAGATCCCCAGAGAGCATACATATTCCTATTTGCCACTTTGGTTATATAATATTTGATGATTTAAATTAGATTTTTTTAGCGTAAAGCAATTAATTTATTGTATTAATTCTAAAATTTAATAAACATTTAATTATTGTATAAAGAAAAGAAAAATTCTATTAAAAGAATTTTTATCATCTTGTTAATGAATGCTTGCATTCAATTCAGAAAATATTCACTACAGTTACAAATTATTAATTTGAAAAGGTAATCTCAAATTTGTTATAAACGTCCATAATTAATTTTTGAAACGCCGCGTGTAATATATTTCGCGATAAATTATGTTGTTACGGTAGACACAAACTGCACAATTGTGCGAGATTTAAGACTGCTCACTTTTCGTGCGTTTAATTCGTGCGAGAGGTGCAACATTAAATGCGCCAAGTTAAATGTGTATTCGCTGAGATTGCTACGTAAATTTGTGTCCGTCGTAAAGTCAGCATTTCAGAGCGAACAAATTTATTTGTCACGTACTCAGAGGATCGGTTGCTCGATTCGCATACGTCATTGAAAAGATTGATTTAATAGTGATGTTAATGTCAAAATTCGCCGTAATGCGTGCCGAGAAATTAATAACTTCCGAGGAATGCGATGCAGCCGTTAGATTTACAAGTGCATTTGTTGCAGGGCATCTAGATTTATTTCGTCAGCGCGAACGTACGCCTCTGTCTTTGCTGCAAATTAAATTAGTATTAAAGCCGCGTAAATCATTTGATATTTATGGCCACGTGTTTATCGATATTTTTTTATCTCGCGGATAAAGTGAGATTGGATACGTGCGAAGCAAACGATTTGTCATTTCTGATAATGAAAGCGGAAATAGAGATTTTAAGACGATTATCTATTTGAGTACTTGCTGCAAAGCAATACACGTAAAACTTAAGACATGTAATATCAGTATTTTCAAAGTCGAATGTTTCTAGTACAAGCTGATTTTATCGACGTCCTCGCACGAAAGCACCAAGGCACGAGCGCTTTCTCATGAAAATGGATATTTTTAGATAAAATTCTAGTAATGCGGCCCATAAGAAAAAGGAATTGATTAATGCATGAACCTAAAAATACGTAAGCTCGTACGAGAAGTTTACACAAAACCGCGAAGCGTAGGTTAAACATTCATTCTCTTCCGTTTTCGTTCGCAAATTCTGCAGTACTTTGCGAAATATGAATCGTTTCCGTTATGAATAACATTATATTATTAATTATAGATGTTATTTGCTTTATTACTTACAATTTTTGATATATTATTAATCGAAGTAGTAAGTCCGAGTTCTTCGCAATTCTTTAGTAAAATTTAAAACATTGTATTAATTTGTCATAATCACAAATTATCACAGACAATCTATAATTGACAATAAGTTAAATTAAAAAATTTTACTAAAAAAATATCTGTAAAAATAAAAAAGTTATATATGTTGTGAAGACAACTTATTAATATTAAGAACGCTTAGATAATATTCCTTCGCGATCTCTCATGACTCAGCTTTTCATTTTGCCGGCGCGCCCGCGTCTCCAGGAAGCGCAATAAGGAAATCAGAGTGCATTAAGCCGCGACCCCGTACAACGAAGCGCAGAGCCGCGTATCGACAGTCATTCTCCTTTCGGGTATACAGCTTCCGGCAAAAGGGGTTCAAAAGGGTCGATCGATAGAAGATGCCGGCGGGGGTGGTTGCGCTGCTGAAGGGTACCGGCCCGGCTTAGAGGGAAGTGAAATACGCGTGAAGAGCTGCACTTTCGTAAATTCGTACGAATCACTTCCGTCGTTACACTCCGCCCTCATCATATATATGGGCTAGAAATGGGGGTGATTCCGACCGTGGAGGTGACTGGATTGATCATACGCGGGAAAGTGGAGAACGAACGCAACTCTTGAATCTAACGAGCAATTGTAACGAAGTCATTGGAAAAGTTGCATTATGGTTTTCGAGAATGCAAGAAGGCGCAATTAGAGAAAATTTCTTAAACGTAATTGTTTGATAATTTTATTTCTTTATAGGCAATTAAACAATTTATTAAAGAGAATCTGTAGTAATTGATTACTGAAAAAAGTAACTTTATTGTAACACAATTGTAAGTAACATTATATACACAACGTTTGTCGAATTTTAATTATTGACTTCCCTTTTACATTCTACTGATGTAAATCAAGATTCAACATTTATATCGCGGAAAATAAGCAAAATTGAAACACGCTGTCCACTTCCGCTCATCGATATCTGCTAACTAATTAAAATACCCGCATATCTATACAAGTGTACCTACACCTAATCGCATTTGAATTGCGAAGCACATTCATCGACCGACATATCTGCCAGTCATCATTTCTACCACTACAGTCGATCGAGGACAATCGACGAGCCTAACGGCCTTTCGAGAATGTCGGAAATCGCGAGTCGCCCTATAAATAATCCACGAGATCGAGCTAGAAATAATTGATGCCATCCTTATGAGAGTCATATATCGGCTCACGTTTTTAGCGAAAGTAAATTACCACGCAAACAATTTATTCTTGCTTGATCTAAAATTGGACGGATACATATGTAATACAGGTTTCCACTGATCGACCAGAATTGTAGAGTTTGAAAGTTCGAAAGATAAAATCCAGCATTTACGGTGCGACAAGCGGATTACAATTTTTTTAAATATTAAAAGATAAAATCCGACATTAAATCATTTTTAGAATATTCATTAATCTTCCTTTATCTAAATTTAAGATCAATATAATACAACACAGCGTTTCAGTAATGCTGATATTTTCTTTTCAAAAGATCTTAATCTAAATATTCTAAGAATATTACGGAATAATGAATATAATGAAATTATCTAATATCAGTAGTTATTATTCATAAATCTTTTTTATATTGAGACTTAAGCTCATTTCATCGCGCTATCATATGTAATTTCTTTCATATACTGAGAGAAAAATATAGTTACTTTTGGCCTCAACCATAATTTTATAATATTTCTAACGAGAAATATGATTAACTTAATTATATGCATTATTATGTTAATCATAATTTTTGTTAGAAATATTATAAAATTGTGATTGAGGTCAAAAGTAACTACATTTTTCTCGCAGTGTACGTACGTACTGGAGTATTACCATGTATAATTTTAATTTCTCATTTTTCTTATTCATAATGGGCCGGAGACCGCCGTTAAGATTCCACCAGGTTTGTGACTAAATAAAGGCCCGATTCGAGAAACAACCTAACGAACATACGGCGTCCCTTCTGGCAAGCGCATGTGGGTCGGCACGCGTCCGCGTGTGGGGGAGCACACAAAAGGCTGAGAAATGGTGAGCGAATTGCTCATTATCGAGTGGTCAGGACGTGCAAGGGGCGTCGAGATCCCGTCGGGATTTCACGGCGGCTCCTCCGGAGACAGGCATGGTGGCGGCCCCGCTTAAGGGAGCCTGGACCATCCCCCCGAAATTGTGGATTCGCCGAGGGCGAGAATGAATCGCGCGAAAATTGTCTCTACCCTCGGTCGCCCATCACCCACCTTCCCTTGGGATGCCGGCTTTTCAAATCTTGCTCATTCGAACCTTTTGTAAGTCTTAAGGGCTGTTTAAGCTGTGGAAGTTCCGCATTTCTGGAAAGCGTAATCGTCGTTGATTGTGAAACGCTTTGAGTGAAGTCGGGGTGCGTCAATGATTCTGTAGAGAGTGCTATTAGAAGATGTTAATTATAGTAAATGTGAAATGTTATTTAGGAACTAAAATCTTGATCTATTATGTTTGTAAATTTTTCATTTTTTGCATGATATATTTCATGATATTAAATTACATAATTAATTATTTTTACTATTATTAAAAAATAACGAAAAGAACTCAAGAAAGAATTATTAATAATCAGATAACAATAATCATGCAACAAATGAAAAACAGATTCTTAAATTAACAAATATTTTCAACTCAATTTTCGTAACGTCTCGAATACCTAATTACGAGCAAGGGGATGCTCCCTGCAAGGCACTTCGCACCTGTCCTAAAGGGGAACTATGACAGGAGCGTGCCGGTCTCTTCGAGGGAAAAAAAAACGGAAGAAGGCACGCGCGTATTAAGAAGACGAAGTAAAAAAAGCAACTGAGAGGCGCCGGTACGTTAATTCCCATGTGGCTCTCGACGAGCCATAGCGTGTGGTGTGTAGTATATACGTGTGGAAGAAGGGCGCGCCATGTTGTCTGGCCACCCCGCATTGCGCCAGTAAACTCGGCGAAATCCCGGACATAACCCACCCGCAGTATCAGTCTCTCTCCATTTCTCCATCTCTTCGTTTGTCCTGCTCCTGTCTCCGTCCAGAATTATCGTCTCTCGATCCTTCTTATGGGATTTTCTCTTGAGTTAGTATTTCGATTTTCGAAGTTTTGGCGAGGATAAAGGGTTGAGAGAAGTCGGACGAAGTTTCGTGATCAGCTTAGTAATTTCGAGCAGTAAGTTCTGTTATTTGTTTTTACCGTGCGTATTTCACGATGAAACAAGAGGATTACATGAAGCCGAGTGGAGCTGAGTGAAGTTCCATACCACATCGTTATTCATTACCACACACATTTCCAGAATAATAAACTGCGATCATATCAACATTTCTATCTCGTTCATAAATATCAAGGAAAGCACGGAGATACAGTCACGAAATCCAATCTTGTACACCTTTCATTTCACGTTTTATTACTTTTTTCCAATACATATAAAAAATATCTAATTATTAACATATATTAAAAGTTTGTACAAGTAAAATGAGAGTCAATAGAATCTTGAATGATGCAAATTAATTCCATATTACTTTAAAATGTAATAATTACAATTTTAAAAAGTTACTATTTTAAAACAATGTATATATTATAACTATTTAGTATACAATAGATATGAAAATGAAGAAATTTTCGAATATGATCATAATTGTATGTGCATATGAAACCATTCTATATAGTGCATATGAAACCATTCTTATAGCATATCTGCCTCGGAAAATAATTTAAGCAAGTAGCTTCCAAGAAATTCAACATTGGCAAGTATCGTCATTTGATAAAGTTGTTAAAATTAACAAATATTTATAATAGGGATCGTGTCATGCAATATTTATACGTCAAACCATAGATATCTTTAATATTCTATTAAATCTTACGGGGAGTTTGCACAGTCTTATTGTCTATTTCGTCGTGTTTTTTTTCTTTTTCATTTCTTAAATGATTTATGAAGAAAGTTCTGTAGATACCCATTAAATAACAATTGATTGAAATATTAAGTATCAATTTTTTCATAACTTTATAATTTACAAAGAAATAGGAAACTGCATTAATATAAAATTCGTGTTTAATTAATTATAGAATTGAAGAACATAATTCTGTATTGAATGTGTGTATAAAATGCTAAGTTTTCAATGTTTTCTCTCATTACAGATTTATTTGGCCTTTATCCGGAGACAAAAATCAAATAATTTCTGAATTGTCTCGTATTTTCAACGTACATAAAACGCCATACAATACTTTTACTAACTATCCTTAATATGATGAATAAGAGACGTAATAAATGTGAAATGCCTTGATAGGGATCATTAGATTCGTTATCCTTTTTTTATTTCCGTAGGTAAAACGTAGTGTTCCACTTAGGATAATGGAGATAGCCTTGACATCCTCGAGAAAAAGCTGTTGCTATTACGTGTCTTCGCAATCCAACAACTTGAAAGAAAAGAAAAGAAACCAAAAAAAAAAAGATGCTCGAGTACTTAGAAAGACAAGTAACTTGATGCCCCATCCTATACATTACACCGAAGTCGTCACGGCGTCCAACCGTGACGACTAATTTAAATTTATTTTACTTAATACTAGCGTCGTCCAAATGCCGTCGCTTCACGAATTCGACGTATCAAATGACGATCTGTTAATTGGAAAACACCAAGTTCTTAGAGCTTTACGACGTTCGTCGGAATTTACTCAGATAACCTCATGTTCCCCATTCATTAGCACTTTCCTGTTACGAATGCGCTAATTGGAGACACGCTGCAGGTCTCTTGCCACTGTCTGAATATTATTAATTCGCGAATACGACTCTCAAACTGACACTCAGCGTAGCCCGTTCTTAATGTACGCTATATAGAACGTCATATGGGGGCAGGCCAGGTGTCGGTATATCCGTGCGATCTACCTGTCCAACACCTGCCTTCGCAGGAGGTGCGCTCTTGGAATCCATATGAATTAATAGCATGTTATATATAAAGCATTGCACAGAATACATTTTAAACGGAAAGAGAAATTCGATTACTTTCGATGATGTTGCCTTTAATATTAATTTAAAATGTTAAGATCTAATCTATCAGGTTTTCTTAACATTATCGAAATATATCTATCTATATGTTTCTCGACACTATTATATAATGAACAAGTAAAATAAGCTGTAAGTCGCTGTCTGACTACAACGTATCAATTATAAAGAACTTAATTTTGATGGATACAAAAATATTCGGGAATTTCTTAATTTGTGGCGGGGAATTTAAGTAAGTCGCAAAGTTGCAGAATTATTCTATGGTGCGGAATAATCCTAGCCTCTCCTCTTTCAGGATTCTCGCCGTATTCCTCCTTCTTCAGTTCTCCGTCACCTCCGTTTCGGGATCAAGTGAGAATGAGAGGGAAACGGGGCTTGAATTCATTATTTCCCGTCTCCTCGTTCCTAAGTAATTGCATTCGGCTTCACTGGGCCGTAATTTCGTGCAGCCGACTCTCCCCGTACGTTTTCAGAGACGTGTCATTCGGTATATCCGAGCATGTGTCATTCCCGTTGATAAAATTTCGGCCACCATTAATCGGGAGCGAGTCAGTCAATGACAATTAGCCCCTGCAGGGAACGGCCTTCGCATCTAATCAATTCCTATAATCTTCTTCTGCTTGTCTTTCCTGATTATCTCGATTGTAATTTTCTACGCATCAAACTCTTTTCCTTCAATATTCTTTCAATATTATCTCAGCTTCTCCAAGTAATCAAGTAACAATCTCAAATCTTCATTATCATATATGACTTCCAATATCTCTTTCTTAATGTAGTAAATATTTCTATAAGACCTACTTAGGACGTATTTTTTTTTATTTACTTGTCCCCCATCGAGTGTCTCAAAAAGCATCATCATGATGTATTCAACGCTGTTGTTGCGTCGTTCACAAAATAGCGTGCCGACCTTCGGGACGAAAGTCACCTGTTTCGCATACTGCGTAGCTATCAGTTAATTAGTCCGAGATTATTCGAAAAGAAAAAGAGAAGAAGCGATCTTGAAAGAGCGTAAGGGTCGCGGCAAATTACATCTGATGAGACGCTGTATAATTTATTTACCTCGTCAACTCTGTCGACCGAGGTAACACATATCTCCGGCCACACATATCTCGTCGCATTATCCAGGATTGTCTTCCGCCGTCCGTGAAAATTTCGCTTGACGATTACGGAGATCGTCTCTGACGAGAGCAGACAAGGCCGTTCTCGGGTGCCACCAGCTGTTGCCAATCACTGTACTCGTACATAAGGGAAGGTGAAATGATTCTTGACGAATCTCTTTTTTGCCGAGTGCAATAAAAACGCAAGGGAAATTATCGCAGCGTGACTGCTTTTACATGAACACACAGCAATTATACGCATCTTGCGATTCTCGTTGTCGTAGAGCAGTTCTTGGAAAAATATTCTCTCTGCCAGAGAAAATTGTAATGCGTTTGTTTTTTTAACGTCTACTGTCATCTCTGCGTTAAATTCGTTAAATTTTTACGTTTATGAAATAATTACGTGTGTGTATCATCAAAATAATTAAATACGTTATTCACACTTTGTGAATGACAAAAGAGTGATTTACAAAAATTACAACGAGACACAAACGATTCTTGAAAATTATTTTTATTTCATCTCACAATTGACGTGCAATCCATTTTCCTTTTCCATCGACCATTTCTCAGCCTCTATGGCCTCCACACGGCGAGTGAACGGAGGACGACGCAATGCATTTTCGTCGTCGAGAATGGAAACGTCCATGTATTCAGAAGAGGACACCTGTCGCCCATCATTACGCATCGTCTCGACGGGATTAGTCATATCGCAGTAGGAGGGAAGAAACTGAAAAGGAAAGGGGAAAGAAAGGGAGGAGGGAGGGGGGGAGGGGCGAGCAAACGCGGGAGGAGATGATAAACGTAGAAGAAGAATCGTCGCGAATATGTTTATCGGTTGCGAAAAGAAAAATTGCTCGTTTTCTGGCGCCACTCCACGAGAGAAATCGACGACGTGAGACGAGATATCAAGCGACGTCGACGACGTCTGTTGCCTCATGTAGAGTTTGGAATAGCTTTCGTCATTTCACTCGACGCCTCTTTACATCTTTGCTTTGCAGAGCTCGAATCTGGTCTCTATGCAAGATGCATAGAGTCCCCATTGCGAGCGAACGTCTTCCTTCTGGTCTTTGTCCGCGGGAAGAGTTGCTCTTGGCTTTACGAGTTTTGTTTCCGCATCCAGTACGCTTATTTTCGTTCTACACAGCCGAGAATGTAATTGCCAGTTAGTAATGTTAGCCGCTGTAAAGTTGTAACTGCGCTGTGTTATGACAGAGAGTATTACTAACGATGTTTTCAACAATTGTTTTCAATTGTTTTGATCAGAAGTAGCGGAAATGGGTAAATTTTTAATTGTGTAAACATTGAAAAAAAAATATCAAATATAAGTTATAAAGCATTGAGTTCTATTATAATAATTAGAATTTCTATTATAATAACCAGAATATTTTATCGATCCTACAAGATTTTTCTGATTCGTCCGTTTTTAATCAGAATTTCTTTTCAGTGAAGTCATAATAATTTCTCTCCGATTGGATGTTGTTGGTTGATGTAATAAATCTTTCATCGAGCCGAAGGACTCAATTATTAATTGAGAAGCAAGTAATTCGGATAATCTGTACTCTTAATCGAAGATTATAATGACAGATATCTCTAACTGCTGCGATTATTATGCGGCGGTCGCAACGAGTTTATATAAGCGACCAGATCGGCCATTTACACCGACAAATATAGCTCTTTTTTACACTCGATTTATCTACGCGACTCTGACTTCGCGCGTCTCTCGTATCTTCGTTTCTTCGTCCCCGTCTTCCGATACGGCGCCGAAGATCCAGCGTGGGTGCGTTGGATTTATCTACGTTAAACGATTCGCGGTTTGTCTGGCCGGCGTCTGGCAGCCCGTCCCACTCGTAAAGTCACCAGAAAATAATCAAAGTATCTACGAGTCTCGTCGAATAAGATTACTCATTCGCGAACGATTGTATCTTTTTTATAGCGAGACAGAAGTGTTTGGAGCCACAGCTCCTCAGGTACTAGGCGAGTAAAAAAGAATCAACGAAGAGTCTACTTCGAATTTTCATTTCAAGCGTTTATATTATAATATAATACAAACGCGAATACAACAAATATAAATAAATTAAAAGTAAGTTCAGTAAATTTTCAAACGAGATTCATAGATATATAAATATCTCAAAATTTTCGCAAGTGAAAATAAATGTTCTTCGTAAAGAAACATTGTTAACAATACAACGGGCCAAACATTTATTGAATTATCAGAATACTTTCCTTAAAAGTAACAACTTGTGATAATTATATAATAATTATACGATGAGACCTTCGAGAATTTTACTATGCGGCCACGTTATTGCTCGCAGTAAAATAAGACATAAATCGCTAAAGGGGGCCGTGAAAAATTTACGTGAAATCAATAGAAGCGGCTCGTGCGGATGGGCCACATGTAAAATTGATCGACAGCTGCCTAGGACCCCGCTACAACAGGAGCGGAAACATCGTCGATCGAAGGACCTCGGCTTACGTAAAACCCTTTGCGCTCGATCGAATTTCCCGACCGACCGGCCACCCGGCGGTCACAACGACGACGACGACGACGGCGGCGGCGGCGGCGGCGGCGGCGGCGGCGGCGGCCTGCACAGTTGTGCGAGCCTATTACGAGTCCGTTTTACGATCGCCTCGTAAACGTCCGGATCCGCGAAATTGATGGACCACTATACGCGACGGCGCCGAGCACATGCACGCACGTATGCACGCGCGCGCGCACGAATTATCGCGCCGATCCGCGTTACTCTCAATGCGCCCTCGCGTGAGGCCGATATTCCTCCGAATTGCATTGACGGTATCATTGTTCATCCGATAACGCACGTCAAAGGATTGTGAATGCGAAATTGAAAGAACCTTCACGTTCAAAAATAATTTCAAACGACAATGAACGTCCCTTAATTTCCCTGTAAACTCTCTCTTTTTCTCTCTCTCTCTCTCTCCTATTAAGATAATTCATTTTTGAATTTCTTATTTTGAAAAATGTAATATAATAATTAACCTAATATTTTGAAAAATTATGTAGGTATTAAATTTTTTTGAATTTTGTGTTTTTGTATTTTGTATGTATTTTAATTGTAATAACATGCAAAAAAAAATAATTTGGATAACGTGGAATCCTCTAAATCTTAGAGGATTTTACTCTCATATTGATCTCCTCTGAAATCAATAGAAAAATAGTAATAATAAAAAAATAATAATATAAACTAAAATATTTAAGAGGGAAAAAAGTATTTTTTACTTTATAGAAAGAGGAATATGTTTGCTGTAAAATGGTAAGATTAAAATATGAGATTATAGGAAAAATTATTTTGAACGTAAAATACTTTTTTCTGGGTGGAGTTATGCTGATTTTATTGATGTTTTCACCTTTCATTGAACGTGCACGATAACGAGAAGGATTTAGGTTACATCGGAGGAAAGGAGAGAGACAATAAGTAGAAAATTCATTCTACGAGAAATATTTCTGGCAAGTTAATGGTCAGTGACGTGTACCAGGTGCTCGACTGTTCTCCACCGCGCCAAGCCATGATGCAATATTTTCGTTCCTTTCGCAATTTGATATAACGCAATTCAACAATATCGTTTGTTGAATCCGCATTTCTTATTCCCATCACTGCCGTTCTGCACGGAATAAAGAATTCATTTCGTACATCAGCGCGATATAAATTTTACGATATAAAGCGATGATTTACAAGCGATGATTTGCGAGTCGCGCAAAAAGGAGTCTCGCCAGTGCGCCGCCGTGTCGGCGGTCAGTTTTGCAAAATCCACGATCCGCGCGCGAGGTGAATGATATAATGCCAGCGTCACAGCGTGGCCGTGCGCGTTCGTTAGTCCTGCATGATATTCCCCGCTCTGTCGTGGGCGGTGATCCGCCAGATCCGATCCTTTAAATATTCTGCACTAGGTGGTCGCGCAACGATCGGCCGTCGCGGTTATTACTCGCGCTGCATGTTACTCACGCATCGTCGCCGGTAGAATGTTACGATGTTTCTGGGTTACGATCGAAATTTCCGGTGCGCGAGAGCGCCCATAGTTTCGTATTTCATATTTAAAGGAGCCGTGCTCTCACGTTGCCACGGGTTTAAAAGGCGTATCGCACTGACCACCCTCTACATCTCGCGTTCGCATTACTCACGTCGCGTATTGGCGACGCGGTTCAGAAATTTATGACGCGAAGTTTTACCGAGACCGTACCCGCGAGACTCTTACTCGAGCTGCCTCGCGCCAAGCACCAAGATGTTTGTCTTGCCTGTCTATTTAGAATGTTCGAAATAATGTTATGGATAACGATATACCGTTGTTCGTTGGGAAAGGCGCAAATATTTTGCCGCAACCGTGTGCGCGCGGCGCTTTCACGAGCCGCGCTCGGCGCCTCGCGTGAATTCCTTCCTTTTCGTCATACTGGGAACTTCAGGGCCGGTCTCATTTATCTCAGATCTCTCAGGCTCTGGAAGATCAGAGCGGCTCTTATCGCGCAGACGGTCGCGCGAAGCAGAAATATTCGAAAGAGAGACGGAGAAATCGTGCGGGGGACGGAAAAGGGAAACACGAAACGTCTAGGCCTATTTTCGGTCCTCCGGTGGTTCTATCCTTCCTTCTTTCCTCGCTCATCTGTTTCTGTTATTTGCCGGTTAACTCTTTGATTACACTCCTCTGCTTCTTGTATGAAGGCACATCGCACGGATATAGCCGTATCATTTAAATGATAGTCCTATCGGACTTGTAATCTAGGTGGTTACGGCGGATCGAAGGATTCCAGTTGGCTTTAAATTCGGAGCTTCCTTCGACAATGTCTCATGCACGAAACGACCTGGTTCCTCGAACGAGATACAACGCGCGATCGATCGGCCGCATCGGGCCGATAAGGATGCTCGAAAAAGAATTGCAGAATGTTTAAACGCGATAAATTTCCATATTTTTCTGCAAATTTTATGCAAATAATAATGTTGAATATTAACACAATATATGATTATTGAAATACACTCTGATTTGCTATGAGTCGCCATTGCTCTTACTCAATATTCTGTTAATTAGACTAAAACAATGAGATAAAATTAGCGACATATTGAGTAAGTTTAACTGAACATGTTGTTAATTTATCTAATTTAATTTTCATGTTAGTCAAAAATTTTGTCTTCCTTTCAGTAAAAATTTATGAAATATTGAGTAGAGGCAGTGGCGATCTGTGAAATAGTTAAAAATGACTCAAATTGAATGTAATTTGATGCTACGAATTTAATAGTTTAAAGCCTAGGATTTATGATAATTGGCTTTTAAAAACTAATTCGAACATTTTTTCATATTGTGTATCTATCGGCTGATAATCGTAATGTAAAAAGTATTTTTTTCCTCTTTTTTTTTCGAGCGACCTAGCCACTTTCAGATCCTCATCGCCAAGATGACGCGAAGAGAAGGAAGCGGAAGCAGTGCGAGACAGCGCGTGTCAACGAGAGTAGAATCAACCTAGTGTCAATAAACGGTGTCTTTTATCCGAGAGACGTGCTGTCATTCTCATTGCGATGCAACATGAGCAAATGATTGTGGCCAAATATTTATGAATTCCATGTTCATTTTAACTGGAAACATCCGTCGTCAAGTGCAGTGTGGAGAAGGAACAACAGAGATAAGTACGTCTTTAGGATTCAAGTTGGATCCCGCGAATTCCAACGAGAGTATCGACACGACTTCGCTTTTATGTGCATATATAGCAATTATTTACATCTATATTAACTTGCAAAGATAACAAATAGAACATAAATTGAAAACTGAATATTTTATATTTTAATTATATCTGCAATCTCTTTCTTGTTATTAACACAGAGACAAGGTAACTATTAAAAAGAAATAAAAAAAACTTGTACTAATTTTTCGCGTATATGTGTATATTGTATGTTATTAATATCTTATATTTAGAGACGTGTGATTAATAACATTTTATATTTATAAATTTATGTAAATTTGATATTAATTTTCTGCGCACATTGTATTGAAAAATAGGCGAATGTCTGATTAATATATCTCGCGTCATAGTCAAATCTCGATTCCCCGTAGAACCCGATGAAGGCGCGATACCTCGATACCCTTCGGTCCCGTCTCGTGCCGTCATGCCGCGTCGCTGCGCGGATATTCTGCTAATTATAGATCTACTGCCGTCGACGCTGCGGCGCGCGTTCATGTCGCCCGACGACGACGACGACGGCAACGACGACGACGACGACGACAACGACGACAACGACGGCACCAACAACGACGACGACGACGACGACGACGACGACGACGACGACGACGGCACCAACAACGACGACGACGACGACGACGACGACGACGACGACGACGACGACGACGACGACGACGACGGCACCGACGACGACGAGAACACGACGACCACTTCGAAGGCTTGGACTTGAACCAATCCTGACCTTCCCTGCCGCCGTGCCGACCTAGAAAATTGCGTGCGCCGTATCCGGGCCATGTATGACGTCGGGGCCGCAGACCGGACGCTTCTCGCACTGCACTACTCTCATATTCCGCATAATTAAGACACGACTTAAATGTCAGCAGCGGCCTGAAATGAACATTTAGCGAAAGCGAGAACTCGACACGGCAATTGTGCTACGTGGACTGCCTTCAAATCGTCGTTCCTTGCACTGAGAGAAAAATATAGTCACTTTTGTCTTCAACCGTGTTAACCATAATTATCGTTAGAAATATTATAAAATTATGATTGAGGCCAAAAGTAATTATACTCTTCTCTCAGTGCGAGAGGAATAAATTCCATATTTTTGAGAGAAAAAAAACCATATTTTTGAAAGACACAATTATGGTTATATACATATAATATATAATATATATAATAGCTCTTCTGTACGATTCCCCTTTTCATCGAGGTCATTATCGAAATTGTTTCGCAAGATTTCAATTGCGAAGCAATATGGAGCTGATTACATAATAGTAATATTAATAATATGATAGGAAGTAAAAATAAAATGCCAGCCTAGATATCGAAGCTGTGCGTGTGTACAAGCATTTTTTTTTTATAGCAGCAGTTTTTGTAGCAATCAGAATTAAGAGCCGAGTATCTTTTAGAAATCTCATTCTTGCTACTCTGGCGCTCTATATTGATCTGGACTTCGTGTACGGTGTATCTCCAGTTCAAGCGGGCGACTATTTAAAATCCACTAAGGACTTTAATTTAGCGCGCTACGGTGCAAGCTTTGAAGAAATGCATTTCACCTTTGTACTCTTCAGTTTGCACCCCGTGTTTTTTGGAGTTAGCATCTCGCGTTACGTTCTCTAATATTACTCGCTGCAACATTCAATTAAGCAATTACCATCACACTTTGCGGACGCGGAAGTCAAAGCTAAAGTCGTATCGCACGGGCGGCCCTCTCTCGATACCTCCCTGTTACATATTCATAGCATGCACATACACACGAGGCCTTTGGGCGCATTTAGAAAGGTCAGGGCCGTATCGAGACCTCTGAAAATTCACGACCCGCCACGTAGAATCTCTAGAGCATTCGGACTCCGCGTATCCCCGGTGCTCCATTCCAACCCAATTCCTTTTCTTTCATCATCGTTCTGGACGGCTTCCAAGCGGCCGAGCGGAAATTAATATCCCCGGGAAATACGAGGGAATCGGAAAGTAGCCGACGAACGAAAGCGTGGAATCGACCGTTCGCCGAAAGAAATGCATCGGTAAATCTAATTGGGGTGACTTTACCGGATTACCGTCGAATGGAGCTCAACGAGATTTTAGGAGAATCGCCGAAGGAATACTTCGGTAGTGAAGTAATGAGATCGAGGGAGGGAGGAGCGAAGGTAACGGGACGCGCGTGTCTAAATGCAATTTCGTTGAAAATTGAAAAGACTCCGAAGGGTCGAGTCCTTGAGAGAAGTTCAAAGTGACGACGCGATAATTTAAAGAATTGACAGAATCGAGCAGGATCTAGGATATTGTCCGCGAGTTGATTACAAGAGCAAGAAGAATTACGAAGTCAGTGAAGTTTAATAAAAAGTGATTTAAAGAGAGAAACATTTGCTCAATTAACTAAATAAATTATTGAAAGCCATTCTTAAATTTTCGACAATATTTCAAATTAATGATTTCATATTTTAAATGAAAAAGTGTTATTTTAATACCAACAAGTCATGCAAATTTGTATGCCGTCTTGAACATAAGATACGAAAGGATGGTGAAAGGGGAAAACAAAAGCAAGAAATCGAGCTTCCGTCTTTGAAAGCAGCCGACAGTGAGGAAGGTGACTTGAAACGAAAACTAATTCTAATGGAAATTAGACAATCTTGTTCTAGTCTCGACGCCCAAAAAGGCACGAAAACCGAGATGGAAAGCTGCGAAAATTCCTATCGCGCCGATAAAAGCCTCGTGTCGGAAAGAAAGCGAAAATAAAGACATCAGAGAGCAATCGGTATCCCCTTTCAGCACAATCGTGTGTAAAGAGGCGGAAACGTGCGCCGAGGGAAACGCGCGGCGGCGGCGAAGATCAAAGGAGGAGGAGAGAGAAAGAAAGAGAGAGAGAGAGAGGAGAGACAGGCGAAGGCGACATCGAGTGTCATCCCGAGATCGCAGAAGTTAATTTCGATGGAAGGCCGGCTCAAAGAGGGGGCCTCGCGCGAAGAGCTTTATCGCGCGCGCACGAGGCGAGCCGAAAAGCCGCGAATGAAGATGAAGCGAGAGAGAAGCGAGTCCGAGGGAGAAAGACGGGCCAAAGAGATATCGGGAGCTTTCGGTGGTTTTCAAGGGGATGGAGAGGCAAGATGGCAGGTGCGGGTGATTGGGGGCGATCGATGAACCTCCGAGGAAAAGCCTGGGGTGGTGGGTGCTAGGAGGCGAAAGGGAGGGAGAGGAGGCGCCGTGGGGCGGATGCTTCGAGGGAATGGCGAAGGGTGGTCGGTCGACGGGCAGGGGGTGTTAGGCCGGGGGCAGGAGGTCACACGAGTTCGCGAGTATGTGATACGTAGCTCTCTCCCTCGTGTGTACACTCTCCTCGTATTCGACGTTGTGCAAATAGCGCGACTTGCACGTGCATGCAACGGCGCCCGCACTCGGCCGGGAAGAAGAGGGCGAGACAGAGAGAGAGAGAGAGAGAGAGAGAGAGAACGAAACGGAATGAGAAATGCGGTTGGGATAAGACGCCGGGCCCTTTAGCGCCGGCTAAAGACGAGAGGTCGATACGTTTCGCTCGCCTCGTTGAGAATGGAGGCTTTTCTCAATACCGCGCTTATGCATGCGATAGATATTGAAGTCACGTGCGCGGTGAGTAATATAGCGGGACTCGACGATGAGAAAAGAACCGATTCGCAATTGATTGTGTCAAACACGTGACTCTCGTCTATATTGGAATTATATCGGTCCTCTCTAAAAGCGTAATATCGACGATAAATTTTGACGTTTCCTCAAGGCCTTTTTTTTCCGGCAAGACAATCATGAAAAATATATCTTCCCGTATGACGCATGTAACGGAAGGAATGCGTTCCCAGGGGTTAATCTGCAATTCCCAGAATTCCGCCAAAGAACCCGACCGAATGGCCGAACCGGTGGAGCCATTAGGAACAATCAGAGCGAAAACTCGGGGTCGAATGAGCAGGATAAATGTTCAAGGAGACAATCGAGCTCGATGTCCTCCTTGGATGTCATATTACTTATTGATTTCAAAAGAATTCCGTGTAGAGGTTGCCGGCCGGCAAACTCTCTTAAATGGCGGTAATATTGGTCCGGGGGATCGGGCCGGTCTTTGACGGGCAATCGAATGGCCGTATCGTCGTCAGTTGGCGGTAAATCAAAGCACGTCTCACTCGTCTGAATTCCGCGCGGATGATGTCACGTTTCGTATCGGAGTCGTGAGAACATCCGAAAAGATACGAGAGAGAGAAAGATAGAGAGAGAGAGAGAGAGAGAGAGGAGGAGGACGCGGATCGAGACGTATCGGCGAAGGAATTCGGCGCGGTCGAGAGAAGTCACCAACGGCGTAACACGAGCAATTAAATTAATAAAGCGGGGAGCGGGCACGCCGATAGACGTCACACCGCGCCGACCGAGAAGGGGAGCGAAAAGGTAGCGCGACTGTGCGATTAGGATTATCGGTGATCGCTTGGCGCGGCCCTTTGTTCGCCCCGGCGATTTTCAAGCGTTCGATTAGAGCCTGGGTGGTAGCAGGGGTCGGGAAAGGGTAATAGTCGTTCGCGGGGCGTATGAATTTCGGTGCGCGTTACGAAAGTTTCTAGCGAAAGCAATTAATCGCGGCGATTAATTCTTGGAAGCAATATTGCCATCTCGTTGAATTCTTAGAAGCATTAAGCCAGAGATATTTCCCATTCGCGTCACACTTACGCGTATCTTGGCATTCAAGATTGATTCGATACATTCTGTTGAGAATAAGAAGCAATTATAATCTGCGTAAGTAATACTTCTAATCTTTTCTTTCTAGTAAGTTTGTAATTATTCGCTATTCTCGAGGCGAATTTTAACTATTTCTATTTCCAACCTATTTTCAACTTGTACTTTGCTACTTGGAATAATTCACGATCATTTATCTCTGTTAGGCAGTAAATGGGAACGATAAAAATGATAATACAAGTGGAATGGATAGAAAAGGAGATTAAGGACTATATGCGGTTGCATGCATAGTGAAGTCAAGTCTTAGGACATTCCACCCGTTACGTAACCGACTTTTCGCTAAACAAAAACTATGCGCGGGGGGAATCGATAATGATAAATGATAACTCTTACCACTGTTACCACTGTTGGAGAAAATTGCGTCAGTACGTTTACATAATGCATACTCTTGTGTTCCGGATAGCTGGTAATATAGATGAAAAACAGACTTATATTATTCTTGCATAAATAATAATTTGGAATTAATGACTTTCACTTATTATAATTATCGATCCAATGTATTAATGAAATAAATACATTTCCTAATGGATAAATGCTATTAATTTAGCTATAAGATGAAAAGTAAAGTTTTATTTGTACCTTGAGTACTAATTCTTTTCTTATCATTTATTAATTATTTTATTTATGTGGAGCAATAATGATTTTAGTAGAACGGAAGTTTCATTATCTGATAGAAATAATTTCGGACACATTCCTCATGATCGTGCACATAAATTATCGCGTGCATTAAAACTAGACAAACAAGAGCAACGTAGCTGATAACGGCGGTGAGGGTGGAGAGGGAGAAAGCCAAAGGGTAAAGAAACGTAATGCTGCATAAAGTCAACGCCCTGCCAGCTCGACGCTCGCTGCATTATGCAACCCTCCCGAGCGACCAGTCAAAGCTCTCTTTCTCTCTCTCTCCCTCTCTTTCTTTCTTTTTCACTCTTTCTCCACTATAGCTATATACGCATTACCACCAGCAACCCCACCATTACCGACACGAGCGACTCCAGCAAGGCCACAGTGGCATAGCTATCTAGAACCACGACCACCCCTGCAACTGCATATGCAACTATAGTAACAGGCCCAAACCTATTTCTATATCTGTCGATGAGAGCGAGCGTAACCGAGTTGTTTCCAATGGTATGAAATGTAAATTTATATCATTTAGTTTACACATAGAAATACGTAGAAATGCAGACAAGAAAGTTTTTCATTAAGAACAGTGCAAAAAATGGCAATACGTTATAATTTAATGTCATAAATAACGTTAAAATTCGTGAGTCATTACAATTTGGCAAAAAAAAAATCGACTTATTGTTACACAGATGTTTCAATTATCGTAATTATAAAAATTTTATATACTTGTCTGTATCAAGCATTCGTAATATATCGGGAAAAGTTTTAATAAGTTTTCTAAAGAGTTCTCTGAAGAATTCTAATTTATACAATTAAAGATTTAAAATAATCCCAGTAACTACAGAGTTGAAGATTCAGACTAAAGGCTCGTAGCATTCAAGGACACCACACGATAATTTAACAATCGATAGAGCCTTTACGGAACCTAATAAAACAAACAACGCGCTAAAGCTGGCATCGATCGGAGAGTATCGATACGCTATTTACAACCGCACCGAGATTGCTGATATTAGATACACGTAGCAATCATCGCTAACTTGACGATGCCAGAAACGATTTCTTTATTACGTACAGAAAAGTTGTAACTAAAACACTTCTCAAATGTAAAATACAGGAAAAAATACCTAGAAAAATCTTGATTTTCAAAAATTTCAAAGTTTAAGGAAGCACGAAATTTTACAAATTCAAAGAACATTAGAATTTAATTTAACAATCAAAAGCCTAATGAAAAGCATGCCAAAGTCAACACATCGATCGGAGAGTATTGGTATGATGTTTACAGTTTAGTCGAGATTACAACACCGCTAACTACGAACCGTTTCATGTTCCTAACGTTACTCGCTCTGCGTAACTAGGGGTGCGGGCTCTATCGGTGTACTCGCGTGGGTGGTGGGGTGAGGAGGCCTCTGTTGCAATTATGGAATTGAGATCCTATCTGGCCGCGTGAGTTGTGCTAGAATCGATTCGCTCTTCCGTCGAATCGCCAACCTACTTACAACGCGATCGAGATGAGACTTTAACTCGAAACGCTCGAAACGAGACTGAGAGAGTCTGGGAGAGATCGCGGCTAATTACGACAATTTAAAAAAAATTATAATTATTAACTGCAAGTTTTCGCAAATTTCAACGAGAAATTTGTTCTACGAAATGTTTCTCACATTCTTTATAAGCACGAAATTTATTTGTATTTATAAATAAAAATAAAAATAAAAATTTATAAATTAATTTGTATGGCAGAATGCATTATTCTCAAGTTGCATCAAGTAATAACAATATTTAAAGCTTTTTTTCGTTTCATCAAAAATTTTTTGAGTACTTTAATGTACAGAAACTGTGTATGATAATACACAGATTTTGATAACAAACCGCAAATACCTGATCTCAATGCGATTGTCATCATGGTTGAGGCGTACTGCACCCTCGTGATGCGTCGAGGGAGGATGTAGGAAATGCTCGGAGTGCACCGAGCACATGGTCGGAGCACTACCCGTGACAGCAGCTGTCATATACCGAGCGCACGAACACCATTGTACCGTTTCCATTTTTCTCTTTTTTCGATATCGCACAACGGCGCTTCCTATAGGCACGTATTTGCAGGTGTTTCGCCCTCTTTGTCTCGTTTCTCTATCCGTCTATTTTATACATCACTGTCCTTGCGATCTTTTATGTTTTATACCTATATTTTGATTTTTCAATTACGATATAATATTCTAGGCAATTTCGTTCGAGTGTAATTCTCTTGGATCCAAATAAAACAAATATCTTTTATCAATTAATATAAATTTCACGCTGGATAAACTTAAATGGCATAATTAAAATCTGTAAAAAGAGCGTTTCATTTTTATTCTTTACTGTATTGGAATAATTAAATATCCTTTTGTATTTTCAAACGTAGCATTTTTAGATTAACTCGTCTCGATACGATATTTTATATTTTTAGGACACGTTGTGTATTACATTTTGAATTTGGGTCACATCGTTTGAATTAGCGGGAAGGGTTGACCTGCATTTCTTCAAACACTTTGGGAGAAGGAGCTGCATTGAATGTGAATAAAGGAAATTCTATCCCTTCTCGATGTAGAGTACATGCTCCTTTAACGTACAATGATGCTCTTTTTGCAGGAGCAATACAGTCTTTTTAACTGCAGTGAGCCACAGTAGAAAACTGTAAACACTATTATGAAATAATGAGAAAAGTTCTACGAAAGTTTCTACACTGTTCTGTGCTGTCGTGGAATTTTGATAAGCACTTCTCTTTTTATCGGACGAAACAATTCTTCGTTAAAGGAAAATAGGAGGAAAATAGTGAAAGTATGTTCAAACTTATGTATCTCTCTTCTTTATTTCTCTTTCTGTTCTTTTTAAATAAATGCTGAGATCTTGAACATTTAAATCGGTAAATTATTCCGTGCTTCTTTAATCGCTATGAACTCAAATTCTAATTCATATTTCAACTGGGAATTACATTAATCGCGAAGCAGCTCAGCAACTGAGGACATTGCTTCAGTTTCGCTGACAAATCACTAAGGATAAGGCCACTAGAATTTATGCTAACTCGACAGTAATTAGAGCTGGAACATCCGAGAGCTGGATCAACGTGTGGCCTGCCGAAACGGGCATCGTACGATCTTCTTTGATTACGTTATATAATGTGAGAAATCATGGAGAAACATGAATTCGACTGACGGCTGCACATTCCGGCCGTGTCATAATTATTACATTGATTAACACAGGTCTCTTTTTATCTTCGTAGAATACGTGGAAAGAAATATGTTCGGTACATTTATAATAGGCATTTTTCATCATTCACAAGAGATTTTCTATATCTGAGATTTATATACGCGGTTATATATGCAATAAATATAAATATGCAAGCTTTTCCATAAAAATGATAGAATTGCTTAAAAAGTTTACTATTCCGAGTTGAATAGTTCCGTTTAGCGGCTCACTTCCCTGAACACATGGCACAGTGTCCAAATATACTGGGCGTACTATTTTAAACTACTCATTTCTTCGAATTAAATCGTACGAGTGAATCAAAGCCAAGGCAAATCAAGGCCGCTAAATGTGGAATCGGGTCCGCCAAGTTGAATTGCGATTCCACTAAAATCTGTCGAATTTTCTATATTATATTTTATTCGTATTAGATAATGACTGACGTTGCCAAAATTCCAATTAAGAGAATTCATTTAAATGCAATAAAACATAAAGATACAAAAATGTAATATTCTTAAATTATCAATTCTATTGAAAAAGAATATAAAAAAGAGAATTAAAAATGATTATTATAATAAATTAATAATTATAATATTTTAGAAAGTATAATACAAGCATAAGCGCGAATATCTTCCCTTTTTTTACTTACTGCATATGTATATCTATATATCATCTACATCTCAGATTACGATACATATATCCAGTTTCCTTCGTAGGGGACATTGCAAAACTGCTTCTTCATGTATCTCTAAACGGGAGATACGCATTGATGATACAGCTGATCTCGCCCGCGGGCGCAAATCGTCCAAGAACAATGACGAAGATATAGGGGGGAACCGACTTAAGGGTCAGGAAGGACTTGGAAATCGTGCCGTGGGAAGGGCACCGTGGCAGGCGACCGCCGCGTTTCGTTTCGTTGTTCGTAAACGTACGGGTGTGCGTGAAGGGTATACACCTAAAAGGGACGAATGAGAGGGTGGAGGCAACAGCGCACCACGTCATGCCACCCCGAAAAACCCTCGAGACAGTGCCGTCTTTTGCGAGCGGACTTTGCGGGTGCGTAATTTCATCACGCGGCGCGCAGACCGACGAGAGCAATTTCCTCTTCCACGAAAATTCGTGTCGTTTATCGAGAAAACGCCCACCAGACCGATCGGCATGCATGCCGCATGCAATTCCAAGGAGTAGTTAACGTAATTCTGATGTCGACCAGATAAGGGCGCGGGGAAGAAATTTCTTTGGCCGCTAAAGGCCGATTTCGCTACCATTTCGTCATTCAACATCGCGTCTTCGCGTCGAGTCTTCTTACTATAAGAAGATTTATTATAACACACCCAAAAAAAGAATTTTACATTTAAAGTGATTTTTCCTATAATCTCATATTCTAAGTTTACTATTTTACAGCGAACATATTCCTTTTTCAATAAAGTGAAAAATACTTTTTTTTTCTTTTAAATATTCTTTATACTTTATTTTTTATTTCAGAGGAATCCTTTTGAGGTCAATATACGAGTAAGAGTAAAATCCTTTAAGATTTACAAGATTCCACGTATATTAAATTTTTTTTTGGGTGTAGTAAATAGTATCATCTTTTAGTATAATAAAGATAATTTATAAATCGAAATAGAGCACTAAATGATTTAATATGATAATGATTCGAAAAAAACCAGATATCATTTTTTGTAATAATTGAGAATCGTGATAAGAAAACAGCGTTTAATCAATTATGATATGAAACAATTATTCTCTGAAAGGCACAATCTCAGTGCGAACGACATTGGTATCTATGATAAGCTAAATCGAACATAAAATTATAAGTGCGAGGGGAGCACAGTGATCGGGATTGTTAATGCTCGTGGAGCCGCAATAATGTAACCGTCGTTTGTCTGGCGCCTAAGGGCGCACAAAGAGAGGTCTTACCACAATATCGGTAAACGTTCAATAATTACACTTATTAACGATATACTTATTAGTTGTTGTAATATTCTCGGAAATTTAGCTTTAAGCAGAGCCACCCAATATCAGCATTTCCTTGAACATACTAGCGCATACGTACTACTCATATGTATACATGTACATGCGACTGTCCGTACTTAATGAGTATTTTACGTGAAAAGATTAATAATAATAAATATTTTTACATATTAAATAAATATTTTCTAGTAGTACTCCAAAATTGTTGCTTTTTTGTTATCTATATTTCACATTTGATATTATATAATTTCTTTTTCTTTTCTAATGAATTTTTCTATTTGAGGTACATGATAACGTACATTATAAAATTAATGTATGTCGTTCTTGAATTATTCCCGATAATAAAAACTAAACATTTTTTACAATCACATAGTGTAGCACTGTGGCATTATGATACTTTAAGTCTGCATCGTTATATTGCATGCAGACGAAATTAACATCTCTCAAGGCCGTATCGTAATATGCATTTGTATTTCAAGAGTTAATTTACATCCAACAACGTTTACAACGTATCCAAATGTATTTGTGAACATTTGAAAGTGAAGGAGGGTACAGCTCCAGGGTACTCAGGAGTGTGATGGATGTAAAGCAACTGCCGTTAACGCTTCGTTCCGCTTTAATCGAAGGCTCTCCTTGAAAATCAAGAGCCATTGCGGAGCCGCGTTCAATTAGATTCGAGGCACTCGAAGGCAAGACAATGAAATCCGATCGCGCATCGCGTCGCGATATGGATCGCCATCGACGTTTCACGTCGCGTGTACGTAACTAATTCACGAGGAGGTAAAATCGGGAAAGCAACCCGGCAGTCTCGGGAGACAGGAACAAGGGGGATGGCGATGGCGCGTCCTCTCTGACTCACCCTCGCCATCCGGAGAATTATGGGCGTCGAGTGTGTTCACCTTCTCATAAAAATTCAGAGATTCCCCTCCACGGACGGAGGAGAATCCCGGAGAAAAGTATTTATTATTACGACGCGCTAAACACGAGCACTAATTGCTTTCTCCTGGGAATAGGATAATGCCGAAAAGCTACGGTTGCATCCAACGGCGGGAAGAGATCTTCCCACTAGATCTATAAATAGATTACGTTGCACCTACATTGTCACCGTGGTAATTTTTAAGCTACGGCTCGAGTTGCACGCAATTATGCTGTTGCTGCAGCAAGCGTCGCAGTTTTATCGTGTTTCCAGAAACGTAGTCGCGAGAGACGTGGCTTTACGAGCGCACTTTTCTCAGTGGCGATTATTATACGATCATCTCCCCGACCGAGAGCCTGCTTGCTTTAAGAAGATATTTAAGAAAGACGGATGACTTCCCTGAAAATTATTAATTACACGATTCCCGCACACTTCTTTGCGGTTTGCGCGTTATTTTTGATTTTCCTCGTAAATAAATTCACGAAAAAATATCACGAGGAAACGGTTGTCTCTGGTGGCGCACAGTAATTTGTGGTCACGCGATTTGCAATCGTATATTTTTACGATGAATGAAAACGAGGGATCACCGGCTGCTGTGATCCCTCGATCCTGTGTCTCTCAAGTTTTTAATTAAAAAGCTCGAATCAAAAATATTTTTAAAATAAAAATAGAAGGTTCATGTTTATTTTTATATAACTCTAACGTGTGCTTTTACATACACACGTACATATATTCTCTCTCTCTCTCTCTCTTTCTCTCTGTCTCTCGCAATTGTACATACAATCTCAACTCAGTTAAGAGCAGCCGGTTGATGAAGCCAGATAGCTCTTAGAAAGTATCTAAATTTAAGAAGTGGCACCACTATTCCTCTCTTCGATACGATTTCGTCGCGTGGCCCGTCATCTGTGCTTCCTTGTAACACGGCGCGGCGTGGCAAACGTTGAAAGTGGAAGAGAACGAAAGCGATAGAGTGTCGCGTAGGAGAGCGACCAGGGGGTCCCAGGGGTCCCGGTCACATTAACCAGAACGAGAGACAGAAAGAGAGAGCGAGATCCGAGAGGCGGCATGCGAAAAAATACTCTCTTGGCACTCGGCTTCGGCAGACGAGATAAATAGTATGCGTGGGTGCGGCTCGACGATGTCTACGGGCCACACGCCACGTTTCAAGCGGATTGAGCGAGCGAACCACACGAATCCGTGAGGGGAACGGCGCGAGAACGGAAGAAAGATCGAGAGAGAAAAACGAAGGAGAGCGGAAGGGGAGAGAGGAAGGAAACACGCCGGTGCTACACAGACGAGGAGAGTTCTTACTCACGTTTTAAGTGCATCGACGACGTTTTAATGGCGCATCAGGTAGGAGTAATGCGCGTCGCCCTTACGGGATTACTCCGCAGTTCCCTTTGATTGTCGTCTCGCGGGGATATTTATGCGTTGTCGGGATAAATAGAAGAGCCCGCGATGAACGGGGGCGGTGAATGCGCAGGGGGACGAGAGAGAAGGAGAGAGAGAGAGAGAGAGAAAGGATATAATTAACGATCGAACCGTGGGGGTGCATACGACCCCGCATGAGTGATATGCGCACAGTCGTCAAAAAATCTCACCTGATTAGCGAAGCTGTGACTACAGCTTCGTCTCAATGCTCTCGTTCCGGTCTTTATTAAATATTTCATAAATTCTATTTTCGTGTCTATTTTCAATAAGACGCGAGGAACAATTCGCTTGATATGGATACATTAGACTTCTGATAAACTCAAAAGGTATGAATTTTTTCTATAAAGTCTTCATTCTACTACTGACAATAAATGGATTTCTTAATAATAATAAGCAAAAAAGTTTTCCTGGTACCAATGTGTCGAATATTCCATCAATTTAAGATAAATACTTATTAAGATGAATATCTGTTCTTTCTTTATCTTTCTTGTTTCTCATTCTTCGTCCGTCGAGTTACATTTCTATATTAAATAATAGACAATATAAAACATCATTCCAATTTTCCTCCAGCTGCATGCCATGAAAAGAAATTTCGATGAAGAAATACTTAAAGACATTTCCGTCCTTTATTAGTATAAAATTTTCAAATACGAATGTCCATTTTTTACACTGAAAAAAATTTCCATTCTTCGGCAGATAAACCAATTAAATAGTGTATCCAATTGTTAATTTTGTTTTTCGATCAATGTTGGATACCTTTATTCGATAAAATGTAGTAACCGATGAAAACTTGATTGGAAAATTAGTCGCTCCTTTGTACATCCGTTGAAATTTTTATCGGATAAAAAGCACGACTTGATCGGCTAAAAATATATCTGTTTCTTACTATGTAATTGGATTAGATATTTTTCTCAGTGTATTAAATTTTAATAAATATTATTCATGATTTAATTAAATATTAGATTAACTATAAGTTATAACCAATGAAAATTGTCGTATATATTTAACGATCATAAAATGACAATGTATTAATCGAGTACAATGACGATTTATTTCAATCTTTGCTGGAAAGTACAAAAAACATATAGAAATTTAGTTACGCGATTAGGTGTGTCGTCCATTGATTTTTTAAACATTCCTCAACGTAGGAGTAATCTTTAAAGCCGATTTCCACCAACGTTCGATTCGCAGAACCGAATTGAATTGAATCGGGATTGAATCGTTTGTGTATCACGTGCAGTCGACGAACGACGTACGGCCGCAGATTTATCTATGATTGATCAGTCCCACGATCGAAAGATGACGTGTATCCCGATTTCCATGAAAATTCGTTGCGATACGATCACCCCGGGCCGCACATCGACGTCGCACTTCACCCTGATCTTCAACAAAAGAGTCCGCGAGAGCCCCAGATCGGCACGCTCGAAATGCGAAGGATAAACAGGGTGGCCTTTTATCGAGGGAATAAGACAAATATTCGCGGCATACCGTGCTGCGCCTGCATCGTATCCACATGCGAGTATGCAGACACGTGTGTTATTAAAACACCGTTGGGGCGAGATTCCCGAGATTCATCCGTTTCTTCTACAAAGAATTTCCTTCTCGCATCCACGTATCGAAACAAGCCACGCCGACGTCGAAATCTCGATGCTACTGCTCGTCGAGAGATCGGAACATCACTCGGCATTTTGTTAAAATAAATTATTATCGCGAACATAAAAATTGTAACGACGGACTTGATAAAAATGAAAGGAAATGATATCCATTTCGGATAATTATTGTTTAGTAAAAATATCCGAGAGGCCCTTGTTACCCTTGGATCGTTCTGGTCCTGAAGCGGGTAAAAGAACGATGATCGCATGACGCATTGCGTCAGAATTCAATTGTGTCGGTGGCGTGATTCGAGCATCTCGATTTCCGCTTCCATTTGACGATAGAGAGGCGAGAAGTTGAATGATCTTCACATTCAAAACCGATTGATTTGATTGTTAAATCGTCGTTTCATGATCATTAAATATATACGACGATAGCCGCCTCGTGCACAATACGCGCCATATTTATTGGCTATAAATTATAGTTAGTCCGTAATTTGCCACCCGTGAGCTAATGACACGTCGTATAAATCATAACGCGGATTAATTCCAATAGAGATCACACACAATGCCTTAACAAAAGCCATTTGAGTGATACACAATTTATTTATTCCATTTTATTTTTTCTTATCGTTATCCATAATGAGAAGTTATGCATTCAAATTCTTCTTTTTCATTAAACAAATTTTGTAAATGAAATGAGTAATTTCAGTTCAATCTATTTTAATTTATCTCATTTCATCACCTCTCTCCACTGTCAAATGAAAATTGCAGAAGAGGCGCGATACGAAAGGCCAAGATAATTATCCAATTTAAAATAATTTATTTTTCCACGTCAAAGTGTTAGCTTGTGTTAGTGAAATATTCGAGACACATCGATTCCCGGAAAAATCTTTTTAAAATTAAATTTAAATGAGTCAAGACTGTCATGATATATAATTAAATAAATAAATAAGAAAAGAGCCGAAACAGCCGGACTAGATTTTTGCGTCTAATATTTTATCATGTAAATTTATGTACACTTTTATTCGCTTAGCGAAACAATGTTTCTGTTAATGTTAACGAGTTTCAAAAGTGGTCTAAAGCTAAAGCTAGAATAGTATCCATCACAATTAAATTGATAATCAGTTTAAATAATATTGATAATCTTTAAAAGTCTCCCGTTACGTTGTAACGATAAAGAATATGTTGCCTTTTAAAATTGTTCCAGCCTTGAGAATTATCACGCAGGGGTGCTACGGAATTTTTCTCTGCTAAATTAAAGCAGCCTAAGACGTTTCCATTCTCACTCATTGTCAGCATGCATATCCAATACATTGAACAAGGCTCGATGCGATCGGCATCGGATTTACATCATTTACATACCTGGTGAGACGGCAAGCGCGAGAAAGGCAGCGGCGGCAGCGACGTAAAGTATCCTGAGGGCATATCCCGAGCCGCGCCGTCTTCTGCCCGGCCTCTTCTGGGCGGCTCGACAGCAGCAGGAGTCATCGTCGCAGCACACCCTTGCCGCGGAATCGCCGGAGGTGTACGATCGTCGGGGTTGCACGTCGAGGACGACGTAGGCCTCCTCCTCCTCCTCCTCCCCGTAGGGCTCTTCCTCGCCATCGGCGTCCTCGGGCAGGTCGGCGGCCGCCGATGCGCGACGTCGACGCGGCGATCTCGCCCGGCGCGGGTCGCCGGCACTGCGGTTGCCGCCGCCGCCGCCGGCACGGTCGATCGCCGGCTCGCCTCGATACATGGCCTGCGGGTGCAGCGACGACGACGGTGGCCAGCAACGTGCCACCGGGGTCGGCTGCGCTCGTCAACGTATCCTGCCCGCGGTGCCCGCAACTACACCCGCGCCAGTACTACCTTCGGCGGCCCAGTCCCTCACCCTGCCTGCGACACCGTGCGACCTGGCGACACGATCGCTGCTACGAGGCATTACCGCTACCTGGGCCGTCCGAGCCGAGCCACCACTAGCCACCGGCACACGTAGCACCAACCAACCAACCAACCAACCAACCAACCGAACCGAACCGAGTCGAACCGATCAGCCGATCAACCAACCACTGACTTCCAGAGCCGTCGCTCTCCCTGGTTCTGGCCGAGTTCTACCGCTACCGATCACTGTAATCCCGCCGGCGATAATATCTCGAGTTGTAATATTGCGTTTCGCGAGATGATAACGGACGACTGGCGGTGTGACGAGATAAGTCCCTTTTCGCGAGGACGCGATCCGCTGTTGGATTTGCCGAGTCAGGACGACGACCCTGGCGCGCCGCGCTGCTCCTTTCACGTGACACACGCTCCGGAGTGCCGTAGTACCGTGACGCGTAGCGCACCGACGAGGGTGAAGGCCTCGAGGAATCCGCGCGTTGTATTATATCCGCCGCGTCGGAGGGAAGAAACCCTCCAAACGTGTACGCGCTACGTATTAGCGATGACACGCGTCGAGCGCGGAAGGAAAGAAGGGTTCAACTGTCTCTCTGTCCCCTTCAGTACCCTCTCTCTCTTTCTCCCTCCTCTCTCTCTCTCTCTCTCTCTCTCTCTCTCTCGATCGTCTCTGTCCCCTTTTGCTTTTCTCTATTCGAAACTCAACGACCACCCTTGCTCGCGCGACGAGGAACTACCACCAACTACCGCCATCGACACGTTCTTTCTCCACCCTCTCAGTCGAGAAGCGAACGACTGACTGCTACAGCTCGTGCGTCGTCCAGCGCGCCTGGACACTACCACCGTCCGATAGGAAGTGTCGGCTGCCACGAGGTGGACACCTCTGCGAGGTCTTGCCAGCGGCGGCGTTGGCGGTGGCGGCGGTGGCGGCGGCAATAGCGGCGGTAGCAGCACCGGCGGTAGTGGTAGCACCGTAAAGACGGTAGTAGCGGCGGTGGCAGCTGCAGCTGGTGGTGCACCGACGCATCGAGCAACTGTGCTCCGCTCGTGGTACGCTGGTGGTACCGAATAAGTAACGGTTCAGGCAGAGTCAGTGGTTCAGCGTACGTTCAAGCAGGATCTACCCCGTTAGTAAGCGCGGAAACCTTACCCCCTTTCTAAAGTTCAGTTCGTATCAATTTTCTGGAATTTGCGCGCTCGCAAGATCCCTTCGACAGACGGCCTCGTCGGACAGTCCAGCCCCCTTTTTCAGCTGGAGTCTCCTCGCGAAGGTCCGCTGGAGTCTCCTCGCGACCGCCCTTACTCTCTTTCTACTATCTTTCTCTCCCTCTGTTAAACGGTGCGCTCCGTTTTCTGCTGCCGCAGAGGAGCAGACCGCGATCCGTCACCGTGAACTCTCGCTCGCGCACTGCCGCGGCTCTCTCGCTTCACTGACTGGGGGGTAACGCGCCTTCGCGCCGGCTACCAGCAGGCCAGCAGCACGAGCAGTGGCGAAGCTCTCTAGCACACGGCCAGCTACTAAGCAGCACCACGCACGACGGGCAGCCTCTCGACTGCCCTCGACTGCCGTAAGTGTGTGTCTGCCCGCCCGCCCGTGTCGGCGCGGTGCGGCGCGGCATGGCGCGGCCTCGCGCGCAGGCGGCGTCGGCGTCGGCGTGCGTCGAGCGGAACGGCGACGACGCCGTTAGTCGGCGGAGCTGCGAGCGAGCGGCTGCCGGCTAAGGTAGAGGCAACGAGTGGTTCTCCTTGCTCTCTCGCTCTCTGCGACGACGGCGTCGACGACGACGACGACGACGACGACGACGACGACGACGACGACGGCGACGACGGCGGCGGCGACGGCGACGGCGGCGGCGGCGACGGTGGCGGTGGCGGTGGAGGCGGCAGCAGCGCCGCCGCGACGCTTGCGACGACGACGTCGCGATGGCCCCGCGGAGGAGCGCCCCGTCGATGCCATCGGCCTGGGCCGAAATCGATGCCCCGCAACGCGCTGTCTGAAACGCGGCACCCCCGCGACCTGTGCCACACAACCACCGCTACCACGGCCACACACGCCTTACCCCCCGGTGCGGGAATACCGGGTGTCCTATTTTGCCCCGCGGCGCTCTTCGACTCGCACGAAGACCGTTTAATGTTCGAAAATGTTCGAAAAGTTGCTACCACATTTCTCTTTCTTATTTTTAAACTTTTTTAAACTTAATAATAATTGAAAATATCTTTGTAATCGTATAAAATGGAGTTTAAAGAAAAACTCGTCGAAAAATCTAGAAACTGTGCACCTGGACAATCATATGAGTTAAACTTAAAATAGAATAATTTTTATTATTTATGCCTTCTATCTATTTAATTTTTAAATAGAATATAATATAAAATAAAAACTTTCGCATGTACGAATTTCTGAGTCTGTTTTATTCATATTTTCACTTGAAAAAAGTATAAATCACTACTTTTATAGAATTAAAAGCGCAACACCCCGTGCATACAATCTTGTGCACGAAGATTACGAACACTACGCTTACTATTATGTAAACGTATATTGCACAAACATAAATGCACACTTATAGCTATGTGTAAATTTGGTCACGTTGTACGTGTCTAAAGTGTTACACAAGCATGCGGCAATACAGTGCACATATTACCTCCTCATCGAAATACTCATACATAAGTATATATAATCGAAGTCCAACGCACATACAAATACACTGATACGTTGAAAGTATTGGAGAGACGTGCCAGGAGGCGAAATCCTGAGGAAGGAATCTCCTTCGATTTATCGCTTGCCTTTAAATATGTACATTACCTCGTTCTATATGATGAGCATATTACTCAACAGAAATAAAGAGTTCCTCCCGCCCAATATTTGCCAAATAGATAAAAAGAAGCCTCATCTTTTAACATCTTTTAAAAGAAATATTATCATGATTCACGCACTTTGTTCTCGAATCATAAATTCTTAAATTTGCTTATATATATGTATATATGTATATTGTGCAGATATATTAGTAGAAATTTTGCCCCTAAAAATGTATAATGCGCGTATGCATATATGCGGGTAATAAATAAGAAGTAATATATGCCGCTCGCAATATCGAGTCCAGAGTTTGCTGGAAAGTTTTTCATTTTTTTTTTTCATTTTTATCGCATCGCGTGAATATGCATATAGGTGGAGCGATAGAATTTTCTGAAACTATAGCAACCCTGCACGAGGCAACAGAGAATGCAATACGGTTGCATTTCAATGGTGATACGAATACTCGTACTGCGACGACAAATGTAGAACGTTTCTGTTTATATTTCAGCTTTACGGGTAATTCGATTTAAATATCCAAGATATTTCTGATCAACGCCTAGAATGATACAGTGAAAGCAGTTAAGGATAAAATAATATAAGATAAGAAAGTAATAAAAATAATATCAGTCATAATTTTATATTACATAACGTTTACTAATCTTCATAATTTGTCGAATCTCTCTACAAATACTCTTTTTATTCCTTCACGATATATTTTTGGCAGTACTCTTGCTCACGTATATAAAAAGAATTTGTCTGTAGACAGCATAGATTTTTTTAACTAAAAATTTTGGATTTCTTGAAATGTGACCAGCAAGCATTAAATGCGGCAAATCAAACGTTACTCTTTAATTTAGACTTCTCATAAAGAAAGGATTAAATTAGAAAAATAATTGAACTATGATTCATAATATCCAAAGTAGATAATTGTTATAAATGTTGATCCATGTAGATTTGTTAAAAACATGTCTATTTCTACTCGACATCTATGGTCGAAGCGTTTTATATTCTTCGCGAATCAATTCCAATCTTATACATATAAGATATTGGACTTAATTAATAAAATATTTAAAAGTTATATGAAGCATCGAATTCGCCGAAATAGTCTACATTGAAAAACAAAACATGGTACTCCGACACGCATGATTACTAACGAGTCGCAGTGGCGACCGAGTGCGTTCGCCGGCTAATTTCGGACATCGAAAATTCGCATGGGATTCCCGTTCCCCCGGCAGGAGTCAATAGACTCTCTCCGTTGCGGCAGATGTGCGTATCGATTTCGGGACGTCGTCGATTCGCGCGTATCCCCGAACGAACGCGATATCGCATGCCTCGTTCTTTGAGATACCGGCGACTCCTCGTGCATGCTGTCTTCGCGTTGCTTCGTTGCGGCGGCGGCGTCAGCGTCGGCCAGCAGGCACACGCAGCGCGAAGCAGGGGGTTCTGCAGGGGAAGCACCTGGAGGGACCACTGGGTGGCCGGCATCACCCTCGCCAGGTGGCTGCAACTTGTTGTTGCGGGACCCCGCGACCTACGTGGGCCTTCTTTCTCTTTCTCTCTCCCCCTTTCTCTTTTATGTACTCTCCTATCCAGCTTTTTCCTTCTCGTATTCTCTTTCGCGTGGTTTCACACTCACGATTGTGTACGTAGACAATATAAATCGGTATTCCCATTTTTGCGTAAAAGCTAGGACATCCGTTTTAAATCGAAAAATTGAAATTTTGTGGAAGGGAAAAGGGATGGAGGAGGACGATATAACAGATGTGAGATGGACTACGATTGAACGAACAGTTGCGGCCTATATTAAGTCGCATCGCGGCGAATGTGAAATTGTACATAATGGAATTTCTTTCCATCTTATTCTTCAATTTATTCCTGTTTTACGTATTCTTCGGTAACAGCCAATAATGAAAAGATAATAATTCATTTATTAAACGGTAATGTTCCATCAGCACAATTCCTCTAAACATGTTATTTTCGCATCCGATGTCCGTTTCTGCTAACGCTTATTTGTTTTTACTTTTTCGTTTCTTTAGCGATATTTGTCTATAAATAATTTTGCATAATTTTATTTATTTTAAATCGGCGTAAATGTGAATAAAAGTAGATCGCTATCGGAGACGGAGAGCTCGAAAGACAGCTGCTTTCACGCATCATTTACGGTGCCCGCTGCTGTTACTCTGAAATGACACCTCCTTTAGGTACAATCACACCACTCAAAGAAGTGCGTGAAACCTTGTGTCACGCGATCTTCCAAAAATAAGGAAGTGGATACTCTTGGAGTGACACGCGCCACAATGTCCCCTTTCCTTTTACAGCCGTTGACTTTTCAATCGATTCAAGAAATGTTTCCTGATGTGTGACAACCTTCCATCTCTCTCGTTTTTAAGCCCGATGTTCGTGCTCACGTGTATACGCGATAACTCATTCGTGAATCTTTATTGTACAATAAAAATTACAAACAATACTTAATTTGATAATTTCATGCAGCCTACATTATTCGAAAGCTTTAATTACTATAAAAATGTACAATAAGTCATGTCACTGCACCCGCATTGGCAGAAGAAATTTTCAACTTTTACCGTAAAAAATATGCATGTTATGTATATTACAATAAGTCAGTAAAAATAGGATCATCTATTTAAAATCAAACAAGGTTTCAATAACATCGGCACAGGCTTCTGATTTAAATTAACTCGAGCTAATAAACTCTTTCTCGAACAGATTCCTTTTTCAAGCGTGTTAGAGAAAATTCGATCGATCCGCTCTTCGTAAATTAACGAAGCAATCGACAAGATCCGCACGAATGCGGACCTTACTGCAATAATCTGTTAAACTACGCGAATACATCATGGAACATCCGCGGACAATTTAATTTCCGTCGGAGCAAACGTGTGTATGTGTGTGTTTGTTCACGTTTCTGGTGAGTTCCATTTCGGCATCGTCGCCGAATCGAGCTACACTTTGACAGTCTGAAAAAGAATGAGACGACGGGAGGAGCTTCTCGGGAATAGTTTTGAGAAGAACGGTGGAGAATCGTGCGTCGGGGGTTACTGAAACAGAAGTGGGACACTCTCGCGAAAGGGGTTGGCCCTCGCGCACTGTGACAACGGCAAAACTCGAAACGACGTCGTCGTCGGACTTGGCTTCCGGCCATTTCCCAGCTATCGATCCACGAAGCGTTACGACAAAGCTGCCCCACGTGCAATTATAGGTGTATCGTGTGTATATAACACGCACCGGCAACCGAGTGCATTATCCCCGTCCCGCAAGGATGAGCCACGAAATTTGTGCATTGCACAAATTAGCCCTGTGGGGGCTGATCCTGGATTGATTTTACAAGGAGGCGAATCGTTCGATCTAACTAACTTATATCACCAAAATGATCTTGTTTGAATTTATTAAACGATTGATATATTCAATCATACTTTATCATATTCAGCCACAACGTTTTCCAAGACATAACATTGTAAACTAATTACAATCGTTCGATCTAACTAACTTATATCACCAAAATGATCTTGTTTGAATTTATTAAACGATTGATATATTCAATCATACTTTATCATATTCAGCCACAACGTTTTCCAAGACATAACATTGTAAACTAATTACAATCCAGTAACTGATGTATATCTTATATATATATCTTTGAAAACATATATATATATATCTTATATATGTGTTTTCAAATATTGCATATTTTACATATTTAATAATGCTAGTACAAAATGATATTAATTTATTATGTATTTAATTATAACGTTTTTCAAGAAACAACATTGTAAACTAATTGCAATCCAGTAACTGACATCTTGTGTTTCCATAAGTTGCATATTTTACATATTTAATAATGATAGTGCAAAATGATGTTAATTTATTATGTATTCAGCCAAAACGCGTTTATCACGAAATAACATTGTAAACTAATTGCAATCCAGTAACTGACATCTTGTGTTTTCATATACTTATTGCACATTTTACATATTTAATAATGATAGTGCAAAATGATATTCATTTATTACATATCTTTGTAACATTGACATTAACGTGAGCTATATTAATATATCGCTAGCATGGAAAAGAGACGCCAGGCTATTCTTGGCGCGAGATAAATCGGTGTGAACGACTCCAGGTGCATACACCGAGGAAACCCCTCGCAATCGTTCACAAACCCGTAGCTGGTGAACAGTCGCACACGTATACACGCCGTCGGAAGCGACCCAAATGCGAGCACAAACGTAGATTAATAACGTCGCTGCGATAATGAAATTGTACGTGACGCGTGAAATTTGCAACCAAGTTCTCCGCGTGACGTGCCCATCGACCCAGAAATCGACCCGGCGATCTTCCCAGCGGGCGACAAGTCGACGTACTTTTCACGTATTCTCAGAAGCGAATTCGTGAGAGCACAAGAGAGAAATAGAGAGAGAAAGAGTACGCAGTTGCGGGAACACAAAGTGTCAAATTCGTCATCAAAGTTGTCGTCGTCGTCGTAATCGCGTTTCGGTCAGGTGTAAGGAACACGATGAGAGTCCGCCCTATATAAGTACGACATGAGCGTACGCTTCCACGTATGCGTGGAATCGATAACGGGGAATTAGTCTGCCCGGCTGTCTCTCAGAATTAAATGCGAGCGTACGGCGTAGGAGAAAAATTTAGTCGATCTTGGGAATCGCCCTTGGGAACCGTGAGTACTCGCGCGAGTCCCGTTTATTATCGCAAATATCGAGAGAAACAGTCGATTAACATTATAATTTTTAATTTCTATTCGCAAAGCACTTTTCCTGAAATGAGAAAACTTTATACAATGCTTTCTCACATTGTCAGTGTTATTATTAGTAGTGGAGAAAAACTGTGAGATATGTAAGAAATGTGTAATAAATTTAATTAAAATAAACAAAATTTAATTAAAATGATAACAAATAATGCACTTTGAGAGAATTGAATTCACAAAACACAATCTAAGAGAAGTATATAAACTATCTATATGTTAAGATGTCCTACAAAATATAAGGGATTTAATTCAACGAACTGATAAATGATTAATGACAATCATTTTAGATAGAAATTATAATACACACAATTTAATAATTAGACAAAATAAACTCAATTGATTGCTTCTCTGCATTTTCCAGCAATCAAAAATTTAGCACGGTGAAATATTAAGAGCTATTCTCTCAATTAAAAAAAGTATGACCAACTTTTTAATCTTTAAAGAAATATAATATTTAAAAAAATATCAATGTGACAAAATACTTGCAATATAACATATATTTTTATTTAAGTTGTTTTTTCACAAAATTTTAATTTTGTTAATATTTAGTTAACATTAAATACATAGGAATTAATTATGAGAAATCTTGTCACCCTTAAATTATTTTGCATTAAGGCACATATACAAAAAATGTTTTATTTTCAGCTAGTTTATTCTAAATATTCTAAAGTAATTAAAATCAAATGAGAGGCAGCCTCAAACAATTTTTATGGTCAGTAACATCAACTATCGTATTATCTACTTCTTTTCTGTTTATTGCTTATTCTAATATATTATATATGAATATTCGAGGATATTGTCTTGATGAATATACTTACGCGTAAGGAACATTAATCGTCAGGAAGGGGTGGCAAAGTAAACAGCAGAATAAACGAAAATGTCCGCGTTTGAGAAGTCAGAGAGGAAGAGAGAAAGGGAGATAGGAAAATATCACTATAGACGATACCGAGAATCAATACATCACGAACACGATCATAACTATTCATGCATACATGCAAAACTGTACCGCATATCGACCCTCATATTCCGAGATAATTCTGCATAATTACATTGATCGTCGAACGAGTTGATCATTTCATGTAGCGTGTCAATATAAGATTATTGCGAGATTAAATATATTTATAATGCTCAATGTACAAGACAGATCAGAGATCGACAGAATCTCTTTCTCAAATTTATTTTAAGATTTAATCATTCCTGATTCTTATTATTACATTTGATTCAATAAAGAATTTTGCAATGTCAACGCGTTATAATAGAAAAATGTCCTATTAAAGATATTTTTCTTATATTAATATTCTAGAGAGGTAGAGTTTTTAAATTACTGTATCTGTTCTTCATCAGCAAAATCTGGCAAAAATTTTCTTTTTATCCTATTGATTAAAAGAAAGTATTTTAATTATTTTTCAATATCTGTCTTTTTAGTATCTTCATTATTAAAATTATTCCGCTTTTAAACGTATTACTTAAAAATATATTTTTTAATAAAAGAATATTAATTCTGCCTAAAAAATTTATATTCAACAAGACAATCATTGAAACTTGACGATCAAGAATTAAATACTACTTGATAGTCTTTGATCATAATACATGTGATATTGCTTCGAGAGAACTATTATGGCTCCTGCACACAGGACATGGCAAGTGTTACCGCGTTCTGTGTGCAGGAGCCATTAGATGAAATACTGTCGATAATCTCGCTATTTATCCATTGATAACGGGATGACGCGTGGCTACATGCGAGTGATTAAAAACGACAAAGTCGTTCGATCCCAGCCTTCATCCCATGTATTTTTCCTTTGGGAAAGTAAGAGTTTAGGACTCTGTGATTAAAGAGTTGGTCAAAATTTAAGACTCTGTAAATGAAAAGTGTTGGAGTTTAAGATTCTGTGAATTAAAGGTGTTGGAGCTTAAGACTGTGAATTAGAGATGTTGGAGTTTAAAACTCAGTGAATTGTGAGTGAAAAGTTTTAAAAATTGAATCTTTTTTGAACCTCTGAAAAACTCTTCATAAAATTATTGCCATTTTCAATCTGCTGCGAATAAAATTGGCAACGCTGCCAAATTGAATATATAAAGTTTGCAGTTTTATTATATTCGTTTATATTTTGTTATAGTGATAAATCTGCTGCAGCTATTGCTATCACAAATGCCAGGATATCGCATAAGCTTTCGTCTAGCGTAGATAAATCAATCTACAAAAAGAAAAGATTTATCCTTGGTTTTGTGTACAATTTACATACTAAAAGCTGAATCACTGTATACTTATGTTTATAATTATCATGCAATTACTGCAATAGTATATGCATGCGATATCGTTTGATTTAATAATATTACATTTGCTATTTCGATTTACAATCAATATGTAATACACGAGAATGGATCAGAATTATGTGTTTAACTTAACAATGGAAAGAATCTCCTTCTCATACATTAACAAATATTTCTTCTGATTATTGTATAAATTGTATCCTTTGTCAATTGCAATATTGCAGTCGCCTATAAGATTATTCGATTCCGATAAAGATTTAATGAAATTATATTAAAACACAATTATTTTGATCGTTTATATTCCTTTTCAATCCTTCCCCTGAACAGAGTTTTATTACTGATAGTATTTTACGGTGCTTCTCGTTTGAGACTAATCCAGATACAAGTTAGAGCTATTAATTGTACATTAGTCTGCACCAATCAATTCAATCAATAGCAATTAAATAGCTCCATAATCTGATAAATAATATCGCACAAATATACCTAAGAATTATCATAGATAGATAATAGTAATCATAGAACATCATGATTGATGTCATTTCGATAAATACATTTCCTCATTTTAATTACACTCATTAAAAATATCTTACACATTTTCGTTATTAATAAATAATTTTTAAACTAATAAAAATCATTTTTGTATGTTTATGTATGTTGTATGTAGAACGAAGTAGAAATTTAAATGAGTTTCCATTAACTTATTAATAGGAACATAATTATGTAACGATACACTTATGTCAATAAAAATAAGATAAGAATAAGATATGCATAAGATTCTACAATAAGTCGTTTCTGATCTGCACTTACATTTTTATGTAGAAAAGAAAGGAAAGCCTCGGCATATCTCAGCATAATTACTCGGCAAATCAGTCTCTTTTATTAATAGGAGACCGACTCCTCTTCTGGAGGAGAATCGACTTCCGTAATCGGTAGGCTAGAAGAGGAGAGGTGTAATGGACCTAATCTGAGTCTGAGTGCCACAGGCTAAAGACCGTCCCCCTTACTACCATTATTATTATATTATTATTAAAATACATCGCTGCGCAAATATGATTCAATTATATAATATACTTTTTCCCTGATTTCATGGCAAAGATAATTTAAGAATTATTTTAAATGTTTAAAAGAAACTATAATCAGCTGATCACCAACTATAGGATCGTCAAAGATAGGTCCTATCTTTTAGAAGACCATTCATTGTCGTGAAGGATATGATGAACGTTTTAACAAATATCAAGTTTGTAAAAAAATAGTGTTGGTAATGAAAGTGAAATAGTGACACTAAACACAGTTTCCAACGTCATTTAAATCTGATTTATTCCTTTGTGATACATTAATTAAAATCAGATAACTCCAACTTGATTCACTAAAATAGATTGTTAGCCTTTAAGTTTAAATCTCTGTGTCATTCGATCTAGAGATTTATGTCTCTTATATTATTATAAAAAAATAATATTGTTTTAAAAATGGGCTTCGTTTTTGTAATCTTAGTCTCCATTTCATTTTTGCTCAAAATGTCACTTGTGCACATGCTTTATATATATATATATATATATATATATATATATATATATATATATATATATATATGTATATATATACATATATTATATACACATTTATATATGTATACATATATCTATTTATTATATTGTACTTCCAGTAACTTTATCGTGAAATTCATTCCATAGATTTACACGATGCGGGTATATTAGTTGAAAAAATCTTCAACTTCCGCCAATTCTCTCATTCGTGCCTCTTGATGGGCCCAACGGGTTTCTGCTAGCTTGTCAGATAATCCCCATTTGTCATGAAAAACGCGTTGACCGCAACTCGGACATTTCTTACCCCCTTAAAAAAAAAATAAAAGATTTTGTTTCAATTATTCCATAATATAATTTAATATCTAAATAAAAATTTTATTCGTACCATGGAATGGCGGAGTCTTCATGTATGTCACGAGACATTTCAAATGGAAGAGATGACCACAATAAAGTCTTTCGACGTGGAAATCCGCATTTTCGTCGGTTACTACTTCTTCTGGATTTGTTGGCAAGCACGTTATTTTGCAGTGTTGACAGGGTTCTTGTGGAAAGGTTTTCACACTCCTGCATAAATTAAAACATAATAAAATTATTAAAAAACTTGTAACAACTAAAAATATGCTTAGGCAAGAATAAAAATTACTTTATGAGAAAAGAAACAACTGTGTTTAATGATGGCGATGGTGTAAACGGCTGTTGTTGCTTCTTCAATGGTTGCTCGACACATTGTCTTGCTAATTCTTTTCCTTGTCCGACTAAATAACGATTGAACAGCGGTGGAAAATTTGTATTGACATTACTGAAACTGCAAACATATGATGTATATCAGTCACATTGGATTTTAAATTGTTAATTTTTAATTGGATTTACAATTGCTGCTAATTTTACAAAGAAAAAGATACATTGATCATACATCATACAACTGGTGGGATAATCATCCGGCACTTCAAGCTTGGCTTTAAAATGATATAAACTTTGATGCAATGTTAGATTAATGGAAGAATTCTTCTGCTTTAACTTTAACTCATCCTTATCCCCTAAAAGTTTTTTCAACGTCGATATTTCCTCGTAGCAGCAGATGAGAGGATTCTCGTCAATGAAATTCCTGACCAACTTCAAAACTGGCAATATCTGCAGCAGTAGAAGAATTTTTGATGTAGAATGTAAATTTTCAACAGAATCAATTCAATGTAATTATATATATCTAAGCGTATACCTGTGCTTTGTTCAAGAAACGCTTGCATTCCTTCTCACAGACCTCGGCTAATCCATCGAGCAACTTGGCAGACAGAGTTTTGCTTTTTAACTCGATAAACAACGGTGATGCAGGATAATCCTGTTGAAACTGGATGCATACAACGAGTTGCTTAAACGGTGTTTTTCTGAAAAATAAACAAATCACAAATAGCAATGATGGAAAGCAATGTTGGCAGTGCGATGGAAGCCCGATGTGGAGTTTCCTTACGTTATTTCGACGCGGACCATGCTCCGTACACAAGAGACGAGGCGGCTTCCGTCGATGACATTATGGCAGAGCTGTGATACTTCTTGCAATTCATCGTCAATAAATCCCATGAGCAAACGAGGATACTTTAAGAAGAGACCTTTGACAGTTCTTAGCTAAATGATCAAAGAATCGACATAATCATGGTCTAACCTTATAGTCGAATTGTGAATCGAATCGCGATGATAAATAACGAAACGCGATCGGCTTTTACGCCGTATTAATCACTTTTTAATCGATCTTCTCTCCCTTCGACGTTTTTTACAAAATCGAAAACTGCCTAAGCACATATAAAAAAATATACGTGCTCACAGAAAAAAATATCTCAAATTGTTGTAATATTTCTAGACATGTCACGTGACACTGTTGTGTGTGTGTACGTATATGTATGTACTATTTAGGAAGAGCGATTAGAATTGTGTAACGAAATGAAGATTAGAATGATACTCACTGAAGCTCAGAAGATAAAAATTGCTTGGAAAAACAAAAAGAATAAATCAGGTAACCGAAAATTAGTAAAGCAATTTTTCTCGTTCTTGCTTCGTATTCTTCAGTATTTTTTACTACTCCTCCAAAAGAAAAGTCGAAATATTTTTAATTGTAACCGACAGATACATACGACAATACATGAATACATTGATAGTTGGCTCCACTATATGGAGATAGTAGCGCCATCTGGATTGGGTGTCTGCAACAGAAGATATCTAACCTATACTGCATACCACGTGTTTAGTGCCTGTATGCAGGCTAGAGCACATTAAAGAGCTAAAAAAACAAACACGTGTTTGGTTTGGAGTGTTTCGAGTTGGAAAAGCTAATTGAAGGTAACTCGAAGTAGTGACGTTATCTCTCAGTAGTGATTGATATTCGTAAAAGAAGAAGAAATGACAAATTAATACAGTATAATGTACATAGCGTAGTGTCACAAGAAACTGCAAGATTCCAAAATGCCCCGAGTGACCGACGCGAAAGAGGTAATCCTGACGAGCGGCACCGGGGAGAATTGGAACGCCGCTGTGTGGGATCCCCGGAACGGCTCTCAGTTGTCCGTGTACAAGAACGCGACGACGCTCGGGCACCGCAGCCTTCAGCTTCTGAGCGACAGCTACGTACTGGGCGCGGACGCCACGAGACCTCGTCTACACATCTGGCCGCTCAACAACCCGTCGCCGTTGCCCAACGTCCGTCTGACCACGCCGGGCAAGGTCAACGCCTTGGCTTGCACGCCGAACGGCTCCTACATCATCGCTTCGGTGGGCGAGAAGCTGTTCATCTGGCAGACGTGCAACGGCAGGCTACTGGCAAATCTCACCAGGCACTACCAGACCGTCACCTGCCTGGCCATCACGAAGGACGGTTCCTTGTTCGCCAGCGCTGGCGAGGACGGTCTGGTGTTCGTGTGGTCGCTTTACAGCGCGCTGAACGACTCGCCTTGCTCCCCTGTTCATGCGTTCTCCAATCATAGCTTGCCGATCAGGGATCTGCAGTTTGGCCACGGTGACGCCCGCGCGAGATTGTACACAGTCTCGCTGGACCAAACGGCGAACATCTACGAGCTCGGCAGCGGAGCTCTCCTGGTCTCGTTCATATTCGACGCGCCGCTCACCGCGGTCACCGTCAACATCCGCGAGAGCGAGCTCTTCGTGGGCTGCACGACCGGCGACATATTCCAGTGTAATCTGCATGAACCGCCACGCGGCGTCGAGCATCATGTTACAGTGAAATCGAGCAACCAGGCCGAAGAGAGCGCTGTGTTTCAGGCGCACAAGTCAAACGTGACTGCCCTGTCGGTATCCATGGACTGTCGTACACTGCTGTCTGGATCTACTGACGGTGCGGTCCACGTCTGGGACATTGGCAGCCGGCAGGTGCTCCAGACCCTCGATCATAAAGGACCGATTACTGCCGCGTTCTTCGCGAGGGGGTTCGACAATTTTCGCGCCACTGTTCTCAAACCGCGCTTGCAGGTGCACAATCTGCAGAGGACGTCGGACGATGGTGGCAAGGAGAGCGTCGTCGAGGTCGTCTCTCGAGGACGAAATCCGACGGAGATCCTGAATTTCGAATTCTATGCAGAAGGTAGCAGCTGTTCTCAAGAATCGAATGAGACAGAGTTAAAGAATCTACAGACAGAAATTATGAAGTTAAAGAAAATTAATAACTCCATATATAAATATAGTGTCAATTGTATACTAAATAAGGAAATCAATGACGGACAAGTGGACTAATCATAAGTTTTGATTTTTTTTTTCGAGAGGCTGAAATTGTTATATTTATATGTTTTATAATATAAAATATACATATGTATATAAAATGATAATATTAAACACCATTTTCCAAAACATGTATGTTCTATTTCGTTGAGAAATATATTCATCCTACATATTACAAGAATATGAATATAACTGAAAAATAAAAATTAGAACATTGTTTTTACTCGAAAATATTTATTTACAAGTTATACTAATAATAATATACAATAAGTTATACTAATAATAATATACAATAATTATAATATATTTTTTATTTATTTATGTATGTTTAAAATATTTTTTATAAAATATTTAAATTTAATTTGTATTTTTTTTACAAATATTACAAATATTTAATATTTTTTTACAATATTTTTTTACAAATATTTAAATGGATAGACATTTTTCTATTTTATTATTTATTATCTACATTATATTTTTTACATTTTATCAAAATGAATATTTGAATATTCATGGAATTATCCATAGATTACGAAGAAAATATATTTTGAATTGTAAGTTAATTTTGCAAAATATTGTTCCCTTTTTGCTATTATTATCTATAAAGGATGTTGTACTAATTACCTTCATTAATTAAAATACTGGACCGGAAATTAATGTCTCTGATGAATAATCTGCCACCGCTGAATCAAAAAGCTATTCTTCATCAACCCACTTAAAATACGATATTGTAATTAACATCTTTTATTGAAGCCACAAAATAAGATATAGGCGAAAATAACATTTTATCGTCAAATTCGAAGAGACTTGGTGGTTTTTGCAATATTGGATGAACCATTGATAGAGTAGTACAATCTCATTCTTTCATCTTTTCGATATTTTATTTTTCCTGTTCTTTTTTTATGGTGATGTAAAACGTTAACGGCTAGTGAAAAGTTACAATCTCATATGGATTAATAAAAATGAATTTGAGAAACTCAATCTGTATCACTCTCTTTGCTCGAGATAAATTTACTGAACACATGTTGCATGTCTCATATCTGTGTCCCTATTCATATCCGTATATCCGTGTGTACGAGAATACATGTGTACAATTAATTAAATGGTAAGCTGGCGCTAAACGTTAGATACGATCCTCATCGACGCCCCTTTATACTTAAATGAGCCGTTATGCGCATACAAATGAAACGCTAGCAGTATGTTGTATCCATCGCGGATAAATTAAACTCTGCGAGACTGGCATCTTTGCACACGAGACAATAGCTATCAATTCACCTAATTTTCCGATACGTTGTGGTTATTCACAAATTTCAGGCATATCAATTGCATCATGTTTTTATCTATTTTCTCGGACGAAAGTTATTAGATAATTAAAATCGAATGACGCTTACAATTTTGTGCGAAATTATTATAGAAAAATCATTAATCCTTTTGTTTCTCATACTGTAAGTAAATTGATTTTTCACTTATCATTATAAAAAAATCACTAAGCCATGAAAATTTTTCTTTGAAAACTTTAAAAATGTTTCAAAGATAAGTGGAAAGTCAATTTACTTACAGTATGAGAAACACAATCACTAATGTAATTGTGTTTCTCATACTGTAAGTAAATTGACTTTCCACTTATCTTTGAAACATTTTTAAAGTTTTCGAAGAAAAATTCTCATGGAATAAGTTTTCTGTGTATAAAGAATTTTTCGCGGAAAAACATGAAAAAAAAAAATTAATTTATCTGCAGTATTAATATATTATCGTCTGTGGTAATTTAATATATGTAGATAATACCATCATTTACACGTGTCAGTTCTGAAAGTAATATACTCTCACAAATTAAATTATTTATGTTTTATCTGAAGTCATGAATTCCTAATCTTCGAAGAGGTAAATTGGCTTTACCGGGTATTTTCATCTTTTCCATTCATTTTTGAGGAAGCGTATACATCCATGCCTCTATCGAGTCGGATGTAACCAACGTGACCGGATGTAAACGATGTGCGGGAATAGCGCGAAAAAGTATCGCGAGAACACACGTTAGGGAGATTATCCTCAATGGAATATCGGGAAAACGTGTCGAGAAAATGTCACGCACAATAATGCGTTGTAATCTGTCGTCCGATGATCTCATCACGCGTTTATAAATCTATATATTATCCCGCATCATCGTAATGCGGCCTCCTTTTACACCTACGTCGGCATCGACCGAATTACTGTAATACTCGGTAATTGACGCATTTGGCGCACGCGGCGTTCTACCTGAAATAAATTCAAAAGTGCGTTTGAGGAGATCAATACAATTTTTTTTTATAAATAGGACTTACCGACCCTAAGGGTCGCGTGTTACATCAAAATCGACCGTGTCGTGAAAATTAATAATATATGTTTTTTTCATACCATGCATAAAGTAGTGATTGCTATACATGCGGACATGGCGTATACGAAAAGTTTTCGCAAATTTGAAACGTTGTAAATACTGTATTACACTGATAAAGGCATGGATTTTATCAATTGTTATGAAAAAAAAATAATTTGTTCTTTCGCATAAAAATATCCTTATAATGTATATAATTTTAATACCGTCATATATTCTATTCTTATTTTATAATTTCATATATCATGTGTGAGACCAATCAAAACGATTGGACATGATAGTGTTGTAATACCAACAATTTTTATAATAATGCTCTAAAATGAAATTACACACACACACACACACACACACACACACACACACACACACACACACACACACACACACACACACACACACACACACACACTGAAATTACTGAAAAGATTCTGACGAAATCTTATTATTGTCAAATATTTATATCACGTTCATAATATGTATATATTAAGATAAATATTTCTACTCATTCATCAACTTTTATCATCATTATTATCATTACCATCATCTATTAGTCTTTACAACATTTTTACTCCATAAATATTATCTTGATACATGCTGATTGTATCTATTGTATATTCAATCGACCAAGTTGGTTCATTATCTTTATAAGGAAGTAATTTCATGCGTTTTGTAGAAATTCTGTTAACAAATAAATAAAGTTCTGATTATTATCGTATTTCTTCCTGATTATTTCTCAAATTTCTAAATTATAAGATTGAGATATCAAATTTTGACTTGAAAAAGATTTAATGTCGTATTACAAGATCGCGAAGAAGAGAGAATTTCAATAATACACATTATATATACATACATATAATATAACATGTATTCACACATTGAGGCAGCATATACAAACATATGCATACACATATTGTATATATGTATGTATATATATATATATATATATATACATATATATATTTATATAATATGCGCTAACAGGACGCTCCTGACGAGAAATACGTCGATCTCGCAAAGAGTAGGGGCGAGACACGAAGTCACGCGGACGCTCTACAACAAGGGGTTTGAACTGTGGGGTGGCAAGTCCGTGATCGGGTGGTGAGGCGCAACCCAGTGGAGGCGCAAGGTATAAAATCGGACGTCGGGTGACAGGAGGCATTCAGTGTCGGTGCGATTCTAAACTTCACATCGTCGCTACTTAGTATTTCGATCATTGGGAATCATAGAAATGCAGGACAACCGGTTTTTTATCTTCGTGATTCTATTGGCATTTTCTACGTCTCTAAATCGTAAGTCAATATCGCAAATTTTACAATTAACTTAAAAAAATATATAATAAACATAATTTCTCTTCTGTTCTTTAGTCATTAAAGTTTGATCCCATTAAGTCGCACATTTTAATAATAAAAAAACAAATTGCAGAAACATTACGGTTTCTTACATCAAAATTTTCAAATTTGATTTGCCATTATTAAAGATAATCGAGTCAGTACGTAACATAACTTTTTAAATATTAGCTAATTATTTTTGTTAGTTACATAATTAAAAGTTAAAGCGTCTTGATAAATTAAGATCAGCTTAAATTAACCGCAAAATCGATTCACCTGGCCTGGATATTAAACTCGGATTTTAAGTTGAGCCTTAATTCAAAAAGTAGATAAATGTATAGAATTATAAAAACAGTTGATGACAGTCAAATTGTCATCAAGAATGGTCGCTAGAAATTGTGTACGGAAAAAATGAACAACGCAGCAGGAAACTTCTGATCTAATATTAAAAGTCACAGTTTTTATTCTCTCGCGAATAATGTGTTAGATAATTCATTCTCATTGAGGCCAAACAGCAACTTGGATACAGCAGTTCCCAACGCAAAGTAAAAATGAAGTAGGACGGGGAATTAAAAAAGCCATAGCACGGAAAAAAGTATCATGCTGAATCCCGCAGGAAATCGTTAAGCGCCACGAGTGCGAGTGTAGATTAAATTGTTAGGGATTATGATGTCCGACTTTTGATGGAAAAACGTCGACGACGTTCTATTTATTTTGCAGTTGCCAGATGCTCGGTTGGCCAGCACTATGAATCCACCAGAGGCAAGAAACTCGCATGGGTGTCGCATAGTTTCATATTTTTTGTGTGGCATTTTTTATGATATACGTCTCTCTTTATGATTTTTTTATTTCATACATAAATAAATAAATATCAAACATACATATACAAACATACACATACACACAAATGTTCTAACTATCGTTACAATTAAAACGATGTTCTACTCTTTTATATTTTCTTTAATATTTTTCAAATGTTTCTTAAATTCTTGTGACGGTTGAGCGTGTTGCTGCTATAACATTTAATTTCTTTAAAATTATATGATACTTAATAATTACATCTTTATTCAAATAAAAACTAATAAACATTTTTATTTAAACTTTTAGTAAAGAATATAAATGATTTTTTAAAATTGTCATTTACACCTCCAATACTTTTTTTAGATTTTTAACATATTACCCACATTTATAATTTTGTATTTTTTATATAAACTATATTAATTTAAAATGCTTTCTGAAGCACGCATATGTACAATAGCACACGCACAAAATATTCAGTTTTAATTATATACATCGATAATGAGTAATTTATCCGATAAAATAATTTGCAATGTCTTTCCCAGACAGCACAAGATTTCCAAAACATGTCCCTTGGACATTTTTAGAACATAGAAACGTTTTTAGAATGTTTGTCAGACGTCTTTGAAAGATTTGTGCTGTCTGGGTCTTTTTCATGTTTTTTTATATGTTATTATATTATTTGTGTAATAAGTGATTAGTTGCATTAAATTCAGATAACTGATTAGTAGCGAAGGAAGAAGAAGATATTATTCTGTAATGTTCAAAGAAAAAAGAGCAAAATAATTTCGACCGATTGATGTTCTAATCGGCCAGTCTTACTTTACATTTACAGAGGGGCAAAAATTGAAAATCAACGATAGACGATCTGCTGGATTGGTGGCGTATCCAAGAATTGGCCGAAATTCGGAAACGCCGAGCTTTCCTAGAACGGAACGTGCTTTTGGAATAATACATAAGCCCCGAATCGGACGATCCGATGAATCGAGTTTGGGCAATTTGAATCGATTTCACGATTTACCGGCCGATGCCGACATCGAGTTCTACATTGCACGCGACATGGAGCCTGAAGTTCTCTTAGATCTTGATTACCAAGGTGTGGGGAGCTTCATAAAAATAATTTCAGAATATTAAGAAGTATATTAATTTAAGAGTTATTTTATATGAAGATTATCGGAAAGAAATAATCTTATAAACAGAAAATTATTAGAATTTATAAAAATAATTTTAATAACATTATTAGCAGCAAATTTTTTCGAAGTAAATTTGAAGCTTGACGATACAATTGCTGCAAAATATTTTAGCGTGTAAACGTCGGATATATGGATGTTGCCGTACCATAACGCATTTCATGTCAGATCAATATCCGCGATGCCGTTATTAATTAAAGCGGCTTTTACCGGATTGAATAAAATTTATGGAAAAATACGAGCGCGAATGTATGTATTTGTACGTAACAATGCAACATTATGTGGCATACGCTTGCAGTTTTTAATGAGATGATTTGAACGAAGTTCTGCAGACGATCTCGTTTCGAGATTTTGATTATTACTTTTAAACAGAGTGCATTTAATGAAACATATATATATATATACAAGCATGATATACTTTTATTATATGGGAATTCATATGTTAAATCCTTTAGTAGACTATGCAGACAGACCGATACTTAAACATGCTGATAAAGTTCAGAAAGACGGTCCCTGGTTAATGCCTGATCACGTACACGGATACAAGGATCTTCGTTTCGCACAAAAAATCGACGATCCTCGGTCGTACTACTCTATTTTGCGAGGTATGAATAAAAGGATCCTATTTATTTACCATTCATTACGAGAATGTTAATTAATCCATTGATTTAAATTAGATCGTGATTCATTAGCGTGATTTGCGATTAAAAATTTATGCAAATAACCGATTGTTCCCTAAATTGATTTTGTTAAAAGTGAAATATTGAAAACATTGTAATTTTATCTCAACTCTACATGATGCTGAGAATGCATTGTTTAAAAGAGCGTCGACAATACGTTCGCAATAATGAACACCGACATCTTTAAATATTACAAAAGGTATTGATCATATTATTTTCGCTAAATTAAATATTCTCTCGGAATACTCGGGACACGTCGCGTATGCTGGATAGATATCGACTGTCGTACGCGACGTCATGTTCATTCTTTGACATTATGCGAATTGCTTTTACATAAAGAAAAACGCGTCGTGTGAACGTCACCGCTTCATTAATCCTTAAATGCGAGCAATTTAAGACGGTCCACGTGCGATTTTTCCCGCTGTGCAGTGTGATTGATCTCTTTTCAGGTTCTCGAAATAGTCAAGGTCAAGGAGGGTACACTCCAAGACTAGGTCGCGAGGGTGAGCACGACGCTGCGAGTTTCCTGTAACTTGCCCATCTTCTGATCACGATTCGCGCCTCGCGGATTCGACGGATGTTGACTCGAGAGGCAAAGAAGGAACTTAACTGTCGAAAAACGTCAGGAACGTAACGTGCAGTGCTTTTGATCGTTTTCCCTATTTGCATAGGCGACCCACCTTATCCTTGCACTTTGTACGCAAGTTATGCAACACAATACATAATCTGTACTTAAATACTGCAGTTTATAATCTTACATGCAATCCTCTCTCGCCTTGTAACGTCACGAAATAGCAATTGTCCGGCGAAGCAGCCCGATCTTGATGTGACTCGCCATGCTATTTTATCCAGACTTCTATTTCAAGGTGCCCGGACTCAATTTAATGTTCCTTTTTATATGAAAATAATGGAGAGTGGAAATAAAAGTTGAGCTAATTGGTGATCTCTATTTTCTATACATATTTTCGAAAAACTCAATTAAAAATAATGTGTTTTGATTTTTCATGATTATTTGATTACATATAACAATTTACAAAGATAGATTCTATTGCTAATGATAATTGAAATTTCGTACAATACTTTTATAATACATAATACAAAAAGTCATGGCCAATTATATTACAGGTAGTCTCATAGAGAACAAAAAATAATCCTCGTAGTTTGGTTTTATTGTTAGCGTATAAATTGGGTACAGAAAAACAATGTCATATTGTTCCAATTTTCAATACTTCCATTGATTTTTCTCTGGAAAAATGCGATTTACACGCCGATGAATGTGGTATAATCGAATTCGACTAAACATAATACGGTATCATACATCATTTTCGCATGAAGTGTATAACGAACGTAATAAGACAATACACAACAGTGACTCGATGTATGTAAAATTCAATGATTTTATTAATTGACAAAGTGTTCATAATGAATATTTTCCGTGTATAACGCGCCGGGGCGTGAGCGGGCGATTCACAAACGTCCAGGTCGCAACGCGCGATGTACACGAATGCGTGATGCAATAACAAATATGTACACACGTAGAGAATACGTAACAAACTAGTGATACACTTTGGAGAATGAATGGAAGGGAAGATAATGAGACGCGGCGTGAGATTTCGCTCGCGCTAATCGAAGGTCCATTTCGCCTTGAAGAAGTAGTTACGAAGTATATATACAAACAGTCGCCACACGCTTCGGGTTATTGTTAGCAGACTAGAAGAGACTTAGATCTAAGAGGTTCCTCACGCACTCCTCCCGTCCATTAATCACACGCATTCACTGTTGGGCGCAAGCGGCCGCGGGCAGGCTAACCGGACAAGCGGGCAAGGCAGGCAGACAAGCATAGACAGACAGATATTCGATAGGGTCGGACAATCGTGGCCGATATCAGCCGTTATCCCTCGATCGAATGCTCCGTATACTAATCTCGGTGACACGCCGACCGCGACTCGGTGAGATATCGATTTTCTCTCTCTCTCTCTCTCTCTCTCTCTCTCTCTCTCTCTCTCTCTCTCTCTCGGCGCTTTCTCCGCATTCGCGCGCGCTGCATGGGAAGAACCACGTCGACTTATACTGCACCCGCGGGAGATGTCTAATCACGACTACATTCTCGGCGTTTTCCCAAGGGGTGTCCGGCTACCCGCCGATAACTACTTACTCATGCGATCTGCGAAGTGCCACCAAAAATGGGTGCTTTCCATTCGGTAATACAAAAATTATTTTACTAACTTGTCTGAGTTGTCATACACACATTTTTACTTTCCATTTAATCCACGTCGATGATACGAATCGGCTATTCGGTTGGTAATGAAGATGAAGAGAAGGGGAAAAAGAGAAATTATCAAGTAAAAAAAATCTTTCCATCACTTTCATGTAAACGATTACAAATTGATGAAAAAGCAAAGAATCTGAAAATAATATCGCAATCGTTATTACAATTATTTCTCCCAACAGTTTGCCAATAATTGCATTACAAATAGTCTTCATTTAACCGTTACAAAATATTCCTAAAATATATTAAATTACAAAATATAAAATAAATATTATATATACACATATAGTATATAGAAAAGTATAATTAAAAGTATAAATATATTTTAAATACAACTGAAATTATAAAACAATTTGCTTTTACGTTTACTAAATTATATCGTTGTTATGAAAATCAATTAATTTTCTGTATTTTGAAATCATCGAAAACATTATACATACATAATGTATGCAGTAATTTCCACGCGTGATAACTCTTTCTATTTAGTGTATTTATGCTAAATTAAATTGAGAAATGGCTTTGCAAATTATGTGAATGGAAAACATCCATTGTATGTCGACATACGTTGACTGTTTCCTGGGGATTATTTACATATTCCTTGTCAATGTATAATGAAATACTCGAGAAAAGTCACTTAGAGATATGCTATACTCATTACATTTTCCTAAACGCAGTACGCAAGTCCAGAAAGTGATGAAAAAATATTAAAGACACTTTTACGATGTCTTTTAAACATTCAAGTTCAATCTGCATTTCATTTTTCCTCAGATTGTTGATTGAATTTTATATCTCTCGTATAACAAATAGAGATTAGATACATAAGAAGCGACACAATATTCATACATTTAACGATAAAACGTTTAATCGCTAAAAGATTGTGTAACTTATACTTCATAAACAAATGATATTTCAAAATTTTGATTTGATAAATGGCAGTCTAGAGTTGCGATCAATAGTTTGAGGTTGCAAAGTCTTTAATGTCCACGATGACCCAGCGTGAATACCGGGATAAAACTCGTTCAGTCCATGTGATCCTAATTTGACGTCATTGTGTAAATTTGCGACACGTGAATGATTCGACATAATTTTGAAACTTCACCGTATACGGATCACTCGTTTGAGGCGATCGCGTGCGTTCTCGAGGAGTCGATCCGTGAGCGATATTCCTGCGACACGGTTTAATATTACCGCGCGCTAATTGTTGTTATCCAATAATACTCGGCCGATAATGGACGCTCCGCAGTATATTGTGATAACGCCATTAGCGGAATGTTATCGTTTACGAAATTAGTATTGCGCGACAATACGCGGTTCGGCGTGGAAGAGGGGCTCGTTGCTTTAGAGGGAGACGAACTCGTGCGGCGGCTGAATGATCCGCGGCGGTGGCGGCGGCGAGAGCCGCAGGTCCATGTCCATGTCCGTCATGTCCGTCAGCGAGAACGCGGAACTGCCGTTCGCCGTGATGCGCGGCCCCATATTGTCGTAAGGCGACCCGGCGGCGGCCTCGGCGGAGCGTAGGGCCCGGCGCGGCAGCGTGGCGAAGCTAGACACGTTGATCGTCGCCGCCGACGGCAAGGCCGCGGTCTTGCCGCTGGCCGACACAGTGGACGTAACGCCGCTAACCGCGTGGACGGGGATGTCGAGGAGGTCCGGGTAGCAGCGCTCCGACGACGCGTCCTGCGGCAGGGACACGGAGATGAAGATGTTGCCGAAGATCCCGGCCGGAAGTACCCCGGAGGTGAATTCCGGCGGTGGGGGCGGAAACACCCCGGCGGCGGCGACCGCGGCCGCGGCGGAGCACGGAACCGCGCGAATGGCGTTCACCGAGCTGTCCGCGGGCCGCAGCCGCTCGACGGTGACCGCGGCCGCGGCCATGGGGTCGCAAATGGAGCCGCGCTCCGCCAGCTCGAGGTCGCCGGTGCTGCACGCCTCGCCGAGGCTGCCGTGGCCGCTGCCGCGGTCGTTGCTGTTGCCAGGCGTCGTGGTGGTTACGGACAGATCTAGCAGCTTCTTCTCCTGGTCGCCGAAACTGCCGCTGCCCTGCAGCTTCACTTTCTCGCGTTTGCTCTGCCGTCGACTCCCGCCGCACAGACAGAGGACCAGCAGCACCGCCGAGATGGAGGCACACGCGGCGACCGCACCGCCTCCGGCCAGACTTACCCAGAGCAGCCAGTTGTCGCTCTGCGAGAGAGTTGGGGCCGTGTAGACGCGAGGTATCGCCACGGTGACCGTGTCTCGCGCGAGACCGGCGATATTCTTCGCAAAACAGGCGTACTCGCCGGCGTCGCTGTCGCTGGCATTGTAAACGGTCAGATTGCTCCATCGGTCCGCGACGGTCCTGGACGCGGATTTGTCGTTGGAAGACATGACGGCTTCGGACGTGGTGTAAACAACGAGTGTTCCCATGTAAAGTTGGTCAGTCGACTTGGTAGCGTTGACCGGGCCGCCGTTTAGCTGCCACCAAACTTCTGGCTCGGGATCGCCGCTCGCCCGACACGCCAGGCTGATGTTACCATTGGTCTCCTCCTGCACTCTGCTCGCCAAAACGGATACTTTCGGCTCGCAGGCGAATTCCACAGGTTTCACCTCCTCCCATCTGCGACCTTCCAGTCTTGGCGGACCTGAACAGATCTGTGGGACGGAGTACAGCTTGCTGGGTGTGTTGTCGGGCATCAGCCAGGTGCGGAAATCTCGCAGTCTGCAGTCGCATCTCCATCGGTTGCCGTCCAGTGTTAAAGTTTTCAACCGGGACAAACCGGATATCACTGAGGCTTCCAGATATTCCAGCTGGTTGGCATCCAACTTTAAGAATTCCAAGCCGGTTAGCCGGGCAAAGGCCTGTCCGTGCACCTCGGTCAAAGAGCACCGCTGCAGTTCTAAATTCCGCAGATGCTGCAGCACAGGGAACTGTAGATTACGCAAAGTAACAAGCGGATTCCCATTGAGTATCAGAATGCGCAGGCGCTCATTTCCGAGGAACGTATTTGGCTCCAAGGCCGTCACGTGATTGTCCGACAGATCGATCTCGATGAGTATCCTCATGTCTTTAAAAGAGTCCGCGTGGATACTGTAGATGCCGGCTCTACGTAAAAATACCCGCTGTAGATTCACCAGGCCGGCCAGTTTGAATATCTCCTTCTGCAGATCGGGTATCTTGTTGCCGGATAGGTCGAGCACTTGCATGTCCGGGTCGAGGGACGCCGGCAGCGACGTCAGGCCGGCGTCCGGGCACAGAGCGGACTTCTTGCCGGAAGTCCACTTGCATTGGCACACCGCGGGACAGTCGGTCCAGTCCGGGAAGGCGGAGGCCCTTGACAGCAAGGCGAAGCAGCCCGTTAAGAGGAAGAGGGCGAGTAGTATGCGCCCTCCTAGAGGGTGAGGCCTTGTCACTAACATAACACCGTCCTTTTATCGGTGTCTACCCGATGTCTGCTGATCCCGTCCAATCCTCTTCTCGCCTCGAGGCGAGAACAGGCAGTTGCGGCTCCACCGCAACAAAGCGACGACGACGACGATGACGACAGCGATACTTCTTTGTTTCACTGACGACCTACGAAACAAAGGCCTTGCATCAGCGTACTGCCTCGTAATCAATTGTTTGTGTAGCCGATACTTTGTGGTTGTTACGACATCTCATCAAAGATTCGCGCTCGTGTCGTAACGAATTTACCGTCGTCGGCGATCGTTAGACCGAGTTTGAACACGAAAGAAGGAGTGCGAACTATCACTACCGGAAAATAGGAATTTAATATAGGCGGAAGAATAGAACGGCGACGTACAAAAGATGTCGCGCATAAAAGGAGAAGTATTACATTGCTGGAATAACAGATAGCTCGCGACAGATTGGAGGAGAATCGTTTCGAGCCGGGAAAGAGCTAATACAAAACGATCGTTCATCATGATCCTCGATTTTTAGCAGATAGACAAATTTTATATGCAAGAATTATATTTTTATGTAAAGTTCATAGCTGTTTAAAACAGATGGAATGCATGGGAACGTCGAGCAACGTCGCGCAGAGACGTCGAGCAGAACAAAAGAGAGAAAACAGAATTACGGGTGAGAAGTTTCTCGGCCTTACTCGAGGGTCTCGTTTCTGGCCGTCTAAGCGTGCCGTCCGCGACACCGAATGAGGCCGTCATGCTCGCGTGGACGCTTCCATTGTTTCTCTCAGGAGTATTCATTTCGCAGACCGGTTCTTCGGGTTCTGACGCATCAGCAGCATTGTCAGCGACTTCTCAGATCTCATCCTGATTAAGTGAGCGCCATAAGCGCGCGCGCAGACCTTAAGCCAACCAGTTACTCTCCTTTATAACTGTCGTCGCGATTTAATCTGGAAAAAGAATTACGAATTTTATATAAATTGTATCTCTAACGGTATCTCGCCGGCATCAACGGAGCACTTACCCGCGTGGGAGCTATCAGGACGAGTCTTCCGTTCGAATCCGCGACGATCGCACGACGCTGTTTATTTAATATGCAGCTCATATAAGTAGAGTCGAAATCAGAAAGAGAAACGCGCATAACAAACTATCAATTATGCGATCGATATGAATTTTAAATCCCGCCTCGGTGCTCCTCTACACGGCCAGCATATTAATCAACGACGAAATATGCCTGTCTCGCCATATTAATTGCTGAATCCGCTAACGGTGCTACTAACAACCCCCTCCTCTCCCCCCCGCCCCCCGTTCTCCTCGTCGGGCGCGCGTCGTAATCCACACCAGGCGGCTTACTACACTTATCATAAATTAATCGTGAAGAAGCGAAGTCTGTGGTATCGCGATTAGCTCTTTCATGGAATACGAGCTTCCTGCCGAGTTCCGGCGAAGAGTAGGTCGGTGTCACTTTTCTGCTGGCTTTCGTAGGCGCGGAATATGACACGGTCGCGGCGTAATTGAGTTGGGCGAAAGTTTCCCGTCGAATCGGCGGCGGGCAGTAGCGGGTAGTTTCAGTTTACCAAAGTCCATCTAGCTCGTCACGGCGCCCCATCGCACGAATCAGCGACGTCGATCGCGATGCCGAACTTGGCCGATCAACTGAAAGATCCCCCCCTCGTCCCCGCTCTCCGCCTGTCGCCCCCTTTCACCCTCCGGGAGTGTTGACCGATCTTCGGCTGACCTGACGGACGCGATGTCGGTCGGCCATCAACCGCAGGCCCTCATCAGTTTACCTCAAACACGTAAACTCGCCTCGTGAACGCGAATTAGTGCATGTAACAGGGCGAAAAAGATTCCCGCGGACGCGTTTAACCAATCACGGGTCCGCTTACAGCCTCCCACCGACCTTAAAGACGAGCGTACACTGCGCCTCACACCCTCGGAATTCCATCGACTCCATGTCGCGCAGCCCCGTTCTTCCCGCGGCTCTCCGCTTCTCCGCGGTCCAGCGATTTCTCCCGCAAATTACTCTGCTAATTACGACACCGCCGCGATCGCGCACCGAGAGATAAATCGGGGATGCGACTGTCCTCGAGCGTCCCGCGAACTCTCGTCGAAAGAGCGGAGGTTGAGCGAGCGCTTTGTCGTTTCTTTCCTTCTCTGAAACAAATGGCGATGCGTTCCGACGTCGCGTTACACACACTCGCCGACGTTTCTTCTCGCCACGCGTATCCTCCGCCGTGAACTTCTCGCGTATTTGCTCTCATGGGAGGACACCCCCCACCTGCGCCATGAGGTCGTCGACTGACATCGATGTCCTCCAACGCTTTCCTCTCTTCGCCGATCAATTAATCTCCGTACCGGCGGAGCCTCGGCGACAACGGGCGACATCCGCACAAGTCGCTTTCGTCAAATTCGATCTCCGCCGGACTGCGCGACGGATGTGACAGAGATCGCGCGGAGATCGCTCCATCATCGGAGCCCCTCATCCCTCAGCCTCCGGAGGGAACGGTCTCGGGAAGACACTCCGGGCGACCGGTCGGACGATCGCGAGTAGCGCGTCGGCACCCAAATCCAGGCCGGGTGCCCTGATTCACGTCCGGTCACTCTCTTTCCCCGTCTTTCGACGATCGGCCGCGGAGAGCCGCAGATTTGCCGCAGCGGCCACCGACACGATGGATCTGTATCCACGTACCCGTCCCTCTCTCGCGCACGCGGCGCCCTCTCCTCTGCGCCTTCCGCCTTCCACCCCCGCGTTCACCCTCTTCCCCTCCACGAATCTTCCCACTTTCCTCTTTCTCTTCCTCCCTCTCTCTCTCTCCCTCTTGCCTCTCTCAATGCACCCCCGTTGTGTGCCGTTCACCCTTTCCGGTTTTCTAGTCGTGTAACAGTTTGCGGGCAGCACCATCGAATTCTGGGTAGCGGTTCAATGATAGTAATGTCCCTCTCCTACATCGAAACCCCTTCCCATTTGCTTCTTCAACATTCTTTCAGATCTTTCTTTGGTGCGTCTTGGTCTCTTGCCTTGTCTCGCTTGGGCAAGGCAAGGATTCCACCAAGATTACTTCACGTACCTCGGCGGAATCGGTCGTAACGAGGACGTGAGGCGATAGGGGCGCGACAGCGCGGAATCCGCTGGAAACTGATAATGGTCTGACTGGTGCAGGCGCAGCTACTTCGTTCAAGGGAGGATCGATTTTCCCTTCGGACCACTAAGGCCACGTTTGAACGTCGAGCTGGGATTAACCAGGTTCTGGCCCGCGGATTCTGCGTTATCGACTAGACGTACTCGCGATACACCCTTGGTTCAGGTCGCTGCAAACTTTAACTTCGGCCTGACCTATCAGTAGCATCGCTACTTTGCGGATAGCTCCGAAGTTACTAACAATATCGAAGCTAGATAAATAGACAGCTATTGTTTAGGTAACAAAATCCACGAGGAGAGTGAATCGATGATGGCAGAATAGGAAATGGACACTAATTAGAGATGACGAAGGAACTCAATCGCACTTGTCAAAGCGTGACTTGTTCTGCGCTTCCGAGCTTTTATTACAAAACAATGCCGAAGTATCGATGGATAACCGTTATTTAGACAAAAGCTTATGCGATGCGGATAGACAGAATCGATTCCCTCACAGGATGAGAACGGCTAATTGGCGGATGGAGGAAGAAAACAAGCAAAGGCGCCGGAAAACGTCTCGTTTTCTGCATTTTTTCAAGCTTTTATTACAAGAATATAGTATAAACTTTTGCTCGCGATAGCGCTCTCCGTTGCGCGTGAATTTTTATACATATAATTGCATCTCTCAACCCCTCGCGCAGGCCACGATAGTCATAGCTTTTTCGATAGTTTACCGATATATATATAATAATAGATCTTACGATTAGCTTATCTCGTCTAACTTGTGATCTATAGGTATATTTGGTTTTTCTTCTTCTGATTTAACTGGAAACATACTTGGCAATTCACGTCTAATAAGTACAACGAAGCATTTTTTTTTTTAAATCTCGACCTCAACATGAGCGTCGTCGGTCGTCTTCTTCGCGCGTTCTATCTGCCGTAATTTTTTTTTGTGACCCGGCGTCATCCGCCTGTAATTGATATGTCAATTTTTTTTCTTACAGCGAAGTTCCAGCTCGTTCCGGGGAGAAGCGTAGTTACTGCGAATGTTGACCTCACGGCAGTGCTGGGTATTATTTCCAGCTATTGGCTGAAAAAACAAACAATAAAACGATGTTTGCAAAACGATGCAATCCGAGAAAAATTATGCCTTTTTATAAGTTATGACAGCTCCTAGGCAAAAAGACTATAAAGATAATTCAGTAAAAATGATCATAATTTGAAAAAAAAAAGAAAATTGCGGGCAATTTGTAAAAGTGTTGCGGCAATTGGAATGTATGTAGTAATTGTATTTTATGTCTGTCTAGGAGTTTGTGATTGATTTTGTTTAATACCTTTGTAATATATGTCTCTGTTCATCGTGGGACAATTCTTCGGACCCTAAACACATGGTATAAAAATTAGCGCGATTATTCTTGTAATAGAGAAAATACATGTTCTGTAATTATGGCATACCTGAACATTGAAATCGATGTTTGTCCGAACGGGACGATGATGAAGGGGTTGCGGTGGTCTAAAATTGTTCGCAAGTGGTGCGTTTGGCTGCTTTTCGTCCCCTTGCATTAACTGTCTTAGAGCATGTAGCTGCAATAATTATGAAAATAAAAATTATAGAACATAATATATAAATAGTATAGATTTTAATAATTTTGTTATTGTTTTTCTTTCACAATGAATTTGGGATATAAGATAACCAAAGAGATTAAACTATTAAATCATTTAAATTTAGTAGAAAAATAGTATAATATTTTGAAATAAATTAAAGATAATTTCATTCATTTAAAAATTCACGTATTATCGACGTGTTTTTTATATTTATAATCACGAGTAAGCTTGAGCATTACATACATAAATATCATGCTTAAGAGATAAAATGAAAATGATTCTTAATCCAAATTGACATTCATTATTAAATAACATGATATGACGTACAAGTGATTTTATTGCCTGGTTAAACGCGGTCGATATCAATAATAATAATATTTGCAATTCTAATGGGACAGCTAATTTAAATATGTGATCGATTATCACAAATATTATTACATGATTGTGAGGTTGCTTAAGTTATACATCATAAACAAACATTTGCCATTTATTACACGAAGCTATTTATATAAGATTTTTCAATAAAATTTAATTCTATTAATAGAGTCAACCACTTTATTAACTTGAGAGGAACTCGACAACTCATTGAATTAATTATGTACTTATTCGCCAATATACATATTTTATGCGTTAAAACAAGATAATCGCAGAGAATTAAATTTTGAACATTTTTATTATCATTATTATGTCATAGATATATCATTCATTATTTTACAAATCAAAACGTCTCTTCTTTAATTTTACGCTTGAAAGAACAAACGAGTAAATATAAAACACAGCTCTTTTTTTTTACAGATTCCCGTAAAAGCCGTCAAGTGTGATTTATGATAGCATTGCTCCAAGATACGAGCTTAGTAAGTGCCTCATTTCCATCCTTATTTCGCAATCTTACTTTAGCCAGTCGCGAAGCACGGCCGACGTTCCTCGATGTTTCAAAGACTCTGTCCCTCTTAATGATCGGAATTGCATAATTGAGTGGGGCCGGCGTACTTGGCGTCGCGCGCGCGCGAACGCTCGAGTGCGGGGGCGTGTGCATGCATTTTATAAAAGCCGGCAGCGGCGACTACTTGCCTGCTGCTTGGTGATGTATATAGGCTTGTTGAGGATGATCCATGTGGTGGTCTCGTGACACGCCGGCATCGTGGTGGAGCCGTCGTACGTCATGTAATGCTTCGTGTCCGGCAGAAGTTCGCGCACCCCGAAACGTTTAATTTCCATGGCCTGCCCTGTGCAATTCATACGATCGATAACGTCAACTTCGTTCACGTACACGTATTGCATACACGTGCGATGTACGCGTGTTACTGCCCGATTGCTGCCCGATGCCGCGGTACACACAGCTGATACGTATATTGTTACGTATCGCCAAAGTTATCGTGCATACCGCTCGATCGTATTTGCATACGTCAAGGAACACTCGCGTTCCCTTAAAGAATGATGGTAATTATCGATTTATCTTCTCTCTAAAAAAGTTGGCGACAATACCCCGTGCGAAGTTTCTAGAAAGTTATAACGCATGCCGCCATCAAACTTTCGAAGGTACATCAATCTTGCAACTTTTTCATTCGAATTGTATTTTTAACTCGAGACATAAATTTATTAAGAAAAAGAAAAAACACACGCGTATATATTTCAACCTGCATTAATTATTAATTTGCGAGATAAAACTCTTGACGTGTCTCGTTAAACTATTATTTGAATTAAATATATCGAAGTTCACTACTGCGAAAGATAGGAAGTATTTTATATATATATTCACTTGTCGTGTCGTCGTGAAAGAAATATCATCCCGCATTAATTGGTTCGATATGCTAATCTTGACTGATATGAGAACTCTCTGAGAATTTTTAAACTCGCGCAGCTAAAAGTCGTCAGCTAAAACTAGATTATCGCTTCCGCTAAATTGATCGCTACTCCTCCGCGTCGCACTGTTATCCCGGAATTCGTTACGTTATTGGATTTCTCACCTCCGTATTTGATTTTATCCAGCTGCTGCGTGAACGTTCTCAGCTCCGGGTTCGAGAGGTCGCCCACCTAGAAAAGGACCGAGATCGCCTGTGATGTATCGCTCATTCCGATCTTTGTTCGACGCGTGATAAGCATCTACGGGAGAGATTAGGCATGTACCTGCAAGAGAAGCGACACCGCCACGATCCCCTGCGCCCTGTGCAGAGCGTCCGAGAAGTTGTTGTACAGCTGCGAGTTGAAGCCGAATATCTGAAGCTGCGAGAACAAAAGGCTTTGACGTATTTAAAGACTTAAGACTAAAGAAGCTTTCTGAGCTTTTCGACAAAACAGTGCTATCCCTTTACTTAACGCATCAATGAGAATGTAATTTGGATTAAATCCCTGATTTTTACAAACAAGCTTTGAAGTTGGAATTAAAAAGCTCGCGAGGAGTGTCGGTCTCTTTAAATATTTTGTTTAGGTTTGTCCCTATTATTTCGTACCTCGGCAGGAAACGCGTGCCCGTCGACGGTGTGCTCGCTGCCGATGCGATCGTCCGCGCCGAAGTGCAAATGAATCTCGTGAAACTGATAACGATAACTGAGCGGACCGCCGGAGATGTTGACGGGATGGCGGGTGTCGTTCTCCACGGCGAACACGACGCTGTGGCCGGTGTTCGCCAGTACGCCGTTGATTCTGTGCTTGTCCAAATGAAGCGGTTGTAAATTCGGGTCGAAAAGCAGTTGATTAGGCTCGAGATTGACTGGTGATTGTCTTCGACCTTTGTTACAGAGCCACCATTCCGGGTTGATGAGACCCCAGAAGGCAGGACCTTTGCAATTGAAGGAGTTCTTTTTTTTATATTGTTAGGTAACAATGGAGGAAAATATTATTGATAACGAGTGTCGATTTGAAAAGTATCCGATCCGGATGCTTACCAGAGATACCGTCGTACGTCCACCATTCCTCCCAGCTAACGGGTGTCGATTCTGCAAATGTTATTAATGAGCGATATAATCTTCATGAGAAATCCGATAATTCAGCCACCATAACTTTATGAGAACTGCATAAATTGTTTCGTGCCGAGAAGGGACAAAGGACTCTTTGTGCAAATTGAATCGCATTGGGTAAATATGTCGGACTTCATAATCGCTTCTAATAGCACGGTATTATCCATTCATCGAAATATGTATATGATCCAATTTCATAGGGCGATAAATTTTTAATCGCTCGAATTTCTTGTACCATAGTTTAATAATAGCATAAGAATATTTAATAAAACAACGCAGAGAGTAAAAATACAGTATCAGCTAAATTAAATAACGTCTCATATATCGAACATTTTATTTTACGTAATATTGTTTAAGATAAAAAAGAGAAGATATTTTTACAGTGATTAAAAATAATATAGAAGGAAGTCGATATAAGATTATACAAATATTAAAATTTTTCTTTTTCAAGATAAGACAATTTTTTATGTACGTATATTGAAAAAATATTAGAAACACATAGTAATATGTTGGGCATACAAACCTTTTATCAAAATGACAACAAACACTCCCCAGACACCCAGGAAGACGGAACTGAAGGGGGCCATTCCTAGCGCTGCGCGGTCTTCGTCAATTGAACATCATTCGGCTCGTTTCTGCGACACGGAGAGAAGGAGAACCAGTTGATTCACGGGCTGGGCTCGAAAGTGCTCGCGTGTCGCGCACCCTCTCACGTGCCTCTCCGAGGCCCGCGGAGGTCGCGACTTTCGCCCTCTCGGGTAACTTCAACAGCCTGAACCACCCACGAGAGACTCTGACGAGCCCCCGGTTAACTTTCGCGGGAGAGAAACTTGACGATCCACGATAACGTAATTGATCCGTCAACTGTACCGCCCCTCCAAAAAGAAGAAAAAAAACGGGAAAGAAAATCCGCGAACCGCCGTCGTCGCGTTCTAATCTAATCGCTCGGCGTCACGCAACGCGACGACTCCGACGCCGACGAACATCGACGTCGAATTTGCATCTCCGACGCTCGTTCCGCACGAAAGGGTTATCGCGCGGCACGATAACGCTCGCGACTCTCGTTCGTGCGAAATTCTCACGTATCGGCGTGCCGTTACAATGAGCCCGAAACCAGATCGGTCATCCGTTGTCTTCAGCATGGGAAAAACTCTCTCTCTCTTTCTCTGTTTCTTTTTCTCGCTATTCGCGGTATTCTCGCGAGCAGCAAAGAAAACACCGAGTGAGGCGCAAGTCCGAGCAAATGCGAGCAAGAAAGAAGAGACAAAATCCGCAGTCATCGTTGTCCGGCGTCGCTTAAACGGGGGCGGGGTTCTCTTCTCGTTCGATCCCCACTCTGGTCCATTCTGGAGTCCACTCCACCCCGGGTTCCTCTACGGCACTCGAGCCGGTGTATTCTTAGGTCAGGGAAAACTCGAGTGCGCGGCTCGCTTCGATCGATCGATCGGATCTCCACACGTCCGTTCACGCGAAGAAGAAGAAGAAGAAAAAAAGGAAGAAAAAGAAGCGAGAACGAGAGGGGAAGGAGAGAGAGAAAGAGAGAGAGAGTACGTGCTCTCCGTGCGCTCGTGAATTTCAAAGGGTGGCCACTCTTCGTCGTCGCCGCGTCAGCCGCGCGGCTTTCTCTCTTTTTCTCTCCTTCTACTCTTATCTCTTTTTATCCCTTTTTCTCTCTCGCTCTCTCGTCTTGACTTCGTCGATGTGTCTTCGAGATAGATACTTTTATCGCGCATCGAAACTCGCCGCTGAAATATCTCAAGCCTTCGCGCCCATCGATCGTGCTTCGCACGTAGCCACTTCATCCTGCTTTAGTCGCCTATCGACCGATACAAACGGACTTTCTCCCAAAACGCCAGAAGTTTGTGTTCACTGCAGAATTCTCATGGTTCTCGTCAGAAGTAAATTTCAGGAGATACGAATACAACAAGAGAAAATCCAATTGATCGTTTAGATCTAAATGATCAATTGGATTATATAGTTAAAATTGAAATTAATATATAATAAATTGATCTCGTTTTTAGGTTAAATAAATAATACTCTACATTACTCTGTATTATAATTGCATCCATGATATAAATAGGGAAAGAGAATTAAACTAATCTGGGTTAAAGGCAATCCTTGCATCGATAAAATCGGCTCTCTCTAATCACCGCCATTATTTGACGCTTTTTTTTTTATTTCAGCGGCGGAACGTTTAAATTTTTAAAGTGAAACGTTTTAAAACTGGCAAAGAAAAATTTGATACTATGCTATGACATTTTTCAAATTTATCAATCTGTCAGAGAAATAATTCAGTATTTGGAGAAATGTCAGGTGTATGTGAAAAAGTGGATTTTAGTTGAAATTTACTTTATTTTTAGAACAATTATATTACGATTGACACTAATAATAAAACGGTTTAAAAATAAACTCGAGCTCTGAATGCAAGACCAGAATGCAATTTTACAAAATCTATTTATATTGTTTTAATTGTTGGAAACAATTAAAATTATATATCGACAATTATACTTATCGTTACATTGTATAATTAACTTTGTGCGAATCTTTCATTTAAAATTATTTAAAATCGACTGTAGATGTATAATTTCTTTGCAAGATATGTCATGTTTAACCAGAAAAAACGCTGTATTATGATATCATTTAATCTAATTTGGTCAATTATTTGCTTTACTCGCGCTAAAGAGTGTCCAATTATCTCTCTATCGTTGGAAATAATTAAACACACTTGTAGTGCGTTCAGCGTCGTTAGATTTTATCTAGCGACTCGAAAGGGGATTAACTCGACTATTTCGCGAGGTTCTTTCGGGACCCACGAGAAACGATGCGCGTAGGAATCTTGATCGATTTACCGTATTACCAGAGTACAAGCATTCGTCTCTTGTTGCTTCGCGTTTCCAGGCCGAGCGAATGGCCAAACTCAAATTGTTATCACCGCTAATCGATTAATCGAACGAATGTACCCTCCGCCGGCGAGCTTCTCCATCCTCAAGCAACAAACATTCCATCCGCGCGTTCCGAATCCCAGACAGCGCGGTAATAAGGATCGACGTGGGGGTCTCTCGTCCGCACGGAAGAAGAGCGTGTAGCACACGGTCCTCCCTTCCTCACTATCGACCGTCTCTCATACGTATCTCTCGATCGCTTTCCGCTTCGATTGCTCCCCACTCGTAAACCGCAATTCCTTCGTACCTTAATCGACTATTTCTGCTTTATACGCTATATCCTCACACCCCGCGCTTCTCTCAAACATCTCCCTACACGCATATTTCCTATTTCCTCATACCCCGCGTCTACTTATAGCTTCATGCTTCAATTGCTTGTTATCTCATACCTGGATCGTCTTGCCTCTCATATCGCTGCCGCGATGCCGTGCGCAGTCACGCGACAAAAACACATCCTGACGTAATCCTGTCAGCGGTAACTAAACCGTCTTCAACACATTTGACACGGAAGCGAGCTATGGTTACTGATCGAGGATGATTGAGAGGTAGAGAGCAAGAGAGGGAGAGAGAGAGAGAGAGAGAGAGAGAAACAGAGGAAGAGGAAGATAGAGAAAGAGAGTAGGTACACGCAGGTGCGACGGGGGCAGGAGCGCGCGCGAATCGATCGCAGGGTCCGCGACGCGAAACGCCGCGACGCGGCGACGAACGAACGGTGCGGCCGAAAATTCGCGTGACGAGAACGCGAAATGGGGAACGCGCGCGGCGTCTCCCCTGCGGAAATCAATAAGCGGCGATCGCGGAGCGTGTTCCTCCGTGCCGACCTCACGCTTCCCGGTCTCGTCGACGAGTCGGATCTCTCGCGCGCGCGAGAGCCGGCGAGAAACTCTACATATTCTCCTGGAGAAAGAGAGAGATAGAGAGATAGAGAGATAGAGAGAGAGAGAGAGAGAGAGAGAGAGAGCCCGTCCCCCTTGGTTACGCGCCTCTCGTTTGCCCCTTAAAAGCCACTAGGGAATACTGACCGTGGACGACGAAAAGGACGACGTCTTCTTTTCCTCCTCCTCCTCCTTCTCCGCCGGCGCACCACTTCTTCCACCGATTTTGCCGTCGACCGCGGCCACGACGACGCGCGCCACGCAGGCCGGTGTCCCCTTCGAGGACGATGCCGCCGTGCGCGTCGGCGGCAGGTTCGCGGCCCGGCGTCCGAGAACTTTCCCACAAAACTACCCCCTGTTGTCTTTTATTCTCCGAACGTTCTCCGCTGCCTCGCGTGCGTATTCCTTCCTTTGCCACCTATCCTGATTTCTTTTTTCCCCCGGATCACGGAATAATTTCGTTAAAAGCGCACGGCGGCGAAGGAACGACGAAGGAGGAACGACTGCCCTACGAGGCGACTGTATACGTCCCTCCTCGCGCGCGCGTCCTCACCCCCTACACCCCCGCCCCTTCTCCCGCACGATCCTTTTCTCCTTCCCTCGCACGCCAGTCATCCTCGGCGTCTCTCTTTCACTCTCAACGTGATATCGTGGCGCACGCGCCAGGTGTGTCCTTCCTCTCTGCCCTCCGCGTGCGCGTTCTCTCCGTCCTCTCTCTGTTCGTCTCACCTTCTCTCTCTCTCTCTCTCTCTGTCTCTCTCTTGCTCTCCCCTTTCCCTGCTTCTTCACCCTCTCGCGCGCGCGATCTATTTCGTATTCGTTCCTCCTGCGCGTCCCGCTCAGCTCGCTCGCTACGTTCGCGCTTGTTCGGCCGCCGCATCGACGCGTCCGGACACGGGGGAAGAGACTCTCTCTCGTGCCTCTTTCCGCGTTCGGCTCGCACGCTCGCACGCTCGCAGCCATCATCCTCGTCGTTCTCTCGTCAGGACGTTTGCGCATTCGAGCTGTGCTGGCGTAAGTCGGGACTCGAGGAACGAAGCGCGGCAGGAAGCACGAAGGGAAAGGGACACCCGGAGAGACGCTCCTCCGCGTCCGCTTCTCTCTTCTCCTTCAGTCACGAAGGAATCCCGCGCGAGCCGGCTCGAATTACGGCGAATTGACCTATTTGCCTCAAAGGGGTGGGTTGCGCTCCTTCGGCAGGAGGCGAGCCCGCTCTTGCGAGAAGCGTCCGGAATCGTAAGCCGGATAAGGGCGCAATGTCGTAGAGCGCGACCTCGAAGCCGCTCTCCTCAATTTCCCTTCCCTTTGTATGCAAGCAGCGGCGCTCGATTGCACAAAAGGGAGAGGGATCGAGGGTTGGAAAATCTTGGAGCATGTCCCTCTCCTTTCCCCTTCTCTCCCTCTCTCTCTCTCCCCCGTTACCCTTCGTCCCTCTCCCGCCATCGGATTCGCGTTTCTTTTCTTCTCGGGACTTACCGCGCGTAACCAGAGCGCGCTATTATATCGGGCGTTCGGTCGGTCGATCCCAGGGTTGCTGCCGCTTTCCGGAGAAGTATGCCAGGAATTTATAGAATCCATCGGGGATATCGGCAAACTGATCCCGTCCCGTCTGGATATTTCTTGAACCACCACAAACGCAGATATACAACTTTGAGGCGGATATTTGAATTATAATTATCGCGCTACGGAAATGAGATTGATCTGCATAATGATTTAAAAATAGCCGGAATGTGGATCATTAATGTGTTTTTTTTTTGTATGTGCTGTGACGTGTCACGCGACACACATCACGATTATACGTGACATGCATATGTATATGTATACATATTAAACGGCAGATTCTATAAAAAATATTGCAAATATCTACGACAAATGTCATAAATGTTTTTATATAGATATTACTTTATAACATTACCATCGATACCGATATACTTACATTTCCATCAAAAGTCAGCATAAGCGATAAAGTTACATGTACATCCAGAATAAATTTTTAATACAATTTACAGAAGGTGACTTTCGTTTTCTAAATTTTGCCCGGAATAAGACAGTTATATTTAATTCCGCATTCCAAGAATATCACTCTGCACGGGAATCTCGCAGAAGCGCTTCTATTTCCATGAACATCCCCGCGTTTTCTCCCCGGCCGAGGAAGAGCCCTCGGCTTCTTCCCGGCAAGAATGTAGGCGGCATCGCCTGGCGTTAATCCTGTCATCGACATCGGTCCGCGGAACTTTACGACGGCGACTTCCGGCACCGCCGCCGAGTATATCGATAGACACATCGGGGCGAAATTACGCTCGGGGATCCTCTGGCGTTGGCGTTTCGAGGTCACCGGGCGCCCCCGCCAGGATCTCCGGCGCGCGGATACACCGAAAAGCCCCTGACTGGTCGACTCTACGCGGAGGCGCTTATCGATTTTCAAAGCGGCCGTGCCCCCCGCGAACGCCGCTCTCCAGCAGGTCGCCGTCGTCGTCGGCGTCGTCGTCGTCGTCGTCGTAACTGCTGTCGTCCTCCAGGGTGAGAGAGACATGGAGACGAGGAAAGTGAGAAAAAGAGAGGGAGATCCTCGAGGGCGATCGCGCGACCGGCCAAATCGATGAGATTCCGCGTCCGAATGTCCGGATGCACTCTCGCGGCTGCATCTGATTGCCCGGTTGCACATGCACGCCTGTTTGGATATTGGATTTGCCGCGAGACTTATGTCCGAGCCTCGCGTCGGCACGTTCCGCAACGACGGCCGGAGGCGACGGTGGCGGCGATTATGGGTTATCGATATTGCGGACTTAGCTCGCGCGCGCGAGCCGGGACGCTCATGGATATGCAAAAATGTAAAAAGCGCTTCCCCAGACAACGTGGGCGGGGGTGTTTGGCCGGCGATCGTGTCGCCGTGGCGTGAGCAAACTAGTTTGCCCCTTTCGGGGAACACGTCGAGAGACGCCGCCGTCAGATCCGAAAGCCTATGGCCATCGGACAAATTCAGGGCGGTGTTTTTGGTCGATGTCCGATAGTCTAACGGCGGAGAGGCGGCATAAAAAGAGGTGCTGCGCAGGATAGGTGTGGAGAGGAGAGAATTTATGGGACTATTACGAAGCGGAGACGGACGGTTAAAATTATGCAAACGCTTTGGTACACAATTTTGATGCGTACGTAAATACGTAATTATTTGTAGGGGATAAGTTGCGCTTGTACACTGAAAAAAATTCTGGTTGAAAACGGACGAATCGGAAAATCTTGTAGGATTGATCAAGTATTCTGGTTATTATAATAGAATTCAATACTTTATAACTTATAATAACCAGAATTTCTATTATAATAACCAAAATATTTGATCGATTCTACAAGATTTTTCCAATTCGTCCGTTTTTAACCAGAATTTTTCTCCAGCGTAAATTACCTTTTTCACGAATAAAATTGCGCAAACGAAGAAACTGATCAAGGATAAGTGAGAAATAAAACGAAATCTGCGTGAAAAATACGAGTGCCTACCATTTCTTTGTATTCGTCATAGGTGATACCTCAGTTACGTCTGACTAATGCGAGAGTGTTCTACTTACGCGAGAGATAGCGGTTCATCATTGCGAAAATGTATAGAGGCAATTAGCTGTGTCACATGACATTATGTTCTGTCAAAACTTTGGGCAGCTTTAGAACCGTTATTAACCGTCTACAACGTTTCCATATCGTACATTTCGCCAAGGTTCTAAAATGCTACTATATGATTACTTAAGCCGAAAATATGAGTTTAAATTGGTGATTACCTTGCAAATTTCGGAAGTTAAATTAGGCAATTCATGCATCCTGCTTTTCCGCAGGGGGTGACGGTAAATATCTCAGAGGGCTTTCAACTCTTTAAACGATCGTTTGAGCGCGTAATTGCTATAACTGAATGCTACAAGCATGGCACGGCTTATGAATAGTAATTCGTGCATTATTATTAGCTTTGACTGCAACGATCTAATTACTATCAGTTTCCGATATCGTACTTATTAGTAGTCATCCAGCGCAGAATACAAATTTCGCAGATGAATGAAACAAAAGACAAAGGAAGGATGAGGACCTCAGCGTGAAAATAATTTATCGTATTTTTTTCTAAGTTGTGTAAAGTATTGTGAATCTTTCAAAGCGCATAAAATTTCTTTTCATACTTTACCAATTGTTATTAAAAGCTATTTATTTTTACCTGCAGGTTAGAAATTTTATGGAAATGTCGCAAAAAACCCAAATTAAAAAAAACATACTGACGACAATTATAATCGTGAAATTTTTAACTTTTCTATTTTAATATTAAAGCTTTAAATATTTTATGACTCTAATATGAATAAATTATATATCTGTGGTCTAACTTTGCTCAATTTACACAAAAGTGAGTAATGTTATTTTGAAACTTAAAAAAATAATATTTTATATTGTACGAGTAATATTTTTTCTCTCTGCTTTTTTTTTTAGATAGAAGTTGTGTAAAGTGTTTGACAATATGAATCTTTCAAAGCGCATAAAATCCCTTTTACTTTACTAATTGTTAAAAGATATTTATTTTTATCTGCAGGTTAGAAATTTATGGAAATGTCGCAGAAAACCCAAACTAAAGAAACATACTGATGATAATTATAATCTTGAAATTTTTAACTTTTCCACTTTAATATTAAAGCTTTTAACATTTTATGACTCTAATATGAATAAATTGCATACCTGCGGTCTACCTTTGCTCAATTTACACAAAAGCGAGTAATGTTATTTTGAAACTTAAAAAATTAATATTTTATATCGTAGGAGTAATATTTTTTCTCTCTGCTTTTAAATCAAAGAGCGATGTTATTTTTATTCTGAACTCGGATACTGGAAGCCAGCCGTTAATCGAAGTCATGGGTAATGTCCGGAAAATTACCTAGACATCCGGGATAAGACCCGAAATATCTTGATACTTGCCTGTAGACAGCATGAGCTGTCCAAAATATTCACAAGGGAAGCTCCAGAACAACAGTACACAACAGATGCGAGTAACAATGAACCATTATTGTCCATCTGAATTAAAATAAACCTTCTCTCCCCCCGGAATTTAATATAAAATTTGCAATATTTATTACGGAATAATAAAATACAAATCACGTTCCTCGAAATTTTCTGATTGTCTGATATTCGCTAAAGAATTTTAAAATATTTAAAAAGGTAAAATAAAGCAGATTTCAAGATAGTCTGAATTTATCGTAAAAATATCTAATTTTATTTAAAATAATAGAAAATGATACTCTTTTATACATTTGCGCTTTTAATTTTAAAATGGTCAAGAGTTCACACATTGAATTTCATCTTATTTTCGTATCGTTTATAAGCATTATGTTTCCTTCTATTTGAATTTCAAATTACCACAAAAGACGTCTCGCCAAGAATTCCCAGCCGTGAGATCTGCCCGAACATGCGGCAATAACAAGTAGTAGCTACAATAAAAAAAAAGTGAGAGAGAAGGAACAGTTGCTCGAAGTTACTTCTTCGAATAGTAGCGATGAAACATTCTTTTCAGGAGTCGAATACAGAAACGTCGTCGGTCGCGAAAATCCAATAAAGACAGCGCTCGTAAAGTGACGCAAAGTAAAGATTACCATACCGACGATAATGCACGATGTAACGCGATGGTGAATTATAACGACACAACGTCATCACGTTCTTGGAGCGTTAAAAAATATGACTTTTTTAGGTGCGATTTTATGTAAGACCGTGAGAAAGTCCAACGATGTCTGCTTAATGTCCCGCGCGTGCCAATGATTCAGTATTCAAACAATCTGCACAAATGCTGGTCCAGTTACTTTACGATAATTTTTTTCTAACATTATATTTCTTTACTTTATTTAGAGATTTAATATTCAGAAAAAAAAATAAAATAAAAACAAAATTTTCAAATATTTTGATGTAAGCTACTTCGCTTCGAGTTATCTCATAGAGACGTTGCTCCTTCATTTTATTTATTTCCATTTTCGAAGTACTGTGGACTGGAAAGACGACTGGTCGATACGGCGTACATAAGAATACCGGCGACGCGCGATGTCCCTTTATGATTTTCTCCTCCGGCAGCTACCCAGCTACTCTTCCAGGGTCTCGCACGAAAAGACAAAACACGCGGATGCACATTTACGGATTCGACGCGCGGACACCGAGGCGCGAGCCTAACTTGACAAAGAGTGGTGGGTGTCGGAAGTGAAATGCAGCGCGATATAATGGCGCGCCAGACAAATGTCGATGTGCGAGCAACAAGTGCCGAGAGGGCCGTCTACTTCTGACAATGAGCAGGAAATCTGGCCGGCTCTCTACAGATACGTGTGCGAGTAGGGGAGTGTAGGAGCGCGCGCTGGTCACAAAGAGGCATTACAGTCACAATTAGCGATCACGCAAATTCAGGTCTCGTTCCATTCAGCGACAGCTATACTCTATATGGAGTCCCCCAACAACCCGTATATCGCACGGCGACGAGTCGAAAGCACCGCGAAGCACGAGAGCGCTTTGTTGTGTGGAAGAAACGTGGTGGTGGAGCGCGAATTGAATCAGTCATTCTGAACGAGCCCTGTCTTCACCGAAGTACGTTTCACGGTGGAGGCGGGAAAGCCGGTAAAATGAACGATGAAATAATGTTCCGGGTACGTTGCGAAAGCGAACCGATGTCTGACTAGACAACGCTGGACTTTTCATGAAATATTCGTGTTCTATCGATATCAATAAGGAAAGAGATCGCCGGGAAGCAATTCGAAATACTTGAGATTCCGTAATAATGTAGATCAATTCGGACATGCGATTGAAAGAATTCTAAGAAAACAGACATTCATACTTCATACGTACGACGAAGAATATTTATTCAATTACTTATTATCCGACTCGATTGATTTGTATTCACGAAGACATGTAAGTGACATGTTAATTGTTTAATATGCATCAGACGTGAGTATTCAGCTTCTCGTGCGCACGGCGAGCCGTATCTCATGAACATAATAATTGGTAATTGATAATTGAGGAAATGCGCGGCGGATAAGGGAAACAATAGCGCAGCGGCGCTTTGCGCGGCAGGGAAGTAAACGATATATTAATCGTACAAATGTATACGCTTATCTGCCTTCTCAATCGCGTTTTTACAGTTTACACGCGATACAGTCATTAAAAGAGAATTCGATATGTATCGCCGCGTCATTATTATACTGCCCGATCTAGCGCGTACGTCGTAACTCTCGTTTTATATTCGTGACAGGTGTAATTTAGAAATCGAACGGGTACTTAGTGCGGGCCTCGGGTGCGAAATATCGCCCGGGGATCATAAAAGAAAACGCTAAATAACAGCAGCGAGATTGCAGATCCGAGGTTATTACGCTATTTACGTAGACGTGAGCGGCAAGCATAAATAATATGGAAATAATTTTTAATTGCAGAACGGGGCAATAAACATAATCGGAATGAGCTAGGTCCCGCGAGTGTCGTAGTACGTTAAATAGTGAATACTGCTTGCTCCCCTCTCGGCTGTTAAAAAAATTAATTACCAATTTACGTCAAAAAGTGTTAGTAGACATAATATTACCGCACTTATAAAGGATATAATTACGCTATTACTCAAGGCTGAAATGTTGACATCGTGATTTACTTGATAAGCATACAAGTACACTATAAAGTAGCTACCACTGTGCTGTAAGTTTAGAAAAGCATTACAGAATAAAGGATAATTGTTTAATAACCAACACATTTCTGCACTTTAACTGATATTAACATCGTCATAAAATGTATAATTATGTTATTACTTGACGTATCACGATATAAATATATCGTAATGATACAGCAAGAATGAATTACATCTTATTTCATGAATATGTTAAAGGCCTTAGTGATAGATGAGCTAGGATTGCCAAGTCATAGAGTGTTCACTGCGAATAATTAAATTTTCTCACAGCTACGCGATTTGAATAGTTAATTATTCTCTGGGTTATGTTTTTGAAATTACTGTGAGCATGAATATAATATATGATTGAAAAACTAATATATTTATAAACCTACAATGTTTATTCTTAATAATAGTTATTCATAAATGTTAGAGAATTTAATAAGATTTCAGAACTTAAGAATTATTGCTACATGGAAGTGTGAAAGATTCTTTGATATTTTCCGAAACTTGACAAATTCTATCGTCAACGAACTGCTAATCGACATTTATCTTTTACTATTATATGATTAGGTGGGCATCTAACAGGGACTTTGATGATTTCCCGGGCGACATCTTCAGATGTCGTCTGATTTTTTTCTGACGGTATCCACCAAGTTTTGTTCACTTCCAAGGTCGGCTGCATCGTTTCGGACTTGGTGGTCGAATTGTGGAGCAGGGAGTCGATTCCGGTCTTCATGGTATTCTTGATTGTCTGTCCGATGTTGTTCAATGTGTTTCCGATATCATTCCAAACAGAACGCCTCGCTCGGAGGCTGCTGGCTTGTGTGGCACACGTCAAAGCGACGAGCAGCAGAAGCACGCTCAGAAAACGTTGAGGGAAATAAAATCTCATTTCTGTATCCTTTCTTGAAGACGCGGAAAACTGTCACCTTAAACAAACCTTAAACACATTCGATATGTTATTGTGAGATATTTCCGGTATAGTATTACGTTAGAAAATCTATTGTCGAACATTTTTTATCTATTTACATCTTTCCAATCCCTTTAATTTAGAACTGTTACAAGTCGAGAGTTATCTACGTAGACATTCTAATATTATTAAAGCAACAATCTCTCTTAGTTTAGTTTCGAGTTCCTATAATCAAGAAGAGTAATAGGAGCGCGATAATTTTGAGATACTCTAATGGCTGACAAACATCTGTAAACACTCTTAGCAGTAGACAAAATTGAATAACTATGACATGATTAATGTTACCATTTCAACTTCTCTAAGGTTTAAAATAATATAGGTACACTCGAATGTACGAGTGCAAAATTCTTTAAATACATGGCAAATATAAATATTAAATTATGCCATATTAAATACATTAAATTGAAAAATTCTGCATTGTAAAAGTTTGCTGCCCTAAAAACTTTGAGAATTTTATATTAATAGAATAACATGCCACAATGTTGTAATACGATCAGAAACTACGAACTTGCAAATTTTGTAATTATGCTTGGCGGTGCCTGCGATAAGTGGAATAATAGGAAACGTATATAATAGAATAGAAAATGTGTATTCCCGTTTTCTATCTGTTCCGACTGCGTCTGAAAGTGGTGCGCAATCGTGGATAGTAGGTTACGTGCCGCGGAAAACGATGAATGGGTTGTCAGAAATGAGTTGTTCGGATCACGGTGGTGGAAGGTTCTTATCGTGCGGAATGAAGTAAAATACGAGCCTGTTCAGAAACATTTATGTGCACGTGCTCAATAATGTTTCCTCGCCCCTGTCTGCGCCTAGTCACGCGATTGCGCTCTCGTCTCGTCTCTCTCTCTCTCTGTCTCGCCGCGGATTCTCTCTGTATGCAATATAATATACGCTATGTATTTTCTATGTTTATAATGCAGCCGTCGAATGTGCGCTGTAATGCAAAACCAAATGTTACTATGACACATCGTCCGTCTTCTCGATTTTGAGATATGTCAGAAAATCGATTTAATTCATAAAAATTCTATTGCCGCTTTTTCAAATGTTATTTCTCAGTTGACACTTTTTTTTCTTCCACATGAAAAAATATTTAAAACTTCGAATAAATAAAATATAACGTGTTTAAATATTACTTACAACAAGTAACCTACCTTTGACTCGCCGTTTTTGATGAAACTCGGTATATTTGTAGATTTAGCCAAAAATAATAGACATATTTTTTATATCGGCAATGACGCAACTACCTTCTTATAAGCGTGAAAACTACCTTAGATTCACTTATATTTACTTATATTCACTTCTAAAGCACGATTAATTTATTCATTGCATTTATGCTCACGGTATTGAAACTATTTCTGAATTTTGAAAATAATAAACGAGTTTTCGTTGCGGAAAGCAAATTCAATATAAAAATTATAGAATTATAGAATTCAAAATGATGGATCCAATATGGCACAATATTATGTAAATTATAACAGTCATATCTCGATCTTAACCGAATCCAAGAATGACTGACGAGAAGAACTGGCGAGAATCTATTCTAATTTCTAATTAAAATTGTTATTTTTTTACTTTTTATTTATATTTATATTTTTATTGATTTTTTTTATTTCTTTACTTATAAAAGTTGAAGTGAATAAACTATTATTATCATTATTTCTTTGCTTATAAATATAAGGGATAGTTTTTACTCTTTGCACAAAATTCCACCATTGCCAATATAAAAAAATATGTGTCTATTATTTTTGACTATTCTACAAATACACTGAGTTTCAGTAAAATCAGCGAGTCACACAAAGGTAGAGTTACTTGTTAGTATAAATAATCTGAGAAATCAGATCCGTGTTGAAACATACTGTTTATCAAACTTGTGTAAAAATAAATGTAATAAAACTTACATACACGGGATCATCGAGATAGCTTCAATTTATTCGCATGATTTATGCAAAGATTACGAAGCGTATTCGATATTTCTGCTTTTTCTGAAAAACTTTATTTTTATTCTCCGTTTCCTTTTTTCCGTTATTTAATATCGGAGAGAATCGATCTAAAAGCAATGAATGTTACCGTGAAGAATTTCTCACTTTGCTCCAGGCAGTTTACTTTTTTAATCACGACGTTGCAGTAATGGTAATTACGTAGCGACACATTGATCAAGTTTACGTGCTGAGAGTTTTAAAAGCAGAAATCAACATTAGAATAGTTTAACAAATTTATAGTTGACCCATTTTTAATATAGCTCCAATGTCTATGCATAGTCAAATATTTTTTTAGAAAATGCTTTAATACATTTAAGGAGAGAATTTGTTTAATTAACCCAACTTCAAGAATAAAAACAAAAATTTTTAATCACGACCCATTTTTAACATAGCTCCAATGTCTATGCATAGTCAAATATTTTTTTAGAAAATGCTTTAATACATTTAAGGAGAGAATTTGTTTAATTAACCCAACTTCAAGAATAAAAACAAAAATCAACTTTTTTTTCAATAAACTTAAAGTTCAATTCGATTCTATTTTGTCGAACATTTGAATTGACATTTGATATAATGAGAAGATTATTTTGCGAAATTGACAATCTTTTTTGCAGACATTGACAAGTAATTAAATTTTCTGTTAGGAGAAATCGATTTGTTGAAAAACATAGCGATCCATTATTCCCATTTCTTCGGGGCGGCGAAGCTTCAGTTTCAGCTACACGAAGGTGTTAGATAAATGGAGATAAGAAAGCTGAAGGAGGACTGTACGTCAAACGTACGCGAGAAAGGATTCCCTACCTGGCTACGTTTTTGCAGTTTGTATGCCAACGACGTTTTATATCCTGCCGGTATCTAGCTGTAAAACCCCGTAGTGCCCGCTCACAATGTAATAAACTCACTTCCAGGACGAATAACGAACGTTATTCACGGGGGACGCGAAGATTTTCTTTGAGCGACGGCGAGACGTAAATGCAAGAGCTTTCTCGATCAAGTCCCGTGTTCGTCTTACGGACGAGAACACATCGTTTTTTTTTAACAGATCGGGGCGTCAAAGAGGCGTCGTTTTATCTAAGCGCATGTGAATCTGTGACGCGATAGCCGCTATCACACTTTTGCGCTCTCTCTCTCTCTCTCTCTCTCTCTGGCGTTTCCAATGTTTTAACTTTCATTATCGGGATTCCCCGTTATTAGCTCGAGTGGTAAATTCCGCTATTTTTTTCTCGACTTTTTACGACAGGCACCACGCGCGTAAGCTTGGAATCCTCGCATGTGCTCTTACAAGATGCTCTTTAATCAATCCAGAGTTGCTTTTGCGTAAACGAGAGAATGCCGATAATGCCGTCTAATAATAACTTTTATGTAAGAGTAAATAACAAAATAACTCAATTAATTATTTCATTATATAATCTCGATCTATCTTAAACAAAATTTTACACTGTTTTGAGAGACACATTTAGAATGAGATATTAATTAACAAAAATCGCTGGGTGGAACAAATTTTCCGTTAACAAAGTCGCGTCCGCGTAAATTGGCTAAAAAATCCGTAGACGAAGCAGAAATTTGTTTATTTTCAATGAATATCTCCCCCCTCTCCCCGTGGGCATATATGTTTCGTTATTAAACGAACTTTCAAGCATAAAAAAATCTAAATTATTTGGTATAGCGGTCAAAGGATTCAGGCCGCTTGTTAAACCGTGTTACTTAACCAACGTGTGCGCGATGTACGTTTTTATTATTGGATATCTCTCCCGTTTTTGCCAGCTGTAATCTGACACGACTACAGGTCTCACGTGTATTACAAAATCCGTGTGCACGAACAACATGTACCCGCATATTGAAAAGCAACTAAAGCCGTGCAGGTAACTACATGTCAGTAATAACTGTGTTATACTAACCGTGCGCAACGCGCGTTCGTATTCGCGCGTATCTGGTTTCACGTATACTGTACAATTTAAGCTTCCGATATCATCGAAATCCGTATATGAGCGTATTTTTTCCTCGAAGATTTTATTAAGTTAACACCGATAAAGACTGCACATGATGGAGTCGTTAAACGTCATTATGTAAAATATTGCAACGCTGTAAACATGTGCACACGTGTCACGCCCTATCAACAAGGGCGATAAAAGTGGCATAGCTGATTACACGCAAGCTAACGAGCTTCAAACTGCGACTGCGGAACGTAGATGGATAAAAAATGTGGGAAAAAAAATTAATATTTATAATTCAGTTCGATATTGGATTTGATATATCCAAGACACATTAATAAAATGTCGCTCAAATATTGTTCATGTTAAAGCAATAACACGTATAGTTTCTACTCGTCGTCGGAAGAAGCAGTCGCATCAATGAATATTGTAACGCGTTGCGAAGTTCCGCGCTGCGAACGAAGATCCGATAAATAATTCGAGTTCAGTCTTCCGAGGAAGTTTCTTAAAATGTTTTCGCAAACGTCCGTGCGATGTGCAAAATACATTTACGCGTAGTATTTTTTCTGCGCGAAACTCGTCATGCGCGAGATAAATAACAATTCTTTTTTTTCCCCCGTTGGAGCTTCCCCCGTTCTGCAATTATTTATATAGGCCAATAAATTCTAAAAGAATTATACATAAATTATTTCAATATGTACGATCTTTTCATCATCAAAGCAAACAGAAATCTTATGCTTGTGCCGTTAGATTCGTTTCTCGCAAATTAAAATTTGTAGTTTTGCTACAGCAAATATTGCTTGGAAACTGTGGGCATGCTAAGTGGAGTCTGCTCTTTATGGTCGTCCAACCGCAAGATAATTTCTTATAGCGCGCTTGAGAGCGAGAAATTTAATTGCCCAAGTTTGCTGCTTCACAACTTTTGTATCTTGTACGTTTCAAGTATTGCATCAAAATGTTTCGTCGCGCTCAAAACGGTTGCAGTCACGAGAAGTTCTGCGTGAGTTTTTCCACAGAGCAGTGAAGTAGTTAAAATTTTTGAGTCATTATGGAAGATGCCGACGCACTTATATTTTTCGTTCTAATACATCCAATGATTTTAACTCTCAAGTACGTAATGTTCTTACATTTTTAGTAATGTATTATAAATTTGAATAATAGGGCCTTTTAGGACAAAAAATCTTAATAAAAAATCTCGCTTCTCGCGGCAAATAATTTCGACAATGATTTTATTGAAACATTTTCATTAGAATAAACGATCTAATTTATTTATGAAAGTCTATAGCGATCAAGAGATTAAGTTAGTGTGATGGCAGACGGGTTTAATTACGTTAACCTTAATTTAATCGCCCCAAGTCCATCGTGTTTCATAATTATGTGCTTGGTAATGACCTTAAATTATGGGACAACAAATCAGACTGTTTAAGCATGCAATTTACCAATATTTGCACATATCGATCCGCGCACCCCTAGGACCATTTATATCGCTCTCATGCACGCCGATGCAACCTCCGAAAAAGGAAATTGCATTCACCGAATGACAACGTGGAAAGTTTAATTCTTCGCTTGGTGCTTTCATTAAGTCCTTAAATAATTTACATTCACGCGCTCGCAAGTCGTTAGAATAATTTATGCGCTTTTTATACCGTAACGGTCACCGTAGCAAATATTTCATCCATACTGATCGTCGTTCCTCAGAAACGCAAAAACTATATGGTGCGAATGTGAATTTTATAACAGCATGAAGAGCAGATTGATTACAATTCTCATTTTTCACATTAACGTTATGTTAAATCCTTCGATCGTATTTCATTTATAAGATTGAAATAAATATTTAGTTAAATTTCTGGAATACTTTTATCGGCGAAATTTTGCCAGAAACATACATGTTAAATAATTCTTCCTCGTATTACAGTGAGTTAGTTTAACATCGCGAAATTATGATACCGTCAAGCGAGGAATTTACGTCTAGTTGCACGTGAAAAATCCGCCGTGGCAATTATCGTCGAGGTTTTATTTCCGTTAACAAAGTTTTTATCATCGTTGACGATCGCGTCTACAGTAGGAAACGTTTTTAACGTATTCACGCGTAACTCTCTTCACGTTCATCTCCACGCGCAGCGGGAATACAGAGAGTGATTTATAAAAGGGAGGATACAGCGCTTGCGATAAACTTGATTCTCGGTAAAATCTGCATGAAAAAAAAAATCCCAGGCAGTTAATCACTCGGGAGTTAATTAGCGCGTGATTAATTAATCGTATGTCAAGGTATCAAATCGACCAATCTCCCGGGAGTTCGCTGACTCCAGTTGGGAACTTCGGATTAATTAACCTTTCGTCGATCTAACGAGCAAATTACGGAAATCATCTTAACGGGCCAATGCAGATGCAGCTGCAACATCGGCTCTCTTTAGCTCATTGTCAAACATATTCGCGAGATCGTTAATCCGACTTCTATCTTTTACAAAAAGCTTGTATGTCGAGTTGCCGAATGTACTTTAATTCTCATTTAAACTCTGTCTTTTTTTTTTTAATTGAAACGAAGATGACTCGACCGACTCAAACGCGGAAGTGCGTTTTCCAGCACGTGGAAACTGCAGGTACACATTTATCGATGGTGGAACCTTGCAGCACGCATTCATTATAGTATCATAGTATTTTACTTATATAAATTTATCAACTATCGCAATATTCTCGACTGATAGTAATATTATTTATTCATGCTGCAGGAAGTATCGATAAATGATCTTTCTTGTATATATTTAAAATAATGTTTATTGACATCACAATTTTTAATTTTCTCATCCGCTGTTTTATATCGTGTCAATTAAGAAAGTGTTTTTATATTATAATTTATACATATACTGTAATCTATTCTTTAAAATTTATCAGTGGAGTTTCTCAACTGCTTGACCCACTGAGTTTACTTGAACTGAAACGTGGTAGATGTCATTCGAAGTATCTTGAAGCTCTTCCGATTATAATAAATAATGATTTTCTTTTCAATATTATTAATAATTTTCAGTTTCAATTTTCGCGTTTTAATACAATCATTTCTATATACATATATCCAGGAAATATTTTATGAATAAAAAAATACAAAAAAGACACATTAGCAAAAATAATATATAATTTTACATGATTTTTATGAAATAATTATTGCTCTTCATATCTCTCAAATATTAATTAAAAATATAAATATTTAAAAAAGATTAATAATTTAACCACTCTTACAATTCTAATAGGCTACAAAAATACTGTATTTGTATGTATAATGCCATAATGTATTGTCTGAAATATGTGTTATACAAACTACGATATTATATCCGTAACTAGCTCGTAACATATATTTTTCTGTAATCTCGACCGCGTAGTTATTGCTCACCATATTAACTGCTTTATTACGATAATATAACCATTTTATATGGAATTGTTTTACACAATACCGCATTTGCGATTGCATATAAGCTGATCACAATTCCATCTATTAGCGTGGCGTTATTATTTTTAGAAATTTCAATTAACTGTTTTCTAAAAACATTATCAAATTGATCACTTCTTCCTATTTATATGAATTGTAAAATAATTATTATAGGCATTATCAGATGAAGTTTGTTTAAATAATATCTCGTCCGTTTCAAGGAAACGAAAAAATTTTCAGAAGAAGAGAAGACGTCTCTCTTTTTATTTTAAAGATAACTTTATAGAAATATAGCATCTACTTCATACGAAAATTTCAATTTTATTTTAAGTCTGTCGCCGACAAACGATCGATACAACGTTGCATGCGATTAGGAATTTCTCGCGAAATTAAATTTCCACGAGAATGAACGTAGTTTGTGTTACGCTTTAGGTATATACATACTATAATATATCGCGCGCGAGGAGAGGAACAATAATCTTGCTATGCGCGTTCGCAAGATACGTAACAAATTCCCAATTACACAACATTGGATATCAAAAGCGAGATGCGAGTCTGTCTGTCAGTCTCTCTCTTTCTCTCTCTTTGTATGGATAAGCAAACAATGTCGATTGACATAAGCGAACAATGTATCGATAATTGTGGACCGAAAGCAACGATGCAAATTGGGACTAAGGTAATGCCACGAACACGACGATGCCGTCGTTGTCTGATGGTACTTCCTCTTGCGTGCTCGTACATTCGTACATGTGTGCAGTATTGGACATGAACTGCGCGCGTACGTATACGTATACGCGTACGTCCACACGGACACGCGGATCGCACACGTGGCGCGATCGTCTATATATGCGGTATACGTATGATTTGCCGGAATCGGCTTTGCGGTCGACCAGCGAATATATCACTGCAGCTTTTGTAGCTTTGATTCCGATCGCCGACGAGAGAATGAGGGTCAGCGGTGCACCACCCGGCTATTTTTGTGCCGTATGTACCTCTCCGAAATGAAGCCTCCGCATTGGCTTTTCCGCTTGCGATCGTTGCTGACGGCACACTCTCTCGAAAATTGCCACTTCGAGCGAAGATATAAGAGGGGATTTAACCCTTTGATGCAGGATTTCGACAGTGCGCCGCACGCCCCCGGCGTATAAACAATCGCTATCATTTACATTATAGTCGGAGAGAGGCAAAGCAGTTAAGCTCGGCGAGCATTATCGTTATTATACGTTTTGCCGTTGATTTTAAATATATTATTCAAGAACGTAGCGAAAGAAAAGGGACAATAACGATACGCTAATACTGAACTTAACGTCGCGTCGAAGGATAAAATGAGAATAGTCTGAATAAGCGGAGAGCCATCAACTTCATTTCAGCGGCAAAAGTGAAACGACATAATCCGTTATTCTTGGAAATTGCAGAAAAAAAAAACTGTGAACCATCTGATGGACTTCTCTCGTTCCCATTTTAAAGCTACGTGGATTTACATTTAAGTCGGTTGATACGATCGTACGCATCGAAACCTCGGAATCCCCGCTAAGCTGTTAAGTGAGACTATCTTTTTCTTATCTATCTCTATCCATTACGGAGCCGGGCGATAAAAAAAAAAAAAATAGAGTTCGCTTGTTCACATTAACGTGAAACATGAAAGTGTTTTGGTTATTCGGATCAGACCCCATAACATTATCAAGTCTAACTATAGTAGTTGGGTTAACGAAGTCAAACAAGAAATTAAACAAGGAGGAGCCTTATCTGAAACGGCGCGTTAACAAACATGTCTCGCCACATGACCATCTTCTTTGAGCCGGGCGAGAGTCATCGATCCACCCCGTATCTTCCGCGCGATCCCTATTGTGCCCGGCGCTTTAACGAGTGCCAATGGGACCCGTAAGCACGACGGCGCAAGAAAGAAGCTGAAAGAAGCGTTTGGGGAAGGAATGGGGGGGGGGAAGGGTGGCACGTAAGGGTGGCACAGTCGTCAGGTGAAGGGGACCTCCCTTTTCGCGGGCGGTATTAAAGCCATCCCGCGTAGCTGGCACCGAGGAGTCTCCCGGGGAAACGCCAGGAGCTGGGGCATTTGCCACGGCTCCCGAAGGATTCGAAGAATGGAAAAGCTCGCGTACCTTTGCGTATAGACACCCCATCGGGCGCGAACGCGACGAGTTAAGGAGAATAGAGCCTCGCGACGGCGTGGCCGCGAAATAAATAAAAATAACGTTGCTCCCTGCGAGAGACGGGTGGTAAATGAGCCGCTCCTCGTGGATCATTTGTCACCACGCCCCGGAGCTGAGCGCGCCTGATATTACCGTTGTGAGCCGAGGGTGTCATTACGCGACGTCGGTCGATCATCAAGCACGTAGCGTTTATGCGGACGTTAATTGTTGCTATTATTTTGCGTTGGTGTGCACACACCCGCCACGGCGATCCGAAATAGCGGTTGTAAGTGAAAAATTTGCTTTTACAACATTATCGTGTACATTTATGTATATCATCTTGCATGTATATTGCTGTCATCAATTTATAGAATGTTAGATTTTGCAAAAGTACGTTACACGTCCACACAAATTCAAAGATTTTCATTCGTCATAATAATCCCTGATTATTGTAATTATACTATTGTAATAATTGACGTTTGTGAGCGTATACTGATGGACAATTTATCAATTCACCTATTAACGATAATTATAGTTCACGGGCATCATGGATTCATGGCTTTCGTTTCTGGAAAATGTTATTGACAGATGAGTAAGTCGTGTAACTAATATAACGACGTCTCTTGTTCATGAATCATATTTATGAAGCAAAGTTTCGTTTATACAAGTTAAGTATGTTTATATAGCGAAACAAACCAAAGCAAATATAAAATAAATTTTCAGAAAATGTTAACATAATGTTTCAATCGGGACGTTTTCTGCTGAATTTTAGAAATCCAAGTTGCTTTTGCGTGTTGCATAATACATTGGAATTAATAAACGTTGTATTACGCTGAAAAAAATTCTGGTTAAAACAGACGAATCAAAAAATTTTGATTCATCAAATATTCTAGTTATAATAATAAGAATTCTGATTATTATAAGTTATAAAGTATTGAGTTCTATAATAATAACCAGAATTTTTTTTCAGTGTATACAAATTGAAATTTTTAACTTGTATAAAGTACGAAACTTAAATCGTTCGAGAAGTTACACAATAAGTTAGATCAAATACATTCGTACGGTAGAACCTACAGGTTACTGCGCGCCGCGATTCCATTCGGCAACGGTGAATTAAAAGTTCGGGCGGTATAACGACATGTTTTTTATGATGCGCCATGCGGCGGGAAACAAGGTGCAACATTTTAACGTTGCGGAGTTTTTTTCCCACATGACTTGTAACTTTTGCGAAAGTGACTTGGAACTTTCGAGATACAGCGAAATACATGCGAACTATATGACATACGACGGGATGCCATTAAAGGAGCTAATGAGTATATACGCTCTATGTTACGTGTTTCTGTTTTAAACGGACGTACCGTCGGGATTTGACGTTTCGTACGAGTACCGCGACTACCCGTATCCGGAGTTATCTTTGCGTCTCGCATGAATACGGGTTGCGCGATTTTGCAGAGCAGAAAAAGAGTTCTTTTCTATGTTTTTTCATTAAAAATTTAAGTAGAGTTACTGTATTGCGCGAAATTTCTAACGAGAGAAATATAGTATTATATCATTGTCGTGTAATTTAATATAATGAGCTTAACATTTTTTGGTACGCTAAAGTCTTGATCTACTGGATTTGCTGAGAAAAATAAAGCTAGATTCTAATTAACCTTTCAGTAGGAGCGTGGGGTGTATTGTACACCCCAGACTTTTTTCCCCAGATTTCATATAAGCGTTCCGGACGCATTTAGAATCAATTCTTAACAAGAAAACGTTAATTAAAGGATTTGTTTATATATTCTAAGATATATGCAATAATGAATAATATTAAGCAAAAAATGAAAAATAATAATTAATTTATTTTATATAATATAAATAATGTGGAGTGTAATTTACTCACGCGCCTTCTTACGTTTTAAATTTTGACGCGTCCACTGGAGGGTTAATTAGGACGATTCTTTCTTCATTGAATGTAGCAAAATGGAAAAAAAATGTATTTAGAAAATATCCCGGAAATAAATAAGAAATATTTCTCGTTAAATACATACATTAAGACGGATCAAAGAGTTAACATGACTTAGATAGAGTTAATACGATTAAGAGTTAATTGTTAAATCGATTGACAGTGTCGCCTTGGCGATATTAAGTCATCACTGATCCATCGTTAGAGGGAGGGGAAAAAAACCAGGATTTCTCGCAAATTGAGTCTCGCACACGTGGTCCACCTCCGTCACGGCCGAGCGAGGAAATTCACAGATCGAGAAAGAAGGGGAAATGTTATCGTTCACAGACACGCTCGCCTTTTTCGCCTCTTCGAGACTCACCGGCGGTGAGCGCTTTCATTTTTGCGCCTTTGGCAAAGTTCTCAACGCAAGAGCTATAGCGGTCTCTCGTCTCTCTATGCGAATGTGCTAGAGGAGGCAGCGGAGAATTGTCGGTAAGTGGCGAAGAGATCGGGAGAGAGAGATACAGCGTTCTAGAAGCGAAAAAGAGGGTGGAGAAAGGGACGGCGAGAAGGGTTGTTCGAGGGTGGCTCGGTGCGACCAACATCGGGGAACGGTTTAGTGCAAATAGCTAGCAAGCTGCCCGGATAGATATGTATACAGACAAGTGTAACATGATGACGGAACGGCAATCTGATACATCGCAATGCTATTTCACAATAATAGTAGCTCATAGATATTTATATGTCGTATTTTTAGTTAGGAAAGACATTTCGTATGAATATTTCAGACATAACAGAAATATCTCTTTATTCTTGCAATTATAGATTTTTATATAATCTTTTATTTATACGTGATATTTTATATATAATATGAATAGACAATATCAATGAATTAATTCAAGTATTGGAACAGAACAAAATCTATTTTGATCTCTTATCGAATATATATAAGGAATAAATAGATATACAATGTGTGTGTCTGTGTGTTCGGTAAACAAATATTTTAATAACAGCATCTTTCCGAATTATTACTACGGGATATTTACAACAAAATTGCTTTCGCATTGCTATCATTTGTTTTCTGTGTGTCACAAAAGAACAGCGTGGATATTTTACGCCGGTATCGAGGAGCTCGATAGAAAGAGCAGAAACGAGTGGAGTCGAATGAGCGAGAATGCTCTTGCAAAGAGACGCAATATCCTTTGGAGAGGAGGGTCATTCGAATCGGAGGGTGGACAAATAGAAGGAAAGAAACGTGGGAGAAGAACGGGAGACGGTGCGATCACGCGAGGTCGGCGCGTTCGCGATCGTTACACCCTGGGAGCACGTTTCGCGCACAACTCTCCTTGTGCTGGTAATACAGACGCCGCTTAATAATTTCTGCGGAAGTTAACCGGCGTCCCGTGTACTCCGTGTTTTTTTAAATTCCCGCAAGTATTTCAGCGGCGGCGAGTTATTGCCGCGACAAGAGCAAATGGCACGCGGACGTGCCGCGCTCGACTCGTTTGCGGCGAGACGTTAAGACTTAACGCGGGCAATTCCCTCGGTGAGACGGCGACGGTACTAAAGTGGAACATGATCGCGCTTAGGGATATCAGTTTCCGCGGACGTTGCGGGAATAATGTATGATTCATCGAGAATTGCATGTATTGATACGTATATTCGCGCGTTAGAACTTTACTCGAAATCTCATATTTATATAGATACGCTCAATTGATGTATCTCCCCTTTAGGAATTGGCAAATTTAGAGTAGTCCCATGGAATTTTTGAATCAAAAAGTTCTTGGCCATTTTGACAATTTATATAGGATTTCTGCTAGTATCCGTCATATTTCGTTCATATAAATTCTGAATAGGTATAAACTTAGAGAGATTTATATATTCACAGAAGAATCACAATTCTATTCAATTAAATTAGAATTCTAAAAATACAATGACAACTTTTTCATCGTGTATTTATGCAAACAAAATTTCGTAGACTTATTTCCGGAATGCTAACATTCTTTAATATGCAAGTCTTTGAATCCGCATGTATCTTAACTTGAAAAGTGGCACGCGACGTAATCTCCGAATCCCAAAATGTTTAACTTGGCCCAAATTCAGATGCGTAATAGATTTTTGGATTTACAAGTTCTCCGAGAGTTTCGAGATCTCTCTACGTGATCTCTAAATTTATTAATTCAGAAATTTGAACTCAATACGGGTTCTGAGATACGTAAATCTTTGGATCCACAGAATTTATGGGTATGTAGAGCCTCAAGATCATTACGTATGTGGAAATTTCGAAGTTTCGCATCCCTAAATTTATTTCGCATCTCTGATTCACAGAAACGAATTCGTAGGCACTTAAAACCAGAGATTCTTTGATTCATAGGAGTTGCGAACTCTACTTACGCTTAAATTTACAGATCCCGAAATTTACACGCGCTTGCATCCCCTGTGGTTGTTGATCCTCTGATATACCGAGGTTACTAGATACATTGTTTCGCAAAGCTTCACACAGATCATGTTTAATACTTGGCGATATGCTCATACTGCATGCATTTACTATGCCTGCAAATACCGCCGTCGTAAACGAAACGTTAATTTTCCAGAGTGTCATTATCGACGAGTTTTAAGGGGAATACCGGGAATTTCTATGTCGTTCCTGCGAGTTGTATCGAATTATCCTCTAATCCTCATGATTGTGTTGCCAAACGACGGAACGCATGTGTTATTCAGTGATCGCCTAAGCAATTAAGCTCGGGCACGGACGTTTCCAAATTGAGTTCGTGTTCGGTCGTTCGTGTTATAACGCTCAGCCTGGACATTAGTTATATCCCTGAAAAGGGTTTCGCGCGATTCGCGGATATCAATTATTCCGAGAGCTTTAAAGGGTATATATATTTTGCCAACCTGTAAATGCGCGGTTCGTTTTTACATGCTCATTTCGCGTATTTTTCCGGCTATATATTTTATGAAAATAATTCTCTTTGAGGATTTTTATTAAATATTCAATTTCATTTGCATTTTCATATACCCGTATATTTATAAAAAAGATCTATGCAAAATATATTGTATTACATAAATTAGTAGAGAAAGTGCAAAAAGTCAAATCTATAAAAAAAATTAACAAACCGTACAAATTAATTTCAGTGTAACTTGAGAGAAATTAAAATTGCGAGATATTAAAATAGATTTTCGAAATAAATATTCGCAAGATGATTCGCATGTAGGAGCATTTGAAGACGATCGCGCATGTTTGTGCATTTCTCCAGGAAATTCGATTTGAAAGGAATAGCGAGATGCATTACGTCTAATAAGTTGCAACACAAGACTTTGAAGCTCACTCCTCAGATTTCGCATAGGAACTGCTGGTTCCGTAACCACTTAGGGCCGGCAGCCCTTTCGAGAAAGGGCGCGGACCCAGGCTGCGTTTCGCGTTTCGGCGGCCACAGCGTATCGCGCCACGGGACGTATGCGGCGGGTGTACGTGCCCTCCACATCTCCCCTTTGGCTCCGTTTCGCTCAAATCCGAAACGAGCTTTCAGCTCAACATTAGCAAGTCTTATGCCGTAATGCTCGATACTCCATTTCGAATCTCGCCCTAGTAGTACGAAAGCAGATCAGAGGATGTGCAAAGTGGCCTACAATTATTTAATTACATATTGCATAAGTAAAATTGTCACGGATCGTTCTTATTCCCATAACGCGAGGATGTTTTACGAGGATTTCTAAAAAAAAAGGTAGAGATGTTATAAAAATTTTCAAAATAATTATTAAACAGACGAAACACGTCAAAGTTTCTGAATTTAGCATAATATTACTTTTTATAAAAAATTGCCGCATATAATGCACACAATTGCGTATAAGAATAAAAAATATGATATATATTATAAAAAATATAATATATAATAAAATATAATTTCTTGGTTGTTGGTAATCAGCACGAGTTCACCGTTTACGCCTGGAATAGAAAGATATAAACTCGGAAAGGGAAGCCTTCTCTCTCGCGGTAAGGTTTTCTCCTCGAATGCCGTTCGAAGATGCGCCCGAGACTTTCTTCGCTCCGATCCCCCTTTGTCGGAAACGCGCTAACGATAAAAGGGGTAGAAAATTCGCCGGGTGTATCGCGAAGAATATTCAAGTAATAAGATGATCTCGTTTCCGGCGGCGTGTTGGCGGCCGCAGCGCAGTTGCCGATGTCGATCGAACACGCCCCGAATGCGAATGTAAGCGAAACGAAATTGCAGCAGCTGCCTCTCCCTCTCTTTTTCGCTCTTCCTCTCTGCCTCTCTTCCTCTCTGTTGGGGGCGAGAGAGAGAGAGAGAGAGGGAGAGACCAGCCCCCGAGGTCGTTGATTAGATAGATGAAGAGCGGCTCGACCAGACGCGGCAACGCAAGCGAGAGGAGGTTGCGGGAACAAAATTCCCCGTCCGGCACTGTTCGAAACAGTCCAGAAACTGTTTGTTGCTCGAGCATCGGTGGTCCGAGGCGGACGTGTACGCGCCTCGCGACTTCCTTTTCCCCGCACGTACCTCATTTTTATTTCGACTCTCTAATAAAAACGCGGACCCGATCTAATTTCGTTTGAGGCAATTTGTTCCTCCCGGGCCACTTCATTCGCCCACAAATCGTACCCGTTTTTCTCTTCCCCGCCTCTCGCTAGTTATTATATAATGGCTGCGTATTACGGAATGCACTTTACGGAGCTACATTAATGGCATGCCAATACTCTTGGCCGGCTAATGTCGGATTGATGAAAAAGATTTTAACGGTGATAAGAATAATTTTATAATTTTAAAGACGAAGAGACTGAATTGTCGTGATATCGCCGCCTCTTTTACGTGGACCTCCGTTTCGTCCGAGAAACCGTATCAATGGGAAAAATTTCTCCAACGTGTAGGGAAGTCGATGCTGGCGCACGGATCTGGCAACCGAGATTTGCGAGAGTAACCGACGCACCAGTCACGAACTCACGAGAAGAATAAGAAGGAGAAGAAGAAACGTACGGACGGGGGTAACGGAGCGGGTACGTTCCGGTAATGGTACCGGAAACTACACTTACCCAGAAGTTCCGGCGCTTTGAGCCTTCCTGCGCTCCCGGGTTTCGTACTCCCGCCACGGCTTCTTATAGTTCGCGCTAACGGCCATTCGCCGCTCTCCCCCGCTATATCCGAAATCCATGAATCCGCAGTGTCGTGAGCGCCCGGCATCGCGAAAGTCGGAAAGCGAATTCCTTACGGAAATTGGAAGGAGCGTATTTATTGCTGCTTAGCGATTGATGCCGGAACATCGCTCGAAACTTCCCCCCCCCGGGAGGAACGGTCGCGAATGTAGAAATTTCGGATATTTATCGTGCCCAGGCACGACTTTAATGCGTTTTTTGTTCCGTCGTTTTTTTTGTCGTTTCAACAATACCTGCTGTACAAATTGCCGTTTTCGCGTGAAACGCTTTTATTGCGTTATCTATTTGTGATCCGAGACTACTTCCGTCTATTTTTAATTCAACTGCCTCTCCTTGCCGCTGTACAGTAATTTAATTGCGAGTAATTTTAATATAATTGGCACTAATACACTATCCCTATTTAGGGAAAAAAAAGTATTTCTTTAATAAACTGCGACTGTAAACCATTATTTCGCAAGGGATTAAAAACATAAGTTTTACGAACTCATTCTGAATTTCATTTTGGAAAATTACAAGTACTTGAATTGTAAAGTGTGTACATTTGTCGTCCGCAGAGGGGACGAAAATTCGTCGACAACTCACAGTACCACTTCAGTGGTAAATAATTCCGTGACAATATTTTTCACCGCAGAAAAAAAGGTCAGCAAAATTCGGAGAATCCGTAATTGAGAGAACGAATGGGATTTCCGTTACACCCTGTATATCGATCGCGTGGTGCGTGTCGGGTTTCCATCGGATTAATAGCTTCTTAATTTTCTCGCGCGCAAATCGGAAGATTTACAGTGCTGGGTTCCCCTATAGGTACCGGGCATGCAAACGTTGCGCTCTCCGCGATATTGGTTTCGACTCGGTCGCTTTAAACGAACGAACCGTTAATGCACTCTGACCTGGTATTGGGCGAACCATTGTGCAACGGGAGAGAGCGTGTAAATAATTTCCACCCATCTACCTCCGAGCTCGCAATACGTACGGGCCGTTCGACGGGGGAGGCTTTAAGGGGGTAGTTCGTAAATCCTCCGCGGGACTTTTGTCAAACGGATGGCGAAGCACCGACAGACGGCATGTAATATGCGAATAAACACACGGGTAACGGATACGCGAAACGGCATACGGTGTATTGCGGCACGATTACGTCAATGATTAATTGATGCGATCGCGTCTAATTCACGAGTCAATTTCGCCGGCGGTTTTGTGTAATCGCCGCGCGTTATTCATGATAATCGGGATTACTTCTCTGTTCTCATCGTAAACATATACATACGGCGCCTCTCTCTCTCGTTCACTTTCTTATCAGGGACTTATTTCAAGAAACGTGATGGTCATTCCACTATCTCCCTTTTTCTCTTTTTCTCCTTAAATTACAAAAATAATTTCTGATCTCGGAGAAAATAGAAACGTCAATATTATAAATTTTTAATATTACTTAATTTAACGTTATTTTGCATACTCTAGATAAATAAATAAAATATGAACTATAATTAGACTAGATATAAAATTATTATAAGTTTATATTCCAGTGTAATCGGATTAAATAACATTTTTTATTATTTATTACAATTTTATCTAACATCTGGTTTTACTACTTATGATCAAATGGTAATATATCAAGTCATTTGTTTGAGATTTTCAATTTACATTATAATTAATTATTGGTCTCCATGTTCTGTTACATATTCGAGAATAAAAACAATGCTGCAGCTTATACAGTCGCAATGGATAAGAACGTTAATCGAATTCGATTATTATTGGCAAAGCTTTTAGCTTCCTGAGACGAATTATGTCGTCACAGTTTTTGACGTGACTGTCGATATCATTCAAATGTTATAAGAAAAAGAAAAACCATTGCAAAAATAAAATGACACTTCGATAGTTCTATAAATATTGCTAACGTTTTCTCTATTCATGTCCATATTAATAAAACTTTTACGCAGACTAAAATATATTTTTTCTTATTTTCTTCCTTCATTTTCACAAAGTTTTTCTATACAAAACATCGCCAATTAAAAGAAATTTAATTAATAATATTAATGTTTCAAATAAATATCTAATGGAGATAATTGAGATAATAAAAAATTAAGACATGCATATTAAATGATGCGTATTATTTAAAAATTATGTCTAATAGAGACGCTTTTTTATCTTTCATATCTTCGATGAATATGAGTTTTAAATAAATAAAATACGTCTCATTTATATGCATGTCTTAATCAATTTTTAAATAATAATATTTAACATGGTTTTTAATAATCATTTCTATACTAAAAATGACTAACGTAGACAGTTTAATATTTTAATTTAAATAAAAAAAAATTAGTTAAAATTAACTTATGTTACTATTTTTTACAATTGATTAAATGTCACAATGCAACGCACACTTGTGTTCCGAGTATTCAGCCTGTGTGTTGAAAAAGTGGTCACTATGCTTTCCCAATATTCGGCCGCCCAAAGTCGCGTCTCGTACAAACGAAGACATGTCACGAAGTCACAGCGGAAGTCAAATTTCGCAATTTTGCACGAGAGCCGGAATTTACGTTGTCAGCGGCACGAAGCACTCGGGCTACAAATTTATGGGTCGGGTCTTCAAACAAGACGTACGTAGAGCACGATTCCCCGTCCGTTTCTGAGCGCGGGAGTAAAATTAATTAAGCAGTCAAGGACAAACTATCTGCTAGACATATCCAGGGATGTGAACCCGGCCGCCCAATTTTCAGTCGAGGCATATTGCGTTCGCCCTCCCCTCCCCCTTTCTCCCTCATCTCGCCCTCAATTTCCCTCTACCTCCCTCCCTCCCGTCCTTTGTCGTTCTCCCTTCCTCCTCGTAGGATTATTCAAATGTCGTCTTGTCGCGTGTCATCCTCGAGAATACTTTCCAAATTGTCTATTAGCGTCCCTGCCCTTTTACCGCATATTTTACTTTTATTGCGCCAATTCAAGGGATTGGATGAGTTGCGCGGGGATGCTGGTTTCGTTATTGAGTCCTTTGGAAGTCGATTGGCCGCACCGCCGCCGTTTAGCGGAATCGCACTACCTCGGAAACTGAGCGTTAATTAAGACATAAGTTGGGCGAAAATGTTACGATACGGTCTGCAGAAATCCTTTCGCAAGACGCGGTAGAAAATGAAGATATTCGACGCAGTTATCTTGTAACAATGAACATTAACTCCATCGAGAAAACCGTAAATACTAAGACACGGAACGTAAAAATAAATTTCGCCGTTTAACGATAAAGATTTCATGTTTTCAAGTTTGCGAGCGTTGTCGGAAAAAAGTCATTAAAATTTCATTGGCCAAGGAAGATTTCTCGTTTTTCCGATACCAGATTGATTATTCGTAGTGCAAAGTGAATCAAGAAAGTCACTCCTACGGTTTCTCTTCGAGTTTCATGTATTCCGATTTCGGGCGCGATATTTTGGAAACTCGTTCGGGATCGCGTGTGAGTTATGGTTACGGCTCGTCGCGGAGACGCTTCGCGACTTTTTCACAAAAGCAACTCGATCCGGCTAGAATCTAAGGGCCGACTCAGCATGGGCGTAATAATATCGATTGACATGCATTTAGGGATGTACATTTTATTATATAATTCTTTATAAATAAAATATGGATTTTATAACTTCGTACATCCTACTGTATAGTTGATTTTAAATTATTTTTAATGTGCAACAGAACGGCGTTACGGTTTTTTATTGATTGATTCGAAATTTTGATAAAAATAACTTGCGCGCGCGCGCGCGCGCGCGAATACTATCGATCATCGGATACAACAATTATAGTTTTTATTGTAAATTAATAGTAAAATAAATTGCTGGTTATATCAAGTTTTTTATTCGTTCGAAAGAAAATATGTTTTTTACACCGACCAATAATATAAAGGGAAAAACATTAAATACTAATCTATAAAATTTTACACATAATGTAAGTTTCACATTTCTATTTTTACGGAATATTTAATTTGTTATTTTTGTAATGATTATATTATTGTAGTTAATATGTTAAATATGTATTAAATATGTATTAAAATATAGGTACAAAAATATTACGACATTATAAAATAATATAATCTTTTTGGAAAAAAAAAAACAGAAAGTGTAATTAATATTTTTCATATATATTTTAATATCAGCTTTTATATATTTATATATTATAACATTCGAAGGGCTCATCGTAAACTTTTTTTTTATTAATATATTAATATATTAACATCAAGAATTTGTTCTTATCAAAGGCAAGTTATTAATAACGCCTTTGCATGGTGCCGTCTCAGCACGCATTACAGTCAAAGCATGCAACAGTGGAATATCGTTTTCAACTGTTACAAGTACAAGAGAAACTCCTCTAATAACGGCATCCTCTTCTCAACTATCGTCATTAATCGCGTTGCTTGTCGCTCTTACATTAAACATTCCTGCGGGAGTACATGCATTAAACCCGCTGGCGTTTCTTGTGCCATCATTAGCAGCGCCTATCATAAACGTCGCGTATCTCGTATTGTTTTCCCGACATGCGCGAGACGGCCGGGCATTAACGTATGATAATTAATAGAATGTTGTCGCGAGATTCGACGTGCAAGAGAGTATCTCCTGTCTATAAGTTTCTATTATCTACGCGCCGCGAACTTAGCATTATTCCAGTATCCACGTTTTCGATCGTTCTTATTGTTTCCGCCGCATCACAGTTTATACCATGCTCCCTTTTACATCGCAAAGTAAGAGCGGAGAATCCTCTTTTCTCTCTTCATGATAAGATGTAATCAATAATGCATCAGATGTACATTATAAGCGATTCTACTCGCTTCAAAGAGAGGGATGCTTTTATATACTTTATTTCGAACTGCTGCCAGCCGAAGGTTGTTGTGATCAACATTCCATTTTGTATAGAATATAATCGAAATATGAAATTTACTGCACACAGCAAAAAGGCTAAAAATCTCTCAAGCTCTTCTGGTTTTCTCGAAAACCAGAAATCCTATAGATTACGCCGGCACGAGACGTCCTTCCCAAACACGAGTGCAGATCCTTTCTGTATCGTCGCGACAACTCGCAAACGCTTCCGGAACCCACCCTCAAAGTCCCATAAACGAGCGTAGGATCGTCAAATTGTTGTTGTTCCGCGATGATAACGCTCGAGAATCCGGCAGTTCTCAACCGCCGGCAACCAACCCCGTCCACCCGAGTATGCTGCGGCCAACATTCAGCGGCCCTTGTAAGTGAAAACCGAGAACACCTCGGCGATTCCCCAAGTTTCTCGAGCGACTTCCAAGAGCCCTCCTCCCCTCGCGACCATCTTCTTCCCCGTGTCTTTCTCCCCCTCCGTCTTACTCTACCCTCTACCCTCGCGTGCAGTGCATCCCTTCGCGCTTGCATTCATCCCCCGCTTCCCGAGAGTGTGCAGCACACCGCGATGGTACCGCCGCAGTTGCGGCCTCATCTCAGCCTTCTCCTCTTCGACCGTGCCAACCCTTCCCCGAACCCCTTATCCTTTTCCAGCCCTCTCGGTGAACGGTTTCCACAGACGTGGTCCGCACCGTCTGGCCCGTTCCTCTCTCTCTCTCTCTCTCTCTCTCCCTTTCTCCCTCTTTCCCGTTTTCTCTCCGTCTCCCTTCTGCTTTCCCTTCGATCCTCGAATCTATCCGTCTTTCTACTCACCCTTGCGCTCCTCGGCGCTCCGAAGGGGTTGGCCGACTGGCTGGCTGTTCGCCTGACTGCCTGCCCGACTGCAAATCCGCCGGTCTCCCCGCTTCTTCCTCTTCTCCTCGGCATCCTCGCCCTCTCCCCCTCCCCCTCTTTACTCTTCTATCTTGGAGTCTCTGTCTCTTTTATACCCCCTTAGATCTCCACTTCCCTTCCTCTATCTCTATCTCTTTCTCGTTTTGGTTCTCTCTTGCTCGTGCCTGTAGCGCGCGCACCGGATATAATACGATTCGAAATTAAACTTCCGAGGCACGCGCGGCATCCGAATAACGCGAGCGGCTGCCTAAAACAGTAAAGATATTACGTATTATTACGGCGCTCGGCTACGGGCACCGTCGTGGCAGTGGTAGGTTTATGGTGGAAAACATGGAACAGGATAACGTGCATGTTGCGCCATGGGTGGACCGCGACAAACAGGAAATCTGTTCTTTCTGATACGGCGGCAAAGAAAAACTTGAAAAGGCAAAACTAATTTCCTACATAACACTCTTTACATATTCTAAAAAAGATGAAAAGATTCCTTGCTCTCGTTTAGCGTTTCTTCTAAAGCAAATACTTAAATGCTTCTTTCTCAAAATAAGTACTTTAAAGTGCATGTTTAAGATAAGTTTCCAAAGCTTGCCCAGAGAAATTTTGGGGAAGGATAATTTTCATGATAAATCTTTGGTATTTAAAACTACTGACGTTATTATTTATCACTTTCATGATAGAACAAAACGTAATTCAATTTACTTCAATATTTTTCGATAAAAAATGAATAAAGTTTCAAACTTTGATCCACTGAGAGTCCTAGAAACTTGCGTCGGCTGACGTCTCCCAATCCCACGTTGATCTAGAAATGGCAGTTTGACACGTGATCGATAATCGCGACCGAGTAGCCCAGATTCCAAACTCATTAGCCATACGAAGAGAGGTGAATCCATACTCGAAACCTCGCGACTTGCGCCGAATGCATCGCGCTACGAACGCCGGTTATTTGTTATTTAACGCGGCTGGGTCCCTCATCAATCAATGACAACGGGCGCGACGTGTCGATTCGGCACTATTAATTTGTTTCCAGCCATTCGGAACATTACCTACCACTGGTCCGAATATCCACGATACAAATGCATTCGTTCGGCAAGCAGAAGAGAGAGTTGCGCGAAGGGTTGAAACGTCGACGACCGGCTAGATGAATATTCCCTTTTGCAAATTGAAAAAGATTTTAGAAACAGACATTTGAGTAATGTTTTAAACGAGTAATGAGTATAAATAGTCAATAATTATTCCCGTGCCCGCGCGGAGAGCTGGAGAGATATAATTGTGAAAAAGTATAACTTCGTCTTGGCGGTTCTTATAAGAAACGAGACACAAAAGGAGATAAAAATTTACATTTTCGTAACAATATAATATTGAGTGTAAATTAGTAACTTGATAATTTGTTTCTCATTTTATTTAAAGAGATTTATTTACGTTATATAAATAATGTAAAGATTTAGTTGTGATTTAAAGCGATAATACTACATGCATACATAACACTTTCAGATAAGGTGAAAATTGAATCGTGCATCTGAGGGTTAATTTACGGCCGCTGCAGAGACAGGCGTCAAACGGTTCTCCTATACGGCCCTCTTGAACTGAGGGTTGCACCTCAATTGGCGAACCGCCTATACTCCCCCACGTGTTTACAGTCTATTTCAGAAATAACAGTTCAAGTATTGTGCAAGCTGCGTCGACCATCATGTTTATCATTGGTTTTAGTAGCAACTTTTCGATTCAATTCTTCCGTTTGTTTTTGCTAAACTTGGGTGAATAATATAAAATACTATTCTATTAATATTGTACCAATAAATTTTACAATATAAAGATTACAAAATAAATATTATATTATTTGTGAATAATTTATTAGGTCATTATGTTAGCAAAATTATTAAAGTACAATCTATTATATAAAACGTGCTACAAAATCATACGCGACACATTAAAATTATGACTTTAATCGCATCAAAGTTAGTTTATATTTTATACGGAATTTTTCTAATACACCATAAATTTTTTAATTTAGCGAATTTTCATTAATGTAACGCATCTCATTTGACATTTCTCGTAGCAGCATATCTGGACCGTCCTGTATCGCGGGAGTTCGTGCATTCTACGAAGCCGCGCGAAACGAACCTCTACCCTCCTTTCCCGGCCAACATCAGCGGCGCTAACCTCCTACTCGGGCCGACATTATTCTGTTTTAACGGAATTACTCCAAATTGTGCGTATATATCATAGTTATGCAATTGCGGTCGGTTATATTGCGCGCTAAGCGACCTCAGGGTAGCAGGAGTTGGGTGGATGCTACCCCTGCGCCGGCAGAGGTAGCAATTCGTACGAGGGTAGGTTAAAGCAATGCTCGCGTGTATATACTGCGGATAGTCAAACCGGTCGAGGTGGAGGAAAATGGGCGATAAGAAACCTGCAGGGGTGACCGGCGCTTTATAACTTTCGCTTTTTCTCATTCTACGGCCGGTAATTGTTTTAATCCGGGCTCCCTCGATCCTTCGTTCCTTCGCCAATCTCGACGCTGCATCCTTCGCCTCGCAGAGGAGAAATGGAGTCCTCTGTGTGCGGGGGATGGGCTCGATAATTCCGAAAGGGAGGCTCGGCGAAGATATTACGTGTTATTTAAAAAAACGGATTACGGGGGATGAGTTACGGGCCGGCTCGGGTTAATTATACGCGCGCGCGTGCAAGGGCGGCAGAGATTGTCGGCGGCGGAAGTGCGCGCGCGAAGCGTGCGAACGAACGGAACGGGTCGCGGATGCGCGTAATTATGGTCGAGAATAGTTGGACGCGCGTGCGAGACCGGGGGGGAAAGAATAATGCGCTTTCCTCGGATTTTGCCGGCGCGTTTCGCCGTTCGCCGCGCCGAGTTCGAGATGAAATTTCGCGCACGACGGGCTGCTTAACACTGTGATGCCCACATTTTCAAGAACACGCGGAATATCAATTTCCTGTGTCATCTCAAAATATACATATTCTTATAAATCTTAATTAAATTATTTATATATACGAGATATCCTTTTATAATTATCAAAGCGAATGTAAAATTGTCAAACAGCTGGAAGTAATTACAAGAATTGTAATTTCTTTGTCTAAAAAAATCAAGAGACAATATATTGTATTAATTGGAAAGATTTTTTAACGTTCCTTTTTTTTCTTTTATTGAAGAATCTCTTAATTTTAAAGCATTAGAAGCAGGAAAAAGTAAGCGCAAGTTTAACAAATTTTTAGTTTACTACTAATCTTAATTTATTACGAAAATGCTGTGCATGCATCTGAAAATTATATAAGAGTGCATAGTCAGAAGTTTCAAAGTGACGTGCGGCGCATCCGATACGATATAGCTCTGAAAAAAGTCGGCGATATATTTTCCGCTTTTCCGTTCCAAAGCGAAGGCGGTTCAAAAACATAAATCAGAAGCTCGATTGCAGGATCGCCGGAAATCCAACAAGTGATTTTATTACGAAGACTAGTCTCTTTCCCGTGTTACCTCCGGTATCGCCAACCCTTCTTCCCTGCGATATCGACTATTTCCCCGGAATACGGAAGCGGAGAATGCCGGGCTGGAAATTTTTTTTTATACATCTTAAGAACGTCGCGCCTCACAGCGATATTTGCGTAACGGCTCCAAGGGCGCTGACTCCCTTTCGAGACTTATTAGCTCGGTAAATAAGCCGCGCGTTCGCACTTTGTTTGTATTATTCCGACGGTAAACTCGCGAGACGTTCAGATTACTCGATGCAAAGGACGAAAAATGGAAGATACTTATAATTCAAAGGGAAGTCTTGTTTGCACGATTGTAAATGGAATTTGTTCGGAAATGAAGATTGCAGGCGCGAGAGACTAAAACTTCTAACTTGGATGCTTCTGCGGAATATATAAAAATTGTCGGCGACAGCTTTTTGTATTTAATATACATAACTGTGTTATTGTGAAAGCCAAGTTAATAAAGAATAAAGACTTCGCGTCTAATTTCGCAGATTATACTTAAAAAGATTCGAACGTGTCAGCCTTATCGGGCGGTCCCCCCCTTTTCTCGGGAGGAAAGGTATCTAAATGCTAGATCCGTTCCAAGATCTTGTTAAATTTCCGGAAACCCCAGGACGGACGATCCGGAAGTATGCCCGGGGGTAGCGTCAAGCCCGAAAAGAAGGATGAGGTACGCCTTACGGTGTAAGAAGTGGATGGAGCACTCGCAGAGACGAAAGAGGCAATAAGCCCGCCGTCAGGGACAACCGCGTTCCCGCGGCGGTCCATTAATGTAACGCGAGTTAAGGAGGGTTGGAGACGGTCGGGAGGTGGAAGGGAATAAGGGAGTGGGATCGATATATAAATACCGCGCGGGGGCGACGGGACCGAGAGGCGTTTAGCAAATTAAAAGTTAATGTAGTATACAAGCGATTCCGTCGCGAAATTAATTCATGAGGCAAGTTGCGCCACACGGTACGGTCAATCCCCCTCCCCCCTCGGCGCTCCGTTCGCTTCGCGTTCCCGTGTCCTTCCCTTATCCTATCTCCCTTACCGGTCTTTCTGCCCCGCGATCTCGCGACCGCACGCCACGCTTGTTACAAACTTAAATTGCTCCACATCGAAAGTTAACGTGCTCATTCTTCCCGCGGGACACTAGGGACGCCGGCGCGACGCCCGCAGGACTCTCCTCCACCCTCTTGCACCTCGGCGCCGCGTCCCCGATCTCGCTATACGAAAGCTCAGCGAGCTTTTCTCGGACTTTGTTCGCCGCGCCGGGATATTTCGGATTTTCGTCAGAGTTCAGGCATTAGTGGATCCCGTTTCCGCATCTCACAATTTACACGGCGCCGTTGCGCGGCGCCAACGCTTGCGCTGACATTAGCTGTTTACCCTACGTTGTTAGGTGGAAATCCTCTGTAATCTTGTCCCTGATTTGTTTGCTGTTGGTTGTTTCCCGGTTCATTAGTTAGTACAAGCAATTAAGGCCGGACTGAGTGAAACAAAGAGCTTTTCGTACGGTGAAACTGGATTGCAAACGTATCTTAAATAAATTTTTTATCACATATACTTGTGGAAAAGAAGCGCGTGTCCGACTACTAATCTTTACCTTAGACACTCATATTGCACGAATACAATTAGCATAAGTCAAATAAATATTTATTGAAAAAATAGCATTCTAAAAAAATAGCTCAATTTATAAATCCGGTCAGACATTCGTCTTCTTCTACCTGCAGCATTTCTAAACGAAATTCCTCCGCGGCAGTTTAGATCGACGAAATGAGGAGACGCAAATATATAAGCTAATGCAGACGGTCTTGCATTCAACATTGTATAGCGAGCACGAAGTTTATTTATTGGAGGAAGGACGGTCGACTATCTTCGTTGCGGTGCGGCAATATCTGCCACTGACAAGTTTAAATCGTAGACACCGTTGTGCACGTATACGGACGAGAGCCGTGCGCACACCGTGTATATTATATGCACGATATTACAGGAAGCTCATCCGCGTACAGGGTGTTCCTAGTCAACCCAATAAAGGGTACTTGCGTAGTTAAGAAGAACATTGAAGCAACATCAGTTTTGATCGTCGAATACAAAACACGATATTTATATACATTATGAATTATTTGCTGAATTAATCGCCCGCATAACAACATAATTATATGACCTTTACATATTTTTTAATAATATTTTTGATAGTATTTTAGGCTTTTATTCAATAAAAATTTAACAGCTATTGTATCGGCTTGAAAAGTATTGCGTTTCATTTAGTTATTTTATTTATTTTACTTTTCCATTCTCGGTTTTGCGCTCTTTTAATGAAGTGGCAATCGGGATATGCTTTATTCGTGTTCACGTGCGTACTTGCAAGTGAGAGGAAGCACGATTGGTCAGACACACCCAGTAGAAGAGGTATATTCGGCTCGCCGCAATATCGCGGCGGATGCTGCCAGGAAGGGAAAGCCCTCTGTTGATAATTGCGCTTTGCTTTTGACGTCTGACGACTGGTTACGTTCTCTCGCGGATATGCGCGATCGCCCAGGGACCGCGGATTACCAAATCGATTTCGCTGCGATATTAATTATGGCGGAAGCCTCTCGCACCCCTCGATCCGTCGTTCCCGCGCCGATATCGGTAATAATAAAAATACCGAAAACCATTCACTTTTATTCAAAAGACGATTATTGATGGCGATACGTACGAATCTCCTTTTAATCCCGAGGCGATTAATCTGAATCCATCGGAAGGCAGGCATCATCGCTCCCGCAAATGTGTATTTTTGATTCTTCACGCGAATACACATCGCTATATCTGATGTGTATTAATAAGTTTAAATAAAGCGAGACTGCTTAATATATCGCGAATGTATTTTAATCGCGATTGACATACACGACCACCGGTTTTATCATCAGCATTATCTGCACTCAACTTTACGAGCTCATTGCGCAGTCTGAACCGTGATAGACTCACCGACTCAGCTTATTATTCCCATAACGTCTGTGAATGTTGCAGCGTGAAGCGCAGTGACGCGTAACATACAAGTCTGATGGCTGATCATGCAAAATTTAAAGGCTAATTTTCATAATTTATTTTATTTATTTAATCAGATGTCACGAATGAACTGTCACGCTGAGATACAGTACCATGAAATATCCAAAAATGCTTGACATCGCTTGATATTTGGCACATTAATCTCAAATCAACGTACGATAAATATATGGTCTCTACTTTATAAATCATACGAATTTAATGTTGTCCAGTCATATTTAGTAAAATTATTCATTATATTTATATAGATCGACATATCTAATTTCACATATATATGCAAAAAATTATTTTTGCCACAAATTAAATTAATAAAATTAAATTTTCCTTAAAAATACAAAATATATAAATCTCGGAAATAACGAGGATCGAGTCGAAAGGTGTGGAGACTTTACGCGATAGTTCGCCAGAGAAAAAGTAGAAGTGTCGAACATAAGAGGATACGTTCGTCCCCAGGATCGTATAACGTCCTTCCGTGTCCGATAAGAAGAGAGGCACGGTATATCAAGCCCGGGTGGCTCCTCGATAATCCCGCAGGGCGCCGTAAAGAAACGATGAGGCGAGTATCGCCCTCTCCCTCGACAAGTCGTACCCCGACTCGACTTTCCCGTGAAGAGGATGACACACGAAGAGGCGCCCGGTCGTTTATTAATAAACGCAAGGAGGGTGGAAGAAAAACTTGAAAAGAGCAACGGGTGGGTGAATCAAGATTGCGCCGGTTGGAAAGGAGGTTGACGCGCGGCAACTACTTAAAGGGAAATAGGTTGTGTATACATGTCGCCTAAGAATGTCATGCTATTTTAGAATCTTTATATATATATATATATATATATATATATATAAAGTATTTTAAGTGTTAATATTTTATGTAGGAATGTCTCATTTATATAAAAGAATGTATGTGTTTCATTTGTATGCGATGAATATTTGTTGTTCACATCTTTCTACATTACTCGAACAATAATATTTTTACCGTAATAATGTTCCCAAAATATTAATTGCATGATCATTTTTCTTTAATCTAATAGCAATATCCCGTTTCAATTTATCAGTACTTTATACATCTTCTTGGATATTAAGTTACATTTTACGTTAAATTAATTAAATGAAATCAAAGAGAAATAGAGCGGCAAGTATTGTCAGAGCAGTTAATGAAGCGTCTTTAAAAGTAAGGCGCACTATTAATTCTGGAAATACGAGCGGGATGAAGTTCATTTATCGACTCGTGGGAACTTTGGTTCTCGCGGTTTTCACTAGAACGCGTACAGCGGTGCTTCATTTGATTGATGTCGAATCTAAATAGGAATCTCATCACTTGTATCTCCGATCTATTATATCTCTATGGAAAGTATAATAATAAAATTGTAATCACTAGAAAACGTACAATTAATCTAAAATATTTATTCGTGAATTATGTAAGATGTAGATTCGATTACACATAAATAATTAATAATTTTAAATAAATTATATAAGTTGAATACTACGATACATCTATTAGTCTACTTTTTTAAAAGAGTTACAAGTAATCTATTAAATGCTTATACGGAGAAAAGCATTCTTTATTACGAGAAAAGTTGAAGGACGCCGATTGGAGGCGGCGGATGTTCCCTTAAACAAATTAGTATTTAAAGCTCCTTTTAGCTGCATTCTTCCGTGACATCAATCGCAACTTTTTTTACAACACGATTATTAATATACTTGCGAAGGAGGAAGTGCGTTGATGGCACGATGCAACGTACGGTTAATCACGACGGGAATAGCAAACGGAAATTATCCGGCGGAACAATACGGACGATCGCCCGCTTCTTCGAGGTAGAGTCAAGCTTATAGAAGGCTTTTAAAGTCGCGTCTAAACGGCAGTACATATACCGAGTAGTATATAATACTGAAGAAAGTATTTAGGAAGGCTTTTACTTGAACAACTGCAGTTTAATTGCAGCGCATTTGCGCTAAAGTGTTTCTGGAAATTTCATTGACGGAGACAAGCGCGAGTGCTTGATTATGTACGCATTCAATTATTTATACTGATAAAAGCCGGAAATGCTGTAATGATAATGCCAAGTACTTCATATAGAGTTCTGTGTAAAAAGTATTAAATTAAAATAATACAAAATATAATATGTTCTATTCTCCTTTAATAAACGATTATCCTTTACGGAGGAATTTTGTAACTTTTTTATCATAAATAATACGTATTGCATCTGTTATTAAATTTTATCGACATAAGTAAATAATATTAAATTTTCCCTCCTAAATGTATCTTTTCAGACTTTTATTTGCATAATATATGCGAATTAATTACCTCAATATGCATATTACAGTACAACAGTGTGTAATTATTGCTGCGGTAATGAATTACCGCAATTTTACTCTTACGCAGATAGAATATTTAATATGACAGTAATTACCACATTTCGACTTTCACTGTTTTTTATATAGAATTTATATATTTATCGATAAAAAATTTGAAATAATAATATATACATATATTGTCATGTATATATACATGTTTGTGCCCAAAAATAACTTTATTGGTGAAATAAGTGTACGTGTAAAAATAATCAAGAGATTTTTAAGGTAATTTTTTTCTCAACTTAAAGTAAATATTCGTTGCATAAATAGATCGCGTAACATAATCGTCAACTTCTTTCTTCAAACGAAATAAAAAAAATGTAAAAATATAAAGTCAGCTGTCGTAGCTTGCGATTGCACAATCAGCGTTTTAAGAATCGTCCAACGTTCAACAACGATTCATTCTCCTTGTCTCATTTCACGTTCTGTAACAAAGACGAGCGCAGATAACAGGAACAAGTAAAATGCGAAACGATACGTTTCCGATATCAACTCGCTCGTGGAAATTAATTGAACGGCGCGTCACATCGCGCATTTAACTTCGGTATGTCAAGTTTCACTTGAATCGGCGAGCATGTCTAATATAGAAAGCAGCACCAATTGCATTGTTGCAAAGATTGATGAACAAATAATTCAATATTGTATTATAAAAATAATTTAATAATTAAATGAAAATTACGTAGCTATTAAAATAAACAATAGAATATTAAATGAAAATTGCTTGTGCTGTGGAATTTTTTGAAAATATTATTTTAAAAATTATGTATACCATAAAGAAATCAAATTTATGTTTAGCTCTATGTAATAATTCCAGTTGCACCCCGAAATTATTTAGCTCGTCGTAACAAAATATTTCGCGGCCCAGAATTGTTTGGTTTTCCAGGCGTACAAAGAGGAAACGCCGCTGTAATAGATACAATGAAGATTCACAGTGGTAATACCTCGGCTGGAATCTGGACCGGAATGCAGATCACACAAACATTGAGAATACTTATCCTTTAGGTATAACTCCAGAGTCAAAGGACTCCAGAAGAGGGTGCGCATACTGGGGTTAATAAACGAAGCCGACGAAAAGAAGCGCATGACGACGATTCGTCGAGATGTGACGGAGGGGTTGGCGGCGGTGACGAAGGGGGTGGCGCGTGACGCGCGGCTCAAGGAAGCCGCCGGGTATATACGTGCGCCGATCGTTCGCCTCTTTAACAATTCGCGGCGCGTCCGCGTTAACAGCATTACGACAACAAGCCGGAGTTGTAGAAACTTATAACGAGAAAATAATGAACCCGGTTCACCGAGTCTGCTTGGAATGCGAGCCGGGGTGCCGCTCACCTCCCCTTTCCGCGTAGATGGCAAAGCTCCCTTATCCCCCCGCGCTCGTTTCGCCCGCCACTGCTTTGCCTACCTTTTCAATCCTCCGTCTCTGTCTTTTCCCAATCCCGTCATCCCTCTCGTCTTTTTTCTCCGCTGCTCCGATGCCTTTGGCTTCTCTGTTATACAGGGTGACTTGCGTAAGCTGATCACAGCGAATTTTTCGGAAGCGAGTAAGCTTTATTATAAGTACTGACGAAAAGAAAGGTGATTTTGCTTTTAAGTTTTCGAGGCTTTAAGTCTATAGATGTCTCTTGTACACATTAATAAAGTATTGTATATACACGAAGAATAAAAATTGTAGTTTTAAATTTGAAACAGATTTTAAATCATTTGTCATGATTAGATTCGTAATATTCAAACTATATTAAGTTTATGTAAATAGCATAAAAGTTGGCATGATATTTCAGCTTCAAAGTTGTAAATGAATGTCCACGTAATATAGTTTCTGAAATCGCTTTTTAAATTGTCGCATGATTGTCTCTAATGATTATACACGAACTACCCTATACATTATCTGTCAGTGTTTCTTTGCTCTTTTTTCACTTCCGCAAAATTCTTCCATCAGCTATCCTTCGAGTTCCCTTTTTTTCTATTCTCACCCCCTTTAAATTCCCGTTTTACCCCTCTTTCCGCTCCTTGCGCGCTGCTAATTTTTCTCAGTCACACCCTCGATTTCCACTCTTACAACCTACGGTTGTTGCTTCCCTGAACGTTTCTCTCTTTCCGTGGCATATTTCTCCCTGTCTGTCTAGCGAGCCGACATGCTTTTCGATCACGCAAATTACTGTTTCTAGAGCTACTTTGCATTGCGATGCGCGACATCCAGTTGCAGCTGCCGGGCAGCCTGTAATCTTCGGCCGCGTCGAACAACGCGCTTCGGAACTCGGTACTCGGCAAATGTTACCCCGGTTTTTTGTTCCCCCTGCCACCGCGCCTCTTTCACCCCGCTATTGTTTTCCGCGAGTGTTTCGCACGTTTGCGCTTTTCGCGTGCATGGTTATCTGGAATGCACCCCGTGTCCCGAAGCGTTGCGGAGTGCCGTTTGTCGTGATATTTTTGTTTACGCTGGGAAGTTGGACAATTCCATGCGTTATGCCCTTTGAAGTCTTTGTTTTTGCGAACTCTTCGTGTTGCAATCTTTTATCTTTGACTGTGAAGTTTTGCTTTTCAATAGTTTCACTATTCGAAAGACAAAGATTTTCGTGAAATGGAGATATCGAAATTCGTCAATTTACAGAATGTATCTGTATAATTCTGACAAATAATTATAAAATTGATCAATAGTATACTTCATTAAAGAATCCATTGTAACATAATATGCTAAATCGCACATTGCAAGCAGGTTATCTTCAATTTTAATAAATTTATTAAATCACCTTTATTAAACAATTAATCAATTATTATTAATTACTTAAAAGAGGCAATGTTGTGAAAAATTTAAATTGATGCAAATTGAAAATATTGCTTCAAAAAATCTTTAGAAAATTTTCTTTTTTTCAAGGATAGAGAGAAATGCATCCTAAACACACGATATTTAATCTATTTCACTTAAAAAGAATTTTTTCAGAAATTAACCATATCCTTTTAACTGTTTTGGAATTCTTTCGGCGATGGTGGCGTATCATTAGAACGCAACTTGAAGTCGCCGAAAAGTCTCTCATGTTCCGTGCGGTTCCCGAAAGTTTTCCCGGGCCAGCCAGGCGGGAAAGGACGGGATATCTCCACATCCGGAAGTTCGCTCGAAGTATCCTTCGCGCGCGATGCAGCTCCGGCGTTCGTTTCCACCCCCCTCCCCTCCCAACCCCCGTCTCTGCGTGCTTTGATCTTCGCAAAAGTTTCGCAAGATGCGCGGACGACGCGCGTATACCCGGGTGACTAAGTCGATGAGATACTTAACTTTTACCGCGCCGCCGAGCAGAGAGGTGAGAAAAGCAATTTTGCGTCACTATAGTGACGTCCTGCAAATTGCGGCGATTTATTCCGCGACGAGAAAGAGGAACACCTCGCCGTCGTCAGAAGCTTTCGTTGGAATTTTCGTTGCGTTTCATCGCGCCAATACCTATACACTATTAATCAATTAATATTAATCACTTTTTTTTTCACGAGTTACCATTCCGTTTTATTATACTGTTTTATTTTAACTGAAGAAAATTGCATGGAAAATATTCTCAGCGATCTCGCGTGATTCATTCATTCACGTGACTTTTGCGAAAATTGAAGATCGAAAAAGATGTACCGAATAATTGTCCTCTTATAATCCTTCTCGTTTTCCTTTACTGTATTTTTAAATACCGCGACATTTATTTACTGCACTTATATTCTCATCGATGTTGGATGAGGTAACTGGATAAATTTAGTGAGGCGCAATTATAAAAGGCTCGGCATTCCTTTCGTATCGTACATTACTTTCCGCAGTCGGCATTATTCTTTATAATTGCGCGCGGAGCAATTTATCGCGTTTAAATAACATTACCTTAATAGCCGCGCGCGAGGCGAGCCTTGTTGCGGACATTAAAGTAGCTCGTGGTGCGAAATGCGTTTCGCATTTAGTTCTCGGCGGGAGACGACAATGATCGATAAAAGCCGCGAAACATATTCATCCCGGTCGCTCTCGGTATATTTTCATACGTCGTGAATGCGATCCCACGGAGAAGACATTAGCGCCGCTGATGTCTTGCAAACGTTCCCCTTTCGATCGCTCAATCCCCTGACACTCTTTCCCCTCCCCCTCCCTCCTCTCTCTCTCTTTCTGCCACTCGTGCCAAATACAGGGGAATGTATTGCCATTCCTTCCGTGTTTTCAATTTCTTTTTTACTAACTTGTAGTCGACTTTTACCTAACGAAATTCCTATGTGAAAGACGGCTCGGTACGACGGTCCTGGGACAGCCTGTATAATCTCGGTTATTTTATGCATATACTTCTTCGAAGTATGCGTCCTGCATATTTGTATGAGGAAGCATGAGGAAATTATATATCGAGCACAAATTGCCATACACGACGTTAGAACGCCTTCGGATAGCTTCATAATTCCATCCTACAGGACGGAAAATTCTTTAGATGCTCTTTTATCACTGTCCCCTGCACATTCCAAAATAATCTTCCTTTTAATATCGCGACACGATGTGTGGCTGCGCGAGAGCGGGTGCGCGTATCGTGCAAACCTTCGCTTTGTAGTCAGACCGCGGTGCAACATGTTATAAGAGAGATTACAGTTGTTTTATTATTTACCAAACCCAAATTCTTCACCCCGTGACGAAAAAATAGTTCCCGTATTCGAACTACTTAAAATTCCGGCCGTGTTCGAAATCTTTTGAATTTACGCATTGCTGACTCTCCCTTGTCGCCAGTATTGTAACCGTTTGCAACTATCTGTTTTAGATGCTTGAAGCAGATTCATCCGGAAAGCACGGAATAAATAACTCTTTCTCCCTTCCTCGATCTTCCGCTCGTTCGCCCACCCCCTTTTTCTTTCTCTACCTTTTTCTCTCAGTAGAATATTTGAATTTCGCAGATTCCACGTTACCGACGCACGACGCTCTTCGGAGGAAAGGAGAGCGGACGTACGTCGAACGGGGACAGTATTTGTATTGGACGCGCGAGCGCGTGAGCGAATCGAGCCGAGGAATTTCTTCGGAGAATCTTCAGGGCCCCGGACGTAGTGCGAAGACACAGAAGACTGATGCCCCGCGCTGTCGTCGCCTCTCTCGTCGCTCTCGTCTCGTGTCCTGGCGATAGGATGCCAATAGGAGGATGGCGAAGGCGACGGCGGCGGGAGGGACGAGAGGGGGACCTCGCCGTAGCCGGGAGCCAGGATGGGTTGCAGGATGCCGAAGGAAAGGAAGTAAGGAGGATGCCGTAGGTATCCGGAATGGATTACGGAATCAGATGGGATAGCGGTCCGGAAAGCCCTCTCTCTCTATCCGGGCACGACACCTCATCATTCCACCACGTTCGTTGGTGCGACAAAGGGGAGGGGTAGCGAGAGGGGGGAAGAGTTCGGTATCCTTCGACACACACCGCGCGTCAATCCTCCCCTGAGGCGTGCACGGTGATTTAAGTCAGTGTTTACGCTTTCGTGTTTTCCGCGTCCCTACCAGCACACAACATCCCGCCTGTTTGGTCCCCGGTCTTGCAAAGGTCTCGCGTCGGAATCCCTATTCTGCAACGCTGTATCACCCGAATCTGGATCCGGGACATGCCCGATAAACCTCCCGCCGCCTTGTGCTCGCATTCCACAGAAAACGCGGAATATTTAACATTATCGATAGCGTTACATAATGATATACACGTATACACAGATTTTGAGCGGCACGCGTCACTTAAAATAAGCTCTTTTTTTTTAATTAATAATATAAATTCTAAATTGACCAGTATTGATATAAAAACATTAATTTTGCAGTATAATTTTTTTTATTAACACGTTTGTAATAAATCTTTTCCGCGCGTTTTATCTCCAGCAAGTTGATGCAACATAATTACTCGACCGGAAAAGCATGTCAGATTGTGAAATATCAACCTACTTTGTTAATTCGATTTCAATATTGACAGTGAAACGTCGATTTAGCATATGTTATTTTTAAGAAAGCGACAAAATCGACCTGATTGAAGCTTTCTGCGGTGTAATAATAAGTTAAAAGTTAAATGAAGCGATTTATGGTATATATTATATCACACATATTCTCTCTCAATTTTTTTTGCAATAATTATTCTAACATCTGCTATAATCCATCTTGGGAAATTTTGTAGCTTCTATTGTAATAATGAAAATAATTTTATTTATTTATTAGTAAAAGTCTGTTAAAGATTATATACATTAAACAAAACTAACGAGAAAACGTAATGAGATAAACCGTGATTTCTAAATTCCACAATTTGTAACTTTATTAGAAATTGATATACGTGCGGGAGATTTTCGCGTAAAGAAAATAAAGTCGATAGTAATTTTTCGTAAGTAATTTCTTTACGAAGTTCACGTGATAATGCACGAGCTCAAGCTCGTGAAATACCTGCCGCAATGTTTTTAATTATTTTAAAAATCCTCGTTTCACGCTTAACTGAGTGACGCAGCATCATGGAGAAAGAAGTGCAGAGAACCCTCTCGTCCTCTCTCCGTGGTTCCGTGTGTCGAGTATACCGATTCTTGGTGGCGTCACGTCGCGCCATCCCAGAAACTTCCAAAGTTTTAATCCAACTTGCAACATACCGGGGCCGCCGATAGGGGGAAAAGGGAGAATTTGCGTGATGGGAAGGCTCGTCACGAAGAGGATGCATTTTATTATTAGTCCTGCGACGAGTCCTGCTTACCGAAGCGAATTTAAGTCCACCGCTAATTAAATCAGAGCTTCGCTTAACTGCGAGAGAAGATCGACAGCCATTGACGGTTCTCGGATTCTAATTTAGTCAATTGATTAGATCTGTTAATGTAGACGAAATAATAAATGAATCATTCTAATTCTGCCATGTTTGCTAAACAAGTCTTCATAAATATAGTATTCACTTTTTACTTCCTGTTGCGATTAAATTGAGAAAGAAAGAAATAGCACAAACTAACAAATGCAAATTTAGAGAGTGAACAAAAATATATATAGTTATCTATTAATCATAGAATTGTAATTTTAAGTCTATCAAGTAATAATTGAGAAATTCCGTTGACGTCATGACATATTCTTTAAATGAAAAATTCGCAAAAAAAGAAATATATAAAACAAAAATCATAATTTAGATTGATGGAAAATTTAAAGTTGAAATGACAACCAATATCTGTAATGTGCAAAAATTAAGTTAAAGACAAGCAACGATTCGTGCGGGGTACAAAGGGGGTCTAAATACCGGAGTGCGATCGGTTACCCGCGAGTTTTGTGTAAACGCTACATAATAAAATTATCACGCCATTAATACTCGGCGCGGCCGGTGGTTAAGGTTAATTTAATGATTTTCGTTATTGGCTCCGACGCCGTAAAGCTATCCTCGCACATCTGTTGCCGGCATCGATTTTAATATCGTTCCGCGCGCCGTCGCGCGCCGGCACGCCGCTCGGCACGATCGTACCTTTGCAGACTCGGTTTCAAGCCGCGCCAGACGCGCGACATCAAATTTTTCACGACTGTATCGTCGTCTAAGTAACTCGAAACTCTCGTCCTAATTTTATTCCTCTCCGTACGTACACATTACGATATGTATATGTCGTAGGCAAATAGGTTATTTATTATAGGAAAATAATTTTTGACTAGACATATACTATCTGTTATCTACCTATTAAATAATCTATTTGCCTACGACATATAACATCATTTCATTGGGAAATTATTATACCTATCATCATAATTTCATTACAAAAGATTATTATTAATCCTAATTTGTTCCTAGTAAGTAAAGAATGTCTCAATGTCAACAATAGTCGCTACTTATCCTAATATTTAATTCAAACTATAATTACAATATAAAAAAAAAATGAAAATTGTTTTCGCGAGGATATCTTCAGCTTGTTATGATAATTTTCTGACGGGTGTGACAATATCCAAAGTGACTTTCTAGATAATAATCGCAGATACTCCCGTGGGTATAAAGACGGGTAAATGGCCAGGGTCCAATCTGTCCCGGAATCATCCTCGGTAGGTAGTTCCCTAGTCCAGGAGGGAACTGCCCCGCTTGTTATTACCTTCCGCGAATTTCAAGAAACGGCACGAGGCCTCCAGCTTGAGTTACTGAGATTGCCGAAGTTCGACCCTTGTTCGTTCGTCGCGCACTCCGCCGACTTCGTCGTCGTCGTCGTCGTCGTCGTCGTCGTCGTCGTCGGCCGTCGTCGATTCTCGCCCCCTCAAATTCGACTTTTCAATTTGATATACGCGAATCGCGCCGATCTTCTCGCTCCCATCTCCAAGCCCGGCCGGCGGGCTTTTTCCCAGGGTAGCGCCTAAATCACCCCGCTCGCTCGAGGAAGCTGATCCCCGAGTTACGTACAAAGGCGTAGGTGTTATATCAAAGTCGGAATTGACGACTACGGCGCGGAGGGGATACTCGCGCGTTAGAACGTGCATGGCAAAGGATTCTAACGTGTCCTCTTTCGGAGCGAGAATGACGAGAAGAAAAGGCGAGAGGGAGGAAGGGACGATAAAGGGAAAGGACGTTCGATGTGAGCGAAATGTCCTTAGGGGATCGAGGATCTTCCTAGAATGTCTTCGGCACCGTTCCCCACCTCGACCTCGTGCTTTTTATGGGCTCAACTTTTTGAAAGATGTGCAAACGACGAAATTGAACGCGCAGTTAGACGTTAAAGGACGTCTCCCGCTGAATATATGTAGGTGGGCGTGCGCCCGATTTTTCTTGCGCGTTGTTTCGCCGGAGCGTGAGATCCGGAACGGAACGTCGCGTTGAATGTGGAATGATCCCGCGTCGCAGTTATTTATGCTGTCGAGCGCGAGGAGCATTTGTCAAATGGTGCATTAATTATTTATTTAGGAATTTAGATTGAAGCTTTTATCACTGACGTGATGTAAGCGGATTTAATCGCTGGCAGCTTATACGTTTCGATAAAATATTTCATTATTTTAGTATCCGTTAATGTTTGGAAAATATTTTAAAATGTAGTTTTCATAGTAAGATTTAACGCGCGAGATATTTTATAATAACTCAGCGCCGGGGAGGTATTAAAGCGAGACAAGAGCTCGATCAGATCCGTTTCACGTTGACGATAACTTTTCCGTAAAGGATTAATGATGCGTTGTGAGCGCTTGTGTCGAGATAACATGCTTGTTTGTAGACTACGCGCTATAAATTTGCGGGCTGGAGTCAGATAAATGATACTATACCCAAGGCGGTTAGAAGGACCCCTGTGGGGGAATCTTCATCGCGCTGTGAAACTTCTACGATGCAGTGCCTGAGTTGCGCGCCGCTCTCATATCAACATCGATTTTTAACAAAAAGCAGCGGATATATACCGCCTGCGAAATTACAATTTAAATTGGAAACGGACGTCGCAAAACCTGCTCGTATAAGTTAATATTCGTGGGAATTGAATGACGAAGCGGGATCACACAAAAATCTGTGCTATTGATTAAACATTGTCTGCGAATTAAAATGAATAAGAGATTATACGAAAGGGAGAAGAAATGAAAGAGATATCAAAAGCAGATCACAAAAAATCGTGTATATATATACATATATATATATATATATATACACGAAAAGAGAAACGATACACCCGCCTTTTTATATATGTACATATATATATATATATGTACATATATAAAAAGGCGGGTGTATCGTTTCTCTTTTCGGTACATATATCGTGAGAATAAATCGGTGCTACATTTTCTGAGAAGCCAAACAGAATTACCCAAATGACCCCACCTTATTTTCATGGCGTCGAAGTTGAGTTTCCTGCAGCGTTTTGTAATAACGATAAAAGTCATAGAAGCTAATGTCTGAGGAGAAAGGTCGCCGTGCTTTGTTCGAGTTGAGACAATGGCTTACCATGCTGACATTTCTCGGGCGAATCGCCGCGCGCCTAACATTTATTATAACGACCGACGTCCGACGTCGTGACTAAAGTTTGCACTTTTATTAAGCCGCCGTCTTTCACAAAGAAATTCTAATTAGCTTCTTTACGCTGCGCATTTCTTAAACACTTGTTCTTGTGTCCGAGCATATAGACAGCACCACTACTCCGTGAAATTTGAAAGGATTGTATGTCGATACATTGCTCCGAAAGAAAAATTTTTTGAGATATATATGAATTACATGTTAATTCAATGCTAATATAAATTTTGAATAAATAAATTGAAATATTTTTATGTAAATAAAACATTGGAATATTTTTATGATACCATTATTAATTGCATTAAACTTGTGAGTTAATACGCACGAATGATTTACTTTCTTTTGTACATGAAATAAATGATCATATTATTGTGATCATTCACAATAATAAATTCGATAGTATTAAACTTTCACGGATATTTTTTCCAAAGCGAAAAATATTATGATTGAAAAGATAATATTGCCTAACTCAATGAACAATCATCTGTGCACTAACAAGTACCAACCCCTTCTCCTGCTTGTCATTTACTTCAATGAAGGAATTGTCATATGCAAATTGTGCGTCATGTGTGTTTGTGTATTTTGCTATCTATTATATGCTACGTCTTGCATATGTACGAATATATATGATTATATATGTAGTCTTCGTGTGATTACAATGTATTCAAACGTACCTATTAACTTTTCATATTCTTGCTCTGTTATTGGAATATTTCGCGTAGCAACAATTTTGTTCTTCTCCATTTGCATGCACCACTGATTTTTATATTTTATCTTATCTTCTTGTTGTTACAATATTTGTACACTACAATAAAGATTATTATTATTATTATATCTATCGCCCGAAGATATTGCTTTATATGACTTCAGATGTTTCCATCATCGCATTTCGGAAGGAATCGATTTAGATAAGCGTATAACGTAGCAACGCGAACGAAGGACGCGCGCCGCGCGAGACATTTCTCTGAAAGTCGGAGCGGGATGCGTGAAGCCCATTATCGGGCAACGTGATACGTCGGGAACACACGGGCGGACCCGCCGCGAAACCCCGTTGCCCCGCGAGTCGAAGACGGCTGCCGCTTCCTCCCCTCCGGCTACGGCCGAGCCGGCGCGAGCGGAGAGTTCGAACGCGCAGCGTGTGCTGCATCCCTCACTTGGCAGCCAATATTGGTCCACACGTACGTTGCGGTACGCACACTCGGGCGCCGCGATCCGTGCGCTACATACGACCCTCGTCGAACAGGGCAACGGCATACACGACGACGTGTCGCAGCACCGCCGAAATACCGTTTACGGAAACACGCGACGGTCGCGCTTTGTATTGTTTCCAACGTGTTTACATACATCGCGAGTTTGCGCGTCAACGATATACGATTTCGTCAAACGAACAAATTTCTCGATCGTGTTTTGCACATCTTCGTCGAGGGCCTGGCGACGCAGCGGAGTTATTTCTCGCGATATTTTATTGAGATTAATACCCCTCCGGTTTATTTCCCCTCCTCTTGAATTTTATTTCCTTGCGTTTTGCATAAAACGGTAGATGCATATCGGGATGTGCATCAACCTGCTGTCGCCGTGTTATCAGTATGGTAGACGCACACTCGCGCGACCTGGAAATGTCGTCGTTATCCCAACACGCGCATACACGACGGAAAATGCGACGCGTACGCTTTATATTGTTTTGATGTGTTTCGCGGGAATGCGTACTGGGATGCAATGGAGATTGGGTTTAGTCCGGCCATGCGGGTTGGGGGCGAAAAAGGGCTGTTGCGACGATAATTGTGTCTTTAACGGCGCCAGTTACACGCCCGTTTCGCATACGTGACTCCCGAAAGTGAGCTGGGTTCGCTTTACAAAGATAGACATAAAAGAGTATTTCGCTGAATTATTTTTCGTTCATTAACTTAATCAAAAATAATTAGTACACTGCACATTTTCCTGATATGAATTTATGCTACTGCTAATTTTGCATTAGTTTATTATTTTTTCATTTCATTTTTTTCAAAAAATTATGGAATAATGCTTCTTAATTGCCTTTGCAAGCTCCTATTGTCTCAGTTAATTCGCATTTTTCCGGTTTTAACATCACGATGGTATAAGCATCCAGTAAAACGTAAAATATTTAGTTTCGTTTAATTGATCCTATTATGGTGAAAAAGCTTTACGAGTTAAATTCTTATGCTATTGTATTGTACATGTTACAATAAAATATGCTTACATTCTACAATTAAGTATATTTATTTTATGAAGCACACTCAATTAGCATTGTGTAAATAATTCAATGAGATCTCGAGGTAAATACGTGTAACACATATTTATTAACATCTGTTAACATTTCGACAGGAATAAAATTAATATGTCATTAACAAATCAGGAATGAAATTAAATTTTACATTTATATCAACGAGAAGTTCACAGTGCAAAGAATGTTTTTTAAAAAACAATTATCGTCGGGAAAAAATCATAAAACAATAAATTATAATTTCCCTATCACGTTTGGTTCCTATTTGAAAGATGATCACGCGCGATATCGACAATACCTTTTCGACAAAAAAATCAATTCGACAAAAAATATTTCCGTTGGCCGTTTGCGGTATTTTAAAAATAGTGGTTTTACCGTTTTAGTGTTAAGTCTATTAACTTAAAAATATCGTATTTCCGAACCCTTTTAGATACAAACAAAATGAAAAGAATGCCGTTAATGAAATTAAAATATCTTAAAGTTAGATTCTGGCCATTTTTTAGCTACTTTGTATTTGCTTATCTCTTGAGATACAAACGAAGTACGAACAAATTATGTTAGTCATTTTTAATTTTTGTAAAATCGGGCTCTAAGTCGAGCTACAGCGATTATTATTTTGCACTATCGTATTTGCTCCCCGCGTTTGCAAGGGACGATGGAGAGTCATGGAAGTGTGGATAGCCGACGTAAGATAATTTCGTTTAATAATCCTCACAAGTGAGATTGGAAGCGCGCTCGAACGCAATTAATGGAACGTTTCGGTCGCAATACGCTTCGGGGGACAGGCGTAACGTATGCATGACATTCATCGTCGCCGCTTGACATCCCTTTATCGTGGATGCACCTGTACATGCCCGGCCGAAAATTGCTCGTGCAAGACTCGATAAAGCTTAATTGCCGCGCTTTTCCGTGCGTCGTTTACACCCGGTTGGATCAATTTTAAGAACGACGGAATTTTTAACCAGCGCGACATCCTTTGACCTACGTTTTTCAGTTTCTCAATATATCACGCGAAATTACGTAGTTTAATTATATTTGGAACTTTATGCGAAAGAAAACAGTGCGATATATGTTAATAGCTTTTTCATGATATTGTTACGATTCTAATGAAATAATTGGAAAATAAAAAAAAATTAAAAACCCAAGAACAAGAGAATCAAAGAAGTTAAGAATAGAATAAATAGAAATAAGAAATAGAAAATAAGAAAAGTCAAGAGTAGAAAAATGAAAGATGTGAGGAGAATAAGTGAAATAAGAGTTAAAAGTAGGACTAAGAAATTAAAAATTATTTTTTAATTTTTATAATGTGAATTTCCATTGAAAACGTGTAAGTATTATACCTCGTAGCGCACATAATCAATGCGATGGCCTATTTAACAACCTACTCTCTGTCATTTCAGACTGACTGTCGATGACATCTATACGTACTTGTTTGACGATATTTCATCGAGTATCGAGAACGTATCGAATCTGTCACTGTGATAGCGTTGTGTTTCGAAGCGACCGGTAAATCCTTCGTTAAATTTGAGCAGTTTGCGACACGATCGGATGATAATACCGTACGATAGACAAACTTCGTCAAAGTTGCACTGATGGAGATTTTGACGAAGATACAGTGAATGCTAACAATGGTTCAATGTATGATTACAAAGCACTGTTAAGTATCATTGTGTGATTGTAAATTAAAAATGGATAAGCAATTGTTAAACAATATTTAATAACAAATAAACAATTAATGTATTTAATATATCGAACAAAATTCATGACTGTCCACGAATATTTGTCTGTCTTTACGTTCTAAAGTCATTATACTAAAATTTCACGTAAAAAAAAGCCTTTTTCGAAGTCTCGAACTAACCAAATATCCCTTCTTCGTCCGTGAACTTCCTGAGAGTTGCGGCGCGTCTTGTTATTTGCGTAGCCGCATTTACATTCCGCAACCGTAAAGGACAACCGAGGGAAGTGCGAGTTAAACAACTCCCCGAGATCTGTTGGACTGCCACGAATTTACCTAACTCATCAGTTTGCCTGTTTCACTGAAATCTATTAATCTTGTTCGGAACAATTTTATTATCCTCTCACGCAGCGAGATTGAACAATGACGGTCATCTTCTGGCAGTGTATCGATTTTCTAACGAAAAAAGTCGGCAAGAGGTAATTGGTTTTTTCTCGCCGGAAACACCTAATCGTCCGGGAAAATTGCAGCAGGCAGATATCTGATGAGGACTTTCTGGCGCGGTTCTCTCGTCGACAATATACTATATTTCTTCCCCCCAGTTTTTCTGCCTTTTTTCATGCCTTCCTACCAAATATTCCTCCGTAATCGAAATGCATATATACATGAGGTTGAATGCTGTTGATGTGAGACTTAAGCGTGCGCCAGTTGATGAAAAAAGGAACGGCCCGTGAATCGACGTAAGGATAAGAAGAAGGGGAGAAGAGTACAATAGTTGGAGAGAGAGAGAAAGAAAGAGGGAAGAGAGAATAAAATGTCACGGTGTGAAACTAAGGCTAATTTAACGGCTTCATTGAAATGCAGAAATATTATAGCGAATATGTTGATTTAAATTAAGTATTTTACCATTTCTTTTTACGTTGCAAGAGAAGAATTTTATAAATTGATTGATGTATCAAATGTCACACATGTTCTATTACAAATTCTTCGATGAGTTTTATATTTATTTTATTTTATAAAAATTTCATTAAAAGCTAATATTATAATAATAATTTTTAATTATTAATGTTAAATACTGCAGTAATAATTATATTGAATCAAAGTTTATTGAGATATAATCTATTTATTTGGAATTAAAGTAATTTTAAGTAATTAAAAGTAAGAAGTTGGATACTTCTTTATTCCACTCGTTCCTTTTTATTAATTTACTTGACATTAAACGATAATTTGTTTTCAATTTTTTCGTTCAATCGTTTTTTAAATTTTTTAAATCTTTTCTTTCGCCTCTCGTTTGATTCTCTCTGATCTATTTTAAACAGATACACGGCCGATTCACTCAATATAAAACGCACACATACATATATGTTGAGAGCGAGGGATTCGTAGAGGAGTGACAAATGCCAAAAAAGTCGCGTGGAGGTCCAGAAGGATGAAAACGAGCAATGCGCACTTTCGGGGCTTTCTAGGAGAGGAGGACAAGGAGAGATGATGCAAGAGGGAAGAGGCGATGTGTCATGCGACTCGACGTGTGTTCGGCGGGACGAACAAATTTCCATTAGCCGGTTCAACTTTCCATGGTGACCTGGGAAAACCGGGTGACCACTGCCAATCAGCACGACCCTGTTTCCAAACCGCGCAACGGGAAAAAAAATGTCAGCAGGCCGCCTTTAACGCCGCGCATCTACCGACGCTCTCTGCGGATGTTTCCGGCGGTTTATCTGAACGTTATTACGAATTGTTATGGATGAGTTGCGTTTTGCCTGCGGCTACGTATGTATATACTGCGCTCGGATAATTCGTCGCCCCGCGACGACATTGAACACACATTTCGCGAGGAGTCTAAAGACTTTAAGGGAAACGCGTAGCTGCGTTAATTTTCAGATTTTCGAATTTCCGAAATTTTTGTGCCGCAGATTTAGGATCCTATGTCGCAATCTCTCGGAATTTGAATCAATTATGTTATATTGCGCATGTATTTTTCCTACAGCGCAAAATGTACCAGCGAGCCTGGTTCCAGGCTACGATCCGCAAGATGGCAAGCAAGGAAATCAGCAATAAAACATATTCCGTCCCGCGGGCTTTAGAAACCGGATCGATTCAATTCCGGGACGTGTGTGCTTACGGTAAAATTGGTTTACGCCGCGGAGGATAAAACCCGCGTATGTTTTGTCTGAGAGCTTAACCGCTATTTTAGCCATCTCTAAAATCATTGTTTTTCATCGGTTTCTGACGGAAACGAATTTCCTGCCCTTTCTGCTCCCTTTTCTCCCATCCTTTCCTCGCTTTATCGCATTCCTATTTATTCCTATTATTTTATATTATCATTCCTATTATTTTATATTAATAATATTGTATATCTGTAAGTTTTATGTATTACACAATAATTATTATCATGATGCATTTTGTCATAATATTCATATTTTAAGCTGTTCATTAATTAAATCGCTGAATTTAATCGCCGTTTACTTTTTAGTGATGCAAAATCATTTTTGAGCAACACTGGCCTCGTTGAGTTCTACCGCAACTTAATTTGGTATTTTCTACTTTGCGCTCCGCATCTTTTACCTGCCGTTCTGTTGAAACTTGTTTTGCGGACATTCCGACCATCGGAGTGTTCCACTTTGCTCGTGCTTCTGCATAGCAGCCGTAAGCAATGACCGCTTAGGCAAACCACTCATCGATTGCTTTTCGCTACCTAAGCTTAACAAGCTGACAACCACAATATAGACTAATGATACTAATACCGTGTAGAAATACTCACGTTATGCTTGCTTCGCTAGCCCAATTGTTGACTCACCTCTTGCAAATGTATTTATATCGTCTGCTTAAACAATATTCACCATGCCACAAAATGTAGCGGTTGAACAAACTTTCATGGGTGAGTGATATTATCAAGGCATTATATCGCCATCTGGATATTTGTTAATTATTCGGAGATGAAAACTGAAAGCGAGCGACGAATAATAAGTGATAATCTGTGTATGTGTGTATATGTGGTGGGGGGGGGGATGGGGGTGTTGGAGAATTGGGGAAAGGAGAAATGGGTGTGTGGGGGGATGAGGGATGGTTATGAATGTGTGTGCACTCGCGCGCGTTTGCATAGTTTTAAATTAATAACTATTTAATAAATAGAGATTAGCATTATAAAATTATACCTATGTATAAAAATTCTATATATATTATAAACTATATAATTATTTTAACCTATTTAAAATTAAATAAAAATTGTTTTATATATTTTTCCAATTTCTATTTGTATACCTTCACTAAAATTATTAAAACTATACTTTTTATAAATAATTGTTATAATTTTTTCGTATGAAAAAAGGTTAACAGTCGGTATTTTTCCTCGTTCAGTCTTCGCCATAATAATAATCGAGAGAGAAAGCGCCATGTACGCGAGATACCCTTACGGCTTCCCTTCACGCCTTCTGGATCGTCTCGAAACCGAGCGGTGCGATTCAATTGTGGCGCGAGCGAAATTGTTCCGCTGCTGTTACGCAACAACGAGAAACATGCATATCACATGCGTATGCAGAAACGATTTATCTGTCGGGGCTTAGTCGTTATTTCAGCACCGTCGTCGCCACACAAAATTACATTAACATAAACACGGCCGCGGTCGTATGCATCAAAAAGTATATCGCGCATTGCGCTTAGAGCGCTGCTGGCCTTCCCAATCAATATCCATTCGAAATTTCAACGAGGCTGCTCGGATCGATATCCATTCAAAATTTTCCGACGAATCGAAAGAAGACTCGAAGCTGCCTTCATATTTCAAGATAATTATCACAAGTAGAAATATTGATAAATCGGTTTTCCTTGCGATAATTTCATATGCACGTGGAATCTTGCGGCGTTGGATTAAAAAGGGCCGTTTTCGGCCAAAATAAAAATTCCTAACTTTCAGCACGATTGTAATATCATTTCCACATTTTTTTATTTCAGATTATTGTTTCTGATTTATAAAAGAAATTCTCAATGGATTTGATCTCGGTACATGATTTCTCTCTACGCTCGATTCTCTCTCACGCTCGAAGCGTCGATATCTCGCGGGAAAATATCAGTACATCAGTGACTGGCTGGCTGCCTTCTATCTCGGCCGATCGTTCTTTTATTTACGGCCGCAGGCTTGTCTCGCTTGTGTATCCCACGACGATCGGCATCGTGACGCATGTATTCCGTTGTAGAAGAAAGAATATCGGAAAGTGATTTTGAAAGGTTCGTTTGCATCAAAGTAGTAGGATGCCCGGCATCATTCGAAATGAAATTGCTCGAAATCGTCGCGACGAATACCTTGTTTCGCGCTCTCGCGTTTGAAGATTTGCCGATTGATTGGAATTAGTGTGAATTAAGTCGATCAAAAAATCAATCAAATTTTTTTGTCAAACTCTTACGTCTATTTCTACCGATGTAGATTAATTTTGGTTTAACTTACTTTCTACCTTTCTCTACTTCTGAAAATTGGAAAAAGATACAAGTTAAGTTAAATTGAGATTAAAGTTAATCTACATTGGTAAAAATGAACATTAGACATGCTGAAACTTAACATATCTTTTCCGATACGCAATTCATAGATATGCATGCTTGAAAACTTTTGTTTTGGATTAGTCATACGCGCTCGTTGTGCGAAACAGATTTGCTATTAATTATATCGCTCATTATTTTTAATTAGCTCATTATTATGCTACGGAAATTAATCAGCTGATAGATGAAATTTAATTTTATAATTTAGCACAAGAACTTTGTACTAAAGAATCACTATATTTATCAATACGAAGTTGACGTTATTGAATTGGATAGAGAAAAATAAAGGAACAAGTAATAGTATGCGCAAAAACTATTCGTATTATCGAGCATATGAAACTCGAAAATGAGACTGCCTGCGAACGCACTCGACTCGATGTACCAGGATTAAACTATTATTCGAATAATCTCGGAGTAAAGCGAGCAGTTACGAGCGATCCGTAACTTCGGCGCCGTTGCAGAAAGTGGTGACGAACTCATAATTGTAACCATTAGGAACATGGTATGTCATGGCCAACTAACGTCTATAACTAATTTACTTGTCGTGCGGGCATTTCCGACTTGGCATATCCAGGGCGTATTTATTACGAATCGGGAATGTCGAATATGTGTGCACGCGTGAGCAACTTTAGCGTCCGATTCGATCCGACGCTAACACAACGTTCGCTTATAAATATTAATAAAATGAAATAGGTCCGATGCGAGTCGAAAATGTATTCATATACCGAGGATGTACACGAGATTGCATCCAACGTGGCATATGTGTAAATTGACGTCGAATGGTTTTCAAGTGTAAGACATTAAATTTAACTATTCTGAATTGGAATATTTTGCAACGATAGGGAGATAGGGAGAAGCGATATCTTGATATTCTAGATATTTGCCTATATAAAAGGATTCACGTGTAATGATGTAAAAAGTATTAAAATCCAAAAAGACACGCATTTTTTTTTAAATCGCAATAATTAAAGTGTCGGAATTAAACAAAGTTGAGAAGATTAAAGTTATCCACGGCAAGTTTAAAATCTACTGAAAGAGCTTGCTAATACTTTTAATGCAACGAGATTTGCAAAGGCAAAAGTTCGCAAAAGCGGAAATATGGCCGTGCCGCGGGATGGAATATGGGACGCTCTTAATTATTCCGTTCGAGGCAACGCGTTACGCCGTATTAAGCTTTCAAAATTCGGCCAGTTGCGCCTTTCCGAAACGACGCGCATTAAAATACACGGTTGACAGAGAGAAATAGAAATGATCCGATTTGAAAGAGTAAAAAGGCACGCATTATGCTTGCCGGCGCGCGGGGCGTTAAATAAAAACCCATTCGACCGGTATCTGCACTTCAACCACATGCCACGGCCATTTGCATCTCATTCCGAACGTTATATCACTTTCATTAACGAAGTGGAATAGTAGATTTCCGGACTCACGTGTTGCGGACGCAAATTTCGCGCAAATGCGCAGTGCGCATCGCGCAATAAAAACTTCAACTATGCGCGATTGTGGGAAGTTTTCGACCTGCTCGTGTTACCGTGGCGCAAAATCGACGGAGATGAAAATTGCAAATTGCGGTCGAAAGAAAGGTGGAAAGATACGTATTTCGTTCGGGGAAACTTCCATTGCGAATAAAATAGAATTCTATTTTAGGAAAGAAGCGATTCTTTAAGCACGAACGATGTAGGTAAGTGTTACGAAGTATAACCAACGACACATTTATAATTATCTGTGTTGCTCAATCGACTATGTCATATTTGTGGTGCTTTATCGTTTCCGGCAAAATCACAGTTGAACGAATATTTTGTTCTAATTGACAGAAAACCTTTAATTATCATGACTTGTAATGAAAGATATGACACTTTCTTTCATTCAATTCAACGATTCCTCGATCCATTTAAATACCATCTTTTTTCATAAATTATTTGTTTTAGAGTTCTAATTAATATTAAATATTAAAATTCGATTGAAAGAATTTAATTTTTTAAATCTTTAAATCTTTAAAAAGTGAATCGCATTGTATTAAAAAAATATTCTTTCTTCTACGTCTTCAATTATAAAATTTATTTTTATTTATCTTGACAATATTCTGAAAAAATATTTGCGAAACAATATTTTTGAGAAAAAATAAATCCCGATTTGTTGGAAAAATTTTCAAACAAGAGTCGAACTTATTAAAACCTTGATTTCTTCTGTAGAAAAAAATTCCAGCGTCGAAGTGTGTTAAGTGTTAGAAACTTTAAACGATAAAACTTTTCTTAAGTCAATTTTTTCAATCATGCCTCTGCTGTCTGAGACGCCTCAGATGGTAAGTCGTTTCGTGATCGCGGACACTGCTGGTCTTGAAAAAGATTGGCATGAATTGACGGTGAGGCGTGTAATGAGGACGGTGTATCGGCACTCGCGACAAGTAATCGAATGAGAATCACGGTGGCCGATAGAAACATTATTGACGCTGTCAGAGCCGACGAGAATTAGGTTTAAGACACTTCCGGGGAAGAAGACACTTCCTTTAGCGAGAGGGGCAGAATCGAGAGGATCCTCGAGATCCTTTGGCCCTAGGGGCGTCCCTGTTCTCAACGGGGACAGGATCGAACGACGGATAATATTTGAGTTTTCGAAGGCCATCAAACGCGAACGCGGGGGAGACAAGGCCGAAGGTCGTGGGTTAAGTAAGTGGTTAAGAGGATGGCGCTGTGCTGCTGGGGTAATGGAATAAAAACACTCGACATATACACACACACACATACACACCGATGTCACCACCTTCGACCCAAGGGGGTCGAGTAAGAAGAGCAAAAGGGTGAATGTCTTGCGCTCTCTTTTTCCTCGGACCTAGCGAAAGAAGGAGGACGCGCGCCACGAGAGTTTCATCGAAAAACACTCGTATCTCAGGTCTTCGAGAAACGTAGCGCGAAAATATTTCGCGATCAGCAGAGTTGGAATATTCTTTATTAATATCGGGATGGCGTATGATTTCTCTGTTGTTTCACGTCCCCTGTCAAAATATTGCTATTAGGTGTATGGTTTTTTCAGATGTCTAAAAAGTTAGATATACCAGCCAGAGCATATTTTAATATATCGTAATATTTTATAATACTTGCAGACATCAAATTTTATACTTGTGCACTAATTTTGTGTATAAATATTAAATATTTTGTTCATTCAGTCAATTTATAAAAAGATAAGAAATAGATTATCACAATAAAGAATTATTAAATAAGTATATTACATATTTTTATATTGTTTCTTAAGATAATAATTTGGATTTTTGAATTTAATAATATAGTGTTTTATATATTATTAACAATAATTTAGAAAATACAATTTATACTTTAAGAAACATACATTATTTTCTTGAGAAATGAATTATTTTTATAATTTTGGAAAAACTTTTCTCAGCTTGGTTTAATGATCTTATCATATTTAAAACGCCATATTTTCTTCCAGTTACAAACTCTGGGACGAATATAGAATTGAGTACCACCACAGACTAGAGTGAAATTAATGTACTTGAATCGAATTATGCGTTTAAATGGAGGAAATATGAAATTTCCTGATATTAAGGGGCGCACATCGGTATCTGCTCAATCGACAAAGTTGATTACGATCGCGTTTCAACGTAAATTGAACAGACGGGGTCAGGTCGGAAATTTTCGTTAATGGAGCCGGTGTGATACATGCGTAAAGAGCTCTATGCATGTGTACGCATCTGCAGCCTCTTTTTGCGCACGTATGACTGCTTTGGACGTAGTGTGTATGTTTGGGATCGCAATTAGTTTGTAGGACCGCACGTTGTCCTCGATGGGCATTCATTACTAATGCTGCTAATGACGCTTGTCTTGTGCGTCTGGAACACGAAGTAATAATAGTTGAATATACAGGCTATAGCTCGCCAAAAACGGTAACAGTTACATGCTTGCCTTTTGAAGAATAAAGCGGAATTTTTTATATTACGGTGTTTTATACTTTTCGGTTATTTCTTCGAAAGATAAGAGATCACATTTGTAAAATCCGCATTATGAAAGTCTATAACATGTATTTACTAGTTACGACTGGAAGTATAAAGTCAGTGCAAATGCAAAGTTTTAATAGCGCGAAACTCCAAAGGGAGGACTATAAACTGCAGGACATTCCTACCCCTTTCATTATTCTGGGGCAATCCCTTTGGAACTGCGAGAATGTATTTAGCGACACGAAAAATTTTTACGCGTTAATACAAATTTATTCCACGCCTACACGTATGTTCTTTCATTCTTTATTGAATTACTTTTCCATACGGAATTACATGTATCTTATAAAAAAAGTTAAGAAATTCTTATAATATTCAGGTTTACGAAATCAGTGTATTCAATCAATATAAGAACGACCAAAATATATTCGGTTAAAAATATATTCTATTTTTAAACATTTTAAAGATAAGAAACTCCTTTTATCGCCGCGAACAAACTTTGCCGGTGCGCGGAAACACTAGTAAAACATTGAAGAGCGGAACAATTTATTTTTATGGAAATACGCGCGTACATAAAAGATTTTCGTAACACATGTCCCATGGAAAGTATGTTCATTTGCGAAGCCCTGGGGTTTCACGCGTCGCGTATCATGCGAAAATTAATTGGGTGTGGATGTATATTTGCCGAGTGTGAAATTTTTATTCGTCCGTCGCGTCCGCAATCAAATCGTTCATGCTATGAATATCGCATAAATTCAATTCCGTATTGCATTATCTTGTTACGCGAATAGGATTTGACCGCGCGAAAAGCGGCGGCACTTTATTTCAATATTAAATGCGTTTCCGATGTCCCATGCCTTTAATTATTAAATTTATGCGAGAAAATGCAATAGCACCGGCGAGAATAAAAGGAAGGTGCAAGTGGAGAATAACAAGAGAGAGAGAGAGAGGGGCGCCATTTAAAAATGCTGAATAAACATGAAGGCACGGAGGAATTCTTTGCCACAGACACAGTATAACTGTACACGCATTAGCACAAATGACGCGCAATTTGCGAATAGTGTCATTCTTTTGAGATTATATTGCAGGTTTAAATAAATTATATTATCGATTTCCTCGTCATATCAAATCGCTGCTTGTATATTTGTTCGATAAATTATAGGATTCAATCTAATGTTCCACAGTAGTTTTTTTCATAATAAAAAAACTATAGGTTCAAGTTTTATCGAATTATTTCATCCTGAAGAGATATGAAGAGTTTTCTTTTATATGAAAATAAAATTAAAATATTTGATTAAACTTTGGTTTGCCTTGTTGGGAAAGTCTAACCTTTGTCTGACTCTGCTCTTTTCTACTACTACTGCTTATGTTTGACTCCGCCTGTCTTTTTCTACTTCTGCTGCTAGAATGTCTGACTTTGTTTATCTTTTTCTACTTTTAATGCTAGTACGTGGCGGAAAATTAATCAAAGTTCATTAACTCTCAATTAGTATTCATGGAAAGAGTTTTAGTACAACAAAATCTTTTACATTTTGACCAATGAGAGGCGCAATCTCTATTAACGGCACATTGAAAAAAAAAATTTATTTCTTACAAAGTTATAAATATTTTAACCATGGTAACGTTAACCACCCCCGAGTTTCAGCTTGTTCACCGGCTCGCCGGCGACCACGACGGCAAGTCTCCTTGGTATCGCGGTCGACTTAAGACGATGCCGCCGGCGTCCACCGGGGATCAAACCCTTGGCACACTCACAAAGTGGGGATTCGGCGTTCCACGTGGAGGCGGAGCGACGTCGCGCGTCGGGGTGCCGAACCGACGCGGGGGCGTCCAACCCCCGAGACGCCTGGTGGGGAGCCGTGGCAAACGCAGTCCCCGACGGATCACCGAGACGGTGCAACGCGTTCCGTCGGCTCCGCTCGGTACCCGGACGAGTCTTTCGCCACGTGACTGTCGTCAGACACCGCGCTGACTCCAAGACGCTCGATTGGGTTTCGCGACAATCGGAGGGGATTCAGAGGGTTTCTCAAAGGTACTTTGACAAGAAACCCTCTCGACTGACTCCGAAAATCAAAATATTATAAATTATAAGAAGACGGGGAGTAGGGTTGCATGATTATGACGGGACAAGGTGAAAGGAACTGAGTCTGCGAGATTGGTCGCGAGATTTTGAAGTGTATCTTGAAGAATTCGCAATTACACGGCGTTTACACGATCGTTTCGCGGTTAGACACGTGATTCGCGGGGGTGGCGCACCCCGAGAACGTCGTGAATGGTGTTGAAAGGTGATGACCGTGTTTTCCTAAGACCGTTAAGGGCGGTTCGTGATGTTTAGCTGCTACGGGAGATTTTAAGTGTACGGATTATCGGGGATTGACTACGTCCTGATAAGGTAAATCCTTCATTTTAGGCTTATAACCGTTGTTTTCGTTTATACTTTTTGGAATGCCTTTAATCTTTTCGTAGTTTGTTAATCTAGAAAATTATTGCAGATCGATAGACGTGAAAATAATTTTTTTTATTAGCGAGATGACAATATTGTTACTTTTTGTTTTTAAATATTTCATTCCTTACTCTATTTCACAGAATACTTCTACTTTATTATTATTTACTATTACTTTATTCTTTTCTTCTCTATAAATTCTTTAATAAAATTGAAATTAATTATTAATTTTCGTTAATTATTTAAATAGATATGTATATTTTTATCTTCCGTTACAATTTGAATGAATATTCTGAAAAAAAAAAACAAGTTTTATTTAAAACAGACTGGCTAAATAAGTTTTCTTATTTTTTACATGCAACTTAAAAAAAAATAAAAACCATTTGTCATTTATATTAAAATATTATTTTCAATCTATTTATTTATTGATTGCTTGAAATAGAATTCAAACTAATCGACCCAGTTCGTTCAACTAAAATGAAATCCAGTTAATTCAATTAAAGATCCGCAATTAAATGAAAGCAAATTTGATACGTAAACAAAATTATACATTAGATTAGTTATTTACATTGCGATGGAAGAGATGAACATTAATCGTAATTACAGTTAGACTTCTGTGAATAAACATGTATAAGACAGACATCGCGACAATAGAAATTTTCTGCCATCCAATTTTCTGGTACGACTCTCGTAAATGAATATCTCATACCTGACATGTACCTCTTACACCCAAAAACGAGGCATCCAACTACAGAATTAATTCTTTACAGAGTTTGCGACGATGCGGCGAGGCAGATCGACGCGATGCCGCCTCAAAGCAATCCATGAACAATTATCCGCTACGTTTTTTAAAACGGGAGTTGCCGCGAGTTCCTCCTTTTTCTCTCCCGTAGCGCTTTTATGCTTGCGATATTCATGGCCCGCGGCGAGAGATCGTAAAATGTGACTGTTTCGCAGATATACCTGTCTCTGCCGTTTCGTTCCTTCGCTTGAAAACGACGGAAATAGCGACGGTTTGCGCAATACCGTTTATTCCTGCTTTCGCTTTCCGCTTTTCCGAAGCACGCTCTCATGGAATTCTCATTGCTAGGTTCATTGAAAAACGGATAGATTTTGTGATGTGGCGTTAATTAGAAACGTGAATCGCAGCTTTATATCCTACCTTTTTATCAACAGCTTGATCGTTGCTGAATATCTAATTTGAGTTGCTTTACGATTCTGTGCCTTCATGCAATATTGCGGAGGCAATTTTAGAAATTCGCGAAAGTTTGATATTCTTTTATCAAAATGATAAGAGCAATATCAAAATTCTTGACAACAAAAGACGATATCAAAATTTCTAGAGTAAAGAGCGATATAAAAATTCCGGCAAATAAAAGGTTCATAATTAATAAAGTGAGAATAAAACGATTTTCATCAAGATGATTTTTTTTCAAGATTAATAATTGGCAATTAAAAATGTAGCAAAGATATAATGAGGCAGATTTTTTAGTTATTATGTTGATGCAAACTATTTTCTTTGTCGATATTATATCAATTAATTAAATTTTAATTATCCTCTATATAATAAGGTATTAGAATTCATAGCGATAAAAAGAGAGGCATAAAATTATAATGAATTATTTTCTATAAATGTTCTGTGTATTTTAGATGATAGATAGATAGATGGATGGATAGATGGATAGATTACTTTTAAATCAGTTTAAAATGAGATAAGAGATATAATAAAGATTTAACAAGTTCGAATTACACGCAGGAAGTTTAATTACTTTTAAATAAGCGCGCGCGCGCGGTATATCTTTCTAGTTTCCCCTCCTCATATTTTCCCACGGCGCAACACGCGAAATTGGATGAGAAAGGTAATCATTCGAATTATCCTGCCGCGGGATTCGCGTTTTCCAATAATTATGGAGCAACCATCCTGCCAAGCCATTTATCATTTAAATATTAATTCGTTGTTTTTCGCGCGAGAAAGTACACTTTCTTTTTGATTGATTCCGCTGGCCGACATCGGCCGAGCTATCAGTGCAGCGCTATTGAATATTTAATGGTAAACACGCTTGTTTTTCCTGCTTCCTTTCTTCCGGACGAGTTAGCGATAACGGATATAATTTTTTGCTTTTGTTACAATCTCTCATTTTTTGTATGTAATTTACATATGCCTATCAACATAATATTTCAAAAAAATATTATTCTTTATAATTATTTTAATTAATCATTACATTAGCTTTTTAATTGCAAAAAATATACTTGAAATGTGATAATATCGGAAGTAACATGCAATCTGTTACAATCTAGCTGAATATAAATGCCTAGAAGAATTTTTAAAATCTTTGTAATTTTTTAAAAATGTATTTCCAAAAGACGCATGTTTTTAACAGATGGTATTTAAGTCGTAAAAGTTACTGCCGAAAGTTACCTCAAAGCTCCTGCGTTTCAACGAAGTTGATTATTACCAGGCTGCGGAATTATCACCTGCGTTAAAACTTTACTCCCTCGCGATGCGAACAATAAGTCGCGCGAATTTCACCGTTTAATTCAGACTATTAGGAACACTAATCAGCGTCAAGTCCGACGGCGGAGCGGCGCGCGGCGGGTCGCGCCGAAGAAGCGGTAGTTGAAGAGCATGATGTACGTCCGATTGCGTAAATCTCGCCCTACCCCTCTAAAGCGGGAACGAAATTAGCATTGACTTAACTTAAACTACTTAGGAGAAAGCGAGGGCGTGCGCGCCTACCCGCACCCCCTTATATGGGAAACTTCATAGTTAGATTAACTCGTACGGCAAAGTAAGTTACAGTACGTGACGCATCCATTTTCCTGCAAGCTTTTTTTCCTTTTATCACGCTCCTCTCATCTTCGCGGTTTAAGCGCGACTCGCCAGCCAGTCACGCCGCCGTCGCTCGCGTCAGCCGTGCGCTTTATAAGATTTATGCGGAAATGATATTACACGAGAGAGTGTGTTACACGAGACTAAAGGGGAACTACGCTTGTCGAGCGGTTAATAGCCGGGGCGATAGGTATTTGCGCGTGTACATAATTTATAAGCGTATTAATTCATACGTACTCTCTCTCCAAACCACCGGTTCTTAAATTTTGTATCTATGTCCGAATATGTTCCACTTGTACATACAATTTTACATGTATCAATTCAGTGCTTTCAATATTGCTTGAATTGGCTTTAGAATGGAAATTAATATTGCACTCTTGATTGACGTTCATTCACCTTTTTCTTCTTTCCAGATTAGTTTCCAAACACACAAAAGTAAATCGTTATTTTTGTATTTTTTTTTTCGATCTCGCTATATCTGTAAACTAAGGTTAATCAATCTTTATGATTCAGTTCATTCGTCTTTTACGGAAACCCATGTCAAGAAATCTATTTTATGACTCGTCTTATATTTTTACGGGCGGGGATCTTTTTTCTTCGATCAAAATACTCAGTCAACACACGTAGTTGCTATTTCGAGTTTAAGGTCGGCAATGTACTCTGTTGGAGTTGTATTGCCGGTTCAATCTTTGTACCGTAAATATAGATTAGTTTAAGCGGGACGTGGGATCGATCGCTCGTAGCCGAGCTAATAGGTTTTCAGTCGGAGGGAAGGTCTACTAGTCTCTGCTAGAGTCCGCTTAATTAACCGCGCCAGCTATTTTCTCTTCTATCTGTTCGTTTCTTCCGATGGAGAGAGTATGCGATATAATCGAGGAAACGATGCGCTTTGCGAAGATAGAACGATTGAAAACGATAATAGAGTTCGATATTTTAATGTGGAAATCTTTGACATAGATCCCGTATTATTATTTCATAAAGTGATATGCACTTGGCAATTTTAATTTATAAAATATATGAAATAGGTAATAAAATAAAGGTATAATTTATTACAAATAAAATACAATTACAAGGAAGAGAATTAGTAAATTATAAATTAATTTTTAACTAAAATGATTAATAACCGATTATTTTATAACACACTTAAAAATACAATTAACATATAAAGTAAAGAGTATATATTTTTTTTATAATCGGCATAATATTTTGTGTTGTTTTATTTTATGTATTATTTATTTTAATTTAATTAACTTTAAACAATATTTTAATAATCATAATTAAATATTAAAAAATGTAAATACTTTCCCAAATAAAAAAAATTAGATTTTACTTATCGAGCTGTAAACGATTTAAATTAGTAACCATTGATATCGGATACTTTATAGGCTAGAATTCGTGAACCATATTCAAATATAAAATATCGGATTTCCCATTCAATCATCTCGTTCATTTTACAGATTTATTTTAACCAATTTTCACATTGCTTTATTTCTACGAATGTATTAACATTTATTGCAACATTTATTTTTACGGTTGTACACACACGTGACAATTCCGATTTATATTCTGGCTTACAAGCTCGATTATTATTGTATCATTAATGCGATACGATTGATCAATTCCCATAAAACGTAAATTTAACGGCGTTATTTTCTTCTCAGTATTCCATTACAGCGAGTAAAATTAAAATTCCGCGCGCGTCACAAAAATGGAGCGGTAGAGAACACATATAGATCTCCGGCGAGACTTGGGGGTTCAACTATTTATGACGCACCCTGTACACGCCTCGTTCGCCCGAAATGACGGATTTGCGACTCTCCGGTTTTACTCGAGTTCGCCTCGTTTTCGAGTATCGCTTAACTTCCTGCTCATGTGGGTCATGTAAGTACCGAACAGGGAGGTATCGATACACATACGCGCACGTGCAGGTATGTGTGAGTGATATATGTGCGCTTACGTTTAAGGGCGCCGTTTTAACCGGAGAGGGAGCGGAATGCGACTATCGGTCGGGAAAAAGAAAGGACGTGAGGGAGGAGAGAAGAAGGTGCAGCCGAGAGCGAATCGTTTTAAACTACCATCCACTTCACATTCCCGATTTCAGTTAGAGGCTTGTTTATTTCCTTTTTGGGCTTTCCGAGGACTTGCATTATACGCTCGTGCGCCACCAGAATGCAGCGCGCAACGAGAAAGGGCAGGAGGAGATGCGGGAAGGTAGGACGAGGAGAGAGAAAAGAGGATCGCGGGAGTGGACTATCAGTGAACTATCGAGCAGCATCCCGCTGCCTCTTCCTCTTATTTGCTTCCTTCCCGTCCATTAAGAATCTTGACAATCGATTCGGCATTTTATCCTTCATTCCGATTTATACGATTTTCTGAAACGCTTTCGCCGAAAAAAACGACGTATTTCATACGTTTTGTATCCCCTCGTATGTAAAGCTTCGGCGACATGGGCCGTAGTTTTTCTAATTTCAACAATTCAACCCGCAGTATATTATTTCTTCTTGTTTCATTGAAACTTTGAATTACTTGGTATTACCCAAGACAGAGTAAAACTAGGCCAGTGAAGATAAATTTGTGCTGTAAGAAAAGAAGTTTGCAAAACAAATTTATATGTTCAACCTATTTATATGTTTGAAAAAAAAAGTACGCTATATATTATCCCACAGAGTCGTTTCACTTTATAATATACGAGCGGTAATAATAATAAACTCCGGTGCTAAGTACTCAAACTCGAAATGATAAAAAATAAACCGTTGAAGAATGCATCCCCGGCGATGACATGATGGTTGACACGGTCGACTTTCAAGCGCAATTAACGTTTTAATTCCCCTCTACCGGGACAATAGACATTGACGTTGTTTCACAATGTGGGAACAGTTTAATAAACGCGGCATTGTTCAGCTCACGGTTACGAGGCCGTTGAAAAATTTCGATTATTTTGCGCTGGGCGTTGTCGGGGCGTTGTGACAAAAACCGCAATTATCGATATATCGCGCGGCGTCCGCCGTGTCGCATCGCGTTGCATGTAAAAATTGGACGCATCAGCCATTGAAGGCGAAGGGCGTTAAAGTGATTTATGCTCTCCTCTCGGTTCATATTGTTGCTTCTATCGCGCGCGTCGCCGCGCGTACATGGATATCCGGAATTTATTAGCTTGACAACCGCAGCGGCTCACTCTTCAGCAACAAAGAGGATATCGTTCACCTGCTGTAAATTTGCGACGATTACGTTACAACGAGGTCCGCGCGTCTAGGTGGATCGTATCACGTCAGAGTATAATTTTTGTATATCACGTTATATCACGTTAAATCTCGTAAACTCAAACTTTTTAATCGCGCGAGGAACGCAATATTGTTTTATTTTATTTTAAGTTTTTCAGCACTTTCAGCTGTCGCGCACTTTTTTTTAACCTCATTTTCAGAGCTTTTAACATTCATAGTGCTTGGAAACGTTAAGTGTCTAGACGCAACTTTCGAGAGTAAAACATGACGTTAATATGCTTTTCACTATTTTGAAGACTTTGTATCGCCGTGTAGAGGCAATACTATAAATAATATCTTAATTCGTCCGGATATTAAAAGACATTCGTTTCACGAATGTATTACATAAAAAATTTAACTTCCTCAAGTCGGAAGTTTCACGCGCATTGATCTGACAGTTCATTTAATCATATCCGCCGAACAAAAATGATCGAGCATCTCGATGGGGAGGGAAGAAAGAAGCGAGAGGGCGGATAAGCTTTTAAGTATCGAGGTTTATAGGGTAACTCTGAAAATATTTGACTCAAGCTCGCTAAAATTGGATATTAGTACATAATGCAACACCTGCGATCTGTGCGGCGTCCTACGTGTCATTCCACCGCCATACCAGAAGAAGAACGACGGGGACGAGAGCGGGAGGGTGGAAGAACGGCGCAGCGAGGGCGAAGAGCAAAATCGTTTAGCACGCGATCTTCTCGTAATTCTGCACGCCAGCGCCCCGAACACGCTTCTTCTTCGTCCCTGTCCGACGTGTTACACGTGTTACACGCCGCTGCCACGCGAACGGAGGGTGGAGATGCACTCCTCTTCTCTATGGCCTTCACAGCGCGGGCATCGCACGCGTCGCACGCGAAGCCTAATTGATCAGTGGATCGTTAACACGCTCTCGCTCTCTCCCTCTCTTTATCACCATTTCTTCCTTCTCTTTCTCACTCTCTTTCTCTTTTACCGGCGGATTGATTATTTGCAGGAGCGCGGTCGATGCACGCGCGCAGCACGACTCGAGCGAGCATCGCGAATTCATAACCCGGACACCGTATGTTAGCCGTGGACGATGCTGCACTTTACACTAGACATACATACACACGTATACACATACTGAGGCTTAACCCATTTCCGGCCAATGTTACGAAAATGTAATACTTTTTGTACATTTATATGATGTCACTTTGTGGAGAAAAGGGCTCATGATAATTTAATTTTAATTTCTCTCTCGTGATTCATTTTACTATTTCGTGAACAATGTATTATATAGAGTTTAATAAAGTTTTAATTTATATGTGTGTATGTAGATGATTTTGTTCAATTTTATTTTTTTCTAGATAAGGTTTTGTGCGGTTTGTAATTAGTTTTTAAGGCAGCATGATACGATAATCTGCGACAAATTTCGATTATCTAGAATTAATTTTTGCGCAAACGCTCTCAAGTTTTTCTAAAAAGCTATATTTCGCATTCTTTAGTAATTTTCTTTTCTGCTAGTTGCGACATATATGTACATCATATATATGCATGCGCGCGTAAAGCGAAAAATTAATTATTTGTGCATATTGCAAAATTCAAAAAGTTGAAATAACTAGGATCGTATAAGATACGGCAAGAGGAAAAAGATATCACGCTTATACATCCGGTCGACGGAACGTCTCTATAATTGCAAAAAATCCGCGCGGTCAGTAGAAAAGGTATTACTTTTGCTTATGAGCGCCAGATGTTGCCTATCCCCCACAACTTTCCACATTTCGTCCCCGCTTGTCTCGCGAGACCTCTTTCGGTTTTCCGTTCAGTCCGTGTTTATTTCTCTCTCTCTCTCTCTCTCTCTCTCTCTCTCTCTCTCTCTCTCTCTCTCTCTCTCTCTCTCTTGTCATACAAACCACCGTGATCCAACGCCGCTTTATATGACTGGCTGTTTCACTACCCGGACTTTTTCGGAAATGGTTGTCGTTGGTTTCGCTATCAAAGACCACAGACGGCCTACAATCGTCATTGTTGTCGATGCAACGTGGAGTTTTTAAAAGTGTCAAATGTATTTTTCAGTTAAAAATCGAAATTCACGAAGGAGAGAGAATGAGAGAATGATTTGGGAAATGTGAAAGAAATTCAAGGACTAATAAATATGATCTGAACTATTTGTTTTCAAGAATTGCACGCGCGATCATACATGTACCTCATCGAATTGGTTTTTGACAGCAATATCACTAAATGCATGGGGTATAACGAAAAAAAACAATTTAAAATTTTGTCTATAAATTCTTTGATCAATGTAAAATCAATCGAAATTTTTTAAAAAGGAACATATTAAATTTTAATAAAGATTTTGCACTATAATCAATTAAAACTGGCTACTCCAAGTTAACGTGACTGGAATTGGAATATCTTATACTCGATGTAGACAGGGTATTAATAAATTATTTTAAAGCACTTTAAAATTGCATATAAAAATTTTAGTAGTTTAATGTCGCGTTTTTATCTCGATTTTCGCAATGTTTTTGGATAAATCTCTTAAAAAATTCATATGTTGTGATTTATACGCGAGATACCGTACGTTTGAAAGCACGTTTGAAAATATGTGGACCGACACTGTGTGTAATTTTATGTAAAAAAAGCTTAATCGCTCGTTTCCGTTCATTTAAAAAATACTTGCCTAAAATTATTGTGAACGATTTGCGGGAATAAATCGGGAAAAATGGGTCTGGAAAGAAATATATAGATGCCACGATGAAATTTAATCTTACACTTTATCCTGTTATACTCTTATATTCGCGGTCGGACGGAATTCCGTGTGCAAACGCTTGTGCTTAGGATGACGGCGCCTTTTTCGAACCCGGGGCACCGATTTATTTACGCGACGCGTATCGCGCGATCCCGCGAAATTGAATCGCGCACGCGTTCGTTGTACCGCGACGCGATGGGATTCGGGCGATACCCCGATATCAGTGGAGGGGGGGGGGAGGGGTATTGTTGTCATTGGGATGTAATTTACTCGTGTGGTCGAGCTTGAAAGTTACGGTAGCGCATTGACATTGTCGCCGTATATTGCGCCGGGGCACAAATGTTCAAGCTTTGTTTTCTGTCGCGACAATGTGATTAAAAAATCCTGTATTACATTAAACGCAAAGCCATTGCTTCATACGTTTGTACGTTTCAAAAGTAAACTCGTTGTCACCGATGACTTTGAAATCTCAACGTTTAGTTGTGATGAGATAAAGCTCGAAAAAGGATCGCAACACACAAATAGAAATTTAAATAATACGTCGTAAAACAAACTGTCTTGTACTAATTTTAAAGAAACTATTATTACAATTAAGAACTTTCTTTGTGCTTTTTCTCCTTTTTGTTCTCTCGTACTAAATTCGTGATATTCATAAGATTGACTATTAATATTGCAGAATATTGGGAAAAATATATTCACAGTTTTATTAAATTATATAGAACTCGCGGTCTGATTAAAAGAAGAGCAAACTTGTGATCCTCCTCCCCTTTACATCAATAGTTCAATTGTAATCTCCAGAAAACTATCAGCAGGAAAGGCGGAAGGATTGCGAGACCACGGACCTCGTCGGATTCACGAGCGATTGTTATTCTACCGCCCTCGAAATTTAACTGTGGCAAACTACGCGAATCCGGTAACGAGAACTCGTGTCTGTCTTGTCTGATCTTTGTCGTCCCGGCTTCACCTTTTCTTTCTCCCCGATACCTAATTTCGCGGCAGCCGCCCCCGACGATGAAACCGAGGAGGAAGCTTTCCCCGTGACGGCTTCCTGAATTAACTTCGGGCATTACAGCGAGACTATTCCCCAGCTCGATCTAACCGGTTACGGAGAGAGGAAATACGCTCATCGCGAGATGTAAGATACTTCGTAATGCTTCAAAACGCGCCTTATGATATTTTACGGTAAATTGATAATTTTTTACGAAAACGACACTGTAGAAAGAATTGGCGTAGCAGATATTATGTTTTAGATTCTCAATATTTTCATATTCAATTACCGCAGTTTTTAGAGTTGATACGTTATTACGTTTTGTAAAATTTCGATATTGCTAACAGAATTACTCCGTAATAAAAATTCAATAGAAACAATATGATGTATGCAGCTGATATTTTATAATCGTATATATAATGCCAATTGCATATCTAGAGTATATAAATATCTCGAATAAAACATATCGCGATAGCATTACAAACTGCATACTTTATACGTAGATTTGCGTGTCCGCAACAACCGACAATAGATTCGAGATACCGAAAGACAGGACACGCGAATCCGCGTGATAAGTGATCGACCAGAAAACCTGAAAATCGTCCCCATTCTACAAGAGCTGGATACATAAAGTATCAAAATAACGCACAAAACAGAAAATAATTAAACTATCGATAAAATTAGATACGATTTATTATTCCAATGGTCGAGCAATATGGGACTCGTGAAAATTGAAATTATAGGGAAGAATATTAGGAGAAGGATCGATATTTCACCCTTTGTTTAACGTTAATTGGAACATTTAAGCCAATGGATAAACGCATTTACGCTTCCCACACAAAACGTGTCAAGCAGTCCGGCTGGAAATTCATTAAAATGCGACACGATAAATCTTATAAGAAACTCATTATCATATCATCGATGATACGCCGCATAATATTACGTACACGCGCATACACCCCCACACACATAGTCGCGTAGTTGTTCATCAGGGCTCGTGACTGATGATAAATGGGCGCCTAATTTGCTCTTGATAAATGACAATGGAAGAAAAAAAATGAAAACCCGCCCGATCATGCGGGCAGATTTAAATTCACGATTCGACAGGTTTCAATTTACTATGAGACGGTTCTCTCCTGCTGCGGAACAGTCACGTCGCAACGCGCCGACTTGGCGCAGAAAATTGCTTCAAATAAATATTGTATGAATGCGCGCGCGAGCGCGGCGTAACAAAATTTTGGAAAATTGCAGAGCCAGTTTTACGGTCGACGTATTGCCGGATCGTGAGAGATGATCGCGAAAAATCGTTTTTATTTTGCCAACAGTTGTCCGTTTCGATTTTGCGCACGGAATGCAGCGTATCTCGATATTATGCGTGACACTTCGTTGCATTGTATCGCACGCATTTACATGAAAATGTTCATTGCGCACATGGACATTAAATATTTTTGCAAAGTTTATGGAAACAAATAGATATATCGTTCGTTGAAAATAACAGTTCACACCGCCCTATAATTTCTCATACATTGTGGCGTTTATTTAAAATTGTTGTTTATTTAAAATTGTTATTTATTTAAAATATCAAGTGGGAATATTCTGTTAAAAAGTTCTCCTGTTTCCACAAATAATTTATTGCTCCATTAATACAATATAATAGATACGCAATATTCCATTTCCGTGGTTTGATAAATTTTAACGCAATCCAAAAAAGTCTTGTATACGTGTTGAAATTTTATTCATATTTTATTCGTCATTCCATTACTATCATGAATTAATTAAAAGATATATATGCTTTTGAGTCGTTGTTGAACTTGCTAATCGTTAATAACATTAATCAATACACCAACGATAACAATGGAAGTAGAAATCTGAATTCTACTATTCAAACAATTGAAATATCGAAGCAAGCGCGCTAAAAAATTGTAAAAAAAAATATTGCTAAAAAATCTGTCAAATATAAGGACGAAAATATTATCCGATATGAAACATCGACGATACTAAACTCAAATAAAAATTCAACTATCTCGAGTAGAAGTCAGTCGTTTGGAATTACCTTCGTTTGCTAATGCAACGCGCGGCCATCTATTCGGTATAAGCGAGTCGCAGTTACCTCTCCTCTACCTCCCGCACCGTTCCGCACCCGCGCGACCGCGCGTTAATGTATATTTATGTATTAAACAGGCATTATTTATACGACCGATGAATATGCATTGTTTGGTGGCAGTAGCGAGGTGTCGAGTGCAGACCCGTCGCTATCACTGCCTCATCAATCACATACAGTCCCACCGGCTCACCCTGTGGCCCCACTTCCCCCTTTTCGCCATGCTCTACCCGCGTTCCCCGTTCTCCGCTCTCATCACCCTTCTCGCGGAAGAGCACCCGCCGTGTCATCCCTCAGAGCTCTCCGCGCGCATTCTCCCTCATCGTGTTATCCCGCTCGCTCTCTCCCTCCTCTCCGCTATCCACTCGTCCGATGTTCCTCTCTCGCCAACCGGCCGCAATTGACATTAATTTACGTAATTTTTTCGGAGCGTCCACATGTCACCGCGTTACATCGTTACCCTCGACCAGGCGTGCCCGATGCGCGAGGGCGGAATACGCGGTTCGCGGGTATAATGGGGGGAGAGACGGGAGCGAGAGGAAGCGGGCGAATGAGGACAAAAGAGGCAGAAGCGTCGAATCACCGAATGGTCATCCGTGGTCACCGCGTGGCGATATTCGAAACGTTAATCGAACGAATCAATCGGGGACGAGCTGGCCGCGAAACTGAACGGGCGCGTGCGGTACTTTTCGCGTCTCGTGGGGAATGTCCCGCGCGAAAGCGAGTCTCTTTGCAGAAGATCCTCGGAGAATTTACCATTCGTTCGTGAGAGATCGATATTACAAAGAGATGTAAAACTGGAGAATACGAGACGGTTGGAAACTATTGAAACTTTTAGGATTAGTGCGATATTCCCGTGTGCAGTAAATATTTTACTGCAGAATATGTTCTTACATTCTTCTCTTGCTTTCATGTTTTTTATAATTTACGTAAAATGAGGATTCGAATATTGTTTTTGGCAGACATTACGGATGTATTCTGTGACAAGTTTTGTTCTGAATAGATTTTTAATGCGATAAAAATATCTTTTCACTATATTATTTCGTTCTATTTTGTTCTTCTTATCTTAAATAGGAAATTTACGATCTAAAAACAGTGAGATGCTTATCTCTTTTTATTTTTCATCAAAGAGGCATGTAAACTGCCTGTGTGTATTTTATGGCGGCATGTCGGCTCCAAACTTTACCGCTAAATCATGCTAGATATTATTACAGCAGAATTATATATCTCCAACATCGCATCATGCATGGAAAAGATAATGGCAGGATGAGCAGTGGATTCTGAGAATAATTTAGAGAAAGCAGAACGGTATTTATTTTGTTATAGAGCAATATACAAATTAAATGATCACTCTTATAATTATTTCATAAGAAAAAAAATCAGTATAAGAACTAGTACAAAAAAATTCGTTTTCGAAATGTCTCTACATTATTATTCGATTATAAAATAACAGGCGAGTGAGATATCTAGATTTTAATATTTATCAAGGAGATGATCACGCGATGCAAAACGTTTTAAAATCGAGCTGTACTATTCGACAAAAACTCGCCAACGATTGCCACATGAGAGTATTCGCTAAGATTCGCTTTATTTTCGGATATTTCTCTCTTCGTCGATCCGAATTAGATGCCCCATTCGACTTTTATCGCTCGCTCCACCGGTAACCATCGCCTAATACCCTCACGCTCGAGTGGCTTACTCGATCCCGTAACGATCCTGTGAATTCCTCCGATGTCGATTCTCAAATTCCCAACGTTTTCGCGATGAAAGTTTGATTTTCGCCGCGAGCGTCTATTTGTTTGCCACGAAATCCCTTTTATGTCTCGTCATATAATTTTACGGAATCTCCACGGAACACATGGATCGATATCTAGATATGCGATATCGATCCTCAGTTATACATATATACATTTAGATGTGTAGCGACTGTTCAATAATAAATGAGATCTGTTGGGCATCGATAAATAAATGATATAGTAACTTATCGACTTAACAGATTGAAAAGCAATGTACACAGATGAATATCTTATATAATATAATCTATATTTTGTAATTATTGTTTCAATTTTTCACCGGATTTAGGTATGCTCGATTATCTCAGCGAAAAGAAAAGTCATCTTGTTTAATCCATTCAAGAAAAATGAAAAGCGATAAAAAAATTAAGTGGATTATATCAATCTGTGTACGCGTGGCACGTTTACAAATGCGAGGCAAAAGACTCGGGGATATATAAAGAACATTGAACATATTGCGCAAGCATGAATTTGTAATTCTAACAAAGGGACGGTTTAGTGAGGCAACTAGCCGTTTCGCTGAAATAAAAAGTATTTGACATCGCGGCGTTTGCAGCAGCGGACATTTACTTTGAAATACGCGGCCGCTTGTGGCGCATTCTTTTCTTTATGCCGCGCAACATCGTAGCCGTGCTGCAACGGCACAGTATTGTACATCCGGACTTTGCGGGGGAAAAAAAGAGAGAAAGAAAAAAATTATGATCAACTGTACGCAAACTCGGTCGGAAAGTGTGTCGTCCGCGTCCGATTAAACTGCGAATCGTGAAGAATTAACTGTTCGCACTCTCCGCGCGAATAGATTATGCTTTGGAAAATACCGGGAGCCCGGGAAAAGTTTAAACCGGTTGCAACTTTTTCATTTGTAACTTTTGTGCGCGACATCGGTCGCCGTCTGTTCGCTTAGCCAGGCTTTGTCGCGCGAAACTTTCGTAAGATAGTTTATCGCGCAGCTACGCGCAATCGTATGGTATCTAGACGCGGCATACGCGAATAATAACAATATCTCATTCAAGAATTAAACATTGTTTTAACTTAATATAGAGTTTCATCATTAAGGAATAAATTAAGATATTAATACGAAAGTTTGTAACAACAGTTAGTAATTATAACTAACTTACAACTAAATTGTAATTAACTGTCAAAAGTAAACGAAAACTAAAGTGAATGTTTCGACCGGAAATGTAATTTGTGATTGTACATTTTGCTAACAAATTGCAGTGAAAATGAGTCGAAGGAACGAAGGAAATGTAGCACGGCAGTTTCGCGTATTTTTCGCGGCTACTTAAAAGTTCCGTGACGAGATGCACTTTCTCACGAGTCTAGCCACTAGCTTAATCCTTCCGCGGGGGCAAGGAGTGCACCTTCGAGGAAAAAAGCCGTTTTACATCGTAAGTTCGCTTCTAGTACGCTGATAAAGTAGTTGTTACGTCTTCGTTTTTATTTGACCGTATATTTATGGACATACACGTGTTTTAACTAGTAAAACTGGGTAGTAATTAATTATTACATATTAATTATTTTGTGTAAAATTAAATTATATTCATTTTCTCTGAAAATTGGAGTATTAGAAAGAGAAAGAATATAATTCACTTATAATGTAATTTAAAAACATTAATAAAATTTTGTGTTTTTTTTTAAATAAAAAATGTATATAGCTCCTATTACAACTACAATCTTAAAATTTATTTTGCTTGAAAAATTTCTAGATACCTCGAAAGGGATATTTTAATACGTACGTTGTAAAAATTTATTGATTATATGAAATATCGGTGAAATACCTTGATAACACATTAAAGATATAATAATTTTATTAACGAAATACTAACAGAAACCGAATCAATTTGCAAGGACGGAGATATTTAATCCTCGAAAAATTTTCAGATACACAATGAATGTGCAAAAATGAGCTTGCACGACCCTATATAGTGTAAACAAAGGATGGTCTAAATCGAATAGCTAACAATTATTCATTGTTCGTTACGACTCAAATCACGTGTCTATCAATTTATCGAAAAAAATCCTCCTCGAAAAAAATAGAATGATTGAATAAAAAAGACCGCATAAGTATACAAAATATATCGTGTACTTAAAGATGTATCTGAAATTTACTGATTTAGAAAACATAAACCTATAAAAATAAAGATAATTAACATTTTTTTCTATATTTTCAATATTTTTCACCAATTGAGAAGATTTAACATTACGTTATACTAATAAATTTCTAATTTTGTATAATATTTGAAAATCTAATATCTGTATTACCTCGAATCAAAATGAAATTGTCATTTATCCTTAATATTTAATAAAAGAAAGTCACGTATCTAATAAAACGAGTTTTTTAAATTTATTCCAAGTAAAAAAATTTGAATAAAAAGGAACACGATAATACTGACGAGCGGCTGCAGTAATTAATTATGCATAATGCGTAATTCTATCTATAGAATAAAATTCAGAGATGATAGAAAGACTTTTTTAAAGACTTATATGTTAATGATAATATTAAAAATTTGATAACTATCACTGTCTTGTAAAATCCGATTCACACGATCATGCGCTATCATAACAATAGATTTTAGTAAAATCGACCAACCGATTTGCTCCGCGGTTTTTCCTAATATTCATCGTTCGGGTGAAACGATTCGCGAAAGCCAATCCGCTTTATGAAACGGGGGATATCTCGTAACCGCGCAAAATATGCCGAGGGGGTTGGAGGAGAGAGAGAGAGAAAGAGAGAGAAAGCTCCGCACTCGGTATTTCTATCTTCCTATTACTTTCTCGGCCGCCTTTTCGTTGTTGTTTCTTTCGGCGGTATTCCCTTATTGCCTTCCCGCGCGTCTGCCCCTTTCTCGTAACTTTCCTTAAACTCATCACGTCCGCGCCCTCCGCTTCCTTTGTTTCTTTTCCGTCGAGGTGGTCCGTCCGCGTCCCGACGTTACCGCTTCACCTTTTCCCGGCTGTTGCAGCGTTTCTTCCGCTCATCTCAGCAAATGGCTTCGTCCTTACCGTCTTCCTTCCTCCACCGTTTCCTTCCCGTTCGCATGTTCTTTTCTTCCTAATTTTTAGGACCTCACTTCGTCCTCCAAGACGTTTTTCCGTCTCCACGCGGCCGCTTCTACTCTCTTCAGTTTACACGTTACCGCGGGACGTCTATGCAGCTCGCAACGTTGGACGTAACCCGCGGGACGAGCGCTTTCGACCACATTTCCCATTTTCCACGCGGCTGCTGGGAGATCGGAAGAGGATCGCTACCAATCACTCACTGTCCACTACAACTCAAACTGCCAGATCGTACGCGCGCAAGTGTCGGTTGCCCGCCGGTCGATTCGACGTTTCTTCGGCGGTCGATGCTAATTTGTTCGTTGTTTCTGCTATTTATTCGCGGCAATCGACGTCTGCGGAACAGATATCGGAGTGGTTCGCATCGCGCGGAGCTTGATATCAATTTCACGATATTTTTGGACAAGTGACGTAAGATATTAATACAACGTAAAAAATGAAAATTGACGATATATATTTATAATGGAAGACTACATTTTCTAAATTATTATATTTAAACAGTTATATTAGATTTAGATAATTAAGAGAGAGAGAGAGAGAGAGAGAGAGAGAGAGAAAGAGAGAGAAAGACATATAAATAATTGAGAAGTGAAAAATTTGATAAAATTTGAGCGTAGAGCGTAAAGTCAGCGTAGACGAGATGCTTGTTCATTTTTGCAAGAATTCGGTGTATTTCTACAAATTTTTTATCCAAATTTTGCAAAAAACTGTGCAACACAATAGCATTGCATCGTTTGCGAAATGCGCATTCCGTACATATAAACACAGCAATGGCGAGATTTTTCATTAATTTTGAAAAAAAATGCTCAGAATTCATTCCGTTAAAATGTCTGGCGCGACGCGATGTACGCGGCCGTAAAACACCGCGATATAGCTACGAACGCGGATCAGAGGGTTTCATGTGACCACTTTGGCTTTCCCGTGCATAGTAAACGCAAGGGGGAGGGGGATGGATGGGATCGAAACCCATCACTCACTGTCCACAACAATCCGAGCAGGACGCGCACATCAGTTATCACTGGCCGCTTCTTCGGCAACGGACGCAAATTTGAGCAGTACTGCAATAGATATCGTAGCTGACAGATGGTTTAAGATTTCGAAACGTTGCACCGCGCGCTTAGCAACAGATTTCGATTGAACAAATGCTTCGCTGATGAGAAAAATGCGCATGTATAACATATTATTTTTATAATCATCCTCTATGAATTCTCTTTACGTAAACATGTATGTAATTATACTTCTTCAAAGTAATTTTAATTAACATTAATATTACGTAACGAAACTTTATGCGAAAAAGCTTCGTCATAAAATTACACATGAAACAGCAATGCATTTCTCTAAAGTAAATAACTGAAGAGATAATTAAATAATCAATTTTGTGTTCCCCCTCTTCCCTTCCCTCCCCTTCCCTTCCACGACCTCGGTCCGCTGTATCGCTTTTCCAGCTAAATTGCCTAAGTAATCAAAGGCACGTGCAAACAATGGAAAACTAGAAACTTATCGAATCAGTGAATCGCCGATATATCGAACGTTCAACATTTGTTCGCGTCAACAGAAAGCGGAACTGAGCTTCGTCGAAGCCGTATTCAGTGCGGCACATTACGGTCTCGCTATACATCCTTCTTCTCCTCCCTAAGTCGACTGAGACACAGGGATATCACAACATCTTCTCTAACTCGACTCTGCCAGTTATTGCTGAACGTTCTCTCTTAGAAGAAGGAAAGAGCGGCGCAGTTTGCGCTTGTGTTGCAGAAGTAGCATGAGGTTGCGTGGTCGTGAAACGGAGGTACATTCAATTATCCTGAGACCGGCGGCAACGGCGCGGCGCGGCGCATCTCAAAGTATAAAGATTAAAGGCTCCAACGATACATCAACAACAACAACGACAGCGGCAGCAACGGCGGCGGCGGCGGCGGCGGCGACGACGATGGCGACGATGCACCGGTAGCAGCAACCCCACGTTTCGGTCGGCTTTTATTGTCGGAGATAACAATGGAGAGGCCATGCAGATGCCTGCCGCTCATAAAGCCTCCCATCTCTTTTTTTTTTAACCCGGCATTGCTCCGCTTCCCGTCGAGGTGTTCGAATTTTTCCTCTTTACGCCCGAGGGCCGCGTCCGCCTCCCTCTCGCGCACCGCGCCCTTTTCCCGCCGTTCGCCCTTTTATTGGCACGCCGGAATGTTTGCATTGCGAGACCGGCAGAGTGGCCGACCGGCGCAGACCGTATGTCGGTTTCATGAATTTCATTTGTAGCGACAAGACGACGCGTATATATTCGCGCGGGCACGCCGGCAATTCGGCTGGATTTTTATAAACGGAAAGGGGAATATTTTTTTTCCGCTCTTTTACGAAATCATGCCTTGCGGCATGCCAATTGAAGCGTCACAGAATTCGAGGGAAAGAGTGGAAGATAATTGGGCGTGAGTTTCACGATGCGTTCGGTAAATGGATGCACTTGGTAAGCAGTATGTTATTCACAGTTGTAGAAAACCAATGTAACCCTCAATGTTAAATGAATGCCACCTTTTTCGCGATTCTATTAACTCTCTTAGAGGCATGTATAATTAAAATTAATTAAAGATAAAGCTATGTTTATTTGCGTAGTAATTGATTTTTAATTCAATAAAGATTTTTCTTCTTCTAATTGCTATAGGGTTTTTATGGTAACCATTATAATTTTTAATTAACATTAAAAATAATCAATGCAAATATTAAATCAATAATAGCCAATATTATACATATACTTATAACAGAGTTATAAATAGTATTTATAAACAGTTATATAAAACTCAACCAAATTTAATGTTTATTTGATTTATCTACTATTTTCACGTAATGAAAAATTTAAATATTTAACATTCAAAATTCTTTTATTCAACATTTTTTATTCACTATCATTTTCTGAATGATAGTTTTAATTGAATTTAATCATATCTGAATCGCAAAATACATGATATAAACCAAAATAGCATACTATTAGTCGGACTTGTTTGAATATTGTCTTGTCTCTTTATTGATTTTCATAACCAGCAGAACGTCCGTGACAAGAGCCAAGTGAAAATTGATTTGAAATCAAATACAATATTTGGCGGTTATTTAAATTGACGCCATCAATAAACGTTGATAGACTAAAATTAGAATAATTTGCATCAATTGCCGTGGTAGCTTAACAAATTCACTTCTCATCTTTAAATTACTAAAATTTTCACCTATATTTATATGTGATTTATTAAATTGATTGATACCTTTAAAACTTTATTTTCTAGACAGTTATGAAAATTTTAAAGTCTGAATAGTTATATTTGGAATTATAACTTTTCATATTTTTATGTCTTTAGATTTATAAAAATTTAAAGATTGAAGATTTTTAAGATTATCAAATAAAAATTAATTTTTAAATTCTTTACCCGTGCAAGAACATCTTATCTTAGAATTAAGAATAATATTTTTGAGTTTCTCAATTTTTTATGTCTTTAGATTTTCAATCTTTCTTTCGATTAGAAAATTTTTTAGTCTCTTCAAATCGGATAAGATTCACTGGTATACTAATCAAAGGACTAATGCTGATGTTTTAGGTATTAGATGAAGCAACTGAGAATGAATAGTGTGCAGGGAAAACGATATTGGTCGAGTATAATACATACACACTCACACACACACACACATAAAAGGGATCAAAGTTTACCGGACTCTAGAGACGTAGTACACAATTACATGAACATACAAATACATTCTCCGCCCCTTTATTCAAGCTCTCTATTTTCATTTTGTTTTCTCCTTGACGTGCACCCCATATGAATCTCTATAATACATGTAACTTACTTAATTTTCTTTGCGTATTAGTATAGTAGTCATTAAGCGCACTGATTGTGAGATACATTTTCTGTGACTTGGATATTTGAATCTCTCAAGATATAATTTTCAAAGCGTTTCTAGCAACGCAATTCCAAGCAATTGTCATCATCATTTTCCTGACTTTTATACGTGACTTTTTGATTTTTCGTGCCGATAATAATTTTAATGACTTTTCACTGCCTTATCTCATTAAATAAATATGTTAAAAATTTATATGACATTTAAATAAACTGTTTTGAAATACTTTAAGATAAATTGAATAAAAAACCAGAAAATAATTTTATTATTCCAGATAAGCTTATTAAAATTCATATATTTTTCGACGTATTACTGATTGTGAGATATACTTATTTTCGCGAGCATTTTAACTGATTTAAGAAAAAAGTATAAAAAATCATGTTCGGATTTTTATCGGAGTTTATATTAAATAACTAACTAATTAGCTAAAACAGTAAAATCCTGTTTTTCCATTTCTTTATTATGAATCAAATACATTTTTTAATTAATCTTGCCTCGATTTTATAAGTAATCTTTCAGTGTCAGTGAAAATTAAAGAATTATTCTTTCATGTCAAAAGGTTTCATTTTTTAAAATACCACGTTAGTTAACGTACAATGGCTGTGAAATTTAACAATGCAAAAGAACGATAGTTCAGACAACTCTGGCGATATGACCAATGTAAACAAATATATCTTAAAATAATAAACTTCGTAAAAGTGGGCGTACATATGCAACCGATATTGACCGATAAATTTTCTTCCAATAACAGCTGTTATGTTTTGATAGCTTCAAATATTTTCCCCTATTTTTCTGAAACAAACAACGTTCCGCAAAAACTGATAAAAAATATTCGGCCTACGCTCTAAGTTTGCGAAAAATCTTTCCGGTCAACAATGTAAAACTATATAATACAAATGTATACTCGTTATATCTTCCACAACACTTGCTCTCGCAAATGGTGCATCGCGATTCGGTGGCAGAAAAATTGTAGAAATTCAATAAGTCCGATTAATTAATGCTCCAGTTATGAACGAAGGTAACTCAAACTCGATTAATCGTCGACCAATCGTGGGAGTTAACTAATTAAACTGAGCATCGAAAGTTATCGCGCGATATTGGATGGGACTCGAAAATCCGGATCTCATCGGTGTTACCTCGAGCGAACTGCACGTTAATTTTCACCGCGCGCCGGCTCGTTTTCCCACGGATTCTCTCCCTCTCTCTCTCTCTCTCTCTCTTTCGAATGAAATTTTCATGATTTTCGCAGAAGCTCAGGGGCGGATAAATCACATTGTTGATCGAAGAAAATGATAACGAGACTGTTTGATGTACAACGACAGTTTTCGCGACGCAAACGTCTTTTGCGAAAATCAAAAGTGGATGATGCGTTCGTAGAAATTCTATCAAGGAAAGGAAGAGAAGAGAAGTGAAGAGAGATACGAGAAAGAGAAGAAAGAAGGATAGTTCCACTATAAACTCGCTCCGATTTTCTCCTGTCGTTCTCTTCCTCCGTCTTTCGGTCATTTTATCTCTGTCCTGCCTTCAGCTCGTTTCGGTCTCCCTTTTTCGTTTCGCTCTCGCATCCCCGTCCTTCTTCCGAGGTAAAACTACTCTTTCTCTTCTTTTCACGACGTCGTCGTAACGCCGCGCGGCCCCGTATTACTCGAGCTATGTAAATGAATTTCGTTTAATTATCTGGGAGAGGGCGCACACCGAGAACGAGAACGGCGGAAATGTGGGGGTACGAGGGTTAGCTCCCAAGAGAGGGTGACGTTGCTTTCGCTACACAGTTAAAGACTACCCCTGAATTCACTGCGACGGCACTTTGCCAGCTTTAGAGAATTTCTCAAGTCCTCTCTCTCTCTCTCTCTCTCTCTCTCTCTCTCTCTCTCTCTCTCTCTCTCTCTCTCTCTCTCTCTCTCTCTCTCTTTCGTTCTCGTTTTCTCTGTTTCGCCTTCTTTGTCGATCTCTTCTCTTTTCTCCCTTCATTCCTCACCCCGCTCACTACTCTGGCGTATAAACGCTACCCTTCTCTCTGTCGCCCCGTTCTATTTATTTCTCGTTGTCTCGCGGCACCGTGGCATGGCTATTACACTGGTTTTGTCTTCTAATCGCGCTACGGCCGGTTCCTTACGGAGATGTCAGTTAATTCGTTGTCTTAGAGAAGCATAATGGTGAATCGCGCCAAGTGATTCACAGCACATCAAATTTGCAACGCGAAGAGCAAGCGGTAATGAACAAAATCGTTAATACAGAAGAAGAAAGTTTTAAAAATAAAATTTCAATAGAAGATTTATATAGAGTAGAAAAATAACTTAACTATGTCATTCATACAATTCTGAAATTTTCCACCAGAAAATTTAAAGATTAATCCAAATCTAAAAATCGGCCAGAATCGAATTTATGCCGCTTCAGTTACATAGAATAAGTTCTCTAATCCACACTGATTTTTTGTTTCGCTTTTATATCGATTGCATTGCATGCTTAACATTGTTGGCGATTCAACGATATTGTTTTTACTGTTTGGTATGCATCGGTGAATAACCCTTTGGGGATAGAAATTTAATGGATAACATCGCGTACCTGACTCGCATATTTTTCTTGCAGCTCTTGCCAAACATTCGATATCAGATATCTCGTCCACGATTTTCTCAACCTTCTATATCGCGAATATTTCGAAAAATATACACTATACGGAATCGCTTGGAATAAGAAAATCTCCCGCATATAAGATCATGACATTAACAACAGATTTTTACATGTTTTATTATATATTTTTTATGTAATCTTTATATTTTACTAAGTATATTGTTGCTCGTTAGTTATATCTAGTATTAAAAAATAATTTTAATTTAAATAAATTTAAAGACAATAATGACAGTGCTAGGAATAACAAAATCACACTTATCGAATCGGCTTACGAGTGCTACGCGATCTGCAACGTAAAATAAGAATATACGGTGAATTAAAGTTAGTCCAGAACTATGCGGGTATTGGATCTCAACTACCGCGAAAGTACCGTTTTTTCACGTCCTTGTCTTCCCCGAATTGCAACCCGAATTCCAGAGTCCTCCTCGTCTGATCGGTCCCAACGGCGGCGGTCGGGGCTCTCCGTCGCCCGAGTAACGTTAGTTAAGATTAAGTTAAAGTTAGATGAACTTCGGCCCGAGCCGAGAAACTATGCATAAGCGGTTATATTATCGCCAGATTTTGCGCGCCGCACAGCAATATAATGCGAATTTAAGGGGGATCTTATCACGTCGTCTTATAACCATACAAGTTTAATATTAATGTAAGACGTTCTGCCGCGGGCGCTTGGACGTAATTCTTCGTTCGTGATGAAATAGCTTTCCGCACCGAGAAGAAAGACATCTGAGTCATATTATTGTTAAATGATTAATATTGTGTAGCTAAATAAAATATTCCGAGAACTATACATTTATTTTCAATCATAGATACTGACCAACTTAAAAAACAAATGATGACCCTAAAATAATAATATCTAATGTAAACGAATTAATAATTTACAGATTATAAAAATAGTTTAAATTTTTTTTATAATAATTTACAGATTATAAAAATAGTTTAAATTAAACTTTTTTTTAATACGAAAGGATTTGATAAATTAAATTTTGATTCTGTATTTAAATACATAGCCCTGATTTTTCACATAATCAAGTGAATATTATCTATGGACAATTCTTCTTTTAGAAAATATTCGGCAATCGAAATGATTATCTTTTGTTCTCATTTTTGTTCTGTCGTAAAGTCAAAGTGTTGAGATTTTCTTCTCAACAAATAAAAAACCAGAAGCAAACCATGCGCGCACATAAATCCGCACGTGTTTTCGACACGGTAGAGATTCGATCAGAGCAAGAGAAGAGCCTTCAAAAGCCGTTCTGTCTCGCGTAGTAATTTTTTTAAATCGAACCTTTCGACGGCGGCATCTCGTCTGGCATTCTTGGGCGGAGTTCGCAAAAAGTGACGACGACGTCGAGGAAGATGAAAAAGGCCACATCGCATGGCGTTATCACTCAACAGTCCTACGTACGTAGCTACATCTTCGAACGGGATATATAACGCCACCCTGTCCTCCGCCCCGCACCATTCCATTCTACACCCTTTCGCGAGAGTGTGCTTTCAACTCATCCTCCACTCGCGATCTGACGCACGCACACATGCGCGCGTTATAAAATGCTCGTTATAGTTCGCCACGTAGGCGTGCGGAGTGAGGAATTTAATTTAGAACTTGATTTATATTTTAGCAAGCCATAAAATGGGGAAATAATTTGTCCCTTGAACGCGTATGAGATGAGCTTCCTTCTCGGCACTACTATGCAGGGTTTCGTACGTATCAACCGTCTTCCCTTTCTTCCGTCGCCCATCCTCCTGCGTCGTACTCGTACGTTAAACCCACCACGGGTCGCCTTCTGCCGAAAGGTCGCGAGTCGACGGGCACATACATTACGCCCAAGTGCCGAGCCTTCCTTCCCGGCAATGCACATGGGGGATTCTGCTCTTACAAGGGGACCAGCGTTAATCTTGAAAATCTTTTGTGCGCGGATCTTCACGTTGGTCTTCGAGGATCGATGAGAGAGAGGCGCGATTAAAAGTTGAAAGCGTTTCTTATGTAAATGTAGGACTGAAAAGGCGAATCTAAAGACAGATGCTTAAAACAATGATCTTTTTTAAATAAATTTCGTACAATTGTTCGTACAATTAAAGCTTAATTATATTTAATCATATAGTCAACATAAAAATAATAATGTAAAAATATTAGTACGAAATATAGTTGGAGTGTATATCTAATTTGTAATAATTTTTATGAAAAAGTATATCTAAACTTATTGCGTGAAATTTTACTACTTGAAAAGTTTCAAAATTTTTACGACGTTTTTTCCGCGATTTAATTTGTCCTGAGCAGGAGATATCTTTTACATATCAAAGCCGCGATCTTCGACGTTAAGGATCGTGTTGAAAGAGGGGCAGTCATTATCATGACATCGTAATCAAAGACAGACTTTAACGCCAAAGTAAGGTAGAGGAGCAGGGAGATATTTACGACTCGGAAAGAGATAGTGCGGTAAGATGTGAGTGTATAGGATGGGCTGGAGCAATCTCCCCTCATCCTAGATCTCGCTGAGACTGAGGGATTCATTAAGGTTGGATGGAGGTGTTAATATAGTGAACATTGCCGTTGAGAGTCCCGTGCGCCACTTTGCCTCTCGTAAGACAGGGATACGAGTCACCGGGAACGACGGAGACGAAGGGGAGCGCACGGCGGAGGGTGAGAATTTTGCGAGAAAGACGGGAGCGCGAAAGCGTAAACGTGAAACTGTCGACGGGATGGGACAATCGCGGGGCTCAAGCGAACCCGTGAAGCTAAATTACGCAGGTTCCGCCGCCAGGACGAAACTATTAGCTAGGATTTAGATTCGCGCGCGACTCGGCGGCGTCGCTGTCTTGCCCGTGTATTTTGACGCTGCCGCCTATCGTCCCAGCAATTCCCGGAGATGGAGAAAATGACGGTGAGATGTTATAGACTCCGAAATGAATGCCGACTCGCTATATCAAAGTTAAACGCGCGTAATCTAAAATATTTACACTATCATTTTATGTTCAAGCTAAAGTATATTGAGTCGGTAAAAGGAGTACAAGACAATTTTGATGAAATAAGATGGAAGAATTAATTACTGCTCCAGCTTAAAAATATCGAACTTTATACAATTTCATCAGTTCTAAATTTTCGTAATAAGCAATATAAACACCTAATTAAATTTACTTCTTCCAAAAAAAAATGAAAAATTGCGATTGCTCTTTTACACCTATAATTTATTTATTTGCAATTTGGAATTTGCGCTCTTGAATCATTGGTATAAGCCCGAATTGAGTGCTTTCGCCGAAGTAATTGGCAGTATATTTCGCAAAAACGAAATGCATACGCAAAATGCGAAATGGGGCAATCATTTTGAAAGCTTCAAACTCGTGATTGTACAGGTATGTAACTGGGTCGACAAGTTTAGAAAACATTCATATACTCTGCATCTATAAAATTTCCGCGTCATCGTGCAACTCTCCTATCACCCAATTTATCTGTTCCTCGCGTGGAAATTAACAATCAAGCATTTGAAAGCGCTCCATGAAGGAGCGCTACAATTTGCTCCTATCTCCCGTAATCTCCCGTAAGTAGTGTAATCCTTTGAAGTGCTATGAATATGCAGGTGAGAGCCTACGTGCTTTCCTATAGCATGCCATATAAGTTAATTTTCACATTTACTTGATTAAACTGTGTACTGCGCGACAAAAATTTGATTCATGTCTGCTTTCATCAGACATCTGGACTTATTCGTCTGTTTCTGCTTCTAGGAAAAATTAAATCAATGAATGAAAATAGATGTTAATCACATTGATAAAATAAAATTTACATCGAGCTTATATTTTCCTTCTATCAATATTATTTCCTAATTTAATGAGTTTTTTTTTATCGATCTTACCGAGTTGATATTTTAGCTGCAAAGAATTATTATTTCAATAAATGCTCGTTTCTTTAGGAAAACTTTTGATGCTTGTTGCAACTACGAAAGACATTGTTGAATTCCGACGATTCGTTCGCCGTGATGGGGCTACGTTTACATCGTTTTGAGCCATGGATTCTTTTTAGACCGCATTAGTTACCGGCGCGATTCCACTCATGAGGCACTGAACGAGCCGGCCCGTTAATGGCGCGCGATCAAAGAATATTGAACGTCGATTCGTCGAAAGCGGCTTGCCGGGAGTGCTCTGGTAATTTCACGTTAGTTAGACGTAAACGAGCCGTTTCCCTCATTTCTCTGATCCAATCTTGCGCTATTATTCGATCCGCGAACGGCAGTTGCTTGTGAAAGAAGAGGGATATTCAGCTGTTCACATGCCCGCAGAGTTTTTGATCGGGTTCGTTAACGTCAGGTATTATATCAGTACTAAAACGACGAGCGAATTTTCACAAAATATTGAATTTTTTCAGTTAAATCTACAATATTAGCGGAAAAAGAATTATATGTGATTTTTAGATACTAATAAATAAACAATGAATATAAAATCTAAAAAGAAATAAATGCTAAATATGAAAAAAAAAGAGAGATGAGATAAACTTTTATCGCGTTTCATTTAGAATTAATTTAACTTTTTGGATAAAAGCTTACAACCAGACTTGCAATTTAGTTGTACCTTAGTTCATAATTACTTTCGTTACAATTAGTTTCCTCTGTGTCTTGATCTTTGCGCGAAAAAAAATTGGACGTGATTATACGAAAGGAAGGAATCAGCACGTAATATATTTTTGCTACGTCAACTGTGTATCTCGTCAAAGAGCGACTCAAGATCAACATCGTTCTCGGAGTCACGTGACCGGTCTCGTAATCAGTGGAAGATCTCGTCTCACGTCCGACGTCAATGTTTGTGAACATCAGACAAAGTCTTAACTGCGAGCAATTTCATCGAAATAGTTGGGCGATCCTAATTCTGTCAGATCAATTTAGCAGTGGATCCCTAACTCGTACGAGGAGTACGACATGATAATTCGATTACCAATGTCCCTCATCTTACTCGCTGTCCAAAAACTCGATACGTGAGTTTAAATTACATTGACAACATTATACTAACGATGCACTAATTATCTAAGTTTATATTTATTTTAGATAAAACTTTCTTGTATACATATAGAACCAAAGCAGGGATGTGAGGTGATGGGATTCTTCGCGTTACAATTTTAAAGTGACGCTCGGACTTTCCCGGCTTTATCCCCAGAACCACGAGGTCACGAGACGCAACGGCAAAATCCTGAAGAAAAACAACCCTCTCTCCAGCCTGAAACCGCACTCAAAAATCTCCCAAATCCTTAAGTCCTCCTAAGGAAACATCCGTGGCTTAGCGAGGATCTAGCGTCAACCTCGTTTACGCGACAAATTCTACGTTGAGGAAATGAGAAAAGAGAGAGAGAGATGTTACTCAATCAAAATACTTTAAGAAAATGAAAATCTACCCTCGCAAATCGCGAGAAAATATTATTTCGAAATACAAGTATTGATATTATTGTTTTTATATAACATATGATTATGCATTGATAAATTAACGGGGATTTATAAAATGTATATATTTTAAAACATCGACAATTTTTGTATTACTACATTTATGCTGCTGTATGTGACAAGATGCTACATGTAACTAATTACAAAAATTTTACTTGAAAATTCAGTTTATGTTAATCCATTCTTTTAGGACATAAGAAAATCGGAATATGAAAACGACATGAAATTAAAAAAGATAAAAGGATAAAAGATTTAACTTTTAGAAAACGTACATTAAATATATAACATGTAAATAAAAACCATTAAAAACATTTCCATTTTTATTTTATTATATTAATTATTAAAGTAAAAAAAAGGAGTAACAATATAAATTAAACTGTTATATCAGAAAATTTATTTGACACAAATTATTCTCATTGATTATCGGAGATGTATTGGTACTATATGAATTAATACTTTAGCAGTTTCGTAAGAAATGTCAGATTTACCAGATTGTAAATGAACTGTACGCGGCGCGCAATGGACGAACGATGGATCAAGGAAGGAAGGAAAGTCGCCGAAAACGGATTACGTGTGACAAACACAGGGATAAGTCTTTAGACACGGAGCTAGGTATAAGGGCGTCGTGTGTCACCGACATGCAACAAGTTGCCTCCAACGGAGTCACCCCCGTGTCTCACCGCCCCGCGAATGGCGAGCCACCCCGCATTAAATCATTTTTAAACGTCCTCACGATCGCCGTCCGACTTTTATTCGGGCCGATACAAACCGAAGTCTGACGCGCGATAAATTTCTTCCTCGTCGGATTTCTTTCCTGAGAAATAGAATCCAACTATCAATTCTGGCCGCGTGTATTATTTCTCGTTGTTGGAACATTAATGTCAAATCTATTAGGCTCGATGTATCTGAAATATTTATAAGAGAAACGATGTGTCTGAATTGTACATTTCTACCAGCGAGGAAATCAAGATATCAGGTATTTTACATAATTAACTGCTTATAAGTATTTGTATTATTCATTATATAATACAAGTATTTATATATAAAGCAATTAAAATAAATTATTTTTTTATTATTTGGCAAGTAAACATTTTTTTAGTAAAAAATAAATAAAAAAAGCAGTAAAATTCACATCATTTTTTCTGTATATTTCACATTCAACCGTAATTTATTAATATTAATTTTCAGTTATTAGGAATTTGTTTGAAACTTTGTTATCCTAAAAATAACAAAATATTAAAAATACTAAAAATTAAAAATGTAATAATTAATTGTAATACAGATAGAATTTTAAAAAAAATTACAAAAATATCAGAATTCTCTCTCTGTCTTTTCTATATTGAGAGGAAACTTGTGGTACCAAATTCGGATACTTGGAGGAAGGAGCTCTTTGGAAGTTTATCGCGTATCAGTAACATAGACAAAAGTATGCAGAGAATTCCAACGGGTCAGGTCGGCCTGGTCGTTAGGGCTGGCCTTCCCAGTTCACCCTGAGCATGTATCAAACTGAACGGCTCCGCATTTAATAACGGTCGGAGCTCGCTGTCAGGTCGGAACCGCTGTTTAGAGCAACCGTTCGATTGATTGATTGATTGATTGATCGATTGCTTGGAGCGGTAACCACCCTACTGTTACACGAATACGCGAATACTCTCATCTGTATTCTACGCGTCGTTTAACTCCGCGTTATGCGTAAATTGTAGTACTATATCTTCTTAGAACAAATGCAACAATTTAAAATTAAAATTTCCATTGTATTCAATAAAAATTTCTTATTCTTTATATTTCTGTAAAAAGATATTCAAATATTTCTTTGTCAGATGTTTTCTGTTGTTTATCATTTGATAAATATAGACGTTAGTATATTATTTCGTTTTTATATACTGAAAATAAGATTTTATATGAACCAAAAATTTGTTTGAACGTATCCAAATAAGAGATTTAGTTGAATCAACTAAATTTTAACAAAATGAGCCCCTTATTGTGTATCTATTTTGTTGAATAAAATAAAATTTGGTTAAATTAAATGAATCTCTTGTTTGAACGTATCCAAACAAATCTTTAGTTCATATAGCAAAATCATATTTTCAGTGTATGTACTAGAAAGTTAAATCGTAAATATAAAATTGCAATTTTATTTTCTGATTGTGAGATAAAACAGCAAGATGGGGAGTGAGAGAAAGAGAGAACATGAGTGTCATCGATGGCAATTTATTTCTTCCACTCTAATTTAAGAACTGATATTACCTAAATAAAATATTTCTTCGAAAAAAAATTAATAATTTCTGTTTACGGTAATAAAAGGTATGATCAAAAAAGTGTGAAATATTTTGAGAAACTACATTTCGTTCGTAAAAATAAAGGGGTTCAAGAACTAAAATAAAATTGCAAATCTGCGAAATTGATTCAATAAAAAATCTCATCAAAGGTTAAAAAAATGTTCTATAAAAATATAAACTGACTGCTTATTTTATTTCATTTTTTAAAAATAATAAAGTAAATTTCGCGAGATCTTTTCCTTGCACGAAGTTCCGTGAATAATTTGGAAATGGTATCGCGAGCCGAGATCACATGGTGCGCTTAATGCGGTGCATAATGGAAGCGGAAGGGGATGGAAAGGGAGACGATACTCGATGTAATCCGCGATGCACACACGCGCATACAACGAGCGCGCTGCAACTGGGCTACGGGGTTATGCCGGCGACGCGTGCGGGCGTCCTTACCAGCGATAAATCAGCGACGTGCTCGTGAAATTGAGCACGCGTGCAATCCCCTGTGTAAACACGTTAGCAGTTCATAACGTCGCGAGATTCACGGAAGCGATCAAAGCTCGGCGCTTTTCCTCCCCCGTACGAAGGGCGGCGCGGCGCGGAGCGCCGGATTACGTCTTCCTGATATTAACCCTGCATTGTAGGAGTCTGCACGAAATGCACCCTCCTACCTTGTCCCCGTGCAAGAGATGCGGTTGATTAATAAAATATGAGGCGCGTCATGACGGAAAGCTCTCTCGCTGTTGCGGGTTTTAAAGTCTTCCTTTGTTGTGTGAATATAATCGTTTATCGAGCGAAAGATATAAGCTTGAAAGATTTTATCTCACTTTCATAAAAATTATTGTAGAATATGATAGAGCTCTTGTCCAAGTAATTTCGTATCTCGTAATGGCAAATCACCGGTGCCATTGATTATTTATTTACCGAATACTTTAATTAAAAGAAAAATTTTTAAGTGATAAATACATGAGTATACTTTTTAGACATGAATCAAATATTCTGTCTAAGAATTTCCTTGCAGAATTTCCAATCACACAGTATTATTAATATTGCAAGTTACTTCAAACAATAATTGTCTTGTATATTTAAATTTAACAATGCACTAATGCAGAGAGTATAATAAGGGAGATGAAGAGAGAGAGAAAGAGAAAACGGCAGTATTGTGTTAAAAAAGAATAGAATGACATTTTATTGCGTACATCTGCGTCCGCGCCCGTGCATGAACATTGCCACAACCTTTTTTTAGGAGATTCACAACATGGGCGCCACAAAACTTTTTTAGGAATTTATTAAAATTTGAGAGATTTCTTCTTTTCAAATCTTTCTGCTTTTATATTACAAAAATAGAACTATATAATGATCAACATGATAAAAGTTCGATAAGATAAGAAGAAAGAGCGAGCAAAAGCCTTGAAAAAGTTAAAAGAGATAAAAGGTACCTTAATATTTATTCTTCAATCATGAAAATTTAAACCATAAGCATTTCTCTCATACGGACTTTGCTATGTTTATAAGCTATTCTTTTTGAGCTAATCTTTCGTTTCATTTTTAAAAATTTAAAGAAAAAGAAATAGAAGAAGCCCCTGTATTTTGTCGCGACGCCCATGCAGTCACATACACCGCACTCACGATTGCCTCGTAGGTTTCCAGTACGCACGTATGCATAAACGCGTCATTGCACTGCCATGGACCAAGCCGGTAGGGTGAATAGAGAGAAAGAGAGAGAGAGAGCGAGAGAAAGAGAGAGTGGACAGAAGCGCGAGATTGGGAACGTCGGTTGCGGGACGGGGTTGCTGCGGCGAGTGGCGGAGGCACATGGAGGGTTAATGCATCAACATCAAAGTGGCTTGCCGGTACAATTATTGCACTCAACGCACTGGCCGCTACCGTCCAGCGTGCGGTGGTGCACACTCACACGGATCGCGGAGATAAAACGCATACATGCACGCTATAACGGAGCCATGAGACTATAGGGCATATATCTAGCCCACCGAGAGACAGAGCGAAAGAGAAAGAGAGAGAGAGAGAGAGAGAGAGAGAAAAGAAGCGAGTGTGTGAAAGAGAGAGAAAGAGAGAGCGCCGTATATTACATTCTTCCGCATTTAACTGGACGGACATTAATTTGAAAAAGTAGGCGACTGTCGTGCCGTACCGCGCCGCACGGTTTAGAATCTCATATCCTCGGATGCGCGGCATGCGGACTTTACGCGAACGTTCAGCCGCAACTTATGCGCTTTTGACGAACGTGATTTTCTTTTTTCCCTCCCTGCCCGTTTTTCTATTTGTTTCCCTCCGCTCGCTGCCGCTTGCGTTACGTTGCGTTGCGTTTTTGCTTTCGTCTCGCTGCACACGAATGCGTCGCCGAGGGATTTAAGATTTCCGCGCGCGTTGTTTCTCCGCGAGAATTCGCGTGCGCGAGACTTAAACCGAGCCGGTATTAACGGCAAAATCGCAGCAAGTTTCTGGTTTGAATTGAATAAAAGCAAATTTGTACGTTTACATGAATTTAAATATATATCTCTAATGTATTTTTATGATATCTTTATCTGAAATAATTAATTTCGCTTTAAAAATAAATCTGCATTCAAGTGCAGAACTATTGCAAAAATTTAAGGTTTTTATGTTCGCGTTTTTTAACACATTGACGTGTGATGTGATTAGAAAAATTATATTATATATAATTTATATTTAATAGATAGAGATAATAAATAGAGATTGATTTCAAGAATGCTAATAGAAAAAAGTCAAGGAAGAATTATAGTCTTCATATTATAAGTGATCCAACAATAAATTAATTAACTATTGTAGGATTCACACGCACGTTTAGGCGTATAATTACGCTTGCATGTATATCTCGAGCTGTCCATTATTTATTTTCCTAGTTTAAGTGTTATTGAGTTTAATGATCATTTAATTTTGCCTATTTATTATATATATACATAATATATATTTTATATTACAATCAGTTATTTTCGACAGTATTGATGATATTAAAAATTTTCATAAATGCAAGTTAATAATCAAATTATCAATATATGTATATACATATATAGATGGATGGGCTATACAAAATTAAGATAAAACTATATATATCTAAATAAATGTTATAAATAAACATTAGTATATTTCACTTTTATTAAATATAAATTGGAATATTGTATATATACTCCATATATATTCCATATATGTTTCTGGAATTCTATTCTTTGTCTGTTATTTTTATTTATAAAATTTGCATTGAAAATTATTTTCTATAACTCTGATTTATTTTCTATCTTTGTCCTATAAATTTCAAACGATTGATATAACACGTAATTCGTATTTTAATGTGTATATTGCAATATCAAAATGTGTCAATAAGTATTGCGTCAAATACAGAGCTATATTCTATCTCTATGAAGCATAAACGTATGCATTAATATATTCTCATGTGTACATAAATCAACATGAATATGATTAAACACATTTTCAGGATTAAATGTATCATTAATTTGTGTTAACCCATCCATTTTAAAGGCGTAGATTTATGAGATGTTACATATTATATAATATCCCTAAATTTAAATTCCATAAATATATCTTACCTGATCTGATATAATTTTTCTCGCAAATCTATTCCTTCGAATTAAAATGATTTTGCACTCACCGACACAAGGCGCAGCAGCGGAGTTGGTGCGTTACGTTTATCACTGAAACACAAATACGAAATCTAAATTATAATAGCGTCCAAAACAGATAACATTTCCAAAAATAATTGTCGCGCACATTGACTCTTTTATTACTTATTTTTATTTTCTTTTAAATTAATCTAATAAAATAATTGTATAGTTTTCGAAGATAAGTATATTTTTCTTAAGCTTTTATAAAATTCAATCGACAAGAGAATCTAATAACAAACAACAGGACCCCAGATAAACCAAAAGATCGCAAATACGTCAAAGTGACATCAAAATGACTCCAAAATGTCATTTTATCGCTGTTTTAATGTTTATGTCAATATGACGTCGTTATAAATTTCGTTCTACCTGGGAGAATTCCGTGATAAATGATCTGCGATTGAAAAGTTATTTCATATTTATTCTATTACACAATGAGCGATGCAAAATAATGTACGGAATACATCACGTGACTGTCGCGGAAACAAATGCTTAACTTCGCAAATAACGGCCAAATGATAAATTACCTTCCGGTTGCTCCGCTGTCGCCTGATACCACCCCGGGTCTCCTTCCCTCTCGTTCTCCTCCCCGTCGCTGCTTCTTCATGACACACTTCATGGCACTGCGGCACACTCACTGGCGAAAACACAGTTAATTACGATCGCGCGCGCGGCGCTATGAGAATACAATAATCATGCGGCACTAGAATACGAGCGATGAATAAAAGACGTCCCATTAAAACGCGACGATCCGTTCGAAAATGTACGAGATATCACACGCGACATACATTTTTAACGCACAAATCCATTGAAGAGAGTCACGTATCATTGATAATTCCTCGCTCTTAATTTTAAATGTGAATAATAACGCGCGCGAGGTATATCATATTATTCACTTCGATGAATGATTCTCACCGCTTACTTATAAATGCCGCGGGAATTACTTAATTAAGTACTTAATTAATCGACCGACCAATTAGCAACGATCGAATACTTTCTAGTAACTACTTGCAACATAACCTCGTAGCGCGTCGTCGTTGCGCGTCGCGGTATTACGATAATGTGGACGAGACTTTCTTGACGCGCAACTTTTTGATACTATTACGCATTCGTTCGCACTGTCGTAACCGATGATTCTCGTGACAACGATGCAACTCAGAGGCTGCGTTCGTCTTGACGCTCACGGCGCTTTCGGCATCAGCCTTATTTTTATTAAAATGTAGGACAATGACAGGCTGATGCTGAAAGCTGTGAGCGCGCGTTAAATAGGGACGCGCGATGTTGACCAATTAATTGCGTTGCGTTGCGAGTCTCTACTCACGATAAACGGCGACGACAAACGGAGCACTTTTGGCGCGGCTTCTCACCCGGCGCGCGACTAATGGCGCGTTAATCTTGGGACTGTTCTTTTTCGCTACACTGCTGCACCAGTGCAAGAAGTCAGAACGAAACGAACATACTTTCTCTCGTTCTAACTTATTGCACTGGTGCAGCAGTGCAGCGAAAAAGAACAGGCCCCCTTGTGACAATAGCGCAATAATAGGCCTGCTCTCTTTAGCTGAACTAGGTGCACTAGTTCAGAGGTTATCTTTCTCCTTCCAATACGGAGGGAAAAGGATAACCTCTGAAACTAGTGCAGCCAGTTCAGCTAGAAAGAACAGACCTAATAAGTGCGCCAAGGCCACGCCAGCCAGTTGGCCGCGTCATCACGAAATATTATAATACGTTATAGAATGTGTATGAGGAGTTAATTGTTCGAGTTACAAAGTTTAGTACTTGCCGCCGTCGCGTCTACGGGAAGTAAGTAATGCGGAGCGACTCGCCCGCTCGAGGCTCGCCGGGCGTGAATAACAATGCGTGGCCTTGTAACGGCCACACGCGCGTTTCGGCATATGTAACGTTCAATCATATCTGTATGGGCGCGCCTGTGCAAAATGAAAGCGAACACCGAAATCGCATTAATATGTTGACCCGTTTATATTTAATTTGTTTTCGGCGCATTAGAAAAGTATATTCCGTTCCTCGTATCTCAAATTAATTTTAATTTCAATGAGTTATCATTACTTTAAACGTGAAATTCAGTACATTTATTTTTAAATTAAAGTTGTTTCATAGAAAACGGCTATCGCCTGTATATCGCGAGGAAAATAAGAAAAACGTCGAGCTGCGTGCCAGCTAATTTTCATTGCCATTGAATATTTAACCCTGCGAAATGAAAACTAAATTTCCTCGTGTTAATTTTAACGTGGATAGTCATCGCATATTAAATCTAAATTAATTCATTCGAAAATTTATTCTTTACACGAAAGAATAATTATGTAGATTAATCTATCGTTATTCTTTCGCAGATTTTCTGTTCCGCGTGAAATAAAACTGTGTGATTTGAATAAATCAAGAAAGTGAAATTAAATCGAAAATGCTAAAAATTGCGACGGCTCATATTTATATTTAACTTAAATTGATATCATCTGAGCTGTGAAAATCAATAACAGATGACAGATTGGTATGCGTGTAAATGGAATCCGTTTTGGGCGTGCAATTTCTGCGCGATATTGGCCAACTTTAAATGCAGCTTGTAACTCGAAAATTATTTTCATACAAAAATTTGTTATTTCAATTAATATGCAGCTGTTAAATAATACGTTTTACTTTTGCGGGACGTTTATTATATCGTATCTCAAATTCACCGATGCGTGAAAATTTGCCAATAAAATTTAATCCATTATAAATTAGGTTTATTTTTTCCATTTTTTTTATTTTCTTTCTTTAATTTTCACATTTATTTATCTCGACTTATACATCTTCTATTTACGATTAAACAAGAATATCGTTCCTCTTCGCGGAATGCGATCCAATTAAACCGCGAGATTTAAGCCCGCGAGCCATAACGAACGACGAACGTGAACAAATCGCAAAGGGTTATTCGTGAATTTCAACTCGTTTTCATCAGCCACGTTACGACTGCGCTCCGCCATTCGCCTTTCTCCCCTTTTCCCTTTCATTTTTTACGCGATATTCCTCTCCCTGTCGATTGCCGGAACTCGTCGGGACGTCAGGAGGGCGCTCGTCATTCTCGAAAAGTAATTGCACCAGGAAATGCTAAAGCGTGAAAATTGCATGTTCCACCGCCCCCTCGCATCCTTCCCCCTTTCCGGGGCTGCGTTTCACGGGGGGGGGGGGGAAGGGGAGCGCGTGTTTGCCGCTTGGCGTGGACGCGACGCAACGTTTGCACGCGTATCCCGCGTCGGACACGCGTGCTAAAACTGCCGAGCGTGACGCGGCTGCGGGATGGCACACGGACGAGCGCACAGAAGTATGGACCGCGGCGGCGCGGCGGCCGGGATATGCGGTATGGCCGCGCGAGGAGATAAAAGCGGATAACGTATATTCAGAGGGATCACCGCGACGGCGGGCGCCGGCACCGATGAATAATACCGGATACATATTCCTCGATATAGCCGCCGCCGTTTTCGATACAACGCTGCATCGCCGTTGTGCGACGATCACGAGGGAAAAAGAGAGCCTAACGTGAAATGCATCCAACTTTATATAGCGCGCGAATAAATCTTTCCATACTACATGAATCCCCTATCATTGTTGAGGAAGATAATAGTATGACTTTACAGCGATCTTTTCACTGCATCTTACTTTCAATTTTCAACGATAAAAGGGATTTACCTTTCCAGTTTTTAATCCTTCGATTGCGATCTTAATTGATTTATTGATTCTTCTCAAATGTAGCTCTTATTAAAAATTTGTAACGTAATGAATCAAATTAGTAATAATAAGAAGCTTTATACGGTCGATGCTGGATCTTTTTTGCATAATAATTTCTTCGTGTACATTTTCCTTTGCTCAGTCAACTACGCGCCGAATGGGTTTTTCGGTCTTTAAAACGCAGTCTCGAGCTAGAACAGTACTGTCCCAAATTAAATTTAGAAATCAATTTTAATAATTACGATACTAATACGTATATCATTAAAAACTGTGTAGGGGACTGTGTTTTGCGACAAAATATTACCTCAGCCAGAGTTTGAACCTGGAACTTTCCCATGCAAAAAAAATCCAGCATTGATCGTACAAGACTTCTTCTTGTTATTAATTTGATTTACTCGTATAATAGTCAAATTTAATTATCATTAATTATTAGTAGCGTAATAAATTTTACGACACACGAATTATCATATCCACATGATAATTTCGAATGTTCGGTGAAATGCGCGCTGGCGAGGCATTGTTACTCAGTTTCTCGATTTGCAACTGGCAATTCCGCAAGTCCCCACCGCAGAGGAGCATTGAGAGATGCTGGCCGCGTTTACGATCGGAAAAGCTAGGCGCCCGCGCGTGTTATACGCGAGGCGCTCGTAGGTGTTTCCACCGGCGGTCGCAGAAACGAGCTCCGTCCCGCCCGCCTCGCTCGTTTAATCCAGGCAAGCGCTCGGTGTCCTCACTAATAGGATTAGCCGGATTCGCGAAGTTTCCTCCCGGAAACGGAATGACCGCGGTGGATGTAAACGCCGACGAAATTTGCGGCGGATTTCTCGAGCCGCGCCTGCTCATCGTTCGGGAAACCAGAGATATTTCGATTCGCCCCACTCGTAAAGGCGACACCGGACGACGCCGGATGCTCGTTAAACGGATACAGCGATTACGTCCGTAACACATTCGCGCGGACAACTCGGGCACACTTCTAATCCTAATTTCGGTGACTAGGTTCGTCGACGCGAGTTTAAAATCAATTTCTCCTCGGACTGAAAGTCTAGATGCTGAGATTCCAAAGTACGTCGTTGAACGTACAAGAAACGCCGGAAATTCAGCGGGATATCATAATCCAAGTACGACTTCGCCGGAAGCGCCGGTACAGAATTTTGCTGGAATTGTTACAGTCGACCTTCCCACGAAAAGTGAAGGTGGAATGTAATTCCGACTTCGACCTTCGCGGGTACCGGCGGCAGAAATGCGCGGGGGAGCCGCCGCCAAAACTATCCGGCGCCAGGGTTTCGTAAACGCTCGTCGGTGCCCGCTGTCTCTGTAATGCGACCACTTACGAACGTGCAGCCGGCAGCGCTATGCAGTTTAATACTTGCGAGTGTTTCTTGCAGTGGCGGCATACCGCGCATACTACCGGCTCCTTTCCCATCCCGGCGCCTCTCTTTCTCCACGGCGGTTATTCCATTTCGCTAGAATAAACCGACGAAGGGTGGAATTTTCTTGCCGGTAACCGCGAATCGACTTACACGCTGTTGGAGTAAGAATACGGTTTAGCTATGCATAAAGAAGAGAGAGAGAGAGAGAGAGAGAGAGAGAGAGAGAGAGAGAGAGAGAGGAGCGACGCTTAATTCGCTTTCTTGCCGGCGCATCCTGATTCCACCGCGATGCGTGGAATTATTGCGACTGACTCTTGCGAGCCGGTGACTTCTGCGAGGGGGCGAACGAATTTTAAGAATGTTCTGTAGGAGCACTCAACAAATTTCCGTATCTCGAGAGAGTGTTACATAAATATATTCCTTGTGTTCGAGAGAAGAATATTATACAGGGCATAAAGATTATTCGACGCGCGACCTTAATCTTCGTTCGTTTTAGCTCGAGTTTGTCGCTCCTATCGGCATACATTCTCAGAGAGAAATGAAGAAAAGGAAGAAGGGCAACAGAGGAGCGGCGATTGCGGCAAGGAGTGGTTTCTTTACGCGCGACACGGTCTAATTATCGGTACGATCCTGGCAAGCGCACTCGATCGAACATGGAAACGGCCGGACTGACAAAGACGATCCGATCTTGAGGAGCAAGTATCCGCGAAAGAGAAGTCCGTGCGAACTCCTACAGACAGCCCCACAAACTCCGCCGGAACACATTACGTGTGTAATCGTTCATCTAACGGTGTAATCGCTCATCCACATACCTCGTCAAGTACAGTATTATTCAAAAAAGATACTATGCTATTCTGCAGCGTATTCACATGATTCGGATTGCGTACTGTGAATAATTAAGACCGACGTAATTATATGTTAGATACCGCAATACAGTGCAAGCTACTCGTATTATGGCGAATTTCTGCATAAACTCATTGTAAATTCTTACATAACAAATAAGTCTTTAATAAATTTAGCGCTAAATGTTTATCATTTTATTCCGTATTTTATTTGGAAATATTTTAAATTAAGAAACTCAGATTTCAAATCAAATAAGACAGCTTATGAGGCAAAAAATCTTTTTCTTTTCTTCGAAATGAAACAAAAGATACAAAAGCCACAGGAAACACTTCGACTGAACGTCGTTGCTGCATATTGCTGCAATTTATGTTACCGTAGTCGTAACGTTGACGTTACGTTCACTTTTACAACAAATACGACACTCCTTCGGCCACCATCATTGAAGAGCGCTGTACGTACGGATGGTTTCAACTCGCTCGAGTGGCCGTTATATGAGGTTCTAAGCATTCTGATTCTGCTGACCGTTGCAATCCTCCGTCTCCATCCCTGTTCCGCACGCTGGTACGAGACCCCACCCCCTCGAAGCTACGTGGTTCGCCTTTAAACCACCCCATTCTCGCGCTCGTTTGTTCCGCGTCTCTTCCTCGCGCTTACTCTCATTTAGTTACTTCCCAACCTTCCCTATGTGGTTCGATCTCTCGCTTGCTTTCTTCATCGACCACGCGCGGATCTCGTTAGCGGTGCCTTCGATTTCACTACGTATCCACCGCTCCGACTCATAAGAGGGAACGTGTACGGAATGATCCTTCGCGAAGGGCAGACTCGATCCTTCCGAGTTGAAGAATCCGAACGTTAGCAAGTGAAAATTACATAACAGTCGAGTTATAACTGATGGCAATCGAGTCAATCACACGATATTACATATATCTTTATCGGCTATCGTACAAAAGGCATAGAATTCTTTTTAAAAAGTGACAAAAAATTTTTTATCCAAGCATTCCTTAGACAATTTATTATTGAACGAATATAGTTTTTTATTTTAATACAGTATCTACTTTTACATTGCAAATAAAAGTACCATATATATACACTAAGTTTACTGTTGAAGCATTTGTATTTATGTTATTTTCCTTCTATTATGTTTTATTTATTACACATCTCTTATTTGTTCTCTCGACGATAAAACTTGACTTGTAGTTATTTGTTGCCTGGGGAAACACGACCCAATATCCGGTAGTCCATTGCCGTTTAATTTTTCCAGAATTGCCAAGAACGCGAATATCGCGAATATGATTCGAAGATCGAACGCGAGAAAGAACATGCCTCTTCAAAGTTTCATATATATATATATATATATATATATATATATATATATATATATAAAGAGAGGGGAGGAGAGAGGAGGGGAAGGGAAGAGAAAGAGAGAGGATGTTAATATTTGTAGAAAATAATATCGTTCACAAACTGCGAACAAACGATGCTTGGTAAACATGCTCGGAATTTTAAGCGAAAATCTTCTTGCTACCGCGGTTAAGAGAGAATGTAAATCCAGCGTAGCCGAGCTCGCGGATTATAATTTTCATTCCACGGCACGCGAACAGGAATTTGTACGGGGCGATAGTCAAACTTACGTAAGAATTGCATCGACCAATTACCTTCCCCATCCCAACCCTGTTCCTCCACCTACTTTCCCGCGCCGGACGTCTTCGGGATAAATTTTTATGGCACTGAAAGTTTCCTCGGCGATTCTCGATTAAAACGCTCCACTCAACAATTTCACCATTACTGAAATACGCCAATAGCTGAGCTGAGATAGGAATTGTAGAGAACTTTTTTAAAATGCTTGATACGTGACTGAATGAAAATCTGGTACAAAAGTTCCAAGATTTTAAGCGCTTTCATGCGCAATTAAATTTGTTGCTATTAAATACAAATATAAATGAAATGCGTTTAAATGATTTGCTACCTTCAAATTGAATTTAGGAATGTATAAAAGAGATAATAAGATACATTTGAACAAAAGATATATTTGAACTGCCTTAAATATCTTCCTCTATCATAAGTAGTTTCAGTATTTCATACTTCTTAAAATTTATCTTTACGCGATATGAATCTAGATGTAGGAAATTATGATAAAAAGGTACATATAAAATTTTCAAATTTATGATATTTTTTGAAGAGAGATCATTGCTTAATTTTAGATTTTATTATTAAAATTTTAGGGTTATAAGTTTGCTCATATTTTTACTTTACTTTATTCTATATTTAAATTCTCATATTCATTTCGTTGAGAGAATGTGAAATCGTAAAGTCTAATTTATAACATAGCTCTACTGAACTCGAAATAGAAAGTTTCAGTCCGGAAAATAAAAGTATATCTCGTAAATTGTTTAGTATAAAGCAAAGTCATTCTCTTCTTTAAATAAAAAAATATCTGTTGTACATATCTCTACAATATATATAAAGAAAAATCTTTCTTTAATGAAAAAAATATATATATTTACTATTAAATATTTATTTTCTTTCTCTGCTCTTTATTTCTTTCCTTATTTGTTTCTAGTTTAGATCATGCATTTTACGGTCGTTTCAAAACTTTACAATATATATAAAGAAAAATCTTTCTTTAATGAAAAAAATATATATATTTACTATTAAATATTTATTTTCTTTCTCCGCTCTTTATTTCCTTATTTATTTCATTCCTTATTTGTTTCTAGTTTAGATCATGCATTTTACGGTCGTTTCAAAACTTTAAGTCCGTACTGAAATAGAAACCTTCCTGTTTTTTCTTTTATTGTCGCTGCCGAAATGCAGACAGATCCTGCAAAAGAGTTGATCGTTTTAACTTGAAGCAGTTACATCGACGGAAGTGGCCAAAGAGGGTTGGCTCGTTGCGTCAAAGGAAAAAAAGCTACATCGGAAAGGAACGAGTAAAGGACGAAGAATAGGTACCAGAAGTCGGTGAAAACTCGTAGAACCGTCCCGATGGGATATGTCGAGTCGTATACAGGGTGTCTCGAATTCTCATATAATCGAATTCTCCTTCTGGTATTGAAATATTAAAAAATATAAATTTTATTTTTTAAAATATTCGGAAAAATTGAATATATCATTATTCTGATTATTTATTATTTATTGTTTTTATGACTATAGCGCTATAAGAAGAGTTAATATCAATGTATTTAGAATTAATTTCATAAAATCTTTAATTACTGACTCAGATTTACTAAATTAAATCGTCACAGAAATAATAATAAAAAATATTTTTATATAATTTTGGATTGATGAGATATACACCCTATATAGACGGAACAGATGGGAAAAATAGTTTGCTCTTGTTTCCAATATCACTGTCTTTGATGCATTGGCGTTTCAGAATAGTGCTTATTTCGCTCGATCTCGTGAAAGGAAAGTGAACAGATTTTATACGTATCGCGTAACGCCGTCTTGTCACCAAACACCTTTGACTTTAGCACATTTTCCATTCATGCTCATGAAATCGCTTAACTTATAGATGCATTTATCCATACAAGATCAATCAATGCTCGGCTTCTGGTATTATAATATTATAATATATATGAAATATACCTAAAAAATTTTAAGATTTCCGAAAATAGAAAATAGAACGTAATTAAATACATTTAAATTAAAAATAAAATTAATTCACGTAATTATTTAAATATAAAATCATTAAAGATGTAAAAAGAAAACAGATACTATTCAAGTATCTGTTGTTTGTAAATAATCATGTTGAAAATCTATAAAGATAAAAATAAAGATCTTACCAATAAATGTTGGCAGACAGTTAGACAGATCAGATTCTGCTACAAATCGTCGAAATCTCGTGCAGTTAGATTTTTGTCGCCTAACTGTCGATGGTAGCACGATCCCAGAAACAGCATGCAGTAAGGGAGCCAGCCATCTCTCCGAAATCGAATTCCATCAAGTTGGAGAAGTATATCGGCGACGAAGAAGCAACTCGAAACTTTTGCAAGGACTCCCCTTGTCTCTCGCTCCTTCCATTCGAGTTCCGCAATTGTCGCGGAGCTCATCCCACTCGTAAAGTTTCTCGGCCACGACTTTGCCGTCGCGCTGCGAAAAATATCAACGGGGGATTAGTTAACACCGTTGCAACAATTCTGGCCGCAACAAGTAGTTAGCACGACACATTTTGTTACAGAGCTACATACGTAGCTTGGAAAATATTAGTTAACATCTACGTGATGTTCCTTTATTATTGTCGTCTCGACAATTATATTATTAGAAGACTCCTTTTTTTTTAAATCCTCTGAATATAAAAGAAATGAAAATTACAAATACTTTCTACTTAATATCTTAATAAAGACATATTTTTTTTGTTTTATTTAAAAATTATAGAAAAATAGAAAAAGAGATGTTAAATTCGTTTATGTGTTCATTGAGTTTATTCTTCTAATGCCAGGAATTATTTTCATAAGTATAATGTTTCAAGCTGTATAATCAATCTTAAAATTTTGAAAAATAATTCATTTTAAAATCTCTAAAAATTTCGAGAGAAATTTAAGATTGTAATGCTGAAGAGTGTATACAAATTATGTTATCTATTGTAACTGCTTAGCAAAGATTCGCAATAAAAATCGTAAAGGCTAGCAATCTTTCAATATTTATGAGCACGTCTTATGATCGAGAATCTTAAAAAAGTAGTCGGGATTAGTCCAACACAGTCCTGAACAAATCGAAGTCTGGTTGACACGCAAGAGAAGTGACCCCCGAAACTTTCAACCCATGGATTTTATCCCTGCAGAAATCTCTTATTCCTCGCCTTGCCTCGCTTCGCATCGCAAAAACTCTGGTACGAAGAATGTCAGGTGCAGAGACAATGTCCTAGCTGCAATGTGTGTGCAAGAGAAAGAGAGAAAGACGTGAGAAAGAAGGGCAGGAGGAGCAAGGATAAAGACAACGGAAGTTTTCTTAAGCGAGTAGCGGTCCGCGGTAAAAAGCTGTATTGTAAAATTGAAAGTAAGCAACGTGAAAACTTTTCCGTGGACGGCAAATCTCAGCGAATTTAGCTGCCACCCAGAGTACCTTTACAATAATAAATAAAGATTATTCAACATCCGAGGAAATAATTGTTCTTTAGTTGATAGGTGTAGAAAATAATAACCAGTAGTGATTTTCATAGGATTCACACAATATGATGGAATCGCGGAGTTCCGAACTCTATTTACGCTCCAATATTTTTCTATATATTTTACTCGTACGAGGATTATCCGAAATGTTTTATTGCAACGGCCTGAAAGCAAACCGATGTTTTTCATTTCGCAGTATCGAGCAATTTATTATCATTTGTTATTTTTCAGTGATATATAGTTAAACGGTTTATTTGTGCGAGAACAATAAAAGTTACCTTGATAATTGTACTGCCTACGCTTCTTTCTGCAGTAAATGTAATCTTGAAAGAAAACAATGTTTTTTTTGTTTTCAAATCTTGTCTTCTCTTACATATCTAATATACACTACTATGCGTAAATTTAAAAGAAATTTTTTATCTTTAATATAACGCATGTATTTATAACGCATTTTACACGTACTTTTTATTAAAAAAATAATAAACCGATTTTTTCCTCCATATTTACGTAGAAGTCTGTGACAATTTGCACTCACATGCGGGATTGAACGCTATTGTTACGTAGCCATGGGGAATGTGAGAATTTATAATGCACAGTTAACATGCTGCTGACGCGTATCTATCGACATCGTTAACCAGCTAGTCCCATAGGACGAGCTCACGCGAAGTCTCCGATGAACTTCGCAAACGTGCTTCCCCTGTGGTTGTCTAAGCATCCCCCTCTCTCTCTCAAGCAATCGTCGTTACGCACATTCATCAACGTACACGCAATCAAAGACGTCGTTAAAGAGAGGTGCAAAGGAGCGGTAAAGGGAGCTCTTCTTACTCGAAATTCCATTTCCCCATCATGTGCAACAACACGTCAGCGTAAACTTTCCCTGCGATAGCCCCGAGGTGGCTGTTCGACACTACTTCGCTACCTAGAAAAATGTCAATTTTCGAACGTGACAGTTTTCCGATTTACTAGTAGGGTGGGCCGGCGCACTAAACGGTTTCCGCGGGGCGGAAATCGAGTGCTCGCACGACACCTCGTTTCGTCTCGCGGATGGACGAACTGGACGGTCTCGGTGTGAACTGTCGCGCAGGGGACAGTTGGTCTTGCCTCTTTGAAGATGAAAGATCGCGACCATTTATAGTACAGTAAAAGATAAGATCTCAACATCGTCCTTTCCCCGAACAATGAAGTAAGTTTCTAGCGAAGAGACATTCAGTTTAATTTATAATACCTGTTTGTTATAATATAAATATATAGCAGCATCGGTATACGTAAAAAACAATGAGAGACGTGATAAGATAAGATAAGATAAGATATAATGAGATAAGTTATAATTATATAATTTTCTTTGTACTATCTATATTCCAATTTTATTTTGACAAATAATTATTTCTTTTAGATTATATTCCTAACATAATACACATGTTTAATAATATAATGTTAAAGAGTGTGAAGATTCAAATTCCTAAATTTTTTCCGTGGAATGTTTCTACTGTATTTTTTTCTAAATAAGCTTTTTAAATTTTTTGATAAAAATTAAGCTTATACAGCTTTCATTTTGAAGAGCAAGAGATGTGTGCGTATAAGCGAGCGGAAGGATGTACTTAAACGTTGAGTACCTCGGATACAAGTTCACTTAATTACAGCACTATTCCTTAATATCGTGTTGTAATTTTGACTTTAGTGTACAGCAACCCGACAAAAATGTACAGATCTACTTCTATCTCAGTGTACGTTACTGTTTCATTGAGAAAACTTATTTAATATTTTTCTCAGATTATCTAGTTGATATAAAAAAAAATTGCTCATCATATTTAATTAATTACAATCAATTATAATGGATATTTTCTTTTTAATTTTATTAGTTTTATTCATATGTTAAATAACTAACGAAAACTTTTTTTCTTAATTAACGAAAAGTTTCTAAAAGATTAATATTTTACCTCAAACTGAAAACATAGCCGATATAATTATGCAAAATTTGTGTAATTAATTATTGATTATGTGGTCGCATTTGTGCATCGTATTATATTCCGACCAGAGATTTATTTATTTCTCGCGGCGCGACAGGATGAGACGTGATTTATTTCGCCCATGTTACGCGACGTGTATTTCCCATCGGATAAGTTTTCGCAATCTTTAAGCGGCGAGCACGGAATCACTTTTTCACACTTATTGCCTTATCGAACTTCCAATGCCCTTGGCTGAGGAATGCAAATCAGCGGGGCTTAACTTAGATGAACCCTGTCGTCCAAGGAAAAGAGGTGCAGAGAGAGGTGGGGAGGTGGGGACGCGAGATGGGGTAGAGATCGTGGGAGAGAGTCAGAAGTTTCGGATTACCAAGTGCAACGCCTCCTCCTTAGAATCCAAATGTCGTAGACGGGTTAGTTTGACTTTCAATGGATTGCCAATCGGTGCAAATGCGGCGCGCCGTTGGAATACGACGATGGCACGTGCGCGGCTCGATATCCGGATACAAAATACGGCCAGCGCTAGCTGCCGTCTAATTGGATCAATTTTCTGATAAATTGCAAACCTCGTTCATTAAAATGATTCGCTTACGCAATCGTGAATGCTCGTACAACGCCGAGGCAGGCCACTCTCGTGTATTAAACTATTTCTGTCGATGTAAATATATAAAATCTGTCGGTTGCGAAGTACATTTAATAGAAATCGATTTTATTCCTGCAATTTCTACATTCTCTAATTTTTACCAATTATTTAAATCGAATAAATTAATTAAAAATTTCGAACGTTTATCGTACAATTTGATCTTTTGAGAACTTCGCGTCCAAATTGACGCAAGTTAAAAACAGAAATCCGACGGTTTAGAGTTGAGCAAGCTCGCAGTTATACTTTATGCTATTATTAAGGAAGAGAAAGGGCACGCGTGAAGCTGTGAATTCACGACTACAAAGCATCCACCGCGACGTACGTCCGTCCATCCTGCGGGATATCTCGGTACGATTTTCCGTCGGGATACGAAGAGGAGTTTGAAGGTTCCCCTCGATTTTCCCGGCCCCGACAGGCTACGTCCTGCATCACAATACTTCTCCAATTTCCTGAGCAGAAGTTACGGGACACGTTCCATCATGACGTCACGGGAACAAAGCTCTTTCTCTTTCCCCCGCCGTCTCGCTCGCCTTTCGCTCCCGCAAGCCCTCAAGACCGTTCTCCTTGTATAGCTGGGTGCTCCTTTCGTTCCTCCTTACACCCATCAGAACGAGAGGAACGGTGGGGATAAATAACCATTCGGGGTAAACTAAGTTTGCGCGCGCCGCGCCGCGCGACGAGAGGACGTCTAAAGATCGCAAACGGCAACGGCGACTTTCGTTCGACGCTGCTCGATCGTTAGCCGTGGAGACTCGATTTGTCTTGCTTTCAGTGTGTCTGCCAAGTTTCTGACGCGATGGCCTCGGATATGCAAAAATAATGGGCAAGTCCGTGGCTCATTATGTTTTCGTCACGCGGCGAGAACTTGCTGCGTTATCGAAAGCGGGAGGGAAACTTTATGTTGTTACACACTCACTGTGAAAGGAAAAAAAAATTCTCAAGCTCAAATTTCGAAACGCGACATGTTAATTTAATAATTTTCTTAGTCATTGTGGAGGGGATTAATCATAAGTTTTAATTTTTCATAAATAAAATTTTAGTCGGAGATTCACTCTTAAAAAGGCGTGTTAAATCGATACTCGAAAGTCTCGAAGTATTGTTACCTTTTTTCCGCGATGCTGATTGATTTTCTCGCTGGGCTCACTTCGTATTGCGAAAGTAACCAATAAGATATAAAAATTATTTGGTAATTTTTGCCTCATTTTTTAAAAAGTTACTTAATATTGACCTATCGAGCCTCTTGTTATTAAAAACTAAAGCAAAAAATTAGCAAATAATTTTTTTATCGTATTCGTTACGTTGTGATAATTTGGCTCAGATAGCTTAATATACAGGTAGGGACATTAAGCTGTCTGAGCCAAATTATCAGAACGTAACCAGTAAGACAGAGAATTATTTGCTAATTCTTTGCTATTTTTTGCTTTACTTTTTAAGAAGTTACGAGGTATATAAAACTAGCGTATACATAAGTTATATACATATCATGTACATTATCGTACAGTATACAATACCGTATATATGTATAAGTCATATTCTTCCTTCCTCCTTTCTTAGAAAGGAGATGTAGAGATTTAATTGTTGCAACTTTCATCAAAAATATTGAAGAATCAAAAATTTTTTAATTTTAAATCTTTACAAAAATTATGTTTCATTATACAACGATGAGAAATTTCGCGCGCAAAGCGTGCGTCCACCACTACTAGTATTATTAAAAAATACATAAAAGTATAAAACGATGAAAGTAAAAATAGCTTTTAAAGTACTGCTAAATTAAATTAAAAAGACCTGTTTAATCGTTGTATGACAATTTACAATATTCTAAAACATAATGTTCTTTCACGTTGCACAAGCGTTGTTATAATCTAATCTAACGGTGTATCTCGCATTTGGAAAATTCTAAGGATCGTTGTAAAAGCGCGATAAAGGAACGTTCGTATCTAGCGGTAGCCAATTTGATGGTGACTCTTTCGCCGAGTTTCTTAACGAAGATCCACTTATATGCAGTAAAAGTGCAATCAGCTCGATCGCTAATGCGCCCTCACGGCCGATGCGCGGCAGTTACGTGTCGTCTAAATGGAATTTGCAATTATCCACCTCCGGCAGAATCCCGAACCTAGTATCAAGGTTCTTGATACCAGCCGGAACGGCCCTTTGGTTTGCCCGGTCCAACCTGGGAAAACCGCTCGTAAGATGCTTGTGGTTACGTCGCTGATAAAGGAACGGACGGACAAGGTAGAGATGGAAAGGCATGCGGTCGAGGGATGTTACTAAAGCAAGTTCTTAAAAGCAATCGTTGTATCCTTGTGTCGCGAAAATATCTCATGTGTTGTATATAGTAAGATTTATAAGATCAATAGTCGCAACACCTTTGAAACAAATGCCAAGAGGATCACACTTGAAAACTAATACCAACAGAACAGAATCACGCTTCTCTTATTCTTTAACGAAAAGTGTTGCACGTAGTTTTGAGTATATATGTTGCTCATTATCTTTCTCAAGCATGGAATATTTCACCTATTATCGAAATTGGAACACGTTATTGGAATTTTTTCAAGATAGAAATCATCAATTTTAACACGAAAATGCTCGGTATTCGTGCAAATTTTAAAACATCGGACGACAGATTAGAAAGAGAAAATGCATTTACTCTAATATATTATATTAACTCTAATAACCTTCAATAATGTTACAACTGATGAGCAGATATCGAATTTAATATTACAGTTATTAAATTAATTCGTATTTACGTTGCTTAATGAAAGACACCAAATGCAAATATAGATTTTGATGTAAAGAAAATTGGAGGATTGTTGTTAGTATAGAAATAGTAGAAATAATAGTAGAAATAAATATAGAACACCTTTTATGTACCATCAAGATACAACACGATGTCAACAGATTAACTGATCATAATTGAGCAGAGTATATATACACTGAATAGCGACAAAATCACAATATGAACAATTCCATGGTGACCAATCGCGTTAATAAACTACACTATTAGTAAACGGTGTTTCCACTATTTTATTCATTCCTGTGTATCATGCTGTGTGGATTTAAAACAATCTATGAAACATAGAAAACTTTTTTTAAATAATCAATGGCACATCATTTTTATGATCTTTTTACATTCCTTTTATAAATATTTTAGACTTATTTTATGCTACTAAAAAATTGAGGAAAGAAATTTATAAGATATAAATAAAAATATTAAAATGTCCAAATAAGAAACAGGCTAATAAACAAACTAAACTAATTAAGTTAGTAAAGTAAAGTGATTAAATTACCAAGCTAAACAGAACAGATAGTATCAGAGAAACATACAGTATTTTGTATTGATTTTCGGGTAATGTTTATTATAGGAACGAACATTTATACGATATGTGATAGAAACACGATAAAGATATCCAGATGCTTTATTAATAGATAATAAATTATTTAAAATTCTATTAACAGTTGTTCTAACAGATATAACAATCTCGTTATATTTAGGTGTTAATACCATTGTATCATTGTAAAGTAAAATATTAATTTTAAAGTGTTACTCGCGCAAGATTTCATCACGTTGATTTGCTACATCACGTTACATGCAAAAGTTTAATTGTCCGATGTTTATTTCTACCAATCCAGATTAACTTTAATCTCGGTTTAACTTACTTTTCATCTTTTTCTAATTCTTAGGGCTAAAAAAAGATAGAAAATAAGTCAAACCGAGATTAAAGTTAATCTGCATTGGTAGAAATGGACAATGAGACATCTGTTAGAACCAAGATTATACTGAACTATCGCAGGAAATCGTCAATGAAAAAAATAATCAACGTAAAAGAACGAAGATGTAAAGATATCTGAGAACATTGTTCTATTTTAATCTCCAAATCCAATGAAACTTTATTTAAACAATATTTTACCACACATTCGTGTGATAATACGCTATTATCTTCAGATATTATCCCGTGATAGAAGATCATCACGAGAGGATTAAGACCAGAGGCGGCATCGCTTAATGAAGCTGCGCGACGTCTTTGTCGTCATCGTCGTCGCACGTCGGCGAATGTAGCTGCACGCATTTGCGAGCTGCGCACAAATTTATTAATATTAGAATCCAACTTGCAAGAAGCAGTCGCGTTGTATCGCGTGTACAGTTTCGTAATAAGGACGGGACTCGCTCAAGCTCGAGGCAGGGGCGGCAGAGGCGAGGGAGGGAAAACGTCGGCGGCGATGAGAGGGAGGCTAACTGCCGGGCGTGGACTATGCGCGCCACGTGTAATTAGCAATGTTCCGGGATATAGGGACTCGACTTTAATGGAGCGCGTCGCATTAACCCCGGCATTTGCACGTCAGGCACGAAGATCGAGTGGAGTCGCGCGCGGGCGGGTTGCGTGTCTCTCCTTTTTCGACCGACAACAAACGGATCCGTGGGATCTCTTGTCGACTATTGGCGCGAGAAGTCATCCACCCATAATCGTTGATGAGCCGAGAATGAGAGGTTCATTCATGACAAAAAATGTCGAGAAAATCCTGTCACGCATTAACGCGTGGAGTACCGTAACAATCATTGCTGACTAAAGCTGACCCACGGGTACCGATTCAAATTTTCCGCGTTCGGATTTATATTTAGAATTGCACATATCGTTTCGTGAAGTTTTAATAATGTAAACGTTTCGGCCGTTTTTATAAAGAAAGCAGCTATAATTAGAAACGTGTATCTAATGGATGTAAAATTTAAAAAGGTCGCGGATAAAGATGCGGTAATAACGTCGCGGTTTCACCGGAATATAAGCGGAATGCAAGAGGAAAATAGAGGCAGAAAGAAGCGACGGACGCGCAGGCACGTGTTGCAGTGCATTCGATTGCAGACGCTGCGCTGCAAAGTTACACGGTGTAAGAGCCGAGTTATATTACCTGGCCTGAGGGGTCTAACGCATTCAATTTGCGCAGGTGTTTCTCGCTACTTTCTCAATATTCGACGGCATAGTGGGACACGGTGCCGCCATTTCCCCGTGGCAGTAAACTCAGTTTTATTATTGATAGTCCGGCATTCGAGATACCGTTCTCCTTCCTCTCCGGGAAATGGTATCCTCGCCGCTCGTCCGACAAGCGACCTGAGCCCGATGACTCGTTCGTGCGTAAGACAGCGTTGATACATGCATGTGAAACGCACACCAGATGTTTCTATTCGTTCTTTCTTTAATTATTGACAAACGTTATTTCTCTCGTGTACCATTTGCAAATTCCAAACAGTGTCACTTTGTTTCGTTTGTTAAAAAATTCATAAATTTGAAATACCGTGTAGAAGTGAGAGAAGCAGAATTGTAATCGCTGATACATTATACGTCTCAAAAATTCTTGAAAAATGAAAACAATGTAATTTGCACGCGAAATATTGTTTGTAGTTCCATTATCTCACGTTTACATTTTCATAAAATCTTAACACAATCGTACGTGATCTACAATTGTGATTTCATTTCTCCGTCGCGAGAATCACTGCCACCCTCAGAATAGTTAACAAAGGACGAAACAAAATACGAAACGCAATCCTTGTAAAGGCAATTAAAAAATATTACAAGAGACCCTTGCCTAGAATTCGCAATGCCTCGCGATTCTCCAACCGGTTCTGCGCAAAATAAATATGCTAATTTCGGTCATAAAATTTCCGACTGCGAAATTCCGCTGAATTCATTTGCGGACTTTTCCGCGGAGAGTGTACGTTTCTGTACTTCCTCCCTTTCGCACAGAGCTGCGTCGCGAAGTGTGATATATTAGGGCGCTTTTGCACAAAGAACGAATTACGTTCGCACTTACACGACATCCCGTAGACGTTCTAGGTTGATCATAATCTTCACAATTGTGGCGAATTAGCACTCGAGGCAAGAGTGCATCTCAGCTAATAAATTGCTCGATGAAAATTCGTACATCTTCTAGAAGAAAAATTCTAATTTGAAAACATATTTTTAAAAATATAAAATATTTAAAATTTTAATCTAAAATAAATTTTGATTGGCATATCTAAAATTGTATTTAAGAATGTAAAATGCTATATTATGCACAATTATTTGTATTTAATTTGATATATAAAATAAGAATAAGGGCAGAGTTTTTTTTTTCTTTGTGGACGATTAAATGGGAATTCGAAGATTCCTTAAACCATTCTATTCTATATTCGACGCGACGCAATCGTGCATCTCGCTTACTGTAAATATGCATGGAAATTGTAGAAAGCGATTAAGTAGCATTCGAGAGACCGAGTTAGCTAACTCCATTAGCATTCAAGGGACATGCTTTGTGGCGTCTCCTAATTTAATAGCACCCACAGTTTAGCTAGAAGCTACGACATTTCGACTGCCGCGATAGTTATGATAATAGTGCGAAAAGGAATGCCAATGTGCACACTTGTGTCAGACGTATGATTGGTATTCGGTATATCGATAAGCAGGTGTGATATATCGTGTCGCGATATTAGTCGCGATTTGTATTTGCACAGGTGGTGCGATATAATAGAACAAACTATATAATCAATAATCGCGTATTGAAATGTCAACATTGCACATATGTAAATCTTAATAACATAATATAATAATACGTTATATTGATTACTACTGTTGCCGCAATCAAAGAAAAATTAATGTGCAAATATACTGCCTTTGCAAAGTTGAACAATATAAATAAGTTTAGAAGTAAGACAATTTAAGACTAATGTCACGTCAGTTATTAAATATATAAACTATTGTGGTGCGCTCTAAAATACTTTATTCTTCAAATGTCCCATATTTTCTTCTCACAGGAAGATAACACATTTTGAATTTTCCACTTCCCGGCACCTCGTTCCTACCTTGCGCATCTTCGGAGAGATAAGCCCGGGGAAAAAAGTCACGTTCGCGCGGTTTATCCGATTTTCCCCTTTGTACCGCCAGCGTGTCACCGCCGATTCCTTGACAAAGGAAAGCGAGCAAGGGCACGAGGCAAAAAACTGTCTCCTTCAACACTTTCCGGATACTACGAACACTCTCAGAGCGGTGGCTCGTCGTGTTAAACGCTTCCGGTCGCTTCGTGCGATCGACGAAGGCTCGCCGAGCTCGGCAGATATTTTAATGGAAGTTCGAACTCGACTTAAGATATTTTGCCCGAGCGGTGCGAGGCCGCCGAAGTGTTCATAATGAGATGTTAATGGAGTAGCCGAGGAAAAAAAGTCTGTCACTCGTCACGTCACGGTATCGACAGGTCTCTCCTAGCTCGGGATCCCTTCGGACTCTTCCCCCTTCGTCTCCGCCCTCTCGATGCTTCTTGGGTTCGACTTCTTCTTTACGCCGTAGAACGGCAAGCATTTTCACCCTCCCGCATGTCCTTCGATCAAGAAAGGCGAGAGTAGGGGGGAAGCCTATAATCCATTTTGTCTACCGCAGACTTCGCAAATGAACTTTGCTTAAAAACCCTTTCTAGTAGGACCGGCTAACCGGATCGATCGACAAGTAATCCTGCATCGGAGACGAAATCCCGCCGATGAACTTACAGCGAGGACGGAAGGAGGAAGATCGCGTGGACTAATATTTTTTGATCCTAATAAGGATAGATGACAGCCGCTAAGAGTGCGAAGTCCCTCGTCATTTTTCAGCAATTATCGGCTCCGTTCGTCGCTTCGGCTACGCTGTGGGACGTTTCATACCTAAGGATAATGATCTACGATAAGGCAACACGAGGTAACGAGCAAGTTGCCGGTGTTCATTAATTCCACGATTAAGCCTTTTGGGGCGGAATTACATCCAATTTCTGAAAAAAGTCATCTATCAAGTTTATTTTGGCTGAAATCTACAGACAGGACTGTGTTTAGAATAAATAAGAATGTAATTTAAGGTCATTTAAATTTGGAATCTGTTAAATCAGATCATCACAGTTAGTCAGATCGATGTCGCTTTATTTCAGGCCCTAAAATAGATGCAAACGATTGTAAACGAACAATTGATTTTAAGCGAAAGTATTGACAGAGTTCTACAAATAGCGACGTATAGAAAAGGGCTCGATGTATCGCTTCGCATTGTTATAACCGTAGTCTGGTAGGTGCGTCTCGTAAGATATTATTATGCCTCTCGTCGAGACAAAGTTTTGGATACATTGAATTTGCACGATGACCGCATCACCGAGACGTGAGAAATAACACAAATGGGATGCAGAGAAATATATTTGATGTGGACAGCGCGATACAAGTTTGGTAGTTGTGAGTATCTTCAGCGAATACTTGATAACCCCAGGGAAGCGCTGTCTAACTTATAACTACGAAATAACACCGACGAGGGACGCGGCAGGAGCGCTATCATTTTGGGTTTTGCCCAACTTTCTATTTAATATATAATGTTTTTGTCAATCTCCTGCGCGAAAGCCGATTGCCCGAAAATAGAAACGAAACTTTAGCATATCAGAATAAAAGATCCCGCTACGATTTGGAAAATAAAATTTAAGATAATATACAATATATTCTTCTAGCATGTGTATGTGTATGTGGATATTTCAGTTGAACCTCAAGATATTAAACATGAAAATGTTCTGAGTAATAATACAATAATAAAAATGTTTACGTTAAATAACGTCATTTAATTTTATGCGCCAACTCGTCTCGCGGACGTGAGGTATCTATCCTCGAATGCAGATCGATACATTTTATAGCTCCGCGATGGGACCATAAAATGTTTCTTCTGTTAGCTCAAACGAGAGCGCTTTTACATCTCAAAGCTACCACTGAATTATACTTTGTTGACACACGTGGAATGTCGAATTGGATTATTGAGCAAATAATTCGTGAATTGAGAGATAACGAGAAACGAGAACAAAACTAACTAATGATAACGATAATGATAATGTAATAATAATAGCTGTTATAATTACTGACTGTGCATTAGTTCTGCGTCAGCTCGTATTCCGATTTGACCTTTCCGAGGTTTGCGCGAGCTAACTTCTCAATTGCGTCGTTTGTTAAAACGAAATTCCGAGCTGTTATCCCTGAACTTTTTGTCAGGTACCTTTCACAGACGAAAGAAAACGTTTCCGAGCGCGTCGGCGACGAGGTACGAGGAGAGGACGTATCGTCGATTCGGCGCGAAGTCGTTTCTTTCTGACGAACTCGTAAAAGCGAGACCGTAGGTCGTAAACCCGCCCCAGGGAAGGTCGAACGGAGTCGCTGAATATTCACGAATTTGCCGACCTACACGCCGTACTACACCGGGGGTGGCCCACGTATGCGCGCGTGTCTTACATATTCCGCATCCACGTAGGTGGGCCCTCTCTCGACGCCTCTGTTGCGAGCGGAGCTGAACTTTGCAAAGCGTCAGAACTCTCGGGGATACCAAGTCCAAGAGAAATAGCTAGTTTCGAATTTAATCGTTTCCTCCATTCATATATTAGCTTGGTTTCGCACTTGAGGAATGCCTTAGCGGACTCCTGATTGTGCCACGGAGTTCGATTAATGGCCTGCCACTCGTTTGCAATGTTAAGAAGGAATGATGTTTCTCTGTGTATATATGTGTAGCGATGCTATTTATTGATGCGCGACGAATGAAAATAAGCATCTAAAATAATTATTATTTACGGGGAGATATTAAAATTTCTATCAATTATAGTTTTTTATAAGTTTATGTTTGGAAACTGGTAGACTGTTTTATTTTTGGAGAAATTGCAAATCAATATTCTGAAATTCGATCATTTTTGCGTAGTTTGTTCAACAATAATCCATGATAAAAAAATGAATAATTGAAACAAAATATTTTTAATTTGAAAATCGAGAAACGTATAACATGTTACATTTAAAAAAAACTGTTGTTACATTCAAGATCAAAGGAAAGGATTCATTGGAGAAATAAAAAGTCTGGGATTCCTAAAAAATCTGGGATTTAAAAAATGTAAAGTCGCTTCAATATTTTCTGAAATAAAAATATCAAGCAGTGGATTTTCCCCCACGTTTTTAAAACGTGAATAAGGAAATTATGCAACATGTAGTAAAATTTAGATAATTAGAATTTCACGAAAGAGCGATCTGCATATATCAGCTCGCTCGTCATTCACGCGTGCATCAAGATGGCACGTCCGACATTTATTCAGGGAACTGTTTTTCATCCTCTCCCGGACTCAAGCCGGTACCTATCTCGCATCCATTATCACACTCCCGCCCGGGCCCGCCAATTAATCACGAAAAGGAAATAAGATTTACCAACAGTCGTAGCTGAAAAATAATTATCTCGGCCGCATTATCTTGCACGCCAGCTTTATCACAAACCGCCCTTTGCTTATCTTGCTAATCTATGCACGTAACATCCCGCCATATACGCCGTTTATCGGCACGACATCCTCTTCCTTCAGTCCCTTTTAAAATGTGTCTTAGATTCGCAATTACAAAATTACAAAATCGATAGAGCAAAAAATCATATTTGCTATGAAAGACAGTGCTTAATTGTCGGTCTAATTTCTACTTTACATATTTTTTTCACGAGAGCTTTTTCGCAGGATGGAATATAAATCGTCGAACAGCGAAAGACGCAAAACCGAAATATCGTACGTCTCTCCATCGACGATCCGCGGGAATGTATTATCGTTCTGTTTTGCTAGTCCTGAATAAGGTCAGGCGGGTTGCAGGTCAGGACCATCGAGAGATAACGCACGATATATGAATACACGATATATGAATGCAGAATGTAAATTACCGTTAACCCCATTGGTCACTTTTTTGTGTGTTCGCTTTTGCGCAAGAGAGCCGAGCTTGCGGTTGCCGGCTCTGCGTTTCGAGGCTGGTACGGATTGACTTCACGTCGCCGATAACGAACTGCAGCATCGCCAGCTTCGTGTCTCGCATTTTACCCTGTCGTCTCGTCTCGTCGCCGAGGCATCTCGTCGACGAGGCCGCGTCCCTTTCTCCGGATCCTGTTTGCTTTAAACTTGCAAGCGTCGATAATCGAGTTGCGAGCTCGTTCATTGTTAACGTATTATTCTTCGCGCGCTGATGAAACGGAAACAAACGGACGTCGATGAGGCGGCACTCGGATGTTATAGTTCGATTAATGCGTGGTATTAAACGAACGGCAGTCGAAAGCAGACGATTACGAGATGCGCAGCGAGATATTTACAGAGGTATAATTGATATTTGTTAATAAAGGAAAGAAGAACAACAGTTCTACAGACACTGAAATACAAAATTCGCGTACATTTTCGTAGTTGTAAAATATTTTACGATATTTTCGCAATTTGCTTTTGGCAACAATGGTTTGTTAACATTAAATAAATCAAAATCATAAATATAAAACATTATTTCGCTAGCAGCAGAATTAAATTGTTAAATTACATTTTGGTTATTAAACTTTCATAGATGTGAAAGAGATGTTGCTTATAACATTTGTATTTGATTATAATCTTAATCGTCAAGTTATTAATATATGATTATAAATCGGTCGGAATAATAGTTTGGGCCGCGCTCTGATTATTTCATTACGATCGAAGAACGGATTTTCGGGTGGAACTGAATAACATTACTGGCAGTTTATCGCTGCTTAACGGCCGTGTGCATAATGAACGGAAGTGAATCGCGATGTTACAGGATGCGTATTACCCGGAACGTATGGCACGTGAGTTTTATAAAATCGGCCGCTTCACGAGATGTGTAATGTCGGTATATCGCCTATGGTATGCGTAAGTCATAAAATAATGGACGGCAGACACGCGTGATTAATTTCTCCCACGGCGACAGAAATCGTCTAAAGCGGAAATGCATTTAGGAGCAATTTATCGCCGAATATATACGTGACACGTACTTACATAAACGTGACAAACGCGCTATTTGCATTCCACCCGCTTTCGTTCCCGTAAATTCTGCCGGCGCCCGTGATAATTTATAAATCCGCGGAAATAACTTATTTTAACTGACGGCGCGCTCATCAAAATTGTAACAGCGATGTAATTAAATTTATCACGACGTTTATTACTTTGTAAATGCTGGATCGTAAATAGTACTGTAATAATACAGTTTCTGAAAATACTAAAAAGTGTCTCAACTTCATTTAACGTAACGCCTGCCACTGCACTTCTCGAACGAAAGGTATATCTATCATATCCCGAATTGGTATTTAATTTTATGAGAATGTAATTTTCTCTTTTTTTTCTATTTAATTATTAAAACAAGATAAAACTGACTTAATTACATTAGTTGAATTCGCTTCCGATGATAAATTATTCAAGCTCACCGTCCATAGTCGAAGAATTCAGAATATATTGACCCATATACGTGGCACATTCGATCAGATCAAGGTAAATAATTAATTTAATAATTTCCTTAATGATCTCTGTACAAACACGTTAATTTTGAAACACTAAGGCTCCGGTTGCACCAACGTTATTTTGGCTTTAATTGAGATGTGTCTTTATTTATTTAAAAAGAAAGATGAAGATAAACACATGTTTAAGTCTCGCTTAAAGGCAAAATAATGTTGGTGCAACCGGACCTGAAGGAAATAAAAGATTTGATCACACCGTTACCATAATACAATTATCCAATTATATCTGAGAGAAAGAAACACAGATTGCAGTTGCATTAATAATCTGCGCGGCGACGATAAACACGCGATATCTGAAAAGGTCACAGTAGTTTCTTATTCATAGGGCGAGCAAAATTAACGTTGCTCCGCTTTTAACAACGTTGTCTGAGATACGATCGATGAACGTCACGAAGCGAAACGATACGCTCGACCGGAGAGCGCGAGCTGCTGCTCGATCTCGAGATGCAAAGCTGCAACACGCCGAGCGAACCCGAAAGTTCGCTCGCTGGAAACGGACGATAAAGCGGCGCGGCGCGACGGCCCGTTCGGTTGCGAGCAGCGACAACGGGCTCCGATAATGCCGCCCGATCAAGTAAATGATCGAACCGACGCCATTGTTTCAGGCATGCTATGCGTCAGAGCACCGGAAACGGAGGTCCCTGCAGAAGATGACGGGGTTAAGTAGATAAAGGGAGCAGGCCTGGCCGCCATCCACGACGGACGATTCCCTCGGCTCCTCTCTTTCTCACCGCAGCGCACAATGCTCTGCCATCGCGCTCTTGTTGTTCTCTTCGCTGTCAACGTGCCAATCGGTGAGTGATTTCAACTTTATCCTCTCCTCCCCCCCTTCCTTTCTCAAAAAGCATTCTTTCGAAATGATGGAATTTTCGAAAGAAAATTAACATGCGTGACATCTCTGTGAATTTCTCCCAAAAATGTATGAATTGTATGAAAAAATGTATGCCATTCGCATTTCAGACTGCACATTTACACTGCTATTATACATATAAAATTTACAACGGATGTTTAATGTGCGCGATGGATATTTTATAAACATTACGCAAAAGATTTTATCTTTTAAGTTTTAAATTAAATTTTAAATAACATTTTCAAAGAAACTTGAAAAAATAATTGTCGGAACGTATCTGTGCTTCACAATTTAAATTATTTATTTCAATGAAAGATAGAAATAGCTTTTAATGAGAAACACCGTCCCGTTCGCCAAACACATTTATTATCGAGCACTCGACGCAACTAACAATAAGTAAATTGAGGTACATGCATGATGTGAGCAGCAAGTTTCTGTCACATATATCATTCCCGGTCCATTACATTGGATACGCTTATTGCGATTGACACGAGAGTCGATACATTGCGAAAGGTGTCCAATACGAAATCTGTTGTGCCCGACAACGAGCAATAACGCAGATGCAACGGGGGCACGATGCCAACGCGATGGTCCTATATACGCGGTCCGCAAAATAAATAAAGTGCAGTTCGAGTATGCCACTTCGCTGCGGAAGCGCGACGCCATCCACCGTCGAGCTGTCAGATTCTTGCCCGAATGTTTATCCGATAGCAGTAAATAGAGAGGAAGCGATTGCGTTTTTGTAAATATTTCATCCTATACTGCGCTACGATTTATTGCACACGGAGCTAGCCTGCTTCTGTATACAACACCTAAATATACATCGTCAAGCATTTATCAAATTTCTCGGTGCCTTTTTCTTTTTAATATAACCAAATAAGAGTGGATAATTGATCAAATTTTCATATTCTTTGTATATAAAAAGAAATAAATTTTTCTCGAAAAGAAATTTTACAATAAATCCTGCTTGTGTATTAAAAATAAGTTATTATAAATTCTGTCAAGTTAATTTCAATATTGTTTCTTCAATTTCCAATAAATGTTAAAAATACATTTTTTTATAATTATCAGTTTATATATTTATATTTTTATTGTAATTAATTTTGTACTTAATTATTTCATTCTAGACGTAGATATTCTAAAACTACTACCTATTCTCTTTAAGAATCGTGATAAAAGCTTAATAGCTTGTGCACACCGCCGAGTAATTGCTCTTTCCTTTTTTTGTGATTGATGTACCGATTAACTGCTTCAACAATCGACTCGATTGCAATAAATTTGATTTAACCTCAGTACTCAATCTTGGTATAATTCTACCAGCAGATTCGATGTTAGATTTGCCCATCAATTATTCAAGTCATTAAAATGTTAAGATATAATTTATATAAAATAATTTAAAATAAGTACGCACAAATAAACGTATCATGTTTTTAAATGTTATAATTAAGATTAAGATTTATTAGATATGCTCACGAAAATTTATTTAATTCACTTAAAATTTTAAGTGTTTCTAATGTTTATTGGAAGCACTAAACATAGAATAAAATTATGATATATAAAATTATTAGATTCTCTTTTTTACTTAACTAAATAATGTACTTAATACATTTTTTAATAGATTGTATTTTTATTATCAAATATCAGCAAATTGTTAAATAAAAAAAATAGACTGCCGAATTTTATTTATGTATTCCTGATGTGTGTGCATCACGCGAAATAATTGAAACGATGTGTAAATTGCTTGAAAGAGCATGTTTAAGCAAAACGTGCACGAGCACGAAATATTCAAGTTTATTCGCAATTAACATGAGTTAGTCGTGAAATAATAAACGAACGTTCATCGCAATGACAACATCTGGCGCGGATACCGTGATACTAAATATACGTATATCATACGAACACGCGGATGGTATATCTCGAATGTTACCGGCACCCAAAGTGCGTCAGAAACGCCACGGGCCTGGTCGCTGTCACTGATGTTTATTGGCACTGAGAGCATCTACCACACGTACTAAAATTAATGACAGCTTGTTTAGATTATAGTTTAGATTATAGTCCATGGACGTAGTTGGTCTCCAGCAATCTATCAATATTACTTAACTCTAATAAGTTTTAGAGATGTAAGAATACGCAGAAATCAATAATTAAGCTATTAAAAATATTAGAAAGCTTAGAATTTTAGTTAATTAGGTTAATTTGAGGATCTCACATTGAAAATTTGCTTGTTAAATTTTGCAAGTAATTTATAAGTAATGAAAGATTAGAGTAAGTAGTTCAAACGAAGATATACGTTATATAAGTCATACGTTCTAGATATTTCGTAATCTTCTTTGAGCTACGATAAAATTTAGAATAAAACATGGGCACTTCATACGGCATTATTAATATTAATGTTGCCATTATTACTGTCGGCATTAAACATTAACAATTTCCGCGCAACAACTTCCGCATACAAAGAAAGAAAAAATTGAGAAGATAGAATCACGTCTATGCGAAGATAGGGTCGTGTAATTTGCGATCGACGGTATACATGTCCCTTATAATCCGTCCTATGCAACGCCGACGACGTCCGATGCAGATGCAACGGAGGATCGGTGCCAAATACGTTATACGGGCCACGGGAAATGGGCACGTAGATCCCAGATATGGCGCATCCTCCAGTACTGTGGCATGAGTCGCCCCGGTCTGGTCAACTTCTGGCCCTGATGTTTATTCGGCGCGAGTGGAAGCGCCGACTGCGCTTGTCGTTCGAATTAATTTACCGCTTGCGGGCCTCCGGTCTCTTCACACAGATATAGATAGATAGATAGATAAATAGATAGACAGAGAGAGAGAGAGAGAGAGAGAGAGAGAGAGAATAAGAGACAGAAAGAGAGACAGATAGAATCTTGACAATATCATTCAATCTGATTTTGTAAGAAAAAGATGGAAAATGTGCATATAACTCCGTGGGATCGCAATGAGATAAATGTGAATTTCCGTTTAAATTAAAAATTTTTAGACGCGCGTCTATTTCTGCGATAAGTTCAAATTTAAACAGTACAACAGCATTTATATTCTCCTTAAAATTAGCACGATGAAACATTCATAGTTCTTTTTAAATAATTTTCTGTAAATAAATTCATCTGTTTCATTCTTGCATATTTTTCAAGAACAGTATTTAAGCTCACTCCTTGCAGATATTTTGTTCTCTTTGGATGAACGGTGAAAAATAGAAGCGCATTGTCCAAAATTACTATCAAATTGGCCGTGCATTGTCGTAAAACGATGTCTTTGTCAACTGTGAGGAATACCACCTCACGTCCACGCTATAAAGAAACCGGAGTGTCTTATCCATGGTAGTGGTAAGACGCTACAAGTCGTAGTGGAAAAATAAGACGCTACCAATGCGTTTCTAGATGCATCATGAAAAATGCACCACCCAAACGTGTCCGGCGCAGGATTGGCGGGGTGAACTCCAATGGAGATTTGACTCGATGAATTGGGTGAACGGCTAGTGAGAGACAGAGAGAGAGAGAGAGAGAGAGAGTGAGTGAAAGGAGAAAAGAGGGGAAAAAGCGAAGGGACGATAGGGGTTTTGTCCGTTGGTGACCGGATAAGATTGTTTGTCTATACTGCGGATCACCGGCGAGATTCGCCGATTGTTCCACAGGGCTTCGCTTTTCCACCCCCTGGCGTTCCTTATCGGGCAAACAACGACCTTTCCGGCCAAATTGGTCGGTCCGAGTAAAATGTGATTAATCGCTTGCCTCCTTTCGCGGGAATGTATCTGCCTCGCCAACCCTCCAGTGGTTATATAGCGATAAACGGATAACCGCGGTCCAGAACCCAATTGAGTCTCGGTCCGATATAGGATAGATCGCTGCGCGCATCGCTTTCGATCTTGGGGGGAGAAAAAAAAAGATAATTCAAGAAACAGAAGGAGACAGCGCGGAAAAAGGATACGCTCGTTAGGTGTTAGTTCGTTAAACCGATTTCTTTCTGTCACTTTTTCCGCTTTCTCATTGTAAAAGTTCGACCTTCAAACTTGCTTACATCTCTTGCCGCAATAGACTAACCACATAGAATTCATAATTTTTAGAATTAATTCTTTGATTAATAATCCAGTTGTTAAAAAATAATTTTTATTTTTATTTAGTGTACTGAAATATATCTTTCTTTTTAAATTTTCCATTTTTTGCCGTTCTTGTAAATTTTCTCTATTTTTTTGTGAAAACAGACAATTGCTGTTGTACAAATATGGATTTTTTTCAAGAAAAAAAATTTTGTCAAATTTTTAAATAATAATTTATATAATAAAGAGCTTTGTAGAATCAAAAAAATCCTATATATCGCACTTGAATTATATTTTCATTAAAACTAATGCCAAAATTTTCTGTGCTTTTAGAACAATTGTAGTTCCTAATTTTTTATTGCTATTAAGGAGGAAATGTAATAGCAAAAGAAAGCAAGGTTTAACGCATTTAATCCTTTCTAAACGACGAAGGCCTTTGAAAAACTACGGCTGCGTATTTCAAAGAACGGAAAAGTACCACTTCCTTTAATTACTCTGCTTGTGTGAGGTTCTAGGAAGAGAAATCTACCTGAAAATCATTATGCTGCTTCAAAGCTACTTCGCATTACAAAACGGCTTTTAATTGCTAAGCGAATAAATTATTCGATTCAGCTCTTCCATCCTTATTACACTAATTATATCTGCCGCAACCTTTACATGTAAAAATAATCCATTTCTCGCAATAAGTAGACGATCATTTTGATATTCATTCAAAATTGCGAATCGCAATGTGAATATATATAAATTAGTAATAAAATAAAAATCTTAATTCTCAATTCTTATAGCAAAAGCAACAAAATTGAAGAGATTAATTTATAAAAATATGTCTTTTAGATTTGTAAAAAGAAAAACGCAAAATTTTTTGTGCTTCTAATCTAAATCTTATATATTATACTTCTTTTTTTTGTTATTTGACATATTGTGTAAAATAATACTAACTAGACTTGCATTGAATTATATTGTCGCAAATTATACAAGATTTTACAACAAATAAAGTGCTATTGAATAAGACGTATATGTTTCGAAATACAAACTTTCTTATTGAAAGCTATCGACGCCCAATGTTTTGTATGTACAATTTCGTCATTTTCTTGGATGACATTTACGTTTTTAGCGAATCACTCCCCTATCATTTATTCGCCAGAATTAATCTTAATTTAAGCGGGGTTATCTTAATTCGTGCGCAAAAACTGATTGTTTCTAACAAATCTGGCGATTCTTGACGGTAAAAATTCTACGAAATATTATCTTTCTTTATTTTCTAATTTCAGACAATTAAATACATTAGCTTGGAAACTGCGTAACGAACTAAAATTCTGTTAAAGCACAATTTGTTTGAAATTAACAGACTTCCACTGAAGAGGGGAAGCTTCTAATTTTCAAGCTAATTTTTAAAGAATTCATAATTGAGCTGTCTCTGTGGAAAATTTCGCTAATAAAAAGACTTACAAAATGTAGGAAATCTTTTACGTAAAAAGTGTATGGCATATAGAACACGTAAAACACAATGCGTAAACTAGCTTTATTACATAAACGAGGATGGGGTGTTTGATTGCGTCTCGTATTTGGCTATGCCCCACTATCCGCTACAAGTTTACCCGTATTGTGACAACGTAGTGCATACACTACGAGGATGTTGCACAAGTTCACACGAACGGTTGACCTCGTAGAAGTTTATCCCATACCTGCTAGCGGTATTCCATTAACTTCTGTCAACGCCAAGCACCACAAGCCCGTGTCCTGAATACGGCAATAAGTTAAAATCAAGCGTTTAGGCCCGTGACAAGGCTCCGGTCTTTTCGAGCATTTTTAAATCGCACGAATAAAGATACATTTCTTATTGCTGCAATTTTTATGACTACAAAATTTAAAAAAAGGTTTAACCATAATTTTTTAACTTTGCCATTAATTATAAAAATTTTTAAATGTATTGATTGCTAGATCGAATTATAATTGTAGAACTGTATTGCACATTATTATTTTAATTTTTTTTATATTAATATAATAAAAAATGTAGAAAATAAATTTTTTGCGGTTTTTCTGGAGAATTCTTTCTCGATGCGATATAAATTCTAAAATTTGACATAAATCTACGTGACATAAATCTTCTCGACGCACATGTTAATGTAAATCATATTTTTTCATTCTAGTCAAATTATGAAAAAAATCATAGATACGTTTCAAATCAAAATATATCGTTTTTTTTTCCTGGGATGCAAATGTGTTAGAGTGCTACGTCTGTACACGCATGCATATCAGAGTGTGAGCCCATGACAGGATATCGGGGCTTCGATTTGATCGTATTGCATTGCGAGGGTGCACAGCCGGGTCGCGTCACATCGCGTCGCGTCGCTAGTGGCAAGATTCGAAAGTAGATCGGGAAACGGCGGGGTAGGCGTGCGACAGACAGGCGAGGTAATACATACAATCTCCCTTGTTGTCTGGCATCGGGTTGCCGTCGATAGACGATCGGAAAAGACGGAGAGAGCAGCGAGAAAGAGAGAGAGAGAGAGGGAGAGAGAGCAAGAAGGGAGACCATCTTTAAGATAAGGAGAGAGAAAGCGAGACGAAGGGACAAAGGAGAGCAAACGAGACCAAAGTAGGGAGAGACGGTGGAGGATGAGAATCTGGACAGGAGTCCTGAGAAGCTTTGAAAAGCGTAGCAGCCACCGAAAGTCTTATAAACAATCCCAGAAGCGCCGGCAGCCAAGATCGAACTATCCCCGATCTCGCGCAAAGAGGATCAATGGAGAACGGAATGCGTGTAAACAACGGTAGCGCTGTTACATACTCGTGTGCGTGCACATGCGTGTGTATGTGGGCGAGATGCATCCTTGCCCTCGGCCATACGAACGCTCCGCACCGCGAAGGATATAATATAATAATAGGGTACTTCTCCTGCAACATTCCTCCCTCACATTAATCCGCGGTGAAATTTGAAAATCACGAAAAACTCGGGGTGCATTATTGGCTTAGTTTTCGGGGATAGTTAGATGGGTACGTGTGAAAAAGTCACGATGAGAGTTATGCTCCACCGCGCGCATTTTGTTTGCCCCTCTTTACGGCAGTCGCAAAAAACTTTAGAAGCTTTCGCAGCTGTCGTTTCCGTATGATTACGAACGCTCGTATTTAATGCGTCACGTCTGTTCCGATAAAATAATAAACGCGTGTCAATGTCGCGACGTAGGATTGGCAATGATTAAATTGATTAATTAGAAATTTCACGGGGTAAAATGTCGAATAGAGAGGCAATTGATATAAAAAAGAAATAAAGAAAGAATAAGTTCTATAAAAGTTTTGAAATTTCTAAACCGCATCTGTTATTTGCAATATCGCGGTGTTTCTTATATATCTTTCGTTTTAGAATAGACATCCTTCGTTCTGATTTTCCAGCGAGTTTCCACGATCCACGACTCAAGCTACGCGAAACGTTCCATTCGTCCACATCGATCCGGGAGAGCCGTGAGCTGATATCGCGCGGCGCGCAGAAAATCGACGACAAAAGCGGCAACCTGTTCGCTCGACCTCGGTCATGGAAAATATACGCGGTCCGTGGCGAGGATATCCTGTTCGGAAAATCCTTTTCAGAATCGCGTCCGTCTGCCATTGCTATGTATGACGCACAGACAGCTCGTCGGCATACCCATCTTGCATTATGCATCCCGTCATAATGCAACCCTTCGGGGCAGGGGTTGGAAAAGACGAGGGAGGGGGCGGGGAGGAGGGAACGTACGGAAGGGTGCGAACGCCAGATTCGCGAATTCCTTTTGCCTGTTTTGCAATATCCTTGCATGCACCGCACGACCACCCCTACGATATCGCGCGCGTATATATCTGCTTAACACATAATCCCGGCCCGTACCTATATACTTGGCATTGCGTTCACGTGCGATCGGAGAAACCGTTTCCACCTCGCTCGTTTTCTGATTATGAAATTATATCGCGCCCCTTGAGAATCGACGCCGCGCGATTAGGCAGAATCCCAGAACTACTACTTGGGAAGTGTATTCTGCTGATCGCTTCTGCTCTCGACGGATCGATTACACCGTTTGTTTGGAATAATTCCAACTATACGGTGTTTAAAAAGTTGCTCCAAGTCTCGTAGACGAAAGTCCCAAAGATAGCGAGTGTTTCAACGATAAATAAGTAATGATATTTTCGAAACTATTTCAATTACCAATTTCAATTGGAAAGCAATTAATAATATGTCAACAAGTATTAACAATTATCGTCTTCTAGATTTGGGACGAAAACAAACGGTGCCACTTAAATAACCTAAAGGATTGATTGTTATTTTTTCTTAACTGAGTTTCCTCTAATGAAATCTAAAATAACACGAAGCAGAGTCTCTTATACGCGCCGTTAAATGCAACACTGCAAGTCACGCTATTCGTTTTCTTTTATCTCGGCTTAAACAAGAACGCAAACGATGGTCCGTGCGGAGGCTTAAACGATTCTCCCACGCTGTATTTAGACGGATAAGAGATCTCTCATCGGAGGAAAATGAGTGCTTCTCTCGAGAAAGTGAAACACAGCCTCGCCGAGCAGGAAAATAATAACGGAATAATAACGGAAGACCATCGCGCCTTTGATGAGAATTTTATCGTGTTACGAACGAAGCACTTTCTCGCCCAACACTCCCTCCGACCGAGCTTTTTAACATCGCTTTTATTAAAATTGACCAATTGCTTTCTTAATTTACTCGCTATACTGCGGTTAGGTAAAGCGGTTTTACGTAATTAAGAAATTCTCTCTTTGGAAAAGTTATTTAGCGACACGAAACATAAAACTGAAAGAGACACATTAACGATTTCAATCTTTAATAAAATGTCATCTGATGCTTTTTAGCTTAATCTGCATTTATACCGTGATAACTTTATTAAGATTTCGGTAGATGGAAAAGAGTTTCTAATGCAGAGCGATTATGTATCTCTTCATTTGCTCATAGTAAGAGTTTATGTGTGCAGATATAGACCCGCTAACGTGCCGAAACTTAAGACGTTCAAGAAACTTTCGACGTAGCGGAGAACTTCGATCACCCATTATTATGTGGGAATAATACCAACAAAAGAGGACACGTTCATCACGGACTTCGAGAAGTTATATAATGTTTGCCGTTGTGCAAGAATTTGCAAAGCCAAGATAGACAGTGGCCAGGACAAAAATTTTAATATATAGTTACATTCTCGGTGTGAAATAAACTATTGTAAAAAATGTAAATGTAAAAAAATGTAATTGTAAAAAAAATAAATAAAAGTTTCCCACGTGAATTTTTTACAACTAAAACTATATACAATATATTTTTGATGTTATTGCAAAATGAAACTGAACTACATGCACACGCCGGTTTCCATTGCAATCTATTGTTATCTACTTGCGGTCTGGCAATCTGATCTCAAAAATATTGTCTCTATGTGAAATATTTTATTGATTTGCACTTCGTTGCGTACTTCCGTTTTTAAAAACGGACTTGTCATCGCTGGCACGGCGAGTCGGCTCTATTTTTCCTGGCGCGATCAGCATCACCGAAGCCAGCCGAAGCGAAGCCGCGTAAAACGGCAGATACGCAAATATTGCGTTACACGGAAAAATACCCCGTGGAGATGCGCTAAAGCCGAAACAGGAAAAAAAAAAGATATTTCCCGCGACAGCCACGCGATCCCACGGCATCTCGCTTTAAACCGATACGAGCCTGCGCTCGTGAAAAGCCCGAACGGAATCAATGAGACCGCGTTGTGGAACCGTCATGCTGAATTCTCAAAACGGAAGTTCGATTCCGCAACAAGGAAAACAGCCGACCGCAAACATTGAAATTTCAACCATTTCCCGTTCGTAGACGTGCTTTTTCAGCGATTAGAAATAAAACCGCGAAACTGCAAAAATTTTTGCAAAAAAAATAGGTGGGCGATGTGTGTCTACTTGATAACTCATGTAACTTCAGTGTACACAATAAATTCTCTCCGTGCACGTACGCACGCGTCAAAGTCAATAAAACTCTGAGCGCGATGATATCGAAATTATACCTCAACGTTGTAAAGCTTATTTGACGACTCTATCGGTCACGTTATCGTGATTTATGCAATAACATTCGAATGCGTCAACATGTAACGTCTCCCTAAATTTAACAAAGTATAAATGCGGTATTGTCTTTCGGAAATAACGACAAAGTAGGAAAGGGGAGACGACACATGCACGACCGAGGATCTCGAAACACGGGCGAGCTCGCGTGGAATAACTGAAAGAGCGATTCCGTGGCAGAGGGATGTAACGTATGTAACACAATATGCGCGGTGTCGTCTGTGCCGGGCCATTTGTTCGGACGCGAGCCTCGGCGCGAGCAAGCCCGCGCATTCGACGCGACTCGCGCTATCAAAAGAGCGGACGAGCTCTGCGCCGGCGTTGATAACGGCTCGCCGCCGTTCATATTTTACGCCGCGCTCATCAATAATTCATGCCGTGAATAATGCGCCGCTGTTTCGCGTTACTTTATACCCGGGTCTCCTTCCTCTACTCCTCTCTCTCTCTCTCTCTCTCTCTCCCTATCTTTTTCTTTCTTTCTCCGCCGCTCGTCAAGCGGATAGGAGGTGCAAGAGTGTCTTGGGGCGCGAGAAGTCGGGGTGTGCGCTGTATCCGTTCGGGACACTCTTATCTCCAGGTTTATCCACCGAAACGGAGACACGCTTCGGTCCGCTCGCTCGCGAGAAGCTAGCTCTGTGGCCAGCTTTTATTCGAATCTTTCTCGAGGAAGATTTCCTCGAGATAGTTGGAACGACGGGGAAGAGTATCGCACTGACTTTTAGCCTCTAGCTGATAAATTTCTTTTTTTAACACTCATTTTTAATCCTCATAGGATTTTATTAACAGATCGAACAAGTAAAATGAATAATTTTGAGACAAAAACGAAATTTTTAATGAGGGACATGTATGTAATGTTGGAATAATATTTCAGCAATATTTATACAATATTATTTTAATTTTAATTCTTTCAGGGTGACAATGATATACGAACTATGTGAAATCGTTTGATACTTGAAGAGTTAGTTTTATGAAATGAGAGATTAATTAAGAAATCGATATATATTTTACTCCTTTATATAATAATTTTTCATATTTAATAATTTGTTGTTTTAACTGTTTTCATTATTAATCTACATAATTTTTCTCATAACACGATAGAAATTTTAATTTCCTTCCGTCAAAAATTTACCTACTTTTACATATGTATCCCATTTTTCGTACTTTCATACAGTCGAAAAAGAAAATTTCAAAAAATACATTGCATGTGCCATTGTTATTACTGCTCAGGTATTTCCCCATCCCAGAGAAAACGCAGCCCCCTAGCAAAGACAATACTCCGGCACATTCCACCCTCCCGTTCTCTCACAACAGCCGTGCACGCATGCGGTTTGCTTTAACCTTTGCAATAACGCTCACTTGGTCATGTCATCGTTCGTACTGTGAAAAATGGCAGCACTGTATTTCTACCTTAACTGCATTCTCCCGTTTTTCGGGACGATCACGTTTCCCGCGACATTTCTGTCTTTGGTTCATTTTGTAAAATGGAGACATATAGCTTCTTCGTCCTTGTTTCTTTCGTTCAACGACAAATATTGGTTCAGCACCTCAATAACAAACTTTCCATCGATAATCTTTAGATAATTTCAAAAAAATTGAATATACATAAATATGATAATTATAAATAACTTTTCACATTTTATCTCAAAAAATTTATTTAAATAAAATTTAAAGATATAAGAGAATAAACTATTAATTTAGAAAAATCTAACATTTCTTTTCGTATAAATCGTAAAGCTCTACATTTGTTATCAGTTTAAAGCTTATTGAAAATACAATTAACAACTAACAATGTCCGTACAATTCCACCGGAAATGAAGAAACTAATCGCAATGCAACTTAAATTGTAAATTTGATGTCTTATGCAAGCCAGGCAGTTGCTTCATGTTTAATCTTTTTTGTGATATAGCACTATTCCGTCATCCGGTATAAAATATCAATTATATTAAAGATAAATAAGTTTAATTATTACTGATCAAAAATCATGCGATAAAAATATTACATTTTATCGTAAAATTTGTGGGGCCACTGCAATATATAAACTAAATTCGAAACTAAAAAAAAATGTCTTTGAATAATTTACATTTATTTACAGATTTTTCTAAAATGGTTTTCTCTGAGCAATAAAAATGGTATTGTATGCTGTTTTTTTTCATCATTTTTCAAAATTCGACTTTTATTTCTGTACTACCAATTTCAATTTTTTTTTATTTAAACTTACATAAAATGTAAGATCTTTTTATACGAGCCAATATAAGATTCCGTGTTATTACACTCTTAGCCATTTTAGACTCGTTATTGATTTTTTCCAATACAAATATTTAATACAATCTCAACTTCAGAAGAAAAAATCTATATAGGGAGAGGGAATTATATATCGATCTTTATCAATAATGAGCCATTCAGTCCGATTTTACATCTCTCCATAATTTGTTAAAACTGAAGAATATGTCTAGCACATCGCGGGTTTTTAAAAGTAAATGTATTTCCTTTCCCATCGAGACGTTTTCTACGGAATATCGATGCGAACAATTTCTAGTAACATATTCGTCATCCGCTACTCCGTGGGACTGATTTAAATTCCCAGATCGATGAATAATGGATTTATGATTTATCCGCTTGTTACGTAATGCAAAAGATATGTACTTATCCCACCGTACCGTGTCGTTCCCCTTACATTTATCTCCTATTCCATGCTTTGAATTTTTTGAGATATTTCTAACAAGATAACGCGAGAAATAAAGTTTTTCTAGTATATTATATTTACAAAAAGGAAAAACTAATCTAATTAGTGTATACACACATATATATATATATATATATATATATATATATATATATATAAATTAAAATTTGATTTTCTATCAGTGCAGTACATGGCTATATCTCTCTCATTACTTTTTGTGAATTATTAAACCGTTTCAGTTATTATTTCGTAAATATATTAATTATTATTCTTTTACTGAAATTTAAGGATTGAACACTCTCACTTCGTGCATCGTAAAAGATTAAAATCGATTTCGCATTCCGAATTTTACGGAAATTGAATCTCTTTTTTTTTACTTTGTATGACGTTTTAAAAGAAAGGACAAACATCCGTTTTTGCTCGTCAAACGGATATTTTCGGCGATAGAACGGACTTATCGGCTAAAAACTGAGAACGAGGGACAGTCGCTTAACCCTGCCTGTGATCGCTTCTCGCGCGCTTTATCCTCTCTTCGTTTCTTTAAACCTCTCAAGCTGTCTTCGTGGAAGACGTTTCGCTGGGAATCCCCACAGCGATGTCTGGCTCGCGCATCCGACCACAGAGAGAGAGAGAGTGAGAGAGAAAGAGAGAAAGAGAGAGCGAGCCAGCCTGGTTCCTCGATACGACAACTCGATGTTCCGTGTCAAATTAGCGAAAAAGTAGTGGCATTTTGTCCCGCGGGAGGAACCGCTTCGCGCAACACGCTGCAATCGTGTAAGGGACGGTGGGATTTAAGAGATATCTTGCAGCAGCTCCCGGCTCCCCGTAATTCAAGTTCATATATTGGACGATTCCCTGTCGCGGATCAATGCGACGTTCCCCGCGGGAATGTATCCTTGCCAACTTGTTCCGCTCTGGATACGATCGCGCGAAAAAATTGGATCGCGAAAGTTATCTCGACGAAGGTTATTTAATATCATTTTTAATTTATCATCGCATTGTTAAAATTATAATTATTCTTATTTCGTTAGAAAGTAATTCAATCAGCAAGTCGCAAGCAATTTATAAAAGATGCGAAACGACGTTCCAAAGAATGCTTCCCATCTTTTGTCAATCTTTAGTGATTGCTTATGAAGAATTTAATAAAAATAATTTAGAATATTTGGAGATTAGAGTGTAATCACTCTTACTCTAAGCTTAAATTTTTTGTGAATTTTTTCATGAGCAAGCTTTTATCTGAATCAAGAACTATGCTTCGTTGAATCATTATCCTCAAAAGAAAGAAGAAAGCGGATGCATGCAAGCGACGCGGGGGGAATTTTATCTGGCAGGCTAATTGCGATAGAATTACGTTGATATCTTCCTTTAAAGTGTAGCTTTAGAGATCGGCGCCCTTCTCGTCGGACGGGCCGGATCTTCACTCTTTCTACTTCGTATTATGTAGTCATGAACCCATTGCGTAAAATTCGCGCCTTTGCATTCAAAGCGAGTCTGACAATGCAGCTCAAATCGATCCACAAGAAGGACTTTAGACCATCAAGACGACTCGTTTTCGCTATCCGATCAGTAAGAATATATCGATCCGTTATTGAGAGAGAGAGAGAGAGAGAGAGAGAGAGAGAGAAGACTCAAAAACATTTAAGCGTGTGCAACACGCAGCCCCAGAAGGCGGAAATTTCATATCACATGCCATGCCTGAAAATATATCGCCATCCTATAAGAAGCACTCCCCTTCGCTTCTTCTCTAACTCGATATATCGAAAAGGGGAGGACGTCATTTCGAATTTTGAGAGCTCGACGATGCCTCTGGCTGAGTGACGCCAAGAGATCGAAAGAGAAAAAGAGAAAGAAAGAGGGAGAGTCAATTTATCATTTATTATTATGAGACAAGTCTAGTCTTAGAGTAAAAAAAGAACACGATAAATAACTGATAAGTTAATATAAAGTAATTATTAATATAAATAAAATAAGCTGTAAAAAGAAGACAAAAATGGAGACAAGAGATAGAATCAAAATTTTAGATCAAGACCTTGCGGTTTATTTAGATCACATTTATGAGACACTCGTGTTCTCGGGAAAAAAGAAAAGATAAGGTCTCGAGGTAAAATGCAGGCTCTCTCTCGAAGATACAACGAGCTGCCTTCGAGGTTCTCCGATTCGTTTGCGAACGTATTACAGCGGTAAGAAGCACTTGATTTTGCTGTGTGTACCAAAGCAGCTCGTCGACAACGAAGAAGGTATCGAAAACCGGGACGAGAGCCGAGACCTCATCAGCATCTTCGACGCAGGGAGAAAATCACGACGAGAATAGAAAACAACGAAAGGGAGCGATACGAAAAGTGCGCCACTCCTGGGAGGACAGGAGAAAGGATTACATGCGAAAGAAGATAAGGATAGCAAGCTGGCAGACGGAAAAATACATGGAAATAATGGCTGTACCGGGTGAATATACCGTAGGAAAAATCTGGTTGAACGTAGCTGACGCGGCGATATTGCGGACATGTACCTAAATTAAGGTTGTTTCATTAAATAAGTATTAAAGTTAATTGGAACTCATTCGACCGAATGGCTGCCTCCTTTCTCTTTAGATTCGTTATTAACATTCTCCAAGATTGTAACTATTACGCATCTCGATTCTAATAAATTTAATTGGCTATTACGTTGACATATAATAATATCAATATAAATGAAGTAAAAAATGTTTAGTTGTTTAATTAAAAATATAGATTTTATTTCAAGTAACACGAATTATATTATGATATTATTAAGATATTATAGCGATATATGTGGAAACTATTACTTTGATTATATGTCGATTTGAAGAAGCACAAATTTTATAAGCATGTTTTCATTTTTGAAGAGCTTCACACTGAGTCCAGTGAAATTTACACGGTGCAGTTTTTACGCACGATCGAATCTTACAACCCTCCCCATTGCCATCTTCCGTTTCTTCTGAAACCTCTTTTCCTTCTTTTTTTTTCTAAAAGCTATACGCAGAGAAATCTCTTTAATGCTTTGCCTCGCCCGCTGTGCCGATTACGTCTTTACGGTTATTTTTCTTTATGAGCGATCAAAGTAAATCGAGGACGGTGAAGCAGTGAGAAAGAGAGAAAGACAGGAATTAAAGAAGGTAGCGGAGAGAAAAAGGAAGGTAAAACGAAGTAAAGGAAGAGGTTTGAGGAAAACGGGAATGATGCGTGAAAAAGAGCGAGAGACATAAAAAGCGCGCGCGGAAAAGCGGATTCGAAAGATGCGGAAGAGGCAAATGAGAGAAAAAAATAAAAGGAAAAGAGATCGCGATAAAAGAGTAGACTCATGTCGAATCGAAAGATGCGACCGAGGACGTCGAGGGATGGAAAGAAATGAAAGAGGATTGAGAAGAACTGAGACAAGGGAAAGAAAATTACAAAACCAAAGGCGAAAATGAGCGAAAGAGAAAAAAAAGGACGAAAGAATATAAAGAAAAAGCAAAAAAAAAAAACAGAAATAGTCGAACGTCGAGTTCGATAACAAAAACGAAAATCGCAGGATCGCTAGAAATACGTAGCAACATGAAGCGAGGAAAAAGAAAAATTGGAAGGGGGAAAACGAGCAGGATCGTCGTTATTCGCGTACAAGAGCAAGAATTTCAAATGGCGGAAAGAATCCCAATGGTAGCGGAATCGAAGACATAAGATGAAAAAAGAGGAGGGAAAGAAAGAAGGGCAGAGAGCGGTAAGGGACAGAAGAGTGACGTGGGATTCGGTCAGGTGTCTTGACACGTCCGGAGACCGTCGTGGCAAAGACGGTGGATTCGGTAGCCGCTGTTTGCTCACACCCAATCAAAGAATCGGACCTTTCTTCCGTTCCGGTTATCCACCGTACGTTCGTGTAGTTTTAAATACGTGTGGAAAACCGAGAACTACCCTCGCGCAATCGCTTCTCCGGTTGCCATCTATTCCCCGGACCTGCTCCGACTCGGACTACCTTCCCGTGGACATTCCCGTGAGACATACGCGAGCATGTCCGCGATTGCCTGCCTGACGCGAGCTTAACCTGTTCGTCGAACGTACGTACATCCGACGAAATCAACTCGCCGAATCTGTCGCAGCGGGAAAGCACCGCTGAGCCTGCGATACACTATTCACTTTCGGATTATCTAAAAAGTCTACATACGACACGGTTCAAGATTTTATTTTTTAATATTCTACAATGTGGAGAGAAGGTGGATTTCTTAATTCTAGACGTGGGTTTCTTAATTCTTGATCCCTTCTGCTATTCCGATCCTACGAAGATATCGTGGCTTTGGTATATTTTTATGATCATATAAATTTTTATCTTTTTTTAATAATTCATATTATGTGTTACTTATTAAATTATGACAGATTCCTTTCTTTTCTATCTATTTTACACTTTCATTTCATAAATTTTTATTTTACGATAATTTAATAAAAAGAAGTCGGTAAAAATGATGTAATTTTTATTGTTACTTAAAACTTATAAGTTTGGATGGATAGTAGTCATTTATTTTCTATTGTTAATAGTCTATTCTTTGTCAATTCTTAGTTGATAAGGTCGATTCGTATGATCGATATGATTTAACGTGTATTGTATTGCGATTATCAGCCAACTTTTTAATAATACATAGGAGTAACTTTATAGAAATCGCAGCGTACAGAAAAATATAATTATGTAATAGAAACAATTTCATGTAATGTCAGATGAAAAATGTATTGTAATTTAACGGGACTTTTTGATGACAGATGTGAAATTAATTTTAAATTATTTTTGTATGAAATTAATTTTCGCGGACGAATAAAAAATCCGCGGAATTTGCGAGGTTGGAAATTTAGAAATCAAGATGCTTATTTAGGTTGAGAGAGCTGAAAAAATGCCGCTTGAAGAAAAAAGAATTCGAAATAAAATACACGGCTGCGGAGGAATCGTTGCGAGAACAGCCGGCATTCTACTCTCCTTAACCGGCTATACATAACTTATGTTTGCGGCGTTATATCTCTCAACCGGGCTGTACCGGTGGTACATCGTATAATTTCATCTCGCGTGTCGACGTGTTGGGGAAGAAACACGTGTAGACGAGCGCTCAGACGCGGCAGGGATCCGGCGTAAAATGAATGTAAGACGTACAGGGAAGATTTTCACGCGAATTCCACCGCGTACATAAATTCTCTCTTTTCCAAAATTATTAATAAACGCGTGTCTTGCCTGTATTACGCATTTATCATGTGAAAACAGTCGCACAAAACAACGAGTAATTTGTCGGCGATAAAGATAATACCATATATTAAATTGAGCGAAATTGTAGATCGCGCGGCAGATTCCAAGTATCAAAGTATCGATTTCCAACGTTTAATATTAATATGGCTTTAACAAACGGTTGTGAGTCTTTCAGCGTGCGAAGAGAATTCGTGCGAGAGAACATTCGCGCGAACATGCGGCACGATTGAAAATCACATTCGAGACACAAGGGATGGACGGAAAGCGTTCCTGAGGAAAGCGAGGGAGTTTGCTTTTCATCGAATTTCCGCTGTCGAGACTGATTCCTCGGCGGGCCACGTCCGTCCGGCCAGACGTCCTCGAAAAGGAAACGGACGTACACGTAATTTCAATGACCATCCGTCGCGCTCGACCGCTAATTTCAGTTGCGCAAGGAATTCCTCCGTCCCTCGAGCACGCCTCGGTACATTGCTTCACGTGCTCAAAGAAAAACAGGAGAGAATTTCTCGAAGAAATTAAGTCCGCGTAAATTAAGTCGAGAATTCTCTAGTTAATAAATCACGACCTCTCGCTCGAATTCATTTCGAGCAAAACGAAGCGTTAAAGTATTCTGTCAGTCCGCAGTCTAACCAAATATTTAGACAAGTCAAGGTAAAAGTTTTGTAAGTCAAGCTAAAAGCGACGTTTAAAATGTTAATTTCTGCAATCATTGCTAACGTTCGCAAAACATTAATAAATATCGAGCCGCCTAATAATTCTTTCGAAATTAGGGGGAAAATTACGTCGAGCCGTTAATAATGGATATCTATTGGCAGTGGCATTCGTCCATTGTGACCACCGATGCTAATCTTTTTTCATTATTCGACGACTATTAACTCTTTCAGGCAAATACCATTTATACTCATTGAAACCCGATAAACATAATTTTCTCGGTGCGGACGATTGAAACGGTGCATAAAATAGTCGTGATAAAACATCGTGGCACATTAAACCTGTAACGAAATATCACCGGACGGTCAATGCGATCGGTGCGACGGCAATTAACTTTCATGTATTGATATAGGTTCGCGGTGCTTATTTTAGCAAATATTCCTCGGGCGATCGCTTTTGCGTCGATGCGGATTCGCTGGAAATCATGTCGAGAAAGAAAGGTGACAGCAAAGCGATATAATCGAATAAAGAATAATCGATTCGCCGATCTGCGAGGGATATAAAATAAATTGTGTAAATATTAGTTCCCGCAAGTGGTTATGGAAAATATTTTTAATCGTTTCGAGAAACGAAGAAAAACGAAGCCGGCCGGTCAGCGGACACTTCGTTTCGCGAATATTGATATTCCTCGCTCTCGCCATCCTAGGAAAACACTCTCATGCGCATTTGTTGAGAAAATATAACGGTCATAGAATCGCTAATACCATATATCCGAACTTCACGACGATCCAAGATATTTTCAGTTTTAATACATGTAACGCGATGTTTTGTATACATTTGTATCAGAAAGGCGAGCTGTTGTATAGAAAAAGAAATATATGCCTAGATTATTATGGAATATTAAACATTTGCAATCCACTGGAAAACAGTTTCGATATCCAAATAAATTTCACAGAATGTCTTTTAATAATAATTATGACATGGTAAATAGTAAAAAGAGAAATCCGGATTTTTTGTTTAAAAATACCGCAAGATTTTGATTTGTGTCGAGTATTTTGATGCAGACAATTAATTCGGGAAATATATATAGACACACATATGTCATCGCTTTTGATTAATTTAATTTGATTCGGTAGCAATATTTATGCATCAAAACTCGATTATATTGATCTGATCGTGATTTAAACGAGATATGACTTGTCGACGTAATGAATCGTGCGAATCCATATAATTTCGTCAGTTCGTTCGAATTCAAATAAACAGGCGGGCACAATGATCTCGCGAATTAATATTAATCGTTCATCCGCGACCGCCGCTTAAGCCTTTCTGCATGAATTTGTTACACTCAATGACTTCATTTACAATTGAATTACTGATAATAATAGAATGTGAAAGAATATATTACATCGATTAAAAATGGTCGAGTGAAGCGAACTGGAGATTATATAAAAATTCAAAACATTTCAAAACAAAAATGCATTTCTCTGCTACAAGTATTCTAATATCTTTGAAATAAAGATTAATACATAAAAATTTGGACTTAATTTGAATTGTAATGAAAAATTTAAGATAAATTATTTCTTCATTTTGCTCCATTAAAATTAGCTTTTTAAACAAACGTTACCCTGATACGAATAAGTACAAGTTCTCGCTCATTAACGTAAATGGCAATGGTCAGATCTACGATCCTTGATTCACGACCCGTTCCCATTCGCGACGGGCGAGTCTGTTTTCTGGGATCGCGGCAGTAGTGGCACTCACGGGAGAGCAGTCGCGTGAAGTAGCATGAGCAAGACGACGGCGAAGAGAAGTGGAGAAACGTTTGAAGAAGGATCGGAGCCCATCGGAGCGATGGTGTTGGCGGCGATAGTCTGGAATCCTCGTGGGAGACGTCGAATAACACGTTACTTGCTCACGACTGCTTATACCCAGGGACACCCTCTCTTGACCCTTCCTCGAGCAAGCCGCTCTATCTACTCTCGACCGATGTTCTCCGCGTTTATACGATGGTCAGTCGATGGCCGCGGACATTTCTACTTCCACTTCTCTCGCTTCCGGTGACAATTATTACATTTCCGCGAACGGTTAGAATAATTGAAAGTACCGTTCACGTACCGTACTACCGTACATGTAATCATCAGAGCATTTCAAATGCTTCTCTAGAAGCATCAATGCAAATTATAAATATAAGAGTCGCAGGATTAATATAAATGTATTTTTGCCGTAATTGACAGGTATTAAAAATGTTCAATGTTAGTTTTATCGGAGAAAGCTTACTCCTCTTTTCCTTTTTCTCTTTCTCTTTTTTATACGTGAGTATATTTAATATAAATTAATTCCCAATTTCTATTAATACTAATCTTTCGATTTGACATATAATTCGAATGAATAAATTAGTGAATTAATGAATTAATAAATAATTAATAAATAAATTAGTTGATGAAATTAATTGATATATAAATCCATTTCATACATAAATTGTAACTTGGAGCGTTAATATATAAAATCAAATAACAGGAGGAGTACCGCATACTTTGAAGATTAATCCTCTATGCGACAAATAGAGAAAAAGTATGTCAATCATCAAACCCGCAGGGAGTTAAAAGCGTGCTTGATCGAAGAGATATTCCGTAGAATAAAGGACTCGATGACAAACAACAAAAAGCGACAATCACGACGACCCACATGTAACAATATGACGTTTTTGCTCCCTTTCGAGTGTAACCGGCTAACGGTTAACACACGCTTACACGTCCTGCTCTTCGTCTGCGATTCCCATTCTCTATCAGATTTTTCATTCGCGTCACGCGCACGCTATCCAGGTTGAAAAGTTTTATCCGCGCTTTTAGCGACAATCGCGGATAGACGGATTTAGAGGCGGCGGCGACGGCGGCGGCGAACGCGGTGACGAGGTATTTTCAATTCGGACGGCTCCACGTTGGCTGGCGTCGCGTCGTGCCGCACCGCTTGAACGGACAAAGGGTCCAGGAACAGTTGATTGGTTGTTTCGTCTTTCTTGTCAGAGTCGCGATACCGCGTGACAGATCCGACCAACCAATCTGTTTCGAAATGTACAGCAACGCCAACGGTCCCAACGTGTTTTCCGCGTTGCAAAAGCGTGCAATCCGACGGGATGTGTTTAAAGGCATCCGTTCACCCTTCGCTTCTCTGTCTCTTTCCGCCCCGTTCGCTCCGCGTCCCCTCCTTTTCACCACCGCTTCCCTCACGTTCGCTCCTTCTCGCTCTTTCCGCGTCTCGCCCGGATTTTTCTTCCGTTTGTCCTCTTTTTCCAGCGACAGCTTATTTTACCACCACCAGCGTTAAAAAGCGATTCGCGTAAGCTTACATAATTGGATGACACGAGATTCGCGCGACCGGATTTAATTTTAATCCTGCTCCATCGGTAGATTTTCGAAATTTCGTCATATCGCGGCATCCATTATCATACTCTCGCGCGCGGGCGCGAAACGGCTCGCAAAAATCTTCGGCGAGATTACGCTTAAAAATGTATTTTTTATTTTTGTTCACTGTCAGCTACCATCCGCATGACTTGATATCATCGAGACACGTACGAGGAAAATAACTTTGTAGAAACATGAGTATGTAACAATTTAAGAAATTTTCGCAAGTCTTCGTAAGTTTTATATACTTTAATTCGCAAACTAAAGAATATAGAAAGTTCGTCATTTTTTTTCCAGAATAGATCTTTTACTAGAACTCTATCCAAAATATTCTAAAATGGATTCTGCTCCAATTTATAGTTCGTTTTGGGCACTAATTTCTTTTTTCACTCTGACACACTCCAAATTACGTTCTATCGATCGCTCTTGTCCCATTTTACATTTATTTGCCCGTATCAAACATCACTGCTCGTGAAATCAAAACGTCGAAAAAGACTATTGCTGTAAATGACACTCGGAAATTAACCAAGCGCCGTCCTGTTCTATTGCCCGTTAAATTAGCAACTTCAACAAATATCGCAGCTAACGGATTCTCTCTTGCCTCTTTGCCTTCCACCTGCTATAAAATAATACAAAAGCTATTGCTCTCCGAGAGTCATAAATTAATTCCCGTATGAATTGCTACGCACTCATTCACAGACGATTGCGGAAGCGAATAGTGAGTT